>JAKSZU010000020.1:21684732-23057128 GCA_026018925.1 Tupaia tana | reverse complement strand
GGTGAGGGCCTTGGTGCTGTGTCATCCCAGGGTGGAAGATGGAAGAGCAAGAGAACAAGAGAGGGCCAAACTTGCTTTTATAGCAAGCCCTTCCTGCAATAACTAACCCACTTCCATGCTAATGATATGAATCCATTCACTAGGGCAGAGTCTTTACAACTTAATCACCTTTTATTAGGCCCCCCTCCAAACTCTGTGACACTAGGAAACGGATTTCCAGCGCTTGAAATTTAAGGGATACGTTCAAAGCGTAGTGGCTGGTCACAAAGGCCACATGTATTGATTTCATTCCCATGAAAGGCCATACCTGGGAAATCTAAGAAGACAGAAAGTATATTAGGGCTTTCTGGGATCAGCAGATGGCGTAATGGTTATGTCACTGGACTTCCACAGTCGCGGTTCAAGTTCTGGACCCAGTGGCTTAAAACCTACTCCAGGTGCATGTGTGTGTGTGCCCAAGATCCTGAGGAGATAATGGAGGAGAAGGGGATTCTGGCGTGGCCATCCCCCCTGGGGGATGATTTCTCACTTTCTGTTTCTCTCTGTCTTTCTGATGAGTACTTGCATCCTATAACACAAATGTCTCTAAACAAAAAAACAAAGTATATTAGTGATTGCTTAGGGCTAATGGTTGAGAGTCAGGGTGGGAGAGATGGAGACCAGAAGGTGAGAACTAAGAAATATGGGATTTGTTTCTTTTATCCTTTCTCTCTCTCTTTGTTACTTATTACCTTTTACACTTTGTGCCAATTTTGCAGTCTATGCTAAAGTGATCTAAGCATTTTCGATTTCAAGAAAGCCCCACACTCCTTTATTATTTGCGTTTTCAAGATGAGGAGAAAGAAGTTAGAGAAAGCAAATAGTGAGTGCGATGCCACATACATGGCTGACAAGTGGAGGAAAGTTGCCTCCACTGAGTCCATGCCCTTTCAGCACTGCTGCTGTGGCCTCAAGCTATGCTAGAGATGAGCTAGAAACAACCTTTTTCTCGGGACGAGCAGATGCCGTAATTGTTAGGTCATGGGACTCCGACGTAGTCGACTGTGGTTTTTAGTCCCGGACCTGGCAACTTAAAACTCAGGCCGAGCACGTTTGCATATGTGCCCAAAATCCTGAGAGGAGAATGGAGTAGGGATTGTGGCATGGCCACCCCTCCAGGGGGGTGATTTTCTCACTTTCTGTCTCTCTATCTCTCTGGCAAGTACATTCACCCTACAGCAAAAAAAACTCTTTAAAAAATAAAAAAAGAAGTCTTTTTCTCAATTAACTTTTCATGATATCCTTTTATTATTAATTGTGGTAAATATGTGCATAATAAAACTAACCTTTTTGACAACGTTTAAATCGACAGTTCTGTAACACTAAGTGTATTAACCTTGTGCAGTCATCACCACCATTTGACTTCAGAGCTTTTTTCATCCTCCCAAAAGAAAGTCTGTGCTCTTTAAAGGTTAGCTGCCCACCCTGGCAGCCACCATTCAGCTTGCCATCTCCATGACTCTAACTACTCTAGGTTCTTCATTTAAGTCGAATCGTGTAATACTTCATCCTTTTGTGACTAGCTTATTTCACTTAGCTTACGCTGAGCGACTCACGCAATCAAACACGGTGTTTTCAAGGTTCACCCATGTTGTAGCATGTGACAGAATTTCTTTCCTTTTAAAGGCTGGACAGTGTTTCACTGTACACATACACCACCTTTGTCTTCAGCCATTCACCCGCTGCTAGGCAGGTTGCTTTCCAAGTTCGGCTATTGTGAATAACGCTGCCATGAACATGTACAGCTATCTGTCTGAGACCCCGCTTGCAATTCTTTTGGGTGTCTGCCCAGAATTGGAATTCTGCATCATTTGGCAATTCTCTTTGGTTGGTTGATTGTTTTTGGAAGAATTGCCACACTGTTTTCCACAGTGACTATACATTGCATGTTCTCACCAGCTAGAGTTTCTTTCTGAGGTAATAAAATTATTCTAAAAGTGTACTAATGGTTGCACATATCTGAGCGCAAAAAAAAAAAAAAAACACACACACACTGAATTATAAACTCTGAGTAAATTATGTTTCTGTGAACAAATAAAGCATTTTTTTAAAAAAAGAAAAAGATTGTTTGAGAGTACTAAGGATGAATCCTTCTGGCTACCCGTCCCTGTGCAGGCTGGACAGCACAAAAGCTTCCCAGTCTCAAAGGACTGGCAATTTGCATCAGCTGGGTTGGATTCCAGACAAATAGTTTTTGGGTATCTGGTGCTCTTGTTAAATCTCTCCCTCTGGCTGCACTGGGGACATAGTGTATAAAATATTTGGTGACGAAAGTGGGTTGGAGAATGCCTTTACTATTAATTTAATTATTCTTAATAAAATGCGTACGTCTGTTTCCCACAGGTGTTCCCTTCTGTATCTTGTTTCTGCTTGTCCCATTGAACTGAGTCTGACAAGTGAAGCCTAGGAGCCAAGTTCCCTGCTAAGACCATTTCCAATGGCTTCCTATCCATGCCAGTGAATACCAACAAGAGATAAATCTGACCTTCTTAAAGATTTGCGGGGGGGTTGAAAAATTAACCTAAGAGCCTTAGGTTAACCTAGGGTGCATGACAGTAACATTAAAAAAAAAACAAAAACTAATAATAATCTTCTAATTACTTTGACTCAGACCTTCTGGTTAGCACAGACCAGTGTTCATGAATGTAAGGACCAGAATCTTTCCACATGCTTTATAAGAAATTATTTCATTTATGCTCCAGAAATAGTTCTCACCCATTATGTTGTTGGAATTTGGGAGGACATCCTCCCTTCTTCAAAAATGCTTTTATTTCTTGGATATAGTTCTTACGTTGACATGAGTATTTTTTAGAAATGCATCTCGTGTTCATGTGAATATCCACTTCGTCTTTCTCAGCTTCTTTCTTCATTTTTAAAATGAGAAGCATGAACCAGAATATCTCTAAAGTCTTTTTTAATTTCAATATTCTGGGATTGCTTATTAAATGAATTATAGAGAAAGTGGTTTATTTGGGGATATTTTTCCTTCCTTTAAGGAGCTTAGTTTCCAATGGGACCCTTTTTTTTTTTTTCTACACAGGGGTCACTGACCCTACTGGCTCTGATAGGCCAGCAGTCAAGAAACCACACAGGTTCCTCCCTCCCTGCCCAGTTATCTCCCATTACTCCCCTATAGGAGCCTCTAGGTTCACCAAAATTAGCTTCCTACCTTGAGTATTCCAGCCTCCGTGCTCATGCTCACGTTATTTACTTTACCTGGAATATCTCCTCTCATCTCTGTATGTTAGAATCCTATCCTCCTTAAGATAGATTAAAGTGTCCTTTTCTTTTTCTTTTTTTTTAGAGATATTTTTATTATGGGGCATAAGCACTCATCATAGAGACAGAGAGAGACAGAAAATGAGAAATCACCCCCCTCCCCCAGGGGGGATGGCCATACTGCAATCTCTTCTCCTCCATTCTCCTCTGGGAATTTTGCCCCCCACCTGTCTTTTCTTTTGAAAGATTTCCTTATAATGTCATTAAGAACAGAAATGATGGGGCCAATATATAGTGTAGTGGTTACATTGCTGGATTCCCACATGGTCTACTGTAGTAAGGCCTGGATCTTACTACGTGGCCTGGATCTGGTGACCTGAAACTCACACCGGGTGCATGTGTATGCGTGCCCAAGATCTTGGGAGGAAAATGAAGGAGAAGGGATTGTGGCATGGCCATCCCTCTGGGAGGAGGTAATATCTCACTTTCCCTCTCACTGTCTCTGTCTCTCTCTCTCTCTCCTGTAAGCACACATGCCCTAAGGCAAAAACCTCTTGAGAGAAGAAAAGAGCAGAAATCATGACATATCTCTATACCCTTGGCACCTGTCACAAACCCTTAAACCAGAAGAGATTCCAAAGTATTCGATGGCAATGTCCTCTTTAGAATTGTTATTATTCGTGTAAATGCCCTATTTCTATTACAAAACCACTCATTTCTTGATGGCAGTGAACACGTACATATGTTCTTTGACTTCCTCACAGCTCCTAGCAATAACTGCCACAGAATAAACACCAACAATTGGAGTTTGAGAATGGGAGTCATATCCACCTTGCCTCTGAAGTTCTGAATGCTAGAATATTAATACATATAGGAATTACACAATAATCCAAATATTATCTTTTTATTGGTAATGCTAGAATGGAGAACACCGCTTGGATTACAGGTCAAAATGGCTTTTATATTTCTCCCCCCTAAACTGAACTTGCCTACCCAAACACAAACAGAACTTTTATAATCACAGACCATCCACACCATAGAAGCAGGGTCTGCCCCAGCTAGTTTCCCACACAAAGAAGAGAAAAATGCATATCTGCTATGGGGAGGGTCATTCTAAAAGAAAGCTGAAAAGGGACTTGGCCATGTGAATGCAGTGATTCTTTTTCTAAAACAACCATTATACAAATGTATCTCTCATAAAAAATTTTAAAAAAATAAAAAAAAAAAACCAAGTGGAAAGTGAAAGAAAGCAGGATGGAGGGTTTCTCCCTAACACTTCTGAGAAAGTAAAATAAACAATTTTTGGACCAAGAAGATATGGGGCGGGAAAGGTTCATATCCCTAAATTTACTAATATTTGTTGAAAAATAACAAAAGGGCCTCTTTTCCGGCTGGAACCATGGAGGGCGTTCAAGAGAAGAAAAAGAAGGTTCCTGCTGTGCCAGAAACCCTTAAGAAAAAGCGAAGGAATTTCGCAGAGCTGAAGATCAAGCACCTGAGAAAGAAGTTTGCTCAAAAGATGCTTGGAAAGGCAAGGAGGAAGCTTATCTATGAAAAAGCTAAGCACTATCATGAGGAATATAGACAGATGTACAGAACTGAGATTCACGTGGCCAGGATGGCAAGAAAAGCTGGCAACTTCTATGTACCTGCAGAACCCAAATTGGCATTTGTCATCAGATCAGAGGTATCAATGGAGTGAGCCCAAAGGTTCGAAAGGTGTTGCAGCTTCTTCGTCTTCGCCAGATCTTCAATGGCACCTTTGTTAAACTCAACAAGTCCTCCATTAACATGCTGAGAATTGTGGAACCATATATTGCATGGGTTACCCAAACCTGAAGTCAGTAAATGAACTGATCTACAAACGTGGTTATGGCAAAATCAATAAGAAGCGAATTGCTTTGACAGATAACTCTTGGATTGCGCGATCTCTTGGTAAATTCGGCATCATCTGCATGGAGGATCTGATTCATGAAATCTATACTGTTGGAAAACGCTTCAAAGAAGCAAATAACTTCCTTTGGCCCTTCAAATTATCTTCTCCACGGGGGTGGAATGAAGAAAAAGACCACCCATTTTGTAGAAGGTGGAGATGCTGGCAACAGGGAAGACCAAATCAACAGACTTATTAGAAGGATGAACTAAGGTATCCACCATGATTGTTTTTGTAATCTGGTCAGTAAATAAACAGTGGCTGTTTTCAGACTGAAAAAAAAAAAAGAAAAGAAAAGAAAAATAACAAAAGGATGAATACCATTTTGACAATAGCCCATCCTTAGAATGCACCACTCAACTAGCCCAACTCCCTGGAACCTAGTGTGAGTTGGGGCCAGCCTGTGGAGGTCAGTTTGAGGCCAGTCAGGAAACAGCACAGGTACCTGAGCTTTGTGTGAAGTCTCAGTGCCTGATGCCACTAGTTGGTTAAAGAGGGTTGGCCTGGGATTTCTAGGAAAGTTTAGATCAGTTTCCTTGTAAAAATTCTGAAGCCTTGTTTTTCAATACAAAATATAATAAAATGATCAAATCTCGGTCATGAAAAGGGTTGGCATGGGTGACAGGAAGGGGAGGCCTGTAGGGCTTAACCTGATCAGAGTTCAAATAATAACTTACAGTCATCTTAGTCCATTTCTGGGTGTCAGGTAATAGCATGAAAGAAGTTTACGGTGAGAAAAATTACCTTGCCTATCCCCAAATAGCATACCTGCCAGTCTGACACAGAGACATGCTTCCTTCTGATACACCTTGAATTCCCTCAACCACTTAAATAGAGTCACTAATGGCACCAATAATCCAGGCAAAAATTGTACCTTCAGAACTGTTTTGTTAAAATGTGTATGTGTGAAAAAGAAAGAAGCAAAACATTTAAGGGACACAAAAATGGAAAATTATCTGTTGCTGATAACACATATGATAATATCTTTTTTTTTTTTTGAGAGGTTTTCGCTATAGGGCGCGTGTGCTCGCCAGACAGACAGAGAGAGACATAGAGGCAGAAAGCGAGAAATCACCCCCCAGGGGGGGATGGCCACGCCGCAATCCCTTCTCCTCCATTCTCCTCTCGGGATCTTGGGCACGCATGCACACGCGCCCGGCATGAGTTTTAAGCCACCGGGTCTGAGACGTGAACCGCGGTCGACTACGTGAGAGTCCAGCGACATAGCCATTATGCTAACTGCGGGTTCCCTCATATGATAATATCTTTAACTGGCTAATATACAGTGTATTCATGCTGGGAAAATTCATTTTGCAAGTTGTTATAATATACAGTGGTTGAATGAATTTTTTAAAGTTAAAAAAAAAAGTTATTCCCCCCCAAAAAAGGTGTATGTGTGTGTTCTCAGGCTTTTTATAAAGTTCCCTTAAGTAATGTCTCATTCCATAATTCAGCTGGAAGCCTGAATAATTACAAGTAATGAAATACTTCATGAGTTATCTTCAAGTAATGAATCTGAGAGTGATGAGATCTAAATTTAAAAATGCTCTCCCACCTTATGAACCAAGAGTCAACTCAACAGTCACTGTTGAAAGAAGATAATTATTAAGTATGGTCATATTAGTCAATAAAAAGCAGCATAAATTATCCTAATCATGAAAATAAGCCGTTTTCAGGACCAGCAGGTGGCATACTGGTTACGTCACTGATCTCCCACATAGTTGACCATGGTTCGAGTCCCAGATCCAGTTGGGACTGGGTTTATGTGCTTGCATACCAAAGTCCTGAGAGGAGAATGGGGGTGAAGGGATTGTGGCATGGCCATCCCCCTGGGGAATGATTTATTGCTTTTTTTCCTCTCTGTCTCTTTCTGTCTCTCAGGTGAACCATTTTCAGGCCAGCAGGGAGTATGGTGGTTAAGGTCTGAACTCCCACATGGCCTATGGTGGTCCAAGTCCTGCAGCCAGAGGTTTGAAAATCATGCTAGGCATGTGTGCACATGTGCCCAAAATCTTGAGAGGAAAATGGAGGAGAAGGGGTAATGATGTGGCCATCCCTCCTGGGGGAGAGAGGATGTAATGTCTCACTTTCCCTTTCTCTGTCTCTCTCTGTGTACTCATGCTCCCTATGGCAAAAAACCTAAATAAAATAAAATAAGTGATTTTCATGAAACAGGAAAGTCCCTATATCACTATAATCCACCAATGTTTTATATATTCTGTCAGATGCAATAAGATGAGAAAAAAATTAATCATTATAAATACTGAGAAGCTATTATTTATTTTTTGATGATATGCTGCTTGTCTAGAATTTTCATAAGAATCAGGTTTTTTTAAATGTTAGATTTAATAAAATTAAGTAAAATGGCGGGTTACAAGACAAATGTTTAAAAAAAAAAAAACTATTATTTTCCTCTATCCAAGCCAGCTAGTGGAATGGGAAAAATATCACATCAAGTTAGTGACAAAAATCACAATATACTTAATAATGAGTTAATAAAGAAGATAGAAGCATGTCCACAATAGCAGAATAAGGACTTCCAAAAATCCACAGCTTCATGCAAACAATAAGAGTACTTACCAAAATGATCAAAATAGACTTTTTTAGAACTGTGAAATTAATCAAAGACCTGTCACCATCTGAGGGGCATCTATTTAAGTATAATGGATGAATCTCGATAAGAACAGCAGGTGTTGTGTTATTTAAACTTACCCTGTTCCCATTTTCCTCTTCCCACTTCCGTGGTACTCTTTTTCTTATTCTTTTAGGAGTATGTCAGTTTAATTGTCATATTTAAAACAATAGATTCTATGTTGTAGTGGTAAGTAGAGCTCAAAAACATACAGTATTAGAATAGCTCCAAAAACATTTAAAATACACTTCACTTGCAATTTGCTGTTTAAATGATGCATCAAAGACAAAAAAAAAAAAAATACCAAAATAGAAATCTTATTACATCATGGTGAGACCCTTCTCAAGCTGTAGAACGGTTTCTTTTAAGGCAGACTCCTCTGCCCACTTGGCTTTGCTCTCCAAAATGAGATTCTGGAACACATGTTGAATAACTGAAGTAATATACATCTCCATCTGTAGGTTTCACTATATGGTCTTTATCTTGTCTGAATTTTCCATACTGTCCAAATCATCCTTCTGTCTGCTCTTTTCAGTCTGAATTTCTAAAAGCTTATTTTCTGAAGGTTTTAATTGCAATCTCTTCTTTCTAACAACAAGCAGTTCTTCCTCTAGATCCCAAGATTCTGGCTGAGATTTAATTATGAATTTATTTAGCTTTAACACGTGCTTCATGTTATCCATGAGCACATTATTTTTTGTCAATTTTCTCTGGCTTTTTTTGTTTGTTTGTTTAGTGCACTTGAAAGTTGCATCCTGTCTAATGGAAGATTTTTTACTTCAAGAGTGATTTTTGGACCAGCAGTTAGCATAATGGCTATGTCACTGGACTCCCACGTAGTCGACCACAGTTCGCGTCCCGGACCTGGTGGCTTAAAACTCACGCCGGGCGTGTGTACGTGCGTGCCCAAGATCCCGAGAGGAGAATGGAGGAGAAGGGATTGCGGCATGGTCATCCCCCTGGGGGGGGTGATTTCTCGCTTTCTGTCTCTCTGTCTCTCTCTGTCTGTCTGGCGAGCGCACACGCCCTATAGCAGAAAATCTCTCCAAAAAAAGAAAAAAGAGTGATTTTTACCTTTTTAATTTCATTTTCCAAGTCTTCAACTTTAACTTCCACTTTGTTTTCTTGCATGATCTGTTCTGGAGTTTTTTCTTCATTTACATCAATCATTGATTTATACTCGAAGAGTTATTTTGTCTGTGATCTTAGCCTGAGCAGCAGGGTCACAATGCTCTGCCTGCTCCTAGTTCTGTCCCTTCCAGAGTTTGTGTGCTCTGTGGCCATTGGCTCATCTGGCTGCTTCTCCATCCTTGGGTGCCCATAGACCCTCCCCTCAGAGTAGAATCTGCAGTACTCTTAAAATAAACCAACAGCCTTGGGACCAGCGGATGGTGTAATACTTATGTTGCTGGACTATATGGTTCACCTAGTGTATCACAATTCAAGTCTCAGACCTGAAGACTTAAAACTCACATCAGGCATGTGCACATGCATATCCAGGATCCCAAGAGAAGAATGGAGGAGAAGAGACTGAGGTATGACCATCCTTCCTGGGAGGTGATTTCTCACTTTCTGTCTCTCTGTCTCTCTGGTGAGCACATGCACCCTATAGCAAAAAAAAGAAAAAAAAAAAAACACTTTCAAATCAAGAAAAGAAACTGACAGCCTTTGCCTAGTCAAAGTGACCACACAGGAGACCCGGGTCTGAATCCCAGTCCAATCTAAAGGCTAGGAGCAGTGGCAAGAGGATTGTAACCATAAGAACCTGTCTTAAAATGAAAAACCCAGCAACCTTATAACTATGATTATAAAGTTATGATAACTGCAAAACCAAACAAAAAACCAAACCAGCAATCTAGCAGCCACTATAAGAAACATAATGGATTTGGAACTCTCCAAAAAGCCCTTTCCACAGAGAATTGTCATTATTTGACCTGTCTGCTGACTCTCTGGAAAAGGGAGGGCTTGTCTTTATTTGATCTGACTCAGTTTGGCCACTGAGAAAAACTCCGTCCTCAGAGTGTTTGTCAAAAACCATCAGTGACAGGAACCAGCAGCTAGCCTAATCGCTATGTCGCTAGACTCCCACGTAGTCGACCAAGGTTCGCGTCCCAGACCCGGTGGCTTAGAATTCACACCGGGCGCATGTGCGTGCGTGCCCAAGATCCCGAGAGGAGAATGGAGGAGAAGGGATTGCGGCGTGACCATCCCCCCTGGGGGGTGGTTTCTCGCTTTCTGTCTCTATGTCTCTCTCTGTCTGTCTGGCGAGCGCCCGCGCCCTATAGCAAAAACCTCTCAAAAAAAAAAAAAAGAAAGAAAAAGGAAAAAAGAAAAAAAAAACCATCAGTGACATTTGTTTAACATCATCGCTGCTTGAGGCAGCAGTACCTGTTGGGACAAACAAGAGGCTGGTCATAACACTTAAAAGAAAAATATGGGAATGACATGCCCATATGTGGATTCAAAAGATTCTGACATGTTCCTGGGAATGTAGAAGGCGGCCAAGAGCAGGTGCAGGGCTGTGTGGATACCAAAAACAACAAAAGAGTATTTAAGAAGGTCCTAGTCTCTCACTTCTGATTGACCTTGTTATCTTGAATACTGGAGGTAAAGATTAAGACAGAGTTGTAAACTGCTGGAGCATTGAAGGCCTGCCCCCCAAAACATACAGAACTCCTCAGGAAAAGATAGAAAATGTTTGGTTTAAGGCATTACAAAAAAAATCTCTACAATCATTTTCTGAATACTAAGCTAATTGACCAGAAGAAACTTTAGTGATTGCACAGGACAAAGAACATAGACTTTACAAAATTAGACCAGGAAGTCGCTAAAGAAATGAATGAACAACAACAAGGCCTCAGCAGCTCCAACTGTAATAACATAAAGAAACAACCACCCTTGGGTAGAGAGGGAAATCTCTTTTCAGAGTTGTCTCATTACATAACTTAAATGTCCTGTTTTTAAATTAAAAATGACAAGACACACAAATAAGCAGGAAAAGATGGCCCATACATGAGGGAAAAAGCAGTCAATAGAGATTGTCATTAAATAAGTCCAGATTTTGTACTTACTGAGCAAAAAGTTTTAAGTCAGCTACTAAAAATATGTTTAAGGAACTAAAGAAAATAATATGCAAAGAATTAAATGAAAGAATGGGCGTAATGTGTCACAAAGCAGAGAATATAGACAAGGAGATAGAAATTATGTAAAAAGAACCAAATAGAAATTCTGGAGTTAGAGAAGTACAGTAACTGAAATGGGAAAATTCATTATTGGTCCTTAACAGCCTATTTAACAGGTAGGAAAAGGAATCAACAAACTTGAAAATAAGTGAACTGAGATAATTTAGTCTGAAGAACAGATAGACGAAAAGAAAAATGGGGACCGGCAGATGGTATAATGGTTCCATAGCTGGACTCCCATGTAGTCAACAATGGTTCAAGTCCCCAACCTAGCAGCTTAAAACTCATGCCGGGCATGTGTGTGTGCTTGCCCAAGATTCTGAGAGACGAATGGAGGAGACGGGATTGCCTCATGGCCATCCCTGCTGGGGGGCTGATTTCTTGCTTTCTGTCTGTAGATAAATAATAGTGCATGTACCCTATAGCAAAATTCTCTTTCAAAAAAAAAAAAAAAAGAAAAGAAAAAAAAAAGAATGAATACTCAAAGATTTTTGTGATACTATTAAGCATACCATCATATGTATACTGGAGTCCAGAAGGAGAGGAAGAGAGGAAAGGGCAGAAATGGTATTTGAAATAATGTGTGAAAACATCCCAAATTTGATGGAAAACTTCCCTTTTTTTTTGAGAAGTTTTTGCTATAGGGCGCATGCGCTCGCCAGACAGACAGAGAGAGACATAGAGACAGAAAGCGAGAAATCACCCCCCAGGGGGGACGGCCACGCCTCAATCCCTTCTCCATTCTCCTCTCAGGATCTGGGGCATGCATGCACATGCGCCCAGAGTGAGTTTAAGCCACTGGGTCTGGGACTCTGCAGTTGACTACATGGGAGTGCAGCAACATAGCCATTACACCAACTGCTGGTCCTGAATAAATAATTCTTTTTAAAAAAGTAATTAAAATAAGCATGAAAGATGGTATAAATATTTTTGTAACTTTTCTGCTATCTGATTTAAAAGACAATAAAAACACCATGGTATTGGCACAAAAACAGACCTAAGGACCAATGAAGCAGAGACCCCAGAAATAAACCCCAAAACATACAGCCAACCGACCTTTAACAAAGTGTACCAGTCAATCCAGTGGTAAAAAACAAACTTCTTTATCAAAGGGTGCTGAAAAAACTGGGTATCCACCTGCACAAAGATTAATCTGAACCCCTATCTATCACCATGAACAAAAATCAACTCAAAGTGGATCAAAGATCTAAACCTAAGATTGCAAACTAAAAAACTACTGGTGGAAAACACTGAGGAAACTCTGGGACATATTGGGGTAGGCAAGATTTCTTAAGCAAGACCCCCAAAGCACAGGCAATAATCTCCAAAATGGACAGGTGGGATTACATCAGATTAAGAAGTTTCTGCGCAGCAAAGGAAACAATAACTAGTGTGAATTGACAACCCTCAGAATGGGAGAGAATTTTTGTTAACCGTGCTTCAGATAAAGGACTGATAACCAGAATACACAGGGAACTCAAGCAGCTTACCCACAAGAGAGTGATTAACCCAATTAAAAGATGGGAAAATGAGCTGAATAAACAACTCTCTAAAGAAGACATATGAACAGCCAAAAAGCATATGAAAAAATGCTCAACATCCTTCATAAGGGAGATGCAGATTTATACCACAATGATATACCACCTAAGCCCAATCAGAATGGTGAAGATTAAAACAAAACAAAACAAAACAGAATAAAATGATAAGTGCTAGAGGGGATGTGGTGAAAGGGAAATACTCCTACATTGTTGGTAAGAATGTAAATTGGCCCAGCCACTGTGGAGAACAATATGGAGGTTCCTCAAAGACCTTCAAATAGAACTACCATATGATCCAGCAATTCCACTCCTGGGTGTCTACCCAAAGGACACTAGAATGCTCAGTCAGAAAAGCACTTGCACAACTATATTTATTGCAGCACTATTCACGATGGCTAAAACATGGAACCAACCAAATGTCCACAAACAGATGAATGAATTGAAAAAGTGTGGCACACCTACTCCAAGGAATACCATTCAGCCATAAAAAACAACAAGGCCCTGGAATTTGATAGAATTTGATAGAAAGTGAACAAATATGGGAGATTTGTTGCTGAGTAAAGCAAGTCAGGCTATGAAAGAGAGACACTGTATGTCTCCACTTAACATATACTGACTGTCCGCACTCTATGGTAGAGACTGAAAAACTGGAGGACATAAAAGCATTGAAAATTGTTATGGACACTAGAGAAAAAGTCAAGGAGAGTGTAGGAGGGAAAGAGCATAGGGAAGGGAACTTGGGAAAAAAAATAGAGAGGTAAGACATTTGTGAGACATAGATATGGTTTATTATCTGTTGATGATGATGTGTATAGTATTCTCAACTGGGCTGGATTGAGATGTATATCATGCTGGGTAAAGTCTCTTTACAATCTGAATGATGTATAGCAATTGAATGTATAAATAATAGTAAGTAAATAAATAAAAGACAACTGTGTAAAGCAATAATTATAAAAATGTGCTGATAGGGTTTATAATATATAAAATGATGCAAATAACATTTGTATGAAAATAATAGTATAGGAGACTAAAGGTATATTGGAGCAAAATTTTTGTATGCTAGTGAAATTAATATCAATATGAATTAGACTATTTTAAGTGCAGATGTTAATTGCAATGTCCAAGATGACCTACAAGAAAATTATTAAATATATACAATGAAAAGAAACAGTGTGGAGGGCAGACCTGTAGCCTAGTGATTAAGGGAGATACCATATGACTGATGGAGGTTCAAATCCCAACCCCAGCAGCTTGCAAAACATGCCAGGTGCTTGTATGTGTGTGTTCCCGGAATCCCAATAGGATGGAGAAATGGAGGAAAAGGGATTATATACTCCACTGGGAGGTACTTTCTCCCTCTCCCTCTCTCTGTCTTTCTCTGGTGTGTGTGTATATACCCTCTGGCAATTAAAAAAAAAAAAAGAAAGAAAGAAAGAAAAAGATTGAAAAAAAAAGCACTAGATAAGGTGATTGCAGCAGCTGAGATTAATGTCATTCCCTTTAAGACACTGCCATCCTAAAATTCAAGTTTCAAATTCTTGGAAGAGTGAATTCATTTGTTCTAGTATGAGTCATACCCACTACTGCAGTCAGGAAAGGTAGGTTCAGAGATTGGTAGCCCACTAGAACTGTATGGGAGTGACAGTGTGAGGCATTTTCCTAAAAATATGGGATTTGGAGTAGAAAAAAATAAATGATGACCACTAAATGTGGTAACTCTTTGTTACACAGAATTTTGATAAATCAAAATGGCTTATCTACTGTGAATCAGGTAACCATACATAGAAAATTTGTACTATACTATAAACATAACTATGTATGTAAATAAGGCAATATAGAGTGATAGTGACAAAATTTGAAATTAGGGAGTAGGATGGTGGCCACATTCTAGAACAAGTTGTGAAATACTGAAATAGGGGGGGCCAATAGGTGGCATGGCAGTTAAGGCTTCTGAACTCCCACATGGCCAAGTCTGAACTTGGACTTGCTTTCTCACTTTTCCCTTCTCACTCTCCCTCTCTGTCTCTGTCCGGTCAAATTAAAAAATAGTAATAACAAATATAAATAAATAAATAAATAAATAAATCTTTGGGGAAAAAAAAGAAAGAATGAAATACTGAAATAGAAGTTTCCCAGTGAAGTTTGAAAGTGCAGTCTATTTTCATTTCCTAAGTGCTGTACTGGGTCTAGTAATAAGAGAAACATGACAGTAACTTGATATCAACTTAAATAAATTGTAATTGGCTTAATAATCATAAAGTTAAAAGATAAATAATATATTAGGAAAAGTACTTGTTACATAAACAACACATTGAAGAGTTACTATCTATAATATATAAGAAATTCTTAAAGAATTATTGGGGAAAAAAAGAATACTAACTCAAAAGAAAAATAAGCTAAGTACACAAATAAGCAATCTACAGAACAAAAAATAAAATCCAAAGGGTGAAAAGAAAAGAATAAGACAGAGAAAACACGAGCAAATTTACTATTAGTCAGTGAAATACAAATTAAAGAAAGGAATAATAGGGCCAGCCAGTGGCGTGTTGGTAAGGCAGCTGGATCCCATGTGGCTGACTGCACCTGGTGGCTTGAAAAATATACCAGGCCCATGTGAGTGCATGCTCAAAATCCTGAGAGGAGAATGGAGGAGAAGAGACTGTGGTGTGGCCATCCCCCCCAGGAGGTGATTTCTTACTTTGTCTCTATCTCTCTCAGGAAAAAAAGGGAGGATACCAAACTATGACTATTCAGTTACTAGAATGGCTAAAATTACCCAGAGCACATTGTTATAGCCTTTTCTATGGCAATCTATTAACATTTTAAATACACAATTTCATGTCTGCTCATTAGTCTCTATAAAAGTAAAGTACAGAGCATTTAGATATACATGTAGGGATTTTTTTGGCAACAGAGATGGTGGTCAGAGGCCATTAAAAAAAAAAAAAAATTATTGCCAGAGAGTAACAGAGGGAAAGGGAGAAAGTGCTCCCCAATGGGACTCAGCCATGCCACAATCCCTTCCCCTCCATCTCTTCCATCCTGTAGAGATTTTGAGTACGTGCACACACGCTCCCAGTGTTTTTCAAGGCACTAGGGCTGGGACTCAAACCCCATGACTAGCCACGTGGGATTCAGCTTCCTTAACCACCAGGCTAAAGGGGCAGCCCAGTAAAATGTTTCTAAAAGAGTTGAATGTCATGGGTAGACATTTAATCCTTGAATAAATATGGTACATTCATACCATAGAACATTATACAGCTTCTAAATGAAAGAACAAATTAGAACTACATCAGTTGAACAGGAACGGTTTCCATGACTTACTATTTAATAAGAAAAGCAAGAAATTGGGACCAGCAGTTGGCATAATGGCTATGTCACTGGACTCCCATGTGGTCGACTGCAGTTTGAGTTCTGGAGCCAGTGGCTTAAACTCACACCGGGCGCATGTGTGTGCATGCCCAAGATCCCAAGAGGAGAATGGAGGAGAAGGGATTATGGTGTGGCCATCCCCCCTGGGGGGTGATTTCTCACTTTCTGTCTCTCTCTCTCTCTTTCTGGCGAGTGCATGCACCCTATAACAAAAAACTCTAAAAAAAAAAAGAGAGAGAGAGAGAGAGAGAGAGAGAGAGAGAAAGAAAGAAAGAAAGAAAGAAAGAAAGAAAGAAAGAAAGAAAGAAAGAAAGGGAGAGAAGAAAGAAGGAAGGAAGGAAGGAAGGAAGGAAGGAAGGAAGGAAGGAGAAAGAAGAAAGAAAGAAAGAAAGAGAAAGAAAGAAAGAAAGAAAGAAAGAAAGAAAGAAAGAAAGAAAGAAAGAGGAAGGAAGGAAGGAAGGAAGGAAGGAAGGAAGGAAGGAAGGAAGGAAGAAAAGAAAAAGTAAAGCAGAGAAATGTATATATTATGATATCCCATTTTGGAAAAAAAAAAGAACAAAATACTAAAACAGATCTATAGACTGATATAGATATATCAGCATTGAAAAATTAAGGGAAGGTCTACATTGCTTAACCTTTTAATAGTTGGAAGTAGGAGAGCTGTGAGAGGAGGATTTGGGTAGGAAAAGACTAGAAAAGGGGACACCTAAAACGATTCCCTCTGTGAATCTATGCGTGGCCATGGGAATAAAGAGATGTATAAAACTATGATCACCAAATATTGACAGATATTTCCAGATGTGGAGTTTATTTCTTTCCTTCTATTTTTATATTTGAAGTTTTACAATAAGTACATAGAAAATACACATTCAAAGAATAGTTATTTCTTTTTAAATGTGTGTGTGGCCAATTGTCTTTGGAGATGCAAGTAAGTCAGAACTATCCCCTGCCAGACCCTGATAGTGTGGAGACAGAACACAACCTTGCTGTAACACACAGCAGGACATAGTGGGGCTGTCACAGGTGCAGGTTGCTGGAAAAGAAACTGCAGTTGATCTCACAGATCTGATTGGAAAGATTTGGAACAACGTCATTAAAGGAGAAAAGAGTTGAGTTGGATCTTGAAGATTTGGAAGTAGTTCCACAGGAAAAGATGAGGACCAAGAGAAATCCAGGATAAGGGAACAAAATGAGCAAAATAACCAGAGCCACTTAAAGAACAAGGTGGGGACCAGCAGTTAGCATAATGGATATGTCGCTGGACTGTCATGTAGTCGACCGCTGTTCGAGTCCCGGACCCGGTGACTTAAACTCACGCCGGGCGCGTGTGCTTATGTGCCCAGGATTCCAGGAGGAGAATGGAGGAAAAGGGATTGTGGCGTGGCCATCCCCCCTGGGGGGGGGGGGGTGATTTCTTGCTTTCTGTCTCTCTGTCTCTCTCTTTCTGGCGAGCACACGCGCCCTATAGCAAAAACCTCTCAAAAAAAAAAAAAAAAAAAAAAAAAAAAAAAAAAAAAAAAAAAAAAAAAAGAACAGGATGTATTCAACAAACAGCAACTGGCCCAGGTTGGTATTGAGTGAATAGAACTTAGGAAAGGTGAGTTGGTTCCCAGTCGTGAACTTTAAGATTGTATTACAATTGTACAGGGGAGTTACTGTTGGTCTGGGGAGGTGGGAAGAAGGGAGAGGATGTTTACTTGGTTTATGAGAAGAGTAACAGTCTTAAGTCTGTGTTGGTGGTTAGTAGAGATAGTAGGCAACAAAACCAGTTAGGGAAACTATTAAAATGATTCAGCTCAATGTAATCAAAGTCAAACAAGAGCAGTCACTCTGTGAATATAAAACGTCTTGTACCTGCTTTATGATACGTGGTAGTGACGGTGCTTTATGTAGCTGTTTTTAATGATGTTGTTCTCGAATGTTTTCTTTCCAGATGGTGATTGAAAAGCTAATTTTTTTTTAAATGGTGCCATTACAACAGTAACAGAACTTTTCTGTTTTCTGGAGTTTTTTTCTTTTATCTTTTTTCTTTTCTTTTTTTAATGGAGCACGATGGATGTCTCTCTAATTTTGTTCAGACGACTGCAGAACTCAGAAAAGCAGTTGCTGCTATTGATGCATGCATAGCATACTGCTATTATTGGTCATATAAACATATATACATATATATGTACATACACATATGTACACTTTGAATTTTTTTGAAACTTTAGCTGTGCTGTCAACTTTGGAAAAACTATCCCAGTTTACCATGTTGAGTTGGGCCTTGTACAGAAATTAACAGCCATATTGGACTAGAAACGTTAAACCTAATTTTTTTCTATTTGTACAGGAGTAACACACTGTATTAAAAATGTAAAATCTGGGCCAGCTGGTGGTGTAGTGGTTAAGGTGGCTGGATTCTACATGGCTGGCTGCGTGGTTTGAGTTCCAGACCCAGCAATTTGAAAAAAAAAAAAACACTGGGTGCACATGCACGGTGTCCAAAATCCCAAGGGGAGAACAGAGAAGGAGTAGCAGCATGGCCATCACCTTAGGGGGTGATTTCTCACTTTCCTTCTCTCTCTTCCTTTCTCTGTCCACCTTTCTCCCATGAACGCACACTTCCTATAGCAAAAGTTAAAAAATAAAGTCTTACCTACATCGCTTTGATTACAAAAACTAATATTCTCTAGATAATGCGGGTGGGAACAGTCACGTAGGATTGCAGAAGAGGGGAGTTGTCAGAAACACTTCCGGGGTAAATACGGCAGGCCTAGGTGCAGATGGAAATCCTCACTGAGACCTCAGTACCTGACAGCTGAGGGGTTGGGAATTCTCCAGGCTGAGACAGAGAACAGGAATGGTGGTGGAGACCAAACTGAGAGGTAGATTCCAACGCCCTGCAGAATACAGAGCGGACAGCGAAAATAGCCAGCTAAGAGCCGGGAGCAATTCCGGGGGAATCTCGGAGCCCCACAGAAACGAGAAGGGCACAGTCTCTATCTAGAACCACAGAACAGACATGCTGGTTCTGCACTGTGAAGTCAGCAGACCCAGGGAAAAGACGGACCCCCAAGTCTTCTTGGACAGCCCCCAGGAAGCTGGGTCTGATGGTCCTCTTACTTTCCGTGCATTCCCAATGACAGGGTCCGACCGCGGAGAGGGAGAAGTCTGGACAGAGTTCTGGGTAAGATCTGGCGGGCCCGGGCGCCTGGGAAAGCAGGCTTTGCTCGGCTGTCACTTTCTGCCTGTTTTCTGCTCTGGGGTAAGAGAAGCCTTGGGGAACACAGGGTAAAACATCTCAGAATGCGCTGCTGTCTCGTCAGCGTAGCGGGACTGTCCCTCCCCCACTCTTCCCCCCCACCAAGGGTTTGCTCCGAGCAGTCACAGTGATGTGGGATTTCCCAATGCCCATGAATAAGTCGGAGATTTAAAAATAATTTAAATGGAAATATGCGCGGTCTAAGCTGGTCCTTTTCCGCTCACTCTAGGCTCTCTCCTTAAGGGTGTCCTGAACACAGTCTCAGATGCATCTTTGAGGTGTTTGAGGCCTTCAGTTAGCCTTCCTGGGAGAAGTCACTTCTTGTCTTCCAGAGTATAAAATGCACCAAAATGCAACGTAAAGAATTTGGAAAACCCAAAAGGTATAAAATAAAAAGGAACTGACAACTGCCCCAACGGTAAAAAAAAAAAAAAAAAGGGGGTGGGGGATGAGTGAAATCCTTCTGGTCCGGGTATGGGTCCATCTGGGACCCAGGTCTGAGGCGCCACGGCCCCAGGGCCAGCTCCTCGGGCAGCCCCTGGCTCGAGGCCCGGGGAGAGGAGACCAAGACAATGCGTCCACTGGGGGGACGGTTTCCAAGCCAGGGGCCGCGGCGCGTCTGCCCCAGGGGACTGGGCGGGCTGCCGGGCGCGGAGAAGGACGTGGGGAGTGTGACAAGCTGCGCGGCTGCGGTCCCTACCGAGCCAGCGCGGGGTCCAGACGCACCACGCGGGGGCGGCGCCAGGGGAGGAGCGGGCAGGCGCGGCCCGCCAGGGCCCCAGCCGGAGGCGGCCCCGCAGGGCACCGCGCACCGCGCGTCTGGAGCACCCGGCGGAGACCCACGCTGCGGTCCGGTTGCCTCCAGCCCGGCTCCGGCCCGCGATGGGCACGGGCCCCTGTGCCCTGCCTGGTCCCTGTCCGAACCTTCCAGCTCCGCGAACCCGCGAGAGACCCGGGGGCGTCTGGCGGACGGTGGTGGGCTTGGCGCTTCTCGGCTGTCGGGGATCCGGTAAGGTGAGCACAGCCCGCCTCGGGATCCCAAACTTGGGATTTTGTAGGACCTCTTTGCAGACGCTGTACAGCCACAGACGTCAAACACTTAATTATTAGGAAGAAGTGTGTGTGGGGGGAGGTGGGGGCTCTCTCCTCTCCCAAACGGCGGTTTCTTTGGAAGTGATAAAGAAGCTCTCTTAGAAAGTTAGGGAGAGGGATGCAAGTGGCAATTTCAGAAGCGAGGAGAGAGTCCTGGCGTTTGCTGTGAAGAGGGACCGTGGGTGTTTATGTTTTGCTGAATAAATGACAGGCTGTGCTGAAAATCAGAGTTTCTGGGACAATTTCCCAATGGCCGTCGATACCCTAGAGTCCCCTTGCCGGGCCTGTTCTCAGATCTGTCTTGCAGGGACATGTTCATCCCTGCTGTGCAAGGTGGAGTGCAGGATGGGCTCCCTCATGGAGATCTTGAAGTCCTGAAAAGACAGTTTATTTGCAACTGCGGTCTGTCCAACTGCCTTGCTTCTGAGCACAGGGGAGTCGCCTGGAAGCTGAGCATCCTTGCAATTTGCCAAGCAGCTGTTTCCAAGTTAGCTCTGTCAGAACCTAGAAACTGTCTGAGAACTTTAGGTATGCATGTGCTATTGCAGAATAGAAACCCTGAGGTTTTTCTTTAAAAGTGAGTTTTGTTGTTAACAATTCAGAATAGAAGTCTGTGGGGAGGCAAGTCAGGATTGGTTTAGTCTTCCCCTTTTGTTCGTTTTCTCAGTTTTGTGCATGCACGGATAATAGGTAAATGATGCCTTTCCCTATAAAGAGATGTCTTGCCTGGTGTAGTTCTTTAAACACGAGGTAGAGAAGAACGCTACATTTTTGCATCCTAATTAAAAGAAAGATTTTCAGGTGGAAGTTAAAAACTAGAAAAATCGTTGATATAATTGCATATAGTTGATACACTTTGCAAAGAGGGTCTCCCTGCAGTTTGGGTAGCAGCCAGCCTTGCAAACAGTAGCTTGTTTGATTGCTGCAGGTGGAACAAAAGGGCATGAAGACAGATGTAAGAGAAACAGTTGTAATGGGTTAAAGCAATTTGTATCTGGAGGAAGAAAAATGCTTTGACAGGCTTTGCTTGAGTTAGGGATCTCTTGGGAGGGGTGAGGTAGCTTTCTAGTCTCCATTTTGCCAACTTAATTCCACTTTAGGGCCGACCCCGTCTCTGGAGTGCTCCTTCTATTTCCCTTCTCTTCCCCCTCCAGCTTTTAGCTTCTCCCTGTCACCCAGTAAAGTCTAGGGTTGAGCCTGGTCAGAGGCAGAGTTATGGTAGGCTGGGGATAGAGAATTTCAGTCTAGGGAAGGCAGAAACATGATTTAGAAGAGATCCAAGGGGCTAGGTGGGATGAAGCAACTTTCAGCTTAAAGGCTTCTCAAGAGGGACCAGAAGATGGCGTAATGGTTACATCGCTGGACTCCCACATAGTTGACCACGGTTTGAATCCTGGACCTGGCAGCTTCAAACTCACACCGCGCACGTGTGTGTGTGTATGCCCACATTCCTGAATGGAAAATGGAAAATGGAGAAGGGATTGCAGCATGGCCATCCCCCTAGGGGATGATTTCTCGGTTTCTATCTCTCTTTCTCTCTGGTGAGAGCACGCACTGCATAGCAAAAAAAAATCTCTCTCTCTCTTTTTTTGTTTTTTGTTTTTTTTTTTTTAAAAAAAAGGCTCTCAAGAGAGTGGAAGAATAATGACCATGGGAGAGAGATTCTCTGGGGAAGAAGAGGTGTTTAACAGTTTGTTTCCTGTTGAGGATATTGTTATTATGGGGTTTTTTTCCCTTTTCTTGTTAATTTTTTTTTGGGGGGGAGAAGTTTTTGTTATAGGGTGCGTGTGTTCCCCAGAAAGACAGAGAGAGGCAGAGAGACAGAAAGCGAGAAATCACCCCCCGGGGGGATGGCCACACCGCAATCCCTTTTCCTCCATTCTCCTCTCGGAATCTTGGGCACACACGCATACACGCCCGGCGTGAGTTTAAGCCACCGGGTCTGGGACTCGAACCACAGTCAATTACATGTGAGTCCAGGGACATAGCCATTACTCCAACTGCTGGTCTCATCCTTTTTTTGTTCATGTTTGAACATACAGGCATTTCTATGGCATTTCTATTGGAGAAGGATTAGGCCTCGGTCTCTCCCCAAGTGCCTATTTCATTCCATCTCCTTGTAGGTTTTCAGGGAGCAATCGAGGGTAGAGGGAGAGAAAAAAGAGAAAAATACTGAGGCTTTGACAGCCCATAGAAACAATGGAACGTGGACTGACTTGGGCAGAGAAGTGGACTGAGATCAAAAGGAATATTGTACTTCGAGTAAAACGTCAGAACCTTTGTTTTGAAGAAAGGTGTGGAGAACCACAGCATTCACGTGTAGTTGCTGATGAATTTTGCCTGATAAAGAATATAAATCCCGGGAACCAGCAGTTAGCGTAATGGCTATGTCGCTGGACTCCCACATAGTCGACCGCGGTTCGCGTCCCGGACCCAGTGGCTTAAAACTCACGCCAGGCGCGTGTGCGTGCGTGCCCAAGATCCCGAGAGGAGAATGGAGGAGAAGGGATTGCGGCGTGACCATCCCCCCTGGGGGGTGATTTCTCGCTTTCTGTCTCTATGTCTCTCTCTGTCTGTCTGGTGAGCGCACGCGCCTTATAGCAAAAACCTCTCTCTAAAAAAAAAAAAAAAAAAAAAAAAAAGAATATAAATCCCTATTGCTTTTTTCCGT
This sequence comes from Tupaia tana, assembly GCA_026018925.1. NCBI lineage: Eukaryota > Metazoa > Chordata > Mammalia > Scandentia > Tupaiidae > Tupaia > Tupaia tana. Next base: position 23,034,206 of record JAKSZU010000020.1, on the reverse strand, counting down.
CCAATATTTTATTATGAATTTTAGACATACAGAGAAGTTACCTACCTCTGTTCATAAACTGATAATTATTCTTAATAAAAATCAGAGTTCGGAATCCAGACATCTGTGATCTAGTGCTGGACAGAGCTTGACTCAGTAGGTGTTAACAAATAGATGCATGAAAGATACTAACATTTTAGGGGGAAACGTGGCCCTTCTTCTTCGGATTCTTCCTTAAGAATCTTGGACAAATCTTCTAATTGCCTCCCCCCCCCCCCCCGGTTCTTAAGACATCAGTTGGAGTCGAGCCCTTCCCTGCTTTATGTCCTCCAGGGGCTTCCCCGCACACTTTGATGAATATCCAGCTCTCCATTGGGGTGTACCAAAGCCCTGTGTGACCCCATGTTCATCACTCTTCTCTCTTATTGTCCTCACTGCCCTTTTCTCCGCTTAAACATGGTTCTCCCAGATACTAGCTCTACCATTTTCAGGTCTTTTTTCAAATGTTACCTCCTCAGTGAGACCTTCCCTCATCACCTGATCTAAAACAGCCCTTTGTCACCCAAGGGTCTGACCTAGCTTTTTCTTTCTGTATGGCACCTACCACTACATGACATGACACAGTGTTATAATCTGCTTCTTCGTTAATTGTGCATACCCCCCACTCATGTAAGCTCCATGACTACAAAATTTTTTTTTGTTTTATTTATGGCTCTGTTCCTGTTTGTCATGTTGTAAGCAATTAATACGTAATTATTGAATTAATTAGGTAATTAAATGACAAACAAAGCATTGAATCCCACAAAGTTGTGAGACCCTTGGGAAAATACTAGAAGTCCCTTTAGGTAATTTGAGTTAATCAATATTTTATAGGTAAAGGATGATCCTGGGGATCAGTAACCTCTGTTATTCTCACAGCACTTCTAAGCTGAGTCCTGTGGTAGAAGCTGCCCCAGTTTTGACAAACCCACATCCCAAACATGATAAAAAATATTTCAATTCCAGGGGCCAGCAGGTGGCATGGTGGTTAAGGCACTGAACTCCCACATGGCTGACCATGGTTCGAGTCCTGGAACTAGCAGCTTGCTTTCTCTCTCTCTATGTCTCTCTCTCTTGTCAAATCGAATAATAATAATAAATAAATAAAATTAAATAAGTAATTCTTTTTTAAAAATTTAAATTCCAGAAATTTCCTTCATTCCTCTTTATGGTCACCCTCACCATCCAGAAGCAGCCTTTGTTCTGATTTGAATTATCATGGATTAGTTTTGCTGATTCCTAAGCTTTATATAAATGCAATTACAGAGCATGTTATTGTGTTATTGCTGAATATAATGTCTGTGACATTCACTCATGATGCTGAGTACATCAGTTCATTTCTTTCTATTCCCAGGTGTTATTCATTGTATGAATATTGACCATGTGTTATCCATTCTCTTATGGATGGACGCCTGGAGGGTGTTTGTACAATATTTGGGGGCTTTTTTGAATGAGACGTCAGTACAGCCTTGTAGCCTATGCCTCACGTTGAGTCCTATCTACTTTATTTTAAATATTCTCATGCGATCATTTCAGAGAGAGGTACGGCAGGATGACGGGAGCTGTCACTGATGCAGCAGTCTGCCTGCAGCCGAGCCAGCACTCTCCCTAGGCAGCTTCGTGGAACCTGACTTACCTCCCATTCCAGAGGGAAAGGTCTAGGAAAGGGGGTCTGTGAACATCGGGAGGGCTCTCAGTGCACTTTCAGATCCTTAAAAAACAACCTACAGTGCAGGAGGCCTGCTGCCATCGCTTTTGTATTCTCCTCTCTAGCACCCTCGTCTCAGTACAGTTGACTCTAATCAGTCTCTGAGCATGTTACCAAAGACTTTAAACATTTATGAGCCAGAGTTTTGTTCAGAGCCTGATAAAATATTTACGTGTTTCCATGGGGCATTGGTTTCTATCTAGGCTCCTCAAGACATTTTCTGAGACGATCGTCATAAATGTGAGGTCTTTAGACAAAGAGATATAATATCCTGTCTCATAGACCATCCTGCTTGCTAGAGATGGAGGGGATGAGAAGACACAAAAAGAGGCATGAACAGTGTCTGGATTGAGAGAAAAACTGTAAGCTGATGAAAACAGCTTGAGAACAAAAGAGCTTGTTAATAAGTACCCAAAAAGGTATGAATCCAGAACGGGAGAAAAAAGAACTTGTTGGAGTGAGGCAGGTTTCAGTAAAATAGGATCCCTTCATTCTGAATGGAAGAAGTGAGGAGTCAGCATTGTGAAGCGCATAGTTCCTTTGGCATTGACGTGGGAAAGACCTATAGGGCTCAGCTGTGTTGAGTACTATAATTAGGTCATCACAACCCGCAGTGAGAGGGTAGGGTAGGGGCTGAGCCTAGCCAGGATTTCCAGATGGAGGGTAGAGAGCTATTCCCAGAGAAATCGTTATATTCCTCCAAAGAAGAAGTGGCTTTTGAGTTGGGTTCTGGATGAGGTGTGCCTCCTGACTGGCTGCTGTGATGTGGAAGGGCATTTCCAGAGGGACAGAATAACTTAAGCAAATATTTGGGTCACAGCCAAATGGTTTGTGTGGTTTGAGTCAGGGCAGTGTGGCTGGGAGAGAGACAGCAGGCGAGCCAAAGGTCAGCCGGTGAAGGGCACAGGAGAATGCACTTTAGTCTGTTTGTTGTAGGGAGCTATGTAACTTTTGACCAGATACTGAGCAATCCTTGAAGGGATCCCCTCCAGGTAAGGCCTTGAGGTATGTTTATGTCCAAGGCATTTCCAGAATATTCTACAGGTCCAGTCCAACCCGGTCTAGAGACTCTGTGAAGTCTACCCTAAGAGAGGTAAACAAGAGGTCAGATTCATTTAATATATTCCCAGGACTGACCAGAAACGGATCTCACCAGCCACCTTCCTGCCGCTCAACAAACATACACTCGAGTGCTCCGAGTCTAACAAATTCACAGATGCATCCACAAGCCCCTCTTGATCACCTTGCCTCAGTGGGGGAATTGTAAGGATTTAAGTATCACCTTGTCATTCATTATTGCCTGAACACAACTATGAGCCAGTAAACTTCAGACATGGGTTTCCAGTCAACAGAGAGATGAGGCTGGCAGACTATCCCTGCAGAGGCAGGCCTACTATGAATAGGCTACTGGGCTCCAGCTAGAGATACAACTGGTAGTAGGTGATTGAGGTCCCCCAGATAGATAATCCACAGACAGGACAGCCTGGCCACCTTCTATGTGTGTCCTCCCTTTAGTTGCAGATTCCTACTAGAAAGTTTCCCAGGATATTAATTGTTTTAACCCATAATAAAAATAGTGAGTTAGGGTTGAGCGTTAAACTTATCAGTCATCTATACTTTTTTTAAAAATAACTATTTATTTAATTTTATTTATTCATTCATTTTTTAAATTTGATCAGAGAGGGACACACAGAGAGAGGGAAAATGAGAAAGCAAGCCACCAGGTCCAGGACTCAAACCATGGTCCGCCTTGTGGGAGTGTCTAGCACCTTAATCACCATGCCACCTGCTGGTCCCAGTCATCCATACTTTATGCTTGTGATTAAGAGATCATCGTGGAAGTGAAGGTTCTAGGAACATCAGTCTTACGGTTTACAGTGAAGAGCTTTGCATATATAGAGATTAACTAGAAAGTTCTGGAATTCTGATCAAAAGAAGGGATTTCTTGGGGCCCAAAAAGGAAAGGGCCTGGGAGGGTCTTATAGAGAAGCTGCATGACTCTTCCCAGGACCTTGCTGGTTGGAATTGCTCTCTACTATGGGTAGCATGGGCTCTAGAGTGACCTTGGGAACACCCAGGAAAGCATGCTTTGGGCCTTCCCTTTGCCGTCTGCCTGGGCTGGAATGTCAGCTGCCAGTGGGCCCTGCCAGCTCTTCATCCTGTTTTACAAACATCATTGAGAAGACCTTGAAAGAGAAGGCAGAAGTGCATGTCTTAAGGAGGACAATGCTAAGGGCCTGAAGGTATGGTCTGAGCTCAAAGTGTGGTAAGACCTGAGACCAACAAGGCCTTTCTTGGCTCTAACTTAAGATACTCCTAATTTTCTGTGTGAAGTAGAGTCTCTGTAGGGCCACATTCATCATAATCTTTCCTCTGAATAGGTGAATGGGACGAGTGCTTAATTGAATATCTTTTGTGAATGGATTTTTCATTGACTCTGTGATTGTGACTGAGCTGGGGGTGACTGCTCACTTTTGGATGCTGCTAGAATAAACCCAAAAGATCAGAGCAAAGAGAGCGAGGGAAAAATAATGGCAGGAGAAAGGAAAAAGAACAAAGTGGTGACCTTCTGGGGTCGGAGGTACCCCAGGTGAGAAACTGGGATGTAAAAAATATCAAATAACCAGCCATGAGAATCTTTACTGCAAATACTACTGACTTCCAAGGCGGCTATGAGGGGCAGGAAAAGAGAAGGCACCAAGGCTGCTGTCATGCCAGCCCGAGGAATATCAACACATACTTGACACACAAGACCACACAGACATATCCCCCAGTGCAGACCAGCAGTAATGCTCTGTCCAAACCCCTCTCCCACATTTCCACATGTTCTCTCATATTCACTCATAATATTTGGCGTATATGGGAGACATTCGTCTATACTTCCAGAGATACACAAAGGCAAGCTACTTAAGAAGTAAACTATTCCAAATAGTGGTGAGATGATATATTATTATTTCTCCAACTTAATCTATATTTTCTATGGTTGCTATAATGAGCAGGTTTTCCAATGATAATCAGGAAAATGTCAAAGAAAAACCTGTTAAGGAGATTACTTAAGGAGATAGAAGAGGCATGGTTGTTGAGATTGGGGAGTAATATTACAGAAGAGAAAAAGATATTGGAAAATGAGTACACAATTTAAAAAGCTAGTACTGGGCTTAGCACAAGGCATGGAGGTTAAGGTGCTGGATCCCACATGGCCGACCAGGCAGTTGGAGTCCCGGACTTTACAGCTTGAAAATCATGCTGGGCGTGGGGGACCAGCAGTTAGCGTAATGGCTATGTCACTGGACTCCCATGTAGTCGACCGTGGTTCATGTCCCGGACCCGGTGGCTTAAAACTCACGCCGGGCGCATGTGCGTGCGTGCCCAAGATCCCGAGAGGAGAACGGAGGAGAAGGGATTGCGGCGTGGCCATCCCCCCTGGGGGGTGATTTCTCACTTTCTGTCTCTCTGACTCTCTCTGCCTGTCTGGCGAATGCATGCGCCCTATAGCAAAAACCTCTCAAAAAAAAAAAAAAAAAATCATGCTGGGCGTGTGTGCATACTTACTCAAAATCCCGAGAGGAGAACGGAGGGGAACGAATTGTGGCATGGCCAACCCTCTGAGGGAGGAGGAATGATTTCTCATTTTCCCTCTCTCTCTCTGCCTGGCAAGCGCATGTACCCTGTAACAACAAAAAAATTAATTCTTCACAGATTGCTAGCTCCTACATGTTTGTTCTTTATTTTTTGAATATCATGATATATGCTCTCAGAAAATCTGGAAGTATCTATTAAGCATGAAACCAGATTGCAAATACTGAGCCAGGTATCACACTCCACAGCCATGGCTGTGGCCAAGGCATTCTGGAGTGACAGTCGGAGGGCCCACAGGTGGCTTCCACGGGTGCTCAAAGCACCTCCCACCAGAGAGCTAACAAAGAGCACCTTGCACTGGGCAGCAGCGTCTCTCCCCCAGAGTCTAATATCTGTTCCTGTGGCTGGGCCAGCTTTGTGCTTCAACTCTCTGAACTGGGGCGCAGGAGCCAACAGGGCTGCCAGTAGTTGGAGTAGTGGGATTTTCCCTGCCAGAAGCCTGTGCTATTCTTGTCCATGCCTTTGCTAGCTGCTCACTGGCTCAGGCAGCCCTGTAGGAAGCTCTGCGGTTGAGACCTTGGAGTAGATACAGTTTTCATTTCACAACCACCGACCTTTTCCAAAGGCACTGTTAGCTCTGTGCTTTAACTGGCTCCTGCGGAGGGGCACAGGGCGCGCCCTCTTTCTAGGAGTAGCAACTGCTCTCTACCTTTGTCCCGTCTTTGTCCAATTTAAAGCAAAGGCCAGAGACTCACATAACCAACTGAACTCTGGGATCTGGTATAATTAGTCTCAATCAATCCTTTTCATATTTTGACTTCGTTGCATTTTTCAATTATAAAAGTAATACACACTCATTGTAAATCTAGTAATACGGCAGTGAAAAAATATGACTCCTAGCTTCTCCCTCTTCATTTTTCTTTCTTCCTGTTTTTTTAAGTTAAACTTTTTGCTAAAGGGCATGTGTGCTCACTAGACATAGAAATGGACAGATTGAGAGAAAAAATGAGAACTCACCACTTGGGGGATGGCCTTACTGCAATCTCTTCTCCTCCATTCTCTTCTTGGGATTTTGGGCACATGCAGTCACGCACATCTGGTGTGTTTTGCAAGCTACTGGGCCCAGGATGCGACTGGCCCAGTCAGCCAAGCAGAAGCCAGCTACCTTAACTTCCACACCATCTGCTGTCCCCTTCCCCATCTTTCTGACAAAAACCACTGTGAAGTGCAATGCGAATTCCTTCACTTCTTTTCTAGGTTCAAACAAACACATGGGGAATTATTTTTTATTTTGTATGTAAATGAGATCATACAGCACCAATCATTCTGTTATTTGTTTCATTTTATTTATTGTATTATGTACATTATCCCACATAATTGATCCAGTTGATTATTTTTTCCACAGAGGGCATGTGCACTCACCAGGGGAGGAGAGAGAGAGAGAGAGAAAGAAAGAGAGAGAGAGAGGGAGGTACAGAGAGAGAGAAAAGGCACTCCCAAGGGGAATAGTCACATTGCAATCCCTTTTCCTCCATTTCTCCCTCCTTTTGGGATTTTGAGGGCACACATATGTGCCTGGCATGTTTCTCAGGCTGCCAGGTCTGGGACTCAAACTGCACAGTCAGACTTATGGGATCCAACCATCCTAACCACCGTGCCACAGATGGGCCCTCAACTGATTATTTTTAATAGCTGCCTAATATGCTATCATAGAAAGTTCCACAGTTTCTCCCATTATTTTCCCATATTTTTCCTCCAGTTTTTTTGTTTGTTTTTAATTGGCTGAGGACAAGTGCACTCACCAGAGAGAAAGACAGGGACTGAGAGGGAGAGAAAGAGAAAGCACCCCACCCCAGGGGGGCGTGGTCACACCACAACCCCATTCCTCTATTTCTCCATCCTGTCAGGATTTTGAACATGCAGGCACATGTGCTCAATGTGTTTTTCAAGCTGCCAGGGCTGGGATTCAACCAAGGCTGATGGGCCTTCTGGGATCCAGTTCCCTACACATCCCATTTCATCACTGTGCTACAGGGCTGGCCCAGTTGTTGGTTTTCTTTTTTCTTAATATGATAAATTATGCTACAGTAAACATTCTACATTTATCCTTACTCTTTAGTTTTTATTTCCATAGGAGGGATTCCCACAGTAGGCATTTCTGGGTCAAAGGGAACACATACGATTTTGAATTCTCACTATGGATCTCCTCTAGTGCAGTCGTCTCCCTCCCTCCTTTTGTCCCTCTCTCCTCTCTCCCACTGCCCTTCTCCGGGGGGCCCGTGGATTTAGAAAGGAGAGCCTGCAGTGCAAACTCCTCTGTGCCAAGTGTGGATTATATCACTCAGTGGGGAGCAGGGGCTGCAGCATCTCGGCCGCACTGTCTCTCCTGCTTGTGGTTAGTCAGACTGTTTACAATTCCCCTTGCTCATTTATCCCATGCTGTGGAATTATACACGGTCTTCATCCGTGGCGGGAGCATCTGAGGGGTTGTGTGTTAGGCAGGGGGTATACTTGCAGAGAAATTAAGTTCAGTTACAGTGCTTTCTCACAAAGCCATATCTGGTCTGTTTTTTCTTATGCTCTTTCTTTAATACTTGGATTCAAAGAGGCTTTTCAGTTCTCATCGCAATGCCCTCCCTGCATTGTGAGGATTTGGGATTTGGGGAGTTTTATGAGTAGATACTCAATCATCTGTAACTGATTATTTGACATGAGGATAATTAGTTCAGAAGGTAGGGGTCTTGGAGTTTAAGGATCAGTGCCAAGCAACAGATGTGAACACTTTCAAACAAATGACTTTAACAAACCTGGTATTAGGAGGAAGCTTCCCAGGAGTACTTGGCTTCCATGTTTTAGGTTTGCTCTTGTTGCGATGTAAAACTTCAGTCTAGTCAACCGGACTAGAGAGCAGTGGGGTTCCCTACCCCACCAGGGCTGAAGAAAATGTCGGAAAAGCATTAAGGGTAGCTGGTGAGTACAAACAAGTGAAATATAAACAGTGAACTGACAAAACAGCAAGAAGTAAATCTGTATTCTTTTTTAAAATTATTTATTTAATTTTATTTCTTAATTCATTTATTTTAATTTGCCTGGGGGGTGGGGGGAGTGAGAGCAAGCTGCCAGGTCTGGGACTCAAACCACAGTCAGCCATAGTGGGAGTGTGCAACACCTTAACCACCACGCCACCTGCTGGTCCCAGTAAATCTGTATTCTTAAATCCTCAGTTGAAGGCTGTTGAGTGACCAGATAGCTATTGGGTGACCAGAGGGCCTGTGAGCTAGTGGACACTTTATGGAAATCTGCAATCTCTGACCCATATTGGGAACTCCACTGTGAGTCTTTGTTCAGAATGCAAACATTAGCTAAGCAAGGGAAAGAAATCAAGTCCTACTGGCAGATATTTTGCTATTGACTTCCTTAACATGTGTTGCAATTTTTACTTGGTAGCTTTGGAATGTATTTCTGTGTGCTACATTGAAAATAAAAGTAAGGAGATAAAACAGAAACTATTGCCATTAATTTCTAAGGAGAAATTTTAAACTTTAACTTGCACATGTGTATTCTGCAGAATACATTTTATCATTTGTGTTAATAAATACTTCTACATGAAATTTTAATTCTCAGATATGCACTTATTGGTAGTAATGGTAGTAAAACTAATCCCTATAATAGGTTTGTCTTTATAATGTAGGGATTCTAGGGGCCGGCAAGTGGCATGGTAGTTAAGATTGCTAGACTCCCACATGGCCGACCACAGTTCAAGTCCTGGACCTGGTGGCTTGCTTTCTCACTCTCTCTCTCTCTCTCTCTATATATATATATATATCCCTCTGGTCAAATTAAAATAAATAAACTTAAATTATTCATTTTTTAAAAGATGTAGGGATTCTATAACATATCTTAAGTTGCCTTGTAATTAATGGTAAAGATATTTATATCTTATACTGTTTTGTACTTCATTTGTGTTTGTTTGTTTGTTTGTTTGTTTGTTTTGGAGAGGTTTTTGCTACAGGGCACATGCACTTGCCAGAAAAACAGATAGAGACAGAGAGACAGAAAGTGAGAAATCACCCCCCAGGGGGATGGCCACGCTGCAATCCCTTCTCCTCCATTCTCTGCTCAGGATCTTGGGCACACACGCACACGTGCCCGGCGTGAGTTTAAGCCACCGAGTCTGGGACTTGAACCGTGATCAAACACATGGGAGTCCAGCGACATAGCCATTACGCCAATGCTGGTCCCAGCACAGTATTTATTTTATACACAGGGCTGGTAATAGTGCCTGTTCTAATCAGCTCAGACAAGAAAGCTCATAAATCAGAGTATAGCATGCTTTGAAATACCATGCTGCGGTAAAGGGGAATACATAGCCCTAAAGTGAGCATGCTCTGATCTTTCCTAACAAATTCTAAAAGAAGACCTGACAGACCAAACTGTTTCTAATTAATTTAACTGCATCCCAGAACAAAGCTCAAGAATATTTAAAGATATTTGAGGTAACAGTACTAATATAAGATAAAATATATTGCAGAGCAAAGCATATTAACAGAGATAAAATCATTTTATAATGGTAAAGGACTCCATTTATCAGAAAGATATAATGATGTTAAACATTTATGTATCTAATAACAGAAGTTCAAAATACATAAGTAGAAACTCATAGAGCTTCAAGGAAAAATAGATTAATCATTAGTAGTCCAAAATTTCACTATCTTTCTCTTAGTAATTAATAAAACAAGAATACAAAAAAATTATTAAAGGGTCAGCTCTGTGGCCTAGTGGTTAAGGGAGCCAGATCCCACATGGCTGACCACACAGTTTAAGTCCTGGACTCAGCAGCTTGAGAAGCACACTGGACACTCATACATACATGCCCAAAATCCCCATAGGAGAATGGAGAAGAAAGGATTGCAGCATGGCCATCCCCTCAGGGATTGTCTTCTCTCTCTCTCTCTTTTTCTCTCTTTCTCTCTCTCTCTCTCTCCCCCCCATGAATGCATGCACCCTATGACAAAATTTAAAAAAATTTAAAATGCAATATTTAGATGACAATTTATAGCATTAAAAGCTTAAGAGAAGTCTCAAATCAGTATCCTCAGCTTCCGTATTAAACAACTAAAAAAAAAAAGTAAATGCTGCTACATTGAGATTGTCAATAAAATTGGTAAAACTTTTAGACACATTGATCTAGAAAAAAACGAGAGTAGATACAATTTACTAATACCAAGAATGAACAAGTAACATCATTAGAATTTCCATATATCAAAGGATTGTAAGAGAATGTTATAAACAGCTTTGGCCAATAATTCTATCAACTTAGATGAAATGAAAAAAATTCCTCGAAAGACACAAACTACCAAAAGTCAATCAAGGAGTATTAAAGAATGTGGGCCAGACAGTGGGTTGGTGGTTAAGGTGGCTGGATACCACATAGCCAATTTCGTAGTTTGAATCCCAGTCCCAGTGACTTGAGAAACACACTGGCCATGTGTGGATGTCTTTCTCCCGACAGAAGGGAGAAATAGAGGGGAAAGAATTGTGATGTGCTTATCCTTCAGTGGCGGAGTGCTTTCTCACTTTTCCTCCCCACCCCCAGCAAGTGCACACACCCTCTGGCAAATTAAAAAAAAAGAAAAAAAGGTATTAAAGAAAATGAAAGCCTGGATCTATTAAATACAAATTTCAACAAACTAGGAATAGAAGAAAACTTCCCTAACCTGATAAAGGGAGTCTAAACTTTCATCTCATGTACTTAGTGATAAAAGACCAAATACTTTCTAAGATCAGAACCAAGACCAGGTATTCACTCTCCCACTTCTATTAATAGTTAATATTAGGCTGGAGGGCCTAGCTGGTACACTGTATTAAGAAAACAAAAAGAAAGACATCCAGGCAGGAAAGGAAGCAGCTAAACTGTCTTTATTTTCTCTATCAAGACCTGACTGCCTATTTAGAAAATTCAAAGGAATAGCCAAAAGAGTTAGTAGAACTAACTCAGTGAGTTTAGCATGGTTGCAAAATGCATATCAATGTGCAAATAGCAATTGTATCTATATACTAGTGTTGAACAAGTGGAATTGAAAGTAAAAAAAAATTAATAGCATAAAAATTTGAAATACTCAGAATAAATCTTATAAAAATATGCAAGACCTACACTTTGAAAGTCACAAAACATTTCTAAGAGTTATTAAAGATACCCCCAAATAAACTGATAAATATAACTTGTTTATGAGTTGGAAGACTCAATATTGTTAAGATGTCGGTTCTTCCCTACTTGATCAACAGAGTCAATGCAATCCCAATCAGAATCTCAGATTGCCTTTCTGTAGAAATTGTTCATCTAATTCTAAAATTCATATGAAAACGTGTACATAGTACCAAGAATAAGTAAAACAAAACTTTTTAAAATTGGAGGACTAGCAGTACCTGTTCATAATTTTGAATGCAAGAATGGATTTACAGGTCTATATTGGGTTGTTGGGAAAGACATGACACATTTTTGCATAGAAAAATATGCATGATTTTCCCGACAACCTATACATGTGTCAAAACTTATGAAATTGACACTTTAAATATGAGCAGTTTATTGTAAATTATTCATCCTCAATAAGCTATTTTAAAAAATCTAATAGAGAAAGGTGGCAATAAAAATACAGGAAAAGAAACAATAAATTAGACAAATAAGGCAAACAGTAATAACATAATAATAGATTTTTAACTAATGTATGTAGGTAATTATGTTAAGTACAAATAGATTACTCCAATTGAAAGACAAAGATGATGGACCAGCAAAGATTGTGGAGATTAAGATGGCTGGATCCCACATGACCAACTGCATGAACCAGTCCTGGACCCAGAGGCTTGAAAAAATGCCAGTCACGGTGCATGAGTGCCCAAAATCCCAAGAGGAGAATGGAGAAAAAGGGACTGCAGCATGGCCATTCCCCCTGGGAGGTGCCTTTTCACTCCCTCCCAACACCCCCAACTCCCCACACTCTCTGGTAAGCACATGTGAAGTATAGGAAAAACTGAAGAAAAAAAAAGAAAAGACAAAGATTGTGAGACTAATGAATAGCTATATTCAAAATGATTATTAAAATGTTTTCATTGGTAGTATTTTGTCATAGTTTGTATCACCTTAGTGTACCATGCTTTAATTATGTGTTAGCCACAAAGAATTACATTTATGACAACACTAGAAAGAATACCATAATCAATTTTTTTTTTTTTAATCCCTGGCCTCGACTAAGTTATGGTCTTAAATGAAGCTCTTGGAACAACTGAGCTTTGCAAGGGTGTTGGTGGGTGGCCTATGATTCTCCATCCTCTCAACATTATATGCAAATATATCATATTTGTGTATTTTTTTTTCAGGAAAGAGTCCACAGCTTTCATCAATATCTCATGACTGAAAAATATTTAAGAATCATGGCTTGAAGAGTGAAATAATTGAGGGCTGTTCTAAGTGTCTAATTTCTCAAGAGTATTTCTCTGATATTAACTTCTAGAGGAAGCTTCAGATGATTTAATCTATGTATGTGTGCATGAATCTCATTTTGGTAGCCTAGAGTGACAAATTCAATATTATTCCAAGAGTCTGTGTGGTTCAATCTCTGTTGAAAGCCCCAGATTTCTTACACTGAAATGGGGTTCTCATGGTATGATTTCCAGGTCAGCAGTAGCAGTACCACCTAGGAACTAGTCAGATAAGCAAATTCTCCATCCTCGTCTAGACCTACTGAATCAGAAGTCCTGGAGGTGGGGCCCAGAAGTCAACATATATTTTTTTCATTATTTTATTTAACTTTATTTATTATCATTATTATCTCCCAGTTTAATCAGAGAGAGATGGAGACAGAAAGAGAGAGGGAAAGTGAGAAAGCAAGCCATCAGGTCCGGGACTCGAACCAGAACCACTGTCAGCCACGTGGGAGTCCAGCGCCCCTAACCACCATGCCACCTGCTGGCCCCAACATTTTTTTAAGGAGCTCTCCATGTGATTCTAATGTGCACTAAAGATTGATAACCACTGTGTTAGACTCTATTTAGAAATGCCTGTTCTTCACACCTGCTTCTGGACCAAGTTTAGAATAGTGTGTTAAGGAAGAGGCTGCAGAATGAATAATTTAATGTTGACAGCTTGTGTTTTCCATCTCTTTATCCTCAGTGAGCCCAAATCACTCTCACAGAAGTGTCTTGAGTTGCACAGCAACAGTAAACAGTAGAGAAATCCAGTGTCCAGTCCCTGAAACTGGAATTTAGAAATACAGCATGAGCTCACTCATAAAAATTCTGACCAGGATGAGCCCCAGTAATTCCAAGGGCGTTGGTGCTCAGCTTCCTTTGAAGTGTAGAACATCCAGTCTCTTGAGCAGACTGAACTTAGGAAAGAGGTCTTATTTACGTATTTCCAACTGTGTGGCAAACTCACAAAGATCCTTCAAAGGACTGCTCAATACCACCATGCTCTGTGTGCAGAATAGCTTAATGAATTCACTCAACCTGCGCTCTGAGCACCCAACAGGAGAGGGGTCTGAGCTGCAGTAGCATAAAACTTAAGCTATCTAAAACCAGCCTCTGCAACTTTCATGGGATAATTCTGGTTCTGCGCTTGCCTTGAAGCTTGATTTGTTCTGACATCGTACTGTTTTGCTGATGAGAAATAGTATAGGGTATTTCACAGCAGTTCTCATTAAAGAAAGGCAGCCAAGTGGAATTCATTCTTGGCTCTTAGTAGTTTTCAAATGAGAATTTTATTGCATATTAATGAGCACTAATTGACATTTGTGACTGTTTTTTGTGGAAATTATGCACATATAATTTGCATAATAGTACCTAAGTGCTTTTAAGTAAAAATGCAACTCTGGAAAATTGGTGAGGGATTTTGTATAATGCTGGGGTTTTTTTGGTTGTTTTAATTCCCAAACCTCAGCTCCAGGAATAATGTAGATTATTGACAGGTCTTTAGGATCCAAACATAAGATGGTAGTGATTCACAGGCCAGTTTGTGTGATTGTGCCACCTTATACGTGAGAGTTAGCAAAAGATGTCAGGGCTTGACATGGGAGATGCTCTCAAAGTATTCAGGGGGCGTGGGCCAGACTTTCTTCTTTTCTTCTGCCTTCATGAATCAACTCTTCTGCTTCTCCTGAGATACAAGCATGTCGGATGTTCCCAAGACTCATGCACTGTACAACATTTTCTAAACATCTCTGGGTCCACGTCAACAAATACATATTGATCACTTACTATGTGCTAGGCACTAGCCGGTAAGTGTTGTGCTTAGTGTCGGAGCAAGATGGCATTGGTTTGCTCCCTGCTGCATCCCTGGCTCTTAGCACACAGTGAGGGCCAAACTACAGACGTTACCAATCAGTGTTTGTTGAATTAATGACCATGATCTGTTCTTGGGGATCTATAATTCCTTTTGTTTCTTTAGAGATTTTTGTCATAGGGTGTGTGTACTCACTGGAGAGACAGAGAGACAGAAAGTGAGAAATCACCCCCCCCCCCCCCGGGGGATGGCCGTGCTGCAATCTCTTCTTCTCTATTCTCCTCCTGGGGTTTTGGGCATGCATGCACACGTGCCTGGCATGAGAATCAAGCCACCAGGTCAGAGATTCAAACCAGTCAGCCATGTGGGAGTCCAGGGCCTTAACCACTACACCACCTGCTGGTCCCTAATTCATTACTCTTACAAAATACTAGTATAAAGATTTTTTTTGTTTGAAGGAGCATTAATGATTCAGAACTTGAAATTCTGCTCAACAATTTAGAGAAATGAGGTGGATAAATGAGGTGTGATCGTATTGTCCACATTTCACTGAGCAGAACACAGAACTGGAGGAATGGTTAACCCAATGGACCACAATATTAAAGAGCTGAAACCTCAAATCAGCCTATGCATTGTCTCTTGCAGTGCCACTGATGATATTGATAACTCTAAAATATCTGAAGTGAAGCCAGACTCTAGCCCTGCGATGTGACCTGCATTTGGTTGACCTATTGTGTGCAGTAAACCTACTATTTATGTTTGTTTCTAGATCCTGGGGGTGGGGGGACTCCAAACAATAGCCAGTCTGATTCACTATAATAATACCAACCAGCTAAAAAGTTTATGCTGTATAGCAAAGGGATAAATCAAGGCTTACTAGAAGAAAGGTTATAGTTTTGTGAAACTAAAAGGTCCGACTACAATGTTGAGCAAAGATCTTCTCTAGATTGTGGGACGATAACTAATGGTGGGCTGGGCACGGTAGGAGAGGAGAGGCTTTGAAACCCGGGGATTAGGAAGGATCAGTGGTATAATTCGAGAATCCATCCAGAGCCCACGGATCCCCAATCTTTGTTTCCTCTGGGATCCACACTGGACTACTCCACTTCACACCCCCTCTCCACACCCACCACCTCCCAACCCTGCCAAGGGACACCCAGGGAGTCCTTTCTGCTTGTAAATTCCCCCAAAAGCACATATTTGAGCAGCTGCTTCTCCTTCCTCTGCTGCTGCTTCTGGTGAGTCAGAATTTCTTCCACAAGCCCTGTTCCAGGATCCTTGGGATAATTATTAAGAAACAAGGAAAGTATGTGGAAAACTTCATTAGAGGAACTTTGAAAGCTTTTAAAAGGAACTTTAATCTTTTCTCCCTCTCTTATAAGGCAAATCTGAGTTATTGAGAAACAGATGCAGTTCACGTTATGTCGGTGAGCAAGCATATGAATTCCTACACTTACATACTCCCAAAGAATGCGTTCCCTTCTACTATGGACTGCTTCTTTCTTGGGCTTGCTCCACAAATTTACAGCCATAGTAAGAACCATTTTCCCCAGGACCCTGCCCACTCAAGTTATCTCCACTGGTCCCAAACCCACTTCGTGTATTTAAATCAAACTAGTCTTCCCTCTGGTTACCTCTCCCACCCAGCGCCTGCTACATACACAGTGTCTATTTTCCCTCCGACCAGGCCTCTACCCCAGCTGCCCTAAATGTGTGAAAAGCCAACCATAACTCTCCCGTTAGAGGTCCTTTAAGGTAGTATAGAAAGAGCAGTGTTCTCGGAAGACCTAGATTCTGTTCCTCCGCTCAGTATATGATCCAGAGCTTCTCACTGAACCTCTGTGGGGCTCAGGTCTCTCATCTGTGAAATGAAGAGATTGGACTTCACGATAACTAAGGTCATTTTCAGCTCCAACCTTCTGTGGCTCTTCCTCTCCTTTCCCTGACTTAATTATCTGTTCCTGAACGTAACACTTTCCACTTATTCTCTTGACCATGGCTTTATCCTAATAGAAGCGTGTATGTGTGTATATGTTTGTATCCATGTATATGCAAAACAGGAAAAATAACCATCTAATATAGTTTAAGATTGCTTTGTGAGTATTTCTTTGTTACTGGGACAGGTAATAAAATTACTGTTAGTGAAAATAATCCTTCTCTATGTGGTTATGGAGTTAACTTGATATATAGCTAGGTTAACTTATTTCGACTTGTCTTTAATTCATAGTGCTCAATTTTCTTCTTTTTGTTTTAATTTTGTTTTTAAACTATGTAAAATATTTTCTTGGTTTTAAAATCAAAACTACAAACAGTGAGGGTCTATTTTTCTTCCCTGTGCCCTCTTCCTTACTATTTTACTACCTTTTTAGATAATGCTTTTAAAATTGCACTATTTCTTTTTGAAAATAAGCTAACAATCTCTATGAACCTCATCTCCTTTCTCATACAAAAGGTTACCTACTACAGTAATTCCTCCTTAGCCACAGTTTCACTCTGTACTTTCAGTTATACATGATTGCACCCCAGACTATTAAATGGAAAATTCCAGAAATATATCATTTAAGTTTTGGGCCAGAAGGTGGTATGGTGGTTAAGGTGCTGGATTCCCATATGGCCAACTGCAGACTGAGTCCCGGATCTCGTGGCTTGAAAATCACACTGGGCGTGTGTGTGTGTGTGTGTGTGTGAATGCCCAAAATCCCAGGAGCAGAATGGAGGAATAGGGATTGTGGCATGGCCATCGCCCCAAGGGAGTGATTTCTCACTTTTCCTTTCACTGTCTCTGTCTCTCTCTCCTGTGAGCACAATTACCCTATGGTAAAAAACAAAAATGGGGGGGAGGGAGCGCAGGACATGCGCACACCCTTTCCCTCCTCCACTGCTGCCGCCTCCTTCTGCCGCTCCTGGTGCTGCCTATGTGCTCCTTTGGTGAGGACCTGGTACCTCCTTTGTGAAGCGGCAGCTGAGGAGACTCCGGCGCTCGCCATGGCCGACGAAAAGCCCAAGGAAGGAGTCAAGACTGAGAACAACGATCATATTAATTTGAAGGTGGCGGGGCAGGATGGTTCTGTGGTGCAGTTTAAGATTAGGAGGCATACACCACTTAGTAAACTAATGAAAGCCTATTGTGAACGACAGGGTTTGTCAATGAGGCAGATCAGATTCCGATTTGATGGGCAGCGGGTCACCGAAGCAGACGCACCTGCACAGTTGGAAATGGAGGATGAAGATACAATTGATGTGTCCCAATAGCAGACAGGAGGTGTCTACTAAAAAGGGAACCTGCTACTTTACTCCAGAACTCTGTTCTTACAGACCAAGAATACATTGTCAATTAGAAAACCACAATTTGGTTTCCCCACATCCTGACTACTACAGTATAGTTTTCTCTATTCTTTCATTTTCCCTTCCCCATTCCTTTATTGTACATAAAGTAACTGGTGTATGTGCGCAAGCATATTGCATTTTTTTTTAACTAAATGGCCAATGGTATGTTTTGATTGACATCAAATGGAGATGGGATGGGGAAAAATGCCGGTTCTGTGAAAATACCCCCTTTCTCCATTAGTGGCATGCTCATTCAGCTCTTATCTTTATATTCCAGTAAGTTATTTTGCTCTCACTGTTTTAAAAAAGGAAAAAGAAAAAAAAAAAAAAAAACAACAACAACATAAAAATCCTTGTATACCTTGTTTGATTGGAGAATTTTAATGTTTTTCATTTATCATTGTAAAACCAAGGACAATTTTATAACTTTTTTGTATGTAGCTGTTACATGCAGGGCAATCTGTCTTTAAGTAGGGGTAAATTACTCTTAAAGAAAAAAAGGAATCCTAGATAGTTTTCCCTTCAAGTCAAGCGTCTTGTTGTTCAAATAAACTTCTTGTTTAAAAATAAATAAATAAATAAGAATCATAAAAAATAATTTAAGTTTTAAATTCCATGTTGTTCTGAGTAGCGTGAGGAAATCTTGTGGTGTTCCATTCTACCCTTTCCAGGACATGATTTTTCCTTAGTCCGCCATATCTACTCTGTGTGCGTGCCTGTCTGTTAGTCACTTAGTAGCTGTCTCAGTTATCAGATTGACTGTTACAATATCACAGTGCTCGTGTTCAAGTAATCCTTAGCTAATAGTGGCCCCAAAAGCACAGAGGTGGTGATGCTGGTAATTCAGATATGCTTAACAGAAACCCTGACGTGTTTTCTTTAAATGAAAAGATCAAAGTTCTAGGCTTAATAATGAAAAGGAAACTATGCTGTTCTGAGGCTGGTAAGATCTATGGTAAGAACAAATCTTCTACCCATGAATTTGTAAAGTAGGAAAAATAATTTTGTGCTAGTTTTGCTGTTATAGCTCAAACTATAAAAATTATGGCCACGATGTATGATGAGCCCTTAGTGTAGATGAAAAATGGTTTAAATTTGTGGGAGAAGACATGAGTAGAAACGTATTCTGATTGATGGTGGTTGAATTTTGTGTTATGCAGTTTCTGGCATTAACTGGTGGTCTTGAAATTTATTCCCCACAGAAAAGGAGGACTACTTTATATACATTTTGTGGCATCTTGTTGTTTTTTTTCCCTAAACAATATATCTTGGAAATCATGGCATATAGATATTTCCTCATTCTTTTTTTTTATTCAGATGTACCTTTTTAAAGTCACGTATTGTTTATATGAAAGCAGAAGAGTGATTTTTCTCAGGAGAAGAGGACAGTGCAGGTGAGGGTAGTGATGTCTGAAATGAATATGCCACAATGTTAATGATTAATTTGGGGGTACTTATTATTCTCTTCTTGTACTTTTCTGGTTTTAACACTATACATCTAAAAACAATTCTAAACACAACTGCATGGTCAAGACAACAAGGGAAAACTCTTAGGAATCACTGCAATAGTAAAAGCAAATGGGATTAGATCCTACAGGGAAATCTAGGTGAGGATATGCACACAAAGTTCAGTAGAAGGTAGAACTGGGCCTAAACAGAGCACTCCAAATGCACTCCGAAGGTACTAGAAAGGTGAGCAATTGCGAAAGAAAGAGAAAGAAGCAAACCTCCCCAAATTTAGCTTGCTTAGCTCAGAATTGTCAACTCTGACTAGAGTTGCTCTTTTATTAACAATGCTACTCTTTTTCCCTGAAACAACAGGAGAGAGATTGATATGGAAAGCTGTGATAATTTTCACTCTACTATTGGCTTTCAATTTTTTAGGCTTATGAGGGCAAATCTAACAACTTTGTTTAAAATTGCTTCATATTCCCTCTGACATTCCTAAATGCTCTTTCTCCAAAATATCTTCATCGACCTCAACATATGTATTAATATAATATTCAATTTTTATGTGTTGTATCCCTGGTTATTGTTTGACTCTCCCCATTGGAACACAATGGGAATCTACAAAAGATAGGTATCCTTATTTTGTTCTCTGTGGTATACTAGGTACCTAGACCACTGATTGTCACATTGTTGGTGCTCAAAAAAGTTTGTTCAATGAATGAATATCAGCAGCAACAGAATTTTGAGGAGAAAAGGAACATGTAATCATGATGTTCTGTACTAAAGTATAGATGTCATCCCCTTCTAGTTAATCACATCACTACCTAGCCCTGGAGCCCCATCATAATTTGATACAGGCTCTAGGACAACTTGCAATGAGAATATGAACCAAAGCAATTGTGTTTGAAAAATGAAAGGATATAGGTGAATTGTGTGTAAAAAATAATTCAATATATGTTTATTTTTCCAACAGGTATGTGCCATAAGTATAGCTTTCAAAAAAAATTTTTGAGGGACTAGCAGATGGCATAATGGTTATGCCACTGGACTCCCATGTAGTCGATCTTGGTTCAAGCCCCAGACCTGGCAGCTTAACACTGATGTCAGGTGCATGTTCATGCATGCTCAAAATCCGGAGAGGAGAATGGAGAAGAGATTGAGGCATGGTCATTCCACCAAGGGGTGATTTCTTGCTTTCTACTGCTCTGTCTCTCCTGTAAGCATATGCACCCTGTAAGAAAAAATCTCTCAAAAAAAAGCAAAAACAACAAAAAAATTTTTATGTATATGCACACATTTACCATTTTTAGCACTCATTTTATTTTTCTTGGTTTTGTTTGTTTGTTTGCTTGTTTGTTTGTTTGCTTTAGGTCATGTACACTCACAGAGAGAGTAAGAAAATTCCCCTCAGAGGAGCTGGCCATACCACAATCTCTTCTCCATTGTCCTTGGAGTTTTGGGCATGCATGCATTCAGCATGTTTTTCAAACCTCCGGGTCTGGGACTCCAACTACAAAGTTGGTGTGTGGGATCTAGCATCTTAAACACCACGCTATCTGATTGCCCCCATTGTTAACACTCTTCATTCTTTCATGTAGATCCAGATTGATAAGTGGATTCATTTCAGTTCTAAAGACCTCCCTCTAACATTTCTTATAAGTACTATGAGATTTTCTTTGTGTGAAAATGTGTTTATTTTACCTTTATTTTTCTGTAAGATATTTTCAGTAGCTATTGTATTCTGGATTAACTTTTTCCCCCTTGCAACACTTTATTCCCAGTCTCCTCTTCCTGGAATAATTTATTATGAGAAGTCTGTTGTAAGTCTTTTCATTGTTGCCCTGTGCATAATCTGGCTGATCCTAAAATTTTGACTTTATTGCTAGTTTTCAGTAATTTCATTATGATCTGCTTTAAGTTTTTTATTTGTTCTCTTTGCTGAGTTTATTTTATTTATTCTGCTTGGGGTTGGTTGAGCTTCTTCGATCAGTAGGCTTATACATTTTATCAACATGATAAATTTTGCTCATTATTTCTTTTATATATTTTTCCTACTCCCCTCTCATCTTTTCTCCTGGAATGCCAATTACACATATGTTAAACAATTTGCTATTGGTCCATAAGAGAGACAGAGAGACAGAAAGTGGGAAATCACCCCCCACACACACCCGGGAGGGGTGGGGGGATGGCCACACCGCAATCCCTTCTCCATTCTCCTCTCAGGATCTTGGGCACACACGCACATGTGCCCAGCATGAGTTTAACCCACTGGGTCCAGGACTGGGTCGACTACATGGGAGTCCAGCAACATAGCCATTACGCCAACTGCTGGTCTTGATATTTTACTTTATGTCTTAGAGCTTATTTACAATAGTTGTTTTAAGATCTTTGTGTGTTTGTGATATAATTTCTGTCATTTCTGTGTTTGTTTTTATTAATTTTCATTCAAATTTATGGCTATGGGTTATATTTTTTGTTTGTTTTTTTGAATGCCTGGTAACCTTCTATTGGATGTTGGATATTTTAAATTTTATGCTGTTGAGTGCTTAATGTTGCTATATTCCTTCAAAGAACATTTAATTATGTTCTGGAATACAGCTAAGTTATTTGTGGAACACTTTCATCCTTTTGAGGTTTTCTGTTAAGTGTCATTAGGGCAGGTCAACAGTAGCCTCTTTGGTTAATTCAGTTTCATTTCTTTTGATAAATAATTTTTTGAGAGATTTTTGCTATAGGGCACGTTTGCTCACCAGAGCGAAACAGAGAGACAGAAAGTGAGAAATCACCCCTCAGGGGGTATGACCACACTGTAATCCCTTCTCCTCCATTCTCCTCTTGGGATTTTGGGTATATATGCATATGTGCCCAGTGTGAGTTAAAACTGGGACTCAAATCGTGGTTGATTACATGGGAGTCCAGCAACATAACCATTATGCCATCTGCTGGTCCTGATAAATATTTTTTAATTATTTTATTCATTTATTTACTTATTATTATTTTTTCACATGGGTTTTTGCCAGAGAAAGAGAGAGAGAGAGCAAGCCACCAGGTTCAGGACTCGAACTGTGGTCAGCCATGTGGGAATTCCAGTGCCTTAACCACCACGCCACCTACTGGCCCCCTGATAAATAAGTTAATATAATAAATACCATAAGCATAAACTTAATATTTTTTCTTTGCTTGTCTAAAATATTAAAAATTATATAAGGTAGTAATTATGACAATGTATTATTTGTTTGTAACATATATAGATGTAATATACATAATGCCACAGAAAAGGAGACAAGAAGAATAAAGCTATGTAGGGTAGCATTTCTGTCTCACTGGGATTAAATTAAAATGTGAAGATGTTCCATTCCTAAATTTAGTTCTATTCCTAAGACATGGCTTTTCTGAGCATTCTGTCTAATGACCTGTATATTATGGTGTCTCTTCCATCTGGCTGGTGGGAACCCAGTGTATTTCTAGCTCTGTGTAAATTCCAGGAATTACTCAGCTATTGTTTATTAGTAGTTATTTTTTTCAGTTTCAAGTGGTTTCCTCTCACTCCTGCCCAGATCAACACTCAGAAAAAACTAAAAGGGTCACTACACGTTCCCAACGCTCATGTGCTCTATCTCCCTTTTCTCTATGATTCTGCCCTACAAATTTTAACCACCTCTATATTGCTGAACTCTATTCTCCTTACCTCGGCAAGACTCCTATGTTCTGTTTGGTTTTCTCTCCATGTAGCCTGGATACTGCCTCCAAGGAATATCTCTCAGAAACCACAGTCCTAAGGGACCAGCAGTTAGCATAATGGCTATGTCACTGGACTCCCATGTAGTCGACCGCAGTTCATATCCTGGACCTGGTGGCTTAAAATACTCACACCGGGCGCGTGTGCGTGTGTGCCCAAGATCCCAAGAGGAGAACAGAGGAGAAGGGATTACGGTGTGGCCATCCCCCCTGGGGGGGCGATTTCTCGCTTTCTGTCTCTCTGCCTCTCTCTTTCTAGCGAGCACACGCGCCCTATAGCAAAAACCTCTCCAAAAAAAAAAAAAACCCAAAAAAAACAAAAAAACACAGTCCTATGATATCTGCTGTCCAATGCCTGAAAAGAATTTTTCCATATGTTTCATCAAGTTTCAAGTTGTTTATAGGGGTAAAGCAATTCCCGTAGGAGTTAATCTTTCATGGATAGAAGCAGAAGTTCTACCAACTGCAAAACATTTTGTTAGAAGACAGTAGTTGTATGACTAGTTTTCAATAGCCAGAAATAAGGTATAAAAATGGACCAGCTGGTGGCATGGCAGATAAAGCAGCTGGATCTCATATGACCAACTGTACAATTCAAGTCCCAGACCTGGTGGTTTGAAATACATGCTGGGTGCATGTATGTGTGTGCACATAATCCCAAGAGGAGGATAGAGGAGGAGGGGTTGTGGTGTGGCTGTCACCCACAGGGCGTGCTTTCTCATCTTCCCTCTTTCTCTGTCTATGCCTGTCTCTGGTGAGTTCATATGCCCTACAGCAAATTAAAAACCAAACAAGTTCAGTGATTGAAAAATAAGGCGTAGAAGAATAAGCGATATTTCGTGGGAAGATATGGGACTGTTTTAAGTTGTGAACACATAAAAGATCATCTTGCTTTTGGGAACAGTGTAGTTTTTTAGAGTTTGTTCTCCTGATCCTAATCTCTGAGAAGGAGGCTATATTCTTTGTTAAATAAATTCTAAGCAGTACCATGCATGGCTGTTGGTCTGCTCCTATCTGTGCTACAGTTTACACCAGAGACATCATCTGTGAAGATGCTGGTGGGAAGGTTGCTTTTGTAGATGACTGACAGACTTTTCTCTTTGTTCCTTGGATTTTGTAACTATCTGTGGTCAAATGCCTCATCATTATCCTCTCTGACACACTACTCCCCACCACTTTCCCACTCACTTAACACTTTTGAAGCCCTTCAGTTCTCTCTTCTCAATGACTGAGCCACTCACTATTTCACCACCTCCTCGCCTGTGAATCTCTGTGAATGTGTGCCAACACTGGAGTTGAGCACCTGCTTCATGACCTAATATCATGGTATATAAAGTTCCTACACTGAATATCCCTGGATTGAGGGATCTAGCATTCAAAGTTCCATGTCGATGAGTTCAGTCTGTCCACGAGAACCTTTGGAATGTACTCAGAAATTTATTCCAAGTCACAGTTGCATCCCCTAGGACCATATGCTTAGATGGACAACCCCATGATGTCCACAGAAATGAGGTTTTATATATACACATGTTCACATGTACGTACACACACACACACACACACACACTCTTTCCATATGCTGTAAGGATACATAAACATGGACTTAATAATGGTTCAAATTTAAGTGTACTTATTTGCCAGTATGATTAAAAGGGCAATATGGAAAAAATACATCTTCTTCTAATTCTCTTGTACTAAATTCCTCCCCGTGGCTTGTAATCTTGCTCTATGCTAGAGGACACAGTAGGAGATGTCTAACTCTTAAAAAATGTATTTTTATAAATTAAAATACTAACTAAATTAGCATATAAATAGTCATATTTTTTGTACTTGAGTTTTAATTTTTCATTCAATAATCTGACCAGACTGCACAAGAATTTATACGTCTCAACAGGAGATGGCGGTTTTTAGTTCTCCCAGGGTTTTATTGTAATGAACCTGGTAAATAATTCAGGAACACATGAGAGGCCAATGAGCGGGCAGCACCTGGTGCTATATTGTTCGTGCCTAAGCACACAGAAGCCAAAGACGGCATTCTACACCTGTCACTATTGTTCCGGTTTAAACGCGGGTCTTGTGTTCGGTGGCTAAGGACAATAATAGTAATTGATACATTTTTTTCCTAATTCAGTTTCCCTCCACAGTCAAAGAAAACCATACTAAGCTGGTTTTAAAAACACAAAGAATAAGTGATACCCTCTCTTAAACTCCCATTGGTAAATTTCCAAATCTATTTTCTCTGTCAAGGGACAAATGACTTTCAGGAATTAGAGATATGTCTACGTTTTTACTGGGGCTAATTTGAGTCTTCTGCCTTTGTTCCTTCCACACGGTTGAGATTCTTTTTAGCTCACCATACTCATATTGCAAGCATCTTCTGAGAGAAATAGCACCATCCTCTGCCCACTCACTCATCCTGTGGGGACTCCTAGAGCTGTTCACTCTCTCCCCCTCGTAGTCTGTCTCACAGTCTAACAGTTTCAACACAAATAGAAAGTCCCTCCACTCACTGAGCAGACATGCACAGGAGTGACTGACAGGCCACATACAGAGCCAGGACGGGGCACCTGAGGCCAGTGTCCCCAGTATCACACAGAGCTAAGCCATAGCTGCATGGAAAGATCTCAGAAAGGGCTGGAAAAGAGGAAGACGTGCCTCCCACGTCTGCACTACAGTGTAGACGGTGCTGGGCCATAAAAGGACCTCAAGAGAGACTCCAGAGCTTGATACGTAGAAATAGTTGGATGTGTTTCATCTTTGTTTTTTTGGGGTTTTTTTTGTTTTTTTGTTTTTTTTTTTTGGAGAGGTTTTTCGCTATAGGGCGCGTGCGCTCGCCAGACAGACAGAGAGAGACATAGAGACAGAAAGCGAGAAATCACCCCCCAGAGGGGATGGTCACGCTGCAATCCCTTCTCCTCCATTCTCCTCTCGGGATCTTGGGCACGCACGCACACGCGCCCAGCGTGAGTTGTAAGCCACCGGGTCCGAGACCCGAACCGCGGTCGACCACGTGGGAGTCCAGCGACATAGCCATTACGCTAACTGCTGGTTCCCTTTCATCTTTGTTTTTAAGGTATTATCTATTATAATGGTTAAAATATATATTTATTTAGATATATTTAATGTTTGTTCCAAATGAATATAAAGTAAAATATATAACTGTATGCAACAACAATAGAACTATATATAATTAAAATACATGAGATACCTAAAAACCTCTATAATAAACCCTTTGTGTGTGTGTGTGTATACTTTTTAACAGGTTTCATTGCTCTCCTCTTTTCAAGGGCCAGTGAGAGAGTACGTGGAGCAGTGAGTGCCATCTGGTGGTAAGCCAGAATCGTTGCTTGGCGTTCCATACCGGTTACTAAGATGCCCCCTCTTGGCTACTGTGGCTTGCATGAGCCCCCAGCAGAAGACCAGCTGAAGGATGTCTGCTATTGGAGAGTGTCTAATGAAGGAGCCTAGTGCGATAACCCTTCACTTCCGCCTGAGTGGGTTATTCGTCCAGGATTCTGAGCCAAAAGCCAACTCTAAGATGGGGCCTATGAAGAAAAGATTTGAATTGCTCTTGTGTGTGAGTCAAAGATCTGCATCCCTACCAGGGGATAACCAAGACTGTGAATAAGCGTGCACCAAGAGGGGCATGTAGTGACATGGAGCCTGAAATAAACTGCTCTGAGTTGTGTGACAGTGTTCCTGGCCAGGAGTTGGATCGAAGGCCCCTTCATCCTCTCTGCAGGACAACAATTGTAAGTGAGAAGCTAAGGCATACTGGGGCTATGCAGATATACAGAGGGGTCTCCACAAAGTTCACAGGAATGTGTATCATAAAAAAATATGCACAGATTTTTTTTCACCTGTATAAACTTGTAGTTTAATTCTGTTGCCACAAACTTTCTGAAGTCTCCTGTCTATGGTGGAGGAGGAGGTGGTGGTGGTGACGGTGGTAGGGGGAGGAAGAGGAGCAGGAAGGGGAAAAGGAACTGTTCTTGAAGGTCATGTGTTTCCTGGCTTTGGTGATGATAGGGCAGTTCATGTTCGATCTGTAGAGGATCTTTCACTCCTTACAGCTTCACTTCCTTCTGTCCCCAGACCTCTTCCTACCACAACAGTAAGACCACCCCTCCATTATCTCCAGCCCTCCTGGGTATTGTTTGGACTTTTCTCAGCTGTGGGATTCTTCTGATACTCTTCTTCCTGGCCTTCACAGTTCGCTGCAGAAACAACAGGTATGGACCCCCACGCCCAGTTTCTCGTCTCCCATATCATGATTCGTGAAACCTGAGTGCTAGTACCGTTTTGCCACCACACGTTGTTAGCTGGTATCAGCAAAGCTGGTTTTCTACTCTGGCATTAAGGCATGTGTGAAGTTCTCCCTAAAATAGTTCTAGCCTGGCCCAGTCACAGTAGCATGTGCTGGTCGATGTTGCAACTCTGCAGGCTAAGTCCACACAGGAGGGTCAAGTTCAATTCCAAGCCCACTCTGAAAAGCAAGGCATAATGGTATGCACCTGTAGTCCCAGCTACTCAGGAGGCTGAAGCAGAAGGACCATGACATAATGAGACCTCGTGTTTTAAAAAAAAATGAATAAAAGAAAAGCAAACCAAAACAAAAAGAGAGAGAGAGAGAGAAGAACAGAATTGGCCCTTGATTTGCAGTAAAATTCTCTCTTGGAGAGGAGAAAGAGCTAGCCTAGTATTGTGCTACTATGAAAATATATAAAGAAGAGAATGAGGAGTCTCTCCCCTTAAAGGAGGATACAACCCTTCTGAGCTGAGGTATTTCTATTAAAAATGGAGACCATGGGGCCAGCAAGTGGTGTAGTGGTTAAGATGCTGGACTCCCACATGGCTGACGGCAGTTCAAGTCCTGGACCCAGCAGCTTGAAACTCATGCTGGGCACATGCACATGTGTTTCCAAAATCCCAAGAGGAGAATGGAGATTGGGTGTGGATTGTGGCGTGGCCGTACCCCCAGAGGGTGACTTCTTACTTTCTCTCTGTCTCTCCGGTGAGCACACACATCTATGGCAAGCTCTCTCTGGAAAAACAAAATAATGCAGACCACATGGACAACAATTCAAAGCAGGATGAAAGTTTGTGGACAGCATGATAGAGCCAGTCTGGGTGGGTTAAAGCCCTACTGCCTAGTTATTCTGCTAGACAGTTCTGGGGCTGGCAAGTTACCGGCTCATCAGAGTTTCTATGGCTCCCAGGGTTGGCAAATGAAACAAAATATTGCCTTTTTTTCTGAAGGGATTTATATCAATAGACTCTTTCCTCTGGTGCTGTTCTATCCTTCCCTACGGGCTCACGCCTTCTCTCTCATCCAACATTCTACCCTCATCCTCCTCTAGCTCCCCTAGACCATCTCCTGAGAAGCCCTGTTCTAGCCCTCTCTCCCTGACCCACATCTGGCTTCCGGGTGGAGCCCACACCAGAATTCAAGTCCCTCAGACTGGCCCAACCTGTCCAATTCCCCTCCAGCGTTACACTTCATGGTGGTTGAGTGTGCTGTGCTCCATGGCCTGAGGGTTTGGCACTTTATAAGGATCAATTGATCAATGGTGTTTGTCTGGCAAGCATTTTATGGTGCCCTTTCCCAATTTAGGCACAGAGGTCATGTGACTCAGTCAGCTGGTTCAACATCAATATGGTGATGACACCGGGCCCTATACCTGCGTGTACCCCTGAGGCTGCCCAGTCACTTTTTATTCTGTTGCTCAAACACACTGAGCTTACCGCCATCCCAAGGCCATTGTACTTACCGCCCCCTTCCCATTCCCTGTACCTGGCTGGATTTCCCAGATCCCAGGTCTCCCCATCACTAGTTCCTTCTCATCTCACAGGCCTTGGCTCCATGTCACTTCTTCAGAGATGCTTTTCCTAATCATCCTACCTCAAGTAGCCTTTCTACCCAGTGGCCACCCAGCCCCTTCATCTCACCCAAAGCTCATTATGTCTTTTCTTCACGGCAGGTACAATGGTCTGATGTTACCATGCTTGCTGGTTTACCTGTTCATTGTCTGTATTCCACACTAGAATGTGGTCTATGGACACAGGAACCTTGTGTGCTATGCTCATCCGTGCATTTAGAACAGGCTCTGGAACATAATAGGTGCTCAGTAAATGTGTGTTTAGTGATCCTAGGAGGGAGACTGGAATCTAAAAGATGGCTGCTGCCAAGAAAATGACTAAACACCTCACACATCTCAAGGTAGAGCGCTAAGAAGTACAGTCTTTTCAGCTGCAGCGCAGTTCCGTAATGCAAATTAATAGTTGGTGAATAAGAAAATGATGTCATTGTTTCATAGATCATTTCCCCCCAGCAAATCAATAGGTTAAAGCATTTGAGGGCAAGCTTTCTTACAGTTAAAAAAAGGAAGCCTTGGGACTGGCCTCACAGTTCAATGGTCAAGAGAGCCTGATCCCAATGGCCTGAGGTTCAAAGTCCAGCCTCTGTGACTTCCAGGCACATGTGCTTCTGTGCCCAAAATCCTGACAGGAAAGCAGAATAGAGGAAAAAGGATTGTAATGCCCATGTAGGCATTATGCCTAAGTGTTCTTTCTTTCTGGTGAGCATACATGCTCTTGGCAATTAAAAAAAAGAAGGAGGAGGAGGAGGGGAAGGGAAGGGGAGAGGGAGGTTCTAATCCTGAAGTGCCACGGCAGTGCCTCCCTAATTAGTGCAAGTAGCAGCTGATTTAATGGCTTCAAGAACTGGAGTCCTCCTTACCACATAAAGCTGTAGGAGTAGATGAAGAAGCAAACAGGACTTTTACCTTATGTTTAAAAATGTCAATTGATTGTCAGGACCAGCAGATGGTGTAATAGTTACATTGCTGGACTATCACATAATTGACCACAATTCAAGTCCCGGACCTGGCAGCTCACAACTCACGCCAGGCATGTGTGCGTACATGCCCAAAATCCTGAGAGGAGAATGGAGGGGAAGGGATTGCAGCATGGCCATCCCCCCTCATCCCCCGGAGGGGTGATTTCTCACTTTCTGTCTCTCTGTCTCTCTGGCAAGTGCATGCACTCTATAGCAAAAAACTCTCTTTAAAAAAATGTCAATTGATTGTCAAAAAAATAGATCCAGAGTAGATTTTTCATTTTGAAGACAATGTTGTTTATTCGAGGGAATGCCTTGAGAACCTACATCCTCAGATTCAAGACTGCGGAAGTCAACTCTGACCTGGTTACAACTGGCAGTGGACATTTACTGAGTGCTAGTTTTAGTTAGGATAATTGTTCTATTAGTACTCTGGTTACAAAGTTAAACATGTTTTGAATCCTATGGTCCTATTCTCTTTTTCCCATGGCTCATTATTTTTATGCACAATTTTGCGGAACGCAAGATTTTCAAGCATTTATATATCCTGTTGAAACAGGAATGCCTGTAAACAGTATTACAGTAGAATCACCTATATTTCTTTCATTCTATTAAGGATTTTTGCTGCCCATCTTGTTTGCAGTAGGAGCATGACTTGGCATAAAGAATAAGATATTAAGAGGCACTGTGAATAAAAACACACTGTGCGATTAAGTAGCTTGCAAGGTCAGACAAGGAAAGATAAACTAACCCAGTTTCAAAAGTGCTTTATTTAATGATGAATTTACTCAAGATGCAGCATCACAATCAGATGTTTCATTTCATTCCAGGCCCATGGTTTCTAAACTTGAGATTGTATGTGCATACACATGTACCCATTTATATGCCAGAGGAAGAAAAATATCTTAATAAAATAAAAAATAATACCATGATGTTTAAATTCAGTTGCAGTATTGCATTTTTAATTTAAAAAAATTTAATGCAGCCCACAACAAAAAAAAAATCAGTAAAGATATGGAAAACTTGAAAAGTGTCAACCAACGTGACCTAATTAACATTTATATTTTCCTCCATCCAACAACAGCAGAACACATATTCTTTTCAGAAACACATGGAACATACTGAGATAGACCATGTTCCGAGCCATAGAAAAAGTGTCATTAATCGTACAAGTATTCAAGTCATACAAAGCATGTTCTCTGAACATGGTAGAATTAAGTTAGAAATTAATAACAGAAAAATCACTAGAAAATATTTAAATATCCAGAAACTAAAAAGGACATTTACAAAGGGCAAGGAGTAAGGCAGCTGGATCCCACATAATTACTGACACGGTTTGAATCCCAGACCTGGCAGCCTGAGACACATGCTAGGCACATGTGCATGTGTATGTGTGCCCAAAATCCTGAAAGGAGAATGGGTGAGAAGAGACGGGCATAACATTCCTCGTGGGGAGGGCTGTCTCCTTTCTCTATCTCTCTCTCCAGTGAGCACATGTGCCCTCTGGCAAATTTTTAAAAATAATAATAATAACCCATCACCAAAGAATAGATCAAAAAGAATACTAGAATGCATTTTGAATTGAATGAAAGTGAAATACACATAACAAAATTTGTTAAATGTCATTAAAGAAATACTTGGGAAATCTAGAGCACTAAACCCCATATTAGGAAAAAAAGAGAGGGGGTCTCAAATCAATGATGTCAGCGTCCACCTTACAAACAAACAAGTAAACTAAAAAGAGCAAATGAGTCTCCTCGTAAGTTGAAAAAAAGAGATAATAAATATCAAAGTGGTGGTGAAGAGAGCTGGGTCCCTCATGGCCCACTGATGTTGAAATCTCAGCTCTAGCAGCTTGGAAAAATGCCTTGCACATGTGTAAGCATGCCCCACATCCTGACAGGATAGAGAAATGGAGACGGGATTGTGACTATCCCCCACTGGGTATGCTTATTCTCTCTCCTTCTCTCTGTCTGTCTCTCTGTCTCTGGTGAGCACACACGCCCTCTGCCAATTTAACAAAAACTGGAAAGAAAAGGGATCAAAATGTACATTGATAAAATAGAGAACAGACAAAGTTCAATGAAACCAAGAGCTGACTATGATGATCAAAAGAATTGATCAATCTCTAGCCAAAGTGATGAGGGAGAAAATGAGACGATATAATTACCCAAGTAAGTAATGGGAGCAGTGCCATCACAAGACGCATTCTACAGATATTAGGAAGATAACAAGATAATGTTATGAACAGCTATAGTAGGCAGCCTTCAAGATGTTCACCTCCTGGTAATCACACTTTTATGAAAACCCCTCACCCTAAGTATGGCTGGACTTCCTGACTTGCTTATCAATGAGATGCCATTTTTGGTATTAGGTCACAAGAACTGTGACTTCCATCTTGGATCTCTCTTACTCTTCCGTTCACTCACTCTGAAGGAGCCAGTTTATATATTGTGAACTCCCACGTGGAAAACGCCCACGTGTCGAGGACTGATGTTTCCCACCTACAGCTAGTAGGTAATTACTATCAGCAATATCTATGTGCTTCTAAACAGATTTCTTCTGAGGCGTGCTAAAAGCAATGTGAATGAGTTAGGAAGTAAATTCTACTCTAGTTGAGCTTAGAGGATTGGTGCCTTGGCCGACACCTTGTGTTGACTGCATTCCTGTATGAGACCTTAAGCCAGGGGCACCCAGCTAAGTTATGCTTGTGTTACCTTAGAAATATTACCAGTTCAGGGACCAGCAGATGGCGTGGTGGTTAAGGCGCTGGACATTCCCACATGGCCGACCGTGGTTCAAGTCCTGGACCTGGTGGCTTGCTTTCTCACTTTCTCTCTCCTTCTCTCTCTCTCTCTCTCTCTCTGTCTGTCTCTCTTTGGTTAAATTAAAAAATGAACAAATGAATAAATAAAGTTAAATAAATAATTCTTTAAAAAAAAAGAAATATTACCAGTTCAATTCAAACTCTTCTAAAAAAAATGGAAATAATGAAGTATTTCCTAACTCATGTTATGAGGACAGCATTACTCTGATATCAAAACCAGAAGAAGTAGAAGAAAACTACAGACTGTTAAGAAGACTATCCCTTATGAACATAAATCTGAAATTCTAGGAAAAATGTTAAGACATTGAGTACAATCAAATATTAAAAGGACAATGCATCATGACAAAGTAAAGCTTATCCCAGGAATTCAGGGTTCGTTTAACACCCAAAGATCAATGTAATTCACTATTTTTACAAACTAAAATGAAACCATATCTTTATCTCAGTAGAGGTAGAAAAAGCATTTGACATATTTCAGCACCCATAAAGTTTCAACAAACTAGAAGCAGAAGAAAACTTTCTCAACTGATAAAGATTTATGAAAAGCCTATAGCTAACATTATTATTATTTTTTGAGAGATTTTTGCTATAGGGTGCATGCTCTTGCCAGAGAGATAGAAAATGAGAAATCAACCCTCTGGGGGAGGGGATGGCCACACACCATCCCTCCTTGTCCATCTTGCCCTCGGGATTTTGGGCACACATGCCTAGTGTGAGTTTTAAGTCACCAGGTCTGGGACTCAAACCACGATTGACTATGTGGGAGTCCAGCACCGTAACTACCATGCCACCTGCTGGCGCACTGACAATATTTTTAATGGTAAAAGACTGAATGCTTTACCCAGTAAGATAAAAAAAAAAGGCAAGATATCCACTCTTACCACTTCTATTAATCACTGGAGATTTTAGCCAGTACAATAAGGTAAGAAAAAAGATATCAAAGTCACCCACTTAAAAAAGGAAGAACTTAAATGTCTTTATGCTCAGGTTACCTAATCATATCTGAAGGAAATCCACTGGAATCTATTTTTGTCTAAATACACCTATGGGAACTAATAAATGAATTTAGTAAGGTTTCAGAATACAAGATCAATGTACAAAACTCAGCCGTGTTTCTATATACTAACAACAGATACATGAAAGGTGAAATTATAATAAAAACAATATCACTTACAAACAACATCAAAAATTATAAAATATTTAAGAATAAATCTGGCAGTGTGAAATATTTATATGTTGAAAGCTGTCAAGCATTGCTGAGATAATTAAAGAAAATCTTTCAAAAATGGAAAGATAATGTGTGTGGGGGTTGGAAGACTCAATATCCTTCAGATGTTAATTTTCTCCTAATTGAAACCAATCATAGTCACATTCCCTTTATTTTATGAATTTACAAACTGATTCTAAAATTTATATCAAAATATGAAGGACCCAATAGCCAAAACAACTTTAAAAATAAAAAAAGGAAAGTAAGTCAACCCAGCCTGGTGGTCCAGTCAGTAACAAACTGAACTGCAGTGCTGAAAACCACATAGCCAGCTATGGGTTTGGATCCCCGGGTTAGCTTGAAAACACACCTGGGGTGTGCAAGCATGCCCAAGAACCTGATGAGCTGGAGGGCTGGGGAAAGGGAATTGTGGCATGACAAGGGTGTCTTTCTTTCTCTCTCTCGCTCTCTCTAACTCTATCTCTCATGCTTGCGCTCTCTATTATAAATAAAACAAAGTTTTAAAAATAGTAAAGTTGGAAAATTAGGAACACCTGATTTCAAGACTTTAGTAAAGATAGATATATATACTTCATCAGAAAGAATAAAACCCATAAGTATGTGGTCAGCCGATTTTCAACAAAAATGCAAAGGCAATTCTGGGGAAGGGGTAGTCTTTCAAACAAATCTTGGTGCAACAATTGGATATCCATATGCAAAAATTAGCTTTGATCTATGCCTTGTACCATATTCAGAAACCAACTGAAAGTAGGTTGTAGACCTAACTATAGCTAAATCCCCTAAAGCAGTAGGAACCAGCAGATGGTGTAATGGTTATGTCCCTGAACTCCCACGTAGTTGAACACAGTTCAAGTTCCGGACCTGTCGGCTTAAGACTCACACTGAGGGGGACCAGCAGGTGGTGTGGTAGTTAAGGTGCTGGACATTCCCACGTGGCTAACCACAGTTCAAGTCCCAGACCTGGCGGCTTCCTTTGTCCCTTTCCTTCTCTCTCTCTCTCTGTTTCTCTCACTGATCAAATTAAAAAAAAAAAAAAAAAAGAATGACTAAATCAATTATTAAATAAATAATAATTTTAAAAATTAAAAAAAAAAAACCTCACACTGGGTACATGTGTGCGTGTGCCCAAGATTGCAAGAGGAGAATGGAGGAGAAAGGATTGCAGCATGGTCATCCACTTTTGGGGGTGATTTCTCACTTCCTGTCTCTCTGTCTCTCTCTAGCTGTCTGGCAAGCGCACACGCACCATAGCAAAAATCTCTCTCTCAAAAAAAAAAAAAAAATCCAAAACTGTATAAATGTATAAAAGCAAATTTTAGTAAGAGAAAAACTTTGGGACCCTGGAATAAGCAAAGATTTCTTAAATACAGTATTAGAAGAATGACCAATAAAACAAAACATTGATAAGTTGGACTTCACAAAAACTTTTTTAAAAAAAGAGATTTTTAATATAGGGCACATGTGCTTGCCGGAGAGATAGAGAGAAACAGATAAAAGGTGAGAAATCACTCCCCAGGGGAATGGCCAAGCTACAATCCCTTCTCCTCTATTCTCCTGTCAAGATTTTGGGCATGCATGCACACGCACCTGGCATGAGTTTTAAGCTGCCAGGGCCAAGACTCGAACCATAGTTGACTATGTGGGAATTCAGCGACATAACCATTATGCCATCTGCTGATCTGCACAAAAACTTTTTAAAAAATCTGTTCCAGGGGCCATTAGATGGCATAGAAGTTACATCACTGGACTCCTATGTGGCCAACCATAGTTCAAATTTCAGACCCAGTTGCTTCAAATTCACACTCATGCATGTACATGCATGCCCAAGATCCCGGGAGGACAATGGAGGAGAAGGGCTATCCCCTCTGGGGGGCGATTTCTCACTTTCCTTCTCACTGTCTCTGTCTCTCTCTCTCTCTGTCTGTCTCTCCCTAGTGAGTACATTCATCCTAAAAGCCAAAAACCACATAAAGAAAAAAACAAACAAACAAAAAAAAAAAACTTCTTACAAAGAGAAACTTAAGGGAATGAAAAGAAAGCCAT
Organism: Tupaia tana; assembly: GCA_026018925.1. Classification (NCBI taxonomy): domain Eukaryota; kingdom Metazoa; phylum Chordata; class Mammalia; order Scandentia; family Tupaiidae; genus Tupaia; species Tupaia tana. Next base: position 22,998,177 of record JAKSZU010000020.1, on the reverse strand, counting down.
AGCCTGGAATAAAATATTTGCAAATCATGTATCGATGAAATACTTGTATACAGGGGTCAGCAGATGGTATAGTGGTTAAGGTGCTGGACTCCCATATGGCTAATCATAGTTGGAGTCCCAGATTTACTGGCTTAAAAATCTTGCCAGATGAGTGTGCCTGTGTGAGTCCCCAAAATCCCAGGATGAGAATGAAGGAGAAGGGATTGTGGTCATACCCCTGGGTGGGGTAAAGATTTCTCTCATGTGGGACCAGCAATTAGCGTAATGGCTATGTCACTGGATTCCCATGTAGTCAACTGCGGTTTGAGTCTCAGACCCAGTGGCTTAAAACTCATGCTGGGCATGTGTGCTTGTGTGCCCAAGATCCTGAGAGGAGAATGGGAGGAGAAAGGATGGGGGCGTGGCCATTCCCCCTGGGGAGTGATTTTTCGCTTTCTGTTTCTCTGTCTCTCTCTGTCTTTCTGGTAAGCACACGTGCCCTATAGCAAAAACCTCTCAAAAAAATTTTTTTCTCTCATATGTGCCCACTCTCTCTCCCTCCAGCAAGCACATGCACCCTATGGCAAAGACCTTTCTAAAGTTTTTAAAACTTGTACCCAGAATATATAAAGAACTCTAAAAACTCAGCAATAACAAAGAAGAATATGATGATAATAAAAAATATCATGGATGTTAGCAAAAGACACAAGACTCCTGGGTCAGAGACAAAGTACTTTATTACTCACAGCAATAGCAGTAGAGCTTTATACTGGGCTTGTTCTGGTTCCCATGCTCTCAAGTCCCATGAGGACAATAAAGGTCCCCATGATAGATGCTTACACACACGGTGGGCTGGCATTCAAGAAGAGGAACCCTGAGCCTGACAGATCCACCATTGTGGATAGAATTGTGTCAATCCTATTCTTTGGGGGAAGAATGTTACCTGATTCTTCAAGGCTGCTATCTGCAAACAAAACCCTGAGAAATGGCCCAGATAAGGAACAGTCAGGGGCTTAGCTCTTGGCAGACCCAGTAAGAATGTACAGAGTTTCTCTGAACACATGGTAGGTTTGCCTCTAACACTGGGAACTGTGGATGGAAGCAACCTCACTTCTGGTGAATGGTAGAAATGTGCCCCTCCCTGCATCTTCTCACTCTACCACAACTTCCTTTCCTGTTAGGATCCTCTGCGGTAGGCCCGCTGTCTGCACCTGGCAGAGGTGAATGATATACTTCCACAAACTGTGCCATGTTTGTCTTATCTGAAGACTTCAAAAAATTAAACATACTGCATGAAACATGGTTCTCAAGCATGTTATTAATCTACTCTTCTCTGAATCTCTCTGATGCCCTAGTTTTAGTTTAATTTTTCCTTTTTTTTAATTTTAAAGAGATTTTTGCTATAGGGTGCATGTGCTCATCATAAAGACAGGCACAAAGACAGAAACAGAGAAATGCAAAGTGAGAAATCGTCCCCCAGGGCAGATGGCCATGCCACAGACCCTTTTCCTCCATTCTCCTCTTGGGATTTTGGGATGCATGCACACACACCTGGTATGAGTTTTGAGTCACGTGGTCTGGGACTCAAACTGTGGTCATTTACATAGGAGTCCAGCAATGTAACCACTATGCCATCTGCTGGTCCTATAATTTTCCATTATTGTTAAACTCCTCAAGATGTTCATGCTTTTGAAAATGGTTATATTCATCTTTTATTTATTTATTCTTTCCCTTTATAAAAACTGTATGTCCTCCAAGTAAAGTTTGCCTATCAATATTAACAGAAAATCTTTACTGAACTGAATGTCTGCTGTACTTGGGATACTATGTAAAATTAATATAAGGGTTTCTGGAAACTTCAAATATGTCAGCTGGGTGGAAAAACATGGGTAAGTCAAAAAAATACATTCTGTTTTCAAAAATAGCTTTCCAAAGAATAAGGTTTTATTGCAGGGATAAGAGCTGTGCTTCTTTCATATTGATTGTTTCAGGTCTGTACTATTTGTGGTTTGAGTGATTGGGGCTAACGGGAAGGTGACTGGGAAGAAGGGAGAGCAGTACTGATCTTTTTGGCCCAGAGAAAGCTTATTGAGCTTTAATAAGGATTTCTGGGAACTTCTCTATAATCCTTGGCTTGATGGTTATTGGCCAAAAAGGAAGAAAGGGAGCCAGTCAGGCCTAGATTAATACCAGCCATATAATCCAATTTGAGGATAGTGTTGCAGGCCCAATTCTTTAAATGAGGCAGTAACCAGAAACATACCCTCCAAAGGCTTTTCCAAAATGAAAAGAAAGATTTACAGAAGGAACAAAATCTTGTATTGGACATCACTTTCCAGAGGATTTGTCAGAGCCCAGAAATATGCTGTGTAACATGAGGTCAAAAGCCATTGGTAGGCAGAAATGGTGCAGGCAAGGAGGTGCAAGCAGAAGGGAGGCAAAGAGATCTAGAAGTGTGAGCAGGGATGAAGCCTCTCTTGTGCACTGGCTGTGGGAGAAACGTGGGTGAGTCGGCAGAAGTTCCTGAGGCAGGTCAGGTCAGCGCATAGGAACAGTCCTTTGATGCTCTTCGTCCATCCTGCAGTCAGGCTTAAATCATTATCAGCCCTCAATGAAGTGGTCACACTCTTGGTGCATCTACTGTTACAGACAGACAACGGTTGTCACCCTGTCACAGCTTGGCACTTACTAGGTTGGGAGGAGAGAAGCTCTGTCTCCTTGGCCCACTAATGAGCTCTTTGAGTTTATTCACCTTCATGTCTCTATGGTGGCTGGACTGCACTGTTTCCTAAATGAACACATGAACCGACCTAGCACACATTAGACTGTGATGATAAGGATAACCTCTCGGATGACAGATTTTCTTTCTTTCTTCTATTTTAAAAAATAATTATTTAATTTTGTATATTTAATTGGACCAGAGAGAGAGAGAGGGTAAGTGAGAAAGCAAACCACCAGGTCTGGGATTTGAACAACAGTTAGCCATGTGAGAGTCCAGCCCCTCAACTATCACGCCACCTGCCAGCCCCCAGATTTTCTTTCTTTAAATTGTTTTCTGTAGTATCAATTCTACATAAAGTCATGCCATAGATATGAAGCTGCTTTCTGTTGTTCTTCTCTCTCCCTTCTGGTCGTTGCTCCCTCCAGGAGCCCAGAGCAGGACATCCAGATTCCCAGATTCCCAACGTTGCTGGTTGTGACCCTTCATTCTAAACTATCCTTCCAATCTTGCTACACTGTTAAAACCTGCCTGCACTTGACAGATCACAGAGCTTTATGCTTTTAGAAGACCTCCTCATAACCAGGTTCATAATCATATATAATCAGTGTACCTGTTCATTTCAATTAATATTTACCAACCTGTCTAACAGTGTTTCAGATACTGTTCTAGGTGCTGGGATTATATCAAAGAACAAAGTAGGCAAAAATTTCTTCCCTTGTGGGCTTTGTTTGTCTAGAGGGTAAGCATAAATACATAAAATAAGTTGTAAAATACATGGAATGTTGGTAATCATCGCAGAAAAGTAAGTCACCAGGCAAAGTGAATGGGGACTGTCAGAGTGGTAGCAGCTATTTAGATAGTTTGGCTGGCAAAGGCCTCACTGAGAAGGTAACATTAGAAAGGCCTAAGAAATGAGCCAATAGTTAAAGACCATTCCAGTCAGAACAGAAAATGCAAAGATCCCAAGGTAGGAATATTCCCCGTGTTCATGAGAAAGCAGAGAGGTCTGTGTGTGAGAGTAAATGAGGCAGATGCTAGGAGATGAGGTCAGAGAAGCAGTGGAACCCTGGTTATTGGGGTCATGTAGGTCAAAGTAATGACTTTGGCTCCAATTCTGAGTGTCATGGGAGCCACGTAGAGTGTGGAGCTGAAGAATGGCATATTTCAACTTGCATGCAATGGGAAATCCAGCTGCTGTATTGAGAAAGTATAGTTATCTTTAAAAGAGCTACCTATTAGCACTACCTCAAAAAATTCATGCTCCTTGGGACCAGTAGATGGCAAAATGTTTACATTGCTGGACTCCCATGTAGTTGACCATGGTTTGAGTCCTGGACCTGGCAGCTTAAAACTCACACAGGCACGTGTGCATGTGTGTCCAAAATCCCAAGAGGAGAATGGAGGAGAAGGGATTGTGGCATGTCCATCTTCCCTGGGGGTGGGGATGATTTCTCACTTTCTGTCTCTCTGTCTCTGTCTCTCCAGTGAGTGCACGCCCCTATAGCAAAAATCTCTCAAAAAAAAAAAAAAAAGTCATGCTCCTTGGCATGTCAGAATTCAAGTGTATAAGTGTCTAAAAGTGAGATTTAAGAAACCCTAGAAAGGGGCCAGCAAGTGGCATGGTGGTTAGGGCACTGGACTGCCACCTGCCTGACCATGGTTCTGGTCTTGAACCTGACAACTTGCTTTTTCATCTTCCCATTCTCTCTCTCCTCTCTCTCTCTCTCTCTCTCTCTCTCTCTCTCTCTCTCTCTCTCTCTCTGTCTCTCTCTGGTCAAATTAAAAAAACAATAAGAAATAAAATTAAATAAGTAAATAATTCTTTAAAAAAAGAAAAAAAGGAAAAAATCTTAGAAATGTTTAGGAACGATCTCTTTTGTTACCCCCTGCTCATGGTTCATGGGTGCATACTAACTCCATCTCTTGCTGTCCCCCGGCACGCAAGGTACACATGGACTCCTCCTATGCTCTGCACTTGACACAGGGACACTGAAGGTCAGCAGTACACAGGAGAGGATGCCCCAAGAGGTGTTATCTTTCTTTACCTAAGCCAAGAGAAATTTGGTTCTGAAGTAATAAATAATTACTGCCAGTGGCACTCCTTCCACATACTTGGAAAGACTGCATAGACCACAGAATAAAAACTGGAGCTTAAAGCAGTCCAACCAGTGGCATGGTGGTTAAGACAGCCGGATCCCAGATGGCTGACACCACCATTTGAGTCCCAGATGCAGTGTCTTAGAAAAAGAAAGAAAGACAGTCAGGTATTACGAAAAGACTGTCGGGTATGACTAAAAGATTAGACAGGAGTAACAAACTTATTTATAGATAATTTTATATGTGTAGAGAATTCAAAAGAGTGTTCCTATACATGATTAGAATTAGTAAGTGACAAGGAATTCTGGGAAGATGACAGTGGCAGTATTAGCATAGGTTTTGGATCTTCCTGCATCTCCACATAAAAACAGAGCAAACTAGATTGAAAACACAAAACTGTGGACAACAAAACAAAATCCATTTATAAGAAAAATAGATGACAAGGTGGACAGACCACCAGTAGCCCCAAGAACTGTGTCATTTGTATCTGTAGGAAAAATGAGAGGGAGGCAATGGACATCTGACAGATCTGAGAACAGAGGACCCAAAATAGCCCGAAGGTATTCACTGGAAAGCAGAATGGGCAATTTGAGAGCAGCAGTTGAAACCCAGTAAGGGGGGATCCCAGAGAGCCCCGTCTGGAAGCTCTAAAAGCAGTGAAGCAGGCTAACCGCAATGACATTTCTAAGTGATTTGCTGGAGCTTCCTTCCGACATAGCATTCTCTATAGAGGAGAAACTGCTGGAAGTAGAATCGACATTTATCAGGGTGAAGGCAATGTAGATGAAGAAGAGCAAGATCCAGATAAAAGTGGGGGAGCGCTTCAAAGCCAGACAATCTAAGAAAACAAGCAAGAATAGTTTTTAACACTATATTAACACAATAGAAAAGGAATCTCTGAAGTTAGAGAAGGTTTCTGAAACAAGTGTGTTTTTAAAAAATTACATTAAAATTGGGGCCAGTAGGTGGCATGGTAGTTAAGTTGCTAGATCCCACGGAGCTGACTCCACCTTTTGAATTCTGGACTCATGGACTAAAAATCACTCTGGCATGTATGCATGTGAGTATGCATGCATGCACAAAGTCCAGAGTGAGAATGGAGGAAAAAGGATTGCAATATGGCCATCCCTCCTGTGGGGTGACTTCTCACTTTCCCTCTCTCTGTCACTCTCTATCTCTCAGGAGAACACTCATGACCTACAGCAAAAAAAATTTTTTAATTACATAAAAATCAAAATACATAAACAAAAATTTAGCAACAGAAAAATATTGAGGCCAAATCTCATATAACATTAACTTAAAAAAAGAATAAGGAGAATAATATCTTCAAATGCTCAAAAATAGATCAAAACTCTAATGTACTATTCAAGTACATTCAAAGACATTAAAGAAATTACATAAGACATGGGAAAACAACATAAATCAGAATTAGAAAACTCAGAAATGAGACAACACAATTCAAGAAATAATTCAAAATTATTATCTTAGAGGACTTTCTCTAATAGCACAGTAGTTAAATGCTATTAGAGAAAGCGGGATCACACATAGCCAACCAGGGTTCAAGTTCTAGCCCCAGCAACTTGAAAAATATGCCACGCATGTATGCACATGCCCAGGATCCTGACAGGTTGGAGAACTAGAGGAAAAAAGATTGCAGTATGCCAGGCCCTACTGGAGGAGGGGGTTCTCACTTTCTCTTTCTCTCTCATGCATGCATCCTCTGGCAAAAAGAAAAAGAAAAGAAAGAAACATTTTAGAAATGAAATGAACTGGAAGGAACCCAATAGCAAATAAATGCAGCAAAATTCTTTCATAGAATAAAAGATAAAAAGGATGACTTTTTTGAAATAAAAAGAAATGAAAAAAGATTTTTTTAAAAAAGCTTTGAAAGAGGGGCCAGCAGGTAATGTGGTGGTTAAGGTGCTGGGCAGTTCAGGTCCCTAACCTGGTTGCTTGAAAATCACACTGGTGCGTGTGCATGTATGCCTAAAATCCTAGGAGGAGAATGGAGGAGAAGATATTGCAGCCCGACCACTCCCCAGGGCGTGATTTCTCACTTTCTCTCTGTCTGTCTGGCAAATGAATGCACCCTATGGCCAAAACTTAAAAAAATAAAATTAAAAAAAATCAAAACTTTTTTATATCTTCTGGACCACTGAGTAACTGAAAGGAAATAAAGAGAATATCGCCTTATAAAATTTTTCCAGCTAATAAATGAAACAGAAATGATAGAATGAGAATGGAACCTTTTTGGACCCATCCCTGCAGTTAGCAATGAAGCACTGTGTGGAGAGGAGGCCTACTATGGTCCAAACCCTGATCTGGTGACTTGAAAGGCATACCAGGTATGTGCATTCGTGCTCAGGATCCTGACAGGATGGAGAAATGGAGGAAAAAAGGATTGAGGCATGACCAACCTTCATTGCAGTGTGGTCTCTCTCGCTCTCTCTCATATGCACACGTACAGACGCTCACGCAACGGCCTCTGGGAGAAGAAAAAAACATATGTGTATATATGTATCTCCATATCCACTTTGCCACCCCCAGTATATTAACAGGCCTAGAGGTCAATTATCTACAACTACCAATATCAAAGAAAAGCGAGAGCTAGACAAGCATCTCTCAAAGAAATAACACTGTACCTATGGTACTGCCAAAGAATCTTGATTAAGCCTCTAGATCCAGCTACCAGCTTTCAAAAACTACGAGAAGTGTGTTGAATTGCACCATGATTATGTAGGCTGCAAAATCCAGACTACCTAAGTTAAACAGCCCATGTACTTTAACAGATAAACTGGAAGGAAAAGAAGAGGAACATGAGTACGAAAAGAGATGCAGAGGTATGAAAAACTTGAAAATGGAGATATTAAACAGTACTGTCTAGGAATGCGCACTTAAGTGGTAATACCATAAAAATACGCAAGAAATAATAGCAATAAAATCAGAATACAGTTACTTCTGGAAGAAAAGAAAGTCTAATTGAAACAGGATGTCATTTTTATTGTATTCTTATTTTTATGAAACAAAAAATTACAGAACTATTTTTTATATTTTATTTAAGAGTGATTTTTGCTGTAGGGCTCATGTACTCACCAGAGAGACAGAAAGTGAGAAATCACCCCATCCCTGGGGGGGCGGGGGGGATGGCCATGCCGCAATACCTTCTCCTCTCAGGACTTTGGGCATGCACGCACACACGCCTGGAGTGAGTTTAAAGCTGCCAGGTCTTGGACTCTAACTACAGTCAACTACGTGGGAGTCCAGCTCCGTAACCATAACTCCATCAGCTGATCCCACAGAATTGTTTTTAACAAGAGAGCTTTACATTCTTTTGTTAAACATTTCTTCCCTTTGCCCCTCCCACCCATCATCTACCACCCACTTCCCTCCTTTACAGTCTCTGGTACCGACACTCATCCTGTCTATTATCATGTCTTTGGATCTTTCCATTTCTGCCATACAGGGAAGAAATTTGGAACATATTGAGTGGCAACATGCAGTGTGTATCTCTTAAAATCTGACTCACTTCGCCTAACATTAAATCTTCTATATTCATCCACTTTGAATCAAACAATAGGATCTCACTGGTTTTTCTTTTTTGAATTGTTTTAATTTATTATTATTATTTTTTTAATTTGCTATAGGGCACATGCACTCACTAGAGAGAGAGAGAGAGAGAGAAGGAGAGTGGGAAAGCAAGCCACCAGACCTGGGACTCAAACCATAGTCAGCCATGTCAGAGTCCAGTGCCCCAACCACCACACCACCTGCTGACCCAGGTCTCATTGTTTTTTATGATTGTGTATGTGTGTGTGTGTATGTGTGTGTGTGTGTGTGTGTGTGTATACACCACAGTTTTTCAATCCAGTCATCAATTTTTGAGCACTTAGGTTGATTCCAGGTCTTAGAAATTGTGCATAGGATGTATAGAAAGGTTTCTGGGTTGGCCAGCAAAATTTTAATTCTTGTCTTGAGTGGTAATAAGGATATTTGCCTTATAATAACTCACTAAGTGATACATTGGAGTGGTTTCCTGTGTCTATGTTTTATTTCATAATAAAAGGGTTAAAAATTGTGTACAAGTTTGTTGGAGATTATATATGTGTGTGTGTGTGTGTGTGTATTTATATATATATATATATATATATATATATATATATATATATATACACATACACATCAATTTTATGTAACTTTTTTTTAAGAAAGATTTTTGCTATAAGGTACATGTGCTCAGCAGGGAGACAAAGAGACAGAAAGTGAGAAATCACCCCCAAGGGGGGATGGCCACTCTACAATCCCTTCTTCTTCAGTCTTTTCTTGGGATTTTGGGCACGCACACATACACACACACACACACACACACACACACACACACACGGAGTGAGTTTTAAGCTGCCGGCTCCAAGTCTACAGACTTGAACTGCGATTGACTGACTACATGGGAGTCCAGTGACATAACCATTATGCCATTTCCTGGTCCCCTTACGTAATATTTTTTTTAATTTAGGTCATTTAAACAGCACGAAGCATATGAAATCTTTACTTGCGCTGGCTCTGTGATGCGTCGACTAGGCCGAACGGCATTTCCTAGAATTCCCTTTCTTGTGTGTTTTCTCCCCAGAGTGAACCACAAGGGAGATTCTTCCTAGTTGGAATGCTCAGGAAAATTGCAACACACAGTTCTGCTCATCTGCCGATTCATTTAGTTGATGTGATCGGCAGCTGGGCCTGCAGTTGCTCTCCCTTCCTCCAGGTCCTCCATTAGGCTGTCAGCTTCCTGGGCCAGGCATATGTGTTTAGTTCCATGACAAAGAACCCAGCTTCTGTAGGATATTCTCATTTCCAAGATCAGCAGCAACAACCAGGGACACAATTTTCGTCCATCCTCCACATGGAGTTCACATGGAGCTTGCGTTCGTGGGCTCCAGCCTGCTGATCCACTGATTTTCTCTCTTGACCACCTGCTTTGTGAACTTCACATTCTGACATCAAATGTGGAGATGACAGCTTTACTGAGACTGATTAACTGGACTCCAGAATTGCATAAGCCAATTGCCTGTGACAAATCCATATGTTTCATATTGAACTCTGACTAATTCCGCAGGAAAAATGTAGTATCTCCACATTAAAAAAAATCACAAAACACTTGAGAGAAATTAAAGTTCTAAATACATTATGTTCATCTGTGAGAAGACCGAATACTGTAGATGTCATTCTCTTCCCATCGGCATATAGATTCAGTGCAATAGCCATAGAAATTTCAACTTTTTTTTTTTTTTTGGTGAAACCTACAGATTCTCAAATTTATATGAAAATCAAAAAAGTCAACAGTAAGAGAATTTCCTCTTCTATACATCAAGATGTATTATAAAACTATCAGTCAAGACATGCTAAATATGCTATGGTGACAAGGAAAACAAATAGGCCAATAGAACAGAACAAAGAGGATCCAGAAACAGAGCTGAACATATATAGAACATTTTCAACAAATGGTGCAGGGTTCTCTGGCTGTCCAGTTTGAGTTATAGCTCAACAAAATCACTCAGACACTGCTGGAGGGAGTGTGGAATGGGGTAGCTGCCGTAGGAATCATTTAGCACTTCCCTAAAATGTTAAATGTAGAGTTACCATATGACCCGGCAATTAAGTTCCTAGGTATATACCCAAGAAAATGAAAACATATGTTTGCACAAAAACTTGCACATGTTTGTTCAGGTGGTGTGGTTAAGGGACCTGGACGCCCACATGGCTGACTGTGGTTCGAGTCCTGGACCTGGTGACTTGCTTTCTCACTTTCTCTCTCCCTTTTATCTCTCTCCCTCTCTCCCTCTCTGGTCAAATTAAAATAGATAAATAAAATAAATAAAGTTAAAATAATTCTTAAAAAAATAATAATACCCCCAAAGTCGAAACAATCCAAATGACTGCCAACTAATAAATGGAAAAGTGAAATGTGATATAGCTATGCAATGGAATATTATTAAGCAATGAAAAATGATATACTAATTAATGCAATAACAAGGATGAAACTTATAAAAATCTAAATTAAGTAAAAGAAACTAGTCACAAAAAGCCACATATTGTATTATTCTATTTATAGTAAATGTCCAGAATAGACAAATCTATTGATAAAAATACAGGAAGGAGATTAGTGGTTGTATATTGCTAGGGAAATGTAAGTTAAAACTATAATGTAATACATACCAATGGTTTAATTCCTTATTATTTTTAATTGACACATAATAATTGTACTTATTTATAGGGTACAGTGTGGTTTATTGGGACATGAACACAATGTGTATTTGAACAAATGAGGGTTATTAGTATATTCATCATTTCGAATATATATCATTACTTTGTTTTACGAACACTCAAGATCCTTTCTTCTAGCTATTTTGAAGCATACAGTAAATTATTGTTAACTATAGTTACCCTACTGACCTATAGAAAAGTAGAACTATTCCTGTTCTTTAACTGTAATTCAGTATCTGTTAACCAACATCTACCTAGCCCCCCACCCTTCCCAGTCTCTAGTAACCGTCCTTCTACTCTACTTCTATGATGTCACTCTTTTATCAGGTTGTCAGAAAAGTCATGACTTTTCTTTTTTATGTTTTTCTATGCAAAATGCATCATGACTTTTCTGACAGCCCAATAGCTCCATGTGTAAGTGAAAACACTCAATTTTTCTCTTTCTGTGCCTGGCTTATTTCACTTACCATAATGTTCTCCAGCTTCATCCATGTTATCCAAAAGGACAAGATTGTATTATTTTTAATGGCTAAAAAGTATTCCTTTGTATATATACTACAATTTCTTTATCCATTCATCTGCTGATGGGCATGGGTTGATTCCGTATCTTTGCTCTCATGAACAGAGCTGTAATATACATTGAGTGTCAAGCTCTCCATGACATACTGACTTCCTTTTCTTTGAATAAATGCCTAGTAGTGGGATTGCCAGATCATACAGCCGTTTTCTTTTTAGTTTTTCAAGGACCCTCCATGCTGTTTTCCATAATAGCTATACTAATACATACATTCCCACCAATGGTGTCAAAGCATTCTCCTTTCTCCATATCTTTATCAACATATGTTATTTTTTTGTTTGTCTTCTTGGTATTAGCCAATGGCTTAATATTTTAAAGATAATATTATGATAAAAGGTGAAGCTGTGAAACTCTCATCTACTCACAGTGAAAGTATAAATTGGTTCAATCACTTAGGAAAATAATTTGGCTAATCTTCTAAAATTATCTGCACATATACCTTGTGAGCCGGCAAATACACCTCTTAATTACACCCAATAGAAATGTGCACACATTTATACCAAGAGACATACTTTAAAATACCTACAGTAGCATTATTTGTAATTACCCTATGTTCATGAGGGGTAGAAAGAATAAATACATTTTGGTATAGTCTTGCAATGGAACACTATACCACAGTGAAAAGAAAAAAGCAATAGTTATACCACACAACATGGATGAATCTCACAACAAACATCACATTTTTAAAAAGCCAACTACAAAGTAGCATGTACTATATAATTCCTTTTCATAAAATTCAAAAACAAGCATAACTAAATTATAGCATTAGAAGTCACTATACAGCTATCCATGGTGGAATCAGTGGCAGGGCACTGCTGTACAATATAGGAGTTATATGAGGGGTTATATGAAGGGATCCTGGACACACCAGAAATGCACGTGCACACCCATGATCCTGACGAGGGGGCTGAGGGGGAAGATTACAGCAGAGAACCGCTCGAGTGTGTATCTTCTTTCTTTCTTTTTCTCTTCTTCTTGTCTCTCTCAATTAAAGAATAAACTTAAAAGGCAATGTAGTAGTTTAGGGAGAAAGGAATGCGTAATAATTATGAGGTGGAATTTTGAGATGTTTTAATGTTCCCTTTTCTAACTCAGGTCAGTTAGATAGCAGTTTCTTTGTCAGAATTCACCGATCTCTATATTTACAATTTGTGCACCTAAAAAATACTTCTCCTAGCAAAAGGTTATTTTTATAATGATTATGTTTCAATTTCTAATTTACATATAATTATTGTACACCTTTGTAAGGTACAGTGTAATTTTTCAAAGCATGTATACAATGTATAGTAAATAAATTAGAAAAATAAACAGATACACCATCCCCAACATTTATCATTACCATGTGTTGTACACATTCAAAATCAGCAGGTTATTTTGAAGTATATATTGAATTGTCACCGGTATTCTTTTTTTCTGCTTTGCCATGATATTCTATAACCCTTCCCACTTATTTACATGCTCATTTTTTTTAAGAGAGATTTTTTTCTATAGGGCGCATGCACTCGCCAGAGAGAGAAACAGAAAGTGAGAAATCACCCCCTAGAGGGGATGGCCATGCTGCAATTCCTTCTCCTCCATTCTCCTCTCAGAATTTTGGGCATGCACGCACGTGCCTGGTGTGAGTTTTAAGCCACCAGGTCCAGGACTTGAACTGCGGTCAACTATGTGGGAGTTTAGCGACATAACTGTTACACCATCTGCTGGTCCTATGCACTCTTTTTCTTACGGTTTTATTTTATTCATGAGAGAGTGCATACACACACATTAGAGAGAAAGATAAAGAGCCCTCACAGTCTCAGTAGGAACCATCCCCTTTCCCCAGCTGTACAGTTCATCGGGATCTTGGGCATGCATGTAGACACCCAGCATTTTTTCAAGACTTTCTAGGGACTCAAACCTGCAGTCAGCCATGTGCGTGGAGATGCGGCCTTTGGGGAGGTAATAAAGGTTAAGTGAGGTCATGTGGTTGGGGCCCTGATCTAATAGGGCCGGTGTCGCTATAAGGAGGAGAAAAGAGCAGCGCTCTCTCACATGTATGCACAGAGCCCAAGCAAGGACACAGTAAGAAGACAGCTGTCTATAAGCCAGGAAAAGAGGCCTGCCCACAAATTAACCTGCTGAAACCTTGATCATGGACTTCTAACCTCCAAAACATCGAGAAAATAAATGTATGTTGTTTAAGCCTCGCAGCCCATGGTATTTTGTTGTGGTATGTCAAGCAGACAAATGCACAAACGTTCACATGTGTTCAACTGCATCATCCCATCAGCCTTTCTTACTTTGCTCAAATGACTGCATCAGGATTTGTTCTTAAATGTCCTGTTCTCTGCTTTTGTAAATGTAGCTGAGCATCCAAATTTCATTCAGTTTGGACGCTAACAAGATGAGACAGTAGTCTGACGTTAATCAGTGCCTGATCCCATTCTCTGCTTTCCTCCATCCCCATCCTGCTAAGGAGCTCGCTTTGTTGTTGTTCTTTTGTTCAGATAGTAAACATTTTTCAAGCATTTTGAGTTTTGCCGTTGCCAGCGAGAAAAGATTACGTGTGGGGGGTGCGTGTGCGCGCGTGGATGTTGAGGAAGGGCGGTGATCAGGATGCTAATCTATGCACAGTGACCTTTGTTTCTGTCTGGCTGAGCAGATGTAGGAATTAATCACTGTCACTCCTGGACGGTACGGCGGCAGCTGTCCCCCACTGCCTTTCTGTCCCTGATAGATTTATGAGTGTGTTTGTTTTGCTGGAAAACATGCTTCAGCACAGAAGAACTGGCAAATTAGAGAAGCTTATCTGTAAGTATAATTTTCTAGAAACATATTTTTCCTATACCGCTGAACTCTTAATAAATAAATGAATAAATAAAAGGAAGAGGAGGAGAAGGGAGAAAAAAGGGGGAAATAAACAGGTAATGCTGTTTTTGTAAACATCTGAACAATGATTTCCACCCTGAGAATTTTTCACGTTGGATCAGTGTCATGGCTGTCCAACCTAGGATTGCAAGAAATGTCTTCTACCTCGGTATCCTTCTTTATAGTGGGTCCCCTTAACTCCCAACTGTCAGCTTAGACCCTCTCCCAAGAACCTGTACTTGGGCTTAGGCACAAGAAAAATAAGTGGTCTGGGTCTAAATTCATGTTATAACAGGCCCCACTACAACTTTCAGACCATAAATAACACTTCCTGGGCCCCAAGTATTCCCTAAGTATCCCTGTGAGCTCATCAGATCCAGGCCATGATGATATTGACCAGCATGGAGGGAAATCAAAACCGCCTCGCCCTTTGGATGGCAGACCCCAAATCCAGTATGCTTCCTGCACCTGGCGTGTCTGTTCTCACCTTCCTCCGCCTCTTCCATCCCTTAAAATCAGATCAGAATACCCTGAGGCACGCTGAAGAGGCAGCAGCCAGTTTCAATTCAGATCTGTTCATAGCTTTCTGGTGGTCCGTGGTCTGCCCAGAATCCTAGACCTCATCCTTAGATATCAGTGCTAGTCTAGACCTTTCTAGTGCCACCCTGACTGAGCGGAGCTCTGAGAATTTACTCTGTGTGATAGACAGGCTGCAAGTCTCATTTGCAGTTTACTTTTTTGTTGTCTCTCTCTCTATTTATCATTCTAACCTCCTGATTTTAGCTATCCTGCACCTTCTGTCCCTAAATCACCATTGCTTGTTCTGACTTTCATGTTCCCACATTTGGTCTATGGGTTTTGATCTTATGGGTTCTTCTAGACTCTAAGTTTAAACTCTTCTGGTTTAAACTCTTTGACCACCATGTGAGCCTTCAGCCTAACTTTTTTTTAAATCTCTGATATTGATATCAAGCACTTTAGTATGAGAAAGCATGTTAATCCTTTGAATGTCAACCTACATGGCTAGGCCCATCTCCCAAAAAAGAGAACCTATTTAGCAGAATTCCTATTAGCAGAATTCATGTTGATCAAGCAATCCACTATGGAACCACTTCCTTAAAACTACATGTCATGGGCTACCCTATCTCTTGAAGGGTAATGATCATATTTTAATTACTATGTGTTTTGAGAAGTTGTTACTTTATTTTTCATGCCCTGAAAGTGCATATCTAGACCTTTAGTAGGATTTCTTTCTGCCAGACTCAAGATTGCTTTGTGATTTATAGATTTTGATCACATTCTTATTGGCCTTCTTTGCAGAATGGTCTGTCCTACTTCAGTAGAGACTCTGCCATTTTAGTTTTCTTGCTCTAGAATTTGCTTATTTTTACACATCTTTATTTTTTAAATTTTTTTAAGAATTGTTTTATTTAACTTTATTTAGTTAGTTTTAATTTGACCAGAGAGGAACAGAGTGAGAGATAGGGAAAGTGAGAAAGCAAGTCACCAGGTCTGGGACTCGAACCGTGGTTGACCATGTGGGGGTCCAGCGCCCTTAACCACCATACCACCTGCAGGCCCCTTGCATATATTTGTTGTTTTTTTTTTTTTTGGAGAGGTTTTTTTTTTCTCTATATGGCGCATGTGCTTGCCAGACAGACAGAGACAGACAGAGAGACAGAAAGTGAGAAATCACCCCCCAGGGGGGATGGCCATGCCGCAATCCTTCTCCTCCATTCTCCTCTCAGGATCTTGGGCACGCATGCACACGCGCCCAGCGTGAGTTTAAGCCACCAGGTCCTGGACTCTAACCAGTCAACTACATGGGAGTCCAGTGACATAGCCATTACGTTAACTGCTGGTCCCATCTCTCTTTTTTTTTTAAGAGAGGTTGTTGCTGTAGGGCATGTATGCTCTTCAGAAAGACAGAGAGAGACAGAGAGACAGAAAGCAAGAAATCACTCTCTAGGGGAGAAGGCCATGCTGCAATCCCTTCTCCATTCTCCTCTCAGGATCCTGGGCATGCACACACACATGCCCCGTGTGAGTTTAAGACACCCAGTCCGGGACTCAAACTGTGATCAACTACATGGGAGTCCAGCGACGTAACCATTGTGCCTTCTGCTGATCCTTCGCATATCTTTCTTGAATAAGGGTGACTAAATCTAGATGTTTCATTCTGGCACACTGGACTACAGGTCTCAGAAAAAAAGAAGGAGATAGCCTAGTTTTATATGAGATATGCAATGAACAATAGTAAAATGGAAACATTATTGGCAAAGAGGGTCTTTCTCTAATAGCAATGTGTAATAATTCCTCAGACAGGGACCAGCAGATAGCATAATGGTTACATCACTGAACTCTCATGTAGTCAACACTTTCCACTTTGGCTCTAGTGTCCATAACAATTTTTAATGCTTGTATATCCTCCAGTCTTTCAATCTCTGCCATAGAGTGCTGACAGTTGTATATGTTAAGGGGAGACATACAATGTCTCTCTTTCATAGCCTGACTTGCTTCACTCAGCAACAGATCTTCCATATTCGCCCACCTTCTATCAAATTCCAGGGTCTTGTTGTTTTTTATGGCTGAATAGCATTCCATGGAGTATATGTGCCACACTTTTTCGATCCATTCATCCATTTGTGGACATTTGGGTTGGTTCCATCCTCATAATTGTTAAGAGGTGAGACTGAGCCCCTCACTACATATACAGCTAATCTCAGCAAAATGTGTGGAAGTAAAAGAGTTTGAAGAACTATAGAATTACTGATGGAAAAACATCCTATTGTTCACAGCAAGAATAAGAGCAGAGAAAGAACTTTTTTTTTCTTGTAAAGTCATGATGGAGGCAGAATAGCAGCAACAGCCATGGATGACAGACATTTATGCAGAATTGCCAAAAGTGGAACTTCATGCCCACTTGAATGGATCCATTAGACCTAATACCATGAAGAAATTAATAGTCAAGAAGCCAGATCTTATAGTCCGTGATCAGGTGACCGTGACTGACACGAGAAAGAAAAGAACAAACTTTAGAAGAAGAATGTTTCCAGATGTTTCAAATTATATATCAGCTTACTGGTATCCCTGAAGATAATCTAATGCTAAGACATAAGGGAATTTTTAGAATAGTTTAAAAATCATGAAGTAATTTATGCCTTTCTGATGTTGTACATGATGCTTTTGCCTTCATCGAAAGTCTGATTTTAAAATGTTTGTTGGATTTTTTCTTATGATAGTTCTTTTAAAAAAAACAATGTAAGATATTTGCCTAAAAACTCATATAAAAAGATGGTGTTCATTGTAAGAGATATGAGGAAAGGACTATGATCAACACCTTCTAATAGACAGAGGATGATATGGAGGAAAAAATCTGGCCTATGTTCTGATCTTTTTTTTTTTTTTTTTTTTTAGTTTTTTAATTTTTTTGTTATTTGATTTTTGTGTTTTTTTTTGTTTTGTTTTGTTTTGTTTTGTTTTGTTTTGTTTTGCTGTAGGGTAAATGTGCTCAATGAGCAAGAGAGGGATAAAGAGAGAGAAAGTGAGAAATCATTCCCCAGAGGGAGTGGCCATACCACAATCCTTTCTACATTCTCTGCTCGGGATTTTAGGCATGCACACACATGCATCTTGTGTGATTTTCAAGCCACTGGGCTCAGGATTCGAACCATGCAGTTGATCATATAGAATTCAGTCACCTTAACCTCCATACCACCTGCTGGCCCAAAAAAACTATCTTTTAACTGGTCAAGAAAAAATTATCTTTCTTGGCTGACGTCTTCATGACAGGTAGTAAGTGAATTAAGTACCTTTTAAAGGAGTGTTAATGCTAATAGGTTAGTTCAACAGAAGTTGACTGAGTGCTCACAATGCCCCTGGTACTTGGAGATATAGAGACACACAGTCCCTGCCAATGGGGAATTCATAGTCAGAGTGGAGAGACAGTCTCATAAACATTAATTCAACATAAATTGTAAACCCAGTGTGAGACATGCTCAAGGATTTATAGGAACCCAAAAAAGGCATTCTCTAATAAACCACTCAGCAGATCCCATTGAACACTGCTAGGAATGTTGGCTTGGGGCTCTCGTCTCACTTTGATGATGAGTGTTACAGAGCAAAATGATAAAATTTTAGATTCTGAGAGTGTAATCCTCCCTGGGTATAATACTGTAATACTATGCTCAGTACTTCATATCAAAATGAAAGTTGGTGAATAGTTCTGTTAAATGAAATGAGAAA
Organism: Tupaia tana; assembly: GCA_026018925.1. Taxonomy (NCBI): domain Eukaryota; kingdom Metazoa; phylum Chordata; class Mammalia; order Scandentia; family Tupaiidae; genus Tupaia; species Tupaia tana. Next base: position 22,979,455 of record JAKSZU010000020.1, on the reverse strand, counting down.
TAAAGCTTCTGTGTATTTGGGGAAAAATAAGTTTACCCACTGTGTGATTCCATTTACATAATGTTCTCAAAAGACAAACTTACAATGATGGACAACAGATCACTGGTTGCCATGAATTAGATTTGGGGGAAGAATGTGACTATAAAGAGTAGTACGTGGGAACCAGCAGTTAGCGTAATGGCTATGTCGCTGGACTCCCACGTAGTCGACCGCGGTTCGCTTCCCGGACCCGGTGGCTTAAAACTCACGCCGGGCACGTGTGCGTGCGTGCCCAAGATCCCGAGAGGAGAATGGAGGAGAAGGGATTGCGGCATGACCATCCCCTCTGGGGGGTGATTTCTCGCTTTCTGTCTCTATGTCTCTCTCTGTCTGGCGAGCGCACGTACCCTATAGTGAAAACTTCTCAAAAAAAAAAAAAAAAAAAAAAAAAGAGTAGTGTGAGACCAGCAGGTTGCATAGAGGTTAAGGCACTGGATCCTACATGGCTATCTTTGCGGTTCAAGTCCTGGACCTGGTAGCTTGAAAAGCACACAGGGTGTGTTTGTGTGCATGCCCAAAATCCTACGAGGAGAGTAGAGAATGTATTACACTACGACCATCCCCCTGAGGGTGATTTTTCACTTTTTTTCTCTGTCTGTCTGTCTCTCTCTGGTAAGTGTATGCACCCTATAGCAAAAAAGAAAAAAAAAAAGAGTAGAGTAGTGTAAGGGAAGAATGAGAAAGAGAGAGAGAGAGAGAATGTGCACGCTTATGTGTGATGGAACAGTTCAGTATCCTGATTATGATGGTGTTGGCACTTTATACATAAAGTTTAGAGAACTACACACACATACACTCACACACACACACACACACACACACGCACACACAAGGTGTGCATTAAAAACTGGCAAAATAGGGGCCAGCAGGTGGCATGGTGGTTAAGGCACTAGGCTCCAACATGACTGGCCATAATTTGAGTCCCAGACCTGGTGGCTTGCTTTCTCATTCTCCCCCACCCCATGCCCTATCTCTCTGGTAAGCACATGTGCCCTATAGCAAATTAAAAATAATAATAAATCAATAAATAAAGTTAAATAAATAATTCTTAAAAACAAACAAACAAACAAAAAACTAGTGAAATACAAATAGAGTCTATAGTTTTGTTGACAGTATTGCGCCATGTCAGTTTCCAGGTTTGGATCATGTACTCTGGTTATATAAGATGTTATTGGGGAAAGCTGGGTAAAGGGTACACAGGAATTCTCTCTATTGTTTTTGTAACCTCTGTAAGTTTTAAATAATTTCAAGATAGAAAGGTTTTTATGTGGGGGAAAAAAAAAAAAGAAACAGGAACTTATAGTAAAAGCTGAATTAGACAACACTGCTTGACATAACGCTAAAAAACAGGGCCCAGGAGTCCAAGAATGCTCGCTGCTTGGTGGAAGTGGGAAAGGAGGAAAGCGAAGTGGGGATTCCCACCTTGGAGACCCTGTGGTGGAACTTGGTGCAGGCCTTTGTCCTGTCTCCTGTCTGACTGCTCACTGCTTGCCTGGGGAAGAGTGAGTGCTGGGTTTGAGGGGTGCTGAAAGCTTTCGTCTCAGCAGCTCTCCACATGGGAGGGAGGGAGAAAATCTTTTCTCAATAGGCCTTGGTGGAAAAACAGAGAAAAGAGGATAAAGATTTCTCCTTAACAATGTTCACAAGAGGCTGTGTGTGTTAACACTGAGAGATTAAATGGCATAAGAACTCATGCCCTGGAATCAAACTCCACCTCAAATTCCAGCTCTGGCACTTTCTAGTCATGTGGCTTGATTGCTCTATTGAACTTTATTTGACTCCATTTTCCTACTTAAAAACAGAAATAATGATACCACTTATTTCAGAATGCTGTGAGGATTACATTAGATAGTCTAAATAGAGCACTTAGCAACTGCCTAGTGCATATTAAATATATAATCAGGCCCAGCTTCTGGCTGCAGTGGTCATTACCAGGCTACAGAGCTGGAAGCCATGTGCCAACCAAGAGTTGAGTCCTTGGCCCTGTCAGCCTGAAGGTGCACTGGGTACATGCCCAGGATCCTGAAGGACTAGAGGAGGGGGGATTGCTGCATGACCCAACCCTGTCGAGGGCTTTTCTCCTCTCTCTTTCTCATACACACACACACATACTTTTATCATGAATTTTCTAAAAATATTTAAAAATATATAATCAGTGTTGGCGACTATTTTTTACATTATTCTATATCATTGCCCATATTCTAAGCAGTAAAAAATAATGCACTCAAGTAACTGACTATATTGTCATTTTCGATGATTCAAAGTTACCTCAGGATCTTTCTGTACTTCAAACATAAAATCAGCACTTAGTCTGTGTACAAGGAGTCTTCAAAAGATTTGTGGAGGGACCAGCAGATGGCATAATGGTTATATTGCTGGACTCCCAACAAAGTCAACTGCAGTCCAAGTCCCGGACCCAGCAGCTTAAAACTCATACCAGGCAAGTGTGTGTGTGTGCCCAAAATCCCAACAGGAAAATGAAGGAGAAGGGATTGTGGCATGGCCATCCTTTCTAAGGGAGTGATTTCTTGCTTTGTCTCTCTGTCTCTCTGGTGAATGTACATACCCTATAGCAAAAATCTCTTTCTCAAAAAAAAAAAAAATTATCGGGAACCAGCAGTTAGCGTAATGGCTATGTCGCTGGACTCCCACGTAGTCAACCGCGGTTCGCGTCCTGGACCCGGTGCCTTAAAACTCATGCCGGGCGCGTGTACGTGCGTGCCCAAGATCCCAAGAGGAGAATGGAGGAGAAGGGATTGCGGCGTGACCATCCCCCCTGGGGGGTGATTTCTCGCTTTCTGTCTCTATGTCTCTCTCTGTCTGTCTGGCGAGGGCACGCGCCCTATAGCGAAAATCTCTCCAAAAAAAAAAAATTATGGAGAAATGGAATTACATCATGTGAGTTTATTTAGGAATGAAAAAAATATTTTGAATTCATTGATAGTTTTTTTACGATACGTATTTTACATGAATGTTTTGAAGTCTCCTTGTAAATACAATTTCATTTATAATTAGTAAGTGTTACTTTCTTTGTTTTGTTTTGTTTTTGCTAATTTGCTATAGGACATATGTACTCACTGGGAAGAGACAGAGAGAGAAAGTGAGAAAACACCTCCCATAGGAATGACCACACCACAACCCTTTCTCCTCCTCTCCTCTGAGGATTCAGGGCACACGTGCACACACACCTGACATGTGTTTTTCAAGCTGCTAGGTCTGGGACTTGAACCGTGCTGTTAGCCATGTGAGATCCAGCTGCCTTAACCACTCGGCACTTGGCTAGCCCAATAGGTGTTACTTTTTATTACAGGTCTGTTGTGTGTTCTCCACTTTAGGTGTATTATCTCTAACTTTCATAGCAAGCAGGCCCTGCCTTCACAGCACTCTTCCTTTTATCTCTTGTAAATGCTGAACCTCAGAACCTTCCATTCTAGTGATTTATCCAACTCAACAGACATTTAGTACGACGTTTCTTCTGGATTCAGGGCTCCATGGAAAGTGCATGGGACACAGCTGATAAACTTCCATCCCAGGGGGCCAGCAGGTGGTGTGGTGGTTAAGGAGCTGGACACTCTCACATGGCCAACTGTGGTTCAAGTCCCAGACCTGGCAGCTTACTTTCTCTCTCTCTCTCTCCCTCTCTCCTCTCTCTCTTTCTCTCCATGTCTCTTTGATCAAATTAAAATAAATGAATAAATAAAATAATTCTTAAAAAAAAAAAAAGCAACTCCTTGGACCGGCAGGTGGCATGGTGGTTAAAGGCACTGGAATCTCACATGGCCAACCATGGTTTGAATCCTGGACCTGGCAGCTTGCTTCCTCACTCTCCCTGTCTCTCTCTCACTCTTTTCCTCTCTGCTCAAATTAAAATAAATAAAGTCAAATAAAAGAATTCTCTAAAAAAAAAAAAAAAAAAAAAAAAAAAAACCAATAAAAAACTAAACTAAAAAAGCTCCCACTCCAGGGAACCAGCAGTTAGCGTAATGGCTATGTCACTGGACTCCCACATAGTCAACCACGGTTCACGTCCCGGACCTGGTGGCTTAAAACTCATGCTGGGCGCGTGTGTGTGCATGCCCAAGATCCCGAGAGGAGAATGGAGGAGAAGGGATTGTGGCGTGACCATCCCCTCTGGGGGTTGATTTCTCGCTTTCTGTCTCTATGTCTCTCTCTGTCTGTCTGGCGAGCGCACGCGCCCTATAGAGAAAACCTCTCCAAAAAAAAAAAGTTAAAAAAAAAAAAAAAAAGCTCCCACTCCAGAATCATGAGTGCCCTGATACTGGCCTAGCGGGGAATCATTCCAGAAGCTGGAGCTGTGCAGGATCCCACTCAGGTCCTAAGATATATCAAGGTCCGAAGTTCTTCTGCCTCAGACCTTGAGCATGAGAAAGGGGAAAGAGGGAAAGGAAACTTCCCCAGTATGTCAGGTGAATCTTCTGTGCTGCAAAGAGATCAATTTATGTGTCACCTGGTACCTGATCATATTTTGGGCTAGCACACACTCCCTGTGATTGGGTATATTATGTGGCAATTGTGTTTGTGCTTTATGCCCTACTTAAAACCAGTGCATCTGCTCTGCCCTTTTGGAAGTGCTACAAGTCTCCTGCTAGGAATTGCTCAAGGCCTTTTCCTGCTGCTAGGGGGACAAAGGAAGTTGAAATCACTGCTTCATAAATTACAGCACATGCTGGGGTTGTAACCCTGGGGTCCGATTTTCTAGAAGAAAAGACGATTATTTTTATGCTTCTAGTGTCTTTCCTAACGACATTTAAAATATTATGATTGCATGAAATATGACAAAAATACATTTGGAAACTAATTTTTTTTTGAAAAAAATCAATGTGGAATGTAGTCATAATACTCCAAAGTAAAGCCACACAAGCTTCCTTTCCATTAAGGGTGCCCTTTGGAGCTTTTTTCCCCTCCTCATCCCCAGCTTATCTTGAATTTGTCAGTAAGTGCTTTTCCACTCCTGTTCCGAAACTTGAGCCATTATAATGAGGTAATGAGCAATTGGTCTTATATCCAAATTTCCCTATTTCAGCTTTTAAAATAGTTGCAATGATGCATTTTTAAGTCTATTCTTAAGCCTGTTTATAGTCCAAGAGAACTATGAATTCTGAAGTTTATACACTGTAAATGTATGTTTTTTTCACTATTGATTTCGTAATATACAAACACCCATATATATAGATAATTGTCTTTGGGGACCAGCAGGTGGCATGGTGGTTGAAGTGCTGAACTCCCAAATGGCTGACTGTGGTTCAAGTCCCAGACCTGGTAGCTTGGAAATCCCTCTCGGTGCATGTGTGTCTGTGCCCAACATCCCAGGAGAAGAAATGAAGGAGACGGTATTGCAGCCTGGCCATCCCTCCTGGGGGGTGATTTTTCGCTTTCTCTCTGACTATCTCTCTCTGTTTCTCTCCAGTGAACACACATGCCAAATGGCAAAAAACTTTCAAAAATTGTCTTTGCAGAAATGAAATCAGTAGGTTGAATAGATAGCTATACTTGCTGGTTTATTGCAGCACTATTCGCAATAGCCAAGATATGGAAGCAACCTAAATATCCACCAATGGACAAATCACAAAGAAAATGTGATATACGAGGGAACTTCAAAAAGAAAAAATGGAAGTAAAGTACAAGTTTATTTTGGTGTAATATATTTTAAAACCCGTCCTGAGTTTTTTCATAATACACATTTCCTTGGGACGTTTTGAAGATTCCCTGTATACACTGGAATATTACTCATCCAAAGAAGGAAATCCTGCCGTTTGCAACAACGTAGGTGAATGTGGAGAACATTACATTAAGCGAAATAAGCTAGTCACAGAAAGACAAATACCTCATGATCTCGTTCATATGTAGAATTGAAAAAAAAAAAAATTGCTCTCAGGACCACCAGATGGCATAATAGTTATGTCGCTGGACTCCCATAGTCAACCGCAGTTAGAGTCCCGAACCCAGTAGCTTAAAACTCACGCCAAGCATATGTGCATGCATGCCCAAAATCCTGAGAGAAGAATGGAGGAGAAGGGATTGCAGCGTGGCTATCCCCACTGGGAGGTGATTTCTCGCTTTCTGTCTCTCTGTCTCTCTCTGTCTCTATGGTGAGCACACACACTCTATAGCAAAAATCTCTCTAAAAATAAAAAAGGTTCCTCTCATAGAAATAGAGTGCGGGATGGTAGTTAGAGGCTAGGCTGGTTAGGAGGAAGACAGGTGGAGAGACACTGGTCAAAGAGTACATACGTACAGCTAGAAGGACTAAGTTCAAGAAATCTATTGTACAACATGGTGACAGTTAATGACAATACTGCATATTGCATGCTTGAAAAATTAAGAGACTAGATTAAAGTGATAACTATGTGAGGTACTATACTTGTTAATTAGTTAGATCTAACCATTGCACTATATGTATATATATATATATATATATATACACACACACACACACACACACATATATATACTTAAAAAGATCATGTTGTACATGATAAATACATACATTTTATTATCAATTTTAAAAATAAGTTAATTTTTTGGGGGAAAAAAAGTGTCTTTGCAGTGAAGATTAGAAACCAAGAAGGAAGTACCTAATGAGCTGTCCGAGATGATATCTCACTTACCTTCCCATCTCTAGTTCTTCATACTTTGACAAGTTGATGTTTAGGAATTGTTGAGTTAATTTTTGACATGGAAGATCATTGAAGAGATAATAACTAATAAAGCATGGGGACACTGAGGTGATCTGCTAAAGAGAAATTTAGGGGCAAGATATTTAGCACGTTTTCTATACTTAACAGCTAAACATTTTGTTTGATTTATTGGCTGATTGGGATGTAAATGCTACCACATATCTGGTAACCAGGTCAACCTCTGGTTCAGGAAGTGATGCAGAAATGCAAAGTGTAACTAGCTTATTAATAAGCTAACAGTAGAGGAAAGAAACTTACCTCTGGAATAACTAGAGAAGGGGAAGGCTAGAAGGTGCCTTAGATTTCATTAGGCCCAACCACAGCTAACCGTTCTGCTATTCTGGACAGAATGTTTTTGTTCTTCCATGTTCTTTCCAGTCTAGCATCTGTAGGCCTGAACTGACAGAATGGTGGGTAGGGAGCTCACTCGCACTCTCTCCATATAAAACAAAGCTATGCAAGCACATAGGCAAATTAGAGAAGCCAGATCCACCCAGACAAGAGACAGTGCTAAGTATTTTGGCTCATAACAAAACACAATTTACTGGCTCTAAGCATGTAAAAAGAAGGCATGCTTCCCAGCCCAGCTGCAAGCAGCAAATCAGTCCAAGATCAGCAGGTTTTCTAAAGCCCGGGTGTGGGATGCCTGTTGTTAACCTCTGATGCAAATGTCAGATGAGAGGCGGTAATCTGTGTGGTCCTGAAGATGAGCTCTCATCCATCATTGCTCGACAAGGGCTGTCATTATATCCCTGGGCCTGCGTGGCCCTCGACACATGATATAAGAGACATATTGGACAAAAGCATTTCCTGGGGGAATTCTCCAGGAGGAATTCAGCCAATGGAAAGGAATCTTTCAAGTGGCCTGATTTCATTGGAGACAAATGAACACATACGTGCATGTACATTTGTGAATATGCATTCCCCCAAGATGCTGCACTTTCCTAGAAACAAAGAGAATGGGAGAAAAAAAAAAAAAAGCTTCCCAAGCATCCTGGTATGATCCTTCCTCTCATTTATTTTGGACTCCCTTCAGCACCCTGCTGAGAGGAAAGGGCAAAGGAAGGACTCACCCAAATAAGGCTCAGGTTATGGGGATTTGCCAAGTGTCCAAAACCCAGTGTCTGTGAAAATCCACAGCACTCAGAGCCCCCAAGATATCCTTGGCCTTTTTATGTTCAGTAATGCCAGTGAGTTCTCAGCTGTTCCCTGAGGCAACACAGAGATCCCCCGAACCCGCTATTATCACCCAGAATGTGCCCCCTCTTGTCCTCTCACTAGCAAGCACTGAACACACTCGCATGGAAGCAGCTCATGACCCTCCCTCTGAGTCTCAGGGATCTCTGGCACTTTGGAGTCATTTTGCACACCTGCCTAGCCCTCATCTTGCCTCCTAACAGAGGAGAGCTTTGCCGGGGAAAGTGAGAATAGGGAAGAGGACAAAGGAAGGAAGCGAAGGTGGCCTTCTGTACCTATTAATGATGAGCGAAGGAATTCAACACATGGTTATGGGACACAGATTTCCCAGAGGTCACGCTGCAGAATGAGTTATAGATGAAGAAGGAACAGCCTGACTGTGAGGAGTAGGAACTGTCTATGAGACAAACATAAAAAGGTGGTTAGGACCAAGAGATGGCAACGGTTACGTTGCTGGATTTCCACATAGTTGACCACAGTTCAAGTCCTGGACCCGGCAGCTTAGAACTCACCCCAAGCGCATATGCATGCATGCCCAAAATCCTGAGAGAAGAATGGAGGAGAAGGAATTGCGACGTCGCCTTCCCCTCTAGGGGATGATTTCTTGCTTTCTGTCTCTCTGTCTCTCTGGTGAGTACACACACCCTATAGCAAAAATCTCTCCCTAAAAATTAATTAATTAATTAATTAAAAAATAAAAATGAAAAAGGTGGTTATATAACATGACAATTGCACAGATACCCTGGAGTGTTGCAAGGACACAGAGGATGGCACTAAACTAGACCGAGGGCATCATCCAGACAGATAGGAGCTCTTATTTCTTTCAATTCAATGAGGTGAATCCCTCACAAGAAAGTGTTCAGAAATACCTCACAGAACATATAAAAAGGGTGGTGGCCTGGCGAATTTGGCTGATGGATATTAGAAACCATTGATTTGAGTAGCAATAGCCTCTAAAGTGATATCATTTCTCCTGCAGTACCCAGCTGCCTGGATGGAAAAGCAGACAATAAACTGTAATCCTGATCTGAGTTTTATCAGGCAGATGCAGCAAAGAGCTTTTCAGAAAGGAATTGGATGTTGTTGAGTGAGTAGTTCAGATGAACAACTAGGGTTCGATATTGGCTAGAAAAAGGAAAAGAAACTGAATGACTGTAAGGAAGTAAAAGACCCAAGTAGCTGGAGGTCATTTCTGTCAGTGGGCAAGTGTGTTGGAAGTAAGCGTGTGAGAGGGCTGGGGATAGGAGGCATTCATTCATTCATTCATTCACTCATTCAAGTGTTTGTTCATTGACTTCAATGTCCAGGTAGTGTTCCAGTGCTGGAAATACTTCATGAACAATTCTTTTTTTTTAACAATTATTTTATTTAATTTTATTCATTGTCATTATTGTATTTTATTTTATTGAAGTTGACCAGAGAGAGACAGAGAGGAGGAAAACAAGAAAGCAAGCTGCCAGGTCTGGGATTCAAACTGTGATCGGCCATGTGAGAGTCCAGCCACCCTAACCACTATGCCACATGCCGCCCCCACTTCATGAACAATCCTAATTGGGAAGAGACAATTATAATAATAGCAAATAAGTTGGGACCAGCAGATGGCATAACGGTTATGTCACTGGACTCCCACGTAGTTGACTGCAATTCAAGTCCTGGACCCAGTGGCTTAAAACTCACTCCAGGCATGTGTGCATACATGCTCAAAACCCCAAGAGGAGAATGGAGGAGAAGGGATTGCAGGGTGGCCATCCCCCCTAGGGGGTGATTTCTCACTTTCTCTCTCTGTCTCTTCAGAGAGCTCATGTGCCCTATAGCAAAAGTCTTTTTCTAAAAAAAAAGCAAATCATTCAATTATGAAATATGCTAAAAGATACTATGGTGGGATAAGGAGGGAGGGATAAAAGATAGAGAAGGATAAGAAGAATTTGGAATTCTGGAAAAAGAATATAATTTAAAACGGAGTGATCACTGTCACCTTGATCGAGAAGGTAACATCTGAACAAGACACAACGGGAAGAGTAAATCTCTAGGCAGAAGAACAGCCACTTCAAAGCCTTGAAGTATGTGAGCACCTGGTGTTTTCAAGGAACAGCAGGGATGCCTGTGTGGCTGGAGTGGAATGAGCAAGGGAAGGAAGTAGGGAAGGAGGAGGAGAGATAATGGGGACCAAATGTGTAAGCTTTGTCGGTCCTGGCAAGAACTGCCTTTTTTCTCTGGAAACTGCAGCACCTTTGTGGGGTTTTGTTATTATTGAAAAGCTTTTTGGAAAGACATTCATATTTGATTTTAGATATACGGAAGCTCAGTGATACCCTGATACCAGCTCCCATAGCACTTTAGAGAACATGGCGCTGTTACACTTTAGGACAATTTTCTAACAGATACAGCAAGCCGAAGAAGTGATGTGATCTGATTCACCTTTAATGGCTCACTGTAGATCCTATGTTGAACGTTCCAGGGTGAAAACAGAGACCAGTGAGGAGGCTCTTGCAGTAATCCAAATGAGTCATGCAAAGTAAGGCTTTGATCAGGTGGTGGCACAGAGGTGGTGAGAAGTCCTGCTGTTGGATTCTGGATACATTTCCAGGCTAGAGCCAACATTTCTTGATAGATTGGATGTGGGTAGTGAGCAAGAGTCAAGATGATTTCAGGGGTTTTGGTCCAAGCAAAGGGAAAGATGGAGTTATCATTACCTGACCTGGGGAAGAACGTCGGAGGAGTGGGTTAAGGAAGAAGACTAGGATTTATATTTTGGACGAATTGTACTTACAGAGTGGGATATTGGTATTCAAGATTCCTGAAGTGAAACCATTCTGAATGATCATAAAACCCAGGGTGGAACCGGGGGTTGTGTGTGTGAAATGGAGTAAAGTGAAGTCATTGTGATTAAAGAATTTAGAACTCTGGGTGTGGAAAAGTTAATGTTATGAGTTCATATTTCGAACTTAATATATTAGAAATAAGCAAGATGGGAACCAGCAGTTAGCGTAATGGCTATGTTGCTGGACTCCCACGTAGTCGACCGCAGTTCGCATCCCGGACCCAGTGGCTTAAAACTCACGCCGGGCGCGTGTGCGTGCGTGCCCAGGATCCCGAGAGGAGAATGGAGGAGAAGGGATTGCGGCATGGCCATCCCCCCTGGGGGGTGATTTCTCGCTTTCTGTCTCTCTGTCTCTCTCTGTCTGGCGAGCGCACACGCCCTATAGTGAAAACCTCTCAAAAAAAAAAAAAAAAAAAAAAAAAAAAAGAAGCAAGATGAAAAAAAAATATGAGATTTTCTGAAACCCTGCAGATAACATGATAAAGTTGTTTGGAATTTATTCAGATGAGTTGACTCTATAATCCCATTGTATCATGGACCAGAAACAGTGGATTGAAAAACAATTTTGTAAACTTTCACGATTTAAATTCTAATTGTTTTATTAAAAAACTTTTCAGGGCACCAGCAGGTGGCATAGCAGCTAAGACGCTGTACCCCTACATAGTCGAGTACTGTTCAAGTCCTGGACCTGGCAGCTTGAAACTCACACCAGGCACACGTGTGTGTATGCTCGAAATTCCGAAAAGGAGAATGGAGGAGAAGGGATTGCAGATTGCCACAAGGCCATTCCCCTGGGGGGTGATTTCCCCAGGAAATTTCTGTCTCTCTCTCTCTCTATTTCTCCAGTTGGGTGTGCATGACCTAAAGCAAAAATCTCTCTTAAAAAAAAAAAAAAAAAAAAACTCTTTAGGAAGACATCCATATTTGGCTTTAGATATGTGAAAGTTTAGACCAGCCTGTTGCCTTGTGGTTAAAGAGCTAGATACCACATGACTGACTGTACAGTTTGAGCCCCAGACCCAGCAGCTTGAAAAACACTCCAGGGCCCAAAATCTCAAAATGAGGGAAAGATGGAGAAGGGATTGTGGTATGGACATGTTGGGGGTGGGGAAGAGGTTGCTTTCTTCCCTCTCCCTGTCCCACTGTCTCTCTCTGTGAACACATGAGCTCTCTGGGGGAAAAAAATTAAAACTAAAACTCAGTTACAGTGAGTTTATATCAGTTCATATAGCATTTTAGAAAGCATGGCCTTTCCTACATTTTAGGAAAGTTTCCTAACAGTTATCACAAGCCAAGACATATTTTCTACCCCATTCTCAGGCCATGTTTCCAGACTTAATAACTACAAATGTAATAAACTTCCACGTTCGAAACCAGCTCACATCATTTTTGTGAGCTGGTGCATGTCACTTAAACATCTGCATTCATTAAAGACTATTGAAATGAAAACTCAGAAGTATGTAGGTTCTGCCAATCTAAATGGATATTTCTCTATATGCAGTGGGACCCTACCTGAGAAGAGAAAAAATCACGAAGTCTCTTGCCTTACCTTACCAGTCAATAATTGAAGAGGAAGAAATAATAAGATAGATAGCTGATTCTTTTTTTTTTTTTAATTCCACCTTGATTCTGACTGTCAGTAACCCAGTCTAGCCTTTTAGCACTTCACAAATGGAACACAAGTAATGTAGTTGGCACCAGCTTTTATAACTAAGTATAAAATTTTTAAATCTACATGCTTTGTGTAAATGATGTGTTTGTGACTGATTAAAATATTCAGCTCTTTAGACTTCATCTTTTAGTTCAGTAGAAAAATATAAATGACTTGGTAGTTGATTTCCCACCGAAGCAGCAAAGGCATTTCCCCGATGTACATAACTGACCTGCTGAATTGGAGATGATTCGCCTTTCAGCGACTTCACAGGTAGTCACTTGGCCAAGCAAAATAGGGCAATCATCTTCTATTACTTCCTTTCCTGAGGCAAGTTTTCAACTAAATTGTCAGGAAAAATATCAAGATATGCATATATATAAGCCTGTCTCTTTGACCAAGGAGTCTGCATCAATGTCTAAGAAGTGAAGACACACGTAATGTGTATTTTGTCAAAAATAGCTAAATTGAGTTCCTCCCAACCTAATCAGAAAGTGAGAGAATTCAAAATCAAGATTCCATGCAGTACATCACTCAGAGGAGACCCTGTGTAGTACTATTCAAATAAAAACTGGGCCAGACAACAATGGAGAGAGAAACCTCCATATCGGTGATCACAACGAACCAGACCTGTGACCCCATGGAGTTACCGGTGAGGAGGTCCTATCATATATCCGTGGCTATGTGTAGGAACGTGGACAAGAATGGCCTTGGTTAGTCTTGCAGGAACCCCCACCACTGCTGCCGCTGGCACTGGTTACACAACAGCTCAAGCTTCTGACTGCGCTGAGTAGTTAGTCCCAGGTCAGTGGTGGTATCTGTCCTAAATTAGTGTCATTGTTGGTCTTATTACTTCCTTAAAAAACGTTTAGTGGGACCAGCAGATGGTGTAATGGTTACATCACTGGATTCCCATGGTAGTCAACCGCTGTTTGAGTCCCGGACCCGGTAGCTTAAAATTCACAGTGGGTGCGTGTCTGTGCGTGCGCAAAATCCCGAGAGGAGAACAGAGTAGGAGGGATTGTGGCATGGCCATCCCCCCTGGGGAGTGATTTCTTGCTTTCTGTCTCTCTTGTCTCTCTCTGTCTCTCCAGCAAGCAAACACACCCTATAACAAAAACCTCTTTCTAAAAAAAAAAAAAAAATGTTTTGTAATATTGCTGGTCAGCATTGCTCTTATTCTGTACTTAGCATTCATCACATAATCCCTTTTTTTTATATGGAAGACAAAAGAACTAATAAAGATTGGTCTCAAGTCCACAACTTGAAGACCTGGAGCCTGAAGAAGCAGATCAAATGAATGAGTGGATAGGTAGGGTGGGGCTAGATCGTAAACATGAATACAAGGAGACTTAAGGTAAACAACAGAAGATTGTTCTTCACTCATATGAATTAAGCTAAGTAATAAAGATGTTATTTTTAAAAAATAAATGTAAATATAAAAGCAATGTACAGGATGTATTAAACAGGAAAAAACTGGAGTCACAGACAACTGAAGGGTATAACAAACATCTAAAAATTAGTATTTTTGCATCACCTTAGAGTTTTCCAAGAGTTTTAGCACACCCATCATTTGATTCTTTTTTTTTTTTTTTGAGAGATTTTTGCTATAGGGTGTGTGCACTTGCCTGAAAGACAGAGAGAGACAGAAAGCAGAAATCACTCCCCAGGGGGGATGGCCACACCACAATCCTTTCTCCTCCATTCTCCTCTAGGGATCTTGGGCACGCACACACATGCGTGCCACTGGGTACAGGACTCAAAATGCAGTCGACTACATGGGAGTCCAGTGACGTAGCCATTACGCTAACTGCTGATCCCCCCTTCATTTGATTCTCACAGTAACCTCTGGGGTGGATATGGAAGATGACACAATCTATATGTGAGGCATGAGGAAATAGGGGCCTAGGATAATTAAATGAGAAACTCCAAGTCACAGCTGTCAGTGGCAGAGCCAGCGCTCCCATCTGTCATACCTGGTTTCGGTTTCAGTGCTCAGAACATGTTTGTGTCTGAGATAATAAACAAGGAGCAAGAATGGAGAGTGAGAACTTAGAGAGAGGACTTAGAGAAAGATTTTGAAATAAGGGGAAAAAACTTGGCAATTGATTGGGTATAAATGATAAAGAAACTGAAGGATAGGGTGACTCCTAGGTTTCTAAAACCTAGAAGATAATGAGATTAGAATATTAGCAGCTCATATGGGCTGTATGCCTACTATGTGCCAGACCTCTGCCAAGCACATTGCCTATTGCCTCATTAAATTCTTACGACATCTCTTTGAGTACTCTGTGTTTTACCAAGGGTGTGTCTGAAAGCTGTTATCACTTTTAGCGAAAGAAAAACATCCTTGTTTCCACTCCAAGACAAGATTAAACTCAACTGGACTCACTGGGCTGTGATGGCAGTACTTGGGACCCGAGTCCCAGGGCTATGGTTTGCTGTTCTTGTGTGTTCGGATGTATCACAATGCCAGCCATGAGGTAACCGAGCTGGATCTCTGGTGGTTATGATATTTGCATACCAGCACTGCCAAGCTGTTGAATACCTCTAAGTACTTTGCCTGTCATTAAAATAGGCTGCACTAAGTGGATGCTTTTGCTTTGGCTCTGGTCTTTAAGGTAGTCAGGCAGGCAATCAAAAGACATAGCAATGCTTACCTCTTTAGTAATTCTTTAAAAATCAAAGTCTAAGTATTAAGTGACTATTAGTAGAAATAAAGCATTCATGTATACTATACTATTTAGATTAAATTTTTTTTTTAATTTCCAGAGAGTACATGTGCTTGTGAGAGAAAGAGAAACAGAAGAGGTAGAGGGAGAAAGCACCTCCTGGAGGGATGTGGTCCACTATGAGCCCTTGTCTTCTCATCTCCATCCTTGAGATTTGGGGCACAAACATGCTCATGGCTGGAGTGTTTTTCAGGCCACTGGAACCAATATTTGAACACCAGTCAGCCACGTGGGATCCGGTACCTTTAACTACTAGGCTATGGGGGTGGCCCAAGATTAAAATTCTTAAATATAACTGCATTTCTTCTTGATTGATACTTGTTAGTTTTATTTGCTTGTTACCAGCCATGTACAATAAAACTGGTTTTTCCCTTAGGTTAACCAGTTTACATCCTGAATTTCTTTTGGTGCCCAGGGGCCCAGGGTTTGTCTGAGACTCTTACTATTCACATCTCCCCCAGCCTTCAAAGTGCTCTCTCTCTCTCTCTTTTTTTTTTTTTTTTTTTTTTTTTTTTTTTTTTTTTTTGAGAGGTCTTTGTTACAGGCTGTGTGCGCTCACCAGAAAGACACAGAGAGAGACAGACAGAAAGTGAGAAATCACCTCCGGGGGGGTGGCCATGCCTCAATCCCCTCTCCTCCATTCTCCTCTCGGATCCTGGGCATGCACACACACGCGCCTGGCGTAAGTTTAAGCCGCCAGGTCTGGGACTTGAACTGCGGTCGACTACATGGGAGTCTAGCGACATAGCCATTACGCTAACTGCTGATCCCCAAACTGCTCTCTAATCTTACTGAAAGCTACTTGAGAGGGGCCAACCAGTGGCATGGTGGTTAAGGCAGCTAAATTCCATATAGCCAATGTCCCATCCCTGTTCGGGCGCCACGTGTCCTGACCCGGGGGAACAGTCAAACAGGTTTCCTGAGGGAAGGAGTGAGAGCCGGAACAAGCAGCGCAGTGTCACAACACGGAGAGGACACAGTGTCTTCAGTGTCGTCTGTTTATTGTGGGCAGCACGGAGACGACGCGGTGTCACAACTCTTCAGGGTTGTCCAGAGACGATGTAGTGTTACAGCTCTTCAAGGTCTTCTGGAGACTGTGTGGTGTTTCAGCTCTTCAGGCTCTCCAGGGTCGTTGTCTGGCTACTGTGGGCCAGGCATCGTGGTTATATAAACGCTGGTGGGCCGTGATCGGTTGTAAATGGTGGGTTATGATTGGTTGCTTTTGGACCAATCATGAGGTGCCGGATATGCAAATCTGAGGGATTCTAGTGACCAATCAGAGCAAGGTTTCGAAGGTCAGGTTTTTTGAAGGAAACCAATCATGGCAATTGTTTTGCTCTCTGAGAAACCTCGGCAGACTCGCTGGTGCGCAGCCTCCCACAAGCCAGCTTCACAGTTCGAGTCCTAAATCTGGCAGCTTGAAAAACATGCTGAAAGAATGTGCATGCATGCCCAAAATCCTGAGAGGAGAATGAAGAAGAGATTGCAGCATGGCCATCCTCCAGGGGGTGCTTTCTCACTTTCTCTTTCTCTCTCTGTCTCTCTCTGGTGAGCACACACCCTATAGCAAGTTATAAAAACAAAACAAACAAAAAAACTACCTGATAAAAGACTTTTTACCAACTTCCTATTTGATCTCTGTTTCCACTTTCTTGGTCAAGCAGAAAAAGGAATATAATTTGCATATGAAATAAAATAAATGGTGCATGAAAAAATTCTAAATTTCTTTCCAAATAGTAGATTTCCTATCGTTTGTTTCTAAAGGCACCAAACTATTTTTCTGGGTATCTACCTACTAATTATTTATTCACTAAGCTGTATATAGCAGTCCCTTAGCAACCATAAACTCCATAGACAAATCCTAACTCTTCCCTGATACCACCTGTCCGTTGGTAGTCAGCCTTCTTTTAAAAGACTTGGAGTTGCACAAGGACGAAGTGCCAGAATTTAATGGGTTTTTTAAAAAATTAATTTAAGTAAATGATAAGTTTTCACAAAGCTATAAAGTGGTTTGTTCCCAAGGGCCTCTCATCGGAGGCTGCATTGAGAATGATACTGAGGGGTGGGGGGCTTGAATCTTGCAGAGCTCTGACCCAGGGCAAAGGGTTGCAGTCACCGCCATCTTTCTTCCTGATCCCCTCCAGGATTGTGAAGATGTCCAGTCCCAATCTGAACATTGTGACCTTACTGGGCAGTTGTCTGACCTACAGCAGTGCATACCTCTTTGGGATTCAAGACGTTTTAGTGGGGAGTTCAATGGAAACTGTCATTCAGGTAGGTGAAATCTTAAAATGTCATTTTGAATTTAAGGTTGAAGTTTTGGTCATTTTTAAAACCAGCTGCTCCTGTGGGTGGTCGTTGCCTTGATCCTTGGTGTGGACACTCTCAGAGGTGATCCCTGGAATACCACGTCAGTGAGGTCCACTTTCTACCCCATGCCTTCTGTGGGACTGAGGCTGAACAGACCAGGGTGTGTGAAGAACCAACAAAGATTTCTCTGATGATTCTTGCTTCTGTTCCCTTTCACCTGTAGACAAGACTATCCATGTTGTGTATTGGGACTTCACTTGTGTTTGGCCCCATTCTGGGCAAGAGCTGGCGACTCTACAAGGTGTTTACCCAGAGGGTCCCAGACAAGAGAGTGGTGAGTAGGCAGCAAATCCACCATGCTTGATTGCAGATTTGTTCACTTTGAACCCTGGGGTCACGCAGCCTCATAAAGCCCAGAAGGCTGTGTGTTGATGCAATGGGGAGACAGGTCTTTGAACATGAGCTCTGCTTCATATGGACTCCAGGCCCTGTAGGGACACATGAACTGGCCAATACCCGGCACTGGTATGAGAGAGAACCAGATGCCCAGAGACTGGGCACAGGTGTGAGCTGGAAGGGAGGAGGCGTGATTATAGAGAAGTTATAGCAAGTAAGTGGAGTTACTTCCCTCCAAGGATCCTGTTCCTTTTCCATGCAGAAGGCAGTTCTCTGTACTGAGAAAGATGTTTCTAGAACAGTGAGCAAAGAAGGGGACACTCATTCAAAAGATAGAATCAATGCTAAGAGTTGTATGGCAGCTGGATCACCTACATATCCGATATCAGGCACCAACTTAACTACATTCCCCCATTTTATCAAGTTCCTTGATAGGACTGTCCAAATTAACCATCAGCCCCTGACTCTGTAGGCCCTGACCAGACCCAATATATCATTCAGTTGGAGTTTACTTCTCTGGAATGATGGAATTTTTTTTTTTGGTAGCAAACATTGAGTCTGGTGAATATTTATCAAAAGCTCAGTTGTGAGTAACCTCACATATGAAGAGTACCCAAAAGGACTAAAATTCCTCTATCCCTGTAGAACACTGATTCCTCTTTTTTTTATTAACTTTTTAAGTTAAAAAAGAGGTTAATTGAGGTATAATTGACGTGCAATAAACTGCACATATTTAAACTATATGATTTGTATGATTTGATCATTTTGACATATGTATGTACCCACGAAACATGGTGTATAATGAACATATGTGCCATCCCCCAAGAGTTTTCTCATGGCCCTTTATTATCTCCTCTCCTGTCCAATCCTTAGATCCCTTGTCCCTCTCCTTGGGAAAGCTCCAATTCGTTCTCTGTCACTTTTGATTAGTTTGCATTTTCCAGAGTTTCATATAAATGAAATCATGTAGCACTTACTCTTTTCTTGCCTGGCTTATTTCACTCACAAAGTTACTTGGACAAATATTATAATGATTTACCATGCTGTGTGCATCACGAGCTCTTTCCTTGCTACTGCTGAGCAGCATGCCAGCATACAGACGGGCATTAGCTTAGCCACTCACCTGCAGGTGGATGTTTCTGTCATTTCCGCTTTGGAGAAAAGTAAGGCTACCATGAATGTTCATGTACAAGTCTTTGTGTAGATATGTATGTTTATTTCTCTTAAATAAAAACCTAGAAGTATGGTGGTTGGATCATACAGTAAGTATATTTTTAACTTTTTTTTAAGTATGCTATAGAGCATGTGCATTTACTGGAAAGAGACAGAGAGAGGGGAAGGGAGAAACCACCCCTCAAGGGGGAATGGCCATGCCGCAATCCCTGCTCCTCCACTGTCCTCTCAGCGTTTGGGGCATGATACATACATGCGCAGTGTGATTTTTCAAGTTGTCAGGTCCAGAACTTAAAATACTTAGTCAGCCATGGGGGATCTGGCTACCTTAACCTCCATGCCACCTGCTGGCTCATAGTTAACTTCTTAAGATACTGCCAGGTTGTTTTCCAAAGGGTTCTGCCATTCTGTCTTCCCACCAGTACTACATGAGTACTGCAATCCCTTCTCCTCCATTCTCTTCTGGGAATTTTAGCCATGCACATATAGGCACCTGGCATGTTTCTCTAGTCTGTTTCCTCCCCGTCTTTCTGCCAATATTTGACATAGACAGTCCTTTCACTTTAGCCGTTCTAATAGGTGTGTGTGTGGTTGTAAATTGCATTTTCTTCATGTAATATTGAGTATCTTTGTACCTGCTTGTTTTCTAACCATATGTCTTCTTTGGCAAAGTGTTTATTCAAATCTTTTACCTATTTTTCAAATTGGACTTTTTGTTTTATTATCAAGTTTTGAAAGTTCTTATATTCTGGACACAGGTCCTTTAACAGATAGGATTTGCAAGAATTTTTTTTCTGTTTGTGCCTTTCTTTCATCTGCTTAAGAGTGTCTTTCAAAGAAAAGATACTTCTAATTGTGATGAAGCCCAGTTTACTAATTCATTCTCTTATAAATCGTGTTTTAGTATCATATATAAGAAATTTTTGCCTACCTTAAGGCTCCAAAAGTTTTTCTCCTGCATTTACTTCTACAAAATCTTAGAATTTTAGTTCTTACATTTAGGCCTATGATCCATTTTGAGTTAACTTTGGAATATAGTATGATGTTCCAATTGAAATTTATATTTTACAAATGGATATCCAATTGTTCAACACCATTCATTGAAAAGACTTCTTTTTTTACTGAATTACCTTTGTATCTTTGTTGAAATCAGTTGTCCATAGATATGTGGACCTATTTATGGGCTTTATATTTTTTTTAAAGTTTTTGCAATAGGGTGTGGGCTTGATGAAGAGAAACAGAGAGAGATAATGAGAGGGAAAGCGAGAAATCACCCCCCAGTGGGGATGGCCATGCCACAATCACTTCTCCTCCATTCTCCTCCTGAATTTTGAGCATCTGCGCACATGCGCCTAGTGTGATTTTCAAGCCACCAGGTCTAGGACACGAACTGTGATTGACCATGTGGGAGTCCAGCACCATAACCACTATGCCACCTGCTGGCCCCATCTTTCCATTCTATCTCAATGATGTGTTTGTTTATCTTGATGCTAATGCCATATTATACATACACCATACTGTAGTTTTATGCACTAATGCATCATTTAATGATAAGGATACATTCTGAGAAATGTGTCTTTAGGTAATTTGCACAGACATCATAGAGTGTACATAGAAATACATTATGGACCATCACGGTCCTAAGCCATATAGTATAGCCTACTATAATTTTTTGGGACCATTGTATATGTAGTCTGTTGTTGATTAAAACATTTTTTTTTTTTTGGAGAGGTTTTTCGCTATAGGGCGCGTGCGCTCGCCAGACAGACAGAGAGAGAGAGAGAGACAGAAAGCGAGAAATCACCCCCCAGGGGGGATGGTCATGTTGCAATCCCTTCTCCTCCATTCTCCTCTCGGGATCTTGGGCACGCACGCACACAAGCGCGGCGTGAGTTTAAGCCACCGGGTCCGGGACGCGAACTGCGGTCGACTACGTGGGAGTCCAGTGACATAGCCATTAAGCTAACTGCTGGTTCCCGTTGACTAAAACATTTTTCAACACACAACTGTATTAACTCTTGAAATCAGAAAGCTTTAGTTCCACTTTGTTTTTCTTTTTCTTTTAGCTAATCTGGGTTCTTTGAATTTTCATATGAATTTTTGAGTAAGTTAACCAATTTATACACGAATTTCACTTTGATTTTGATTGGAGTTGTGTTGAATATATAGATCAAGTTGTGGAGGATTGACTTTAATGTTGCATCTTTTAATCCACGAATGCAGTCTATTTCTCCATTTATTTAGGTCTTTTATAACTTCTCTCAGCAGTTTTTTTGTTTGCTTTTCAGTATAGAGATTTCATGGCTTTTATCATATTCTTTCCTAAGTACTTTTTATAGATATATTAATTTTATAAATTATATAATTTGCATATTTATTATTGTTGAGAGGTAGCAATGCTATTTTAAGGTGGTGTTTGGAG
This sequence comes from Tupaia tana, assembly GCA_026018925.1. NCBI lineage: Eukaryota > Metazoa > Chordata > Mammalia > Scandentia > Tupaiidae > Tupaia > Tupaia tana. The sequence goes on along the minus strand of JAKSZU010000020.1, from coordinate 22,958,016 downwards.
TCAGTCAGCTCTAATTCAAACATATATGTTTTTGCTATAGGGTACATGCACTTGCCAGGGGGGAGGGGAGTGAGAAAGTACACCCCAGGGGGATGATCATGCTGCAATCCCTTCCCCATTCTCTTCTGGGAATTTTAGCCATGCACGTATATGCACCTGGCATGTTTCTCAAGCCACCAGGTCTAGAACTCAAACCACACAGTTGCCCATGTGAGATCCAGCTGCCTTAACCACTACACCACTGGCTAGCCCAATATTTTATATGTTTTATGACATTGTATATGTTACTTTTTTTTAAACTTTACTTTCCAGTGTTCGTTGCCACTATAAAGAAAGATCATTTCTTTTTGTATGCTGATCTTGTATGCTCCAAACTTTCTAAATGACATCTTAGTTCCAGCAGCTTTTTTGTAGGTTTCGTAATTTTTTTACATATGTGATTATAAATCTTGTGTCTGATAGCACTGGCTAGAACAGTATGATCAATAAAACTGGTGAGAGGATGGCCAACCTCTAGTCTAGTAGTTAAGGGCATCAGATCCCACACGCAAATCGTGGTTTGAATCCTAGCCACAGAAGCTTGAAAAACTCACTGGTTGTGCATACATGGATGCTTCGAATCCCAATAGGATGTAGAAATGAAGAAAGGATTGCAGTGTGACCGCGCCCCATTGGAAAGAGTGTTTTCTCCCTCTCTTTTGCTCTCTCTCTGGCCATCACACACACCCTTTGGCAATTAAAAAAAAAAAATGGAGGCTAGCAGATGGTATAGAAATTATGTTACTGGGCTCCCACATAGCCAACCACAGTTCAAATCCTGGACCTGGTGGCTTAAAACTCACACCAGGTGCTTGTGCGTGCGTGCGCAAGATCCCAGGAGGAGAATGGAGGAGAAGGGATTGCGACGTGGCCACCCCCCTGGGCGATGATTTCTCACTTTTCCTCTCACTGTCTCTGTCTGTCTGTCTCTCTCTCTCTCTCTCTCTCTCTCTCCAGTGAGCTCATGTATCTAAAGGCAAAAAAACTCTTAAAAAAAAAAAAAGTGGTGGGAACCAGCAGTTAGCGTAATGGCTATGTCGCTGGACGCCCATGTAGTCGATGGCTGTTCGCGTCCCGGACCCGGTGGCTTAGAACTCACGCCAGGCGCATGTGCATGCGTGCCCAAGATCCCGAGAGGAGAATGGAGGAGAAGGGATTGCGGCGTGGCCATCCCCTCTGGGGGGTGATTTCTCGTTTTCTGTCTCTATGTCTCTCTCTGTCTGTCTGGCGAGCGCATGCGTCCTATAGCAAAAACCTCTCAAAAAAAAAAAAAAAAGTGGTGAGACTTGACTCTTTTGCAGATTATCAGTAACCTTGAGTTATTCTTGATCTTTGGGGAAAACATTCAGCCTTTCAAAACTGAGCATGATGTTAGATATACTTTATTGTGGATGCTGTTTATCTAAGTAGGAAATCTAATCTTATTTTGTAGGGGATTTATCAAGGATTAGTGTTGGATTTTGCCAAAAGTTTCAATAGACTTTTTCTGTCTACTGAGATGATCGCATGGTTTTTCTTTTTTAGTTTGTTCACTTGATGGATTACGCTAGATGACTTAAAATGTCCAACCAACTTCTTGAAATAAACTCCACTTAGTCATGCCATATTAACCCTTCATAGGTTGTTGGATTCATTTTCAGAAAACATTCGTTTAGAATTTGTGCATTCAGGGCCAGCAGGTGGCATGGTGGCTAAAGCAGTTGGATCCCACATGGTTGATCGAGCAGTTCAAGTTCCACACCTGGTGTCTTGAAAAATACGCTGGGCATGGGTGAGAGCATGCACAAAATCCCTAGAGGAGAATGGACAAGAGGGGATTGCGGCATGGCTACCCACCCCCCCCCCCACACCCCACCTCCCCCCGAGGGAGTGATTTCTCATTTTCTCTCTCTCTGTCTCTCTCTGGCAAGTATACATTCCTATAGCAAAATATTAAAAAAAAAAAAAAAAAGAAAAGAAAAGAAAAGAAAGAAAGAACAAAAAAGAAAGCTAAACCAATGGAAATGTTTAATAGTAATGATGTCAATATAGAAGTCATGGCAAAACTTTGGTGTCTGCTTCATCTTTGATAGCTGGATTTGAACCCCTGGGAGGGCTGACCCTGGAGCCTATAGCTCAGCACACATGGGACGCTCCAGACCCTTTATTGTGCTACCAGCAGGAAAGGAGAGTTTGACCTTGACTCTTTTGCAGATTATCAAAGACCTGCAGTTGCTGGGGCTGGTGGCAGCCCTGGTGATGGCTGATGCAATCCTGCTCATGGCTTGGGTGCTGACTGATCCCATCCAGTGCCTCCAGATCCTTGGTGTCAGTATGACGGTGAGGGACCCAATTCCTGAGAAATCTAATTTGTGTGCTGGGCTGGGCTCTGGGGACACATACAGTCATTTTCCCAGCAGCATTCATGTTCGGTCATTCTTGCAACAGAAGACCAGGGGCTCAAAGAGGGAGGAGAGTCAGGAGCTGTGGCTGCATGAATGCTCTGCTCCTTGCCTGCAGCAGGTGCTGCCCTGCCACTGTGTCTTCTCCTGGGCATCCATAGAGATGTCAGCACACTGGGAAGGTCCCCTGTGGGTACCTATGATTTTCCTATATCTACATACCTATGATACAGTTTAATTTGTAAATAAGACACAGTATGAGATTAACAATAACTGGTAATAACTAGGACAATTATAATAATACACTGTAGTTAAAGTTATGCTAATGTGGTTTCTCTGTCTCTCAAAATCTCTTTTTGTACTGTACTGACCTATTTTCAGACCACAGTTGACCACTGATAAAATTTTGGAAAGCAAAATCATGGATGAGCAAGGATTGCTGTAATGAAAACGTTCAGCTGCGGGAAATTGCCTCCCTCTGATTGTTGAGAGGTAGCAGTAGCATTTTGAGGTGGTCTTTAGTGTCAGTCAGTTCTAATTCAAATCCCAACTCTACCAAGCTCACCAGTCATGTGACCCTTGGAAAAGTTATTAAACTTCTCTAAGCCTCTGCTTCTTCATAGCTAACATAGAGATACGACTACCTATTTCATAGGGCTGGAGTAAAGATTACATAAAACAATGCAGGTAAAGGACTTACGTGTGTCGGTACACAGTGTCCAATTGATAAGAAGGTATTATATGTCTCCAGCTTCACAAGAAGCTGACAAATACAGTGGAATTCTGACACTGCAAGAGTTAATGTTTAAGGATTGAACTGTTTGCAAGTACCAGGTCTTTGATGTGAAATAATTTGCAATTTTGCTGAGGCCACAAATTTGAATCATTGGAGGAAAAAAGCACATGACTGAAGGGTGAGTCCTGTTGCCACCAAGCACACATGTCAGCCCAGCATCATCATTTTTGCTCCATCTCATAATCACTCTTATTTAGGTTCTAATGGAGTCATCTAAATTTTATAGTTTGGGGGCCAGCCCCATTCCCTAGTCGTTAAGGGAGCCAGATCCCATATAGCCAACTGTGCTTTGAATCCCAGCCCCAACAGCTCAGAAAATATGCTGGGCATGTGCACATGCATGCCCCAACTCCCAACTGGATGGAGAAATAGAAGAGAAGGGATCGAGGCATGACCATGCTCCTTCTCTCTCTCTCTCTGTTTCTCCATCTCTGGTATGCATATGTACCTCCTGCCCATTTAAAAATTTTTGTTTGGACATACTGAGGGAAAAGTATGAGCTGTAGAGAAGTTCATGCTCCAGGGTGTTCAGAGACCTGCTGTGTGTTCCTGGTAACTGTGAGCTCTCAGTCCTGACTGTGTATCCCTCCTAGGTGACAGGGAGAGACGTGTCCTGCTCCTTGACCAACACACAGTTCTGTGCTTCCCGGTACTCAGATGTCTGGATCGCTCTTGTTTTGGGATGCAAGGTTGGTAACCACATCTCCTTGGTATGCAGTCTATCTGTCATCAACAAAATGGATATGAAGAGGGAGTTATATGAATTAACGAGGTGATATCTGCAAAGAATCTTGAACTCAGAGAAGACCTCTGATGATGCATGAATCTCAAGACCATGACCCTTTTTAATTTCTCTACTTTGTTTAGGGGGATCATTTTTCCAACTCTTTGACTCCCTCATTCAGTTCATCCTCAAATCACACACAGTTTCTTCTATTTCTTTTTTTTTTCTTTTTTTGGAGAAGTTTTTGCTATAGGGCACATGCACTTGCCAGAAAGACAGAGAGAGACAGAGAGACAGAAAGTGAGAAATCACCCCCCAGGGGGGATGGTCACGCCACAATCCCTTCTCTTCCATTCTCCTCTCGGGATCTTGGGCACACACGCACACGTGCCTGGTGTGAGTTTAAGTCATTGGGTCCAGGACTCGAACCGCGATCGACTACATGGGAGTCCAGTGACATAGTCATTACGCTAACTGCTGGTCCCTCTTCTATTTCTTAATGACACATTTTTGCACAGAAAAATACATCATGACTTTTCCAACAACTCAATAGTTTTTCATTGATTTGGAAATAGCAGTTTTTGCCCTAGCTTCCCTATGAGTGGAATTTTAAGGAGACAGTCCACCCAGCTAACTTTGCTCTCCTGGGTGCCCTCACTATGCATGCTGTGTCTTTCTTCAAGATTTGGGTCAAGATAGCCTATTCCCTCTCACCTACCTGACTTTCCCACTCTGGTTGGAAGCAGGGCTAACTCTAAGAAGGATGGAAACATCCATGTTGACCTTGGAAGGGTTTTGGCTGTCTTGAAATATCTCCTATACTGCCCCAAACCTCCCATCATTAGACTCATTTGGATCTGCCAGATGGGTAAGACCCTCTTTTCAGAGGACACAGGATACTTCTACCAGGTGCTAAGGGAGGTTCTCAGAACAGATGACCCTACTAGCTAGTTTGCAGCTTAGGGGATGGAGAATCTGGCTCTAAGGGACAGAGGGCAGGCCTATTTCAATGAGCAAGGAAAGCTCTGCATGACTGGAGGCTGCCTGTAACTCAGGGCAGAGAGGTGACTGACTGCTGGGAGAGGTGGCCTCTAAAGGTAAAATTTAACCAGTCTGCATTTGGAAAGTGTTAGAAGTGGTTGCTTCTTAGGAATAGACCTCAGGATGAGCAGGGCTGAGGCAAGGGAATATGGCTTTTTAACTATATGCGTATATTACTTGATAGAAATATTTTTAAAAAGAAGGCTCTAGGGAACCAGCAGTTAGCGTAATGGCTATGTCGCTGGACTCCCACATAGTCGACCACGGTTCGCATCCAGGACCCAGTGGCTTAAAACTCACGCCGGGCGCGTGTGCATGCGTGCCCAAGATCCCGAGAGGAGAATGGAAGAAAAGGGATTGTGGCGTGGCCATCCCCCCGGGGGGTGATTTCTCGCTTTCTGTCTCTATGTCTCTCTCTGTCTGGCGAGCGCACGCGCCCTATAGCGAAAACCTCTCCAAAAAAAGAAGGCCCTAGAAAGTGGATAGCTCTTTGCTTCTAGTATCTTGCTAATAGTAAAAAAAAAAAAAAAAAAAAAAAAAAAAAAAGTAGAAGAAAGAAAGGAAGAAAGAAAGAAGGAAGGAAGGAAGGAAGGAAGGAAGGAAGGGAGGGAGGGAGGGAGGGAGGGAGGAAAGAAAGAAAAAGAATTTCCTGGCTAGCTAGTGGCATGGTAGTTAAGGTGCTGATCTCCCACATGGCCAACCATGGTTAGTGTCCTGGACTTGGTGGCTTGAAAATCATGCCAGGTGCATGTGCATATGTGCCAAAGTCCTGAGAGGAGGGATTGTGGTGTGGTCATCCCCTCTTGGGGTAATTTCTCACTTTACCTCTTTCTGTCTCTCTCTCTGGCAAGTACATGCACCTTTTGACGAAAACTTAATAAAAATAAAAAATGAATTTCCCATTGTGACAAATCCAAGTTTGAATTTTGACTCAGTCTCTTCCTAACTGACCCTGAACCTCATTGACCTCTCTGAGCCTCAGGTCTCTTACTTGTAAAATAGGGATGATAGGTACCAGCAGTTGGCGTAATGGCTATGTCACTGGACTCCCATATAGTCGACCACAGTTCGAGTCCCAGATCTGGTGGCTTAAACTCACGCCAGGCATGTCGGTGTGCATGCCCAAGATCCTGAGAGGAGAATGGAGGAGAAGGGATTGTGGCGTGGCCATCCCCCCTGGGGGGTGATTTCTCACCTTCTGTCTCTCGTCTCTCTCTGTCTTTCTGGCCAGCTCACACACCCTATAGCAAAAGCCTCTCATAAAAAAAAAAAAAAAATGGGGATGATAACATCCTCTCAGAGATATTCTGAGTTTCTAAAGTGTTCATGCATATTTAGAGTTTTCAGCCACGCCTGGACCATCGCAGGAGGTCAGTAACTGTTAGATACAGCTATTATTCTTCTACTGCCGCCTGGACAGTTCTGAACCACAGTGCCTCCCTGGATTTCTCGGGTCCCTGTAGAAGAGGCGTCCCATCCTCAGCACAGAAGCCCAGTGCTGCCCCCAAAGCAACTCACTTGGGGAGTTGATTTATATTTTCCACTGCCTTTTATACACTCCTATTTCTGTTTTATTTCACTGTAACACCTTCCTGTAAAAGCAATACAGCAAAGAGGGAAAGAGTACCGAGCACTAGGAGACGGACTGAGCCAGACCCAGAGGTTCCCAGGCCACCGAGGAATTCCTGAGGAAGACCCCAATCGCCACATTCAGTTCCCGAATTCCTCCCCCACCTGCTGCAAGGCTTGCTTTATTCTTACCCATTTCTCCATTAGGAAGAATTTCAATAACTGAAAATACCTTAATAGAATCATATTTGAACATTTCAAAGTCACAGAATTCATTTCACTTGCCTTTGGATAAATTACTAATGATCCAAATCTGCCAAATGCCACCCAGTGGCATCCATTACCCACAAGTCAAGCCCCACTGACCTCCTGATTTATGTGTCTTCTGGTGGCGGAAGATCTCAGGGGGCCCCATTCAGCTCCAGGCCCCATCTGAGACACTAGGCCGCCTTGGGACCAGCAGGCACCTCTGCTGTGCTGACTCCCACCCTCTTGGGACAGCCAGTCCTCCAAAAAGCACCGTTAGCACTGTCTGCGGGTGGAGCTGGCCAGGCTGTATGACATTCCAGGGTCACTGGCAGGTGTCCTGCTGACACCTGATCTTACTTTCATTATTAGTTCTCCTCTGAATCCATGATTCCAACCCCCACCTCATCACAATGGCGTCTGCACATTCCATATTATAAATATGGGCATTTGCTTACCTTAAATCTACCTACCAATCTGGTGCCTTCAAAGCCAGGACCGTGACTTACACAGTCTTCACAGCACTGTTTTCTCCCCCGCACCTACTAGGACACTCTGCACATAGTCAGAAAGGCAAACACGTGTAGAGTCTGTATGCCACTTATTAATGATTAAAGCTTTGATTTCTGTATGATGCAGCTCCTTCTGAGAGAGGGAGCACTTTCAGATGCTATGAATTATTTTCTCCTTAGGACAAATGAGAACTCTGTGAGCAGGTTTGTATTCATCAGAAAGATGAAAGCACAGAGCCCCGGGTTCCTTGTGGTGGAGGCAGGAATTGTCATAAAACGGGTGAAAAGTATAGACAGAGCTTTTGCTGCCTGTGCCTGCCCTACAGGCCTGCCTAGGTTCCAGCCTGCCTTTGTTCTCTTTTTCCACCCTCGTCTCCCATCAACACCCACTGGCACGGAGCCACTGCTGGCCTGTAGAGATCCTTTGTGTGAGTTAGAAAAAGGCATCCCTCTAGGCAGATGCAATCTCACAGGTGCAGAGCTTGGCAAGCAGATGGTGCCTTTGGACACATTCGCCAAAAGAGCCCTTCCTCTGGGCACTACCCCCGCTGTAACACGTGACTGGACAATCAGATCACAGGTCAATTTCAGCTTCCGCGTGCTCCCTCAGCTTCATGCTGTGCAAAGCCACACAATGGATGTGGGAGCGTCCCCGCCAGCAACACGATGTGCCGCCCACTGCCCTCCTCTTGTCCGAGAGCCCGTTCTGTAAGACTCCTACCTCGGAAGCCTGTCCTGTGCCTTATCCCAGAAGAGTCCTGTCAGGTGTCTGATTTGCTGACTTCTGATAAACTAATTGTCAGTAAAAAAGAAAAATACCGACTAGGTTCAAGGGACTGGCCTAAGGTTTTTCCTATGTTATCTTAGTCAATCCGCAATCCTCATAGCAACACTTGAAGGTAGGTGTTGTTATCTCAATTTGCAGATGAGGAAATGGGGCCCAACCTGACTGCTTTTTGGCCCGATACTCCACTTCTCTAAGCCTGTGGTTCTCTCTCCACCTGTAGGGGCTGCTGCTGCTGTATGGTGCCTACCTGGCTGGGCTGACGGACCATGTCAGCTCTCCTCCTGTGAATCAGTCCTTAACCATCATGGTTGGGGTCAACATCCTGGTACTGATGGCTGGCCTGCTTTTTGTGGTCACCAGATACTTGCACTCCTGGCCCAACCTGGTCTTTGGACTCACATCTGGAGGCATCTTCGTTTGCACAACCACCATCAACTGCTTCATCTTTGTTCCCCAGGTATGCTCTAGGGAGAATTGGTCAGGGCTGGTCCTTTTAGTCACTCCAGAGTTTTCTACTGATATTGGAGAACTAGGAGGAAGGTGGGGGGTCCTTGTGAGTGGCTGCCTCTGTCCTTTCTCAGTGTCCTGGAGGAGGTCAGCTGAGTACCCAGTCAGCATGAGTGAAGGCCAGACTGGACCCAGCAGTGACCTTCACACCTGTCCCCGGGTGGGCTGCCTCACAGACCTGCTGCTCTACCACTTGCAGTCTGCTTCACTCATCCTCATCCCCCGCCCCCATCTTCATAATGATATTTCTTCCACTGGTTCGCGAATGAAAAACTTTTATTTCTTCCCAATTTTAAATTGCAGAGTCACAGGAAAAAATCTGTTTGGAACCTCATGATTTAAAATGTTTTTCCTTTCTTTTTATTAAAGGAAAATGCAGACTATTCCTCTTCTTTTTACAGTAAGAAGAAACAAAACTGTGTTTCATATTATGGGAATTAAAAAAATAATAATAAATCAGACAAGGAAGATAGAAGCAGAAGTATCCAGATAGCAGATGAGACAGTCAGAGGGAAGAAGCAGACTCAGGAGGGGAAGGGACATGCAGTTGTCCCTGTCCTGCCCCAGGGACCACGGAGCCACAGACACCCCCATTAATGACCTTGGCATCAGGCACTTTCTTGGGTCCCTTCTACTTCTCCTTTCTCTCTTCCCTTACCTCACTCCTCCCACAAGACCCCTCCCTGATCCCCACCACAGCTTCCAGTTGCCTGTGCACTGCTTCTCCATGAGGGAGCTGACCAGTCACTCCAGGGTCGATCTACAGAGGGCTACGGTGTGATTATAAAAGGGGAGAGCAGGGCGTGATGGTGAGACAGCCCTAGGCCCTTTACTCTTCTTTCACTCACAAATTCTCATGATATATGTGTGCAACACAATAAGCAAGGATGGAAAAATCTGCAGCTGCAACACTAGAAACCAAGGATGGGTATTGCCTCTGTGCCAGCAACTGGGGGAATTTTTGCCAAGTCTTGATGTTATAAGAACTGGATGGAAGGAAGCCATTGAAAGTTTGAACTTATTTGGAATGGTGCAGAAAAGTACTCTAAAAAACAGGGGCTGTTGCTCCCTGGGATATGGGGGATAGGATATGGGAGGGACCTTTCAAAGCCCACCCCTTAGGCCCTATGGCCAACAATGTTAAATGGTAACCTCTTTGCCAGCCCCTTTCTTCCACGCTTACAAGCGCTAAACATGTGCTCTGCTGGCCTCCCTCATAAAGGCACCCGTGGGACAGAGGCTTGATGGGAGGCTTCTGAGAGGCTTTTGCTTTTCTGAAAAACACCGTAAGTGTGGCTTATGCTGCCCTTTTACTTGTTCCTATTTTGAATGTTTGTTATGCCCGGAGCTATCCAACCATTTTGTGACCATGAAGGAAAGACAAACAGAATATATTGGGATGTCGGAAAAGTCGTGACATAGTTCCTTCTACGTTTTTCTATGCAAAAATGCATCGTGACTTTTCTAACAACCCAATATTTAATTTATCAGAAAAATATAGCTCTTCCCATGCAAGATTATAAATTCATGGGGAAAGACCCTGTTAAGAGAGTAGGGCCTATAAAGAGAGACTGCAGTTCACAAAAAGAGGATCACACATTTCTGAAGTTTGGAAAAGCTGCCTTCTTCTACAGCAGAAGTTTTTAGAGGCAATGTCTTGTCAATAGGACTCAGAAGACAGTGCCTCTCTTCAACTAAAGCAAATTATCATTCAAAGGATATAGTCTTAGGTAATGAAATATTGAACAGGATGAAAAATAGTGTATTAGGTTTAAAACCTCAAGGGAAACAGCAAATAGGAACTGGACACTGCAAAACAGTGAATTAATTTAAGGAAACAGAAAAAAGGCAAGACAAATATAAGTGAGAGACAAAGCCCAGTGCTGTAGTGCAGCGATAACACGAGCACCTTGCAAGGCTGGGAACCACATGGCCGACTGCGGGTTCACATCCCCAGGTAGGCCTGAAAACTTGCTGGGCATGTGCATATGTACCTAAGAGTCTGAGGAGCAGGAGGGCTTGGAAAGGATTATGGTAGGATAAGACTCTATCAAGGGTATTTCTCTCTCTTTCCCTCTCCTTCTTTCACATGTGCTACCATAAAAAAAAAAATGTTATTAAGTGAAAGACTAGATAAGAAAATATGGAGGGGCCAGCAGATGGTGTAATGGTTATGTCACTGGACTCCCACGTAGTCAACTGTGGTTCAAGTCCTGGACCTGGTAGCTTCAAACTCATGCCGGGCATGTGTGCATTTGTACCCAAAATCCCAAGAGGAGAATGGAGAAGAGATTGTGGTGTGGCCATCCTCCCCAGGGGGGATGATTTTTCACTTTTTTGCTCTCTGTCTCGCTTTGTCTCTCTCCGGCGAGTGCATGCACCCTACAGCAAAAATCTCTCTCTCTCAAAAAAATAAAATAAAATATGGAAAGCAGGTCTAGGGATATAATTTAGGGCTAATAGGAGCCTCTGAAAGAGAACAAAATAATTTGAGGCAGAAGTCGTCACCGTGAAACTATTAGAGGAAAGCAGCCGTGGTATAAAACAAGACCTCTGTCTAAAACTGAGTGACTCAGCAACCTCCGCAATGTGCCCCGCTTACACTTCCTTCCCCACCCTGCCTCGCATCACTGCCCCTCACCCTGAGCCCTGGCCGCATGACCTTGCTTCCTCTGGTGTTTGAATCCCCAGCACCTGGGACACTCATGGTATCTGGGTATGAGCCCATCTGTACGGACACACCCGACAAGAAGGAACACAGTTTGAAGTCTGATTCCAGGCTTGAAGTAAGCAACAAGCACGTGATTTGATGAAGCAGGAGCAATGGCGTTATTACAGGGTACAGGAACTGAGGGGCTGGACGGCGTTGGCACCTTCCTTCCCTTCCTTCTGTTTCATCCCCCCTCTCTTAGCTTTCTTCAGTTTACATTCTCCTACCCTAGCTTCCCTCTGTGTTGTCTCTCCTACTTTTTCTCCCCTTGAACTAACCATGATGTGAAACCCCCCCCCAAAAAAAATCTATTTTAGAGTCTATCGTATTTTAGGCTTAGAAGGTAAGTCCTTTTGTAAAATATAAAAGTAACCGAGTTTTGTCAGATTTTCGTGTGACCCTGAATTGATTTTCCCCTTTGGTTCAAAGGTCTTTTAGGAGAAAAACGATTCTCCCTGTGAGACTCGCCCTCTGTATTCCCGGGAGAGCAGGACAGCTTAGTAAATCAGAGAAAGTGTGTGAGGGGAACTATGTGTGTGGGCCATGGGTTAGGGGGTTGCAGCAGGGTGGGGTTCCTTCCTGCCATGGAGCTTTCAAACCAACTGTGATGGGAAGAGTTTGTGAGAGCAAAGGAACAGATACCCACGACAGCAGCTAGGCGGCACTAGAGAGCCGGGGGAAAGAGATGACATCAGAAAAGAAACCAGCAGGGAGCTGGAAGCTTTCTACCCAGGCCCTCAGGAAATGCCTAAGTGGTTATGCCAGGCACTGAGGTCATCACAGCAGTCAGCCAGCCTCCGTCTATGACCTGAATGTGACCCACCCTCCCCACCCCACCACTCCCTTAGAGGCAGCCTGGACATAGCTTCTCCTCTCACCCGAAGCGTTTCACCTGCCCCTCCATGAAGACGCTGAGGACTTGCTACTGGCTGTGCCTCGTAGTGACCTGCGTATGCCCCAGGGCCCACACAGGACCGGCCAGCCTTTGAAAGGAAGCTTCCTTCGTTCGTTCATGCTTTTGTCCAGTCATTCATTAACTTCTGGAAACATGTACACATGGCCCCACCTTTAAGTCTAGGGAACAGACATGAAAGGAGTTACAATTCACACGTGAAGTGCTTTGAGGAGGGCATGCCCAGCCCGTCTGAGAACTCTGGCACCTTCTCAGTACATAGAGCTCAGTCTTTAGCAAGGGTTCATTGCGCAGATGGAGGAGGGACGGTGGGTGACTTGTCAGACAGCATAACACCATGATGACCAGGGGCAGAGGAGTGGGAGAGAGGAGGGTATGCTTGGAGTACCTCAAGTCTTTGGGGTTTTTTCTTTTAGGTTTTTTTTTTTTCATAGACTAGGTGCACTTGCCAGAGAGAAACAGAGAGAGGGAAAGAGAAATCACCCCCAAGTGGGGATGGCCACGCTGCAATCCCTTCTCCATTCTCCTCTCAGGATTTTGGGCATGCACACCCATGTGCCTGGTGTGATTTTCAGGCTGCTGGGTCTGGGACTCGAACCATAATTGGCCATGTGGGAGTCCAGTACCTTAGCCACCACACCTGTTGGCCCTGTCTTTGTTATTTTTGAAGCACAAATGGATATAAGTGGCAAGAGATAAGAGAGATCTGTATGGTGAGCTTCTGAAAGCCCTGGTGTGTCCTGTTGAAGACTTTATAGGTGTGTCTTGTTAGAGACTTTACATGTATTCACTTCTTATTGCCATTGTAACAAATTATCACAAATGTAGTGGCTTAAAACAATACTAACCTTCTCTTTTCCTTCCGTCCTCCTACTTCTTTTAACAGCAAGTAGAAACTCAACATTTCCCCAGTGAGTCTTATCCATTTCATTTATCCCATGAACAGGCATATAGTGAGTCACCCCTGTGTGCCAGGCATTGTGCTAAGTACTAATGAATGAAAAAAACCCACAGTTCCTACCCTCAAGGAACTCACAGTCTAGTAGAGGAAAGAATCCATTCTGGGGGTCAGAAATCTGAAATGGTTATTTAGCTAAAAATCAAGGTGTCAGTAGGTCTCTATCCCTTCTAGAGCCTCTAGGGGATAATCTGTTTTCCTGTCTTTTCCAACTTCTAGTGGCCACCTGTATTCTTTGACTCATGGTCCCTTCCTCCACTTTCTCGGTCAGCAGTGTCGCATATTCAGATCTCTCTCTCTCTCTCTCTCTCTCTCTCTGTCACCTCTGTTTCTGTTTTCTCCACCACATCATCTCTGACTCCCTGACCCTCTCATCTCCCTCTTATAAGGACCCTCGTCATTACATTGAGCCCACCTATATAATCCAGAATAATCTCCCCATCTCAGAATCCTTGATCACATTTGCAAAGTTCCTTTTACCATGTAAAGTCACACGTCCACAGTTTCTAGGAATTAGGTGAATGAACATCTTTGAGGGACAATTATTCAGCCTATCACACCCACATAGCTCAGAGGCTGGGAAAACAAGCATGTGTCTGTCCTTCTCAAGAAAAGGCACAGAGAGGTCTTGAAATTATGATCTGAATGCCATTTATAGCTGTATTCGAGAAACCCTGAAGAGTTGAGTCTTAAGGACCAGGATCTTCATAAGTGACAGGATGAGGGAAGAGGGGATGGAGTGGAAGTAAGCTTTAGTCTAGAAGTCCTTGGCTCCACTTGGCCAGCTAGGGAGAGACACCTAAAACCTTGGACGTGCCCTTATGCCAATGTGGACCTACCTGTTCTTCTGACAGCCCTGTGGAGAGGGCTCAGACTGGGAGGGCTGGGAGAGAGAAAGGAAAAGCTATCCCGCTACGGAACAGAGAGCAGGCTGAGAGGCAGCAGAAACGTTGCAGTACTGTTGGGGTCAGTGCTTGGAGACTAGTAGGTCTGTTCCATCCACCCTAATAGGTCTGTTCCATCCACCCAAGACCAGAGAGTGACCCCCGTGGTCTGTAGTGTCTTCTCCAGTAGCTCCTGAGTCGGGCAGTGAGCTGACAGAGGCTCAGTGTGGAGAGGAGGCCTTTAAGAAGAGGACCTGAGAGGAGAGGTTTGTGGCCTGATCCAGTGCAGGCCATCAGGCTCCTGGCAATATGAAGGACTCATGCTGAGTAACGAGAGGACTTGAGTGAGGTTATCATATTGAAATTGATGGCTGGATTTAGAATCCTGAGATGTATGTAATGTTATACTCCATAGTCAGAGCTTAATAAATGTTTGATGAGTGAGCAGAGAAGTCCCAGGTTCCTTGTAAGGCTACCTGCAGACACCTCAGCAGCATTTCTAGAACTGTGGTGCCAGAGACTCCTGTGGGCATCACTAGGACACTTAGGCATGGAGACTCCTGAGGGAAAAAGAAAAGCCTCTACTCATGTGGCCTCCCCTGTTGTTCTCCTCACTGGCCTTCACCAGGTGGAAATGGTGTCTCAAAGGCTCAGGAGCAGACTCCTGTTTGTGAGTGTTCTGTGCTGAGCTTCATCCCCATTAGACTAGACCAGCCCATCCTTACAGATCGTGTCCCAAGGCCAGCAGCTCCTGAACAACTTTCCCTAGAACCTGCAGTTAGCAGTCTCTACCTTCATCAGGCACGTGCAGACATGTGGAGGGTGTGGTGTCCTGGTTACAGCCGTGGTTCTGCATCTGACTTGCTGTGTGAGCTTAGACAAGTCCCACTGCTTGAGAGTTTGTCCTCATTTTTCAGAAAGGATAGTCAAATTTCAGACCAAATGTCCAAATATTCCATCATTTTTATCAACATTTATAGTGTTCTGTCTGTCTGAGCCTTGATTACTGATTTGGTTAGAATTCCAGACAAGGATCTAGGTTTCCAACATAGTAAACACACCATTACTCAACAAATGAAAAATGGTTAAGGACAGATATATGCAACTAGAAAGAGTTTTATTTGAAACATATAGTGTTTAACTGCTTAGCCTGTGTTAGCTCCTCAACTCTGGCTTTCGAGTGTGACTCTAGAAGTGTATTCAACTCTGGCTTCTTCTGATCAGCTTGCCAACAGGTAGGTAGATGGACTAATGCTGTTCTATTTCATCTACCTGCCGCCTTCTTCCTTTGGTGTTTTGAAACTATATCATCTTAACATTCTTTATTCCTCTGTCATGAGGAATGCCCTCAATGCCCTACATTTTGAGGGGAGAAAAGTTTGTGCACACATGTGTCTGTGACATTGTCATTCCCTGGCATTTATGAGAAAGGGTAAGAGAATGTGTTTCTGGGTGTGTAATTAAATAAATAGCATGTGTTCTTTTATCTAACAGCTGAAGCAATGGAAGGCATTTGAAGAGGAAAACCAAACAATCAGACGCATGGCCAAATATTTCAGCACTCCCGGCAAAAGCTTCCATCCCCAGTACGAGGCACAGAACTGCCATCTGAGAGAAGAGAAGAGTTCTATGGAGAGGCTCCTCACAGAAGTAAGCTATACCCTGCTTAGCAGCTTCCCCTTAAAGAACTCCAATTATGCATCAGTGGTCCCCAGATGCCTTTCATGGCTAACATTCTCTTTTCCTCCCATTCCCACACTTCTTTTAACAGCAAGCAGCAACTCAGCATCTCCCAGGGAGTCTTATCCATTTCATCTATTCCATGAGCAGGTGTATACTGAGTAACTCCTGTGTGCTAGGCATCGTGCTTAGTGCGGAGGAATGAAAGAAATATGGTTGCTACCCTCAGGGAACTCAGAGTCTAGTGAAGGAAACAGATATTGATCAAGTTAACATACAAATAATCATAAGTTGTGATATGAACTATGAAGGAAAAAATCAGGGTGATAAGACAGAATTGGGTGGTGGGAACAAGGGAGCTTAATTTGGAGCAGTCGTAAAAGATTCTCTAACCTAAGAGGAAATTTAAGTACAAATTTGCCAGGCAAAGAGTCCTGGGAAAAGTATTCCAAGCAGGGGGAGCAGTATTAAAAAAGGCCCCCTGGGACCAGCAGTTGGCGTAATGGCTATGTCGCTGGACTCCCATGTAGTCAACCACTGTTCACGTCCCAGACCCGGTGGCTTAAAACTCACGCCGGGTGCGTGTGCGTGCATGCCCAAGATCCCGAGAGTAGAATGGAGGAGAAGGGATTGTGGCGTGGCCATCCTCCCTGGGAGGTGATTTCTTGCTTTCTATCTCTGTCTCTCTCTGTCTGTCTGGTGAGCACACACGGCCTATAGCAAAAACCTCTCAAAAAAAAAAAAAAAAAAAAAAAAAAAAGGCCCCGAGTTGTAGTGGACCTAACTTCTGTGTTAGTAGTCTTTCTTCACAAAGAGTTGTGCCCTCAGGTCCAACATATTATGGGGCCCTTACTGTCTTTTCTAGCTACTGACTGGAGGTCTCAATTATCTCATCAGCCCATCAGCCCAGACATGTCTTCGGGGAGGAAGGGGATTACAGAAGAGCCTCCAAATGTCATTATAGCACCAAGGGAGAAACAGGCACCCCTCCCCCCAGCATTTCTTTCTTCTCTGCTTGAGCTGGAGTTGGCCACTCTCCAAGACTTGGGCAATATGATGTGAGCTTGAAGGAAGTGCAGGGGAAAAGCTTGAGAGCTGCATTGCCTCGGGAGGCAGGAACAGGGGCCCAGAGAATTAGTCCGTATTCGGACACTAACTGAATGGCATTCCTTTTTTTTTTTTTTTTTTTTTTTTTTTTTTCAGTACAGAACATGCCCGAGTAGGTGATATATGGGAAGCTGTGATTTTTTTTGTAATGGGACTGCCACTGAGTATTAACAGTCCCTGGTGAGAGAGGGGAACACTGGGAACCTAAAAAGACATTGCCAAAGGGATTAAGCCTGCCCTGCACCCACTGTCCCCGCTCCGCTGGTCTCCGTCTCCATACCCTCAGTTCTGGGCCTTTTTGAGCATCAGAGTAATACTTCTCTATTTCTTTACTATTTATGAAGCATTCAGGACATTATTTCAAAGCTGGATTTCTTTCCACCTGGCAAGGGAGTAACGTTGCCTTTGATACTCTGTGAAGTCTTCAAAGAAGCTTTCTTTCTTTTTTCTCCCCCCAGCTGAACAGAAGGCCAGAAACTTGGCTAGAACAGTCAGGATGATTTTCATTCACAATCAGCTAATGTTGGAACAGCCAAATGGCCTGACTCTTTAGCCTTATGGTAATTTGTGACGTGCTTTTTGTACTTCTGCCACACTACCCTGTTTCCCACACAGCGATTAAATCTGCTCTCTCCAAAAGGATGCCTTGAGTCTGCAGAAAGGGCCCAAACAGTTCACAGATGCACAGGCAGTAGAAAGTTGGCATCCATAGCACCTGCTACACCTGGGACATCTTTCCCAGAACAGGTCTGACAACAAGCAGCCAATCCTAGGGCTTCTGGGCAGGCCTACACGATTCCGGTATCTACAATCCAGCACTGCCTTTTTTCTTTTTCTTTTCCCTTCTTTTTTAAAGGTAATTTTTCTCCCATAGGGTGTGTGTGCTCACTAGAGAGACACAGTGAGAGGGAAAATGAGAAATCACCCCCCAGGGGCATGGCCATGCCACGATCCCTTTTTCTCCACTCCCCTCCTGGGATTTTGGGCATGCACACTTGTGCTTGGCATGATTTTCAAGCCTCCAGGTGTGGGACTCGAACCATTCAGTCAGCCATGTGGGAGTCCAGTACCTTAACCTCTATGCCACCTTTTGTCCCCTCTTGTTTTCTTTTTTAATTGCCACAGGGCTTGTGTGCTCACCAGAGAAAGACAGAAAGAAAGGGAGAAGGAGGAAGCACTCCCAATGGGATGTAGTCACGCCCCAATCCTATCTCCTCCATATGCCCATCTTGTCAAGATCTTGGGCATGCACACTTATGTGCCTGGCATGTTTTTCAAGCTACCGAGGCCAGAACTTGAACTGTGGTTGGACATGTGGGATCTGACTGCCTTAACCACTAGGCTACAGGACCAGTCCTCCTGCACGGCCTTTTAGATAAGCACAAGTCTCCCTCTTGCCACAATATGTGCACAGAGCCTGACTCCAGCTTTGTGGTTTGCAGTTTCCTCTGCTACTCCCGTGTCTTCCTCTTACTCTCCCAAGATCTGGGCAGTCCATCTTCTCATTCTGGACTCTCTTTCCCCTATGGTGGGGGAGAGAATCCCCTGGAAGCTGTTGGGGCCACATCTGTCACTGACTTTCCAGCCTGGGTGAAGGCTAGCTAGAACCTTCCCAACCCAGAGGCTGAAGAGCTTTCTATGCTCTGCAGCAAAGGAAACTCATCTATTGCTCTTCTTTCTTGAACCTTAACGATAAAAGGTCGAGTCCATTTCCAAACGGCCTGCACCCTATGAAACATGCCTGTGGATGCTTCCCCTCCCCTAGTGTGCCGAAAGTAGTCATCAATAAACTCCTTTAAACGAGCTGCCATGGTGGGTCTCACAAAGCCAGTACCTCACACCATGCCTCTAATTAGTACGCAGCCGTGGTGAAAATAGAGTCCCACTTCCTTTCCTGGAGGAAGGGAAATGTACTGTTTAGGTTGACCTTTCTAAATCTGTCTCCAGCCAGCTTCACATGTTTGGTTTGCAGAAGAGTATTCCTCCCAACTCAATATTTATAGTACAAAGGGGTTTTCAAAAAGTTCACCGAAAATGCGGATTACAAAAAAAAATGCGTGAACTTCACATTTGTTTGCACCAAAATCCTCTCGTACTTCAGTTCCATTTTTCTATGAACTTTTTGAAGTCCTTCACATTTTTTAACTCAAAGGAGTCTGAAATATGGCAAAGGAGTTTGGATATGGCACCAAAAGCACTAGGATTTCACCTGCCCTGCCGGAGTGGTGTCATCAGAGTGGTGGCATCAGTGGGTGGCTCCTGCCTTCCTCTGTGAGGCAGTGGAGATAAGAATGTGCAGGGTGGCTTCAGGAGGAGGAGGGTCTGCAGGAGGAGGGGGGCGAGGTCCCTCCTGTGTAGCGTCACACTCACCTGAGATCTGCAGAGCCTAAATGTCTCCTGGTGAGTCCTGCCATCTGCCTTACCCTGCCACACCCAGGCCTTCCTGTGCTGCGGGATGGTGCTCAGCTGCAGGTCCCTTCTGCCTTGTTCAACACTCACTCGTTGGTCCTGGACATTCTCCTAAAGGCCAAAGAAGGGGACTAAACCAGGAGGGAATCGGCAGTTCCAGCTATCAGAAAAATCACCTTCCTGCTTATACACGGGGAGCAGTGGGTCGGCCTGAGAGCTGCTGCCTGATTCTTGTCTATTTTACTTAAATTACTGCTCTCTTCAGGGATCATTTCTGGGCACCCGTCCTGTGTAAACTTGAGCAGAAACTACAGGTTCAGTTCATAGGCAGCTTACAATAGTTCTTCTGAAAAAGGAACATCCTTTTGTTTCTAGGTCATAATAAATGAATGTCCACATGCTCTTCCTCAGTTTCTAGAGAGGGCAGTATCAAAGAAGTGGCATGTTGGTTCAGACAAGCACTTCCTAGAATGTAACGCAGGTGTCATCACCTTCCTCAAGCCCTCAACCCCATGTCCTCTGCCTGGACCATCAGTTCCCTGTGAAGAGCTCATCCCGCTCCCCCACCTTAGAGTGTCAGACACTTCCCAAGGGGGGCACGCAGTCAGCTAGAGTGTCAGTGCCTGCCCCATGGGACGCCGTCCAGGAGCAGTCAGACCCCGTCCACCCACTCTGACACTGTACTTCATGCCCTGTGATCTTGCAGGTGGGATGAGCACTCCTCTGTGGGTCTCACCTGCCAGCCCTCCCAGCCAGAGCCTGTTTATCAGCTCACATCAGTGCAGCAGGCACATGGTGGCTTCATAACAGAACCGCCCCAGTCTCATTCCCCCACTTGGGCTCCATTCCAGATCTGCTGAGTTAAGCCATCAGGCCCAAGGATCCTCTTTTTGCTTTGGGGTTTTTATTTTTTTAAGCTTCCCTAATAACATTGATGTGCACAATTCTTTAGGAAATCACCACAACAGGTATTGCCACGTGGTAGATTTGGCCTCTCTCCATGAGGGGTCTGGCTCAGGGAGGTGACGGCACCAACCTGGGAGTCACGTAGCTTCCTCTTGGCTCCAGCCTTGTTTAGCCCAGGAATTTTCACCCTTCTTCCAGTTCTTCCCAGTTTCTAACCATTTACCAAGAAGCAAAATAATTGTTTTCCCATTTGTTTAGCCATGGGAGGTATACGTTGAATTCATCTGTCTTTTGCAAAGGTGTGACAACCCAGCATTGGACTATCCAAACATTATCTGGGCTGGTGCCTTGCAGAATGACGTGACTCTCAGTTCTAGAGCAAGTAGACAGCGGCTAGACCGCAACCCCTCCTTTTCACAGGTGGCACTGCACATCTGGGGACGGAAGGGAAAAATGAAGATAAGATGACCGTAAGTGACAGCTAGCCCTCATGGAGCACCAGATGGCAGTTATTGTGCTAAACACTTATTATGTATTAACTTATTAATAAAAGAAGGAATACTTCAGGGTCCAAGGCCGCCAACCAGCACCTTAGAACTAAGATTTAAAGCAAGGTCTTCTGAAGCCACACTTTCTCCATCATGGCAGGCAATATGAAGCCCTCAGTGGCATTTTTGTTGATGGTTTTGCTTTTCTTTTGCAGAAAAATGCTGTGATTGAAAGCCTGCAGGAACAAGTAAACAACGCCAAAGAGAAGCTAGTGAGGCTGATGTCAGCAGAGTGTGGCTATGACCCCTCAGTGTCGAATGTCCCACCTGCCTTGTCCCAGAGCAAGGATGTCCAGGCTGCAGCATCTGTCCACAGCCTGGCAGCTCCAGGGCCTTTGCAATGCCTCTCTGACTCTCAGGGTGATCCCAGCACAGCTGCCCAGGACTCCCAGCATCCCTCGGGGCCCTCCTCTCAGTTACACAACCTTCAGGGATCTGTGAAGGACACCAGCCCCTCTCCAGAGCAGAAGGAGAAGACATCTGACTTCAAAGACTTTTCTGATCATTTAGACTTGAGCTATAGCCAGAAGCCACAGGCCAACCAAAGCCAGCATCCAGAAAGAGGAGGCCAAGTACCCGTG
Organism: Tupaia tana; assembly: GCA_026018925.1. Lineage (NCBI taxonomy): Eukaryota > Metazoa > Chordata > Mammalia > Scandentia > Tupaiidae > Tupaia > Tupaia tana. The sequence continues at coordinate 22,936,718 of JAKSZU010000020.1, read as the reverse complement.
GAGCCCAGCGGGAGGCTCATAGCAGGTAGAGGGGGCTCTGATCCCCAGAGACAGAAGCAGCTGGGGAGCTCACAGGAGTCCCCAGAGCAGCTGCCAAGGGTCAATTCAGTAATCAGGGAGAAGCTTCAGGAAGTGTTACAGGATCTGGGCCTGGGCCCTGAAGCCCTCCTTCCCACCTCGCCTTCCTGTCCTCCCCAGTCCTGGAAGAATAGTGCTGCCCACAGCCCCCAGAAGGTACCCCTCTCCAAGGAGCTGGGCTTTAGCCCCTACATTGTGAGGAGAAGGCGGGCCGCTCAGCGGGCTCGCTCACACGTTCCTGGCTCTGCACCCACATATTTGGGGCGTCGGGCAAACAGGGTTGTATCTGGGGCACACAGTGGCATGACTGTACAAAATGGGAACAGCCCCAGCCCAGATCCCCAAACTGCCGATTCCAGAGTACCAAGGAAGCCTTCAGGACTCCCAGATCTAAGTACCCGGGAAGGTAGCAAACAATGCCAGACAGAGCCCCAGAGGGCGGAGGGGAATGAAGCAGTCTTTCCTCACCAGTCTTCTGCTTCTAGCCAGGCACTAAGTCCTGCTGCCCTTCGCCTATCCAAAGCCTCACTAGACCTGCCTGAGCAGCAGCTGCTGCGGCCCCCTGCAGCCCCAGGGTGTCCCTCCTTGTCTTCTCAGCGCAACTGCCTGGACACTGAGTCCAGCAGCTCAGATGAGTTCTTCTGTCGCTGCCACCGCCCCTACTGTGAAATCTGCTTCCAAAGCTCCTCTGCCTCCAGTGACAGTGGCACATCAGACTCTGACCCTGAGCCTGATGGAGGGCTGGCTTCCTGGGAGAAGCTCTGGACCCGCCCCAAGCCCATTGTGAACTTCAAAGATGACTTGAAACCCACACTGGTGTGAAAAGCAGCAGAGCTGGTCTGACAAAGAGATCCATCCAGGACAGGCTGGGCCCAGCCTACAGAAGAGCTGATCCTGGTGTTCAGGGGACTGACCAGTACTTACCAAGCTTTAGCTGTGCTCACCGTGTTACTGTGACACCTCTTGGGCGATACAAAGAGGGGAGCTGCCTGTCTCGTTACTACCTCACAGCATCACTGTAACAGACTCCAGTTGAGTGACTAAAAGATATTGACTCCTTGGCTACGAGGTGCTAAATGAGCATGTAGGGCCTTCTGTCCAGGTCAGCTAGCACGCTACAAAACTCTTAATATATACCAGATGGATGGCTGGGTACACGACGTCTGGAGAGATGGGTGGGAAACTTCTGCAGAACCTGAGTGATGGATTGTGACTCCCATGCACTGGCTTTTGGTAGGCAAACCTACCAGGAAGATAAATCTCCTATGTCCTTGGTGCTCCTGCTCCAGGAACAGGGTGGTCTTATTTCTGATGAGGGTTGTGAACAGCACTGGCCAACTTCCAGCCAGACTCAGCTCAAGTCACCATTGTTTCTCATTCACATCTTCCCACCATCCTGACATCTTTCTATCATCCCTGACTAGTCAGGTCTCCGTGTGTCACAGGCTACCCAGGTGTCTCTCCTGGGCCCCGATGGTATCCAGGCCTCTCCCAGTATACAGTTTTGCACTGGGTAGAAGTGTGTGCTGATAATCTCTATTCAGGCAAGGGAGACCTTGTTGGTCAAGAGGTGCTTTTGGTGCCATTGAGGTTATATTACCACTGACAGACATATAAATTTGGAAACAACGTAGAGTAATAGGAAGGAAAAAATGGGGAACAAAAAGGCAGGAAAGAAAACATTTTGAACATTATACTTGACCCTGGCAGGATGGTTGGCAATATCAAATTTTGGTAATCCCTTATGACAGTCCTGTGAAGTGGTCACTCTCATTTTTACAGGGAGGGAAGCCAAGGCTGAGAGAAGAGAGGTAACTTTCTTGACTTCCCACTGCTAGAGAGTGGCTGATGGACTTGCACACCTTTCCTGGGACTCCATAGGGGTGGGTGTCCCCAGGGACACATCTCTTCACTAGTTCTTGGAGTGACTGGTAGGGCTTGGCAGACCAGACAGTAAAGCAAGGGTGGTATAAAAACCCTGAGATGTCCCCACCCTCTAGTCCAGAATAGCAAAACTAGGTTCCTCGCCTCAGCAAGCAGGCCTCCACAGCCTCACTGCCACAGGGCACGCCCATGCTCTGGAGGGATTCTGGGAGTTAGCGAAGGGTGAATGACAGGAACGCATGCACCAAAGCCGCAGGGAGCACAGCCGGGTCCACTGTGCTTACTGCTGAGCTGGTTGTCATCCACAGGCTGCTCCCTGCCTCACTCTTGCGCATGCCTCTGCAGGTGTGCACGTGTTTGCAGGAAAGAATTTGGGCCTATTTAGGTATGCTCCAACAGGGGCATTTGGCTCTACATGTCTCAGATTTCTCACAGACTCTCTAGGACTGCTGACACCTTGTGACTCTCTAGACACGGGACCAGGAGGCCCTCTTGGTAGACAGCTTCTTCTATCATCTCCTTTTAAATATGAATGTCATAATTTATTCTGCATGTGGGTTTGTAGTTTCTGCTTGTGTTGTGTGTACGTTGTCCAAGCGATACCTGAATAAAAGAGAAATGATTTTCAAGGCAAGCCTTTTTGGAAATTGTCATCTTGGGCTGGGGAAGAGAGACATAGAGAAGTCTGAACCACCCGAAAGAAATGCAGAAACCATCGGAATTGCTGCTGAGTTAGAGTATTCTACCCAACTTCCATTTGTAACAGAGTCTTCTGAGGTCTTCGTGTACAGCTTCCTATCTCAGAAACACTCTCCTCAGTGGGTAGAGGAAATGCCAGAGACCCTGGGCTCTCCCCTACCCACTAGAGACCAGGGGCTGGGCTTCCTCTTTGCTCCCTTCTCTCCAGTGTGCCCAGCCTGTTGTCCATGCCTATGGACTCCTTCTGGACTGCTCGTTCTCTTTGTTCCTAGGCCCTTGATCCCACCATCCTGGCCCTTCCACATCTCCATCTTTTTCCTCTCTAGAAATTCTTTCCCCACTTTGTGTACCTTGTGAATTATTCACCCTTCCAGATTCAGGTGGAGCATACATTCTCTCTGACTGATTAAGGAAGGATGTTTTGGGGTCCGTCTTTTGGACTCAGCTGCATTGGGGCTTCTATTACCCATTTTACCTAGAATGACTTTGTAACTCTTGCTAGACCTGGTTGAAAAGGTGAAGAATATACCCTGAATTTTCCTTACTTACCATGTGGTTTAAAAACTATGGGCTAGGGGGACCAGCAGTTAGTGTAATGGCTATGTCGCTGGACTCCCACGTAGTCGACCACGGTTCGCGTCCTGGACCTGGTGGCTTAAAACTCACGCCGGGCGCGCAGATGCATGTGTGCCCAAGATCCCGAGAGGAGAATGGAGGAGAAGGGATTGCGGCGTGGCCATCCCCTCTGGGGGGTGATTTCTCGCTTTCTGTCTCTCTGTCTCTCTCTGTCTGTCTGGCGAGCACACGCGCCCTATAGCAAAAACCTCTTAAAAAAAAAACTATGGGCCATACATCATGTCTGCCTGCCTGAAAATGCTGTCTCCAACTCCGATGTCTACTCTGAGCACCACCCCCCATCCTCAGCCCTAGCCAACTCCTTTCCTGAAGATTTTCCCCAAGACTGGCTATTTCAGTCATGATTTCTTAAAGGGATGAGTGTGCCATGATTTGGGCATGTGCATGGTTGTTATACTCCTGAAGAAAAGCAGTAAATTGTGCTGAAAAATCCCAGAGAGGGAAACATTGCCTCTGCTGCTGTCATCCAGGTTACACGTCGGTCCAAAGGCATGACATGGAGCTAGGGTCGGATTCTGAGCCCAGCATGTATTCTCTGCTGATTGAAAATCTTGGAATTGGAGGTGTCCATCCTGCCCCCAAAGTCTTTTCCTGTCTCCTGTCCTGTCCCAAACTCTCTTTGCTTAAAGGAGCAATTTGGCCTTCTTGGAGTTATAGAGGGGAGAAAAGCTTCAGAGATAGCAGGCATGTTTTTAAAGAAGCACTCACTTTGAAAGTGGTAAAGAGAAAAGATGCAAGTTACATAAACTCTCTTCTGTGTCTGAATTTATTGTATTATGTTTTGCTGTGTCTCCTCCACAGATTTTAAGTTCCTGAAAACATGACTATGCCTTCCTCATCTTTGGATCTCATCTAGGGTAGCCATTGAAGAACTTTGCACAAGTACAAGCCCAGTAACACCTTGATGGATTAGTTTCTGGGTGATAAATAGGTGAAACAGAGGGAGATGAAGATCCAGTTCTGGGGCTAAAGCAAAGGGACAGAAAGGGAGTTGTGTAATCTGGTTTCACTGCCTTCTAATGAATGAAGAGCATGAAATGACATTTACAACAGGCCCAGACACAACTGGATCTGAAAACAACAGCACTTTCAGTCTTTTAGGTAGAGGCGGAATAGGGTAGTGGAGTTCATGGAAGAGAAGCAATAAAGTTATTTTAATAAAGATCTTTTGGAATCAGCAGATGGCATAATGGTTATGTCATTGGACTCCCACAATGGTGGTTCGAGTCCCAGACCCTGAGACTTAAAACTCACACTGAGCACGTGAGCATGCATGCTCAAGATGCCAAGAGGAGAATGGAGGAGAAGGGACTGCAGCATGGCCATCCTCCCTGGGAGGTAATTTCTCACTTTCTGTCTGTCTCTCTGTGTCTCTCCAGCAAACGCATACTCCCTATAGCACAACACTCTCTAAAAAGAAAGAAATAAAATAAAGATTTTTTTTAGAAATGCTTTCTTCACAGGCCTATTAATGAATAACAAGCAGGATTAGCAGGACAGTCTGTTCATCTTTATCACCATCACTTTCCTGAATGTTGTTTCTCAGAGCCCCAAACAAAGCGATTTCTTCACCCCCTCTGATTGCTGCACTTTTCCGAGTAAACTTGCCTAGGCTGTCTTAAGGAAGGGTTTGACGCAATGATGGTGTTCAGAGGTTCAAAACACGAGATCACAGGTCTTTGTCCTGACTTCACTTTTCTTCGCCTCCTATACCTACTCTGACCTTTCTCCCTGAAATGTTCTGGATCTTAGCATCCTCAACGAAACCACATTTGACTTTGAGATGTTCATTTCACTATTGAGGTCACAAAGGGACAGGAAACACCAGAGCCACAAGGCAAAATAACCTGTTGTGAGCTTCACACGATCTGGGTCAGGGTTTCCCAAGACACAGGCTTAGAGGATAAGTGCTTGGGAAAGACTCTGGAAAAGTATGTACATGACTAAGAGAAAAGCAAAAGGATAGGGGAAAAGGGAAGGAGAGTAAGAAGTCCAAAGAACAGAGAGAAACAAGAGGGAAAGATAGTGAAGGAAGAAGCCAGACAAAGAGCAAAAGACATTCTGCTTGCCTCTGTCAGTAGATAGTTTGTTGGTTGCCTCTCATGTAAATAAATGGCTCCAGTTCTGAGATGAGAGGAGTCTTGCTTCTACAAAGAAAGGCAGAGATACCTTTGCAGAGGCCTTTTCTCAGTGTGAATGTGGCTCTTAGTTCATTTCTCCTCTTTCCCCACTACACCGTGAACTCCTTGTGCCTGAAACTTGTTAGAATTTTCTTGGTAACCCCACAACTAGTACTGTGCCTACATGGTTGATGTTCAGTAAATTTGTCAAAAGAAATAAATCAAAGAAGAAAGAGTGGCTTAAGTAGAACTGTGTTAAGAGAGACTCCAGTGAAGAAGCTCACAAAAATTTACGTGGGAGTCAGGGCTTATGTATCTCATCTGTTTATATGATGGATGATAGTATGCTGAGTCGCCTACATCTAAGTCTTCTTGATTCTCCCAAACTCATTTTATGAAGCCTCTATTACACCAAAACCAGACAAGGACATAACAAAAAAGGAAAACTACAAACCAATATCCCTGATGAATACTGATATAAACATTTCAATAAAGTACTAGTAAACCAAATCCAACAACATATCAAGAAAATTATACACCATGACCAGGTAGGCTTTATCCCAAGAGTGTGAGGATGGTTCGACGTACATAAATCAATAAATGTAATACAACTCATTAACAGAAAAATAATATAAAAATATATAATCATATTAGGGCCAGCAGTTGGAGTGGTGGACCTCTACATGGCTGAGCGCGGTTTGAGTCCCAGACCTGGTGACCTGCTTTCTTACCCACCCCCTGCCCCGTCTCTCTGCCTCTCTCTGGTCAAAATAAGTAATAATAATAATAATAAATAAAATTAAATAAGATAATCCTTAAAAAACTTTAAATATATATATATATATGTATGTATGTGTATATATATATATATATATATATATATATATACACATATATATATATATAATCATATCTATAGCTCCAGAAAAAGCATTTAATAAAATATAACATCCCTTCATGATCAAGATACTCAACAAAATTGGGTATAACATATTGGGTCATCAGAAAGTCATGACATATTTTTTCTGTTTTTCTACGCAAAAATGTGTCATGAATTTTCTGATGACCCAGTAATAAAAGCCATATATGACAGACCTACTGCAAACATACTGAATGGGGAAAAGTTAAAAGCTTTCCCATTACAAACTGAAACACGGGGCCAGTAGTTGGCATAATGACTACGTCACTGGACTTCCAATGTAGTCGACCACAGTTCAAGTCCCAGACCCGGTGGCTTAAACTCACGCCAGTTGCATGTGCGTACATGCCCAGGATCCTGAGAGGGGATGGAGGAGAAGGGATTGTGGAGTGGCCAGCCCCCCTGGGGGGTGATTTCTTCCTTTCCGTCTCTCTGTTTCTCTCAGTCTTTCCTGGTGAGCACACACTCCCTATAGCAAAAACCTCTTTAAAAAAAAACCTGAAACATGACAAGGCTGCCTACTCTCTCTTTTAACATAGTGTTGGAAGTCCTTTTTAATGTAGTGTTGGACATCCTAGACAATGCAATCAGACAGGAGAGCAAAATAAAAGGCATTTAGATAAGAAAAGAAGAAATTAAGCTGTCCCTACTTGCAAATGAAATGATCGTATACATAGAAAATCCAAAGGAATCCATGAAAAAGTTCCTGGAAATGTTGAATTCAGTAAAGTTGAAAGATATAAAGTCAATATACAAAGATTTATAGCATTTTTATACAACAATGAACAGACTGAGACAGAAAAAAGAAAGCAATCCCATGTACCATAGCTACAAAACAGATAAGATATCTAGGAATAAATCTAACCGAAGAGGTGAAAGCCTTCTACAAGGAAAACTATGAAAAACTGAAAAAAGAAATTATGATACAAAAAAAGCAAGGACATCCCATGTTCTTGGGTTGAAATAATCAATATAATCAAAATGCCCATTATACCCAAATTAATTTACACATTCCATGGAATTCCAATCCAGTTACCTGATATATTCTTCACAGAAACAGAAGAAAACGTTACAAAATTTGTCTGGAATCAAAAAGGCCTCATATTGCCAATGCAATACTGTACCAAAAAAATAAAGTAGGAGGCATCTTACTCTTTTCCAGTTGGAACCATGGAGGGCATTCACAAGAAGAAAAAGAAGGTTCCTGCTGCAGCTGAAGCCACCAAGAAAAAGGTTCCTGCTGTGCCAGAAACCCTTAAGAAAAAGCAAATGGATTTTGCAGAGCTGAAGATCAAGTGCCTGAGAAAGAAGTTTATTCAAAAGATGCTTCGAAAGGCAAGGAGAAAGCTTATCTATGAAAAAGCTAAGCACTGTCATAAGGAATACAGACAGATGTACAGAACTGAGATTCACATGGCCAGGATGGCAAGAAAAGCCGGCAACTTCTATGTACCTGCAGAACCCAAATTGGCATTTGTCATCAGGATCAGAGGTTCCAATGGAGTGAGCCCAAAGGTTTGAAAAGTGTCGCAGCTTCTTCGTCTTCACCAGATCTTCAACGGCACATTTGTTAAGCTCAATAAGTCCTCAATTAACATGCTGAGAATTGTGGAACCATATATTGCATGGGGGTACTCGAACTTGAAGTCAGTAAGTGAACTGATCTATAAGTGTGGTTATGGCAAAATCAGTAAGCAAATTACTTCAATAGATAACTCTTTGCTCAATCTCTTGATAAATTTAGCATAATCTGCATGGAGGATCTGATTCATGAAATCTATAATATTGGAAAATGCTTTGAAGAAGCAAATAACTTCCTGTGGTCCTTCAAATTATTTTCTCCACAAAGTGGAATGAAGACAAAGACCACTCATTTTGTAGAAGGTGGAGATGCTGGCAATAGGAAAGACCAGATCAACAGACTTATTAGACAGATGATCTAAGGTATCCACCATGATTATTTCTGTAATCTTGTCAGTAAATAAACAGAGCAGCTGTTTTTAGGCTGTGAAATATTGTTGTATTAGTAACTTTTTTGTTAGCTTGCCTCTGCCTTCCCTTAACTATTGTGGCACTTCTTGGTGTTTGGTAAAATTAAGCCAAAATTTCTGCAAGAGTAAGGTCCATTTTTCATTTTACAAAAATCACTTAGGGACTTACAAAAGGCTTTTCCTACACCAGAAAGGCCTGTTTCCCCTTTGAATTGTGCTGAGTAAAAATGGTTTATTTGAAGAAAACATATTTCAAGGCATTCATATATGATTTGTAGGTAAGGTAATAAAATAAAGGTCAGTTCACACACACACACACACACACACACACACACACACAAAGAGGCATTTCACTACCTGACTTTAAAGTATATTACAGGGACCAGCAGTCGACATAATGGTTATGTCACAGGACTCCCATGTGGTCAACTGCGGTTCGAGTCCTGGACCCAGTGGCTTAAACTCAAGCCAGGCACGTGTGTATGCGTGCCCAAGATCCCAAGAGGAGAATGGAGGAGAAGGGATTGTGACATGGTCATACCCCTGTGGGGTTATTTCTCGCTTTCTGTCTCTCTGGCTCTCTCTGTCTTTCTGGCGAGTGCAAGCACCCTATAGCAAAAAAAAAAAAAAAAAAAAAAAAAAAAAAAAAAAAAAAAAAAAAAAAAAGTCTTGAATAATAAAGTATATTACAAAGTAATGATAATCAAAACAGCATGGTACTGGCACAAAAATAGATGCATAGGCCAATGGAACTGAATAGAGACTCTAGAAATAAACTCCAAATTATACAGTCAATTAATCTTTGGGGTATAAGACAATGCAGTGGAAAAAAAGAAAGTCTCTTTAGCAAATGTTATTGGAAAAACTGGATATCCATCTGTAGAAAAATGAAACTATACCCCTATCTCTCACCATTAACTAGAATTAACTTAAAATGAATCAAAGATTTAAATATAAAATCTCTAATTACAAAACTGCTAGTGGAAAATATAGGAGAAACTTTTGAAGACATTGGAGTAGGCAGATGTCTTAAATAAGATCTCTAAAGCAAAGGCAATAGTCCCTAAAATAGGCAAGTGGGGTTATGACAAGCTAAAAAGCTTCCTCACAGCAAAGGAAACTATAACTAGAGTGAAAAGACGACTCTTGGAATGGGGTCAAATATTCACACGTTATTCCTCAGACAAAAACTGATATCTAGAATACATACAAAAGTCAAGCAGCTCACCCACAAAAATGTGAATAATCCAATTAAAATATGGGCAAACGAATTAAATAGGCAACTCTCTAAGGAAGATTTACTAATAACCAAGAGAAAAAATGCTCAAAGTCTCTTGTTACAAGGGAAACACAAATTAAAACTGCAATGAGATATCATTTAACCCTAATTATAATGGCTAGGATTAATAAAATAAAGAATGACAAGTGTTGGCAAGGCTGTGATGAAAAAGGAACTCTCTTACACTATTGATGGGGATGTAAATTAGTCCCACTTCTGGAACTAATGAAGGTTTCTCAAAAACCTACAAATATTAACTTAATAATCCACTTATTGGTGTTTATTCAAAGGCTAGGAAAATAATCAGAAAGATATGTGCACGTCCATGTTTATTTCAGCACTATTTACAATTGCTAAAACATAGGGCCGATCTAAATGTCCAAAAACTGACGGACTGGGTTGAAAAACTGTGGCACATATATACTATGGAATGTTAAACAGCTATAAGAAAGTTAGATCTTAGGGACCAGCAGTTAGCGTAATGGCTATGTCGCTGTATTCCCATGTAGTCGACTGTGGTTCGCGTCCCGGACCCGGTGGCTTAAAACTCACGCCGGGCGAGTGTGCGTGCGTGCCCAAGATCCTGAGAGGAGAATGGAGGAGAAGGGATTGCAGTGTGGCCATCCCCCCCCTGGGGGTGATTTCTCACTTTCTGTCTCTCTGTCTCTCTCTGTCTGTCTGGCGAGTACACGCGCCCTATAGCAAAAAATAAAAAATAAAAAAAGAAAGAAAGAAAGTTAGATCCTATTGTTTGACTCAAAATGGGTGAATATAGAAGACTTAATGTTGAGCAAAGTGAACCAAACTTTGAAAGATACACACTGCATATCCTTACTCATTTGTACTAAGTGCTACAGCAAAGGTTGAGAGACTTGAAAATGTAATGGTGGAAGAGATAGGTATTAATACTAGAGATTGTAAGGAAGGAGAGTAGATGGTAGAATGGACATGAGGCTCAAGGGGAGGAAACATTTGACAGATGAAAAAAGTAAAAAAGAAAAGAAAAGTAGCGCATATTCACTATGAGATTAAGTTCTGTTGTGTAGCAGGTTATTTCAAATTGGTTTAATTATATCTGTTCATTAGGATTAAAGTATGCATGGTGACATTTCTATTCATTCCAAAATTTTCAAACTAAACATAAATAATAGGGATCAGCAGATGGCATAATGGCTATGTCACTGGACTCCCATGTAGTCGACCATGGTTTGAATCCCAGATCTGGTGACTTAAAACACACCAGAAGCATGTGTGTGCGTGCCCAAGATCCCAAAAGAAAAATAGAGAAGGGATTTCGGCATGGTCATCCCCCTGGGGGGGGGGGGGGGGGGTTGGTGATTTCTTGCTTTCTGTCTTTCTGTCTCTCTCTGTCTCTCCGGCGTGCATGCATACCCTACAGCTAAAATCTCTCAACAATAAATAAATAAATAAATCCTCCATGATAATACAAGTCTGCACCCTGTTAAAAGAAGGTATTTTAGATGAGCCATCTTCTTCATTCGTTTTTTTTTTTAAGTTTATTTATTTCTTCTATGAGCAAAAGAGTGAGAGACACAGGGAAACAACACTCCTGAAGGGCCCTGAGGCTGTAATACACCCCAGCTTCAGCCATCCCTAAATCAAGTGTACACGCATGCCCAGTATACTCAGGGAAGTCTCTGGATGTGAATGTGAAAACTTTCCATGTGGGTCAGCCTTACGGAGTGGGGCATTTTATCACTGCACCACCGCCCCATCCGTCCATTAATTTTTATACAATAATTTTCTACCCCTTCCCCACTCCCCACATTGCAATGGCTGAACTTAAAGTCTCCGTGGCTTTCAGCAAGCTGCATAACCTCTGGTCAGTTAATATTTGTAGAATGACTTGAACTATGCCTAACACATGGCAATCATTATTTAAGTGTTTGTTAAATAAAAATAAATAGATAAAATGTCCTAGAAAGGTGTTTGGGAAACAAATTTATGTTTAGAAATCTTTATATTTTTATGCTTTATACTAAAATTCATCTTTGTCCTCACTCTGTTCCTGAGCGATCAGATCTGGCAAAGTAAAAATGGTCCTTTGGTTCAGCTCACTTTTCAGGCCACAGTATTTTCTCTGTGTACTCTCCTCAGCTGGGTGCTCTTACTATGGGCACCACATCTTTTGCAGGACCCAAAAATCAGCATGAAACCTGAGGGAAAGATATAGGTGGAAAGTCAGAAATCCAACTTAAAAAAATGTTTAGGGTGGACCCAAGAGACAACTAATTTCCTTTGTAGAAGTGGTACGTATTTTGTGTATAAAAGAATTAATTTTAAAATATATACATATATAGGACCAGCAGATGATGTAGTGGTTATATCACTGGACTCCCACGTGGTTGACCACAGTTCAAATCCCAGGCCCAGTGGCTTAAAAATCACGTCGGGCACATGTGTATGCATGTCCAACATCCAGGGAGGAGAATGGAGGAGAAGGGATTGTGGTGTGGCCAAGCCTCTGAGGGAGTGATTTCTCACTTTCCTTCTCACTGTCTCTGTCTCTGTCTGTCTCTCTCTCTCTCTCTCTCTGGCAAGCGCACATGCCCTAAAGCAAAATTTCTTAAAAAAAAAAATAAAAAGAGTAGCATATCTTCATGAATCATTTGATAGTTGACTCATTTAATACTTATATTCACCCCTCAAAGTAGTTATTGTTTGTGTTCACAGGTGAGGAAACTATAACTGGGAGAAGTTAGGTAACCTATTGAAAGTCACAACTGGTTAGCAGCACCAGCGTTTACGCTGAAATCTGACTTGATTCCAGAGCCTTTTTTGGACTCCCCAGCGCTGGTTACAGAACATGTGCTACAGGCATGCTACCAAAAGAGAGGAGGAATTTCACCCTGACAGGGCAGGGACCCAGGCTGAGGTTTTCTTAGGACACCAAGGTTTCCTTAGGAAAAGCAAGCCAGGCTGGTTCTGTGAACCTATTGCAAAACCCTCCATCGCTGAGTCATTTAGTCAGCATCCCGGAGACTGTGGAAGGGAGCTTTCCAAAGCTACCTGGTGATTCCCCCCTCTTCAGGAAGTTTACTGCCAAATGCACAGGAAACGAAATGAGCCAATCTCTGGTTTTAAAGGATCCTAGTCCCCCGAGCTGAACATTTGTTTTGCCAATATTGTGCTCTTTAAGAGGCACAGAAAGATGATGCAGTATAAGAGATTGGGAAGACCCTGTGTCAGCTGGAAACACTGCAGACCTCAGATCTGCTCAACCTGTGGAAGGGCCACAAACCTCTTCTTTGCTTTAAAAGTAAAAACCTTCAGGGCCAGCAGGTGGCGTGGTGGTTAAGGCGCTGGAATTCCCAGATGGCCAAACACCCATACCTGGTGGATTTCTCTCTCTCTGTCACTTTCTCTCTCTCACTCTCTCTCTCTCTCTCTTTCTCTTTCTGTCTTTATCTGGCAAAATTCATGTGTAAAAATAAATAAATAAATAAATAAGATTCGAGGGAAAAAACAAAAACAAAAAACAAAAAAACACCTCATTGCTCCCCGCTGCCTGCACAATGAACTCACCTTGGTTTGAGGTTTGAGGCCTCTGTTACGGAACTTCTTCTTTTCCCTTCACCAGCTTTCCTACAACTCTCCTTGCTCTTGCCAAATGAGCTTATTGTCTGCTTCCAGAGCACACTGGACCCAGCTCTGGTCCTGCACTTTTGTTCACTCCAAACCCTCTCTTCATCCTAACCCCAGCTTGAAATGCCCTCACCCTTTTCTGACCAATTCTCTCTGATCTCAGATTTATTAGGTAATAAATCATACACTCCTGATATGTCCCCTGATAACCATTCTACTGTTGTCTTGGGCTGTTATCTAAATCCTTTATTGTTAACTTTTCACATGTTCATATCTTGCTGCCCTAATTGATTGCTGGCGACTAGAGAGGAAGAGCCACGTCTAATTTATCACTGTATTTCCATACTATCCTGGGTAGTACTTGACATCTAGCATCTCAATCCACATTTCTAGGTTTATTTTGAAGATGAGCCTACTTACTCTCTTTGCTTTTACACCTTTCTGTTTGTACCAGAGTATCTTGAGCAGTTAAAAAGGTACGAGGTGGTATTTCTCTTGCAGACCTACTTGAAGTTCAGTATTTCAGAAAATCTCTGCAGTTTCGTTGGAAAGGAGAAAACAGTATTTGTTGAGAACTCACTCTGGGTCAGGCACTGTGAGAGCGGCTTACATATATTGCTAGGAGAAACTGAGCTAAGAGGACCCAAGTAGAAAAAAAGTCCCTAAAACCCTGAACTGCATTTTCCCCACATGCTCCAACAGCAACAACAGAATACTTCTGTGGATAGTTTCTATCCACCAACAGCCACAGGAAGCCAAAGGGCCATAAAATGATGAAGGCCAGGCTAATTCTGCTGCAATTGCTGCTGCTCCTGCCATTCCACAGAGCAGAAACTGGGAACAGGATACAGATCCATCAACACATTCTTCTGATGTCACAGGCAGGCACTTCTGCACTCAGGAAGGAGGCCATACCAGGGGAATATAGCCAGAGGTCTTATTTCCAGCAGTTATCCTTGTCACTCCAGAACTGTGAGTGTCCCCTGCCTGGGCCAGATTGGCCTGAGCTTTGCAGTCAGAAGGCACTGCTGCCAGTCCACATCCTAAAAGGATCTTCTCTCCGAAGCCTGTCTGCTGTTCCCACGATATCCCAGGTGAAGGTAGGGTGTTGACATTAGCATGTGTTACGTTCCTGAGGTGATTTTAATGTTCAGCTAGAGTTGAGAATCCCTGACTTTGGCTTTGACCCTGGGGATGCCAGAATAAAGCTTCTGGGTTCTGCCTATCATCTCCACCCCCAGGCCTTGCTCAACCCCAACCAAAGGCAATCCCAGTCCTTTCTGAGCACAGCTCCCAAGTGTTGAGGAAGGCAATGAATTATGAACATCCTAGTCCACTATACTCTCTCCTGTTCCCACCTTGCATCCCAAGTGCAGGTCCCTCCTCTTCAAGAACCTCTCCCTATATGCCCTCAGCCCTCTGTGCCTTCCCTCTTGGCAGCAGCTATGATCCGGCACCTGGCCAGCCACGCTCACCTGCTACCTGGCAGTGGAATGCAGCCCCTCGCCCTGCAGCTTTGTCTCCCTTCTGAAATCACAAACTCCTCAATTACAAGTGCCATTCTTTGTCCCTCTTTTATGCTCCAGTAGTGACAAATGGAATGCTGTGTACGCAGTAAATATAAGAAGTGCTTAAGGACCTAATAGAAGGAGAAAGGAAGGGACAGAAGGAAGGATAAATTTTCTCCAAAAAATACTTCTTGCACGTCTTCCATGAAGCTAATGGAGGAACAATGAACAAGTAAACAAATCAGAAAATAATTTCCCAAAGAGTGGTAAATGCAATACAAAAATGATACATCAGGGTAAGGAGATGTGAAATGGATGAGTTTATAAATGAATAAATGAATGTGTCAAATTTCTAGTAAATGCGAACTACACGAACATTTAAGCTCTGACACCCATGATTGTTCCCACCAGATTGTACAAGAGCAAGAGGGAGTTACTGAATGTCCATATTAGTTTGGAAGGGCTGTCATAACGGAATACCAGACTGGGTGCCGTACTTGACTGAAGTTTGTTTATTTATTTAATTTTTGGAGAGGTTTTTGCTATAGGGTGGGTGCACTCGCCAGAAAGACAGAGAAAGACAGAGAGACAGAAAGTGAGAAATCACCCCCCAAAGGGGATTGCCACGCCGCAATCCCTTCTCTCCATTCTCCTCTCGGGATCTTGGGCACGCACGCACACGCCCGGCATGAGTATAAGCCACTGGGTCTGGGACTCAAACCACAGTCGACTACATGGGAGTCCAGCAACATAGCCATTACTCAAACTGCTGGTCCCAGAAGTTTATTGTCTCCCAGTTCTGGAGCCTAGAAGTCCAAGATCAAAAAGTTGATAGTGTGGCTTTCTACTGAAGACTATGCAAAAAGGACCTGTGCCAGGTCTCTCTCCTTGCATGTCAGTGGCCATTTTTCCTCCATTTTTCCATACCATCTTCCTCTAAGTGGATTTCTGTGTTTAAAGTTCCCTATTTTATGAGGATACCAGTCATATTAGATTAGAGCCCATCTTAATGACCTCACTTTAATGTGATTACCTCCATAAAGACCCTATCTCAAAATAAGGTCACATGCTGTGATACTAGGAATTGAAACTTTCCATGTATGAATTTTTTGAAAGAATTATTTTATTTAACTTTATTTATTATTTATTCATTTGTTTATTTCAATTTGATCAGAGAGGGACAGAGTAAGAGAGAGAGAGAAAGTGAGAAAGCAAGCCACCAGGTCCAGGACTTGAACCACTGTCAGCCATGTGGGAATCCAGTGCCTTTAACCACCACACCACCTGCTGGCTCCCTCCATGTATGAATTTTAGAGGAACATAATTCAACCCATGATTTTGACCAAAGTTTTCACCTTCTATTAGAAACCACATACCACTCAGAGTCTGCCACTTGAAGATTCCTTTACTGAGCCAGCTTAGTGGCTCAACAGTAACGCCCTGCTCAAGCGAGGCTGGATCTACGGGGAAAGTTAAGGGTTTCCCAAGTACTTGTACAAACTGGGTGCATGCCCATGATCCTGACTGGCTGGGATCATGATAAGGAGGATGAAGGACAAGCACCCTGTTGAAGGTGCTTGTCTTTCTCTTATTCTCATGAAAGAGAGAAAGAAACTGGAGGAAAACAAAAAGCTGCCATAACAAGATAATTTCGCCCAGTCGTAAGCTCCTTGTTCACACTTCTTAAGTCACTAGGACCAGGCCTGGCACATTGAAAGATACATCATAAATGTTCAGTTGAATTCACTTTTGTCCAAGAAAACTCAGGGCAAAGGGCAAAGCCTTACCCAGGAAGCTAAGAAAGGTTCATAGCCTGCAGCAATTCCTGGAACTCTCTGAGTCAAAGGAAATTATGTTTCCATGACACAGAATCTGACTCTGGATTTCTTAATTAGGGGTATTTGCATGATGAGAAGAGACTTGTCTCTGTGCAGTCACTGCTCTCCTCCTCTCAAATCATTGGCCGTTGCTTCTGACATCGGAATTATCCCTACAGCAGCCATGTGAGTCATGGAGAGAGATCTGGCTCTTAGAGGGCGTGAACAGTAAGAAAGAGGGAAAGCATCTTCAGACAGAGAATCTTTTCCAAGATGCACAGGAGAAAATGAGAATCCGCAGTTGAGCTTCTCAGTTACCAAATTCAACAGAAACAGCCAAATAGATTTTAACTGAATGTCTCCCCACCTTCAGGACATGCTGTTACTTCCCTTCCAGATGCTTGGGAAAGGTACCCAAAGTCCTACACCAGCTGGGTCTCCTGTCCTCAGTTTCCGAACCAACTGTAAGAAGTTCAGCAACCAACACCCAGAAAGAAGTCACCCTGGGTGTGAGAGGTGTGGGCTATTACCACCATCTTGTCTGACATTTATTCACCAGCTTTGTCCTCTGGAGCTTTTCAGCTACAGTCTCTTTCTTTCTCTTCTCTCTCTCTCTCTCTCTCTCTCTCTCTCTCTCTCTCTCTCTTAATGTGCTAGAAGTCATGTGTACTTGCTTGGGGGAGAGAAAGAAGGAAAATGAGAAAGCGGTCCCCATGGAAGATGGTCATGCTGCAATCCCTTCTCCATTTCTCCTTTTGGGATTTTGGGCATGCACACAAATACACCACGCACACATCCTCCCGCATGTTTTTTGAGCAACTGGACCCAGATCTTGAATGATGTGGAATCCATCCACTTTAACCACCATGCAACGGATTGACCTCAGCTATGGTGTCTCAAACAAGCCATTACAACTTGTCTGAATAGGATACTTACAGACACCTGAAGACATTCTTCCCATGTCACCTTCCATCACTAAGAATGTTAGATAGGGATCAACAGATGGCATAAAGTTTACATCACTGGACTCCTACATAGTTGACCATAGTTCAAGTCCTGGACCCAATGGCTTAAAATTCACACCAGGTGTGTGATGCATACCAAAATCCCAAGAGGAGAACAGAGGAGAAGGGACTGTGGTGTGGCCATCCCTCTTGGGGGATCATTTCTTACTTTATGTCTCTCTGTCTCTTTCTGTCTCTCCGGCAAGTGCGTAGGCCCTATAGCCAAAATCTCTCTAAAAAAAAAAAAAGAATGTTGGATAAAGATCTCAGGAAAGGCCTTGTCAGAGTGGGCAGCATTCTCGAGATGCTTACACAATCAAGATTGGGAAGGCATATGGTTGAGCAGCAAAGGCTGCCATGCTTCCTTTTCTACCAGTTGGCAGCCTGCCTCAGGTGTCCGGTCCTCTGGATGGGGCACCAAACAAAATGCTAAGAATGACTTTTGAAAAATGATCCACATCTCTGAGATGCCAACCAGAACTCCAAACAGTCATAAAGAAAAATGAGAACCTTTCCTTCACACTGTTGAGAAGAAGCTACCGAAGAGCCACAGTGCAGCTGAAAATGGTTAAACATAAGCAGGGGTTTTAGTAGCATCCTGGTGGGGAGGAGAGAGAGAGAGAGAGATGGGCAAGACCAAATCCTTGAATACAGTTTCCCAAGGGAGCTCCAGGTAAAGGACTCTCGCAGCAAATGCACAATGCTTACAGTAACAGATCGTTGGCTTTTTTTCCCTTTAAAGTCATGATTTTTGTATTAACTTCAAAACTTGGGGCCAGCAGTTAGCGTAATGGCTCTCGCTGGACTCCCACGTAGTCAACCGCGGTTCGAGTCCCGGACCCTGTGGCTTAAACTCACGCCGGGTGTGTGTGCGTGCGTGCCCAAGATTCCGAGAGGAGAATGGAGGAGAAGGGATTGCAGCGTGGCCATCCCCCCTGGGGGGTGATTTCTCGCTTTCTGTCTCTCTGTCTCTCTCTGTCTGGTGAGCGCACGCGCCCTATAGCAAAAACCTCTCCAAAAAGAAAAAAGAAAAAAAAATCAAAACTTAAGAATAATTTTTTTGAGAGGTTTTTGCTATAGCGCACGTGCGCTTGCCAGAAAAGCAGAGAGAGACAGAGAGACAGAAAGCGAGAAATCAAGTCGGGCTAGAGCATGTTAGGGCTGAGAGGATGTCGTTTGCCCCTGCATCCTAAAACATAGATCAACATTCGGCAAGTGAGGAAGATATTTTCAAGGATCTGTAAGATCTTTCTGAGAATTTTGGCTTTTTATTTAAATGAAAATATAAAAATTCTTAGCTAGTTCTGAATCATCCGGGTGCCTGTCTTAGAATACCCCATGAAATTTCAGGGCCTAAGGTTGTGCGCGTGAATGTTTTCATAACAAGTAAAGCTCAAATGACGTCAAAGCCTGCTGTATAAGGGAGCATTTTGAAATGGTTTGAATGTGAAAAGGTGGTGGGAGAACTGAATCATCCCATGGCAGATGGAAGATTGTATTCTCCAAAAATGCTCTCAGCCATATTCCTGGTCCCGTGTGCTCTTCCAGAGCCTTGTTACTATACCTTCAAGAGCTGGAGACTGTATTTCCTCCCCTTCCAACTGGGTATGCCTTCATGACTGCCTCTACAACTAATGTAGTAGAAGGGATGCCTCGTGACTTTCCAGGCTATCAACAGTTATCAAAAAGACAGAGCTTCTCAGGAACTGGCAGGTGGCAAGGTGGTTAAGGCGCTGGATTCTCACGTGGCCGACCACGGTTTGAGTCCTAGACTTGGCGGCTTGCTTTCCCACTTTCCCTTCCTCTCTCTCTGTCTCTGTCTGGTCAAATTAAAAAATAATAATAACAAGTGGAATTAAATAAATAATTCTTTAAAAAAAAAAAAAAGACAGAGCTTCTGCCTGGCTCTTTTTGAACACTTGATCTTGGAACACAGCGCTGTGTTGTGAGGAAGCTCAGATCTCATGGAGAGGCCACGTGGAGAGGTGTTCTGAATGGATGACCTAAGTAAGACCCCAGTCAAAAGCCAGCATCAACTGCCTCACAGGTGAGTGAAGCAGTTTTGTTTTTTTTTTTTTTTTTTTTGAGAGGTTTTTTCGCTATAGGGCGCGTGCGCTCGCCAGACAGACAGAGAGAGACATAGAGACAGAAAGCGAGAAATCACCCCCCAGAGGGGATGGCCACGCCGCAATCCCTTCTCCTCCATTCTCCTCTCGGGATCTTGGGCACGCACGCACACGCGCCCGGCGTGAGTTGTAAGCCACCGGGTCCGAGACGCGAACCGCAGTCGACTACGTGGGAGTCCAGCGACATAGCCATTACACTAACAGCTGGTTCCCAGTGAAGCAGCTTTTTAGATCAGGATTTGGCAGGTTTCACCTGAGGACTGAATCCAATTTATTGCCTGATTTTTTTTCTAAGAATTATTTTATTTAACTTTATTTATCCATATATTCATTTATTTTAACTTGACCAGAGAGGGATAGAGGGAAAAAGAGAGAGAGAGAGAAAGAATGAGAGAGAAAGAGAGAGAGAACGAGAGAGAGAAAGCAAGAATGCAAGCCACCAGATCCGGGACTCAAACCATGGTTGGCCATGTGGGAATACAACACCCTTAACCACCAGGCCATCTGCCAGCCCCTGTTGCCTGTTTTTATAAATAAAGTTTTATTGGAACACACTACACCTATTTATTTCTAAGGTTACTTTCGCAGTGCAATGGCAAAAATTAGTAATGGCTGTGCCTATATGGTCACACAGCCAAAAACAATTTGCCACATAGTCCTTCACAGAAAAACTTTACCGACCTCTGCATTAGATGATCCCAGGCCCTAGTCTTTGAACCACCCCAGGTAAGATCTAATGGAGCAGAAGTAAGCTGTCCTCACCAAATCATAGATCTATGAGCCAAATATTGTTATTTTAAGCCACTAAGATTTGAGGTCGCTTGGTTCATACCATTAAAATAGCAAGTATACTGAACTGAGGAGCTGGCACGAACTGGTGATTTTGTATTCCAATTCACAATTGTATGTGCCAACCTGTATCAGCTCATTAGCAGCAAGTATAGTAGACCATCACCAAAAAGAATTTTTGTTCCCAATTCAACAAGATTTAGGTTGCGTGCCTCTTTACTTTAGATTGCAACAATACCATAGTGTTAACCTTATGTCTAAGAAAAAATTTTATATTACCATCTAGGAACACCTCACTAAAATTGGATTCTAAGAATTGCTGGCTGGCAGCACTATGGTTAGGTGTGTGATCGGATTATCCTGCACTATAAAACGAAGATTTGCTGTTACTAGTAACATGCTCTATAACATATATATGCAAACAGTTATTCTCTGCATTAAAATAATTAAAGCCAAAATGCAATACAAATTAAATATAGAGCCAGCACCAAAGCTATTTCTATTACTAAATAACGTTGGAGCTCTGTTTTAGCAAAACATCTTCTCTCACATTAAATTTAACTGTACAAGATGTTGTGGATTTTTTAGGTTTCATTTGATAATTTGGTTTTATAATTGTATAAACTATAAATAGAGCTGTAAGTTTAGAATTTTATACCTATTTACACATAAATGTGTATATGCCACATCAGAATGCTCAAAAAACCGAATCTATAATGTATAATGCTTTTCCTTTAAAAGATGCTGTATAAGACACAACAAATATTGCATGATTCTACATATATGAGGCACCTAGAATTCTTAGAGAGAAAAAATATGACAGCAGTTACCAGGGAGCAGAGTGGAGAGCTCATATTTCACAGGGGCGGAAATTCGATGTGCAAAGATGAAAAAGTTCTGGGTATGGATCTTGGTGATATTGGCACCACAATGCGAATCTACTATTGCCACTGAACTTTACACTTACATACTGATAAACTGAGAAAGTTTATGATATGTGTATTTTACCACAATAGCTAAAAGAGGAGTACCTATCACCCAAATATAAAAAATCCCAGTCAAGGGGTTTTCTAAGGCCCTTTCCCTCAGACTTAGCGGCTTAACCTAGGCCTTTGAGGGTTTAACACTGGGTGGTAAGAAGAGCCCCTTTGGAAGAGGGAACCAAAGAATTAGTGCCCAGGGAAAGAGCATCTCTCACTCAGACTGAGAGCAGTGCCACCTGAAAGCCAAAGCCACCCATTCCTAGACTTTTGATCAAGGGCCCTGTTACAGGCCCTGTGCATGGCAGAGAGGAAGTAAAGAGGACCCCAGGTCTCTGGAAGGAGACGATGGTCCTCCAGGAAGCACGAACATCTCACATCTTTCAGCGGCTCAGAAGCTGCATTCTCAATATAGCCTCACTGTGGTTTCGTCTTGCCCCAAATGAGAACTCCTTCTGCTAAAAGAGGTGGAACTCTGAGCAGCACTGGAGATGAGGTGCCCTTCCAACAGGAAGGTGGAGGCCTAGTACGGGAAATGGGGTGCTTAGAAGGGAGATTTGGAGGTAGGCATTGAGAAGAAATAGGAGCCAGACGCTGTGCTTTACCTTCCTTATCTCCCTTAAATCCTTTATATTCTTTATCTCCTTTAAAGTCTTCACAATAACACTCATTGTTTTATTGCCATTTTATGGAAGAGGAAACCTAGCCCAGAGAGATTAGCTCACTTGCCTAACCTGTCACGGAGCTCCTAAGTAGCCAGGAGGAGCTGGGGCCTGCAGCTAGTGAACTCCCCGGTCCTTGCCTGTTCTGCTTCCTTGTTTAATGGATCCTGGCCTCCTCCTAATTCTGTCCTCATCTGCTCTGTAATGGTCTACGCATCAGCCTCCTTATCCTAAATTATTCCCACAGTCTATCAGGAGCCCGAGAGTCTGAGTAATGTAAGAATTTGGCAAGTCATAAGGGACCTTGGAGACCTGGAGTCCTGTGGGGAAGCCACAAAACAGACTTTGACCAACCAACCCCGGCTGGGCACTGCTGAAGGTCACACCAGGACCCCTCATGGTGCCACAGGGGCTACCACATGCCGATCAAGTGACACTGAGATGGGATTTTTTTTTCCAGAATACTTCACTTGAGGCCAGATGGTGGCACAGCAGTAACACAACTGGACCCATATAGGAAGGTCCCCAGTTTGTGTCCTGGAGCCTCCTCCCTCTCTATGTGTGTCCGTGATCAAGACTAACTGAAGTTGGGATTAGATCATGCTATGAAGATCCCCTTGGGGATACGTGTGCACATGCATGCACCTATGTGTGTGTGTGTGTGTGTGTGTGTGTGTGTGTGTGTGTGTTTCTCTCAGGAGAAATAAACATTTTTTTTTTAAAAAAGAGTATTTTATACACAAGTACATGTAGGAACAAAATCACTCTATACCCAAATTAGCCATGCTAACCATGTCCTAGCAAAACACCACAGCCCTTTTCAAGCCACACTATTTGAAAATAGATCTAAAAATAACACCACGAGCACTTCTGTTTGCCCCTTTGTACGAAAAGGTAAACAAATAAAATCAAAGGCAGCTACTACTCCAGCTGCCCCTTCCTGTGTTTGTTTCTTCTCTTAGGAACAGTCTACTCCCCCACCCACCCCTGCTCTTCCTGCTCACCATGATCCCGCCATCATTTCCGATCCTGGTTCAAATTGGACACGGGAGGCAACCCCAGTCGCTGACATTTTTTAAAGTAATTCTTTACACTTTCATACGAATTCAATTTCTTAGGTAATATTGACCATTTGACATTTTCATAATTGGATCAATCTTCTCCAATAGCCAAACTAAGGGGCCAGAAACTAGAGAGGAGATTGTATTAAATGACTTGCACAAACCATGACAATTCCCAGCCTAAAGAGGCTACACACCCCGAGAATGGAGTTCACACTTGTGGGTTTAGGCCACTAGATGGCAATTACGCCCCTTTCTATTGTTGC
This sequence comes from Tupaia tana, assembly GCA_026018925.1. NCBI lineage: Eukaryota > Metazoa > Chordata > Mammalia > Scandentia > Tupaiidae > Tupaia > Tupaia tana. The sequence goes on along the minus strand of JAKSZU010000020.1, from coordinate 22,913,293 downwards.
AGCCAGTCCTAGACATCAGGCCTGTCCTTGGAGCACCGTGGGCTGACTTTGATCTCTTCCTGTTATAAAGATCTTTGTTTTCATAAATACCCTTTTTATTCCAGCAATCAACTGTTTATGATCTGCTTTTAACTTTGCTTGAAATACTTACAAAAGTCATTTAGATAGACATTGAACAGGGAAAGAGAAGAACTTCATACCTCAGCAGGAGTGTCATCTGACCGACCACACATTTATCAAATATTCAGCAAGAGCCTTTGCTCTACTTTCTATCCTCTTCCTTATGTCATGTGGTTTGGGAAACTGCGGTCCCAGCAGCTCCTCTTTGGGGCTGCTCTCTTTCTACTCTTTCCCTAAAGGAAGCCTATCATAAATGTTGGTTAGAAAACCCTTCCCTGCCTCCTTCTTCACCTGGAGAAGTCCTAGCTCCCAGGCTGCTCTTCTGGGAAGCCTCTTGTAAGTCCTTTCCCGAGCCTTATCCCCCACCCTCTCTCCAGTACATTCAATACAGGTATTTGCCATAGCCTGCTAAAGAGTTAGTGTGTCGACCTGCTGTTACTTGCCCACATACGTCTTTCTGATTGGATATTAATCATCTCAAGAGCAGGGATAAGGTTTTGCTTGTTTATTTCTGACTCCCAGTGTCCAGTCCAGCGAGCGGCCAACTACCACCTAAATAGCAGGTGGAGATTAAAGCAAAAGGACCTCTGTTATTGTTTCTGAAAATTCCAGAAAATTCCAGCTCTCCAGAACTAACCCACCTTTTTTTTTTTTTTTTTTTTTTTTTTTTTTTTTTTTGCTATAGGGTGCGTGTGCTCACCAGAAAGACAGAGAGAGACAGAAAGTGAGAAATCGCCCTCCCAGGGAGAATGACCATGCCACAATCCCTTCTCCTCCATTCTCTTCTTGGGATCTTGGGCACGCACGCACATGCACTTGGTGTGAGTTTAAGCCACCAGGTCTGAGACTCGAACCATAATCAACTACATGGGAGTCCAGTGACATAGTCATTACACCAACTGCTGGTCCCCCAGAACTAACTCTTTTTCAGTCACTGAGCAATTCCACATCCTCTCTTCTGTCCTCATCTAAGGCCTAACAACTGAATCACAGTCAGCATGACTGAGTGGGTTGGATGAAGGATGGGGTATTATTAGCTACATATTTGAGGAACTATATGAGGGGTCTTCAAAAATTCATGGAAAATGCATATTATGAAAAAAACTCCACAAAGATTTTAATTTAAGGTTTTCATTGGCACCAAAACAAGCTCATGCTTCAATTCCATTTTTGCATGAACTTTTTGAAATATCCTCATATGTGCAGTGGGGTGGAAACACCTACACATGTCTGGGTTCCTCTCAAAAACTAGTCAGTTCCCTTATTTCTGCTTGCTCAAAAAGAAATGTCATCTCCCTGGAAGGAGATGACACAGGCCAAAAAGATGAAAGTCATTTCCATTTCTCTTAAAGGTACCTTCCTTTCCAGCCACTGTAGAAAGGAATAAGAACTCTGGGATATTTTCCATCTATTCTGCTTCCTTCATAGCCTTGCTACTTAAAATGTGGTCCTTAGGCCAGCAGTTTTAACATTGCCCTGAAACTTGACAGAAATGCAGAATTCTGGGCCCCACCCAAATCTGCTGAATCAGAATCTACATTTTTATATAATCCCCCAGATGACTCACACGTGCATTAAAGTGTGAAAAGACTGATCTGGGGCATACCTTGAGGCCACTGTAATTTCATGGAGGGTGTAGTATCTGTAAACTCTGGGATCCTCTGCTCCCAAGAAGTCAGGGTCCAGTGAGATTAGTCAAATTCTGAATGCTTCAGGTATTCAACACAAAGCACATTATTTGGCAATGTGGGAGCACTGAGTAGCCCTAACACTCCCCAGAGATCATTAAGCCTCAACTGGTAGAAACCTGGACCCCAGGTAAGAGCCTCTGTCAGGCTATCAGTTGTTTACTTCACACTATCTGAGCCATCAATACTGTGGTCACCCGGGGAAGTGTATACATCAGATTAAGACAAAATGAAAGGTTTCTCACAGGCTCTGCAGAACTTACTGAACTCTGCCTGTGCTTTGTCTTAGTAAATGCATCAGACATGTAAAAATTAGTAAGTCTCTTGGACTACATGTGTCACGTGACCGGGCTTGGTTCCTGTGGTTAAACCATAGTAATCCCCAGAAGTGGTCCACAGGGACGAAGGTCCAGCAAGCATGGCCTACTGCTGACCACAGCCACACACTGTTTACTTTAAATGGGGCCTGGGACCAACAGCTGGAGTAATGGCTGTCACTGGACTCCCATGTAGTCAACCACGATTCGAGTCCCAGACCCAGTGGCTTAAACTCACACCAGGCATGTGTGCGTGCATGCCCAAGATCCCAAGAGGAGAATGGAGGAGAAGAGATTGTGGCGTGGCCATCCCCCCTGGGGGGTGATTTCTCACTTTCTGTCTCTCTGTCTCTCTGGCAAGCGCAAGTGCCCTATAGCAAAAACCTCTCTAAAAATAAATAAATAAATAGGGCCGGATACTGCTCCTAAGCCTTCCTAAGGTCAGATAAATTAAAGGTCAGAGCTGAGCATGTTCCTGGGGATAATAGGAATGGAATCCATCTGGGAAAGGAGCCCGTGCCATTCATGAAATTGTACAGACTGCCAAGGTCTGCACCCTGGCTCATCTCTGGTAGAAGAACAGCTACAGGGCAAGATAGCAGGTGGCAGCCTGGGGACTGGACAGCCTGTGTGCTCCTGGCCAGCTTAACAAGGAGGAATCTCCTAAGGCCTGCAAGGCCACTGTGTGGGGTCTAGTATCCTCCAGTTAGTACTTGAAAATAAAGCCAGATCTAGAGCTCAGGAACAGAGGCAGAGAAGGAATTTTCAAGCAGAGAAAGTCCCCCAAGGGACCAGCACATAGCATAATGGTTATGTCGCTGGACTCCCATGTAGTCAACTATGATTTGAGTCCTGGATCCCTGGGCTTGAAACTCAACAATGGTCATGTGTGCGTGTGTGCCCAAGATCCCGAGAGGAAAATGGAGGAGGCGGGATTGCAGCGTGTCTGTTAGGCCGGAGGCCTGGGCAGCTTGGATGTGGGGCTTAGACACCACGCCACAGTTGGCTGATGCAACCCAGATCTAGTCTGTCATCAGACCTGCTCTGCACTGGGATCTAACCCGGATGTAGCACATGCGTTCTACTCTGCATACGGGACATTTTTCTGCACACGTCACCAGACGTTACGTGGCACAGTAGTCTGCTCTCCCTCTAAACCTTTGCCATACATGGACTGTTCCTGCCCCTAAGACACTCCCCCTTTCTACACCCTTATAAAAATCATTAAACCCTGCCCCAGTGCAGGACTTCTCTGGCCCAGTATTCCCACTTCTCTCTCCCTTTCTGTCAGACCAGTGAACCTCACCCAGGAGCGCTCCCAATAAAGGCTCTACATTTCTATTTCTCACGTGGTCAGCCCATTCCTTACAGTGGCCATCCCCCCTGGAGGGGTGATTCTCACTTTCTGTCTCTCTAGCTCTCTGTCTCTCTGGCGAGTGCACATGTCCTATAGCAAAAATCTCTTTTAAAAAAAAGAAAAAAAGTTCCTGCAAATGGAATGAAGTAAGACAAAGAAACGATACAGACTTTCATAAATGTTAATAAAGATATGAGGGAGAAATGGAAGGAAATGAGGCCCAAGGAGATAAACATGGGACAGAACTGGAACTAAAGACCTTTTCTGTTCTATACCCACATCTTACCCCAAGCTGACCTTGGTTTCTAGAAAGCTTGTATTGTTCAGTTTCTTCCTTTAGCTTTTCCTTGGTGTACAGGAAGTGAATCCTCAACTCCCTTCTCCCTGTTCAGATCCTCAAAGAATCCTTCTTTCCCCAAATACACCAACTGATCAGAATCTAAAGGGGGTCAATGGTCCCTTATATAGAAACTGTCACTGACCCATGAAGTGTCCAATCAGAAACTGTTCCCAAACCAAAGCGTGCCTTGTAGCTATATACTCAATATTTAAGTATATATTGTTTTATATAGTTAGTATATTTTACTAATAATTTAAACTATATTACTAGTATAAATGTATATTATTTTATATGATATATAAATATGAAAATATTATTAAAGTTTAATATTTATAATAGTTGTTAACTTTGTGGTAATAGTTTAATAATAACTATATATATATTTGTTATTAAACTGTTACCACAAAAATTACTTATAACTCTTCCACCTAAATACATTATTTATATCTCTCTCTCATTCCTGTGTGCCTTAAAATGACAACTGAACACATCTGAATATAACCCAGGTTGTTCGAAGCCACCCGTCTGAAATAAAATCAGGTCACAGTTAAGATAAAAATGGCATTTCTCTGACTCTGCTGTCACCTTCAATTGTGGGAAGTCTGACCACTCTCAAATCCCACCCAGCTATTTCTGGAAGTCACTAAGCAGGAGTGGGGATGGGGATGGTCTCGTGGTTTTCCTAAACAAGGTCTCCTCAGTAACAGAGTGGTGCCTACCATCCTTCCCTGTCCTGGCAGCCCTGTGTGTCTCCACATACAAACTCTTCCCCCAACAGCTCCTCCCTGCTAATAACCGCTGAAGCTGCTAGGCCTATTCTAGACTTGGAGTCATGTTAGGAGTCCTCCCCTGCCCTAAATGACTGCTAAAGAACTCCCAATGTCTTAGAAGTTTCTGGTACTAAAACACAGACCCTGGGTCCTGGGTTAAAAACAGGCTGAGTGGATGACGAGGTGCTGCGTGTGGAATCACACTGTGAGACACATTCCTGAGCAGAACCACGGCTGTGTGCAATCGGCAGTGTTGTTGCAGTGGCTCCCATCCAGGAAGGCCAGTAGAACTCAGGTGATGGACAGAGGTGTCTATGGGGGACAAAAGGTTTAAAATGCTTCAATTAATTAACTACTTTAAAGTTCATAATCTTCTGCTGTAATAGTTAGTGATAACAAATGGCGACATTCCTCATAACCAAACATCACCATTAAAAACTGGAAAACTGAGTGTTTTTTGCTATAGGACATCAAAGGATTGCCACAACTGGGTGAAAAGTCAGAAAAGTCTTCATGCAGAACAGGGGATATGAGACGGTTTTTTTCAAGATAAGTAAAACTGATATAGATAGGAAGACCTGGTGAAGACGTATTAGGTGGAGAAGACAGTGTGACATAGGCACACCACCAAGAAAACATAAGACCTGCTCAGTGACCATTTGTCTGGAACTATAAACTCATGTAGGGAAACAGTGGGGATTCAGGAAATGTAGATTTGGGGCTGCCACACTGAAGATAACTTTCCCCCTCCCCCAGAGAGCACATCCACTTGCCAGAGAAGCGGGGGCAGGGGGGGTTGTCTTGCCACAATCCTTTCTCTTTCATTTCTCCACCACCCTTTAGGGATTTTAACCATGCATGCACATGGGCCTGGTAAGTTTGTCCAGCTGTCAAAGCAAGGATTCAAACTGTGTGATCAGCCATATAAGATCCAGCTCCCTTAATCAATAAACCAAGGGCTGGCCCTAAAGGAAATTTTTTTAAGAATATTTTTTTAAAGAATTATTTTATATAACGTTGTTTATTATGATGTTCTGGTTTGGTCAGAGAGAGAGAGAGAGAGAGAGAGAGAAAGTGATAAAGCAAGCCAACAGGTCCAGGAACCGCAGTTGGCCATGTGGGAGTCCAACACATTTAACCACCATGTCACCTGCCAGCCTACCTAAAGGAAATATTAATGCCAGCTCAGGAGTCTGGATTTTTCCTAAAGTTACAGAAATGTATCAAAAGATTTTGTGCACATGCATAATAGAGTGAAACTGGCATTTTAAAAAATTGTTCTGGTGTTCACATTCCAAAAATATGAGAAAGAAAACACAAAAACGATAAAAGCAAATATACTTAATTGTATTTAGGCCTTTGGGTTTCTTTGAATCTTGCCCTAAATTTCTTGCTTAAATATAGTTATTGTCAACTCTAGTAAATGTATCATTGAGTACATTATTTTTGACCATTTAAAAAATTCTGTTTTTGATGGCAAAAAAAATTAATTAACTGAAGAAAGCTGAAAAATGAAGTCGATTGAGGAAGTTTATTTATTTATTTGTTTTTTAGGTTTTTACCACAGGGAGCATGAGCTCACCAGAGAAAGAAAGAGACAGTAAGAGGGAAAGTGAGAAATCGTGCCCTTTTCCTGCATCCTCCTCCTGGGATTTTGGCACACATGCACATGCACCCAGCATGATTTTCAAGCTGCCAGGTTTGAGACTCAAACCGCAGTTGGCTACCTTAGCCACCAAGCCAACTTTAATTTGTTATATCAGTTGGTTCATTAGAAGAAATAGTTTCCGGGACCAGCTGTTGGCGTAATGGCTATGTCACTGGACTCCCATGCAGTCAACCGCAGGTCAAGTCCTGGAGCCGTGGCTTAAACTCATGCCAGGCACATACCCAAGATCCAGAGAGGAGAATGGAGAAGAGATTGTGGTGTGGCCATCCCCCTGGGGAGTGATTTCTCACTTTCTGTCTCTCTGCCTCTCTCTTCTTTCTGGCAAGCATATGAGCCCTATAGCAAAAACCTCTCCAAAAAAAGAAGAAGAAGGAGGAGGAGGAGGAGGAGGAGGAGGAGGAGGAGGAGGAGGAGGAGGAAGAAGAAATAGCTTCCAATGACAATAAAGTTACGGAAAAATTGAAAAGACAAACAGGTATTTATTGACTAGAATCAAAATTTGGGTCAGAAAAGCAGGGAATTTGAATTTATCTGTTTCAAATAGAAAAAGTACACACACTCAGATGACTTAAAAAAGTTGTTTTTGGGGACCAGTAGATGGCATGGTGGTTGAGGTGCTGGTCTCACACATGGATTACCACAGTTCGAGTCCTGGACCTGGCAGTTTGCCTTCTCACTTTCTCTCTATCTCTCTCTGTCTCTCTCTTACTCGGATGAGCACATGTGTCCTGTAGCAAACTTAGTAATAATAATAATAGAAAATAAAATAAATAATTTTTTTACATAAAGGTTTTTTTTCCCATCCCAGTTGTGTCTGATATGTGTGCATCTGTTGGCCGCCGCCGTTGGCCACCGAGCCAAGATGGCGCTGCTGGCTGCATAGGGAGGCGTGTACAAACAACTCCTTCTACAGCCAATCAGGACTTGCCTCGCACAGGTGAAGGAACTTACGGGTGGGGCCGCTGGGAGGACCCTATATATACGGGGAGAAAGAAGATGAAGAAGAAGCTGGCTGGTAAAGAGGAAACCTGCGAATAAAGACTGCAGAGAAAAGGGGCGCCGATAGTGGTGGCCCGTACGGGGACAAAAACAAAGGAAGCTGAAACCTGTGAATAAGACTGCAGAAGGTTCAGAACCTCCCAGTCTGCAGGGCAGCTGGCTGGTACTGGGCGGGTCCTGGAAAGAAGACCTCTGCAAAGAGGCGGAAACCTGCGGATAAAGACTGCGTGAGGAAGGACCGGGTGCAGAAGGTTCAGAACCTCCGAGTCTGCAGGGCAGCTAGCTGGTACCGGTCGGGTCCCGGAAAGAAGACCTCGGCAAAGAGGCGGAAAAGGCTAAGAAGAAATTTTAAAGAAAGCTAGGAAATTTAAAGGACTAAGAAACTTAGAAAGCTAAGACTAAGAAACTTAGAAGGCTAAGAAATTTAAAGGACTAAGAAGAAACTTAGAAGGCTAAGAAATTTATTTTAAGGTTAGAAGACCTCGCCAAAAAGGCATCGGCCTTCTCCTAACAAAAACAAAAGGGGGGAACTGTTGGCCGCCGCCGTTGGCCACTGAGCCAAGATGGCGCTGCTGGCTGCATAGGGAGGTGTGTACAAACAACTCCTTCTACAGCCAATCAGGACTTGCCTCGCACAGGTGAAGGAACTTACGGGTGGGGCCGCCGGGAGGACCCTATATATACGGGGAGAAAGAAGATGAAGAAGAAGCTGGCTGGTAAAGAGGAAACCTGCGAATAAAGACTGCAGAGAAAAGGGGCGCCGACATGCATCTATTTTTAAAAATGAGTGACCCAGTCCTGGGCACACAGCACCACCACTTGGCAAGCTGGAAGCCTCATTGGAGGCCTAAGTTTGGATCTGGGCCAACTTGAACACTCAGGCTCAGCAGCAAATGTCTGTAATCCTAAACTGATTGGGAGGCTAAGGCAGGAGGATCATAACATGAGACCCTGTGACAAAAACAAACAGGGACCAGCAGTTAGCATAATGGCTATGTGGTTGAACTCCCATGTAGTTGACTGCGGTTCAAGTCCTGGACCCAGTGACTTAAACTCACGCTGGGCGCATGTGCATGCCCAGGATCCCGAGAGGAGAATGGAGGAGAAGGGATTGCGGCGTGGCCATCCCCCTTGGGGGGGTGATTTCTCGCTTTCTATCTCTCCGTTTCTGTCTTTCTGGTGAGCGCACGCACCCTATAGCAAAAATCTCTCGGGGGGGGGGAACTCTGTCTCTTTTCTCTCTCTTCATTCTCTCTCATAAAGAAAAATATTGATTTTTCTTAAAGTGCATTGCATTGAAGTTAAACTTTAGGTTTTTATTGTTGTTTTGGTGTGGGTGGAGGTTTTGTTTTATTCTTGAAAAATATTTCAAGAGTAAAGGGAATTTTTTATTTTTACTTCTATATTTGGAGAATGCCCTACCTTATGAACCTTGGGGAAGCAAATTTTACCTTCCACTATAGAAGCTGGAAGTTCAGAGTCTCAATTTCCCAGCTGCTTTGTCCTTGGGCATGGGAAATTATTCTAAGCACAAACAAGTGTGAACTCCCAGTACATTGAAGCAGGGACTTCACGCCGGGCGCGTGTGCATGCGTGCCCAAGATCTCGAGAGGAGAATGGAGGAGAAGAGATTGCAGTGTGACCATCCCCCCGGGGGGTGATTTCTCACTTTCTGTCTCTATGTCTCTCTCTGTCTGTCTGGCGAGCGCACACGCCCTATAGCGAAAATCTCTCAAAAAAAAAAAATTAAAAGCACTCAAGCTCTCATTACTTAGATTTAAAACAATGTTTTGTTTAAATAATTTCTCAGAATTTATTTTTATGCATTTATATATTAAAACACACACACACACACACACATATGATTAGTTAAGGTGCTTTTGGTGCAGACAACAGAAAAATCCAACCCATATTGTCTATAATGCAGCTACTGTCCTTGGTCTTTTCCCTTAACTAGGCCTTGTAGACCTTAGAGTACAGACCCACTTCCCAGCCACTATTAATGATCCTGGCTTGCTTGACTCTAAGTCAACCAATATCATTTCACAGAGCCATGAAGTCCTGCACTCCACTAACCACAGAGACTACCTCCTGACTGAATGTGACAATAGCAGCTGTCTGCAAAGCTCCAGGCTTTGTGGACCAGCAGAACTCATTCACAGGAGGTCCTGGAGGGCCTCCAGAAGAGCCCACCATAGCAAACACTGCGGGGGCCATGTCTTCTGAATCTCTGACACAGCCACTCTGGTTCTCTTCCCTAGTCTCTCTGCAATTCCTTCTGCTTAGATTTAAGAGTTTCCCCTGGATCTCCAGTCTCATACTTGTCCTTTCTTGTTCCTGACATCATCTACAGTTGTCTTGAAGTCTAGCCTTGGATCACCTTTAATTCTACCCTTTCCTCATGACTTTCCTACCTTTAATTGCTCCATTGCCTTATGTCAGCCAGCTCCTGATTTGTGACTTGGTATTCAGATCCCTCTACTGAACCCAGTGCAGGATCCTTAGTTCCTGAGTCTGGTGTCAAGAATTTTGTTAAAGTGCTAATTCTCCTTGAACCAATGGGCATCCTAGAATTCTGGAAAGCCTAAAAAAAAGTAGGAAAAAGAAATAAAAATCTAGGTATTATAACACCAGAATCAATCTGGTTAGATTGTAGACCCATCTTTATTTTTTATTTATTTATTTTTTTGTTAGCTTTCTTTATTAAAACTTAGACTTTTTAACAAGGTGATCATCTTGACCTCATATAATCTATTGACAGCTAAACATAATTTATTAATATTAATAAATCCATATCAGAATAATTATTTTTAAACTATATTTTAAACCAAACTGACCACGTTTTTGTTTTTATGTTTTTCTCTTCTTATGGGGAATGACATGAATCGTTTCAATTGGTTCAAGAGAAATAGAAAGAAAAGACTGGTAGTCTCAAAGAGCCTACTAGTTACTGGATGCTACTAATTGCAGAAACCAAAGTAAAGGGCTCCTTTGTTTCAGTAGGTGGCTTTTTTTTTTTTTTTTTTTTTGAGAGGTTTTTGCTATAGGACGCGTGCACTCTCCAGAAAGACAGAGAGAGACAGAGAGACAGAAAGTGAGAAATCACCCCTGGAGGGGATGGCCACGCCGCAATCCTTTCTCTTCCATTTTCCTCTCAGGATCTTGGGCACGCACACACACACACACGCCTGGCATGAGTTTAAGCCACCGGGTCCAGGACTCGAATAGCGGTTGATTACATGCGAGTCCAGCGACATAGCCATTACACCATTGCTGGTCCCAACTTTAACAAGCCTAACTACTTGAAGATATACACCAACATTTCCCCTAGTCTCAGGATGAGGGTCCTTGAGTTGGAGTTGGAGAGCAAAGGGGAAAGCAGAAAGGGATGCAGGATAAGCAGTATCTATATATAAATCTTCACTTCACTCCAAGTCTTTTGGGGCTCTTTTGTAATTTGGCTATAGGATGTACATACTTGCCAGAGAGACAAAGAGAAAGACAGACAGAGAGAGAGAGCAGAAAATGAGAAAGCACTCCTGAAAGGAGATGGCCACACCACAGTCCTTTCTCCTCCACTCTTCTCTTGGGATTTTGGGCACACACACATGGGTGCCCAGCATGGTTTTTAAGCCACCAGGTCTGGAACTTGAACTACACAGTCAGTCTTGCAGGATCCAGTGCCTTAACCACCATGCCACCGACCAGGCCCTCATTCCACATCTTTAGTGGACTGTGCCTCATATTCAAATGTTTCGTGGGAGATGTGGGTAGGTGGAGAACAGAAGGAAGATACCACAAAGAAGAACAAGAAGAAGGAGAAGGAGAAAGAGTGAAGCTTTATATTGGATAGGGAAAGAGACGCTCAGAGAAGAAAGAGCTAATAAAAGTGAGATGCAAATAAGACAGAAACTAGAACTGGAGACAAGTGACCTTGACAATATGGGTCCCCTGTCCTCCAGGATGTCAGAGGGCTGTGCTGTCTCCTCAGAATGCAGGCAGGATTAGAATGAGGGGCCAGATATTTCTTAAATCTTGAAGGAAAAAATCACTTCTCCTGACATCCAGGTTTACATGTTGAGTATCTCATCTCCTATAATCTGTTTTTTTTTTTAATTTTTTCAGGATTCTGTCATTATCTCCATCTGTATTTTGCTGTGGTAGGAGGAGTTACCCATCCCATAGAAAGAACCACAAATAAGGAACTTACTTGTTGTGTAGAACTGATTTCTTGCACACTATTCATTGGTCATCAGGGGCCCATTGGTATTAAAGCCCAATGATGTTACTTAAGAAATCTGCATATTTAGAGAAGACTGAATCCACCATGAGAGCTGAGATCTAGTGATTTTGGAGATAAGGCAATGAAAATGTTCTACTGAGATTTTACCCTGGTAGAGCCCCTGGAGAAAAATGCAATGCCAAAGAGTTAGCAGACCACATCCTCCTGTGCACTTCTGCTTGCTCAGATTGATCTCCTAAAAATTTGGAAAAAATGAATAACCTATAAGATGATTAAAAATCACTGCAGGGGCATAAGAAATATGTGAAACTAAGAATATATCTTACCCCCAAGGGAAAAGAATAACTCCTCTTCATCCATAGACAGAACAATGGAACTTGTGGAAATGTCTGATAAATAATTTGAGTATTCATAGTGAAAAAACTAACAGATATGGAAGAGAAGAGAGACAATGAACACCAGAAGAAAAAAGTCAATGAGTTCCAGGAGGTGAAGAAGTTCTTGTGAGAGCTGAAAAAGGAAATATACACCATAAAAAGAATCAAATGGAAATGTTAGAGATGAAGGCTATGATACAGGAAGTCAAAACCTCCTTTGAAAGTATTAAAAGCAGACTAGATCATATAGAAAATTGAATCTCAGATGTAGAAGACAGGATCACTAAACTAGTAAAGTCCACCATGAAGACTGAGAAAATAGCCCTCCAAAATGAGAATAATATACGAGAAATACTAAATACCATTAAATGTTCAAACATCCAGATAATTGGTATCCTAGAAGGTGAAGAAACTCATAAGGGCATTGATAATCTATTCCATGAAATCCTAGAAGAAAACTTCCCAAACCTAGAGAGGCATTCAAAGATCCAGACCCAAGAAATACAAAGGACCCCAAATAGGATCAGCCCAAGGAGCTCTTCTTCAAGACACATAGCCAGAATGACCAAAACCACAGACAAAGACAAGATACTCAGACTGGTAAGAGAGAAACATCAAGTTACCTACAAAGGATATCCCATCAGGCTAACAGCAGACCTCTCATTGGAAACAATGTGAGCGAGGCAAGAATGGGAAAGTATATTCAAAGTGTTGAGTGAAAAACAATTTCAACCAAGAATATTATATCCAGCAAAATTATCCTTCATATGGGAAGACGAAAACATTCTCAGATAAACAAAACCTGAAAGAATTTACCAACACCAGATCAGCTCTCTAAGAAGTTCTAAAGGAAGTGCTATCCCAGGAAAACTAAAGTCAGACATACAGAAATAAGACTTTTAAAACAGCTAAGAAAACGGCCAGTTTAATGGTAGGAACAAGTCCAGAGTTGAATGTTATCTTCCAGAATTTAAACGGAAAGATCGGACCAAAACAGAAGATAAAGTACATGAGTTTGAACAGGTGAAATAGAATTTTATGACTTTTAACTAAAACATTACTGACCTTCCATGCTTTGTTTTCCAGTGTTAAGGAGTTTTGTCTTCTCTCTAGTTGTGGATAGGCCCATGTACCTACTATTTGAACAGAATCCTAATCTGTTTCCTGACTTTAAGTATTAAGCAAAGTTCTCTCAAAGTTCTTAACATTTTTTATTTTGATTTATTAAAGCTAAAACTGCCTTTCTTGAAATTAAAAAATGTACTTAAAAATACCTATTTAGTAACCACAGTAAGCTATACAGCTTCAGCTATGTGCTATTTTATAGTATATTCATTCTACCCACAGAGTTTTACGCCTAAACTCAACTTTTGTTCACAGATATGTATATATCAGCTGAACTTACCATTGAAAGTATTTAGATTAATTAAGATATTTTATGAATCAATACAATGTGGGAAAGAATAAAGGAATGGAAAGTAACTGCAGGTACCAGATAAAGGGTGGGAAGAGGGTGAGAAATGGCAGAGGGTGAGAAATAGGGAGAAAAAATATATATATACATACACAAGAAACAATAAATGGAGAATTACTTGTTAATGATAACATGCATGATTAAGCCACTTTGCAGCTTATTCTGGCTGAAAAATCGTATTTGGTACGCTGTGGTGATGTTCAGTAAACGTATGTATAATAAATTAATTAATAAAAATAATAAATAAATAAAAAGAAATCTGTATATTTAAGTTGTACAAGTAACTTAAAATTGCCATCTGCTTGTGACATCTAAAACAAAATAGAGAAAGTAGGAAAGAGTGTGAACATTTAACCTCAGAAGTGAGTGAAAGCAAGTCCATGTGCAGGAATGAATGAATAAATGAATCCAACTTTCAGAAAATCCCTTCCAAGAATAGAATATATTTCTTCTAAAAAGTGTTTCCTTCTCTTTTTTTTCCTTTTTTTAAAGAATTATTTTATTTAACTTTATTTGATTATTGTTATTTTCCAGTTTGATCAGAGAGAGAGAGAGAGAGAGAAAGTGAGAAAGCAAGCTACCAGGTACAGAACTTGAACCGTGGTTGGCCATGTGGGAGTCCAGTGCCCTTAACCACCACGCCACCTGCTGGCCCCAAAAGTGTTTTCTTCTTTTCCCAATTGAGAAAAATCTGCTTCTTGGGGCCAGCAGGGGGTGTAGTGGTTTTGGAGTTGGACTCCCTTATGGCTGACCACGGTTTGAATCCCTGACCAGGAGGCCTGAAACTCACTCCAGGTACATGTGAGTATGTGTCCAAAATCCCAGGAGGAGAATGGACAAGAGATTGCTGTATGGCTATCTCCCCTGAGGTGTAACTGTATACTTTCCCTCTCACTGTCTTGCTGTCTGTTTCTTTCCTCTCTGACGAACACATGTGCTCTATGGCAAAAGCCTTAAAAAAAGACAAAATAAAAATTTACTTCTCCTTATTTTAGAATTATTTATTTAATTTCATTCATTATTTAATTTTTTTTTAATTTGCTATAGATCACATGTGCTCACCAGAGAGAGAGAGAAAGTAAGAAAGCAAGCCACTATATCCAAGACTCAATCGGCAGTCAGCCATGTGGGAGTCCAGAGCCTTAACCCTCATGCCAACTGCTGGTTCCAAAATCTGCTTCTCTTAACTGATATATTCTCAAATTTTTATCATATCCATTGGCATTTAAATTTGCAATTAAATTGTTTATCCAGTATGAGCTCACAGTTCCTGAATTAAATACTGAGAGGAGCTAAAGATCTAATGTACAAACCAAGAAACCTTTCTTGTTGACTGTTTCCATAAAACCCTGCCTGCTTCAGCATCTAGAAGCTTAGATGTCCCAGATCTATATGCTTAGAGTCACTTTGTTCCTGAACTGACCTTGACCAAGGCAGCGATCCTAAACTCACCAGCTGGGCCCAGACACAGTCTTCACATTCATTGTGAGTCTCAGGTGGGCCTTGACAACCTGTGTCTTTTATGCTACAGCTTACTCCAAAATACCTTGTTTGTCTATCTGCACTTGACCTCCTCCTACTTGCCCAGAATTCTGTTTTGAAGTCTGGTTCATTTGTCCAAGGCCCAATTTTTTTCTTAGATTATAGCAGCTTTTTCCCATTTTCTTCCTGTACCTCCAAAGTCAGGCTGGGCAGGAATTTGAATGAACAGAACTTGAAAATGCTCTTGTCTCTTTCGGGCTAGCATTGGTTGGAAACAGTTCATCTAACAGAGTGTCCTCCCATAAGAGTCAACATGCAAGTGAGCCAACAGTCTTGAAATGATATCCACATTTATCTAGGCATATGGGATGTGTATGGTACTGCTGTCAATCTGGTGGGCAAGGCATGGCAGCAAACAGATTCAAAGTCAGGTAGTTGCCATCTGTAGCAATGGTTTAGTTTGAGACCATCTGTTCGTTCTTGGCAGGTATAGTGACTGGGTCTCAACTCTTGGGAAAAGAGGGATAAGAGCTAGACCTTACTTAATTAGGTAGGGGTTTAAGGGAGGTCTCCGGTTATAATAGGCTACTGGCTTGCCAGACAGGAAAATTCAAATAGGAGCCTGCTTCTAGTGACAGAGTAGTTCAACATAGAACAGGGGAGAAAAGGGCACAGGTTTTTAAGCTATGGTCTCAGTAAGCTAGTGATTTTAAAATCAATTTCATTTTTCAATGAAGTGAATGAATAGAATAGAACAAATCAAAGCACGATGGAGGCAGTAAGGAGAAATATATCTCACGAAGCTTTTGCTTCCATTGTGTACTTACATATGCATTATCTCTGAGATGATATGTGAGAAGCAAGAACCTAAGGGATTGAAAGGTGGATTTATATTCATTTCCAGTTGAAGTTAATGCAGAAAATGGAAATGTAAACAACAGAAAAATCCTTGCAATAATTACAATGAACAAAAGCTCAATAATCAAAATAAATAAAACCTAGAAGAAATCACAATTGTATAAAGATAGATATATCACAACTTATTATGACGTTGTGATAGCAACAAATTGGAAATGATTCAAATGTCTCTTAATGAAAAACAAACAAACTGTTGTACATACTACTTAGAATAATTACACAGTTGTTAAAAAGAATGAGATCTACATGGAACAACATGAAAAGATACCAAAGATGTACCATTCAATGAGAAAACAGACTCCAGAATGATATGTGTGTTACAATAGCACTTTTGTATAAATGACAACCTATTCAACAAATAGTTATTAAGAACTTAACAAAGTGATGGGCATCCTTAAAACTACTGGGCATCCAGAAAAGGATAAAATAAACAACACCCTTGAGTCTGTGAGTCCTTTAGAGACTGACAATAAATACAGCAAATAAGTTTTATAGTACAGAGACAATTATATGATGGAGAAAATAAGTCTAGCTAGAAAAGAGTCCTGGGAGATAGGGATATAATTTTTTTTTTGAGAGGTTTTTGCTGTAGGGCACGTGCGCTCGCCAGAAAGACAGAGACAGATAGAGAGACAGAAAGCAAGAAATCATTCCCTGGGGGGATGGGCACGCCACAATCCCTTCTCCTCCATTCTCCTCTCGGGATCTTTGGGCATGCACGCACACGTGCCCAGCATGAGTTTAAGCCATTAGAGCTGGAACTTGAACCGCAGTTGACTACATGGGAGTCCAGCAAGATAGCCATTACGCCAACTGCTGATCCCTAAGGGATATAATTTTAAATGGAAGGATCAAGGAAGCCTTCTATCGAAGGTAGCATTTGAGCCAAGACTTGACAGAGGAGAGGGAGTAAACCATGTGGATATTGGGAAAGAACTTTCCAGACTGAGAAAACAGCAAATCAATGCTCTGAGGAGAGAGCATGCCTAGATTGCTGAAGCAAGAGCAGATGCCAGTATGACCAGAACAGAATGAGCATTGATTTGATAAATCAAAAAACACAGGTACAGGGACCAGCAGTTAGCGTAATGGCTACGTCGCTGGATTCCCATGTAGGCGACCATGGTTCGAGTCCTGGACCCGGTGGCTTAAACTCACGCCGGGCGCGCATGTGTGCGTGCCCAAGATCCCAAGAGGAAAATGGAGGAAAAGGGATTGTAGCGTGGCCATCCCCCCTGGGTGGTGATTTCTCACTTTCTGTCTCTCTGTCTCTCTCTGTCTTTCTGGCTAACGCACACGCCCTATAGCAAAACAAAACAAAACAAAAACAAACAAACAAAAATAACCACAGGTACAAACATATCTAATAAGTACTTAGACTCCTCAGACAAGTAGACAATGACCAAATCCTTCACTTAAGAAGAAATATAGACCACAAACCAACATGTAGGACAGTTACTTATCTTCTTTAATGCAAAAAACAAATGTTCAAGCCAGACATTCTTCCCAACGTGTTCCTTTGTCATATACCTGCCTTATAATAGGGACTGCCTGCATGCTGCCTTGCTGTGAGCTTTGCGAGTGGGGGACTGTGTGTGTCTGTCATATTTACTTTGCTCTCTACAGTCTAGCACGGTTCCTGGCACTCCTGGGCATTCATAACGGCCTGCAGTTACAGAGCTTACTGACTTCCAGGAACAGTTCTAAGTACTTAATTCACTTACTCTTCCCAACGTGCCTTTGAGCTGCATAACCATTACTGTTACCATCTTAAATGTATAGTACCGAGCCACAAAGAAAGCAACTTACCGCAAGTTCTATGACAGAGCAAGAATCGAAACACAGGCATTCTGGTGCCAAAGCTCTTGATGTCTCTCCCTTTTCATAATGCCTTTTAATACATGTACTCAGTCCATTTTCCAGGTGTGAGATGTAGCCTGACATTTATCAGATACTTTTCAAACAAACTGGAATGAAAGCCTTTGCTGGAGAGGCTGTGAAAACAAGCATGGTGTTCCCTCGCTCAGAGCACAGTGATTCAGCAGAGTCTATGGAGCAGTCGGTCTCTACAGGCTGAAGTATCAGAACTGTTTATGGCTTTGATCTACACCTTCTCTTAACGCATAAGGGAATAACTCAAAACGACAACAACAAAACGTTGCTTAAGTAATGACTTTTTTTTATCTTTTTAAAATAACATCTGTCTGTGTCATGATCCTCCTGCCTCACCATCCCAACTGGGACTCCAGGCATGTGCCACCAAGCCCCGCTCTTTTTTTAGACAGGGTCTCACTGTGTCGCTCAGGCCAGTTCCAAGCTCGTGATCCTTCCGCCTCAGCCTCCCAAGTCACTGGGATTACAAGCACATAGCCCTGTGCCTGGCCTTTAAGTTGGATTGAGAATTGAACACGGGCCTCCCATGTGGTCCCAGCCTGCAGAGCACAGCATCTTAGCCACTGTGGCAGAGTGCGAAAAATGTTATTTATAGCTGCACTATTTATAATAATGAAAATCTAGGCATGAAACCGGATGCCCAGATTCAAAGACTGATAATGCAAAATATGGGATAAAACAATGTAGGCATATCATTATTAAGGTGATAACTTTGTGATATATATGCATGTGTAATACTAAAATGTGCATCTGAAATAAAGTGGCAAAGTAGCCAAACTGATAGATACACAGACATTAAAACCATATGATAATTTTGTGGGACCACCAGATGGCATAATGGTTATGTCACTGGACTCCCACATAGCCAAGCAACTGTGTTTCCAGTCTCATACCCAGAGGCCTGAAACTTGTGCTGGGCACATATATGTGCATGCAAAATATCCCAAGAGGAGAATGGAGGAGAAGGGATTGTGGCATGGCCATTCTCCCGGGCCCGTGATTTCTCACTTTCTATCTCTCTGTCTCTCCAGTGAGCACACACATCCATAGCAAAAATCTCTCTCAAAAAATTACATTTAATGATGAGAAATACGGATCTAGAGATTTATATAAATACTTAGTTGTGTTAACAGAAAACTGTTTTTTATCTATAAAAATTCTCTTCTTGGTTTACCTCGGTTCAAGTCCCAGACCTCCTGGAGGCTTGCTTTCTCACTTTCCTTCTCTCTCTCTCTCTCTCTCTCTCTCTCTCTCTCTCTCTCTCTGGTGAGCACACATGCCCTATAGCAAATTAAGTAATAATTATAATAAATAAAATTAAATAAATAATTCTTTAAAAATTATCTTCAGTGTGCAATAACACAGTGACGTATGCCATCTTTTAATAGGGCTAAATTCACGAGGCAAGTTCTACAAAGGTTCTTTCCTCTAAGTCCAGAGTATGGGTAGCCTCCAACAAGTGCACATCTGAGCCTAAAGTTATAATGCACAGAGCAGCTCTTTCAACCCTGCTCTCTAGGGTAGAGAACTGAAAGAGAGCCTAGTTGGCCCGAGCGGGTGGTGTGATGATTGAGGTGCTGGACTCCCACATGGTCGACCATGGTTCAAGTCCTAGACCTGGCTGCATAAATAGCATGCCAGTGCCAGGCATGCATGCGTATGTACCCAGAATCCCAAGAGGAGAATGTTGGAGAATGGACTGCATCCTGGCCATCCCCACTGGGGGGTAATTTCTCATGTTCCCTCTCACTGTCTCTCTGTTTCTCTCTCATGAGTGCACATACCCTATGGCAAAAACCTAAGAAACAAAACAAAACAGAGAGAGTGAGAGAGCGTGCACACCTAGTTAAAGCACTTTTACACTAAATTTTTTTTTTCATAAAATGAACTATTTACATTTGACAAGCCTATAAACTGGTTAACTATTCTCTGTGAATAATTGGTTCTTAATTCCAGCTCTAGATCAGAATCCTAAGGGATATGACTTGAGAATCTGTATTTTGAGTAAAAACAAGAAATTTTGATAGACAGGCTTGACAACAAGTGCAATGATATTTAGACAAATTATGTTATATATATTAATATATAATTATATGTTTTCATTATCAGAACTAATCAGAGTGCCTATGATTCCCTAGCCCTTTTAACAAAAGATTTAAATAATTGATTTTAGCTCACTTGTTAGGTGTGAGGTGTTATCCCAGCACATTTTTTAAAAGGCAGATGAAAGATGCTAGAAAAAGACTAAGAACAAGACTGGCCTCATAGCCTAGTGGTTAAGGGAGCTGAATTTCACATGGCCAGTCACATTCTGAGTTCCAGGCCCAGTGGATTGAAAAATAAACCAAATGTGTGTGTCCAAAATCCTGACAGGATGGAGAAATGGAGGAGAAGGGATTGTAGTATGCCCAGACCCATCACAGGGTACTTCTTCCTTCTCCATCTCTCTCTGTTGAGCACATATGCCCTCTGGGGGACAGGGGCAAGACTAGGAACAACGTAAATATCCATAATTTTCAAACCGTTCAAATAAATCATTGTATTTTCACATAATGAAAAATTATGCTGCTATTGAAAAGAACAAAGTAGGCCCAGCCATGATGGTACAGGGGGTAGGGTGTTGTGGGATACTGGAGCCATAAGGAAAGGCCCTGCATTCAGAGTCTAGGGCAACCTGAAGACACCAGGAACACCTATGATCCTAGCTAATTATTTAAAAGAAGAAGAAGAAGAACGACAACTCTATGTAAAAATAGAAACCCCTGGGCCAGTAGGTGGTATGGTGGTTAAGGTGCTGAATTCCCACATGGCCGACTGAAGTTCAAGTCCCAAACCTGGTGGCTTGCTTTCTCATTCTCCCTCTCTCTCCCTGTCTCTCTCTGGTCAAATTGAAGAATAATAATGAATAAAATAAAATAAAATAAAATAAATAATTATCTTTAAAAATAGAAAACTTCTTAAAGATACATTGTTAAAAGGTAAATGTGTGAGGGAGCCAGCAGGTGGTATAGTGGTTATGGCACTGAAATCTCACATGGCCAACTGCGATTTGAATCCTGGACCTTGTGGCTAGAAATTCATGCTGGGCATGTGTGTTTGTGTTTGTGTGTGTGTGTGTGTGTGTGCATGTGTGACCAAAATCCCAAGAGGAGAATGGAGGAGAAGGGATTGTGGTGTGGCCATCCTCCCTAGAAGAATGATTTCTCACTTTCTGTATCTCTGTCTCTCTCTGTCTCACTGGCAAGCGCAGGCAGCCTATAGCAAAAATATCTCAAAAAAAAAAAAAGGTAAATGTGAGGGGGCCAGCAGGTGACATGGTGGTTGGAACCCTGGACTCCCACGTGGCCTACCATGGTTCAAGTCCCAGACCTAGCATCTTGCTTTCTTACTTTATCTCTCTCTTTCTGTTTCTCTCTGGTGAGTTCATGTGCCTTATGGCAAATTTAAAAATAATAATAATTAATAATAAATTAAATTTTTAAAAGGTAAATGTGAGATACAGATGTATCTAATCCATTATAACTGTGCCTTGTTGCCCTGAACACCTCACCAAACCCCCTGCTTATACATTCATAGACTGTCTCTGGAGGTGACACTAAAAAATGGTAACAGTAGCTGGGTATGGGACAAGGTATGGAATAGGGTATGGGACTTGGTTGATGAAGATTATAATAAATTAGGTAGAAGTATGAATTGACTTTTCATTATATACCTTTGTATGTATTACCTCTTAAATAATAAAGTATAAATAATTAGGTACAAGTGAAATAGCAGTCTACCTAAATTTTACCCATTATTAATTATCGCTACATTATCTAGGGTGTCAAACAGATCTAAATTTGATATTCATTACAATTTTTTTATTCTAATTGCCAGAGGGCATGCATGCTCACCAGAAAAAGAGAGAGGGAGGAGGGAAAGGGAGAGGGAGAAATCATCCCACCACCCAGGAGGCAGGGTCATAGTACAGTCCCCTTTCCTCCATTTCTCCATCCTATTGGGATTTGGGGGGCACTCATGCACACACACAGTGTGTTTTTTAAGCTGCTGAGGCTGGGATTCAAACAGTGATCAGCCATGTGAGATTCAGCTCCCTTAAACACTGTGGGGCTAGCCCTCACTACAAACTTTGGCTCATTTACTTCACTGCTTGATTGCCAGAGGTATGTGGATCTTTCAGTGCTCTTGTTGGTCCTATTTCCTCTTTGGGAATCTGTCTGCTCTGGTATCTTGAAGTATCCTCATTTCAACTACCTCGGGTGTCCTAGTGGTAATCAGGAAGAGAAAAGGCCTTTGTTCTCTTTCCAAAGACCTAAAGAGATCAGAGATGCACCCACCAAAGCAAATGGATACTTACCTAGGAGAACGGTACCATCAATGCACTCAACATAATCTTCTCTTAGAGTCTCATCCAATTTGGGATATCTTTTAGTAACCAAAATTTCCTCGGGCAGGATCCATTAATTCTAACAGGTACAAATATTTCTGTGCAGTGGAATTTCCTTATTGAGCAGTGAAGTTTTGAGGATTGACAATGAAGGTGCTGCTAAGGATTACCCGGATAAAATTTCCAGAGAACATTTTAAACACAATTTGCTGGTATGAAACACTGTACATCAAGTATTTGAACACCTGGTTGTAATCTTCCTTCTTGGAGGTAATGTCTCATAGCCTGAGAATCACAGAATCATCATCACTTTAGGGAACTGAAGAGATTGACTAGTACCTTCTTCCACTAAGGATGAATATCACTGGCACACTATTCATGGCATGTGACCCTCTGAAACTTCTAGAAAAGCACTTCCTTTTGAGGCATCCATTTGCATTTCTTAATGGTTTTTACTGAGAGAAAATTTGTTTAGTTTTGTTTTGTTTTAGTGTCAAACCATAATCTCTCTTCCGTGATTTCTACTGTATTATTATTATTTGCCTTCTACTTAAAGAAAACAATGATCCAATCCTGATAGGAAATATATAATACATTCAAAATGGACGACTGTGGCTAGCATGTGGCATGGTTGTTAAGGCACTGGAATTCCATATGGCCAGCCATGGTTCAAGTCCCAGACCCAGTGGCTTGAAAATCATGCCCTGTATGTGTGTGTGCATGCCCCAAATCCCAGAGAATGGAGGAGAAGGGATTGCAAAATGGTCAACCCCCCTAGGAGGTAATTTCTCACTTTCCTGCTCTCTGTCTCTATCCAGGGAGCACATGTACCCTATGGCAGGAAAAAAAAAAAAAATGAAGAGAGTTTAATAAAAAAAACTTAAAAAAAATTTAAAAAGACTACTTTCAAAGATGTCTTTTTCCCTAAGAACAAAAACTAGATAAGTGTGCCCATTTGGTATCCAACATTGTGTTGTACTGGAACTATGAAACAAAAGACACCTGGATTGGAAAGACAAAAATAAAAATGTTCTTATTTCTTATAGTGGGGTTGTGCTGATGTGAACTTTTTCAATTTTCAGTTTTTGTATGTCTGAAAAAATGTTATCTCAACTTTGTTTTTGAAAGAGTATTTTCTCTGACATGGAATTCTAGGTTGATAGTTTTTGTCTTTCAGCATTTTAAAGGTGTTGCACTGTCCTCTTAGTTGTTTCTGACAAAAAAAAAAAAAATTCCCATCACACTTGTCTTCATTCCTCTATATATAACATATCTGACTTCTATTAAGCTTTTCCTTTTCTCACACATTTTGAACAAATTATTATGTGTCTTAACATAGTTTCATGTCTTATGCTTGGGGTTTGCTGAACTTCTTGGCTCTATGGGTCTATAATTTTCATTAGACTTAGAAAAATGTTTACCATTATTTCTTTAAATATTTTTTCTGGCCCCACCCTCCTCCTTTTCAAATATTCCAGTTATATGTATGTTAGGCTTCCTAAAATTGTTCCACAACTCACTGAGGCACTCTCACACTGAGGCACTCTTTTTTTTTTTCAATTTTCTTTCTTTCTTTGTATAATTTTGGAGAGCTTTTATTGCTGTTTTTAAGTCCTCCAATCTTTTCTTCTGTACTGACTAAATAGTTGTTAATCAACTCCATTGATTAATCAACTCCCATTGTATATTTTCTTCTCACACATTGTACTTTTAATCTTAAAAAGTTTGCTTTAAGATTTTTATATAATTTCCTTGTTTCTACTTAAGGTTTTGAACCCATGGGATCCCATTTAATTTGTTTATCCAACAATGCTGAAATCTTTGTCAGTTCTGGATTGGTTTTGATAAACTGATTTATCTGCTCACAGTTGGTCATAATATCCTGCTTCTTTGCATGCCTCATAATTTTTTTTACCGGATTCCAGACATTGAGGACAATAATGATATGAGAATACACTATACACACACACACAAAGGGAGATACACAAACACACATATACACAAATGTACACACCCACACTCCCCTATGCAATTTCTCCATACAATGGGAAACATTTCCTAATTATCAGTTTTCTTCAGCCTATTCTCTAGGGTGTTAGAATATTCTATGATCTGCAGTCCTTTTGTGCTTTATGTATGTTGAGTTTCTAAATCATATATTATCATGTGTGGTTTCTTTTTTCCAGTAAGGCTGAAAGAATTGAGTTATGGTTAATAGAACCAACTGCCTCTTTTTAAAATCAGTAAACAGCAGGTGATGGGTTGAGAGTCCAGATTTTCTTCTGTTTTTTTGTTCGTAGTTGTTGTTGATGATGACGATGATGAACGGCCTGGATGGGAAATCTGCCTGTTCTGATGATTGGGTTTGTTATCATGCTTTTCTCCATAATTTTCTTGAAGTGTTTACTTGCTTCTGGCAGCAGGTTAACAAACTGATGAGTTTTTTTTATCTTTCTGTACAGCTATCTGAAATTAATGAGCAGTTTTTAAAGACAATTTTCAATGAATTTAATCTTTCTGATTTTCTGTTTTCTTACTGAGAATAAGGAGAATAATGAAACTTAGCTCACTAGAATGGTGTGAGGACCAAATGAGATAGTATGTGGATAGCATGTGGGAACCTGCCTAGGAGAATATCTGGCATATACCAGACCTGCCACGAATGTGGGTTCCTCTGGGTTTTGGGGGGAGGACAAGGCACGTTAATACTATGAAACTTTGAGCTGATTTTGACCTATTTGTGGCCCTTTTGCTCTGAGTTCTGCTCTAAATCAAGCCAGTCCTGAAAGACTTTTAGACCGCTTAAGAAACCTATATGAAAAGGCTGGCAGGTGGCATGGTGGTTGGGTTGCTGGACTCCCACATGGTCAACCATGGTTCAAGTCCTGAACCTGGAGGCTTGTTTTTCTACTTTCCCTTCTCTCTCTCTGATCAAATAAACAAATAATAATGTTGATAATAAATGAAATAAAATAATTCTTTTTTTTTTAAAAAAAGAAACCTATGTAAAAAAGTCATGTGTTTCTGGCCTCATACCTAATACACGTCTTTTGATGTCACTTTTAGCTCCAGAAATGAAAGTTCCTGTCATTAGCCCTGTGACTGCTGGAGAGTAGACAAGATATTAGCTTAGAGCAGTGGTTCTCAAAGTGAAGTTTCTAGATCAGCATATTGACATCATCCACATATTTTTTAGAAATGCAAGTTTTCAGGACTTTCACTATAGATGTACTGGATTGTAAATTCTGGGGGGGGGGGGGGGTTTAAGTACTTGGTTTTTGTTTGTTTTGTTTTTTAATTTTGCCAGAGGGCATATTTCTCAAACCTCTGGGTCTGAGACTTGAACTGTGAAGTTGACCATATGGGATCCAGCCACCTTCACCACCACACCACAGCCCGTTTATGTTTTTAAATTTGTCAAGTCAATGTATTTATTAATTTCATGAGAAAGTGAAAGAGAGATGGAGAGAGAGAGGCAGGCAGCCTTGATTGGGTCTTGCCATACAGTGGTCATTCCCCCCAGGCCCCATTCAGCCAGCATCACAGATTGGTGCAGCACAACCTGGGATCCAATCACAGGACACTCGGGGGGGGGGGGGGGGCGGGGAAGGCGCTGGTTGACATTGAGCAATGTCACCTTATGCACAGCTGGGCACCCAGCAGTCTCTTTTACCTAGGCCTTCTGGTGATTCTTTTTTTTTTTTTTTTTTTTTTTTTTTTTTTAATTTACTTATTTTTTATTTTGACGAGAGAGAGAGAGAGAGAGAAAGTAAGCCACCAGGTCCAGGACTTGAACCATGGTTGGCCATATGGGAATGTCCAATGCCTTAACCACCATACCACCTGCTGGTCCCCAGCCTTCTGGTGATTCTAATGTATGCTAATATTTGAGAATTTCTATTGGAACCCTAGAGGAAGGAAGAAGCTTCATTGGTCCCCTAATGAAGTTGCCAGAGCAACTTCAACAAAAGGCTGATCACATAGCAGGGAAAATGAGAAACTCAGAAGGAAATGTGCAGGTGGAATACTGGAACAGGGTCTGAAAGGGTAAGTGTATAGGGCTCAGAGCAATAGCAATATCACTAGAAGGCAAAGGAGGAGAATGTGGGGTTAAGCATGTGGGGTCAGAGGAAGACAAAAAACCTTGGGGATATGTTTTGTGTGTGTGTATGCATGTGTTACAGTGGGTATGTGTGCTCTCTAAGAACAAAAAAAGCAACTATCTCCCTCAGCTGGTGGATATGGCCCTCTCCAGGGTAGTATAGGCAGTTATCTATTTTTCAAAGAACTTTGAAAAATTATGTTCTTTTTAAATATAGTTTTAAACTGATATTTAATTTTTTTCATTAACTTAAAGAGCTAGAAAGGATATAATTTCCAGCCTATTATAAATAAATCTATTTCATCACTCTTTTAAGTTTTTCCAATGATATCTAAATACCGAAGTATCTTCCTATCAACCTCATCCACTTAAAAGTTTTATAACAAGCTCTGCTTTCAGTTTAATATTTTATATGCTCTTTCCTCCTTTAACTTGTATTTCCATCTCACTCTTCCACAGCTTTTAAACTAGTATAGTATATTATTATATGTGAAGTCTTATTGGCCACGCAATCATTCTTCAACAAAAATACATACAAATGTAAACTGAAGGATTTAAAATTTCCTGTGACCATAAATTTCTAAATGTTGAAAGGTTTCTTTTGGGACCGGCAGTTAGCGTAATAGCTATGTCGCTGGGCTCCCACGTAGTCGACCGCGGTTTGAGTCCCGGACCTGGTGGCTTAAACTCACACCGGGCGCGTGTGCGTGCGTGCCCAAAATCCCAAGAGGAGAATGGAGGAGAAGGGATTGTGGCGTGGCCATCCCCCCTGGGGGGTGATTTCTTGCTTTCTATCTCTCTGTCTCTCTGTCTGTCTGGCAAGCGCACGCGCCCTATAGCAAAAACCTCTCCAAAAAAAAAAAAAAAAAAGAAAGGCTTCTTTTACATCTAACTACTGAAAGAATGACCAGAAGTACACAACTGAGCAAAATAGCCTGTATTATCACAAATTTTAATAACCTTATTAAAACTAAAATGTAAAATTTTATTGGAACTGCATTTTGTGATAATATTGATGAGAGGCAATTTATATATCTTGATTGAAAGAATTGTCACACTGTCTCATCGTTTGTTGCTTGGAGGTTTAACACTTAAAGGTGATGTGTAAGATTTGAAATATGTGTCTTCTATAAAGTAGAAGAACCACTGTGAAATATGAGGAGGAAAATGAAACACCTAACTTTTGGGACCTGTAGGTGGTGTGGTGGTTAAGGAACTGGATACTCCCACATGGCCAACTATGGTTTGAGTCCTGGACCTGGTGGCTTGCTTTCTCACTTTTTTTCTCTCTCTGTGTGTGTTTCTGGTCAAATAAAAATAAATGAATGAATAAATAAAATAAAATAATTCTTTTTAAAAAAAGAAGAAACACACAACTGTAGGTTGCATACTCAGATCAACTTTTTTTTTTAAGAAAAGAATTATTTTATTTAACTTTATTTATTTTATCTATTTATTTTGTTTCTTTGTTTTAATTTGACCAGAGAGAAACAGAGTGAAAGAAAAAGAAAGAGGGGATATAAGAAAGCAAGCTGCCAGGTCCGGGACTCAAGCCATGGTCGGCCATGTGAGAGTCTAGTGCCCTTAACCACCATGCCACCTGCCGGCCCCCATGCTCAGATCAACTTTAGGCAAGAGTGCATATGGAACCTGAGGATCTGGGAATGGATTAGCTTAAGTTTCATGGCCCGGTATCCCTTGAAACATGAATTAGAGCGGTATAACCACCTATCCCCAGCAGTACCTCAGTTTGCAGACCCACGTGTATGAAAAGGGCTCTGGCCTGGAAGTCAGAAAACCTGGGTTTGCTTTGAGTTTTGTTTCTATTATATTAGCACCGGAACCTTGTGAAAGGGGAGGAAATCACCCTGTTGGGATTCAACAATGTACCAAGCACTGACTAGGTGTTTTCCTCTTTTATCCATTCAATACACACAGCAACTGAATGGACAAGTGTGATCATCACTAGTCCGGTTTGTAAATGGAAAAGCTGAGGCCCAGGAGGTAAAGAGCCTAGCGTAATGCCATACTATCAGGTGATGATGGATCTAGCATTCAATCCTAGTTCTGACTCTATAGCTACAATCACTTTACAACAATGCTTTCCTGAACAAGACATTTTCCCACCATGAGCCTCACTCAGTTCATTCACCTATGAAATTGAAGATGAGCTGGAAAAAGCCCAAAGGTCAGCCCTGTAGCATAGAGGTTAAGCACTGTGCATTGCGAGCTGGATCTCACATGACAATTGAGGTTTGGATTCCTAGACCTGGGAGCTTGAAAACACACTGGGTATGTGTGCATGCATGCCCTAAATCTTGGTAAGAAAGGGAAGTATAGAAGAATGTATTGTGGCAGGACCAGCAGTTAGCATAATGGCTATGTCGTTGGACTCCCATGTAGTCAACTGCAGTTTGAGTCCCGGACCCGGTGGCTTAAAACTCACACCGGGTGCGTGTGCGTGTGTGCCCAAGGTCCCAAGAGGAGAAGGGATTGTGGCGTAGCCATCCCTCCTGGGGGGGGGGGTGAGTTCTCGTTTGCTGTCTCTCTGTCTCTCTCTGTCTGTCTGGCAAGTGCACTCGCCCTATGGCAAAAACCTCTCCAAAAAAAAAAAGAAGACGAATGTATTGTGGCATGACCATGTCCCATTGAGGGGTGATTTCTCTATCTCGGCGAGCATACATGTCAATCTAGAAAAAACATGACAATATAGAAAAGACCCCAAAATTTACCAGACCTTGTAGTGATCTGAACAGAATCAATGTTGGGTTAAAAACTGAAGAGTTGGGAACCAGCAGTTAGCGTAATGGCTATGTCGCTGGACTCCCACGTAGTCGACCGTGGTTCGCGTCTCGGACCCGGTGGCTTACAACTCACGCCGGGCGCGTGTGCGTGCGTGCCCAAGATCCCGAGAGGAGAATGGAGGAGAAGGGATTGCGGCGTGACCATCCCCCCTGGGGGGTGATTTCTCGCTTTCTGTCTCTATGTCTCTGTCTGTCTGGCGAGCGCACGCGCCCTATAGCGAAAAAACCTCTCCAAAAAAAAAAAAAAAACTGAAGAGTTTGACCTGGCATCCAATCAAGGCAGAATTAGATGAGAGCTGATCTCAAATAAAATGATTGGGCATCTAATAATTGGACACCTAAAACAAAACCAGAAAAAAAGAAAATAAAGTGTACTTTATATAGGTTCAGTTACATTTATCCATAAAAATGCATTTCCATTTGTACTTTACATGGTGAGATCTGTTGAATACCTGCTATAGTCATGGGATCTATAAAGTGCCAAATTCTACAGTCAGTTAGAAATTACAGTGAAAGGGACCAGCAGGTTGCGTGGTGGTTAAGCCAGTCACTGGACACCCCCACATGGCTGACCATGGTTCAAGTCCCAGACATGTAGCTTGCTTTCTCACTTTCCTTCTCTGTCTCTCTCTGGTCAAACTAAAATAAATGGATGAGTAAATAAAATTTTAAAAAAGAAATTACAGTGAAGTAGTAATAACATCATATTATGTTTTAGAATATGTGGATCACGTGAATATCACATGGATTTGTTTCTTTTTCTTTTTCTTTCTTTCTTTTTTTTAAAAAAAAAAAGGTTTTTGCTATAGGGCGAGAGTGCACGCCAAAAAGACAGAGACAGAGAGACAGAAAGCAAGAAATCACACATGCACACACACACACACACACACACACACACACCGCGGGGGGGATGGCCACACCACAATCCTTTCTCCTCCATTCTCCTCTCTGGATCTTGGGCACGCACGCATGCACGCCTGGCATGAGTTTAAGCCACTGGGTCCAGGACTTGCACTGTGGTCAGCAACATGGGAGTCCAGCGACATAGCCATTATGCCAACTGCTGGTCCCAGATTTGTTTCTTTTTACTTTACATGTATTACATAAAATTTTCTCTCTAAATAACAGTCTACATTTATGATTTTTACTTCATAGCTAGGATCTACTTCTTATTTTTTAACTGCTTGCAACCTGGCCCTAAAATTTCACAGGAATTATTTTCTGCAAGGACATTAAACTATCTCCTCATTGATAAACTCAGTAGTATCATTCGAATTTTTGTTCTCTGGGAGCTTTCTGCTGCTTATGATGTGACTTATTTATTTATATTATTATGATTTCTTTTTGCTATAGGGCACTTTGCCAGAGAGAGAGAAAGTAAGAAACCACATCCACCCTTTCCTCCCAGGGGATGGCTATGCCAAAATCCCTCCTCTCTCTTCTCCATTCAAGATTTTGGGCATGTATGCACACACATGCTGAGCATATTTTTCAAGCTATCTAATTTTTTTTTTTTTTTTTGAGAGGTTTTTTCGCTATAGGGCGCGTGCGCTCGCCAGACAGACAGAGAGAGACATAGAGACAGAAAGCGAGAAATCACCCCCCAGGGGGGATGGTCACGCCGCAATCCCTTCTCCTCCATTCTCCTCTCGGGATCTTGGGCACGCACGCACACGCGCCCGGCGTGAGTTGTAAGCCACCGGGTCCGAGACGCGAACCGCGGTCGACTACGTGGGAGTCCAGCGACATAGCCATTACGCTAACTGCTGGTTCCCAAGCTATCTAATTTGAGTCTGGGATTCAAACTGTGAGGTCAGCACCTTAACCACCATGACACCTGCATACTCTCCATTTGTCTTTTTTCTGCAATAATGTCCAGCTTTGGTTAATTCAACATTAAATTGATTAAGTTTTCCTCCTACCCTCTGAACATTCTTTTCTTTTCTTTTTTTTTTTTTTTTTTTTTTTTCTCTGAACACTCTTATCTCTCTGGGATATCCCTCCTCCAAATATCTATTTCTTGTGGCCATTGTTAAAGAATTTTTTCTTAGCCTTGTCTTTTTTTGTCTAGATGTAGTCAACATTCTCATCCTTTGGAGAAAGCTTGAAAGTATCTCTGCTGATGACTCACAGATCTATATTTCAGCTTGGCGCTGTAGAGCCAACATCCTAAAACATTTCTAACTGCTTGCGAGATGTCCTTGGGCCTTCAAATTTAACATAACCCAAACCAAATACTTCATTATCACTGTGAAGCCTCCTTCTTTTTCTGAATTTTCTGCTTCAGTAATAGAACTGAATTCATCCTCTCATTTATCAAGCTAAAAAATCTTGCTATCTTTGACTTCCTGATATGTTTCTAAACAGTAACCAGGAAAGCAGATATGAAAGACTTTAAAAAAGAGATGTATGCTTGGGACCAGCAGTTGGCATAATGGCTATGTTGCTGGACTCCCATGTAGTCGATCATAGTTCACATCCTAGATACAGTGGCTTAAACTCATGCCGAGCGCATGTACGTGCATGCCCAAGATCCCGAGAGGAGAATGGAGAAGTGATTGAGGCATGGTCATTCCCCTGGGGGGTGATTTCTCACTGTCTGTCTCTCTGTCTCTGTCTTTCTGGCAAGCACACATGCCCTATAGCAAAAACCTCTCCAAATAAAAAAAGAAAGAAAGAAAAAAGAGATGTATGCTTACTCGAAGGACAATGAGATAGGGAGAGACTGGGACTTCTAATTCCTACCTGGTTTGGAGGGAGAAGCACCTGTTGAGCTGTGCCAGCCATCACTAATCAATAATTGCAAATCCTGCTGATAATACAAGCATGTTTTCTCTTGTTGTCTCTTAATTTCTGGCCACACTATTCTAATTCAGTAACTCTGTGTTGTTTAAGATTATTGGAATAGCTTTCTAGATGTAACATCTTGGGCTTGGTTTTTGAAATTTATCTGTGCAAGTCAAGACAGGAGAGGTGTGAGCAAGCCATAGACCACAGCAAGGGGTGGAGGGAACTGGAGGAGAGCAGTTAGCTGACAATTACAGACACTAGGCAACAGAGTGAAGTGGATCTCGACAGAGTGAATGCCATCTTGGGTCATGCTATGAGGCCTAAAACAAGAGAAGTTATAGGACCTCTTTGATCTAAGATTGTCACAAAGGTGGATTATTACCTTTTGTTCTTATAACAACACAGTAAATGAAACAGAAAAAATGGAGCTTCAGAGAGTAATCAAAATAGTGAGGAGACTCAAAGTTATTTCTCATGGAGAATTGTTTACTTGGAGACATTTTTTAATTGCCAGGAGGCACATACACAGAAAGAAACAGAAAGAGAGAGGAGAAAACACCCTTCAATGGGGTATGGTCGTGCTACAACCCTTGTCCTCCACTTCTTCATCCCGTCAGGATCTTAGACACACACACATACATGCCCAGTGTTTTCAAAGCCACTGAGGTCAGGATTTGGCTTCTTTAACCACTAGGCTATGGGGTTGCCCCAAAGCAGAGATTTTTTAACTTGGAGAACATACACAAAGGATGTCACAACCGTTTTCATCCATGTCAAGTATTATCTTGAGGAAATCACCAAAGCACACATGCCAGAGTTGTCCTGAGAGGAAATTCATTCTTTTCTTTTTTTCTCCCTTTGAGTCGAACCTGCATTTTATTTATTTTATTTTATTTTAAGTAATGTATTCGTTTCAACAAATATTTATTGCATTCTCTCTGTGCTAGGTACTGGGGATACACAATTAATGACAGTCTTTATCTTCGTGGAACTTGAGTTCTAGTCTGACATACAAACAAGAAAAAATAAATAAATGAGTAATGTAATTCTATAAAGTGACAGGATCAACTTCCCTAAGAGATGACAATGTCTCTGAGGCTTGGAGTGTTTGAGTCTTGTTTCGATGGCCACTTGGCAGGGAATTTTCAGAAGAGATTTAGGCATTGGCTTACATAATATTAGAGAATCCTTCAAAGCCTAGATTTTTATTTAACCTTTCTACTATTATCTACCAAATTAGGACTTCCTCACAGATCCTCTAAGGCTTAGAAATGTTCACTTCCTCGCTATTCCAGGAACAAGCCTTGCATTGAGGTTAGTGAATCAGGAGTGACTCAGTGTATTAGCCTATGCAGTTCCCTGCCTGGAATGGCCTTCCCTAACTTCTCCTTCTCCCCAAACCCTACTTGTCCATAAAGGCTCAACTCAAAGATGAACATTGTAATTAAGACTACTGGATACAGCATCTATGCCCAGTGGCACTCTGCTTATGGCACAGTTAAAGCACGTTTTGTCTGTTACTTGTATTGGAGATCATTATTTCTTAGTCTGTTTCCCTATTAGTTTCTGCTTTTCTTGAAAGTGGATCATGTCTTTCTCTTTTTATAATTCTCCATAGCGTGAATCTCCTGGCATGGAGCTCTGCACCCAGAAGATATCCAACAAATAAATGAATGTAACACCTGGTAATAAGTTTACTCATTATTCTCTAGGAACGAATTAGACATGGGCGCAGCTGGAAGTGAGAAAGGGGACAAGCTGTTGGTTTAAGAACTTCCTCTCCCAGTCTCTGCTGTACCCCTCTGTACTTAGCAGCTCTGTGACCCTGAGCAAGTTGCCTAACATCTTCATACTGCGGTTTTTTTATCTGTACAATGGCAATACTACTACGTCGTAGTACCATGGTTACAAGGATGAAGTGTGATAATCCATGTGCTGGCCTAGCACAGTGCTTACCACAGTCCTCACTGAATATTAGCAAATATTCTTATCAATAATCTTCAGCATCCCTATGGTTTAAGGATATGAACAAATAAGAAGTTTTAAACAGAAATAACAAAAGAAGACAGATCATTGATATTTTAATATTTTTTTAATGCCAGAGAGCACATGCATGTACTTGAGAGAGAGAGAGAGGAAGAGAGAGAGAGAGAGACAGCATTCCTCAGCAGACCTTGGCCATCCTACAATACTTTTTTCTTCAATTCTCCACCCTGTCTGGATACTGGGCATGCACTTGCTCAGTGTTTTTCAAGCACTGGGGCCAGGATTCAAACCATGGTTGGCCATGTGGGATCCAGCATCTTCTGTGCAGTGTTTAACTGCTATTCTATAGGGCTGGCTGCTACTGATCAATCTGATATGAGATAACATTTCTATCATCCTATCAGGCGAAGATAATTTGAGATATAAATTTAAGAGGGAAGCCTCTACTTGTATGGAAATAGTATAACAGAAAGACTGAATATATTGGGGCCAGCAGGTGGTGTGGTGGTTAAGGACGTTGGACTCCCACATGGCTAACCACAGTTTGAGTTCCAGAACTGGTGGTTTGCTTTCTCTCTTCTCTCTCTCTCTGTCTGACCCTCTGTGGTTAAATTAAAATGAATAAATAAATAAAGTTAAGTAAAATAATTCTTAAAAAAAAAAAAAAGAGTGAAAGACTGAATATAGATACTGCCAAGAGTACCTATGGGAGAAGGGAATCAAAGACAACCTCTCTTGAAATTGATGCTTCAGAGAGGTTCATTGACTTGTCCAAGGCTGGACAGGTAAGGTCAGAATGGGAAGATTAACCTTAACTTTCCAGGTCTGCCTGGCTACTTAGCCTCTCTCTCCACTGTTGCTTCCCAGTTGCACGCTGAGGCCAACACAGATAGGAGTTGCTGTTAGTCCAAGCCTTATAGGCTCAAGACTTTGTTGCTAGAACATTACAGGCAGCAAGCCTAATTTCATACTGTTGGATCTGAGGCTGCTGACACTCTTCTAGCCTTAGGGAGAATTGACTCACTGGCCCAGGCAGGCTGGGGCCTGAAGGTGGAGGTTATCTAGGGCTTTATTTGCAAAGGGTTGGTGACATGACAAAGGCAAGAACCTGAGGCCTGTCAGCTGTGCATCTAGCAAGGAGAAGTAGGGGAGCACGGGACAGTCCTGCCTCTGATGTGCCAGAAAGACAAACCCTGAAATGGATCTAGATGTGCTCAAAATGCCAAAGCCAGGCAAAAAAGAATTGTTACGCTATGTTTGGAGCAAGAAGCAAAAATTGAAGAGGGGTAGCCCTCACCTCCTTGCTGTTTAAGCTCTGTGTAATGTTAATAAAGACTTGAAAGGGGCAGAGTTACTCTGAGCTCAAACGTGGGCATGGTGTTCAGCTGGAGAGGTTAATATGAACAGAGATTAGAAATGAAGACCCCCCCTGGGACTAGCAGTTAGCGTAATGGCTATGTCGCTGGACTCCCACGTAGTCGACTGCGGTTCGAGTCCCGGACCCTGTGGCTTAAACTCACACCGGGTGCATGTGCATGCGTGCCCAAGATCCTGAGAGGAGAATGGAGTGTGGAGAATGGAGATTGCAGTGTGGCCATTCCCCCTCGGGGGTGATTTCTTGCTTTCTATCTCTCTGTCTCTCTCCGTCTGTCTGGTGAGCGCACGTGCCCTATAGCAAAAAAAACTCTCTCAAAAAAAAAAAAAAAAAAAAAAAAAAGAAAAGAAAAAGAAATGAAGACCCCCTTAGGGAGGAGATGTTTAAAACACATTTTTTTTTTTTGGAGAGGTTTTCGCTATAGGGCGCATGCGCTCGCCAGACAGACAGAGACAGAGAGACAGAAAGTGAGAAATCACCCCCCAGAGGGGATGGTCATACCACAATCCCTTCTCCTCCATTCTCCTCTTGGGATCTTGGGCACACACGCACATGCGCCTGGCGTGAGTTTTAATCCACCGGGTCCGGGACGCGAACCGCAGTCGACTACGTGGGAGTCCAGCGACAGCCATTACGCTAACTGCTGGTTCCCTAAAACACATTTTTCTGTTTTTTTTTTTTTTTTTTTTTTTTTTTTTTTTCCCTGAGTCTTGGGCTTAAAAGAATATATATCAAGGAATTGCTTGTTATTGGTCCTGATATTTAATACATTATTTTAATGTAGGGCTTTAAAAAAAAAATCCTTATCAGAGGTGCATGCCCTTGCCAGAAGGAGAAACAGAGAGACAATAAGAGGAGAGAGAGAAGACAGCCCCCAGTGGGGCGTGATCATGCCACAATCCCTTCTCCATTTCTCCATCCTGTTGGGAATTTGGGCTTGAACACATTCGTGTCTGACATGTTTCCCTAGCCCACAGTCAGGAATTCTAACAGTGTGGTCAGCCACGTGGGATCCAGCTGCCGCAATCACCAGACCACAGATTTGGTCCTTTCCTGTTACAAAGAGTTGTCAGTAGTCAATTCTATATTACTAAGAGTGTGTAATAGTCAACACATTTAATAAACATTTATTGAGCTTTTCTCATATACAAAGCACCATCACTTTGCCCCCACTCAAATTCGATAACGTGGCCTCTAAACAGGTCTTTCCTAAACATAAATCAAGCACAGCCTGCTTCTCACCCTGGTTATGGGGGGCTCTAAGTCCACCTCTGCCAGGTGTCAGGAGAGAGAAAAGCCATGAATGATCTGAAGCACTTTCCGAAGAGTCAGTTACTAGAGAATTTATGTGTGTGCACACTGTGGATGAGAGTGCATACTGTGGATGTGTGTGCAGGGGATATACTTTTGCATTTTTTTTAAAACTATTTTGTGGATTAGAAAGCAGTCTGTTCCATTGGGCTGCTTTGGGGTCTTATTATGGCAGGGCCTACAGCAAAGGAGGTAATTTCTAGTGGCACAATTGGACAAGTACTAAATAGTAACCTGGGCACTTAGACTAATGCACTACTTTGTAGGCACATTAAAACTTCACTGGGCCGGCAGGTGGCATGGTAGTTAAGGGCACTGGACTCCTTCATGGTTGACAGTATTTGAGTCCTGAACCTGGCAGCTTGCTTTCTCACTTTCTCTCTCTCACTCTGTCCCTCTCTGGTCAAATTAAAATAAATAAAGTTAAATAAAATAATTCTTAAAACAAAACAAACAAAAAAACTTTACTAATGGGGCCAGCAGGTCATGTGGTGTTTAAAGGCACTAGACTCTCACATGGCCACCATGGCTCAAGTCCCGGCCTTGGCAGCTTGCTTTCTCACTTTCCCTTTCTTTCTCTGTCTCTCTCTGGTCAAATTAAGAAATAATAATAATAGGGACCAGCTGTTGGCATGGTGGTTAAAGGCACTGGACTCCCACATGACCAACAATGGTTCAAGTCTTGGATTTCTCACTTTCCCTCTCTTTCTCTGTCTTTCTCTGGTCAAATTGGAAAATAATAATAAATAAAGTTAAAATCAAATAATTCTTTAAAAAATAATGATAGATAAAATAAATAATTTCAAAAGAAACTTCACTATTTGAAATTTGTAATAATCTAAGTAAATTTTACAGTTCATGTGTAGTCAGAATGTAAAAAATAATGATGAGCTGTTTTACTTTTCAGCGATGATTTAAATACTAAAGAAAACTTTAAAAAGACAAACACAATATAAGTAGTCATTTATATTCAAATATTTAATACATGAATTACTGGAATTCTTATCTATTCATCAAAGCAGATGTGGAAGTTGATCAGTCTCATTTTGAATCACATTATGTATTTGAATATTGATAAAACGTCCTTTTATTTATTTAACAATATTTTTCATGGGAGAGAGAAAGAGTGAGAGGAAGCAAGCAGGAGTAGTAGAGAGAGAAAAGAGTTGTTTTTGACAGGCTGTCTTGTGATCCTGCCCCAGTCTTCCAGTTAACTAGGATTATAGGCGCCTACCACCACCCCCAGCTTGTTCAGGTTGTTCTGGGATCTAAACCCGGACCTACCATGTGGCCTCAGCCTCACACTGAGGCACCCTATGGCTTGTGCCATCACAACTGGGCCAACAATAGTCCTATAATCAAGATTTTTTTCTTTGCCTTTCCCTCTTCTTAACATTCATAATAACCAGTAAGGTATAAATCACTCACCATCTTTCATTTTCTATCACATAAACTTTTTGAAGAAAGTGTGATTTCCTAGCTCTTAAGTGGACACATTGTAGCAGGGTCATTGCAGTGAGGGTCTCCCATACAATGACTTTTGAATGACCTAATTAGCTTCTATTTGGAGGGGAAAAAACTTGGTAATCAATAATAAGCCAATGGCCCATTTCCCTGGGGAAATCCTGACACACCTGTTAATCATTTCTAGCCCTGATTCATTCAATTTAGACAGAAGACAATTATTACGAAATTCCCTGCTAAAGCCTGTAGAACAAAAGTGTATGCATTCATTCCCAGCTTTAGTAAAGTCCTCACTGACAGGGTGGCAAAATCTACCTAAAGGTCATTTGCTGCAAATACAGGATGTTGCAAGCACATTGGGGTTCAGTTCTCAACATTGCTTCATGTATCATTTATCCCGTGCCATACTGTCCCCCGGGTACTAGTTTTACTCTCCCTGTCCCAGTGTTTAGGACCAAAGAGCACGTTGTGTGTGGAGTGGAAAGCACATTAGCTCGGCCACAGTGGAAGGGCTGTGTGTGACACTAGGAATACACCTCACTGGCCTGGGTTTCAGTGTCCCCTCCTATGAAAGGCAAGAGTTGAATGAGCACCATCTTTCTGATGCCTGCCAGCCCCAACTGTGCCTGCTTCTATAATGAAGCAGGGAAAGATGAGATTGGAATGGTGATGGAGGCTGGTGGGTGAGTGTGGTGAGGGGGTGTAGTTGGAGGAGACTTTGAATGCAAGACTGAAGAGATTTTCTACCATAGACAGAAATTCATTTAGGTTCCTGAGAGGCAAGATGAAGTGATGACAGTGATGTGAGAGTTAGAGCGATCTGACAAGTGTGTACAATATGCCAGAGTGGATTAAGGATGTCACGCATATGTAACTGTAACAGCAAAGGCAAGGCAAACAGCCACTCATTATTTTTACCTTTTAGAGGGGAAAAAATTCCACTCTTGTCTTCTTGCAAAGAGCTAATTAAATAAGAAATTGTAAGCCTAAAGGAAAATTCCATGTAGAGGGTTCACATTTTTTTTTTTAATCTCCTGATAATCATTCTCATCCACATCTCTTACATGAACACAGGCCTTTACAGTTTCCAATTTTTACAGATGCTGTCTCATTCCATCCCTCAAGAATCAAGTATTTTTCAACAACAGAAAAAGTCCTAGGCTAGACTGAGAAACAACTGATCACAGACCCTTTTAAGTAACCTAGACGTATTAGCGTATTCTTATGAAATGGCTCACGTGGCGGATGGCTCAGAGCAGGTACTCTTTGGAAGTGGGTCATGAGTAATGAAGCGTGGAAGTCTACCTCCTGGAGCAAGCTGAACGGCAAGTGGATTCCTGGCCTTCAGGGCATCCTCATGAGTGCACTCTGACTCAGTTACGCTGCCCGGTTTCTTGGGAAATGTGAATTCCTCCCACAGCCAACTGCTTTTCAGGACTACTATCTTCTTACCTGAGGTTTGACTACCATGTGTCACATGGGAGCTATCCACAGGCTAAGAACCAGGTTGGAATTCCCACTGACAATTCCCACTGATAGGCAGAGGTTACCTAAAGTGTAGTGTTGACTGAGAAGGATCCTGAGACTGTTATGCGTTACTGCTGTCCGCCATGGGTACAAAAGGGAAGGATGACTGCAAAGGTCCTCATTTTGGCCACCCCTGTCCTAAGCCTTAACCCTTAGGACGTAAACCTCCACCAAGGATTTGCCTTTACCAAAGTAGTTTCTAATTAGACCAGACATTAAATTTGTGAACTACTCAGTTACTATTTTATTTCAATGTAGCCTCCAGAGAATTCCTCAACAGGCTGTAAGGTCATCTCTAATATGCTACCCTCCCCCTTTTGAGTTATATAAAACTCCTTTGCTTTTAACGGTGGTGTTTGATTTTTTTTTTTTTTTTTGGCAAGTGATCATTTGGCTGTCAGCATAGTATACATCCCTTTCCTAAAGCAAGGTAATCCTAATTTTGGCAGGGAACACGTTGTTTCTTAAGGAAAGCAAGATGAAGCCTCTTTTATAAGTCATCATCTGGATGCCAATAGGTTATAGCCCTAACACTAAAGTTCAAGGCAAGTGTCCAGTCCCTCTTTTAAATGAGAACCTGGCAAAGCACTGAAAGTTTGTCCCCAGATTCACTGGGTCCTGGGCTACTTTCCACAGGGGGAAAGAAAAAAATCCCTATTAGATTGCTTGTTGAGGCTTCAACCAGTCTCTGAAATTTGCGACTTTATTATTTTTTATTTTATTTATTTATTTATTTAGAGATTTTTGCTATGGTGCACATATGCTCGCCCAAGGGCCAGGAGAATAGAGAGACAGAAAGCAAGAAATCACCTCCTGGGGGGGATGGCCACACTGCAAGTGGTTCTCACTTTCCTTTGTTCTCTCTCTCTCTCTGACTCTCTCTTTTTTTTTTTGGAGAGGTTTTTGCTATAGGGCGGATGCACTTGCCAGACAGAGAGATAGAAAGCGAGAAATCAGCTCCCAGGGGGGATGGCCACCCTGCAATCCCTTCTCCTCCATTCTCCTCTTGGGATCTTGGGCACGCATGCACATGTGCCCAGCGTGAGTTTTAAGCTACCAGGTCAGGGACGCAAACCACGGTCGACTACATGGGAGTCCAGTGAACATAGCCATTACACTAACTGCTGGTCCCTCTGTGACTCTCTTCATTAAGACATGCTCCTCTCCAAAAAAAAAAAAAAAAAAAAAGACATGCTCCCTATAGCAAAAAAAAAAAAAAAGAACAGAAAAGCTATCACATTATAAACTCCTCTCACTGTATGAGCGACTTATCTTGCCTGATCAGAGTTCTCCTTTGTGCTTTCTTTACTATTATCCCAAGAGCATAGAGGAATGCCAGATAACTGCGGCTGCTTACGTATTGATCAGTGTGGTAAAGTTGAGCCAGAAAAGGTAACTACAGTTTTCCATACCTCCACTTTTTGTTCTGTAAAATGGGAGTAATATTATCAGTTTTGTCTACTGTATAGGTTTCAACACACATAAAATAGTATAATGTTCTTTATAAACAGTGTTTAATAGCAAGAACTATAGTGCTATTAAGGTAAAGGTGCTAAAGGTAAAACCCTAGGGTTTCTTCTTTGGCAAGGATTAGGTTCTTTAAAATAAATTTTTTTCCCACAGGGTGTATGTGCTTACCAGAGACAGGGGTAAAGTGAGAAATCACCCTCCCCCCCCCCCCCCCCAGGGGAAATGGCCATGCTGCAATTCCTTCTCCTCCATTCTTCCCTTTTCTTTTGGGCATACACAGACACATGCACACTGGGCATTTTTCAAGCCCCCACACAGTCGCCATGTGGGATCCGCCCATATTACTTCCACACCACCTGCTGGCCCTGTATTTCATTCTTTTCTTCTTTCTTTCTTTCTTTCTTTCTTTCTTTCTTTCTTTCTTTCTTTCTCTCTCTCTCTCTCTCTCTCTCTCTCTCTCTCTCTCTCTCTCTCTCTCTCTCTCTCTTTCTTCCCTCCCTCTTTCTTTCTTTCTTTCTTTCTTTCTTTCTTTCTTTCTTTCTTTCTTTCTTTTTCTTTCTCTTTCTTTCTTTCTTTCTTTCTCTTGTTTTAAGTATATGTACTCACCAGAGAGAGAAAGAGAAAGCGAGCAAGCACTCCCCACCCCACCCCCACCCCCCACCCCCAGGATGGCTATGCCACAATCCCTTCTCCATTCTTCTCTTGGGATTTCGGGTGCACTGTATTTTCCAAAACTATCAGTGCCTTCAGTTCAATGAAATGCTCACATAAAGAGAAGGATAGGGAATGGAAACTTCTGAGTAAGGAAACAGCAGATTTACTTCTCACATCTCATATTCTTTATGAGCTAAACAACCTAATTATGAACTAATTAACAGTTTTTTTTTTTTTTTTGGAGAGGTTTTTTGCTATAGGGCGCGTGCGCTCGCCAGACAGACAGAGAGAGACAGAGAGACAGAAAGCGAGAAATCACCCCCCAGGGGGGATGGTCACGCCGCAATCCCTTCTCCTCCATTCTCCTCTCGGGATCTTGGGCACGCACGCACACGCGCCCGGCGTGAGTTGTAAGCCACCGGGTCCGAGACGCGAACCGCGGTCGACTACGTGGGAGTCCAGCGACATAGCCATTACACTAACTGCTGGTTCCCCTAATTAACAGTTTTATAATCCATATTTCATTGGTTCCTGCCTTTGCCTAACTCATGCAGGAACTCCAACTCCTTGCAAAGTCGGCCTGCCTATAATTTCTAAGCGCCTCTAGGCAGCGTTTCACATGGGCTCAAGGACACATCTGATCTGCGGCCACACCGACATCTGCAGCTGGGCTTTCTGTTGTCTTTGAACACTTCTGGTATCTGTCAGTGAGCCAGCCCCAATGAGCCAGCGCACTAATCCCTGCTAGACACCTTTCATGATCTCCACCGCGAGCTACGAGAAATGAAAATGCTTCTGTGTTTTCTGGAGTCTCTGATACTACAAAATTAGGCCATATTGTCTGCCCCAATCCTTTATCTTGGGATTATATTTTGTGATGTAACAAAGATTTTAGTGCGCTCCTACTTCTGCTTTTGGTGCTCTCCAAGAGGAGTCCATGAAGCCATCTTTGATATGAATCCTCAAGAAAGCTCAGGCATTGTCCCCTTAATCTAAGAGTGACATCTAAAATATGAACAGGTTAACAGCTGGGACAACATGGGCACTGACCAACTGGAACTCTGGCTGGTGCATTGTAGCAGTGCAAATGGACTGAAAAACAGCCTGGCCAAACCTCCTCTTCTCTGGCACCCACACTTCTTAACAGTCTTTCTGCCAAAAACCCTTATGTAAATCACCTCTTGGCAGCCTGAACCAACCAATTTGCCAGCTAAGCCACAACATGCTTGAAACCCAGTGGTGGACAGAGCCTTGTACCAAGCTGTGATTCTCCGTTATATTTGAATGCACCTAATTTTTAAAATTTGGTACCCACGTTATATTATTATAGTAATAATAGTGAAAAAGATTAAGGTGAAAAAGAATCAGAAAAGCAACAAATTAATAAAACAGCTATTTTTGGTTTTTGACATTTCCTCTGAGGGCTTATCCATATGCAAATATTTAATAAGATTATAATTTTAATGGTTATGATTAGGCTTATTTTTCCAACTATAATCATATTACTCATTTAGTCAACATTTATTGAGTTCTTACTATGTGCACTGCACAGCATCAACTGAGATTGAGAGAAATGATTTACATCTCCATGAACTTCCATTGAAGCAGGAAGAAAGTTACATATGAAGGCAGAGGCTAGACAGTGGCGCAGCAGTAACACAATGTTCAAGGTTGACCCACAAGGGAAGGTTCCATGCTTGTATCCAGAGACCTCCCTGAACATGCTAGAGACTCATGCCCACAATTCAGGATTGGCTGAAGCTGGGGGTGAATTACGGCATGAGGGCCCTATTGAGGGGTGCCTCTCTCTCTGTATCTGTTGCTCATAGGAGAAAGTAAGAAAAGAAAGACAGGAAGGCAGACCATGTATGTGTCTTCCTTTGGCAAGTCCTTGTTGATACTTTTTTATTTTCCATTCAATGATTTCTCTGATGCTTTTAAGCACTTCCCTTTAACTACTCTCATGCTAGATTAAAAACTTAATTCCAGGGACCAGCAGATGGTGTAATGGTTACATCCCTGGACTCCCATGTAGCCGACCGCGATTTGAATTCTAGATCCAGTGGCTTAAAATCCAC
The DNA here is from genome assembly GCA_026018925.1 of Tupaia tana. Lineage (NCBI taxonomy): Eukaryota > Metazoa > Chordata > Mammalia > Scandentia > Tupaiidae > Tupaia > Tupaia tana. The sequence goes on along the minus strand of JAKSZU010000020.1, from coordinate 22,869,698 downwards.
ACCAGGCACATGTGTGTGCATGCCCAAAATCCCAATATTTAGAAGGAATTGCAGTGTGGCCATCCCCTCTGGGAGATGATTTCTCACTTTCTGTCTCTCTGTCTCTCTCTGTCTCGCTGGCAAGAGCAAATCTCTGGTGAGTGCATGCACCCTATAGCAAAAATCTGTCTAAAAGCAAAAAAGGAGCTTAACTCCAAGGAATAGATTACTTAACTCCGAGTTCCAGGTGACATGACTCTAGATTATATTTGTCTTTAATTCTAAAAGAGCCGGTACCCCCCTTTGACCTTGGAAATCTTTTTAAAATGCAGTTAAATAAACCAGTTATACTTTAAAACATACATAGCCATTTTCTCCATTTGCCATAAGCAAACGTGTTTTCTGCCACATGCGACAGTCGTGCCACACAGGAGACACACAAGAAGCCTTTCCTGGTGGGATCAGGATATTCAATATTTGTGTCTTCTCATACTTTCACCAACACAAAGCAGCAAAATCTATCACATTTTTTTTACAATCACAGACCAAGTGTTCGCCGATAAAAACCAGGATAATTGGAACACTTTTGATGAAAAGATTAAAAATGAAAACTGTATTCAAACTGTCAAAAGTAGAAAGTAGAAACTTCAGGATACAGAGAGACGCTCCCCTGTCTCAAACATACTGCTATCTCAAAAGGAAGGAGAACCTAAATTGGTATTTTCCTGAGATCTTTTTGAATGTTTTTAAAATAGTAGTGAGAGTCACTTGGGAAATGAATGGTTATCTTTCTTAAATGATTACCTTTTTTGTCAAGTACAGAACACTGTTGGCGTACACAAAATGTAAATTATCAAAGAATGCCAACACACACCGCGTAATATTAATGGGTTTACTCAAGTAAGCTGTAAACCCTCTCCTATGAGACTCCTTTAGGTCTGATATCTGGCACTTCCTACCACTGTTGGATCTGGATGTTACAGAAGAATACACATTTCTGGAGGGGGTGCATGCATTCCCTCCCAATTCCTTTCAGAATCGCACTGTAGAGCACAAGAATGATGTCAGAGCTATGGTGCATTTTGATGACACAACTCCAAACTGGTCTGCTGGAGGGAGACAGGCCCCCTGCATTCTGGAGTTCTTTCTTTGATGATCCATGGAGCTTCTTTTTTGATTCCTCCCAGTTTTCCCCCCTCCAAGTCAAGATATTCAAGAAACAGAATCCTAAATTTCTTGTAGTTTTAACACTTACCATGAACATGATAAAAACCTACTTTTATTCTATTCTGAGATGTGAGTTCTATCTCCATGTGAAGAAGAAATATCTGACCATTTCTGATAACTGCTGGCTATTGAGGTCCTGAAATATTTGTTCTGGGCATTTCTCAGGCCTGACTTACTACATTGTAATGCACATCAAACAAAGTCGAATTACCTATTTATTGAAAAGAAGTGTGCTTAGGGCCAGAAAGTGGCATAGTGGTGAGGGTGCTGAATCTCACATAGCTGACTCCACAGTTCCAGTCCCAGATCCCATGGCTTGAAAACAGGCACATGTGTGCATGCCCCAAATCCTGACAGGAAAAAGGAGGAGAAAGGCTTGTGGCATAGCCATCTTCGCTGGGGGTGATTTCTCACTTTCTCTGTTTCTCTCGGGCAAGCACACACACCCTACAGCAAACTATAAACAAAACAAAACAAGACAAAAACTGGGCTTAAATCAAAGTATTGATTCAACATCTACTTATTGTGTTCAATTTATGTGAATTCATTAATTCAATTCAACGTAAAAATATTTACGCTCTCGTTTAAAAAAACTCTTTTTGAAAAATGTGAACAAAAATGGAGGTGGTCTGATGGTTAAGATGGCTAGTTCCCACATTGCCTACTACAGAATTAGCGTCCCAGACTGGAAGTTTGAGAAATACTCTTGGGACGTGTGCGTGAATGCCCCAAAATCTTGAAGGAGAGGAAATTGTGTCGTGACCATTTTTCATGGGGAGGGAGGAATTTTCTCACTTTCCCACTCTCTCTTTCTCGGGCTTTCTCCAGTGAGTGTTCACGCCCACTGGTAAATTAAAAAAAGAGGAAGGAAAGAAGGAAGAAAGAACATACAGTAAACTAAATCATTTCGAAGTAGTCCAGAATAATCTAATCAGTAGTAATATAGTAAACCACACAGATTACACTCTCTTAGCAGCAAAAATGTGACAAGCATAAAAAACTAAAAGGATTCATCAAAGATTTCTCTTTTATCTTAGTACATTTCTTTAGATGTTAAAATTACAGTATTTGTATTAACTGTCAAAGGCTGGATATGAAACTTTTAATACAACCAGAGTCTACTTCATAGCCACAATATTTCAAACACTCTCCCTCTTCTTTTGGGGCAGTCATTCATTACTTTCCCATTTGAGCACACCTCATTGGCTTTCAGAAGCATGACCAAGTATGCTGTGCCTTGTTACCCTCGGCACATTTTTAGCAACAGGACAAACCGACCTCACACTGTGTTACTTCTGAGGCTTTCCTACAATGGTCATGTCTTGCATTGCCTAAAATATCTCCCATAATTCTTCTCTGTGTATAGGACAAAGTCCAGATTTCTTGTTGTAACAAAGTTCCCTCAAATCTGGCCCCAAACTGCTTTTTAAACCTTATCTTTCATTAGTCTCCTCTATCAGCTTCTGTTCTAGCCAAACTGGTTTTCCTGAAGTCAGATTAACACTTAACACTGTCTTTAGTTGCTCTGACTGTTCCACCCACCTAAGGGTTTACTAAGAAAGTGGTTTGTCTGATGGGTTGGAATTGAAGTGGTGGAAAGTAATTTACTTCTTCTCATTTCTCCATCTCCAAATCCTACTACTCATCCCACTTGAGACTGAAGCGTCCTCCGTTTACCTATCATACATGACTGTATGAGCAATTTATTTGAGCATATGAGTAACAACCATATGAGCAAATTATCTTCTGCCTCATGACTTTTTATGGATTCAAAATGTGATTTTTATAATTTATTATTTAACTTTTCATGCAGTTGTTTCCCCACAAGATAAATTCCCCAAGGACATAGAACCACTCATGTACTTCTTTATATCAGATGCCTAGCAGATGTCTTCCATGGAGTATGTACTTTCTAAGTATTGGTTAGTTTTTATTAATTCAACTCATATGACCGGATCCTCAGTAAAAATGTTTGTTGGAAAGATCTGCTGAGGTATTTGGAGTTTTGGTAAGGAATTTCACTGTACCCAGAGGCTTCTGAAGAAGATGTGAATCACAGTGAAGAAATATGTTATTTGGAGGGCCGGTTCTGTTTAAGAGCAAACAAAAACATTATTACAGAATATTATTGGGTTGTTGGAAAAGTCACAACATATTTTTCTGTTTTTCTATGCAAAAATGCATCATGACTTTTCTGACGATCTAATAAATGACATGTAAAGTGAATATTTTAATCTATAGTTAAATATGCCAATACACTAATAAAAGTACTTTATGTTTTGAATCTTGATCCAAATGCAGTCATATTTTGTAGAATCAGAAATATGACACATACAGATGGGGTCTTAAACTCATAGAAAATGCATTTATTATGAAAAAAACTATGCATGGATTTCAACATTTTTTTGAACTGAAATAAACTTGTACTAACTTGTCCTAACATGCCTGAACAGTAACTAGTTTGGAGAGTCACTATCAGAACAACATGAATTCTGCTAAAATAAAAGAACAAACATCAAACTTGTATAATTTTTTTTTTTTTTGAGAGGTTTTTGCCATAGGGCACGTGCGCTTGCCAGACAGACAGAGAGACAGAAAGCGAGAAATCACCCCCCCAGGGGGGATAGTCATGCCACAATCCCTTCTCCTCCATTCTCCTCTTGGGATCTTGGGCACGCACGCACACACGCCCGGTGTGAGTTTTAAGCCACCTGGTCCGGGACGCGAACCGCGGTCGACTACATGGGAGTCCAGTGACATAGCCATTACGCTAACTGCTGGTCCCCAAACTTGTATGAATTTTGAGTGGAAGAACTGTGAAATAAATGATGCCTTACGAAGTTTATGGCGCCAATGCCCTAAAGAAATCAACAGTTTAAAAATGGATAAATTGGAGCCCAGCAGATGGCATGGTGGTTACATTACTGGACTCCCACATGGCTGATCACGGTTCAAGTCCCGGAGCTGGTGGCTTGAAAATCATGCCAGGTGCATGTGTGTGCATGCCCAAAATCCCAGGAAGAGAATGGAGGAGAAGGGATTATGGTGTGGCCAATCCTCCCCCCCCCCCCGCCACCAGGGGGTGATTTCTCACTTTCCCTCTCATTGTCTCTGTCTTTCTTCCAGCATGCATATGTGCCCTATGGCAAAAACCTCTAAAAAAATGGGATACATTTTTAGAAGGGATGAGAGGCCAGGTGGTGGTGCATCAGTAAAACATACTGCTGAGGGAACAAGGGAAGGTTCTAGGTTTGTGCCCAGAGAATTCCCAGTCTGTCAAGCATGCATATGCTCCTGATCCAGCGCTGACTGACGCTGGGGGTAGATTGTGGCATCAAGACCCTGTTGATGGCACTGCCTCTCTCACTCATGGAAGAAATAAACCTAAAGAAAAAAAAAAAGCGGGTGGGACGAGATGATGTTGAAGATGGCACCCGCAGTGTCATAATCCATACACATCAATTTGTGAGGAAAAAAACTAATCTTGTTTGTATCCTAATTGAAGAGGTCCAAAAATTAACCGCAGACATGCTAGTTAATGCCGTAGACATTTCTTTAGTATTGGTTATAATTAGGTTCAATTTACCCAATTCTGACTGAAAAATGAAGTTGGGTCAATTTTCTGCTCAATGGATGCCAAAACTGCTGCATCCAGATCTGCGGCAGATAAGCGCTGAGTTTTCAATGGAAATTTTAAACAAGTGGGATCAAGATCCTAAAGCAGTTTTTGAGGAACTGTGGCAGGAGATGATGTGTGGTTTTACCAGTACCGTCTTGAAAGCAAAGCACAACGCAACGGCTACCAGGAGGCGAAAGAGGTCCGAAGCAACAGCAGACAGGTCAAGAGCACAGGTCATAGCAACAGTGTTTTGGGGATGCTCAAGATATTTTGTTAACTTTCTGGACAGCCAAAGAATGTTAACATCTGCTTATGATGTTTGGAGAAAGTTAGCTGAAGCTTAAGCAGAAAAATGCCAGGGAATGCTTCATAAGTTGATGTTTCTGCTTATGCCTCTCCTCAAGCAAGAATAATTTTGCAAGAATTTCCATGGAAAGTCATTAGGTATCTACCTTACTGTCCTGATTTAGCTTCTTCTGACTTGTTTGTTTCCTAATCTTAAAAAAATCTTTAAAGGGTACCAATTTTCTTCATTTAATAGTGTAAAGAAAAGTGCATTGAAATGGTTTAATTCCCAGAACTCTCAGTTCATTCGGGATAGATTAAATGGCTGTATCATTGCTTACAAAGGAGTCTTGAACCTGATGGAACTTATATTGAGAAATAAAGTTTTCATTTTTATCTTTTAAATCCTCTCCCTTCCCCTTTTTTTACTGCCAGAGGATGTGAGTGCTCGCCACCCACACCCACACCCACACCCACAGAGAGAGAGAGAGAGAGAGAGAGAGACGCCCCCAGTAGGATGTGATCATGCTGCAATCTTTTCCTCCATTCTATCAGAATTCTAGGCACACATGCACAGACACCAGACACCCACACCTGGTGTGTTTCTTAAGCCACCAGGGCCCAGATTTGAACTGTGCTGTGGGATCCAGCTTCCAATGCACAGTGCCTAATCACTGTGCAATGAGGTTGGCCATTTTTTTATCAGCTAATTTAATTTCCCATGAACATTTTGAAATTTTGTCATATAATCTGAAGTCCTATATTTTTCAATTAGTACTGTGTAATAAACATATTTCTAAGTTGCTTTTAATCATTGTATTTCATTTTTACTGGTTGCCTAATAAGGAGTTACAAGGCATAATATACTTAACTACTCTATTATTCAATTCTGTTTTCCTTTATTTTCCCTTGGCTCAGGTCTTGTATACTATATAATCTCAAACCTCTTCCAGATTTTTGAATACCCTGTTATATACATTTATGTTAGTGTGTAACTTTTTTTTTTTTTTTTTGGCCTGGAATTTTCTTGCACATCTGGACAACCAATCTTTTTTTTTTTCAAAATATTTATTTATTTATTTCCATTTGTTGTTATTATCATCTTTAAATTTTGACCAGAGAGAGACAGAGAGAGAGAGAAAGGGAAAGCGAGAAAGCAAGCCTCCAGGTCCGGGACTCGAACCATGGTCAGCAACATGGGTATCCAGCGCTCTTAACCACCACGCCACCTGCCGGCCCCTGGACAACCAATCTTTGTTTAAACTACCAGTCTACAAACTTTTTTGATATTGAATTAACAAGATGTACACACTATAAGAGGTACACCAAAGGCTCATTCTGTCCAACCTCTGGGTACATGTACCCTATTCTGGAGACCACTAAATACAACTTGGGTAACAATCTCTGAGATCCTCTTTGTTCTCTGTGCTAGCTCCAAAATTGGCCAGATTATGCCATGGTATTATCTGTAAACATGTCTCCTCCACAGTCACAGAGCTCTTTCATGGCTGGGTTAAGACAAGTCATTTCCAAGTAGCTTTCATTATTCTTTGTGTTCCTGTGTTCCCAAGGCCTATCACGGTGCCTGACAGAGTTATTAGAAGCAGGATAATTGTTCACTCAATGGTCTGGAATGAAGTTCTATTGGTTTCTTTTGGATGACCTCTAAAGGAGAAATTTCCAGGGCTTGGGCACCAGAGTTAGGCTATAGGTTTGAAAACCACTTCCAAGTTGTGAGCAAGTTCTTTCTCCTGCTTCTTAGTTTTCTCACCAGTAACATAAGGGTTGGAACAACAAAGCATCTACTACGTACATAGTTCTGACCATTTCGTGGCAAATACCTAGCACTGTACCAGCATAAATTAACTTACATTACTGATTAAAGGGCACAATTTTTAAAATGACTTTTGATACTACCACCAAACTAAGCTCCTGTTGATGAATTCTAGTAGACAACAGGTTATTTCATCATCCTTACTTTGATATAAACTGACCCCTTTGATGGTATACTGTTGGTCACAGCCAATTCATTTTTTGGTTGCCTATGGGCGGCAAGTTTCTTCTGCTGCTTCAGGCGTTTAAAGGTATTCTGATTTTCTGCTCAGCTCTGAAACTGCCTCCCCAAATCCCTCTAAAAGTACCTGTCTAGCTGCTGCTACTTACCTCCCCTGTTAGATTACCTTCCTGTGGAGTATGTATAAGTTTTCGACAAAAGGTGTAGATAATACTGGAAAGCACAAAGACAATAAATTTCACCCAAGATGCCACCAAAGTTAGTACTTCCATACCTTACATGTGCAAGCACACACATATATACAATTTTAAATAAATGGGATAAGCAATATTACTTCTTGATGGAAGGCAGAATGATCTAGAACAGAGGCTAGACTCAGCTCTGGGCATAAACACACCCCAGTGCTGTCATCTCCTCAGTCTGTGATCTTGAGTAATGTACTTATTCTTAGAAAAATTTCTTAAACTCCCTCTCCCACCTATTAAAAAAAAAGGGCCAATAATGCTCATCTCTTGGAATTTTGAGAAAGCTTGAACAATAAATCAACTTACTCAATAAATGTATTTACTCTTAATCTTCACTTTGATCTTCATATTGGGGGTCCTTTCCTAGAATTCATTACTAAACAACATTTTCCATCTCATAGTGTCTGACTACAAATTTCTGGATCACAGAAATCATACTTTATCCGGTTTTGAAGACCAACACCCAATAACACTGAGGTGTCTAATACAAGTTGGCTAAGTAAATGATGTCCTAAGATGTTTGCTCTTGAACTTCTGTTTGGAATAGTTCACTCTGGGTTAATCTAAATAAATGATATCTCATATTCTATATGTCATTTCATTACTAAACCTGTCTATATTTCTGTCTAGTTACAAATCAAAATGCAGCTAAGTGAACAAGTTAATCATTCTAGTACCTAGTTTGCGCATCTGTAAAAACCAAACAAGTGTTTCCCTTCCTATTTTACTGGATTGCTGTGAGAACCAAGATATAATGCATGTCAAAGTAGTTCTTAAACTGCAAAGACCTATGCAAATGCTTGTTATTACTATATGATGCCATTTCATTGGGTATTTAACTTTTTGTTTTGCTATGGGCACATGCACTTGCTGGAGTCAGAGAGCGAGCAAGCGAGTGAGCGAGAGAGAGAGAGAGAGAGAGAGAGAGAGAGAGATATCATCCCCTACAGGGTATGGCCACACAATCCCTTCTTCTCTAGTCTTCTCTCGGGATTTTAGTTATGCATGCACATGCACCTGGCATGATTTTCAAGCCACTAGGTCTCGAACTCGAATCATTATGTCTTTTACGTAAGATCCAGACACCTTAACCCCTGTGCCACCTGCTGGCCCTTGCTGTGCATTTAAATTTACATCTATTTTCTTATGGAATGCTCACTAACTTTCCCCCTCATGATAGTTACTCATTCCGTACCACTAAAGAATGCTTTCCTACATTGACAGCTTTCTAATCTGTTGGTTTATTGCTACCTTGGCTTATAATCACTGATCTCTACAAGGATAACTGGAAAAGCCCTGGAGGAAACGGAAGTGTTATCTGACTAAGGGGGATGCTCACAAACAGGCACACACAGTATAAGGCATAAGGTTTAGGTGACAAGATAAAGCAAGATAAACCAGAAGTGGGGGTTGTGTGCAAGAGTCTGGAGTTTGAAGTGGAGTACATAAACACGGTATCTGAATCCTGGTTCTGCTCTTTTAGTTTTGTGGACCTTGGATAAGCTAGGAAAATCTTCCGAGTCTCAGTTTCCTCATTTGAAAACTGAAGAAAACGGTACTTAACTTCATAGGATTGATACATTAAAATGACATAGTATGTGCGAAGCACTTAAGAATAGTATCTACCATACTGTAAACACACGACAAATACAAACTATTACAATGAACATAAACTGGTAAGTGGTTGACAACAGGTGGGAAGTTAAAGTAAAAGCGGGTTTGAAAGTTTGGAGAAACAATCATTGACTGTTTCAGTAGTTCTGCATTTTGTCATAAACTACTTCATTAAGTCCTAATTTTAGACTGATTTTTTTCCTGCTATAAAATATCCCCCTCTTGGTTAGATTTTTCTTTTTTTAAGTAGCCTTGGTAAAGCTACTTACTAATCACATCCTTAAGGTAGGCTATTTTTGTACTTACTACATACAAAATAATATGTTTTCAAACTGTACAACCTAAGTATTTGTTATTTACTTTTCCTGCTAGTATAATTGAGAGTAGAGATGGGAAGTAGAGGAGAGGAAAGCAGGATTTAAAACCTTGCTGCACAGCATTTTATGGAACAGTGGCAAAAGTCTTTCATAATAGCATGGAGAGGCACCATTCAGATGACAAAGTTGCCAACCACTGAGTTTGCTTTTAACATTCTTTATCCTCCTACATGGCATCCAGTGACCTCATGTTTTCTCTTAATTGCAAAGAACAAGAGCCTCTATGGCTCTTGGGCTATAAAACCTACGCTCAGGTTTGAGATTGCAAATTCATTGCCACTTGTCCATTTTTGCCCTGGGATGTTTTGCCATAGGGCGGGTGCCACCACGCCCTGCCCTGGGATATTTTTAAGTTAGGCCTGCAGGGTTTTGAAACATTGTTATCATTTAAAAATCCAGAGATTTGGCACAAAAATTCAACTTTAGGCTTTCTCCTGGGAGAGAAGGAGGGAAAAAATTTTATTTTTTTAGCATGTCAGACCCATATTCCTGAGGACAATAATGTGCTAAAAGCTGAGCAGCTCCTCCCTTTAGTTACAACATGGGTACTCCAATTTGTCATATTCCTTATTATTCCCCATTGTCTTACACGAGGCCAGTCTCGCTCGGATGCTTTGTCTGGCCCCTGGAGACACCGGAGCCTGCAAACTCCAGACCTTTCCTGTGCCCCATTAAAGCTTACTTTGTTTTGTCTCAAGCCCCTTACCAGTTTTTCAAAGCAATACCTATGTAATCTGATCAAATATGGGTACCTCTACATGTGCTTTCTGGAGATAGCATCTTAACAAAAAAGAGTGACTCTGCAGGTGGAAATTACAGGCACTACAGGATTACAATCAGGAAGCCAACTGCCCATTCTACTTTCTCCGCTGTTTGGACGTAGCCATGCCTCACTGTTCTCAGGCCACAGGAATCGGTTCTCTCCTAGAACAATGGACACTGGGCTATGTTTCTAACCTACTCAGAGTGCACTTTCATGGATCACCCTAGTTCCAAAAGATCCGAGGCTATTCTGACCACCCGTTTCCTCGGAGGCTGTAGGATATCCGGCCTGACCGCATTTCCCCCCACCTGGTTTCGGGGAGCGCTATGCGCTAGCCAGTCGCGCCCAAGGAGCGCGCGCCCCCAGCATGAGCTCATTTCTCAGGGGCGTTTCCAGAAGGCCGGCCAGGCCCGGCGTAGCAGGCGATGGGGGCTATCAATGGCCCCGCGTTGGGCGGGGCGCGGCTACCCGAAGGCGCTGCCTCTCTGAAGGCTTTGTTCCCACTTTGGCTCTGAGAACTCCCCGGGGCCAGGGCGGTCCCCTCGTTCCTTCTGGCCCTTTAGAGGAAGACGCCGAGCCTCGGCTCACGGGCGCCCGGAATCGGCAGCGCCCAGCCGACAGCTCTCGGGGTTGGGGAAAGGCCGCAAACACTCCGCTCGCTTGAGCGCCCAGAGCCGAGCCGAGCCGAGCCGAGCCGACCGCAGCAGTTTCGGAGGTGCCCCGTTTCCTATCCGCGGTTTCTACACCCGCTGCAGCAGGCGAGCCCGTCAGACTGTCCTCCACGATCCCAGTCAAGCTTCTCCCCGCTTCTGGGAGCGCCGCCGGAGGCCGAAGGCCAATCACACAGCAGCTAGGTCTTGCGATTGGACGGCAGTGAGTGCCGATTGGCCACCGCCAAGGGTTTCGGCCTCCCTCCCTTCTTCTTTTGCTCCCCCTCCAGCGCCAAAGCTTCGGGCCAATGAGACTGCGCTTTATAGATGCCCTCCCTTTCCTTTTTCTACTCCCCACCCAGGCGAGGGAGGAGAAGTTCTGACTGGCCAGATTGTCCTCGGAAGCCCCCGTCCCTTCACCAATCACCGAGGGTGGTACACTCCCAGCGGAGTTTTCCAGCCAATTACGAAGCGGCCGCGCAGCCCCGCCGCGCAGTTTCACTAGCGACCCCAGGTTTCACTGTCCTTAACTCTTTATGCTTTTTCACGAGAACCGGCGACTCTGATTGGGCACAGTTGCCATCATCGAATTTCTCCTCTAGCCACCCACAGAACAAGGCGAAACCACCTTCTTTTCCTTCGGCTACCTTCGGTATTTTCCGCTATTAGGGAGTGGTTTCCCAGCGACACTTTCTAATTGGCTCCTCAGCCCAATCGACATTTTCCGGGAGGAGCCGCAAACCAACGACGTCCGCTATTGGCTCCGCTCAGGCTTCGGCTCTCAAGCCGAAGCGGGCGGGCGCAGGGATCGGCCGGCGATTCCCAGACGCCTATTACGCGGGCGGCCGGGGCGCTGGGCGGTGTAAGGCTGGGTGGGGGAGGAAGGAGGCGGAGGACGAGTAGGAGGGGGGAGGGGGAGTGGGGAAGCGCAAGGCGGCTGCGCAGTCGGCGCTCCTCACACAGAACAGCCCCCGACCCGGGCGAATGCGGGCTTGTGCCGCCGCCGCCGCCGCCGCCCGGGCCGAGTGACAAAGGAAGGAAGGAAGGAAGCGAGGAGGAGCCGGCCCCGCAGTCGCTGACAGCGCTCCGAGCTGGGGGCAAAGCGCGGACACTTCCTGAGAGGGCACTGACCAGAGGCGAGGGGCGGAGGGCGGCCGCGCTGGTGCCGTGGACGGGGGAGGGGGCCCCGAGGGACGGGAGCGGTTGCCGGGTTCCCATGTCCCCGGCGTATGGGGAGCAGCCGAGGAGCCGCTGCCTGGGGTCTGAAGGGAGCCGCCGCCGCCACCGCCATGGCCGCTGGATCCAGCCGCCGCCTGCAGCTGCTCCTGGCGCAATGAGGAGAGGAGCCGTCGCCACCGCCCGCCTCTGACTTGACTAGCGACTCCGCCGCCCACCAGTTCGCCGGGCCCCCGCCGTCAGCCCGCCGGATCTCGCCGCTGCCGGAGCCGCAGCGTTTCCCGTCGCATCTCCGAGACACCCCCTCCCTTTCCCTCCCTCCTTCCCTCCCATCCCCCTTCTCTTCAAGCGTGAGACTCGTGATCCTTCCGCCGCTTCCCTTCTTCATTGACTCGGAAAAAAATCCCCGAGGAAGATATAATATTTAAAGTACTTATTTTCAATCAAGTATTTGTCCCTGTTTTATGTGATATATTTTTTTAGTTCCTCCCCTTTCCTCCATTCCCAAGAAAGAGAGGGGAAAGAATTGCTATTTTTTTTTTCCTTAACCTCTAAATCATCTATGTGTTAAATATCCGTACCGATCTGTCTTGAAGGAAAAATACATTGCTCGTTTTTTTTTTTCCTTTTTTTAAAATCGCTATACAAAAGGAGTGAAAAGCCAAGAAGACGAAGTCTTTTTCTTTGTGGGAGAACTTAATGCTGCATTTATCATTAACCTAACACCCCAACATAAAACAAAAGGAAGAAAAAGAGGAAGGAAGGAAAAGGTGATTCGGGAAGAGAGTGATCATGTCAGGGCGGCCCAGAACCACCTCCTTTGCGGAGAGCTGCAAGCCAGTGCAGCAGCCTTCAGCGTTTGGCAGCATGAAAGTTAGCAGTGAGTATTGATTTTATTTTACACCCCTTCTCTACCTCAACCTTTAAATAAGAAGCGCCAACATACCAGGCTCTTAAAATATTAGACCTCCTGATAAAACAGAGGTAATGGAAAAGGGCAAAACCTGTCTTAGTCAAGGATGAGGTAGCTCCCTCTTTTCCCATCCCTCCTCACCCGGTCTCATTAACCTTGAATTGAAAGAATATGATTTTTCTTTGTACGATTAGATATGAAACTTATTTCTTCCACTTTTCTTGCTGTTAGCAGTCAGCTTTATCGAGTGCTTGAGTGTTCCCACGTTAAAACAGTGATGGAAATGCTTACCTGTCATCCTTTTAAATAAGGACGAGACTTGATTCGTACACCATTATGAACATTTGCAGTGTGTGTCTTTTGAAACGAAGGATGGAAATTTTAGCCAGCCCAGGTCTTAGGTGTTATCATAGCTTTGTATACTTAACAAAGACATTGTGTCCCACCCTCCTAACATTTCTTTCTCGCCTGTGTGGCTGTGCAAAGTATCTTAATCTCTGGATGAACTCCGCAGTAACCAGCATTCCCGTTTGGAGGCTAGCCTTGATTCCTCTCTTTAGAAGGGGCCACTGGGAGCCCATAAATACCCAGCAGCGGTTGCATCTCTAAATGCATTGTCTTCTACCAGATAAGTGATTTAATATGCTATATCTTAACCTTTCTGTTTTGACATTACCAATCTGCCACCGTATAATTTATGTTTATTCAAAAGGTAACAGAAGTAGTTTCAAGTTTTGGTTAAGGTTTGTGTTGTCATAGTGCCAAATAACAAGTTAAATGTTAATTGTCACTGTGTCATTTCAGTTCAGTTTCGGGGTGGCATTGCATTCATTACTTGTTAAATGTTCTACAGTACAGTGAGTTTGTTTTTAGGACTGTTTAGAATACTCTTGGCTTAGATTCCATCACATTTAAGCTGTGGGTTTAGTTATTTATTTAGTCCTTCCCATCCTAGCTTTTGCAGAAGGCTGTGTGGTCCTGGAAATCAGGAATATTGGAGTTGCATTCAGGGTTATCTCCAGAGTACTCTTGTACTCTTGTACTCTTGTTCTTGGATTTATGCTGAAAGGTCTGTTCTTGAGGTGTTTGCTATACTAAGTATCTAGTGTTCTAATGTATCTCAGTGGAGATACTATTTGGTATTTAGTGACAGCTTCTTTAAACTATTTCCAGAATTTGTCAAAAATATCTATATTGTTTCCTTTTTCTCCTAGAAAGGACATGATGAGGGCAAAGACAAACTATTTTGTTGCCTAGGGGAACTAGGAACTGAAGAACTGAGATTAAGAAACAAATGTATATGCTGCTAGGTGAACTTGATTACATCTTTAAGCAACATGAAATGATTACTTTTGATTGAACTCCAGAGTTCAATTCAAGTTGGCTTTTGGAACTTGCCTGAAACAGGGTGGTCTGAGGTAACAGTTGCATGTGATTATTTTTGAAAGCTGATTTTTTTTTTTTCTTTTTCTTTTTGTGACTAGCTTGTAGAGAATGTAGGGTATGTGAAGAGGGAAGCTGATTATGCATCTTTTAGGGAGGGATCACACTTTCTAAGCACTTCATGGGGTCATTTGAAAATTCCGAGGTAATTTTCAGCTAAGATGAAGCAAATCTTATAATAGCTAACTTAAGAGCCTCTTGTACTGGAGTGTTTTGAATGTTTTACATCTTGGTAATATAGTTTAAAAACTGCTTGAAATCAATCTTAGATAAATAATTTATTAGGTTTATTTCAGAGATTTATAATGCTAGATTATAATGCTAAATTTTGGGACTTTTTATTTCCAGGATATTCTTTGAAAATGACTCCTTAATTTTCGGTAGAGTAATATTGACTGAGAATGGAGTAGCTCTTGTAAAGTATATAGATTACAATGTTTAATTTTCTATTATTATATAGGACAGCTTAACATATTAAAAAATTGGAGTTTAATGTCAGTTTTGTTTTTGACGACCTTGACTTTAAGGACATTTAGCAGACAAGGGAGTGGGTTAAGCATTCGTTAGAGTACTAATGTTCTGAACCAGAGGTACATAAAATATTTTACCCCTTGGGCTCAGAAGCTTATAATTTAGTTTTAGTTGCAGGTTAAGGGGGGGAAATAAGAAAACACTAGCATGATGATGACAAGATTATAAATTACAAATTGAATCTTCTGTTCAGAGGGACAAAGAATTTGACTTAGATGGGTTGAAGAAGGGAGACTTCCTGCAGAGTAGGTATGTTTTAAGACCAGTGTTTAAGGAGGCTGCAACTTGAACTGATAGGGAGGCATGAAGGATTGTAGGTAGAAGGAATATATAGAGGTACAGAGCTGGTGAGTTTTGCGTGAAAGGCAGCAAGTAAGTTTTAAATGAAAGGGTGTCTAAAAAGGAAAGTGAATATAGGTGGAATTTGAGAAATATAGAAAAGTTAGCTGATGGAGGGCATGTATGTGTGTGGGGGTGCTGTAAACACTGGTTGAGATTCCAGAGAGACCTGGATTTACTGCAGGTTGCTGAAGAAGATAATTGAAGATGATTTCGTCAACAGGATTAGAGAGACATTAAGAGCCCTCTTAGAGAGTAGGGTTTGTTGTAAATCATGAAGGAGTAAAGTATAATGTAGAAATGGGGTGAAAGGAGCAGCTTTGAGAGAGCGTGAATGAAGAACTGGCAGGACATTGGATTGGACTGAAAGAATACTTGTGAAGGAGTCAGGAGTTAAAAATAAATTCTGATGTTACTGGTCTGGAAGACTTGACCGCTTAGTTGTACTGTTAATTGTAATGGGAAAATTGAGAAAGTGCTGAAATGAGAGGGTAGATAAGTTCACTTTTAAAAAATTTAATGTACAATAAGTTCCCTTGAAATTAAGCCGACAGTAGTTAATTACTGACAGTGAAATTTAACTTTCTAGTTTATTAACTATGATTCTAATTTTCCTACACCTAAAAACATTGAATTTATATTCAGAGCAGTAAATTAAAGGTTTTTATTGAAATACTTTTCATTAAAGTTCTAGAAGGAAAATACTTTTTAGTGTAGATTCAAAAGCCTCACACTTGAAACCTAGTTATAATAGTTTCATAGTAATGTATTTGAAAACAATGAGATTACTTTCAGGACTAACCTGTAACTTAAACATTTTGGATTTTTTATTTCACTTTTAATCTTTGGTACATTGGTACATACTTGAAGCTCTTTTTTTTTAAATTTATTTATTTTAATTTGACCAGAGAGAGACAGACAGAGACAGAGAGAGGGAAAGTGAGAAAGCAAGCCACCAACCAGGTCACGGACTCAAACCGTGGTTGGCCATGTGGGAGTGTCCAGCACCTTAATTACCATGCCACCTGCAGGTCTTGAAACTCATTTTTAATAAATAATGATTTTTCTTAGCTAAAACATGCATTTAAAATAATAGTAATAATATTAAGAGTTTCACTTTGTGAAGGCTATAGGAGAAATTAAAAGTTGATTTTATAAAAAATACTTTTGCCTTTCTTGTTAGGCATTTATCCCCAGTTTAAACTAGTATACTTGAAATACTTTTTACTTGCTGTGATGAAGGCAGCGTTTCTTTTTGTTTTCATTAAGGTTTATGTATTAAGCAAATATTAATATCTGTACAGTTCCTTCTTTAGAATCACATGAGATTTACTCAAAATAGAGAAAGAGACTACCCATGGCAATTTTGGCTAGAATATTGGTAATAAATACTTTTGCTGGAAAAATTTTAGCTAATTGCTTAAGTTAAGTGTTAAAAATAAGATTCGAAAAGAGGGAATAAGTCAATGAGTATCATTTAAATTGGCTCTCATATAAAACTTTTAGATCAAAATTTTCATTAGCTAAGAGAGAAAAAAAATAACAGTAGTTGCATGTTATTCTTCAGCATTAAGTCATATGGTGATTAGAATTGAAGAATAGGCAGCAATTTAGAGTCTCTCTATTCTGCAGGGAAGTTTAATCTTTTGTGACATCTTAAAATTAGGTTGTTAAAATTTAGCCAATTTCTTGATTATCCTATGTTAACATTGAAAATGAGCTCATGTGTGAGACCAAAAGTCAGAACCTTATTTTTATTCCTTTCCTAACTAGACTTGCCCAGAGTTGTTAAGATACTTAATATATTTGTGGAAGAGTTGCATGATCTTTTGGTACATGCACCTGTAGAATGCTAATTGCAAAATGACAATAAGGGACAGGGTCTAGGAAAAAACTTAAGGGGAACTGAGATTCCACAGATCAGTTTGTGACCGATTAGGAATTGCACTTAAAAATCGAGATGACATTTTCTCATTTTACTGGCATAGTTTAGCTGAAAATCAGTAGTACCTGTGTTGTTTGTCCCTTACGGTATACTTGAGTTGCCCATGTGTGCGATACTCTTTTGGAGAAAGAGCAAAGCTGGGAAAACCAGTTTTCTTTTTTAAGTGCCAGCAGCAGATTCCGATATTGGGGAATTAATTTTTGTGTATGCTTTATGTGTAGAAAAGGCTACGGAACATGCAAATGGCCCTAGCGTCATAAGACTCATGGAGTTGCGATGCAAATGGGGATGGGCAGGATGTGACACTGTGGTGCCTCTTGTGATACTCCACCCTGCAGTGGAGAATGGAGAGGTAGAGCATGGGTGTGACAGGAGTGTGCGCTGTATTAACAGGACCAACCTGATTCCCCAGGTACTGTTTTGTTAAGAACGTAATTACCATGAGTGAATTAATTTGCTGGAACATTTAGCATTTTCTAGCTGATCTTTTTGAGGGGACATACTTTCAGTGTGTGCCCATACTTGGGTATACTGGAACAATTTATTGAATGTCCATTATGTGCTGAGTATTAACTAATTGAAAAAAAAAAAAAAACGAATAAAAACCAGCAGATAGCGTATGTCTACATCGCTGGACTCCCATGTAGTCGACTGTTATTCGAGTCCTGTTTCTGGTGGCTTAAATTCATGCTGGGCCCGTGTGCCATATGTGCCCAAGATCCCAAGAGGAGAAGAGTTTGCTGTGTGGCCATCCCCCCCTGGGGGGGGTGATTTCTTGCTTTCTGTCTCTCTTTTTTATGGTGAGTGTACATGCCCTATACCAAAAATATCTCCAAAAACAACCAAACAAAAAACTCAATTTTAAAGCTAGCACTTTAGGGGCCAGCAAGTGGTAAAATGGTTAAAAAGATGGCCACCCACTCAGTCAACTGCAGTTTGAGTCCTGGACCTTGTTGGCTTGCTTCTGCACTCCTTCCTTGTGGACCCCCCAGCCTCCCCCACACACCCTTGCCCTAGGAGTATATGATACAGTGCCCTATATAAAATTTTAAAAATAATAATAAAGTACTTTTTTTTTTGAGAGATTTTGCTATAGGGCACATGTGCTTGCCAGAGAGACAGAGACAGAAAGTGAAAAATCACTCCCCAGGGGGTATGGCCACACTACAATTCCTTCTTTTTCATTCTCCTCTAGGGATTTTGCATGCACATGTGCCTGGCTTGAGTTTTAAGCCTTGGGGTCTAGGACTCTAACCGCCATCAACTATATGGGAGTCCAGTGACAACCATTACATCATCTGCTGGTCCCTAAATAAATACTTATTTAAAACACAAAACAAAACCTGGCACTTAAAAAATAATATGGTTTTCCCAGCTTGCTGTTTGTCCAAAATATGTGGGATCTTCAAAAAGTTTGTGGAAAATGAAAAACTATACATGGATATAAAAATTTTTGTACCAAAATAAATTCATACTTTAATTCCATTTTCCATCAACTTTTTGAGGTCCTTGCATATCTTACGCCTGCAACTCAGGTTCTTTATAAAGGAAGTTTTGTGTGATTTCAGGAATAAAAGCATTTTTATGGTTCATGGGTTTTAAAATAAAGGTTGCAGACTCTGCTCATATCTTGTATTATTCAAATCTTCACTGGTTATACAAATGATTTTTGAAGTTTGTTTAATGTGATACAGAAACATATACTAAATATAAAAACCTATGTGGGTAGAATAGCGAAGAACAACTGAGAGGGTTAAAGAAGAAGAATTTAATTGTTATCCCAGAATTCACCAAAAGATTTTTATCATTATATTTATAAAATAAGGGAGTATCTTAATCTCTTCTGTGTATTATTGGTTTTTTATTGTAGTTCCCCAAAATTAAGTTAATACTCAGCATAAAAGGGATGTTAAGTAAATTATTCTAGCATTTACTTGTATCTGTAATGCATTTGTTCTGGTACCAGATATAAAGAAACATCTTGGTGGATTTCAATTCTAAATTTGCAGTCACCTTTCCCATCCTTGATTAATATTTTGGCGTGAAAAATCTATTTTCTGAAAGCATTTAGATTACACCTTTTTTTTTTTTTTTTTTTTTTTTTTTTTTGGAGAGGTTTCTGCTGTAGGGCGCGTGCACTTGCTAGAAAGAGAGAGAGAGAGACAGAGAGATAGAAAGCAAGAAATCCCCCACCCCCACCCTCCAGGGATGGCCATGCTGCAATACCTTCTCCTCCATTCTCCTCTCGGGATTTTAGACACGCATGCACACACGCCCGGCGTGAGTTTAAGCCACTGGGTTTGGGACTCAAACCGTGGTCGACTACATAGAAGTCCAGTGATATAGCCATTATGCCAACTGCTGGTCCCTAGATTACACTTTGTAAGTGGTTGAATCTTATTTTGTTTTCAGTAGTTTTCTTAGTACTTTTGATTTGCCATAGGGCGGGCACCACCACACCCCTTATTAGTACTTTTGATTTGATCCCATTGAGATAATGATTTATCTTTCTTCAAGCTAATTTTCTCAGTTCAACTTTTTCTTTTCTTTCCATAGCCAACCACAGCACAAAGCTGAACTCTTAATACATCCCCTTATTATTGTATTCTGGAGATGTTAATTTCTTGATTTTGTTCTTCCAGTCAATTTAGTAATAAAAAGTAACATTTCTAAAAAGGGAGGAACTGTTTTTCTAGGAGCTTTTGTAGGGAAGGCATGTTCTAGAGCCAGAAAGATGATAGGTAGCCAAGCAAATATGTTAGAAAATTGGTCCAAAACAGTAATATTAATATTATTTTAAAAAATTACAATTTATTGTACTGTCATAATCTTTGGCTTAGGAATGTAAGAACAAATAGGTTTCTCAAATAGAAAATTTCAGTGAATAATTATGTGATTAACATGTAATATGCTTATTGAGTGTTTACTATGTACTAAATACCCTGCCAAATTCTTTACACATGGTATCTCATTTTAATCTTTATGACAGCTTTATAAAGTTTATAAAGTAACTTGTATTACTCTCACCACCTTTTAGATGAAGTAAATCAGATTTAGAGAGATGAAGCAACTTGTTCAAGATTACCTGGCCAGAAAGTAGCTCAGTTGAAGTTTAAACTCAGTCATTCTGCTTCTAGAGCACTTGTTCTTGTGTGTGTGTGTGTGTGTGTGTGTGTGTGTGAGGTGGTGGTGGAGATGGCATTAAGAGAATTAGTTGCTGTTACCTTAACACTTGGATTTCAAAGATAAGTTAAAGTGCCTTTTTTTTTTTTTGGAGAGGTTTTTGCTATAGGGCGCACGCGCTCCCCAGAAAGAGAGATAGAAAGCAAGAAACCACCCCCTAGAGGGGATGGCCACACTGCAATCCCTTCTCCATTTTCCTCTTGGGATCTTGGGCACGCACGCACACGTGCCCGGCGTGAGTTTAAGCCACCAGGTCTGGGACTCGAACCACGTTCGGCTACATGGGAGTTCAGCAACATGGGAGTTCAGCAACATAGCCATTCCGCTAACGCTGGTTCCAAGTGCCTTTTGTTTTTAGGATGGTCTTTCATTGATAATTTAGCAACAGGTTTATAAGACTTTCATCAGTAGTACTACTTTGAAATTACTTCAGGCATGTTTTTTTTTTTTTTTGGAGAGGTTTTTGCTAAAGGGCGCGTGCGCTCGCCAGACAGACAGAGACAGAGAGATAGAAAGCAGGAAATCACCCCCCAGGGGGCATGGCCACGCCGCAATCCCTTCTCCTCCATTCTCCTCTCGGGATCTTGGGCACGCATGCACACGCGCCCGGTGTGAGTTTAAGCCGCCGGGTCCGGGACTCGAACCGCGGTCGACTACGTGGGAGTCCAGCGACATAGCCATTACGCTAACTGCTGGTCCCCAGGCATGTTTTTTTTTAACAAATACAGTACTTAGCCTTTTTACAGTTATGTTGGAAAAATCGTTAGTTCTTTTAAGATTTCAGGGAGAATTTCTTTAAACAAACATTGAAAATATTAGGACTTAATGTCAGCACAAGAAGGAAAATAAGTAATGAATGATATTTTTTTGTTGTTGCTTAATGGTCAGAGCACTGGTTTCTATTGAACATTATTGACTATTCAAAAATAAATTTAGCATATTTACATTCCCAAGTATTATTAGACCATGGTTCTCCAAATTAAACATTTTTTTTTCTTTAGAAATTTTTGCTATAAAAACCAGCAAATGGCATAGTAACTGCAGTATGTCACTGGACTCCCACACTCCGGTTCAACATGCAGCTGCTTTCTCACTGGTCAAATTAAAGATAAGTAAATAAAATAGGGAACCAGCAGTTAGCAAGTCACGTGGACCTGGTCTCAGCTTACAACTTGCTTACGTGCCCAAGATCACTTCATCTTTCGCTCTGTCTCTATGTCCTCTCCTGTCTGGCCCTATAGCGAAAAACCTCTCCAAAAAAAAAAAAAAAAAAAAAAAAAAAAGATAAGTAAATAAAATAAAGCTAAATAAGATAATTCTTTAAAAAAAAATTTGCTATAGGGTATGTGCGCTCACTGGAGAGACAAAGACCCGCCAGGGAAGCCAGCCATGCCACAATCCTTTCTCTCCTCCATTCTCTTGGGGTTTTGGGCATGCATGTACACGCGCCCGGCATGAATTTTAAGCTGCTGGTTTTGGAATGTGAACCATGGTCAACTACATGGGAGTCCAGCAAGCTAACCATTAGGCCATCTACTGGTCCCCCAAATTAAACATTTTTAAGGGTTATTATTTTTCTCTTCTGTCGCAAAAAGTGTCTTAGCTCTTCTTTTAAAATTTGACACCACCTTCATGAAAGTATTTTTTTGGTTATATGGATCAAGCATTTCTATTCCAAAAACCCAAAATGTTCCCAAATCTGAGGCTTTTTATTTTTTAACTACATTTTTTTAAAGAGGTTTTTGCTATAGGGCGCGTGCGCTCGCCAGACACAGAGAGAGAGACAGACTAAAGTGAGAAATCACCCCCCGGGGGGATGGCCACGCCGCAATCCCTTCTCCTCCATTCTCCTCTAGGGATCTTGGGCACGCACACACACTCACCCGGCGTGAGTTTAAGCCACCGGGTCCAGGACACGAACTGCGGTCGACTACATGGAGTCCAGCGACATAGCCATTACGCTAACTGCTGGTCCCCAAAACCTGAAGCTTTTTAAGTGCTGACCTGGTGCCAAAAGTGGATAATTCTACACCTAACCTCACGCGATAGGTTTTAGTCATAACACAGTGCATGATACATAGTTTATTCAGCATTTCAAATTGAAAAAAGATCCTTGCAGTCTCCTTCATGTATCTTTTTCACGGAATCCCAGATTCCTCCACGTCAGCATGGCCACAAAGGGTATCATGCATAAAATTATTAAAATGCTGTATAAAATTACCTTCAGGGTATATATGTAAGATGTATATGAAATGTTAATGAATTGTGTGATTAGATTTGGGTGCCATCCCAAAGGTATTTTAATATATATATACAGGGGCTCGCAGGTGGCGTGGTGATTAAGGTGGCTGGACTCTCATGTTGCTGACTGTGGTTCAAGTTCTGGACCTGGCAGCTTGCTTTTTCACTTTCCTTCTCTCTCTCTGGTCAACTTCAAAAAAATAATAAAACAATGACAATGAATAAAATTAAATAAAAAATAATTCTTTAAGATGGGACCAGCAGTTAGCGTAATGGCTATGTTGCTGGACTCCCATGTAGTCGATCGTGGTTCACGTCCCGGACCCAGCGGCTTATAACTCACGCCGGGCGCATGTGCGTGCGTGCCCAGGATCCCGAGAGGAGTACGGAGGAGAAGGGATTGCGGCGTGGCCATCCCCCCTGGGGGGTGATTTCTCGCTTTCTGTCTCTCTCTGTCTGTCTGGCGAGCGCACACGCCCTATAGCAAAAACCTCTCAAAAAAAAATTCTTTAAAAATATTTTAAAACAATATTTAAATTTTAAAACTCCAAAATCTAAAGGGATCCGAAATTTGAAATACTTGGGTCCCAAGCATTTTGGATATACTCAACCTGTACATGCAACAATTAGTTAAGTATATACTGGACTTTTTTTTTTTTTTTTTTTTTTTTTTTATTTATTTTTTTTTTTTTTGAGAGGTTTTTGCTATAGGATGCACACACTCGCCAGAAAGACAGAGACCGTGACAGAAAGTGAGAAATCACCCCCCGGGGGGATGGCCACGCTGCAATCCCTTCTCCTCCATTCTCCTCTCGGGATCTTGGGCACACACGCACATGTGTCCGGCGTGTAAGCCACCTGGTCTGGGACTGGAACCGCTGTCAACTACATGGGAGTCCAGCAACATAATCATTACGCCAACTGCTGGTTCCTATATTAGACACTTATGATGTCTGGAACTGTGAGTACTCCTTTGCCCCAGTTTACCCACCTTTCTCCCTAAAGAATAACAACTAAGGATCAATGTAGGATTGGGTTATTTGGAACTTTAGTTTTTTTGGAATTGGTCTATAGTTGACAATTAGGAAATAAACTGAAAAGGCTCTTGAGCAGCTTTTATCTGCACAGAAATGGAACATACACTTGGCTCATAGGTTGGTCTTCAGGCTTTTATTAACAATTCTTTATTATCATGTAATACATAGTTCTAATTCACTCAGTTGTCTGGTTTTCTAAAACAAGTGGAAGAGAATGAATGACTAATGATGTTAAGCCTTACATCTACTGAAAAGAATAGACAGACATTTCAGGGAAACTAGTATATTGGGATTACTTAGTGTAAGTATAGACAGCTCCAGGGGAAATCATTCTGTGATAACTGTTCAAAACATTCACCTAGAGAAAGTTAAATTATACTAATTTAACTCTTTTAAAGGGGCAGGAGGCAGGAAAGTTTCTTTTGGAGAGCTGGGATCCTGCAATAACTTCTTTCTACATCAAACATCCTCTAATTGTTGGTCACTGAAGTGATGACGAAGAGAAATGGGTCATCTCTGTCTGATTGACCAACCTTTAGTTGGATTTCAGTGATATGGATAAAGGTACTAAAGTCCTTAGTATGCTAGCCCAGGGTTTTGTTCCCAGCGCATGCTTCCGTTGTCCATCTGCATTATACAGCAATAGAATTTTATCTGGTTTAAGGTTTGTTGTCTTACTTTTTTCTCATTGGTATATATGGAATTGCTGTTCGGACCTGCTGTAAATGTTTAGAAGGCACTTCATGGAATCATTTAAACTTTCTTATGAATTACAAATAGCTATTTGAGGTTACCTTTATTAAATACATGTGTTGCCTGTATAATGAGAATTGAAAAAAGTGGGTATCAAATCATTGTGCTGAAGGAAAAGAAATGATCATGGAAGTTCTTCTTTTGAAGGTCTGAGAAATTCTTAGGTGCTTAATTGGCTACTTTAACTAAAAAGGTTGGCTCTTTTAGGTTTTGTTCCCCAAGAAACGCCAATTTGTCTTTTTTAAATCTGATATTCTCTATTTTCCCTTATTTCATAAAAATCAGCTAGAATTATTTTTGATTAAGCACTTTATGACTTGTGTTGAAGTTACCAAGCAGAGTCAAATAAGTGAGTAATGTTAGACTTTTGAGTTTGTGGAGGCAGCACCTGAGCAGTTGGAGGTGCTGGAGTTATGCCTGGCAGCAGACTGTATCTACAGTATTGTAGAACTCTTGCTGTCCTGTTGGAAGTTCAGAGGTTTTGAGGTTTCATACTCTGGACATTATTTAAACTGCAGGAAAGGAAGAAGCTTTGAGTTGGTAGAGTTGCAATAATAGTATATAATTATATGTGTATTTAAGAGCAGTATATATAATATCTACATAGTACTGATAACCACAGTAGTTATTAATAGGGTGCCATTTGCTAGACAATAACATGCTTATTTTGTTTACCTATTTTGCTTTAAATTAAATAGAATTTGCTTATATGGTTCAACATTTTTTAATTTAAAAATTTAATCTATTTTATTTTCTTGAGAGAGAGTTTTGCTATAGGGTGTGTGCGCTTGCCAAAGAGAGAGAGAGAGATCGAAAATGAGTAATCATCCTCTGGGAGGGATGGCCACGCCGCAGTTCCTTCTCCTCCATTCTTCTCTTGTGATCTTGGGCACACAGGAACACGACTCTTGGTGTGACTTTTAAGCCTCTGGGTCCAGACTTAAACTTGGCATGTGGGAGTCCAGAGCCTTAATCACTATGACACCTGATAGCTCCTTTGTTATTTTTTAGAGAGATTTTTACTATAGGGCGCATGCACTTGCTGGAGAGACAGAGACAGTGAGACAGAAAGTGAGAAATCACCCTCTGGGGGGATAGCCATGCCCTAATCCCTTCTCAATTCTCCTCTTGGGGTTTTGGGCATGCATGCACATGCACTCAGTGTGAGTTTCTTGGGTTTTTTTTGAGAGGTTTTTTTTTTTTTTTTTTTTTTTTTTTTTTGCTTTAGGGCGTGTACGCTCGCCAGACAGAGACAGAGAGACAGAAAGCAGGAAATCACCCCCCAGGGGAGATGGCCACGCCGCAATCCCCTCTTCTCCATTCTCCTCTCGGGATCTTGGGTACGCACGCACACGCGCCTGGCTTGAGTTTAAGCCACTGGGTCCAGGACTCAAACCTTGGTCGACTTTGTGGGAGTCCAGAGACATACCATTACACCATCTGTCCGTCCCGTTATTTTTAATCGCCAAAGTGTGTGTATACTCACCACAGAGAGACAGAGAAGGAGAGGGTTTTTCAAGCCACTAGGACTGGGATTCAAGCTATGGTCAGCCATGTGGGATCTGGCTCCCTTCCATTAGGCTATAGGACTTGCCCCATGGCTCAAAATTTAAAAGATATGCAGTGAAGTCTTCCTCCTGTTCTGCTCTGCAACTTCCAGTTCCCTTTTCTAGAGATAGCCAGTATTAAAATTTCTTATGTGTCCTTCCATAGATATTCGAAATCTTTACAGGTTAGTGATATGTAAGATGGACTTGCATTTTATGTATATGTACCTCAGTCAGCACTGGCTTTAGCTAAAGAGTGTTAGAATTAAAACAAAATTTAAATGAATTTCACTAGAAAATTGCTATTATTTTTCAACCTAGTAAATTACTAAACATTTATTTTTCTGAATGTGAGCTAGATGGGGAATAAATGCAAAGCTCTCTTGCCAGTTAGAGGTAAAATGCTAAGTCTTAACCAATGAATACTTAGTAATACATTTAAAATACTTTCCACTCAGTATTTAAGAAATTATTTATAGTGCCAAGTAGGTATTACCTGTTTTTTTTTTTTTTTTTTTTTTTTTCCCTGAAAATAGGTGTTTCTTTGATGGTAAAGAGTTAGAGTCAGAGGAAAATTTATTTTTTTCTTTACTTCCATTTTTTTCTAACATCTTACATGAGTAAAACCTGTTCTCTTGAGAGATCAGAGGCGCAGAGTACGTCAATGTCAATGAAGCCTGTGCCTTTTACCTCTTTAAGAGCGCACGGTTTCATTCTGCTTATTAACCAAGTACTCCTTAGTCTTTTTTTAAATATCATTTTTATAAACTAATATAGTCATATGATTTCAAGAAATCAAATAGTACGGAAAAGGTATGATGGAAACTGATCTGCCTCACAGTCTACTTCTCAGAAGCAACTAAGTATGATAGCTGTTTCCTCTAGTCATTTTGGTCATATTTTAAACTAGTGTTTTAATTAATATTTTATATTAAATTTAATCTTTCTTAAAATTAATTTTAGATATTTATTTTTGTCTTTCTATTTAGGTACCATTTATTGTATGTTCATCTCCCTTTTGCTTTTATGATAATATGTATCATTATACCTATATATATTTTTTAGTTTGCTATGTGCTTGCCTGAGAGAGATGGGAGGGTGGGAGATGGTACTGAAATCACCCCCAGAAGGATGGCCAGGCAGCAATCCTTTCTTCTTTTTGGGCATGCATGCATATGCACCTGGTGTGTTTCTTAAGCTGCTGGGTCAGAACTTGAACCCCGCAATTGGTCATTTTGGAGCTAGTCATCTCAATCACCACTCCACTGGCTGGTCCTATACCACTATTTTTAATATATTGTTTAATTAAATTATTATTCATAGTGGGACCAGCAGATGGTGTAATGGTTACATTGCTGGACTCCCATGTAGTTGACTGTGGTTCGAGTCCCAGAATCGGCAGCTTAAAACTCACACCAGGTGCATGTGTGTGCATGCCCAAAATTCCGAGAGGAGAATGGAGGAGAGAAGAGATTGTCCCGTGGCCATCCTCTCTACGGAGGTGATTTCTTGTTTTCTGTCTCTTTGTCTCTCTCTCTCTCTCCAGTGAGCACACATGCCCTATAGCAAAAACTCTGTCTCAAAAAAAAAAAAAAAAAAAAAATGATTGCTCAGGGTATTCTCAATATCTAGACTCCAGAAGTATTCTTATCAGAAACAAATAGTGTATAATAGTCACATTTCCTTTTAAAAGCAACTTTATTGAAATGTAATTTACATACTATAAAATTCACCCATTTAAAGTGTACAGTGGGGACAGGCAGGTGGTGTGGTGGTTAAGGGTGCTGGACTCCCACATGGCCAACCATGGTTTGAGTCCTGGACCTGGCGACTTGATTTCTCACTCTCCTCACTCTCTTGCTCTGTCCCTCTCTGCTCAAATTAAAATAAACACATAAAAATAAATAAAATAAAAGTCTTTAAAAAAAAGTGTACAATGTAGTGGTTTTTAGCATATTCAACGAGTCATGTAATCATCACCATCTTCTAGTTTTAATACTCTTTTATTACCCCTAAAAGAAACTTTGTACTTATTATGCCATCCTCTAGTTTTAATATTCTTTTATTACACCTAAAAGAAACTTTGTACTTATTATGAGTCAACCCCTATTGTTCTCTTCCCAACAGTTCTAGGCAGCCACCAATCTACACTCTGTCTATAGATTTGCCTTTTCTGGACAGTACATACAAATAAATTTATTCAATGCATTGGCTTTTGTGACTGGATTCTTTTTTTTTTTTTTTTTTGGAGAGGTTTTTGCTATAGGGCGCGTGCGCTCGCCAGACAGACAGAGAGAGACATAGAGACAGAAAGCGAGAAATCACCCCCCAGAGGGGATGGTCACGCCGCAATCCCTTCTCCTCCATTCTCCTCTCGGGATCTTGGGCACGCACGCACATGCGCCCGGCATGAGTTTTAAGCCACCGGGTCCGGGACGCGAACCACGGTCGACTATGTGGGAGTCCAGCGACATAGCCATTACGCTAACTGCTGGTTCCTGTGACTGGATTCTTTTACTTAGCATAATGCCTTCAAGGTTGTAGGGTGTTGTACATAATATTAGTACGTCATTCCTTTTTTTTGTTTGTGTGAAGCAATATTGTATTTTATTGTATGGAAACGCTGCAGTTTGTTTATCTATTTGTCAATTGATGGTTATTTGGGCTGTTTCTGGTTTTTGACTCCTGTGAGTAATTGCTATTGTATTTGTAGACCAGTTTTTGTGTGGACATATAATTTCAGATCTTTTGGGTTGGAGTGGAATTGCTGGGTCAGGTGGTAATTCCGTGTTTAACATTTTAGAGACCTGTAAACCTGTTGCTAAAGTGGCACATTTCCTTTACTTAATTTTTTTTAGACTTTATTATTGCTGTTTTCTTTTTCTTGTACTGTTGGCAATGATCATAACCTTAATGCCCCCCTATCTGTACCATTTTATCAGATATTTTTTGAATTCTGACCTGCCTGCTGCCCCCTTTCTGTTTTTCAGAGTACTCTTTCTTTTAGACGCAGGCCCCTTGTTTTGCTGCTGGTAATGGATTGGTTTGTTCTCCAGGACTGTAGTGTAGCTGTTATTATGACTTCTGTCATTGCTTTTCAAGGTTGACTCTCATGTTTCCTGTATCCCATGCTTTTGTGTCACAGAGTAGTTCTTATCGAATGTAATCTAACGACATCAGCCAAGACTGCCCCAGAGTAGTAATTGTTTGGTAAATATATCTGGAAAAGTTGTTATATCATTGTTCTTTTTTTTTTTTTTTCCATATTTCTTATAAAAAGGGAGTTAAGAAACTGATACACATTTTTTGTCCATGTCTGCCTTTTCAGTGTCTGGACACTGAGAAATGGATATTTGGAGATTACTTTGTATCATTATGATCAAGTGATTATAATGCTAACATAAAGCAAGTACAGAAATTTAAAAAGTAGTTATATTAAGCTATCGTTTAGATCAGACCTATTAAATAGAAATATTTTTGTAAGCCACAACTAAGAGTCATGTAATTTTAAGTTTTCTATGGGTCATGTTAAGAGAACAGGTAACATTGACTTAAATAATACTGTTTTCTTTAACCTAGTGTATTCAGAACGTTGTGTTAAACTGAATTGTCAATGGCATTTTTACTCCATTGTAGTATGTAGTTCTATAACCTTTCCATTTGATTACATGCACTGTTGTGACAATTCAGAATATATCTTAAAAAAGAGAGCTGTTATAGAATGTATTTATTATGTAATGCTCAGTGTTGATGAAAATTACATAATCTGTATTCTTGATGTGATTATTACACAATATATGCATGCTTTTTTATTTGTTCAACATGTAATCAATATAAAAAATTTTAATGAAATATTTTACCTATTTTGGTTCTAAAGCTTCATCACCTAATTAATATTTCAGAACTCTTACAGAACATACTAATTTCGAGTAGCCACATTTCAAATATTCAGTAACTACATGTTAACTAGTGGTTAGTGTAATAGTGCAGTTTTAAAGTTTTGTCCAGGTGGGTGGGCAGCAAGTGGTGTAGTGGTTAAAGCACTGGATTTCCACATGGCCAAACACGTTTTGAGTTCTGGACTGGTGGCTTGAAAATCATGCCAGATGGCGTATGTGCATGTTTGCCCAAAATCCCAAGAGGAGAATGTAGGAGAAGGGATTGTAGCATAGCTGTACCTCCTGGGGGATGATTTCTCACTATCTCTTTCTCTCTCTCTCTCTCTCTCTCTCTCTCGTGAGCACATGCACCCTATGACAAAAACCTAAAATATTTTTTGTCAGGGAATTACATTATTTTTGTCAATCTATTTAATTTAGATTAGTTATTTTCAAGAAATGGAAAAGGTGTGTGTGGTTTAAAAATACTTCATTGATTTGTGTCATTGCTTTGTTTTTAGTCATATTTTCAGTTTATTTTGAAATTTTGAGTCATGTTGAAGGAGGTTAAGAGAGTCTTATTTTCTTCAAAAAAGGTGCTTATTGTAGGGGATAATGATTTCCTTTCCAGTATTTTAGGGGAGCTGTTAAAATATATGTTGAATTTTTTTATTAGTATGCTTGTTCAGTGTTGTTATTGCTGATTGTTCTGACTCTGATGGAGTGTTACTGGTTCAGATATTCTTTGTCGTATCTTTACTTCCTTTATGTTTTAGAGACCTACCTTTCCCAGTTTTCAGTCTCAGATGCCACCTCAACCACTTAGTCATCTGTGCCTTACCCCAAGGCATGACATTCACTTTCATATAACTCCTGTAGCACTTTTTATGACCCTTAATATTCTTCCTCGTATTATAGTTAATTTGTGTTCTCTCTCCCTAGGGGATAATAAGTTGCAACACTGCAAAATGTATTTTACTCACCTTTGTATTTCCTGCAGCGTGGAGCATAGTGGTTTTTAGGTTGAGTCACTTAATACAGATTAAAGGTTTAGGCAATTTATCATGGTGATAACAGATACATTCATGGTATGGTAAAAAGTGTTTCCAGAAACTAAATTATCACTGTTTCCAGGACTATTTAAGTTTTGATATAAGAAATTGATTTCTAAAGCTAAAACAGGATTGTTGTTTAAATATAAAGGAACAATAGTAGGGAAGGGAAAGAGAGGACACTTCTAATTATACTAGGTGCTTAGCACAGAATGGCTTCAAGGTTTTTGGATACATAGCTGAGTGAGTGAAATAACTGCTGCACCCTATGACCTTTATAATTTGGGAAGAGAATAGGAACATTATGTAAAATTGAATGAATTAAGATTTCATGAGGGTAGTAAGGCTTAGAAATTTTGGCTTTTTTTTTTTTTTTTTTTTTTTTTTTTTTGAGAGGTTTTTGCTATAGGACGCGTGCGCTCGCCAGAGAGACAGAGAGAGACAGGGAGACAGAAAGCGAGAAATCACCCCCCAGGGGGGATGGCCACGCCACAATCCCTTCTCTATTCTCCTCTTGGGATCTTGGGCGCACACACACACGCGCCTGGTGTGAGTTTAAGCCACCAAGTCCGGGACGTGAACCGCGGTCAACTACATGGGAGTCTAGGACATAGCCATTACACCAACTGCTGGTCCCAGAAACTTTGGCTTTTTGTAACGTTAACAAGAAGAAAGAAATTGTGGGACCAGCAGTTAGCGTAATGGCTATGTCGCTGGACTCCCATGTAGTCGAATGCGATTCAAGTCCCGGACCCGGCGGCTTAAACTCTCACCGGGCGCATGTGCGTGCGTGTCCAAGATCCCAAGAGGAGAATGGAGGAGAAGGGATTGCGGCGTGGCCATCCTCCCTGGGGGGTGATTTCTCACTTTCGATCTCTCTGTCTCTTTCTGTCTCTCTGGCGAGTGCACGCGCCCTATAACAAAAACCTCTCCAAAGGGGGGGAAAAGAAAGAAGAAAGAAATTGTCATATACAAATGAAGTTTAAGTGGCTTTCTTCCTTTAAAATAAATATATATTTTTAATTACCAAAAGGCACATGAGCAAACTGGAGAGAGAGAGGTAGAGAGTGCCACAGTTCTTTTTCCTCCATTTCTTTATGTAGTAAGGATTATGAGCATGCACACACACACATGCCCGTGGTGTATTTCTCAAGTTGCCAGATTGGGATTCTAACTGTGGTCAGCTATGTAGGATTTTGTTCCCCATGCATAGCACTTCACTTACTGGCCCTATTTAAAATAAAATTAAGGCAAGATACCTTGATTTTAAAATTCATCAAGCTAAACATAGTGCCTATGAGATGTGGATAAAAGTACAGTTGAAATCCATATTGCCTAATTAGTTTTGAGCTAGAGTTCATTTATCTTTAACTGAGGAAACTGAGGCTTAAAGGGGTTAGGAGACTTCTGCCAAAGATTTATAGCCAGCAGGTGGCAGAAGCTGGGTTCTAACTCATGTAATTCAGTATAGAGCTCTAACTACGAATTACTTTGCTCTTCTCAGAGTATGTGAATGATTATGCAGAAATGGAGCCTTGCTATCTCTGCTAACTTGAAGGCACCAATTTTGAGTCTTGATGATATGTCATAAATTTAAGAATTCAAGGAAGAACAGAAATGTTAGACTTCACCAGCTTCCATCCTTTTTATTTCCTATGGTTATTGGTCTCAGTGCTTTTTGTTGTTGCTCTGTATTATTCTTGCACAGGAAGACTCTCAGTACTTAGTTGGTGTTTAATATATGATGAATGTTGAAAAATAAACCATAAATTTAAAATTTTGAGTTTTTAATATGGAGATCAAATTATAATACATCAATAGTCACGGTTTTCTTTCTGAGACGTACTTTTGTAGATTTTGAAGGTAGTTGAGTATCAATAGAAAAGCTTGGCTAATAGTTCTTATGATTTGGAGAGAATTTTCTGTGCTTCTAAGTTTAACTTAGTGTTTTAAGTGCCCCATTACAATAAAATCCTGTGATGATACCTAATTCAGATACACTATATTTGGCTCCCATTGTCTGCCATGGCTATTGTTATCAGGTAAAGGGCCAGGTGCAGCACATTTTGTTTGTAATGACTTATTTCTTATATTTCTAATAAATGAAAACTGATATATGAACTTTTTCTTCTTCTTTGTAACTGGAGGAAAAGTGGAAGCATATTGTTTTCTGTCAACTTTGCAGCAACAAGCCCTGTTTTTCATGAATTTGAATTTTTTGTACCACACTTAAAAGATTATGTCTAGGTTTAATTTTAATCTCTGTTTAGTACTCACATCCAGAAGGTACTTCATGCCAGTCAACTATACATAATGACGGTGAGAACTAGAGAGGAGATAGAAATGAACACTCAGGAGCCAAAAGAACTGTCACAGAATCTGAAGCAAAGTTTTTGTTTGTTTGTGAAATGCTTTGTCTTTTAACCTGTTTGAAAGTCCTCTGATCAGTGTTTCCTCAGTAGTTATTCTAAACAAGGTTATGTAAATGTTCTGTGGCCAAGGATTTAGGAAATGATGCTTTTAGCATCGTTTGAAAGACTGATATTCTTTGGATCACACTTTGGAAGCTCTGTCTTAGGGATATTTAGATAATTTTGTTTGAGAAGGGAAAGAAGCCAACATTTATTGAGCATTATTTACTCTACAGGGCCTAGATGCTATCTCTATTTTATAGACAAGGAGCCTGAGGCCCTGATGGTGGCTAAAACTAGTAGTGGACACAAAACTAGTAATGGGGCAGAGTTGGGAATGGATACCAGATCTTGCTGATTCCCGAATTTTTGCATTTTTGATCTTACCATGCCACTGTGGGTTGCCATGAACTGTTGTTGCTCATTAGGTTTTACGCTTTAGAAAGAGCAGTCTAGCAGCAATACAGGCAAAGACTAATCTGTTCTATGTAGCAAACAGTGAAGGGATAATAAATTGACTATATGACACATGTCCTATGTTCTTTGCTTTTTATAGATGAAATCCATGTTCTGTAGTGGAGATTATCAGTTAACAGTATAAATTAAAGTGATTTCTGAGTGAGATTTGATATTGTCTTTATATATCTATACTTTTATTTACTTTTGATACCATAAGGCCATTCTGGCATGCTCTTTGATCAGATATAGCAGAGCTTAGGCAAGTAATTAACTTTTTTTTTTTTAACTATAGGGCACATGCACTCTCCAGAGATAGATAGAAACTGGGAAGTCACTTCCCAAAGGGGAAAGCCATGCTACAATCTCTGCTCCTCTATTCTCTTGTAATTTTGGGCATGCACACACACACACCCTGCATGAATTTTAAGCCAGGACTCGAACCACATTCTACTACATAGGATTCCAGCAATGTAACCATTACACCACCTGCTGGTCCCAAGTTATTAATTTTTTAAAGCTTAAATTTTCTTATTTGGAAGTGGTATTTACAATAACTATTTTTTTGAATGATGGTGAAAGTTAAAGCAGGTAACTATGCATGTAAGGTACTTAAGCACAGTGGCACATAGTAATCTTAGCTGTAATTTTTAGCAGCAGTAGCAATAAAACAGCTTAGGTGTGGGTTGTTACTTCTTTGTATCCTCTTATGTATATGTTTATAAGCTGGTGCATATAGGGTGGTAATAAAAAAAGCCTCCAAATCTTTTTCCTCAATAATTTATTTGAGGGAAATCATCACCAGATGCCTTTTTGAAGTAATGGGAGTTTTACCTTGAATGTATTTTATAGGGAATTAAGAAAGGTGCAGTTTCCAGTAGGGATCAGATACTTTTTAAGTGAATACTAGCTGTAATTTACAAATGTTGGCCTACTAGGTGTCTTTAATGTTATTTATTTATTTATTTTTTATGCACAGTGTTTGTTTTTAATGTGTAGATCTGCTTATTTGTGTAGTCAGTCTTTTTAAACTGCACATTTTTCCTGCTGAAAACTCTTTTCAGGCCAGTCTTTATGCAGTGACAGTTTTGTTTGCATTGGCTGTCAGGTATTAAATATCAAGTTAAATAGTTAAAGAATGTGGCCATACCAAATTACTATGCGGTATGAGGATTTTATTTTCTTCTCCAACCGCAGTGTCTTGAAGTCTTATTCAGCAGAGTTAAATAGTCTCTGAGATCCCTTTGAAAATTTGGATAATTACTTAGATCCATTCAGAACTAATAAGGCTATTAACTGTTAATTGAGTTAAGCAGAACACTGAGCTTTTTCCTTCAGTTTTTATTCTTTCTTTTTAATTCTGAGGAAGTTGAGGGGAGAAATTTTGTTTTCCTCTCTGAAAATGTCCTTTTCTGGACTTACTTTCTTTGAAATAGCCAGAATCCTTGGGATCCCTAAGAGCAAACCTTTTTGTAGCTTGAGACACTGATTTTCATTGGAAATCTTTTCTCTGAAGGTAAAATATTTGTCCTTGCTAGGACTTTTTTTTTTCTTTTTTTTTTTTTTCTTTTTTTAAGTTTATTCATTTTGTGGGTGTGTGTGTTAGAGAGAAGAACAGAGGACAAATGCACCCTTGACAGAGTCTCATGTCATAGCCCCCTCATCGGCCTTCTGAACTAGTCAGGGTCACTGATATGTGTATATGTGTGCCTGTGCATACAGCTGTCTGGAATCAAACCACAGTCTTCCATTTGGCTTCCAATATTGCAGAGCATTGTCCACCGCTGTGCCACCATGGTTGGGCCCTGATCACTTTTAAAGGAGCAGCTAGTAGCATCTCACTGCTTCATCATTTACTAGGGTAAGGGAAGGGAAAAATGAGTCAGAGGTTCCACCTTATTCTCCCTTTCCTTTCCACTTAGTTTTCTGTGGATACAGAATTTGACTTCCATAGTAAAATGGAATAATTTTCATTAAATTTTCTTTGGTGAGGAACTTGGTTAACCCAAACTGATGGTGAATATTTTTTCCATATTGGAGTTATTTTTAAATTACTTCTAAATCATTAAGATGCTTTAAATTATATAAACTTTGATAGAACAATATAATAATGAACCACTATATGTCCATCACCAGTTTCTGTAATTATCTATGTATAGTCAATCTTGTTTCATCTGCACCCTTACCACCTACTCTAAAAACTTTTTAAACCGAATTTCAGATATCTCATGATTTTGTTTTTTGTAAATATTTTATAGTATATCTCTGATTATATCTTATTTCCCAAATTCCATATTTTACTGATTGTATCCCCTTGGCAATTTAACATGTTCCTCTCTTCCTTGTATTTCTTATGAACTGTTGGTTAGATTTTTTTAGGTGGTGTTTAGTGTTTCCTATTGTATAACATCAATAGGTGATACATGATATTTATTGGATTGTCAGAAAAGTCACAATGTATTTTTCTATGCAAAAATGGGTCATAACTCTTCCGATGACCCAATAGTTGTCTCTTTTTGTGATGTTATAATTGCTTACTGGATTTATTCTTGTCAGCCCTCCCACCATCCATTGTACAGTTCTCTGTCAGCCGTTCTTCTCATGGTTTTAATAGTCATTGATAATTGTCTAGATCAAGTTTTGGCAAACTGTAGCTTGTGGGCCATATATCAATTTGATCCACCACCTGTTTTGTAAATAAAGTTTTATTGGCATGTAGCTACACTTCATGTATTATCTATAGCTGCTTTGCAGATACAGTGGTGGAGTTTGAGTAGTTACGACAAACTACATGACTAGGAAAGTCTAAAATACTTACTTGCTTTCTGCCCTTTATAGAAAAATGATGCTGACACCAATGTAGATAATTATTTTATTAGAGACTGCTAGCGGTGATATTCTACCACTCAGTTGTGTTTAGCAGCTGGAGTTCTCCTATAAAGAAGAATTTAACTTCACTAATTATGTGATTATCAGGAAGAAAAGGAGTATAAACGCTTGAGTCTTTGACTACCATTTGATAGAGGTACCCAGTGAGTTAATTTGTTTTAACAACTATCTATATGAACCCCTGGGTTTGAATAAGATTTGATGTTTTAATCTGTTATAGTTATTCTTTTAAATTCTCTAATCATCTCATTTTTGCCAATGTTAACCCCTTTATGTAGGCTCTTGTATCCTTCCATATAGCCTCAACAGTTTTTTAGTAATCCTTATTTTTAATATTTGTTTTATTTCTTCTCTTTATATTGCTAGA
Organism: Tupaia tana; assembly: GCA_026018925.1. Taxonomy (NCBI): domain Eukaryota; kingdom Metazoa; phylum Chordata; class Mammalia; order Scandentia; family Tupaiidae; genus Tupaia; species Tupaia tana. The sequence goes on along the minus strand of JAKSZU010000020.1, from coordinate 22,832,764 downwards.
GGGATTGAGAGAGAGAGAGAGAGAGGAGAGAGAGAATGCCGCAGTGGGGTATGGTCATACAGCAATTATTTTTCCTTCCTGTTAGGATTTTGGCATGTGTGCATATATACCTAGTGTGTTTTTCAAGCCTCAGAGGCTGTGGTTTGAACCACAGTTGGCCATGTAGGATTTGGCTTCCAGTGCACTACATATAATAACTGCTTTGGGGCTGGAACCTAATTGTTTTTTTCATTCATGACTGATTGCACAAGAGTGAAAGAGTGGGGGAGATGAGGAGAGTACCCTGTACAGGGTCTAGTTGTGGTGCCTTCCTCCAGTCCTCCAGCCTGTTGGCCTCTTCCTGGCTTATATCAGGTGAACTGGGCTGAGGATTTGAATGGGATCCAGTTTCTTTTGAGCAGCAGAAAACTGCTGTGTCATGGAGCCAGCCTAGATTTTGGTAATCTTGTTTTCTATTATGGCAAGAGGTTTCAGGCTCATCTTGTATGTCACCTGACTCAGATCTAGGACCAGTCATTTTTTTTTAAGTGATTTTGATTCCTTTCAGTAGGAAATAATATTTAGAGAATACCACAGTCTGGGTGTTTGTTGTTATGGGTTGGTTGTTTTCAGAACCTTTTAGTAAACTGAGCTAGGGTGTATATTTGTGATTTTTTTTAAATTGGAAAATATGTGTAACATAAATTGAGCATTTGAATAATTTTCACTGAATGCCAATTCCGTGACATTCACCATGTTCACTATGTTGTGCCTCTCACACTGTTACCTAGTTCCAGAACTTCCTCATGCCGCCTAAAGAATCCTCATCTCCTGCTGCCTGGTACTAATCTGCTTTCTGGTTTTAAGGATTTGCTTTTTCTAGACATTTCATGTAATAGAAACCATATTACGTTGCCTTTTGTGGTTTGATTTTGTTTTTTTTTTTAACTTAGCATAATGTTTTCAAGGTTCATCTCTTTTTTTTGTTTTTATAAACCACAGATTAGTTTCTTTGTTTTTTTTTTTTGGAGAGGTTTTTGCTATAGGGTGCGTGCGCTCGCCAGACAGACAGAGAGACAGAAAGCGAGAAATCACCCCCCAGGGGGGATGGCCATGCCGCAGTCCCTTCTCCTCCATTCTCCTCTTGGGATCTTGGGCACACACGCACACGCGCCTGGCGTGAGTTTAAGCCACCGAGTCCAGGACTCAAACTGCGGTTGACTACGTGGGAGTCCAGTGACATAGCCATTACGCTAACTGCTGGTCCCCAGATTAGTTTCTTTTTTTAACACCTATGATGTCATGAATTCATAGGGAATAGGTTCCAGTAGCTCAGGCTCCTTTCCATTGGTGCTCACAAAGTGTGCTTCTCTGGGTGGAGCAGGCTGGCGCTTTAGTTGAACCCAGGAACCTTTCTCTTTGGCTTCCTTCTTTTTCTGGTCATTTTCCTTTACACGTTTTAGGAAACTATCTCTGCTCCTAGAATGCATACTATGCTCAATACACACATTAATTCTCTTGGCAAGAATCTTGCCCTTGACTTGTTTGTTCACAAGAATGCCAACAGCATGCCGGGTAACATTGTAGACTCTTCCAGTTTTGCCATGGTAGCATTTGTGGGACATTCCTTTTTGAACAGTACCCATTCCCTTAATGTCTACAATATCACCTTTCTTATAGATTCACCTATATGTTGCCAAAGGAACAATTCCATGTTTTCTAAAAGGCCTAGAGAACATATATCGGGTACCTCTCCTCTTTCCCTTTGTGTTCATCTTTTTGGTTAATTACTGGAAGATGGCGGTTCCGGCCAAAAGGACAAGGTTCATCTCTGTTGTGGCATGTTATCAATACTTCATTCCTTTATGGCTATCTTAATAGGTATGAGTTAGTATCTCACCATGATTTTGATTTGCATTTTTCTTTTCTTTTTTTTAGAGAGATTTTTGCTATAGGGCGCATGAGCTTGCCTGAGAGACAGAGAGAGACCTAGAAACAGAAAGTGACAAATCACCCAGGGGGATGGTCATGCCACAATCCCTTCTCCTCCATTCTCCTCTTGGGATTTTGGGCATGCATGTACTCAAGCCCGGCTGGAGTTTTATGCTACCAGATCTGGGACTCACACTGAGGTCAACTACATGGGAGTCCAGTGACATAATCCTTCTGCCATCTGCTATTCCCCTTGATTTGCTTTTTTCTAATGACTAGTAATGTGGAGCATCTTTTCATGTACTTGCTGACTGTGTGTGTATATTCGAAGCCATGTCTGTGCAAGTCCTTTGTCTTTTAAAAATGTGCTGTTTCTTTTTGTCATTGAGACATAAAGTTATATATTATATATTCTTAATACTGCACTTTATTTGATATTTGATTTGAAAATTCTCCCATTCTCTGGACTGTGTTTTCCTTCTCTTGATAGTGCTCTTTGATGCACAAAAGTTTTAAAGTTTGATAGAGTTGGATGTACCTATTTTTTATTTTCTTGCCTTTTACTTTTGGTGTGATATCTGAAAAAAGCATTACCAAATCCAAAATCAATGAAGATTTACCCATGTATTTTCTTCTAAGGGATTTGTAGATGTCTTTTAGATACTTAGGTCCCTGATCTATTTTGAATTAATTCTTGTGTATAGTTTAGTTTTCTAACTTCTATTTGTTGATGAGCCTATTCATTTCCAATTGAGTAGTCTTGGCACCCTACTGCTGATCAGTTGACCATAGATAAATGCGTTTATTTCTGGATGCTCGATTCTATTCCATTGATCTACAATCTGTGGCCATCTTTGTGCCAGTACCAAAATGTTTTGTTTTCTGTAGCTCTGTAGTAGGTTTTAAAATCAGAAATTTCTGTTTAAGTACTCTGACTTGATTCTCTTCTAAGATTGTTTTGTGTATTTGTGGTCCTGTGAAATTCCATATGAATTTTAAAATAATCTTTTTCATTGCTATAAAATGGCCCTTTAGGATTTTGGTAGAGGTTGTATTGAATCTGTAGATCATTTTGGTTAGTGTGGACATCTTAACAGTATTAAATCTTCCTATTCATGAACATAGGATGTCTTCTATTTTTTAGGTCTTTAATTTCTTTCAGCAAGTCTGGTACTTGCTCAGTTAAATTTAGTCTTAAGGTTTTGTTGTTGCTATTTTTTGCTTGTTTATACTACTGCAAAATTGAATTGCTTATTTTTTGGTTCAGATTGTTTATTACTAGAACATAAAAATACAACTAATTTTTTTTTTTTTTTTTTTGGAGAGATTTTCGCCATAGGGTGCATGTGCTCGCCAGACAGACAGAGAGAGACATTAGAGACAGAAAGCGAGAAATCACCCCCCAGGGGGGATGGTCACGCCGCAATCCCTTTCTCCTCTATTCTCCTCTCGGGATCTTGGGCATGCACACACACGCACCCGGCATGAGTATTAAGTCACCGGGTCCGGGACGCGAACCGCGGTTGACTACGTGGGAGTCCAGCTACATAGCCATTACGCTAACTGTTGGTTCCCGAAAAATACAACTAATTTTTGTGTGTTCGATCTTCTGTTCTGCAACTTTGTTGGATTTTCTTTTTAACATGAGAAAATATAATTCATACTAATACTTATAAATATGATTTTTAAGAGTTATTTATTTAATTTTATTTAGTCATTTATTATCACTTTTTAAATTTGACCAGCGTGAGACATACAGAGAGGGAAAGAGAGAGAGAAGAAAAGTGCAAGAGCAAGCCACTAGGTCCAGGACTCGAACTGTGGTTGCCTATATTGTGGGAGTGTCCAGCGCCTTAACCACCATGCCACCTGCTGGTCCCCTAAATCTGATTTGTTTTAAGATGAAAGGTTTAAGATTCTTCCTTTCACTTTATTTATATTTATTTATTTATTTATTTATTTATTTATTTATTTATTTATTTTTTTCATCAGGAGAGACAGAGAGAGACAGTGAGAGGAAAACTGAGAAATCACCCCCAGTGTGATTCTAAAGCCACTTGGTCTGGAACTTGAAGCAAGGTCAGCCATGTAGGAGTCCAGCACTCCAGCCACTATACCACCTGTTGGCCCATTTCACTATTTCTTTTTTAAGTTTATTTAAAATTTTTATTTAGGACCAGCAATTAGCATGCATAATGGCTATGTCGCTGGACTCCCATGTAGTCGACCGCGGTTAGAGTCCCAGACCTGGTAGCTTAAACTAATGCTGTGTGTGCATGCGTGCCCAAGATCCCAAGAGGAGAATAGAGGAGAAGGGATTTGCAATGTGGCCACCCCCCCTGGGGGGGGGTGATTTCTCGCTTTCTGTCTCTGTCTTTCTGGTGAGTGCACGTGCCCTATAGCTAAAACCTCTCAAAAAGAAAAAAAATTATTTAGACAGATAGGTACTGTTGACAGGGTCTCGCCATACTACCATCTTTCCCCAGCCTCCAAGCCAGCCAAGCTCATAGGCATGTGTGGGCATGCCTGACATGTTCAGGTTGACCTAGGTTCTGAACTTGGGCCTTTCGTGTGGCTCCAGTATTGCATAGTGGTGCCTTACCATCTGCACCAGTGCCACTGATTCTCTTCAGCTTTTTAAAGCTTTTATACTTATAGCCCTTTTCTCTCTCTCTTTTTTTATGTTTGTGTTTATTTTTAAAATAATTTTAATTCAGCTTTATTTATTTATTATTATTATTGCTCTTTAATTTGACCAGAGAGAGAGAAAGAGAAGGAGAGAAGGGGAGAGAGATGGAGAGAGGGAGGGAAAATGAGAAAGTAAGTCATCAGGTCTGGGACTTGAACCACAGTTGGCCATGTTGGAGTCCAGTGCCTTAACCGCCATGCCACCTGCTGGCACCATGTAGCTCTTTTCTCTTATGCTGAAAAGCTTGCATGATTTATTTGCCTTATTATTTATATATACACATCCATATACACATCAGTATTGTTATTTGGAAATTATTGAAAATAACATTTTTCTATTTTGATTTAATTTTGTTTTATATTTGTGCAAAACATGTACATAGTTCTAAAATTTCAACTACAGTGTGAGGTGGAGTCAGAAAAATCTACCTTTTGTTCTCTCTTCCTTTCCCGTAGGTAATAACCATTTTTATTAGTTTTTGGTTACTAAAAAATAAAAAAAAAAGCATGTGTAGGTTTATTTGTATTTCCCTCTCCTACTTAGAGAAAACTTAGTGTTAATGTTTTATATCATGCATTTTTTACTTAAAAATCCTGGAGATCACTTATAGCAATACATGGAGCTCTTTTTTACTGCTCTTTATGCCTGCTTAACACCGATATTTTTGGTTCAAGTATATCTGTACTGATGGACATTAAGGTGTTACATAGGGAAATTTTGATGAGACCAGGGGTTCTTCTGTTACTGAAACTTTAAAATATTTTTTAAAAATTTTAAAGATATTTCACCATCTGAAGTTTAAAAAGTATAGAAGTATATACAATAAATAGTTTAAAGTTTTCTCTGATTCACATTTGCCTATATCCTATTTATAGCTTCAGAAATGACTACTGGAAAGTTACTTCAAGAAAGTTTTCTGGGTGTGTACATTTATACACTACATATATACAGTATTTTTTTAAGCCATATCGGGAGTATATTATGAATATTTTGCAACTTGGTATATTCTTAAGCAACATTATTAGGTGAATTTTTAAGTTTGGATAATAAAAGTTTTATGAATATAGGTAATATGATTTTAAGGCACTTATTCTTCTCTTTTGTTAATACTAGATATATATTGTGTATGTATGCATGCTTACTCAATTTTCTATATTATAATTACTGCTCTAAAATCCAGAAAGTGATGCATGTTGCTGTTTTCCTCTTTATTTTTTCTTTAATCTCAAACTTATGTTTGGAAAGAAATTGAGAAAAATATTATTGTAATCTATTGTGGTTTAATATTGAATGTGAATCCAGATAAAATTGAGAGGACTGTTAATCACCAGAGTTGAATGTGAACTGACTTAAAAACAGAAAAACGCCTTGCCCATAGTGTTCATCACTGGTGTCCCTAGCACCTAGGACAGCGACTGACTGCCTGTTCTTCCTGTTCTTCGTATTTGTTTTATGTTTTACCATATGAATTGTAACTAGTGATATGCTACAATTTTGTGTTCTTTTTTCACTTGTCAATATATCATGAATATTTTCCCACACTATTACTTAAGTATTAACTTTATACCGTTAAATGAATGTATTAACGGAGATCATAGATTATATAATTAGTTTTAAAGACTTAAGTTGATATCTGCATAGATATCTGCATTAAGTGTTTTGTTTTTTAATGTTAGTTGCGGGGCCAGCAGGTGGTGAAGTGGTTAAGGTGCTGACCTCCCACACGTTTAACCGCAGCTTTAGTTCCAGACCCAGGGGCTACAAAATAAATCTGGGCACATGTACATGCATGTCCAAAATCCCAAGAGGAAAATGGAGGAGAACAGATTGTGGCATGGCTATCTCCCCTAATGATTCCTTACTTTCTCTCTCTCCGCTTCTGTCTCTCTCTTGAGTACATATGCCGTATAACGAAGTCTCTCAACAGGTAAATAAATATTAGTCAAAAATACTAAATTAAAGGTTGTGATGGAATGAGAGTGTGTAACTCCTTGTAGATTCATGAAACATACGTGTTTATGTAAAATGGCAGTGCATATAACATGCTTTGAACAAATCCAACATGATTATTCTATGAATATTAGAATAATTCATTTTAAATATTTTTGAAAAGCAGTTCACATAAGGAGGGGTAGAAAGAGTCAATAACAGATTAGCTGGTGGCCTGATGGTTAAGGTGGCTGGATCCCACATGGCTTACTCTGTGGTTCAAGTCTAGAACCTGGTGGATTGAAAACACGGCAATACTTGCGCACGTGTGCTCGACTCCAAAGAGAAAAATAGAAGAGAAAGAATTACAGCATGACTATTCCCTGTGGGGGTGCTTTCTCACTTTCCCTCTTTCTCTCACACGTGCCCTTTAGATTGATTAAAAAAAAAAAAAAAAAAATAGTCACTGTATAAAGATTGTCCAATTTAGTGTAATTAAGGAAACAATAATAAAATGAGATGAAATTGCACTCCTTGTCTTTCAGTCAAATTGCCAAAGACTAGAAATATAATACTCAGTTTGTGACAGGAGTTTCTGGAGATGTGTTGCTGAAGGTGAATAAATTTGAATTTTCTTTTTGGAGAGCAGTTTGACAGTATCATATGTTCTACATCTGGGACTTTATTTTCAGGAAAAAATATTAAGGATAAATTGAACTTAGATATATGTATATGAATATTTATGAAAAATTTAATTCTGGGACTAATAACAACAATAGTACTTAAAATAGTGCTTCTTCTGTGCCAGGAATTACATTTATTTAATTCCCTCAAAAGTGTTCTATTCACACAGTAGAAGAACATTTAACATGGAAATAAGTTTATGATAATAGGGAGTGAGAATGGCATGTTGCAAATGAGTATATGCAGTGTGCATCTATTGACTGCAACAAAATCTATATAATAACTTGTGGGAATATTCTCTACAGTATTTAGTCAGTCATACTTATGATCCTATTATTCACATATGTTTGTTTTCTTCTTCTTGCTATTTTTATATTGTAGTTTTCTTCTTTTTTCTTTCTCTGTCTTTTTTCTAGCAGGTGGAGTGGTGGTTAAGGGTGCTGTGGTTTGAGTCCTGGACCCGGCGGCTTGCTTTTTCACTTTCCCTCTCTCACTCTGTCCCTCTCTGGTCAAATTAAAATAAATAAATAAAGTTGAATAAAATACTTCTTTAAAAAAAAAAAAAAAAAGAAAAGACTAAGGTCTCCTCATGCTTGCTTCAGCCTCCAAGCTGGGACTATAGGTACCTGCCACCACGCCTACATCTTTTTTTTTAAAAAAAAATAGATGTTGTCTAGGCTAGCCTGGAGCTCACAATCTTCCTGCCTCAGCCTTGCCACTCGGACTACAGTCATATATAGTCCCCGGTCTTGAGGTTAGACTGGGAATTGAACCTAAGTCTCCCATGTGGCCTTAGTCTGTGGTAGCATCTTAGCAATGTGCACCACTATGGCTAGGCCTTTTTTCTAGTTTTCTTGTTTTTCTACAGTGAGCATATATTGTCTAACAAGAAACCTAGATTATTTTTTAAATTGTCCTGTGATTTGCAAGAGGATTTACTTCGGAAATCCTATAAATAGTTAATTGTCTAAGCACCATTTTATATTTCTTAGTAACAAGTTAAATATATAAGTAACTCTTGGTGAACATTCAAATTGAAGCATACTTTAAAGGTTTTGATTTCTGCTAATTTGGCAGGGTTTTAAATTTTTTAAAATTAATTTTATTGGGACCAGCAGTTAGTGTAATGGCTATGTCGCTGGACTCCCATGTAGTCGACCGCGGTTCACGTCCTGGACCCGGTGGCTTAAAACTCACACCGGGCGCGTGTGCGTGCATGCCCAAGATCCTGAGAGGAGAATGGAGGAGAAGGGATTGCGGTGTGGCCATCCCCCCTGGGGGGTGATTTCTCACTTTCTGTCTCTCTGTCTGTCTCTATCTGTCTGGCGAGCGCACACGCCCTATAGCAAAAAACTCTCAAAAAAATTAATTTTATTATCATTTTAAAAATTTGCTATAAGGCATGTGTGCTCATCAGAGAGAGATGAGAGAGACAGAGGGAGGCAGGGAAAGTGATTAAACAGGCTGCCAGGTCCAGTACTTGAACCATTATCAACTATGTGGGAGTCCAGCTCCTCAACCACCACGCCACCTGCTGGCCCCTTGGTGATGTTTTTTGATGTTAGAAAGGGAAAGAAAAGAAAGCTAAGCTTCGGCATCTAACCTTTGAAACCTGACAGTGGCAGAAATCTTTTAAATGTTTATTTTGTGGTTGCTGGCAGTTAATTAAACTTTGTCAGATATGCAGACTAACATGCTACATTTTCATGGTTTTGTAATTAGATAATTTTGTCTTTTCAAATAGGAACTTAGTATCTCTTGGAATTGTTTCACCTTTTTAAGAGTTGGTTTTTCAGAGCCGGCCAGTGGCATAGTGGTTAAGGTGCTGGACTCTCATATGGTCAACCATGGTTTAAGTCCTGGATGTGTGAAAATCATACTGGATGTGTGTGTTTGTGTGTGTGTGTGTGTGTGTGTGTGTGTGTGCGTGCGCGCGCACCCAAAATTCCAAGAGAAGAATGGAGGAGAAGGGATTGCATTGTAGCCATCCCTCCTGAGGACTCTCTCTCTCTGACAAGCACTCATGCCCTATGGCAAAAACCTTAAAAAAAAATTAGTTCACCTGGTTTCTGGTATAGACTGATATATCTGAGGTTAAAGCCTGTGGTTAAAACCTGTGTTATCCGTAGTTTTATGTGGGTTTGTCTTTAAGACCTTGCTAAAATGTTTTTCTTACCAAAGTTGTTATCTTTTACTTCTTATTGAAAACTTGCAGTTGCTCCCCTTGACCCTGCACTTTTAATTTTTCTTCTCAGCTTAATATTTCCTTCTAATGCTTATCTTATTATTTATTTATTTTGTTTGTGTCTGTCCTTCCCTTCTCTTCTTTCTTGCCTTTAAGATGTAAGCTCCATGAGTACAGTCGTTTTGTTCATTGTATATTTCTGGGATTTGAATAATTTTTTTTTAAAATAAATCAATAGTGGACTCTCAGTAGTTGTGGAACGATTGAATTTGATTGATGAAGGTAAAATTTATTCTAAGTGTTTACGGAGAATGGTTAGTGTTCCATAGTTGGTTTGTAGTATGGCAGTTTTATTGCAGGTCTAGTAATAGAATTCAGTTTGTAGGCAAATTGGAATTTCAGAATTTTACTTTCTAACACATGATAGGTACTCATTTAATTTTGTTAAATGAGTAGCAAAAAAGCTTACAAGGTGAGTTGAGGAAGAACATAGCTTTTTGTGTTACTTTCGTCAAATTGGCATGGCCTTTCTGGTGAGGGAATCGGACTAAGATTCCAGAGCATGCTCACTTTTTTGCTCACCTGCTGTCTTTAAAATTCATCTCAGGGACTTTTGAGTTTGTTAGTATGCTTCTTTTGGAAATATAGTTGGGAAGGAGTGAAATGTATGAAACTTGAGCAGTTTTGCTTTTTTGGAATCAAAATTTGTTGAATGTTAATTAGCACTACAACTTCCTGTGAAGGCTTTTAGGTTTGAGTGATAATGAGACTCATTATTAATGAAAAACCAAGTGCTAGGTATTTTAAGACCTTTGCATTTATTCAACCAACACTTAAGGCCAACTATATGCTAGGTACTCTGCCTGACTCCTGATGATATGAAAGTCAGAGCAGATTCAGCAATGAAGACAAGATAAAAAATGTTTATTTCACATATTACTTCTAGGGTTGGTGTTCCCTGAAAGGTAGGATAATTCATTTTCTTGATTATTTTTGGATTTGATTTAATTAAAATTAAAAGTGAATGTGCCCATTAACTTGAAAATATCTGTAATCAGAATATTATTTTAGTATCAGTTTGCTAGTTAGTTTGTATATATGTGTGTGTTTGAAGAAATTAGCATTTATTAAGTACTTATTGAAGGAATTAGCATTTATTAAGTACTTATTATATTTTACACTCTTTAGATGAATTATTCTTTTAACATAGTCCTCATAACTATCCTGAGACACAGGAATTATTACCTGTATTTTATGACTAGGGAAAGTGAGTTTAGAGAGGGTAGTTAATTTAATGTTTGCAGCTTATAAATGATTTTAAACCAGGCTTTGATGCTAGAGTTCATTAACCTTTCGTGACACTTCCCAAAGGAAACAGATATACACATATCTTCTTTGTCTGCAGAGTAAGTTAATAACAAGATGAGCTGAATTTGAAAACTGTGCTCGTTTTTTGGGGTATGCATGCACATGTGCCCAGCATGTTTTTTAGGTCACCAGGTCTAGGACTTGAACTGCGTAGTTGGCCATGTAGAAGTCAGCCTGCCCCAGTCACCATGCCAGCAGCTGGCCCCATAAAGATTTTTTTTAAGAGAAATATAGTTTCCAAAATAAAAAAAGCTTGAGAAAGCTTACATTTTTTGCAAATCTTGATGGTTTAATAGAAAGCAGCGGGATTATATATTTGTCTCTGAATTTAATCTTTTGTAGTATTACAGGATGTGTAGTCTCTCTGGACCACTATTGTATACACATGAGAGAGTGAGAATGGAAAAGACGAATGACATTGTTATGAAAATAGTTTTGGTCTTGTGGGCCCCTGAAAAGGTCCAGAAATCCCTGGCTTACACTTTGAGAATCGTTGATACAAATATTTTTGTATATATTTTCCTCTTGTATTTTTAGTGGATGAATTTAAATGTGGAATGAATTCTAGTATAATTTTTCTAATTCTTTTCCTCATTTCCTGCCCCTCACCCTATACTATCATTAGCCAACTTCTTTTGTTAAAAGATACATTTTCATTTAAGTCATTGACTAGGATGAAATAGTTAAACCAGTCCACTTTTTATGGGTTGTGACTGCATGAGGTTCATTGAAAGCAGTCATCTCAGCGGTCTTTGTTTAATGTTGTATCTATTTTGATATATTCTCTTATTTTCTGATGTGACTTCCCAGCTGTCACTCCCAGTTCTGCAACATATTGTCCTAAAAATTTATAGAGTTTTCATTCATGTTAAATGTGGCATTTTGCTCTTAAAAAATACTGTTTTCTTCCCAATTGTGAAAGTGATGCATGATTACTGTAGGAAATTTAAAATGTACATATTTAGAAGCATAAACAAGAAAAATGTATTTTGTTATTTTGAATATGCAGAGTGCCACTGCCATAGAACATGATGGAAGTTTTTCAGTATTGAAAAATGTTGTGAATTTGAAGATATGTATGTTCCTATTCCATTGTTAACTTTATGTCTTTTGATGAGTTGCTTAGCTGCTTGGAACCACTTACTCACTAGACTTTTATCGACAACTCTGTGTGTGCATTCCAAGATAATTTGGATAAAAAGAACAAAGTACAATTTTGTTCATCACTAAGTTTGCAAGTTAATGGAGAGCAGTATGGTATGCAGTAAGTATTATTATAGTGATCCACAATCATGACCATTATGGGAAAGCCTAAAGCAGGCTATTGTTAAGAATCGATGGGGGGAGCAGCAGTTAGCGTAATGGCTATGTTGCTGGATTCCCATGTAGTTGACCACGGTTCAAGTCCCGGACCTGGTGGCTTAAAACTCATGCTGGGCATGTGTGCGTGCGTGCCCGGGATCCCGAGAGGAGAATGGAGGAGAAGGGATTGTGCCCAAGATCCTGAGAAGAGAATGGAGGAGAAGGGATTGTGGCGTGGCCATTTCCCCTGTGGGGTGATTTCTCGCTTTCTGTCCCTCTGTCTCTCTGTCTGTCGCCCTATAGCAAAAACCTCTCAAACAAAACAAAACAAAAAGAATCGATGGGGGAAGTAAAGAGATGAGAGTTGATTTGAAAGGTGAAGATTTTACAAGCTCCTTTAGTATCTGATCATTTATTTGGGTGTCTAGGTCAAGAGTCAAAGAGAAATTAAAAATGACTCCAATTCTGTGTTCTTGAAAGACATTAATGTTCATATTCACCAACATGTGGAACATATCCTACACCCAACAAGGGAGTAGGATCATTGCACATCCTGCACTTTCCAAGGTTCTGTTCTCTTGCTTTCCAGGATGAGTTCATTTGTGGACATGTTGAGTTTTAGGGGCCTGGGAAATGTTCAGATGGAGATGTGTGGGAGGCAGTTGGAGAGCTGGCAGGAAACTTGTGTGGGCTGAAGAGTTAGCAGTGTAGCATAAGTAATTGAACAGAAGTTAAGATCATCCATTGAGAATCTTTAGCATGAAGAAAAGAAGCCAGGGACCCTGTAACATTTGAGGTACAGGCAGAAGAAAACACTGAATCTCGTAAAAAAGTAGTCAGAAAAAGTAATCAGAAGAATGGTGGTATAAAAGACAACCGACTAAAGTTTAGAGAAAGAAGGGTAGGGATTGCAAACACTAAATCCTGCTTAAAAAACCAGTAAGACTCAAAAAGTGTTTATTAGATTTAAAAATGATGCATTGGTGACTTTGGCAAAATCACTTAACTGGGAAGTTGGGTACAGAAACTGGAGAAGTGGAACATAGAGATGAGGAAGTGGAAGATAATGCTGACTACTGTGAGAAATTTGCCTTTGATAGTTGGGAAGTACAGATTAAAAGTGAACAAATACTGGGACCAGCAGTTAGCGTAATGGCTATGTTGCTGGACTCCCACGTAGTCGACCGCGGTTTGAGTCCCGGACCTGGTGGCTTAAACTCAAGCCGGGTGCGTGTGCGTGCGTGCCCAAGATCCTGAGAGGAGAATGGAGGAGAAGGGATTGCGGCGTGGCCATCCTCCCTGGGGGGTGATTTCTCGCTTTCTGTCTCTCTGTCTCTCTCTGTCTGTCTGGCGAGCGCACGCACCCTATAGCAAAAACCTCTCCAAAAAAAAAAAAAAAGTGAACAAACACAGGGATCTGAAAACATTTATGTTCTGATGAACAACACAGGAGAGGACAGGGATTGAACTGCCAGATGGTTGGAAATACTATCTTGAATTTTCTGAATGAATATTTTTCAAACATTTTGTTTGCTCTTTTTGTATTCTCCTAAAATATGTATTTTACGTAATGCTGAATATAACCTTTGATACCTTTTTATAATACCTCAGTTGTCATGAATATCGAGTTATTATATTGTCCTACTGAAGGATTTAGAAATGAATCTATTCTAGAATACAACAGTTTAGGGCAATTTTAACATAATCACATAGTAGCTTTCTTTTTTGGGGGGCATTAAATTAGTCAAGTTCACCTTTTTTTTAAATTTGCCAGAGGTCAAGCATGCTTGCTAGAGAGAGACAGGGAGAGAAAGAGAGGGAGAAAGAGAGAGAGAAGGAAAACAAGAAAACACCTCCAAAGGGGCATGATCAGGCTGTAAGCTCTTCTACTCTATCTCTCCTTTGAGAAACTTATGCATGTGTACAAGTCTGGTGTGTTTTATGAAGATGCCAGGTCTGGGACTTGAATTGCAAGGTCATATATGTGAGATTCAGCAACCTTAACCACCAACATATGGACTGGCCTGTCAACTTAATCTTTTCTTGTGTGTACACACACTCCCTCACCTCAGCTTGTTTGTGTGGTTGATCCCAACAGTAGTAGCACCTGTTCTTAAAAGTGTGCTAATAATTGAGAAATCCCTATTACCAAATTATTAGAGTTGTACTTTGAATGAAATTACTAATAAATTTTTTAGTAACTTAATTGTTAACATTGTAAGTTTTTCAGTACATGAAACTGTATATTGACTATTATATTTTTTAACAGCAGACATTGTTCCTTTTAGCTGTCATTTTCCTTTCATCACATTTCTCTCTTCCACCTCCCCCATCCTTCTAGCATCCAGTAGTTATTCTGCATCTCTCTACTCCTACGAGGTCAGTTTTTCCAGTTTCCATATGTGAGGGAGAGCACGTTCTATAACTGGCTAATTTTACTTAACACAGTGTTCTCCAGGTTCAGCTATTTAACCTCAAATAACTGGATTTAGCCTTTTTGTTCATTTGTTTGTTAATGTCTACATAGTATTCATTGTATGTGTGTACGTGGGTATATATATTTTTTTCCTTATCCATCCATCTCTTGAATATATGGTTAGATTGCTTCCACATCTACAGCAAGAAGTTAAATAATGTATTTTTCTTTGGGGCCGGGAGGTGGCATGGTGGTTGAGGTGCTAGACTCCCACATGGTTGACCATAGTTTGAGTCCTGAACCTAGAGGCTTGCTTTCTCACATTCCCTCTCTCTCTGTCTCTCTCTGGTCAAATTAAAATAATAATGACAATAAATAAAATAATTCTTTAAAAAATTATCTTTTTTCATCTTTAAAAATGGTATAAAGATAGTACCTGTCTCATAGAAGTGTTATAGAGATTAAAGGATGTAATGCATGAGCAAGACAGCTTGGCACAGAGTAGATATTTACTGAATTAATATTAGCTATTAATAATTGGTTTCTCCTTGTCTCCAGATTTTGATTTTCTAAGCTTGATGTTTCTGAAAGTCGTCTCTATTAGAAGGATATTAGTATTAATATAGTAGAAAAGGGAATAGATTCTAATAAGCAATATGTCAGATTTGGTGTGTCTGGAAGAGCAGTGAGAATTTGTGGCACATATAAACCAGGAGGCTTATTTACTGAGGTAGATAGGTCAGTTGTTAAAATTGTTAACGGAAGGTTTTTCTAAGAGTCATTTGGAAGCACTGCATTTCTCAAAGTGGTTCTGTAATCTTTCTTATTGACTGAATACTAGGTAGTATTGATTTTTTTTAAATGAGAGAGTAAGTTAAAGACAGCCTAGAATTACCATGTGGGGTATTTACTTTGAGTTTTGTATGGGCTTGGAGGTGTAGGGGGTAGCAGTTGTTGTAGACTAGCTATTTCGGGACAGGAAATTAACATGACCTAGTGTGCCTCATGAATATTATAGGCTTAGTATCAGAACTACTCAGTAACCTGTAATTTGACCTAGGGATGTACTAGGACAGGAAGTTAAGGTTTGTGCCATGATCTGAGCAAGCCTGTATTCACCTTTTTAATATGAGACTTGTGCTCTCAAAAGAGAGAGAATGAAATGACCCAGCATAGTTGATAGCCATCAATTTATTCTTTTCCTTCTCCAAAACTAATTTTACTATTCTGTTCAATGTTTCTGAATCCTCTTGAGAATGTTCACCTTCTTGATCTAAGTAAATGTTAACGGATGGAAAATCCTGTTTTGTAGGGTTGCCTTCTCCATTGAGCTTCTCTTACACCCACAGATCTCTTTATAAAGATGAGGAGCATTTAGTATGTTTAAAAATAGTAAACTAAATTGTTTCTTTCTGTGAATATCACAGGATGTGTTAATGGTATTTAAAGTTTAATGCTGCTAAACCCACACAGGAATTTTCATTTGTTTTTAAGTACCACAGACAGTTTTTACTTTTATTGATAGCTGGTTTAGTAAAAAGACCATCTTGTTAAATTTAGAAATGATTTATGAAATTAGAGATTTCATTGACTTTTTAAAAAATACTTCCTATTTATAAATCTCTCCAAGACTGTAGTCATAGGAAGTGACATGTGCCTTGGTTCTTGTCTTGCATACAAAATTACACACCTGAGCCAGCAGGCGGTGTGGTCATTAAGGTGCTGGATCCTACATGACTGAGTCCATGGTTTGAGTCCCAGGCTCAGTGGCTTGAAAAGGACACTAGGAAAATGTGCATGCATGCCCCAAATCCAGAGAGTAGAATGGAGAAGGGGTTGCTGTGTGGCTATCCCTCTTGGAGGATGATTTCTCATCCCTTTCTTTGTCTCTCTCTGGAGAGTGCACGCATGCCCTATGGCAAAAAAAAAAAAAAAAAAAAAAAAAAAAAAAAAAAATCTTAAAAGAAAAAGAGAGAAGAAAGGAAAAAATAAATTCCCTGGAATAGGTGGAGCTTGGCAGTGACTGAGCATTGGCATTGGCAGTGGTAGGTCAGTGACTTGACCATTAAAGCCATGCTAGTTTTTCATAGATGAGAAAAGAAGAGATGTGATCTCTATTGAAATATGTTAGATGCCTGTCAATTCAGGAAACTACTGCTCTATTTGTCAGAGGTATTGAATTAATATGGTTTTGTACTTTTTACTTTTTTTTTTTTGGAGAGGTTTTTGCTATAGGGCACGTGCGCTCGACAGAAAGACATAGACAAAGAGACAGAAAGCGAGAAATCACTCCCCCCAGGGGGGGATGGCCATGCTGCAATCCCTTCTCCATTCTCCTCTTGGGATCTTGGGCACACACGCACACGTGCCTGGCGTGAGTTTAAGCCACCAGGTCTGGTACTCGAATTGCTATCGACTACGTGGGGTCCAGCGACATAGCCATTATGCCAACTGCTGGTCCCAGTACTTTTTACTTATTGAAGTAAGATTTGATTGCCTTTTATTTAAAAGTGGTCTTACACGGTGTTTTTAAACAAAAATTGTGATCAAGAATTGTGTGCATGTATAAGTTGTTTTTTTTTTTCCCTTGAGTGAGTGAGTGAGAGAGAGAGAGAGACAGCTTCCCCAATGGGGTTTTGACACCATGATCTACCCCAGTCCTAGATCACATTCCAGGCATAGTCAGGAAGGTCCCTGGTGTGAGACTGGAACCTCCCCATGTGAGTAAGCCTTGCAAGACATTGAGTTTTACTGCCATGACACCATCAGGACCCTGCATTTATATTTTTAATGGTTTTGAACTGCTGCAATCTTAGGAAAAAGTGAGATGATGGCTTAGTAGGTAGTTTTTCAGGTTTTCAGATTATAGTGTAATTATTTTCAGGTAGGAATTTAATACTAAGGTTTCCTTTTTACATTAAGTTATAGGTGCATATTTATAAAACTTAAGTCACATTGAATAAGTTAGCATTGATGATATAAATCTAGGTTTTGTGCAGGTTAATGGCCTATTACTGTCATCACTAGTATCATTAGTGCATAAGTTAGTTATTGTTATGTACCAAACCACTCTAGAACTTGACTTAAAACAACCACCATTTATTATTGTTCATGAGTTTTTGGATTAGCAGGTAGTTCTGCTGATGCGGACCAGAGTTAAGTGATCTTGTATGGGCTTACTCATGTATGAGGCTTAGCCATTAATACTACGGGGTTGTTGGAAAAATCATGACACGTTCTTACATAGAAAAAAATACATCATGACTTTTCTTTTTTCTTTCTTTCTTTTTTTTTTTTTTTTGAGAGGTTTATGCTATAGGGCACGTGTGCTCGCCAGAAAGACAGAGACAGACAGAGATACAGAAAGTGAGAAATCAACCCCTAGGGGGGATGGCCATGCCACAATCCCTTCTCCTCCATTCTCCTCTCAGTATCTTGGTCACACACGCACACGCACCTGGCGTGAGTTTAAGCCACCAGGTCTGGGACTCGAACCGCGGTCGACTACATGGGAGTCCAGTGACATAGCCATTACGCTAACTGCTGGTCCCCATTATGACTTTTCTGACAACCCCATATCTTAGCTGAGGCTAGGTAGTTTAAGGGATTTCCTCACCTGTCTGGTAGTTGTCTGGATATCATTTGGGATAATAAGGTGACTGAGCCATGTGTCTTGATATCTAGCTGGCTGGCTTGGGCTTGTTTCATAGTGACTGAGCAGACTTTGAAGAGAATAGGGTGAAAGCATGCTGGGTTCTTGATGCCAGATTCAGAACTAACATCATAACACTTTCATTGCCTTCTATTGGCCAGAGTAAGTCATCGGGCCAGTTCAGATTCAAGAGTGGGGAAAGAATGTAAAGCCACATAGTTTATAGAGTATAGGGAGACCCGAAAAAAATGGGAGGACTTTTGCAGTCAATCTCCCACATGTAGTGTAGTGCTCTTTATAATAACTGTATACTTAAAAAAAGAAAAAAAAAAAACTTTGTTAATGATAAAACACTGATTCACTCTGAGTGACTGTGCTTTATCTGTGACACCTTTTTAATGTTATTTCCTTCACAGTTTCAGCTTCTGTACACAGTGGAAATTAGGTTTACTAATTAAATAGTTGAGCTATATCCCATCCTAGTTAAGAAAACTGGAAAAGAGGTGCCTAAAATTGTCTATTGCCTATTTTGGTCTGATTAAATTTTTCTGCTTTTCTTTGAAGCCTTTTTTTTTTTTTTTTTTTTTTTTCCTTTTTATTATTTGCCAGAAGGGCTTGTGCTTGCCAGAGAGACAGAGGGAGAGAGTGAAAACACCCTACAGTGGGACATGGTCACATCGTAGTTCCTTTTCCTCTATTTCTCCATCTTGTTGGATTTGGGGGATATACTCTCATAGCCTGGCATGTTTTTCAAGCTGCTGTGGCTCAGATTCCAACTGTGGAATTGGCTATGTGGGATCCAGCTCCCTTAACCACTAGGCCCTGGGGCTGGATCTGGGGCTTTTAATAATCTTGTTTCTAATAGCCTTTTACATTTTATTTCCCAGTGTTCTGTTTTCTGGCTTGCCCTCTCATTTTCCTCCCTGTCATTTTTTGAAAAATTGAGGTAAATAGGTGAAATCAACATAACAAAAAACTAGCCATTTTAAAGTATACAGTTTAGTGGCAGTCATACATTCACAGTGTACAGCCACAACCTTTATCAAATAACAAAACACTTTCAGCACTCCAAAGGAAAACCCTGAACCCATTAAGCAGTCATTCCTCATATTCTTCTGTAAGCCCCTGGTAACCACCAGTCTGCTTTCTGTTGCTATGGATTTATCTATTCTGGGCTGTCATTTGTTTTTAACCATTGTGCATCCATTTATGTTCTTATGCATACTACATCCTAAAAAGTACTAGGTCTCATTGGTATGTGGCCTACTGATTTCCTCACCAAAAATGCATCCTATAGTTTAGTTATTAATGACCTTACCACTCCATTGCTTGAAACTGTTTTTCTGTCTCTCAGAGTTTCCTTAGTCCTCTTTGAGTAAATACTTCTCTACCTTCCCCCCCCCCTTTTTTGAGAGATTTTTGCTATAGGGTGTGTGCACTTTCCAGAGAGACAGAGAGACAAAGTGAGAAATCACTCCCACAGGGTATGTCCACACTGAAGTCCCTTCTTCATTCTCCTCTCAGGATTTTGGGCATGCACGCACATGCACCTGGTGTGAGTTTCTAGTCCAGGACTCGACTATGTGGAAGTCCTGTGACAACGTAACCAATATGCTATCTATTGGTCCCTACCTATTTCCCTCTCCCTATGTAAATGCTTGTGTTTTGACCTCAGCCCTGTATTCTTACCCTACAAACCTTCCTTCTTCATTGGTGATCTTAATTACTTCTTTGAACAAATCTAGATCTTACCCAAATCTTTTCAAAATTCCACAGCTGTTGGAATTTACCACCTAGATGTTCCACACCTACCTTAAACTCAGCATGGTAAAGCTGAGCTCATTTTCTCTCTTCACCCTCTCTCTTTCCCTAAACATAAATACATCAGCATTGACCTCCTTGTTCTTCTCTATCTTGGTAAGAGGCACCACTATCCATAGAGATCCCTGGCTTTGTTCCCAGGATTCAGAATTGTTTTTTCCTTATACCAAGTTCTCCACCTTTAGTCATTCCTCAAATCTAGCCCCTAGCCATCTCTAGAGTATATTCTTCTTCATGTTTACAGCCTTCACTTTAGTTTAGGGGCTTATTACTCTTACCTAGACCAGAGGTTCACAAACTGTAGCCGAAATGGACAAATATGGCCAGGCACATGTTTTTGTAAATCAGGTTTTATGGAGCATACATAGCTTTGCTCATTATTTTACATATTCATTGTCTGTGACTGTTTTTATTCTATATAGGCAGAATTGGTAGTTGTGACAGAGCTGAAATATTTACAATGTGGTCCTTTATCGAAAAAGTCTGCCTACGCTTGGGCTGTTACTGATTGCCTGTCTCTAGCCTTGTCTTCCCTCTCCCCCACCCCACATAAACATTCAGAAGTCTCTTTATACATCGTATATCCCTGTGTATGAATCTTTGCTACTCGTTGCTTACAGAATAATGTTAACACCTTTATCACGGCGTAGAACTCTGCTTATGTCTCTCAGCTTATTTTTTTTCTTCTCAGAGGGTGTGTCAGTCTCTCTCCAGTATGTGCTTTTGCCTCTACCTGAAACGCACTCTCTTTTTTCCTGGCAAATTTATCTGTCTCTGAAAATCTGGCATAGATACTACCTTCCATGTCTTCTGACATTTCAGAATTTCCCCTCTTTCTTGCTTCCTTTGTACTATCTACAATTCTAGTTGTACTCATCGTGTCCTTTTATCCATTTGACAGTATTCCCCTAGTAGACATTAAAACTAACCACAGCCAGACCTGGAGCCAGGCACTGAATATTCCTTTAAGAAATGTATTATTAAAATTAATTAAAAAAATAAAAAGTATTCCTTTAAGAAGTGTTTGTTGATTGAAAGAATAGATTGCTTTCGTGTTACAGTCTTCCTAACTATTCTGACAGAATAGGAATTTTGTCTCAAATAACTTTTGTTTTCTCTGTATCTAGGAAAATGCTAGATTCATAATAAGTACAGATACTGGTTAAATTGTTTTTAATTGCCAAAGAATGTGTGTGCTCACCAGAGAAAGCACCCTCTTCCCCATGGGGTGGTCATACTGTAATACCTTCTCTTCCTTTTCTCTGTCCTGTTGGGATTTTGAGCCTACTTAGACTTGGCGTCTGGTATGTTGTTCAAGCCACTGGGTTTGGAATTTGAACCGTAGTTGGCTATGTGAGATCCAGCTCCCTTAACCACTAGGTTATGGGCCTGTCCCTGGTTAACTTATTTATTTAAATTGTCACTTACATAAAATAAAAAGGTGCAAACATTGTTCTTGGAGTGGTTGGACATTAATCAAAGTAAGACTATTTAGATAAATCTATTAAAAAGGAACTTGATGGGACCAGCAGATAGTATACTGGTTACGTCGCTGGACTCCCAAGCAGTCAGTTGCAGTTCAAGTCCCAGACCTGATGGCTTAAAACTCACGCCAGTCATGTGTGTGTGTGCATGCCCAGAATCCCAAGAAGAGAATGGAGGAGAGGGGATTGTGGCATGGCCATCCCGCCAGGGGGTGATTTCTTTCTTTCTGTCGCTCTGTCTCTGTCTGGTGAGCACATGTGCCCTATAGCAAAATCTCCCTAAAAAGAAAAAAAAGGGAACTTGATTTGCTATAGGTGTTAATTTTTCCTCCTCACTTTATATAGGCAGTTTTTGTCTTTTGTATGTGGGAATTCGATTGACTTTCACTGAATATTTTGTGTCATCAGGCATCATATGATCTTTATCTATGTAGTGCATAAAAAGGTACAATTTATATAGAATGTGCTAAGTTGATGCATTATTGTGGAGTAGAGTCATTCTAAAAGTATTGAGTTAGTCTGGGAATAAATGAGAGCAGAAATGGAGTGTTAATCCTGGATTAGTTGATAGCTGTTTATTCCATTTCTTTACTTGGTTAATTAGCCTGTCTACGGTAGGATTCCTAGTAGTAGTAGTAGTAGTAGTAGTAGTAGTATCAGTAGTGGCAGCGGCAACAGCAAGTACCTATCTAGGACTTTTTTGGGTCAATCACTGTTCTAACCACAGTATGTAAATTAAACAATTCAGTCTCTATAACAGTCCTATGAGGTAAGATCCTATTATCGTTATTTTACAGATGAAGAGCCTAGGATACAGGGAGCTGAAATAAATAATCTTTGCTGAAGTAATAGAGCCAGTAGTAAGTGGTAGAGCCAGAATTTAACCGAGGCTGCCTGGCTCCAGAGCACATGCTCTTCCTAGTAACTACACTAGACTTTTCTCTGTATGGATTGTGGGACAGTCCAAGTACCCAGTTCTTGCATTCTTTTTGTCCTCCCCTCACAGACACTGCAGTTTTGGGACACCAGGGGAAATGATGAATTACTAAATGAGGGTGGTGTTTTTTTGTAAAACATAGTATGTACCATTTTGTATTGATCATGATTAGCTGTAGGATTCCTTTTAGCACCAGTTCATTTTTATCTTTTACTAGAAGTTGAGGGAAGGACTGGTTTTTCTTTTATGTTAACTTGTCTGTATACAGTAAGTACTTAGTAAATGATTGACTGTTAGCAAAGAACTGTGAAGAGAGGCAAACATGTTATAATTTGAAAGTTAAATATATGCAATGGTATATAAAATTATGTATGTGGTTCTAGAAGTTGCGATTTTATTTAGCTGTGAGGCTATATAGTCCCTGTGTCTGGAAGTATATTAATAATTATGGTAACTAAGAGGAATTGAGGGAGGTAGGTTGATCTTCAGGTGTCACTTTTAGCAGGCTTAAAAGAAACAAGAAACACATTCGGAGCTTTAACTTACGTACAGCAAATAGCCTAAAACTTACATCACTACCCAGATCAATTTAAGTATAAAACATTTTCATCATATTCTCAGAAGACATTCTTATGGTCTCTCCTAGCCAATAAATGTTCCACCCTTTACTGTACTTTATTTTTAAAAAAATGTATTTTTTTTTACAACTTAGCACATATTAATTTGTCTTCCCCACTGGAGTGTAAAACTTAAGTTTTGCTCACCATTCTGTTCCATTGCTCAGCATAGTGCCTCACATACAGTAAATGTTCAACAACTGTTTATCAAATAAATTAATTGAAGAACACTTGATTGTTATGTACCATATTCTGTAAAACACAGTGCTGTTTTATGTACTGTGTGCTGAGGATAGATGATACAACGAGGCTTTTGACATTTAGCATGTTTAGCATGATGCTTAGACCAATTTTAAAACAAGAGAATTGTACCTGTTGATAGTTGAGTAAATGCTGTCTTTGCTCACATGAATGTTGGGAAATATGAGAAAGTTGCTACCAGTGAAAGATAACAGCAGCTATCTTCTTGAGGGTATCTGATTTCTTATAGTTATCTCAAATTCTTAACTCACCCTACTGGTGATCTTTTTGAGTACCTGAAGCAGTTGCAAAAGATTAAATGCTCATGTTGTCGAAAGAGAATTTTGAATGAAAAAGTTCAGTTTATATACCTATTAGTTTACTTATAAGGCAGTCTAGCTGTAGTTTATAGTTGTTTTTTATTTTATTTTATTTTATTTTATTTTATTTTTTAAAGAATTATTTATTTAATTCCATTTATTATTATTATTTTTAATTTGGCCAGAGAGAGACAGAGAGAGAGAGAGAAACAGAAAGGGAGAAAGAAAGCTACCAGGTCCAGGACTCAAACCGTGGTCAGCCATGTGGGAATCCAGCAGCTTTAACCATCATGCCACCTGCTGGTCCCTGTTTTTTATTTTTTTTAATTACTCAAAAGTTCCTGTCTCTTTTGTTTCATATTGACAGTAGAGTCACCTGGAGAGCTTTTGTATTAGTTGATAAACAGTGAAAATTCAATTTGCCTATCCTTTTTTTTTTTTTTTTTTTTTTTTTTTTTAAGTTTTGCTGTAGGCCCATGGTCTAGCTGGGTGAGGGTGGAGGTGGGAGGAGAACCCACCACCGAAGGGGGGATGGCCATGTTGCAGTTCTTTTTCTCCCTTTTCCTCTTGGGATTTTGGGTGCATGTGCATATGTGCCTGGCATGTTTTACAAGCTGCCAGGTTTGGGACATGGACCACACAGTTTGTCATACCGAATCCAGCTTTCTTAATTACCAGTCACTGACGGGCTCCTGTTTGCCTATCTTAATTAGGTTTAAGGAGGATGTGCTTTGTAAACCATTTTAGCACAACGTACTGTTTATATAGAGGAGAGGAATTTTGAGCTGAAAGTGACCTCAGTATTTTGATTTATACTCCTGTCTGTCATGCATGAATCAAAATACTGGGGTTACTTTTCAGCTCAAAATTTCTTGTCATTTTTACATTTAAGGATACTGGCATGCAAAGAAGTAATATTCTAGTCTTCTCCATCACAGCAGTCAAGCTAGTCTGTTAACTCAAAAGTTCCTGTCTCTTTTCTTCATATTGACAGTAGAATCACCTGGGGAGCTTCATAAATATACACAGGCTGGGATCCCATTCCTAAAGATTTCGATTTTATTAGATTGTGGGTAGATCCTGGGCAGATGCAAAGAGATAACAAAAATGAAGCAAAAATAAATAAACCCTAATCACTCTACCCACTTAAAAGTTTAATAATGAATAAACTTTACAAGTGATACATACTATTGTGACTTAGAGCCATTGTGATGTCATGCCTCTTTCTTTTTCACTCTTAAAAAAATGTTAATAGACTATTTCTTAAAGCAGTTTTAGATATACAGAAACAGTGAGCAGAAAGTACAGAGTATTTATATAATCCATTTCCCCACTTATATTTCTCCTATTTTATTATTATTTCACATTGGTTTTGTTATATTTGTTAAAATTGAACCAATATCGATACTTTAATTAAGGTTTATAGTTTATCATTTGTAATTGCCATTCGGGCCCGTATTTTTTGTTGTAAAGTTTCTGTGGGTTTTTAACCAATGCATAATTCCATGTATCCATTGTTAGACTATCACAGAGAATAGTTTTACTTCCCCATAAATCCCATGTTCCACCTAGTTCCTTCCCTGCACTGTCCCATCCTCCGGGAGCCACTGAACTTTTCTTTTTTTAAATAAGTTATTTTATTTGTTGTTATTATTTAATTTGACCTGAAAGAGACAGAGAGTGAAAGGGAAAGTAAGAAAACAAGCCACTAGGTCCAGGCCTCGAACATGAGGACATGAGGGAGTCTAGCACCTTAACCACTGCACCTCCTGCCCCCCCCCCCCCCGAACATTTTACTTCTTCTGTAGTTTTGTCTTTTCTAGAATTTAGTATAGTTGGAATCATAGAGTATAGCCTTTTGAGACTTCTTTAACTTAGTAATTCTCATTTAACATGTTTTTTCATGGCTTGATACCTTATTTCATTTTATACCTGAGTAGTACTGTATTATATGAATATGTCATAGTTTCTCAGTATATATATCCAAGAGCATCTTGGTTGCTTCTAGTTTTTGGCAAATATTAGTAAAGCTACTACAAACATTCGTGTGCACATTTTTATGTGAACATATTTTCAGCTTATGTGAGTACGTATCTGAGTGGAATTACTGGATTGTATGTTAAGTCTACCTTTAGCTTTATAGGAAACTGCCAAACTGTCATCCAAAGTGGCTGGACAGTTTTGTGTTCCCACCAGCAAAGAATAAAAGTTCCTGTTCCACATCCTCACTAGCTTTTGGTGTTGTCAGTGTTCTAGATAATAGTCATTTTTTTTTTTTTGAGAGATTTTTGCTATAGGGCACGTGCGCTCACCAGAAAGACAGAGAGAGACAGAGCGATAGAAAGCGAGAAATCACCCCCCAGGGAGGAGGGCCACGCTGCAGTCCCTTCTCCTCCATTTCCCTCTTGGGATCTTGGGCACGCACGCACATGCACCCGGCGTGAGTTTTAATCCGTCGGGTCCGGGACTTGAACCGTGGTTGACTACATGGGAGTTCAGCGACATAGCCATTATGCTAACTGCTGGTCCTAATGAGTAACTGCTGGTCCTAGATTATAGTCATTTTAATAAGTGTGTAGTAGTTCTCATTTTTGTCTCAATTTGCAATTTCCTAAGGACACATGATGTTGAGCATCTTTTTATATGCTTACTTGCCATCTGTATATCTTGGGTGAGATGTCCTTTCAGATTATTTTGCCTGTTTTTTTTTAATTTGCTATATGGCATATGAGTTCACCAAAGAGAGACAAAGAGAGGGAGCAAGAGAGGAAGTACCTCCCAGGGGAAACAGTCACACTGCAATCCCTTCTCCTTCATTTTCCTTTGGGAACCTTGAGCACGTGACACATATGCCCAGTGTCTTTCTCAAGCCACTGGATCTGGGACTCGATCTATGAAGTTGTCCATGTGGGATCCAGCTCAACCATTATGCCATTGGGCAACCCTATTTGGCCTACTTTTTTAAACTGAGTTTTTTACTGTTAAGTTTTAAGAGTTCTTTGTATATTTTTTACCAGATACATATTTTGCAGATATTTTCTCCCAGTCTGTGGCTTGTCTTTTCATTTCTTTAATATGTCTTTTGGAGAGCAGAAGTTTTTCATTTTAATGAAGCCCAACTTAATTTTTTTTCACGAACTGTGCTTTTCATGTTGTATCTAAAAAGTCTTCATCAAACCAAAGATCACTTAGATTTCTCCTGTATTATTTTTCAGAATTTTTATGGTTTTGCATTTTACTTTAGGTTTATGGTACATTTTGAGTTAACCTCTGTGTCAGTGTCTACTTAATTTTTGCATGTGAATGCCCAGTTCTAGTTTTTGAAGATGCCTGTTGTGCCTTTCTTATGTTCTCTTTCAGTGCTACACTTTCAAGCATGGATTGTGCTAATTAAAATTAGAAATTTGGAATTATCCTAATATTATGTCTTTATATTATGCCTTTAAAAATTGCTTAGGAGGAAACAGTATGCTGAATAAGAGCTTGAGCTCTATGATAAAAACTGTTGTTTTATTCAAATTCTGAAATTGTCCTTTACTGGCTGTGACCTTGAACACATTACTACACTGTGCCTCAGTTTCTTCATCGATAAAAAGTATTCTTAGGTTAAATGAATAATATGTAATATTAAGCATTTAGAACAGTATCATATATATATGTGTATATAGTATTATATATCTACATATATATATACACATATAATATATATATATAAATAACCATTTTGAAAGGTTATTAATAATAAAGACCCCTTCAGATATTTTATGTATTTTAATTTATCAAACCTTTTTAATTCCCTACAGTATATTTTAAGACCGTAACAGTGTTAACATAAGTAAGACTTGTACTGTTTCTGTCATTATTGATTCCTTTATTATTATTCCATTATTGAGTTTAATGGATGACCTGGAATAACTGTCATTTGAAGTGCATAAAGTGTAAAAAATTGAGGGCTTAACTGCATTCTTCATTCTGTTCAGTGTTTTCTAAAAATCAATAAACACCACTAAATAGCTCAAGACTAAAGGTTATAAGACAGTGGTGAAAGAAGAGTTGTACTGCTTTGTAAAACATTTCATTCCTTTGCATATGATGTATTTATTATTAATACGTACTGTCTGTTTGCTTATATATTTAGAATTGTTGCTTATATTAAGTTTTATGAGTTATCTCTTCAGTAAGAGCATGACTTTTTTAAGGTAATGTGTCTTCAGTTCTTCAATGTCTGTCACTGAACTTTTGGGTAGACAAGTACAGTTTCTTGATGGCTGTTGATAAGCTATTACTTTTAAATAATTTTATTTACCTCATATTTGATCTTGCCTCTAAAGACTGGATAGAAGAACCATTTACAGTATCATTAAGAAATGCTTTTTCTGTTTTTAAAGTTAGGACTGGAAGGCGAGAGGGATAAACAAAGGTTGTTTTAGGACTATATCTTGGGAAAAGCTAGTCAGTTCCTTGTTTGCTTTAAGTAATTGATAGTGAACAATAAGTGTTTCTATATTTCTCCATGTCCAACATTTCTATGTATTTGTTTAGGAAACAGGATGTTGGAATAATAATTGTTTAATGCACTGATAGAAATTACCATCCTATTCATTCACTACAAAGTTTGGATTTTGTCAGTTTAAACAGATTTCATTTTTAGGTTAATTCTGTTTCCATGTTTAGAAACTTATAAACGTCCAACAGTGATCCTAAAACATTCTTTGCAACACACCGTTATCTTGATCTCAGTGTAACTAGCTTCTTTCCTAAAACAGCTAGGTGGCATAGATTTTGTTTTCTCTATTAAATTTTCATTTGCTGAGTCATTTAGTAATTAAATGAGTCGTGATACCACTTTCTCTTAGGATACTTTAATTGTTGATACACTGAGAATGTTAAAAAATAAAGAAGAAAAGCTAGTGATTAGAATTAAACAACATAAATGTTTTTAGTGAGGCTATCCTGTGAATTATCAGAATAAACTAGTGTTTATATTTTTCTGCTACATAAAAAAATCTCAAGCTTTTTAAAGTTGTATTTGATAACGAGTTTCAGTCATTCAACACTTCACAGAACATTGTATAGAATAAAAAATACCCAACAAATTAGGAATAGAAGGGAACTTTCTCAATATGATAAAGAGCATCTGTAAAAAAAAAAAAATCTTGAGCTAGTATTTTCATTGATGAAAGACTGGATGCTTTCCTCTTAAGTTTGGGAGCAAAAGAAGGATATCTATTTTTGTGTTGGAGGTTCTAGCTAGGGCATTTAGGCAAGATAAAAAATGAAAGGTTTTCAAATTGGTTAAGGAGGAAACAAAGCTGTTTCTATATGCAAATGTATATAGAAAAGCCTAAGAAGTTCAGTAAAAACTATTAGAGCTAATAAATTAATTCAGGAAGGTTGCAAGATGCAGGATCAATATCTAGAAACCAGTTGGGTCAGCAGATGGCATGGTAGTTAAGAAGGCAGAATCCCAGCCGGGCGTGTGTGCGTGCGTGCCCAAGATCCCGAGAGGAGAATGGAGGAGAAGGGATTGCGGCGTGGCCATCCCCCCTGGGGGTGATTTCTCGCTTTCTGTCTCTCTGTCTCTGTCTGTCTTTCTGGTGAGCACACACGCCCTATAGCAAAAACTTCTCCAAAAAAAAAAAAAAAAAAGAAAAAGAAAGAAATTCACACTGGATGAATTCAGAGTATACATGTTAAATTTATTCCTATTTTATTCTTTATGATGCTATTATAAGTGAAATTATTTCCTTAATTTCATTTTCATTTTGCTCATTTATAATGTATAGAAATACAACTGATTTTTTTTTCTCTTAGTTTTGTCATACATACACTTGCTTGCCAGAGATAGGGGGAATGGCATGCCGGGTCCGGGACTCAAACCGCGGTCGACTACATGGGAGTCCAGCAACATAGCCATTACGCTAACTGCTGGTCCCCATCCAGCGTAAATTACAAGCCACTGGATCTGAGATTCAAACTGGTTGGCCATATGGGAGTCTGGTGATATAACTGTTGTGTCATCTGATGGTCCCGTCAACATATCTTTTTTTGGGGAACCCAGTGCAACACATAATAGACCAACTAGTTCAAAAAATCTTGGAAAAAAATGAATAAAATTGAAGGGCCTATGCTTCTCAATTTCAAATTTGCTTCAAAGATACAGTAATCAAAATGTTATGACACTGGCTTAAGGGTAGACTTACAGGTTCATGAAGTGCAATCGAGAGTCCAAAAGTCATCCCTTAAATTTATGGTCAGTTGGTTTTGACAAGGATACCAAGATAAGTAATGGAGAAAGATTTTTTTTTTTTCCTCCACAAATGACCTCGGACAACTGGATATCCATATGCAAAAGAATGAAGTTGAGCCATTACCTCATGCCATCTACAAAATTATCCCAAATGGTTTACAACTTAAACTCAACAGCCAAAACTGTAAAACTCCCAGGGGAAAACATAGGAGTAGATCTTACTGATCTTGAATTAGGTGATGGCTTCTTAGATATGATACCAAGCACACAAGGAGCAGAAGAAAAATAGACACAGTGAACATTATCAAAAGTAATGTGTGCTTCAATACACCATCAAGAAAACAAAAAGACAGCCACAGAAAGGGAGAAAATATTTGCAAATCATATATTTGATCAAAGACTTGTATCTAGAATTTATAAAGACTTATTATGACTCAATTAAAAATTGGCACAGAATCTGAATAGACATTTCCACAAAAAAGGTATACATTGGATGATAGGTACATGAAAAGACAGCACATTAGCCATCAGGCTAATATAAATCAAAACCACAAGATACTACTTCACTTTCACTACTAGGATGGATAGAAAAATGAAAGTCAGATTATAATAAATTTTTGTGATAAATACTAACAGACACATAAATTATAATAAGTGCTTTGAAGGAGAATTGGTTATTGTGAAAGAATAATAGCAGGAGAAAACTACTTTAGATTGGATTGTCCTAGAGAAGGCAATATTTAAGTGATATTTAAGCTGAAACCTAAAGGATAAAAAGAAGTGGGTTGGGGTGCAGTTGGAAAAAGAACATTCTAGATGAAGAGAACATCATGTGAAAAGACCTGAGGCGGCAAAGAGCTTTGTGTATTTGCTAAATAGGAAAAATCTTAGTGTGATTATAGAATATTGAGTGAGGGTAAAATGGCATGAGGCAAGAATGAAATCATATATTGTAGTCTTGTAGAACACGGTGAATTCCTTAAAAGGTTTTAGTCAGGGGGGTGAGATAGAGTTAATAACTCTAAAGTGAGAAGTTGAAAATAAAAGTCTCTAGAGATCAAAAGAGTGGTCTGGGATGCAGAAATAAATTTTAGTACCAACAGATCTTAAATGATCATTTAAATAAATGCCATTTATTTAAAGTACTGGAATTCATAGAATAATGGCGAGGGGGTGGTAATAGAGACAGAAAAGAGAAGAAACGGGGGTTTTAGGACCAAGTCCAGAAAAATGCCAACATGTAGAAGTTGGCACAGGAGGAACCAGCATGGGAGAACCTCAAGTGAGTAGGAATTTTTTGATTACCAGTGATTTCAAAATGGCAGTAGGGAACCAGAAGGACGTTATTTTAAGATGTGTGGAGCGATTGAATAACATTAGCATCTGTGGAATTTATGAAAGGAACATGTTTGAGAGAGTTCGCTAGTAAAGTGAGAATTCAGAGGGCATTTTAGAAGGACTAACATAAAAGAATCGACTCATATGAGAGGAAATGTGTAGAATAGTTAGGGGATGAGAATTAGTAAATAGGAGACGCTGACATTTCTAGCAAAGATTTGGTTAACAAGGATATGAGGTATATAAGAGATTTAGTACGTACCGTCTTTTGTAGGCTGAAGGTATCTATGGCCATATTGGCTTAGCCTGGAAGATTTAAAATAGTGTGCTGGATGAGGAACAAGTTTTTGTTGGAGTAAACCTGCTTCATTGTGTTCTAGTGGTATGACGATGCTCTAGGAGGGCTTCTCTTTCTTTTGTTAAGTAGTAATATGTAATATTCCCTCATTGACTGTCTTATGATTTGAATGGTCATATCGTGGTTCATAAAAGTTAAATCCAAATACAGATAAAAATATTTAGGAAATCTTTTAAACATACATTATAGCTAAGTCATATTCTAGTCAAACTATTTTTTTGTCCCTTTTTCTTTACTGAATACAAGATTTGATGCTTAAAGAATAAGCCTTGATTATGAATAAAATTAATTCATTTCTTCTTCCTTTTTTAATTAAAAATATTATTTAATTTTATTTATTTTAATTTGACCAGAGAGGGACAGAGTGAGAGAGAGAGAGGGAAAGTGAGAAAGCAAACCATCAGGTCTGGGACTTAAACCATGGTTGGCCATGTGGTAGTCCAGTACCCTTAACTGCTATGCCACCTGCTGGCCCCCATTTCTTCTTAATGCTGATTATACTCAGTTTTATAAGTAAGAGTAAGCTACCTACTGCTTTGTAAACTGTTTTTTAGCATACTTGTGTTTTGTAGAGCTCCGTGAAGAAATAGATAACAATAATATTTCTATGGGAAAAATATTTTTAGAACTTCAAGCGAATTCATTAAAATTTTTATGTGTGTGTATAGTATGGAAAATCTGGAAATTATGAAGAGATCCAAAAAAATAAAAATTTGCCTATATTCTCACTATCTAGAGAAAACTCCAGTTTGGTTTTTGGCATGTTTGCGTGACATTTGTTTTCAGAATTGGGATCACATAGTGTATAGTGACTTGCAACTTGCTTTATTTATCATGTAATCTTGTGAATAGTTTCTTATAATATTACATACTCTTTGAGAATACAGTTTTTAATGTTTTTCTTTAGATTTTTGCCATAGGGTACATGAGCTTGCCAGAGAGAAACAGGCAGAGAGAGGGAAAGTGAAAAATTTCCCCCCGCCCAGGGAGGATAGCCACACCACAGTCTCTTCAATTCTATTCTCCTCTCAGGATTTCAGAAATGTATGCACACACACCTGATGTGATTCTTTTTTTTTTTTTTTTTTTTTTTTTTTGCTATAGAGCGTGTGCGGTCACCAGAAAGTCAGAGACAGAGAGAAAGAAAGCGAGAAATCACCCACCGGGGGGGATGGCCACACCACAATCCCTTCTCCTCCATTCTCTTGGGATCTTGGGCATGCACACACACATACCCCCCGCGTGAGTTTAAGCCCACCGGGTCCAGGACTCGAACAGTGGTCGACTACATGGAAGCCCAGTAACATAGCCATTAAGCCAACTGTTGGTTCCCTGATGCAATTCTTAAGTTCCCAGGTCTGGGACTCAAACAGAGGTCAGCCATCTGGGAATCCAGGGCCTTAACCATCATACTACCTATAAAAGTGTACTTTTAGTGGATGCTTAATATTAGGTTCAGTATAAGCATATTGTAGTTACCTAATGTTTCTCTTATTATTGGACATCTAGATTGACTCTTAGTTAATTGATAGTACACATAGTGCTTCAATGAAGATCTTTGAAAATCAATTATTTTCTCCCAGCCTTTGATTACTTTCTGTCACCATTTAAGGAGACGTTAGTAAGTTTGTGACAAATGGAATTAAAATATGAGTTTATTGTGGTGCCCCCCAAAATTGAAATCCATGCAGAGCTTTTCATAATACACATTTTCCCATACACTTTTGAAGACCCCTTATATTTCTGAAAGGGAAATAGTGGGTCAAAGAATAGGGTTTTGTTGTTGCTACCTTTCTTTTAAAAAAAAAAAAGAATTTGGCTTTGGGCATGTGCACTCACCCAAGAGAGAGACAGAAAGACAAAAAGCAAGAAATCACTCCCCCAGAGAGATAGCCATGCTGCAGTCCCACTTCCTTCACCCTCCTCTCAGAATCTTGGGCATGCATACACATGCACCTGTTGTGAGTTTTAAGCCTCCAGGTCTGGGACTCCAACCGTCAACTACATGGGAGTCCAGCAACATAACCATTTTGCCATCTGCTGGTCCCTGTTATTGCTGCTTTTAAGGAAAATTATACTTTATTAATTTAATGGGAGCTGGGAACCAGCAGTTAGCGTAATGGCTATGTCGCTGGACTCCCATGTAGTCGACCGCGGTTTGCGTCCCGGACCCGGTGGCTTAAAACTCACGCTGGGCGCGTGTGCGTGCGTTCCCAAGATCCCAAGAGGAGAATGGAGAAGGGATTGCAGCGTGACCATCCCCTCTGGGGGATGATTTCTCACTTTCTGTCTCTATGTCTCTCTCTGTCTGTCTGGCGAGTGCACGCGCCCTATAACGAAAACTTCTCAAAAAAAAATTAATGGGAGCTTACTTATATTTTTAGAACTCTGTATTTACATATATTTGTGGGTGTGGCATGATTTATCTCTGTATTTCAGCAATTGTTGATTTGGGTAGGGATTTGCAGATACCCTCCTGCAATGACAGATGTTTATAGAATCTCTTGGGTCATCATATATTGAAAACTACTACTGGAGATTATAAGCCACCTTCAGTTTTCTTTTATACCTTATCTTTCACTGCTCTTACTCCAGCATGTACCTTCTCTTTTATTCAGCAGGTTTTTTCCCCTAATATCCATTGCTTTTTATTTGGAAATAATTTTAAGGCTTTTTAAAATCACATTTGAGAATGCTTAGTTTTATTGTATTTCTCGTTAACCTTGATTATTCACTGTTTATTTTTAAATATCACTGATTTACTAGATTAAAGAAATATGGTGGGTATATTTGGGGGTGGGAAGAATTTTTGAAATAGTATGTCCTTTCTTTTCAACCTGTCATTTACTAAAAGTTGGAAGGTAAAAGCTAGGCTAAAAAACCTAGTGTTTGAAATTTGTTCTCTGTATCTAGGTGCTGTGAAATCATGTATTTTCAGAGCTAAAAGGGATCTAAAGTTCATTTTTATTCAGCCCTTTCAGTTTATAGATAGAGAAACAGAGGCCTTGAAAGGAGGTTCCTTGACTTCTCCAAAGTCAGAAACCAGACAGTAGTAGAAGCTTGCCCTGTAGTTTTTTGTTTGTTTTTAATAGTATGTTGGTTTTCCACAAACATCTCCTGCCTTGCAGTCCCACTCTCCTTTCCTACGTACCCTGTACCTTTTTTGGTGACTAATGATTGTTGTTTTTTTCTGTTTTGATGCCTGGGAGATTCTTTTATATTCTTGACTTTAACCGTATATTTTGAATATTCTGTCTCTCTTTTTATTTTTATTTTTTCTGGGATACACTATGTTTTCTGTCCTGCTGATTTAGTTCTCTCAATTTCAAGGAAATTTTGTTCTTTGGACACTTTTTCTATTCATATATGGAAGGCACTTTGACACAATACTAATCTTTTTGTTAAATTTTTGTTCTCCATGTTTATCATCTTCTCCAGAATTACTTTAATTTCTTTATTCATTTCCTCTGCACTCGTTATGATTTCCTTTTCTTTCTGCCACTAATTTTTTCACTGTGTCTTTTCTGTTTCTAATTTGTTAGATCTATGACATTTTGCTGAGCTAAAAAACAAATTAAGAGCTGTGGTAGGTCAAAAATAACTCTTCAGAAGATACCTGTCCTAGCTTGAGCTGCTGTAATAATATACCATAGACTGGGTGGCTTAAACAACAAACATATTTCTCACGGTTCTGAAGCTGGGAAGTCCACGATCAAGGTGCTGACAAATTCAGTTCTTGTAGATGGTCATCTTCTCACTGTTTCCTTATGTGGACAGAAGGATGCTCTGATGTCTGTTCCCCTTAGAAGATCACTAAACCCATCCTGAGGAGTCCTTTACTCTGATGACCTCATCTTATTTACCTGCTAAAGGCCCCGCCTCCTAATACCATCACATTGGCTGGGACTTAGGACTTCAACCTATGAATTGTGAGGTGATAGGAACATTGAGTTCATAATCATATCCATATTAAATCCCTGCAACCTGTGAATTGACCTTATTTGGGAAAAGTGTTTTTACAGATTGCAATTAAATTAAGAATCTTGAAATAAGATCATTCTAGATTGT
Source organism: Tupaia tana (assembly GCA_026018925.1). Classification (NCBI taxonomy): domain Eukaryota; kingdom Metazoa; phylum Chordata; class Mammalia; order Scandentia; family Tupaiidae; genus Tupaia; species Tupaia tana. The sequence goes on along the minus strand of JAKSZU010000020.1, from coordinate 22,797,195 downwards.
CTCGGTAGGACCTAAATCCAGTGACAAGTATCCTTATAAGAGATACATGGAAGAGAACACACACACAGAAGAGGAGGAATTTGAGCACAGAAATAGCGATTGGAATGGTAAGATATAGGGGCACAAATCACATAATTTTTGCCAGCTACTAGAAACTAGGTGAGGCAGGGAATGAATTCTCTCCTAGAGCCTGCAGAGGGAGTAAAGCCTTGCTGACTTCTTGATTTTGGGCTTCGGGTCTGCAGGACTGAGAGAGAGTGATTTTTTTCTGTTTTAAGCTACCTGGTTTGTGGTAATTTGTTACTGTAGCCACAGGAACTAATAAAGGAGAAAACAGTTTCCCTTTTTCTCATCCTATCATTTTATTGCCTTACGTGAGAATTTATGTTTTATTTCTTTCATTTCCTTAAGTTTTTCTAGTACTAAATTCGTTAATATTCTTTTCTGCTGCTTAAATGTTTCAGTTATTCTTGGTTTGCCTTTTGCATATCTTTTTCTGCAGTATGTTTGTGTCACTTTTTAAATTCTTCTTATGCTTAAATTAGCATTTTCTAGATTTTTTAGAAGTATAATTTTCATCAGTAAATTCTTCCTCTTTTGTCTTATTCTGGGTCTTCATTTTCTTCTATGAGTATGGGCTGTTTTTAATCTACTCTTTTGTAGCTTGAGGGATGTGGTTAAAGAGTTAAAGAGAGAGATTCCCTAGTAGAATGCAGTCCTTTCTGAAGATTAGTTTCACCACCTAGCAGGAAGTAAATTCTTCCCTCAACCTAGTACACTAACCTGGAAGATGGTAGACTTCTAAATGATGTAAAAGAGACATTTTTGGGTAAAAAACTTTTAAGTGTAGGAGGCTTTTCCTCCCCCCTCTACCTTGCCCCCTCTTTCCATAACTGTTGGTAGCATCTTCATGGTCTACTTTTTACCATATTTGAAGAGTATCACAGACAATTTTCAGGAAAACAATGATTTTCTTTCTTTTTTCTTATTCTTCTTTTTTTTTTTTTTGGTTACTGGGAAAGAGTAGTGATACTGATTGATTTCACTTCTTAACCTAGATGATAAAATTTTTAATTAAAACAACATTGGTGGCATGGAGGTTAAGGCAGTTGGATCCCACACGGCCAAGCTCCATGGTTGCAGTCATGAACCCAGCAGCTTTAAAAATCATGCTGGCATGTGTGCATATGTGTGCGTGCCCAAAATGTGGAGGAGAATGGAGAAGGGATTGTGGAGTGGCCATCTTCCCTGGGAAGTGATTTCTTACTTTCTCTCTCTGTCTGTCTCTGTCTCTCCAGTGAGCACATGCACTCTATGACAAAAATCTTAAAAAAAATTGGTGTTTGTTTTCACTGATAATTGTTGTTTTCTAAATATAGCATGACAAGATGTCTAACTATATGAAAATCTGTTCAATTAGAAGCCATTCACTTCTTTCTTTCTTCTGTTTCATTTGAAATATCTGGTAGATAGAGTGATCAAATTGGTTTATCTGAGTTTGCTGTAAAGCCAGTGTGTACTGCGAGTGTTGGGTCTATTAACATAACTATCTTCCAGTTGCAATGAATAGGTTCTGAGTTTATCAGACAGGGTAGTGATGTAATCAAACTTAGTGGTACTAACATGACCTATAGAGCTACAGAATACAACTCGTGGCCTTCTGTGTAATGCCCTCTTTCCATTTTTTTTTCCCTACCAGGCTTTAGCCAGCACTATCTCCTCTTTTTAGGGGAAAGGGGTTTATTTTTATTTTCTAAATGGCTTTATCTAAATAGGTATATACAGAAAGTTCACTCTTAAAAATGTACGACTTAAGTGATTTTTTTTTTTTTTTTTGGAGAGGTTTTTGCTATAGGGCGTGTGCTTCCGCCAGAAAGACAGAGAGAGATAGACAGAAAGCGAGAAATCACTCCTCAGGGAGGATGGTCACGCTGCAGTCCTTTCTCCTCTATTCTCCTCTCGGGATCTTGGGCACACATGCACATGCACCTGGTGTGAGTTTAAGCCACCAGGTCCGGGACTTGAACCACAGTTAACTACATGAGAGTCTAGTGACATAGCCATTATGCCATCTGCTGGTCTCGAATTAGTGATTTTTAAAATTCAGTGATATTTACAGTTGGGTAACCATCACTGAGATCTAATTTTAGAACATTTTCATTATCCTAGAAAGAAATTTCTTACCTATTAGCAGTCACTCTCCATCTCCCCTCCAATCCCTGCCTTAGGCAATTGCTTATCTATCTTCTATTTCTGTATTTGTTCTTAAATTTCATATAAACGATCATACAACATGTAGTCTTTTGTTATAGATTGTCCTTTTATTCCTGCAATTCGATTAATTCCTTAAAAGTCCTTCTTTTTCCATGCCTTCAGCTTTAGTATCGTTTCTACCCCATTCTCTTTTCTCCTCTCTCCCTATACTTTCTCAAATTGCAACTGAAATGTCATTTTCTTAGGGGACCTAACTGAGTGGATTCTAAATCCTCCATTGTGGGCTACCCTTCATTCTGCAATTCTCTATTGTAACACTTAACCCCAAGTATTACAGAGCGGGACAGTTAATGACGTAAATCATATCTGCTTTTCTTACTGGGGGATTTTTTTTTTTCCCCACAGTTCAGTCTAGACCAAAACTAATACTTGGATGAATATGTTCAGGTCCTCAACTTGGTGAAGAGGGGAAAATAGTTTTCAGAGAAGAGAGATATGTGTGTATGTTAACTATTAATATAGCAGCAAAAAAATGTAAGCTAAAAGAAATGGTTAATTAGGCTTTGTGTATATGAACTGTACAGTTGCCATTAAAAACTGTGTTACTCTCTCCTAGAAATACCCTGAATCTGGAAAATACGTTATATGAAAATTTAAGACAGGGAGTGCCAGGTTAGTTTTGGGAATTCATTTATGTTATTGGCTAGGGTATCTGAAATATTACCTCTACCTGAAACGTTGAATAACTTATCTGAAATATAGTCTATTTGGACAGCTGGCCAGTTTTCCAAGGCCATTTATTAGTTATGGGTCTACTGTCTACTTGGGTCACACTTTATTACATAAAGGTGCTGTATAATCTCTATATTAATGGAATTGGCGAGGTTAATCTACTGTTGAGGTACACCCATTTTTTCTCTTATCTTTCTTGGTGCCTGGACAACTGTGACCATTCATTCTCTTCTTTAATGTTTATTTTGCTCTTTAGTGATATTAGAGATAAAACAAAGGTATGCATCTATGGGTTGTGTGTATTAGGGGTCTTAAGAGAAGGAAGATACTATTTTTCTTCTTGATTAAATGTAATGGGCATCATGAAATTTGCAGAAGCACCATGAAATGTAAGTAGCACTTTATGAATAATAGATCAGATAGCTTTCTGTGGACCTTGTCAATCTATAAAGTTTTTGGTAACACTGTTTACCATATTAAATCTTGAGGACTTACACTCTTGTCTGCTGCTGTGAGCTCTTCTCATGCGCATGTAGTTTCAGTTTCTCTTTCTTTCTTTCTTTCTTTTTTTTTTTTTTTTTTTGCCTGATGGTCTGTGCAAGGGGTGCAAGGGGACTGGGTGGGTGGCAGGGCCATAAAGTGTGAAAACACACTGTCGGGCATGATTATGCCATAGTCTTTTCTTAATTTTTCCCTCCTTTCATGATTTTGGGTACACATGTATGTGTGCCTGGTGTGTTTCTCAAGCCAATGGGTCTGGGACCCTAACCTTGTGGTTAGCCACATGGTATCCAGATGTCTTAGCCACTATGTTGTGTGCTGGCCCCATTTCAATTTTTACTTTCAGTTTTATAATGGAAATTGATGAGAATATAGAATGGCTCTATAGATTTTTATTTCATATCCAATTTTTGTTAGTGTATTTCATTTATGAAGCATGAATATATGTGGAATGAGGGTAGCTATATTGGATGGAAACTTGGAGACACTCAACTCAAGAAAGTCTTCAATGGACTCTTGAGTCTTATTTGCATATTAGTCATCATATATTTGCAATTTTTAAAGATTTTTGTAATTTTATTTCTACAGATGAAAAATTAAATTTAGTTTTAGGATTTGACTTTTATTAGAAACAGATTTATATATTTGTAATAGCGCTAAGACTTATAACAACCGTATTTTACCTGTGCACCTCTTATTATTTGTGATTTTTTAATAAGTCTTATTTTCCTGGAGCCATAGTTTCCTCATCTGTGGAATAGGAATAATTTTTTGTACTTCACAGGATTGTTAGGTTTGTGAGGTGTTATTTGAAAATAATTAGTAAGGTAACTTACTCTGCAGTAGATGTTGAATTAATACCAAATCCAGATTTTACTAATAATAAGTAGCCTTATTTCATATACTTCTGTCTGTACATTCTCTTTGGACAAAAATCTCCACAAAGGAAGGGGCCTTGTTTGTCTTACTCATTTTCATGACCCCATTTCCTGCTAACAGCATAGTACCTTCTGGTAGCATATGTAGTGCTTATTGTGTTATGAATTAATCAAGAATGACAGTGTATTTGACCCCAGATTCTACTGTATTTTTTTTTCTTTCTCTATTCTCAAAATTTTTGAAATTTTCTGTCAGTCAGCCTACTGTATGCCATTAATATGACAGGACAGTTATAAAACAGACCATTAGTGCATAGCATAAAGAAAGACATATGTGAAAATTAGTATTTTATAAGACCCATGCAGAAATGGCTTATTAAAGTACAGACTACTTGGGACCAGCAGCTGGTGTAATGGCTACGTCGCTGACTCCCACATAGTTGACCACAGTTCAAGTCCTGGACCTGGTGGCTTAAAACTCATACCAGGTGCGTGTGCATGCATGCCCAAAATCCCAAGAAAAGAATTGAGGAGAAGAAACTGCAGCATAGCCACCCTCCCTTGGGGGGGGGGGGAGGGGTGACTTTTCGCTTTCTGTCTCTCTGTCTCTCTCTGGCGAGTGGACATACCCTATAGCAAAAATCTTCCTTTAAAAAAAAATGTACAGAGTATTTGAAGTGTGGGGTTGTATCTCTCTCCTTTTAAATGGAACTCACTTTTCCAATGACCTTTTTTTTTTTTTTTTTAATTATTTTGTGGTATTCCTAGGGTATTCATCTCCCTGGGCCCTTGTGCGTGCGTGCCCAAGATCTGGAGAGGAGAATGTATTGCAGTGTGGCCTTTCCCCCACCCCTCCACCCCCACCCGCACCCCGCCAGGAGGTGATTTCTCACTCTCTGTCTCTTTCTGTCTTTCTGGTGAGTGCACAGGCCCTATCGAGAGAGAGAGAGAGAGAGAGAGAGAGAGAGAGAGAGAGAGAGAGAGAGAGAAAACACTAAAAAAAAAAACTCTTAAAAACTAGTTTTAGAATTCTTTGAATATTGGTTGGTACTTATTTGCTAAAGGGATATAGTCAGAGGAAGATAAAGAGTGGAGACTTGTAGGAAGCCCATAGGCCTTTCTGGGTACTTTCAAAGATATAAGTTGATGGCATTTCTTTCTCTTGATGTTGGTACAGAGCAGAAGTACTATCCTTTTGCTTGCCAGCTGTGGTTAAGATTGTTTTCTGGCTCTAGTGAAATAAAGACAGTAGGGAAGAGGAAAGGGGAGAGAATTTCCTCTGGTAACTAAAATATGAAAGAACAGCACAGGTAGAAAAAGGATATGTGGCTTGAAAAATAAATTGCTTGAAGTAGATATAATTACATAAAAATAATGCTTGTGTGAGTTTATTACATTAAAAATAATGCTAGTTTAAGAGGGGAGACTATAACATGTGAATGATTTCTGACGGTAGCCAGCGAAGGTGACGAAAGAAGTGTCTTGGGTTATTAATCCTATTGGTTGGTAACTGTCACTGAGTATCTTTGAATTTATGAAAAGGAAATAATTCTTTTAAAGATCTTTTTTTTAAAAGAGGATTTCTTTTTCTTTTTTTTTTTGCTATAGGGTGCATGTACTCAGCAGAGAGACAGGGCATGGCCATAATGCAGTCCTTTGTCTTCCATTCCCCTCTCAGGATTTTGGGCACACACGCACATGTGCCCGGTATGAGTTTTAAGCCACAAGGTCCAGGGCTTAAGCCACAGTCGACTACGTGGGAGTCCAGCAATGTAACCTTCCCGCCATCTGCTGGTCCCTAAAGATCTGTTTGTTTGTTTGTTTGTTTATTTATTTATTTATTTTAATTACCAGAGGGAGCATGTGTTAACAGAAAGAGATTGTGTGAGAAAATTCCCCAATGGGGCATAGTCACGTTGCAATTCTTTTTTTTCCGTTTCTCCATCCTGTTAGGATTTGGGGCACACACAAGTACATACTCAATATGTATTTCAGGCCGCCAGGATCGGTATTCAAACCATTGTTGGTCATGTGGGATCTGGCTCCTCTGCACAGAGTTAACTACTGCTCTGAGTGGCTAGTTTAGAAAAGTAAAAAAAAATCTATGTTAACTAAATCAATAGGAGATTCCTAAAAACTGTTGTGCAATTTAGAGGGATTAGCTTTTCATATTTCTCTCTTTTGTTTAATGATTAGAAAAACCATGCTTTCCTGCTTTTTCAATCCCCAATATAGTTCATATTCAGAGTAAAAAAGGTTAAAAAAAGAGAAATGTTCCTTTTATTCTTGCAAATTAGCAGTTGTTGTTAAGCTGTGGATTATTTGTATTCTAAAGAATCTGTTCAAGTGTTTAAATATTTATCAGTTTACTTAATCGAACTTTTCACAGGGGATCCTGGCTCTCTCTTTAGATGATTTTTTCTCGTTTTAGATGATTTTTCTCATGGGTGGCCTTGTATCTTAAATAAAATAAAACAGTTTTATATTAAAATATGTTTTTACAGTTTATATTAAAAGATGTGATGACTTATATTCAAAATGTTGTGGTTATATTGTGCTGAGTTATTTTTATGAATTTATTGTGGAATATAAATGGCTCAGTTAACTTCCATTTTTAATAGGAATTAAGTGTGTACTAAATTTGGGATTGGATAATCTGGGTTATAGTCTCTTATTTATTTATTTTAGGTTTTTGGCATAGGGTGTGTGTACTCACCAGTGAGAAAGAGAGAGGGAGAGTGAGAAATCACCCCCTGGGGGCATGGCCATATCATAATCCCTTCTCCATTCTCCTCTTGGGATTTTGGTTGTGCACATACATGTACATGGTGTGATTTTTTTTTTTAAGCTGTCAGGTTCAGGACTCAAACTGAGGTTGGCCATGTGAGAGTCCAGCACCTTTACCACCATGCCACCTGTTGACCCCAGACCTGAGGTATAGTTTTTAATATTACTATTTAACCTTGAGCAATTTTACTTTTTTTTTTTTTTTTTTTTTTTTTTTTAAACAATACTGCAACATCTTTATCCTTCTATTTCAGCCTCCGCACTAAGACTACACACCCTGTTGGTTTTTTGGCAGGGTCTCCCTGTGTTGCCCAGGCAGCTGCAAGTTCATTTTGTTGTTGTTGTTGTTTGTTTGATTTTTTTTTTTTTTAGAGGTTTTTGCTATAGGACACGTGCACTTGCCAGAAAGACAGAGAGATACAGAGAGACAGAAAGTGAGAAATCACCCCCCAGGGGATTGGCCACTCCATAATCCCTTTTCCTCCAATCTCCTCTTGGGATCTTGGGCATGCACGCATAGCGCCCAGCATGAATTTAAGCCACCAGTCTGGGTCTGGGACTGGAACCCCAGCGACATAGCTATTATGCTAACTGCTGGTCCCATAGCTGCGAGTCCTTAAATCTTCCTTCCTTAGTCTCACTGAGTCATGGGGACTATGGGCACACTCTACCATGCTGGCCTTTAGGTTGACTAGGAATCAAACCCAAGCCTCCCATGTGGTCCACCTGCAGAGCACAGTGTCTTAGCAGCACACATTACCATTGCTGGGCCTTATTTTTAGAGCTTCAGTTCCATTCTCCCTGATTTATTATTGGTTCTACATCCCTCATTGGGCTGTTGCTTGGGTAAAATGAGGAAGTGGTTCTGAACATGCTTTGTAAACTATAAAGTGCTCCACAAACATGTTATTTATGATGATGATGATGGGTGTTAATGAGGTGGGGTAATCAGTATTAGTCCTAGGGAAAATTTGTTAAATAGGTGAGTTTTGTGTTTGTCTTCTCTTCCCAGTCTATTGACTGGCTTATCCCTTTTGAGAGGATGATTACAGTGTCCTGTGTTATCTTAGGAATTAGAGCTACTTATTTTAATGATGTTCAGACCATAAGCATTTTCCAGAGTATAGTGGAAGCCTGTTGAAATTTGTTCACTTATAAATGAGCAAATGTTTTATGGTCCATTGTGTGCATAGACATAAAACGTGGCTATACCAATAAATACGGTGCTAAATATGGTTGTTGCTCTCATGGATTAGATATTAGTTGTTAAATTGTAATTGGTAAATTGTAATTATAACAGGACCAACCTAGAGTAAGCAGAAGTCTTTTTGGAGAGAACAAGTTCTGTCTTCTCTCCTCCACTATTTGAAATTTAACATTTTTCAGCCTAGTAACCTTTGCATTAAAATGCATGTAAAAAGTATGCCAATTTTTTTTGCTGTACTTTGGGAAAAGCAGTTAGGATAAAAGGATATGGATATCTTTGGTAGATAATTCAGAGGAAGGCAGAATTGAGTGAGTTGGGGTTACACTGGGGTGATTTGGGTTGTTAGAAGGCAATATTGAGGATCAAAATGATTGTGTGGTGGGCCAACAATAGACATAATCCATTAAAGTATATGTAGAGCATTGATTCTGACATTATGTTCACTTGAGAAATAGGAGAAGCCATACCAGCTTTGTGAGAGCTGTTAATATTTTCTGGCTTTCTTCTGGATTCATGTTGGCCATTTAAGATTAATGTTGCTAGTGAATATTGCAAGTGTGACTACTGACTAAATCAGTGAGTGGATTATTGGATTTTAAAATATATTATTTGCCTTTTTTCCCCCTAAGTACTTATCTTACTCTTATCTTGCTCTTTCTGTCCATGTATAGTGTATTATTTCTTTGATAATCTGGTAACTTTCCTTAAGAAAAATTTAAATGTATTGATTATCCTTTCTTGACCTCCAAATTGTTGATTTCATAAATCAAGTGGATGAGCATGTTTAAGACTTAATGATTCTTTTTTTTTTTTAAGTTTATTTATTTGTTCCAGGAGACAGACAGATATACACGTGTACACACACCCAACAGTACCCACATGTCACAATGTACCCTCAGTCTTAGCTGGCTTGGGTCATTTGGACATGCACACACCTGGTGTGCTCAGGGAGGCCTCAGAATGCACACCCTCTGCGTGTGGGTCCATTGTGTTATTGCTGCACTGCCACCTGGCCCCAAGATTTAAAGATTTTAATGTCAGTTTCTAAGAGCTAAGCCTCCTTATGCACATGCTGCAAGTCTTTTTAGGCTTTCATTGAAAATAAACCTGTTTCTATTACAAAATGTATCTTGGAATTATTTCAAGTTAGGACTTCAACGAAGTAAAATACTTATTTTGGGTTTAGTTTAATTTTAGTCCAGTTCTTTGAAATGAGAAAAAAGGAAAATATGCTTTATCCCAGTTTGTAGTTTGTAAGTAACTTAATAAGTTTAGACTGTTAAAATTAGCACAGTTAGTTCTTATTTTTGGTTTGTTGTTTAAAGTAAAATTTGAGCTTTAAGAGAAAAAAATTGAGTCTATTAAAATTACTTTAAAGATGAATGAATAATTCAAAGTAAAATTGTGGGTAAGCTGATAGATACTTGCATCAGAAGCTTTTGTAAAATATTTTAACTTAGTTTTGCTGAACACAGAAAGTTGAATTTAGAACCCATATACCTAATGTGTTATTTTTTACACTGTGGGCCTTAGCAAACTAATGTAGTAAGTAGCACACAGGTTTTAGAGTTAATGGACAGATGTAACTTCTGTCAGTATACATTATTGAAAGGGTTATGTTTGGCATATTATTAAATGTTTTCCTAGCACCCTAAGTTCTCACATATTTTAGATGATCGTTATGAGAAAATTGCAGGGTTATTGTAGGAATTAGGTGGTACGTTGTAGTTCTTTCTCAAAGTGTGGTAGCTGGAACCACATTAAGAATCATTTGGAGGTTTATGGAGCAGTTTTCTGAGCCCCATTTTTGATCTAGTGACCTTTCTGCAGGTAAAATTCTTTTTTCTTTCTTTTATTTTTTTGATAGATTTTTGCTAGAGGGTGCATACACTCGCCAGACAGACAGACAGTGAGAGATCACCCCTCAGGGGGGATGGCCACGCCACAGTCCCTTCTTGTTCTCCTCTCAGGATTTTGGACATCCATGCACATGTGCCCAGCGTGTGTTTCAAGCCTTTGGGTCTGGGACTTGAACCAGCCATGTGATAGACCAGCTCCTCAACCACTGTACCACCTGCAGGCTCCTCTGCAGGCAAAATTCTAGACTCTTCACTTTTATTAAACTCTCTCAGGTGATTCTTACATCTATTGTGAGTGGTACCTGTAAACTGTAAAATAGTTCTAAGAGAATATACTTACATAATTGAACTATGTCTCCTGTCCAGTTTTTACCTATTACTGTATATTGTTTAGGAAACTACAGTTATTTAGGAAAGTTATGAAACAGAGTGATTCTCCTACCCATAAGTAAATATACATGCCACAAATTGGGTCATCTATTTTGGCTGCTTGTTATCACGGTTTTCAGTAAGTCCTCTGTTCTATTGTACTGTTTGTAAAGGCTTTTCTATGTGCTTTATCCCCAGGGTTTTGTGTCTGACCAATGGCAAGCATAGGAAGAAGTAAAAGCATGACTTATGTTTAGCAATAAGTAGTCAGTTCCCAAATCTTAACAATTCTCTGCTTGAATAATTCTTACATAAATTCAATAGGAAGCATTTTCTGAGCACTTGCATTGTGCTGAATCCTGTACTAATATAGGTACTAGGGATATGTAAATGGTTCAGATAATGTCTGCTTTTCTTAAGAGCTCTTAGGAAGTGAGAGGTTTAGACTCTTAGTAATTATAGAAAATGGCAATAAGCAGTGTAGTAGGGCACATACAAAGTGATAAAATGAACATAGTAGAGTAGGAGAATAATGTTCTTTTTTTATTCCTGTTGCTAATAATCGAAAGTTTAGAGAAACTATAATTTAAAAAGATCTTTTAAAAATTTAGTGAGCCCCCTCCATGTAACATGCACTTCTTTTTTGAACTACTTTCACCTATGTTATTAAATCACTCCAACAATCCTATTAAGTGGCAACTATCTCCGTTTTATATTATTAAGTGTAGAAAGTTTGATTCAAATCTTGGTATGTCTTCAGTGCCTATGTTCTTTCCATTAATGATAAAATGCCATTTTTGACTCTCTCCAAGGACACTTGATGGTTTTGTTTTTTAAGAAAGAAAATTCTGTGGTTTAAAGAACTGATGCTTTCTAATTTCATTTGTGTGGTATCTTCCTGTGATTGAAAAGTTTTTTCTTTTATCTGGATTTTTTTTCTTTCATCTCCATCTTCAGCTAATTTATGTTTTCTTTTCCATTTCTGGAAGTGATTGATATACAGAGGAATATCTATAAAAGCCAGCCTCCGGGTTGAGTAGATCCATAATGGTTATGTCACTGGACTGGTCAACATAGTTGACCACGGTTCAAGTCCTGGACCCAGTGTCTTAAAACTCACACCAGAGGGACCAACAGTTAGCGTAATGGCTATGTCGCTGGACTCCCACGTAGTCGACCGCGGTTCGAGTCTCGGACCCGGTGGCTTAAACTCACGCCGGACGCGTGTGCGTGCGTGCCCAAGACCCGAGAGGAGAATGGAGGAGAAGGGATTACGGCGTGGCCATCCCCCCTGGGGGGTGATTTCTCGCTTTCTATCTTTCTGTCTGTCTCTGTCTGTCTGGCGAGCACATGCGCCCTATAGCAAAAACCTCTCTCAAAAAAAAAAAAAAAAAAAAAAAAACCTCACACCAGATGCGTGTGCAGGCGTTTCCAAAATCCCTGAGAGGAGAATGGAGGAGAAGGGATTGTGACATGGCCCTCTCCCTAGGTGATGATTTCTCACTTTCTGCTTCTCTCTGTCTCTCCAGTGAGTGCATGAGCCCTATAACAAATATCACTCTTAAATTTAAAATGCCAGCCTCTGTGCGACATCTGTCCACTTTGTTTTTTCTATTCTCTTTTTATTTACTCTTTCTAGTCCAAAGGAAATTTGGCAATTCTTTTTCCCACTTTTTTTTTGGAGAGGTTTTCGCTATAGGGCGCTTGCGCTCGCCAGACAGACAGAGAGAGACATAGAGACAGAAAGCGAGAAATCACCCCCCAGGGGGGATGGCCACGCCGCAATCCCTTCTCCTCTGTTCTCCTCTTGGGATCTTGGGCACGCCCGCACACGCGCCCGGTGTGAGTTTTAAGCCACCGGGTCCAGGACGTGAACTGCGGTCGACTACGTGGGAGTCCAGCGACATAACCATTACGCTAACTGCTGGTTCCCTCCCCCCATTTTCTTAAGATAGAATCATGTGGAGATGTATAGTGTCTAAAGAAAAAGTTTCCATTAGAAAGATTTTTGTCATATCAAGGTTACATTGAAATAGCCCTGAAATTTTTGTCATTCTCTTTTTTTTTTGAGAGGTTTTTGATACAGGGCTTGTACACTTGCCAGAAAGACAGAAATAGAGACAGAAAGCGAAAAATCACCCCCCAGGGGGGACGACCACAACGCAATCCCTTCTCCTCCATTCTCCTCTCAGGATCTTGGCCACATATGCACACGCGCTCGGCGTGAGTTTAAACTACTGGGTCTGGCACTCGAACCGCGGTCGACTACATTGGAGTTCAGTAACATAGCCATTATGCTACTGCTGGTCCCCTAATTTTTGTCATTCTCTTGATCATTAGAGTTAATTTGAACTTATTTAGCTGCTTGGGTGATATTTTCTTCCTTAATAGTTTTCATTTGCTCCAAGGTATGTGAGTATGCATTCTGAGAGTGGAGCTTCTATATCATAGAATAGAACCCCTATTTCATGACAAGAATAAATTCATTTCACAGTCTGATTCTGTGGGCCTTGGTTACTTACTTTGTATTTTCTCTACTAATTCATTGTAATGTACCTAGAGTTTTGTTTATTTTGGGGAGAACATCTTGGTTTCATTTGAACTTTGATTTTAAAAACTTGAAAAGTTGCAATGGCCAGTCAGTGTTCATTCCAGTGTTCATTCCCCCTACTGATAGTTTTCATACTTGATTGTAAGGTTCCATTTGGCTCCTTTAAGTAATTTATATAATCTTATTTTTCAGTAAAGTGCCACGTTGTTAAATATAGCTATTCATTATTTTGGTTTTTATGATAGAGGAAATGATAGCAATGCTGTTTTCCCCACTAATACTATTGTTAAGTAGACAACATGAAAATAGTTTGTGTTTTCCATTTAGTCATGAATGTTATGCTGATTTCTCTGGACTTCTGCTGCAGTCTTCTGTTATTTCTACATGGAGACTTTATTTTTGAGGTAAAGGAAGATTTTTATAGAGATAGTCATTACAGCAAGGTCACCAGAATATTTCTTACATTGTGGCATGACTGCTCAGTTGGCATTACGATTTGATTTATTAATATTCTCTGAAAACCTTTTAATTAAAAAGTGGCTTCAGTTTTTTTTGTTGTTGTTGTTGTTCACTCTGGATCTTAAGAACTGGCCTTCTTAGAAAAAACACCAAATGGCTTTGTTAAATGAACAATGTTTGTTCAACTTTGAGATTTATCATTAATGTAAAATTGGATTGTTAGTGCCAGACACTTACTAAATATTTAAACATCACTGAAGTGGCCTTTTGATTTTTGGATGCTCACTACATTCTTGGATGGTGGTCCATGTCACTGTTGTATTTGTTCATCTCAGGTTGACTGATCTAATGAGTGACTTCAGAAGACAAAAAATAATAACCAGTAGATACTGCTTAATATGTACCACCCTCTCAAGAGATTGAGAACTAGGCTGCATGAATCATTTTGGGATATAGACATAATGACCTGGTGAAGCTTTTGTAAAAGTTGAATTCTGTATTTAACAGTCTTCATTAGAAACTAGTTGTTCTGTTGCATTCCATTTTTTCTTTCCCTTGCTTCATGAGAAGTCTGTGGTTTATATATTTAAGAGTTATCTATTGCAATGAGTAGGGAATTTAATTCTGTGTTCTAATTATAGTAGGAATTTTCTAACATGTGAGAGGATTCTAATGTAATAGAGAATCCCAGGAGTACTCTGGCCAGAGAGAAAGCTGGAGCTAAGCTAATTCCAGTTTCTCTGCTGTTATTGCACCTGTGAGGCAGTGGTATTTTTTTGAAGACCAATTTTATTATAATGGCTGGTGTCATATACTTAGCCTGAGATTCTTTGTAGCATGTATTCTGGGAAATTTAGTGTTGGGCAAGGTGGCTACATTTTTTTTTTTTTTCATCTTTTTTTTTTTTTTTTTTTTTTTTATAAGCTGATTTATTACAGTTTCCAGTTTTTCATGAGGATTTGGTCTCTTGGAAGCAGTGCTGTCCTATTACTGTGACCCAAAATAATCCATTTCTAGTAGCAAATGAAAACTTGTTTGGATGTCACAGGATCATTTGTTTTACCTTATTTCTCATGTGCTTTTGGTTTGGAATAAGCTTGAAAATCTGTTGCCAAAATATCTCTGGATGTAGCTCTATTGCTATTAAGGAATAAATAGTTGAAGCCTGAAAACAGTCAGTGTTCATTTATCCTGTTCCTATTTACTCTACAGCTGATATTTACATTATATTATTTGTAGCATCTCTTTGGGGTGGTCAAAAAAAGTATATGAAGTTGTCTCTCAGTGGTAGTAGGAAGATTGTAAAATATGGCAGAAGTAGCATAAAAGCCTGAAGAATTTTGCTATTTAAAGCTTTATGATAAATTAATCTTTTTTTTTTTTTTCTGGAGAGGTTTTTGCTATAGGACGCGTGTGCTCACCAGAAAGAGAGACAGAGAGATAGAAAGCGAGAAATCACCCCCCCAGGGGGGATGGCCACACCGCAGTCCCTTTTCCTTCAATCTCCTCGGGATCTTGGGCATGCACGCACACACGCCCGGCATGAGTTTAAGTCACCGGATCTGGGACTCGAACTGCGATTGACTATGTGGGAGTTCAGCGACATAGCCATTATGCTAACTGCTGGCCCCCAAATTAATCTCACTTGACTTTACATCATTTATTTGTGTAGTAGATTTAACAGTATGTCCCTTCCTTTTTTGTTTTAGAGGTTTTTGCTATAGGACGCGTGCGCTCTCCAGAAAGACAGAGAAAGACAGAGAGACAGAAAGCGAGAAATCACACACACACACACACACACACACACACACACACACACCATGGCCACACCGCAATCCCTTCTCCTCCATTCTCCTCTCAGGATCTTGGGCATGCGCGCACACGCACCCAGTGTGAGTTTAAGCCACCAGGTCCGGGACTGGAACCGCGGTCAACTACATGAGAGTTCAGCAACATAGCCATTATGCTAACTGCTGATCCCTGTTCCTACTTTTATTATAAGCATTAAAGCAGGTGAAATTATGAATGAGAAATTTCTTTGTAAACTGAAATTTATACAATTACCTTATTGCTAAGTTGATTTATTGCAATGCCAAATGATGACCTGCTTTTCCTTGGCACACTAGCTGCTGACTGCCCCGTGGTACTACTGATGTTCATACTAAGTCATCCCTGGTATTTTGTCATTCTTTTGAGCTGCACTATTTTATTTGATGAACAGGCTGAAGAGCTCGATGATTTCTAAATAAAAATTCTAGGATGTTTGAGGTCTTTAGAAAGCCTGAGAGCTTCCTAATATACCTAGACATGTTATATTAGTAAAAAGTATATATAGCTCCTAAGTGTTTGCAATAGTTTCTTTAAATGCTTCAGAGAGAATTGAGAAGTCATTAAATTCTTGCTAAAATAATAGGTACTTTTTTCCTTAGATGTTCAAGAGAGTAAAGGGATCAGTCTCTGTCCACTAAAAATCTCAGTTTAAAATTAAGAAGCCTCAAGAATCTCTTTTTGTGACAGCATCTGTAGGACTTGTTTTATCTTTCCCATCTACTTTTGAGATTTCAGCAGAATTATGTCATTTGTGCTTTTCTTCATTTTCAAATCATGAAGCTGGGAGAGACATTCCGAGGCTTAATAGGTGGAGTGAAGAGATAATAACAATGAATATCTTGCATAGCTGGTTTTCAAATCTGCTTTATATTCTCGAAATACAAAAGTTTTTATAGAAGTACAACCTGAGGAGGCAAGTAGGGAAGGTCATCACAAGTACTTACATTGCTTGAGCTCTTTCCCTGGAGCAAGTACAAAGCTGTGGTTCTTGTTTCTTTATTGAAGTATGGTTGCATAGTAGAAAAGCATGGTTTTTGGTTACACCCCAAATAGCTTTTGTCTTCATTTAAAATTGTGGCATATTGCAGCTAGTCTTAAAATCTATTTATTTATTTTAATTAAGATAATAATGCTTTGTTTTGTGAGGTAGACTTGTGAGATTTTGCAAGAAACTCGTCTAGCGGAGTTATTAATTCAAAGTTTCTAAAATCTTTTCTTTGGTGTTGACTTGTGTGAGTCTCAGGAAAAATCAGACTGTGACATCACTTCTGTTTTTTTTTTAAATCTTCTTTGGGACAACTAGACAATAAGAATGTATTTAATTCCTTGGATTTTAGTCTTTCTGGATCTAAGTTTTCTGAATTTTTTCATTTAGAGTTTTAAGTTCAGAAGACTGAGATTCTGCCTGTAGGAGTGCTAAAATACAGATAACAAGTTTATTTTACAAATTAGAAAAGAGGTTATGGTCTACCTAAAAGTTACATGAAAGATCAACATAGATGTTTTGGGGGCAAGACATATATAATTTAGAGCTAAGATTATATTAAACTAGACTTTTAGCAAATGTGTCTTAGATTTGTTTTATTAGGAAGTAAGTCTTGAGGGAAGGTTTGAAAGCTGTGAGAACTGCTGTGTGTGTGTGCATGTGCTACCATAAGTGCGCACCACACTTATACTGGAGTTTGAATGCATTTAAAATAAATGTAATATTGTCATAAATAAAAATGGTACTGTTGACAAGATTTGAATTCTTTCTTTCCACAGTGGTATTAGATTTGTGCTGATCAGTCATACCTGTTTGGCTGTTTTACCTTGAAATAAGACATAATGTTGGGATCAGCAGTTGGTGTAATAGCTATGTTGCTGGATTCCCATATAGTCGACTCTGGTTCAAGTCCCAGACCCAGTGGCTTAAACTCACACCGGGCGCGTGTGCATGTGTGCCCAAGATCCCGAGAGGAGAATGGAGGAGAAGGGATTGCAGTGTGGCCATCCCCCTGGGAGGGGTGTGTGTGTGATTTCTCACTTTCTGTCTCTCTCTGTCTTTCTGGCGAGCACACGCATCCTATAGCAAAAAAAAAAAAAAAAAAAAAAAAAGACATAATGTTTAAACAGTTGGCCATGATGTGATACAAACTGCCTATAATTCATCTAGCTATTTTATGTAGAAATCACTCATTGCTTTTTAATCTATTATGAAGATCCTCTTGTAAACAAGAGAATTAATCAGTTACAGATATTGTATATTGACCTTGGTCTATTTTAATGCATCTGTGAATTTAAGTGGCTGTAAATATTGCCTATTATATACCACTAACATTTGGATATTCATTTATCTAGCGATTTATATCTGGTAGGGAAAATATTTATAAGTATTGTGTAACTTTTTAAAATTAGACTAGTATGAATTCAATTAGCATTTAAAAGATAAAATTGATAGAATGAGAGAGAGTAGCAGAGGGGGAAAAGTGCAGTTTAATCACTGAACGTAAGAAGTTGAGTTTAGTGAGAATTGATTTTAGGTATGTCAAGGAAGAGAAAAGAAGCTGAAGACATAATTGCTTTTTCAAGATGATTCTAGGATGTAGAATCTATGTATTCTGAAACCATTAAAAGTACAGTTTAAGGCTTTTTCAAATCAGGCACTAGGTAGCATAGTACAGTTTAAAATAGTAGAAGAATTCAGAGAACAAGATGGTGGTTGTGGACACTGCCCTGTCAAATAGGAGGTGGCTCTTGAGCTAGAATTGAAGAGGGCCTTTGGATAGCTGCCAGGGGTAAGGAAAGGCATAAAAGGTTAGAAAAGATATGAGTGAGCAGAGACCCCAGAGCCAGTAAGCTGCTTGAAAATGGGGATGAGTTAAGAATAAGTTGATTTTTTTTCTCTTAGGTTTTTCATCCTTTAACCCCAAATTAACATTCTTTCCTCCATACTATTTTTCTCTGAGAGGTATTCTCCTGCTTTGTTAAAAAAGAAATAAAATACAAGGAAGCAAAAACTCAAAGCCTTATCTTCCTAAAGGTAGAATGATCTTAATGGATTGGCATATTTAGACAGTTTGGGTTATGCATATTTTATATTCAAGTAAAATAAGCCTTGAGGAAAGAACTAGAGTTGGATAGATATGATCAAAACCTGATGGGTCTACCATTTGCTCTTTGGCTTTGGACACATTTAATCATCTTCCCATTACTTTTATTTATTTAGAATATATTTTTAAAAAGTTTATTTATTCCATGAGTACACACACGCATGCCAGGAGAGACAGTGCCCATAAAAGAGCCTTGACTTGGAGAACCTTCAACCAGCTTGGATCATGTTGCACGTATATGCTGGTGTACTTAGGGAGGTCTGTGGACTTGAAATGGGATAAATTGAATATAATTTGTATTAAAGAATTTGGTTTATTTTGTACACTTTAGCAATTTTTCTCATCTGTTTCTTTATGGTTCTAGTTTTATTTTATTAAAAAAAAAAATCTCTGCCTTCCTTTAGGAGACAAGGATGGCAGCAAGGTGACCACAGTGGTGGCAACTCCTGGGCAGGGTCCAGACAGGCCACAAGAAGTCAGCTATACAGACACTAAAGTGATTGGAAATGGGTCGTTTGGTGTGGTTTATCAAGCCAAACTTTGTGATTCAGGAGAACTGGTTGCCATCAAGAAAGTATTACAGGACAAGAGATTTAAGGTAAGACCTCTTTTATGGCTCTCTTAATATATATAAATGATTTTTTTTCATTTGCCACTTTTGATTCATATTTCATCTATTTTGTGATTTTTTTTGTTCAACTCAACTACTATAGTGACTTTATTTGTACTCATAAATTTTGTAGAGATAAAATTTACCAAAGATTGTAAGATTACTTTTATCATCCACTTGCTGTATTTAAAGTCCTGTGAAATGTAATTTAAAAATTTTTAATTTATATTTTAAAAAAGTGACCTCTCCTATTTGTGTCTTATGTTGTAGGGGCCTGTAGCCTATTATATGCATTTGATACAGTTGACTAGCCTTCCTGTCCTTAAAAATTCCTGTAATCTGTGATGCAACATTGTCATTCTCACATAACTCATTTTTATTTGCTGTCTTCCTTTGTTTCTTTTCCTTCTTCTGTTAGAAACCAGTAATACTGAAAGTTCAGTTCTTGACATTTATTTTCATTTCTTATGCCATCTCCTTAGAAGGTCATACGCATGGAGTTCAGATGTCTTCTCTGTGTTGTTCTATAGTGAAGTTCTACAGCTGACAAGCTATGCAGCCTTACTCAGTTCTGTATCTTTCCCTCCTCTGTGAAATTTTACAGAGAGCTTCTCACGTGCTGAGAATTACATTAAACATTAGTGATATAAAAATAAATTAAGAAGTGATCGCTGCTCTTAAGTAGTACACAGTCCATTATCTGTCTAGAACCTTCCAAAGGTTGTTTTTCTTTATTCTGAAGTTTGTTTCCAGTTCTCACCTCTCTAATAAGACTATGCCAGTGTAGTCTTACATTGCCAAATGTATACTAAATATTTTTTTAAAAGAATTATATTATTTAACTTTATTTATTTATTTGTTTTAATTTGACCAGGAGGGGTGGGAGAGAGAGGGGAAGGAAATCGCCAGGTCCGGGACTTGAACCATGGTGGGCCAGTGTGGGAATCCAGCACCCTTAACTACCATACCACCTGCTGGCCCCCCCATAGTGAATCCTAGTGTTGCATTGTTATTTCAAATTGTCAAGGCTTCCCATCTAATCCTGGCTTAGCTTTTTTTTTCCTTAAATTTTGCTATAGGGTATGTGTGCTCTAGAAAGAGACAGAGTTGGGGTAGGGGGAGAGGAAGAGAAAAGAGGGAAAAGAGAAAGCGAGAAATCAGTCCCTGGGGGGATGGAAGACATGTTGGGTGTGTTTTCCAAACCCCTGAGTTCAGGACTCAAACTGTTGAGTTGGCCATATGGGATCAAGTTGCCTTAACCTCCACTCCGCCTGCTAGCCTCTGACTTAACTTTTAAGACCCAGTAGAAATCCTTCCTTTTGGTTTTCAGTCATTTGCATTTGAGTTTTCATTCCAATGATTTTATTATTCACTATGTAATGAGTATTCTATTCTCATTCCTAATATCAAGTTATTGTCAAACCTGGCTGATTTTTCTTTTTCTCTCTTACTGCCTTAATGATATATCTCTTCTTTCCTTTTGTCATCTCTGCTATTCTAGTCAGTCTCATTATTTGGTTTTACCACTAGTAAGCTTCTACCTTTGGTCTTTTCCCTTCCAGTCTCCTGTGCAATACCAATATTAGAAGAATCTCAAAAGTTCTTCTTGGTCATATTGTCTCTCTTGCACACAAACCTTCTACAGTTTTTATAGGCTAAAAAATAAATCTGCCTAGTTCAGTTTATATACTCAGGAGCTTTCGTAATCTTGCCTTTTCCCCCCAAATACTTAGCTTTCCAAACTGTGTCACTATCCTTGAAATACATCAGTCTTTATTGCTTATCTGCCTTTATATAGCTTCCTTTCTGTCATGCCCGTTCTCTTACTTTGTAAATCCTGTGCTTGTATACAGACTGAAGTCAGATTCTTCCTCTATGTTTCTAGTCAGCCATGTGGATCTTGTTATGAATTCCTTGAGCCCTTATTGCTTTTGAACTAGAAAATTCTATATAATTTTATGTCAGAATCTCTACATTAATTATGTTTGTCTATTAAATATCCACACATTCAGGATGTTTTCTTAGATTAGTAGTTAATGATAACAAATACGTAATCAAATCCATATTATTTGGGTGTCTTTCATGTAAATAGTTTTATGTAATCCTTACCGTTAGTGCTGTTTAATTGACAATTATTATTTGGATAAGGAACCCTAAATAAAAAGATTCTAAATTAGCTTGTCCAGTGTCACACAGATAGCAAGTGGATGGATGGGCAAAGAAGGATTGGAATCTAGACAGTCTGACTCCAGAGTGCCATACTAAATATTATCAATATATCAAACTCCTCCCTTCTTTTTCTCTCATAGTATTCTCTCCATAATGCAGTATCAGATTCTCAGAACATCAGTCATATTTCTGTCACAATATTAAACCACATCCTCTCTCTCCCTCTCAAGAAAGGGAAAGATTGGTTTTACTCATTCTGAAATGATTGCATTATATTGGGTCACCGGGAAAGTCATGACACATTTTTGCATAGAAAAACATAGAGAAATATTTCACGACTTTACTGATGACCTAATAATTCATCTGTAGATGTTTAGTAATTTTTTTGTTGCTCCCATGAAAGACATTGTTTTAAAAAATAGTATTTTCTATTTATTACTGGTATTTAAAGGAAGTTATGCTTTTAGTTACTTTTTTTTTTTTTTTTGAGAGGGTTTTGCTATAGGGCACATGTGCTTGCCAGAAAGACAGGGAGAGACAGAGAGATAGAAAGCAAGAAATCACCCCCCGGGGGATGACCACGCTGCAATCCCTTCTCCTCTATTCTCCTCTCAGGATCTTGGGCACGCACACATATGCGCCTGGTGTGAGTTTAAGCCACCGGGTCCAGGACTCGAACCACAGTCGACTACATGGGAGTCCAGCGACATAGCCATTACGCTAACTGCTGGTCCTGATCAGTTTTGCTTTCTAACATATCATTTTACCACAGATATTTAACGTTTTGATTTTTTGGCATGTGTTATATGTATTGCTATGTTTAAAAAAATTGAGGGGGGGTGTCAAATTTGGTGTGTAGCTTTTTTTTATTCACCTTTCCTTTTTAGGGAACCAATTGTTGATTATTTTTAGCAGTCTACCTTATTCATTATGTCTTTTATCATTATTCTTTTTAAAGAAGGTTATAAACATAGATTATGTCAGTACTACTTTCATTAAAGGATGAGGCTATATGCCTATGTAAATGAATTGTAGAAATCTGAAAGCAAACATTTAAATAATAAAAATGGTTCATATTGGGTGACAGGGAGCTACACATAATAATACCTGTGATTGTCTTCATTGGGAATTGTAACACTTTTAACAAGTCATACATTACAGAGAAGAATGATTAATGTTGTCCAAAATTAAACTATGTGAGTCAAGAAAATAAAATAATAAGAAAAAGGGAGCATCTAGAATCTTGACTTTCAATAAATTGTGTATTGGGTACTATGTTTTTTAAACAAATTTATTTACAGGGATAGATAGCCTTGATCCAGTGTTATGGTAACTATAGTGTTTTATTGATCACTTTCCTCATATTAAGATTCTATAGGTATGTGACTGGTTAATAAATACAGATTTGTCTAATGATCTGTTGAAAATAGCGATATGCTCATAGCATTTTATAATTTCAAATTATTTTTGTATACATACATCATCTGATTCTTACCACTTTTTTATGTTGAAATAATTTCAGACTTAAAATTGCCAAATAATACAAAGAATTCCCTTATACCTTTCATCTAAATGTCCAAATTATTAATATTTACCACACTTGCTTTATAATTTTTTTCCTATATACACAGCCGATTTTGTGTCTCGAAATGTATGAGTACAACTTCTAAGCATGATGTTCCTTTATCCCTAAATTATTCATTGTACATTTTGCAAATTCAAGGACATTTGCTTATGTGATCACAGAAGAGATATGAAAATTAGGAAATTAATATTTCTATAGTACTTTTAACATACAGTTCTTATTGAAGTAATTTCAGTTGCTCCAGTAAGGTTCATTACAGTGAATGAAAATTCTTGGTCATGTATTTAGTTATCTGTAGTCCCTTATTACTAAGAGTAGTTCCTCTGTTACTGTCTTTCATGACATTCATAGTTTTAAACCATTTATCTGGGTTTGACTATTGTTTCCTCCATAAGGTCTCTTAGATTCAGAATATTCATTTCTTTCAGGAGTATCATAGAAAAGATGTTTTACATCATTATATCAGAGGGCCTATGATGTCTCTTTGTCCCATTAATGATGTTGTTGACTTACATCTCTTAAGGTAGTATTTGTAAGATTTCTTTACTGTAGAGTTACTATTTTTCCTTTTGTAATTTATAATAATTCTGTGAGGAGAAACTTTAGAATATGGAAAGAATATATTTTCATCATACTTATATCAGTTAGTAGTAGCATGCATTGATGAGTCTTGTTTGAATCAATTATTCTAATAATGACTGCCAAATGGTTATTTTCTAATTTCTGTTTATTCCTTCTTTATTAGTTGAGATTCTACTGTAAGGAATATAAAGAAAGAAGAGTTTTTCTCTTCTCTCTTTATTTATATAAATAGTATGGACTATTGAGTTTTATTAAATGGATTATATATATATTTCCCAAAGGTTTTTTTGCCAGAGGGTGTGTGTACTCACCAGAGAGACAGAGAGACTAAGACAAAGAGAGGGAAAGTGAGAAATCACCCCCTAGGGGAGATGGCAGCACTGCAATCTCTTCTCCTCCATTCTTCATGCACATGCACCTGGTGTAAGTTTCAAGTTGCTAAGTCTGGGACTTGAACTGTAGTTGGGTTCGTCATGTGGAGGCCAGTGCCCTAACTATTGGTCCCTGGGTTATAATATTTAATCATTTATTTTGATACTCAAATTGCCCCAAATGTGGCCAGTGAAAGCCCTTTCAAGTTGGAACTAGATCCTCTTAGTCAACAGACCTGGACAATAGGTCTACAAACACAAGTGGTCTCTCTCTCTCTCACACACACACACACACACACACACACACACACACACACACTTAATGTTTATGCATGCATTTCTTTCTTTCTTTGCATGTATTCTGTAAAAGTTCATACTTTCAATTCCACCAGAGAGTTCACTCCAGCTTTTCCTCTTTCCTTTAGTAACTCATTTTTCTGAATTGAAAAGCCTGTTTTCGGGACCAGCAGTTAGTGTAATGGCTATGTCGCTGGACTCTCACGTAGTCGACCACAGTTCGCATCCCGGACCCGGTGGCTTAAACTCAGCCGGGCGCGTGTGCGTGCGTGCCCAAGATCCCGAGAGGAGAATGGAGGAGAAGGGATTGCGGCGTGACCATCCCCCCTGGGGGGTGATTTCTCGCTTTCTGTCTCTATGTCTCTGTCTGTCTGGCGAGCGCACGCACCCTATAGCGAAAACCTCTCCAAAAAAAAAAAAAAAAAAAAAAACAACCCTGTTTTCCATTATCCATAATACATTTAATTTGCTCAATCCTAGAATTCACATGTAGTTTCAGAACTCCGAACTTGTACCCCAGGGGCAGAATTGGGCCTACCAAGAGTTCAGTATTTTGTACTTTTTTTTTTTTATTTTGAAAGGTATATGACCCCATATATTTTGTTCAGAAAGTATTTTGGTTAATTTTTTTTTTAATTTAATTTTACCCTCTAACATAGACTATTCATTTGAAATAGTTTAGTTCATCTGTTTCTATATGTATGTATCCCTTATATGAACTTTACCTTCTGATTTATGTTTTAAAAAAAATAATAATTTATGGGTGTGGCCCTGTGGATTGGTAATTAAGGGAGCCAGATCCTATGTGACTGGCAGTTTGAATCCTGGCCTCAGTGGCTTGAAAACATTCTGAGTGTGTGAGCATGTGTGCTTCCAGTTCCTGACTGGAGGAGAAATGGAGAAGAGACCACAGGGTGACCAAGCTCCACTGGGAAATGCTTTCTCTCCCCTTCTGTCTTTCTCACTTTGGCAAGCACATGTGCCCTCTGGCCAAAAAAAAACACAAGAAAATATTTTTATTCTGTGAAATAGTAACATGGTTCCAAAAGTCAGAAATAAAGAAGTGTATTAGCTACTCTTCTGTTCTGTTTCTACTTATTTCCTGTAGATAATCAACCTCATTAATGTTCTGGTTATCTTTTTCTGAGTTTGTTCTGCACAAATGAGCATATACTTACAATTTTCATGGTTTCTTTCTTACACAAATGGTAGTATATTAGAATAATTGGTACTTTGCTTTTTCTTTCAACTATATTTTCTGAGAATCATTTCATATCATTTCAGAGATTTTTCTCATCCTTCTAACAGCTGCATAATATGGAAAAATAGATTTAATTACAATATTATGGGTATTTAAGTTCTCAATTTGCAGTCTCTAAGAGGACTACTCTGAATAACTGTGCAGCATTTGTATTTCCGTATTAGAGACATAACAGTAAATTAAGTGGGGCTACTTAGTCAAACAAACGTGTAGTTTTTAAATTTGATATTGCTATATTAGTCTCCATAAAGGTATACATATTTGCATACTTTCTAGCAATCTATGTGCCTATTTCCCCACAACCTTGCCTACAAAAATGCTTTTCTTTTGAAATTTTTGTTCATTTGATACATGAGAAATTATATCTCATTGTAATTTTAATTTACAGTCTCCTTAACATCTTTTTTCATCTGTACAAGGTCCTTTTTATTTGTCTACATGGGTGTGTGGATTGTCCTTTTTTCTATTTTTAAAATGGGGTTTTCCCCATGAAATCTGAAGAGTATTTTATTATGGAATCAATCTTAACCTGTGATATATATGTAGTATTTTAACTTCATATATAAAATTGTGTGTGTGTGTGTATTGCTATATAAGGGATCTTTCTTCCTCTCCCCATGCAATTGAATTTATTGTTCTTTTTAAACATTTTATCTGGATTTCATGTTATGACTAGAAAGCGTTTTCTCTTTACCAAAGTTAAAGAGACTTTCATTTATGCTTTTTTCTAATAGTTATAAAGTTTCTTTGTTTACTTTTAGATCCCTGATCCATTTGGAGTTTATTTCTGTGTTTGGAGTTTATTCCTGTGTTTGGAGTTTATTCCTATGTATAGTATAAGTTATTGGTCTAGTTTTATTTTTTCTAAGTCATTAATCATTTGTCCAAGTACAGTTTATTAGAAAGTCTGTCTTTGGCCCAGTGATTTGAAATGTTACTGTTATTATATACTTAATTTCACATGCATTTGGGTCTGTTTCTGAATTTTCTCTTCTATTCCATTAAACTGTTTATGTATTCCTTTGTCAGTACCCACCGTTTAATTATATAGGCTTTATAGTTTTTTTTTGAGAGATTGTTGCTATAGGGTGCATGCACTTGCTGGAGAGACAGAAGGAGACGGAAAGTGAGAAATCACCTCTCAAAGGGGATGGCCACACTGCAAGCCCTTCTCCATTCCCCTCTCAGGATTTTGGGCAGGAGCGTGCACACACATGCCTGCCATGAGTTTCAAGCCACTGGGTCTAGGATTCAAACCACAGTTGACCGTGTGGGAGTCAACTTACTGACTCACTCTTAGTGTTGCAACATCTTTGGATTTTTGTATGGACATAGGTTTTCAATTCACCTGGTTAAATTCTAAGTAGCACAGTTGCCAGTTGTGGAGTAAGAATATGTTTAGTTTTGTAAGAAACTGCCAGATTGTTTTCCTAAGTGAGTGTGCAAAATAATTTCTTATTCCTACCAGCCATGAGTAAGTACTCCTTTTGTTCCACGTCTTTACCAGCCTTTGGTGGCATTTATGTTTGGGATTTTAGTCATTCTTACAGGTGCGTAGTAATATGTCATTGTTTTCTTTTGCAATTTCCTGATGACGTGTAACGTTGAACATTTTTTTATATGCTTATTTGCCGTCTATGACTCTTTGGTTAAGTGTCTATTTGGGACTTGACTTAGTCCATTTAGATTGCTATAACAAAATACCATAAACTGTGTGGCTTATAAAGAACAGAAATTTATATCTTATTTCTGGAGGATGGGAAGTCTAAGATCAAGGCATTGGCAGATTCAGTGTCTGGTGAGGACTTATTTGCTGGTTCTTAGATGGTCCCTTCTCATTGAGTCCTCCCATTGTAGAAAGGATTAAGGCAGCTCTCTGGGCCTTCTTTTTATGAGAGTGCTAATCCCATGCATGAGGAGTCTACCCTTACAATGGACTCACCTCCAAAATCCTACTCCTAATACCATCACATTGGTAATTAAATTATAACATATGAAACCAGGGAAAGGAGAAGGTGTATAGACAGACACTCAGACTATTGCAGATTTTTTTCTAGTTTTAATCAGTTTGTTTTCCTGTTGTTGAGTTTTATGAGTTCTTTGTATGTTTTGGTCAACAGTTCTTTATCATAGATGTAATTTGCGAAGATTTCCTTTTTAGCATATGGTTTGTCTTTTCATTAGTGTCTTCCTCAGAGTGGAAGTTTTTAATATTAATGAAGTGTCCCACCTATGAGTATTTTTCTTTCCTAGCTCGTGACATGGATGCTATATTTAAAAAGTCACCGCAAGCGTCCAGCAGTCATTGTAGTGTTAGGACCACAGTTTGAGTCTGGACTCCCATGCCTGGTCTGTTTAGCTCAAAATCCCTTGACCAGCAGTTTTGAGTCCTGGACTGGGCATTCTGCTTAAAACGCCGGGCGCGTGTGTGTGCGTGCCCAAGATCATGCGGCTGGTCTGATTTTGCATTCGTGCAAAAACCTCTCAAAAAAAAAAAAAAAATCCCTAGAAGAGAATAGAGAAGGGATTGTGGCACGACCATCTCCCCCAGGGGGTAATTTTTCGCTTTCTGTCTCTCTGACAAGCACATGCTCACTATAGCAAAAATCCCTTAAAAAAAAAAACCCAAAACAAAAAAAAACAAACAACAACAAAAAGCTAGTAAGTCACCACCAAACTTAAGAACACTCAGATTTTTTTGCTGCTGTCTTCCAGGAGTTTGTAGTTTAACATTTTACACTTAGGTCTATGATCTATTTTGAATTAATTCTTGCAAATGATGTAAGATACCTGTGTAGATTAATTTCTTTACACGTACCTGTCCGGTTGTTCCAGCACTATTTGTGGAAAAGACCGTCCTTTTCCCATTGAAATGCCTTTGTCCCTTTGTCAAATTTAAGTCAGCTGTATTTGTGTGTTATTTCTTGGCTATTTTGTTCCAGTAATCTATTTGTTCTCTTTCAATAATTTGAGAGTACACACTGGCTTTATTACTTCGGTAGCTTTCGGTAAGTCTTAAAATCAAATAGTGTTAGTTTGCTAACTGTTCTTCAGTTTTTAGTTGGCCACTCTGGATCTTTTACGATTCTATGTAAACTTTAGAATAAGTTTGTTGATGGCCACAAAATAACTTGCTGAGATTTTGATTCGGATTGCATCGAATCTGTAGATGAAGTTGAGAATAACTGGCATCATTAATATTAAAATTTTTTTTTAGAGGTTATTGCTATAGGGCGCGTGTGCTCACCAGAAAGACAGAGAGAGACAGAGAGACAGAAAGCAAGAAATCACCCCCCAGGGGGGATGGCCATGTCGCAATCCCTTCTCCTCCATTCTCCTCTTGGGATCTTGGGCACGCACGCACACGCGCCTGGTGTGAGTTTAAGCCATGGATCCGGGACTCAAACTGTGGTTGACTACATGGGAGTCCAGTGACATAGCCATTATGCCAACTGCTGGTCCCAATATTAAGTTGTTTTATACATGTACATGAAATAAGTTTTCATTTATTTAGACCTCCTTTGATTTCTTTTCTCAGTTTTGTCATTTTTCTCATGTAGATCTTGTACATACTGTGTTAGTTATATTTCATTTTACGAGTGCTAGTGTAAATCATTTAATTGTTTATTCTTGGTCTTTAAGAAAGCAAAAGATTTTTCTTATATCCTGTAAACTTGATAAATGTTAGTACCAGGTGGTTTTTTTTTGTTTGTTTGTTTTGAGTTTTTTCCCATAGACAATCATATCATCTGTGAACAAAAAAATTTTTCTTCCCAATCTGTATGCATTTTACTACTTTTTAAATTTTAAAATATTTTTCTGCATGTTATACAGTATTGAATAGAAGTAGCAAGAGAAGGGACATTTCTTATTTCTCACCTTGTCCCTCATCTTAGCGGACAGCGTCTTATTTATTTATTTATTTTTTTGGAGAGGTTTTCGCTATAGGGCGTGTGTGCTCGCCAGACAGACAGAGAGAGACAGAAAGCGAGAAATCACACCCCAGGGGGGATGGCCACGCTGCAATTCCTTCTCCTCCATTCTCCTCTCAGGATCTTGGGTACACACGCACACGCGCCCGGCGTGAGTTTTAAGCTACCGGGTCCGGGACGCGAACCACGGTCGACTACATGGGAGTCCAGTGACATAGTCATTATGCTAACTGCTGGTCCCGAGCATCTTGTTTCTCATCATTAAGTGTGATGTAGATTTTTTTTAAAAGAGGTTTTTGCTATAAGACATGTGCGCTCGCCAGAAAGAAAGAGACAGAGAGAGAAAGAAAATGAGAAATTCCCCCCTCCCCGGGGATGGATGGCCATGCTGCAATCCCTTCTCCTCCATTCTCCTCTTGGGATCTTGCCTCTCGGGATCTTGAGCACGCATGTGTCCGGCGTGAGTTTAAGCCACCGGGTCTGGGACTCGAACCGCGGTCGACTACATGGGAGTCCAGCGACATAGCCATTATGCTAACTGCTGGTCCCTGATGTAGGTTTTTCATAGGTATTCTTTGTCAAATTAAGGAAGTTTACCATTATTCTTAACTTTGCTAAGCACTTTTAAAAAATCATGACTGGGCATTGGATTTTGTCTAAATTTGAAGATATGATCAGATTATTTTCCTTCTTTAGCCTGTTGATATGAGGAATTATATATATATATATATATATATTTTTTTTTTTTTTTTTTGGAGAGGTTTTTGCTATAGGGCGCGTGCGCTCGCCAGACAGACAGAGAGAGACAGAGAGATAGAAAGCAGGAAATCACCCCCCAGGGGGGATGGCCACGCTGCAATCCCTTCTCCTCCATTCTCCTCTCGGGATCTTGGGCACGCACGCACACGCGCCCGGCGTGAGTTTAAGCCGCCAGGTCCGGGACTCGAACCGCGGTCGACTACGTGGGAGTCCAGCGACATAGCCATTACGCTAACTGCTGGTCCCGAGGAATTATATTTTAATATTAAAGTAGCCTTGCATCACTGGAATAAACCCCACATTGCTGTGGTTTATAATTCTTCTTTGATTTTGTTGGGTTCAATTTGCTAAGGTTTTATTGCAAATTTTTACATCTTGTTCATGAGATGTGAACATTGGTTTGTAGCTTTCCTTGTTTGTAATGTCTTTGGTTTCTTTGTCTGCAATAAAGAGGACTTCAGTCTTCTGTAAGTGAATATCCAGTTGCCAAACCCCATTTGTTGAAAAGCTATTCTTTCCTGTTGAGTTGTTCTGATATCTTTGTCAAGAATCTCTTGGCTATAAATGTAAGCGCTTCTAAACTCTGAATTCTGTTTTATTAATTTGTGTATCTATCCTTATTCCAGTACCATGTTACCTTGATTGGTTTAGTTTTGTAAAAAGATAGGAAATCACAATGTATAAGAGTCCTCTAACTTTTTTCTTCTTTATTAAGATTTTGACTATTGTTGAGTCCCTTGGATTTCTATAAATGTATGAATTTTAGGATCATCTGGTCAGTACCTTAAAAAAAAGTAGCTGTAATTTCCATAGGATTGCACCAAATCCATAGATCAATTTTGTGAATATATCATTTTAACAACGTTGAGTCTTCTAGTTCATGATCATGTAATATCTTTCCCTTTCTATAGTATTTTGTGGTTTTTAATGTATAAATAAGTCTTAAAGTTTTGTCAAAATTTATTTCTAAATATTTTAGTCTTTTTCATGCCATGTTATTTGGAAATTTTCCATCATGATTTCATTTGCAATATTCCTTGCTAGTACTTCATTATTTTGATATCTTTCACATGTTTTTATATTTTTTGAGAGACATTTTTGCTATAGGGCACATTACAGAGAGAGAGAGCGAGACAGACAGACAGACAAGAAATCACCTCTGAGGGGATATGACCACACTATAAACTCTATTCTGATATGGTAATGAAATATAGTCATTCCTAAGCTCTGAGGTTTCAATTTTTCTGTAAATTAATGAAAAAAATCTCTGTTAACCCCAGCTAGTCTCTGTGGTTGTTGTTGTTGTTGTTCTTCTTCTTCTTCTTCTTCTCCTCTTCTTCCTCCTCTTCTTCTTCCTCTTCTTCCTCCTCTTCTTCCTCCTCTTCTTCCTCCTCTTCTTCCTCCTCTTCTTCCCCCTCTTCTTCCCCCTCTTCTTCCCCTCCTTCCCCTCCTTCCCCTCCTTCCCCTCCTTCCCCTCCTTCCCCTCCTTCCCCTCCTCCTTCTCCTTCTCTTTCTTCTTCTTCTTCTTCTTCTTCTCCTCCTCCTCCTCCTCCTCCTTCTTCTTCTTCTTCTTCTTCTTCTTAAGAGATATTTTTACTATAGGGTGCTTGCGCTCACTGGAGAGACAGAAAGCAAGAAATCACCCCTCTCAGGGGGGCTGGCCATGCCCCAGTCCCCTCTCCATTTTTTTCTTGGGATCTTGGGATCACATCGCACATGCGCCTGGCCTGAGTTTGAAGCTGCAGGGTCCAGGACTCAAACTACCTTCAACTATGTAGGAGTCCAGCAACGTACCTGTTACGCCATCTGCTGGTCCCTCTCTGTGGTTCCTTAATGTGTTGAATGAACTTGTCTGGCCTTTGTCACCACTACTAGTTTCTTGTGTGTGTGTGTGTGTGTGTGTGTGTGTGTGTGTTTTAATTCTCCTAGTATATTGAATAGAGGCCTTTATGAAATTGGAGAAGTTATTTTATCTTCCTGAATTTGTTTCCTTTTGGTAAGGTGTAGCAGGAAATATTTAATACCTAAAGTTTTTCTCAGAATCAAGCAAGAGAGCTTACATAAATAGCTTTTTTGTTTTGTTTTGTTTTAGGTTTCTGCCAATAAGGTACGCAAGCACCTGAGAGAGACAGTGAAGGGGAAAGTGAGAAATCACCCCCCCCCCCCCAATAGGAGACGAACAGTCCAGTCCCGTCTCCTCCATTCTACTCTGATTTTGGGCAAGCACACACACATGCCTGGCATGATTTTCAAGCTACCAGGTCTGGGACTCGAGCTGTGGTCGACCCTGTGGCCATTCAGCACCTTAATCACCATGCCACCTGCTAGCCCCCATAAATAGTTTTTTAAAAAATCATGAAGCAGTATTCAAGTATCAGAGTCTTTTCTCTTCAGATTAGATTTTATCTTCTTTAGTTTGAGATAATCTAGTAAGATTTATCTGAGTCAGCTACATTGCCTCACCCTTTACTGAAAAACTGCATTGACTTTCTGCATTACAGGATCAAGTGTTAACTAAGACTAGCCAACTTAGAATGTGTATACCATATGCAGAAGACTATACTGGATGTTGTATAGGTTACAGGAAGGCACATGACAACAGTCTGTGCATTCAAGGAATTTACAGTCCAGGTAGGATGACCTGATAAACATTTGGAATGTGAAGTATCAAGCACATCATCTGGTACCAGTGATGGGAATTCATGTTGTATGATTGAATATCTTCCTGTAGATTCTCCCCAAATTGTGGTTACATAAAGTAACCTGTGTGATTTATGTATAGAGCAACTATGTAGACTAGATAACAACTAAGCTGAACTTTAGGGTTTATTGAGAAGAGTTATTCATCTAGTCATTGACTATTTACTGCCTAGTTCTTGAGGATGTTTGTTATTGGGTTCTGGAGACACTGTATTTGAAGTAAAAGTTTTTAGTCTTACGAATGTATAATAACAATGTGAAAAGAATATTATTAAAACATTTCAAATTTGAACCTCACAAATGGTAGATGGAAGATGTTTTCAATAAATTTGGACCAGATCTGATACAAAAATTAAAGAATTCAGAATGTTAAAACATTTCATCTGTTAATAACATAGTTAACTTTTTATAAATATTCTTAATGCCATCAGAAAATTAGAATATAACAGCAAGAAAAAGTAATTCACTTGTTTGCTTTTTGTTTGTTTCACAATTAGAATGAGCTTTTAAGCTTCCCTTTCCAGCTCTATTGAGGTGTAGTTGGTTAATTAAAAAACTGCATATATTTAATGTATATAGTTTGGTGAGCTTGTACAGTTATGTATTGCTTAATGACAGGGATACATCCCAGAAAATGTGTCATTTTGATCATTTTGTTGTACAGATAAAAAGCGTAGGTCCTAGATAGTATAGCCGACTATACATCTGGGCTATATGGTATAGTTCCTATGCTGCAAACCTGTACAGGATGTTACTGTTCTGGATACTATAGGCAGTTGAAACACTATGGTATTTGTGTGTCTAATTATAGAAAAGGTACAGTAAAAATATGGTATAAAAGATAAAAAATGAACCGGATGTTGGTGGTATAGTGGTAAGCATAGCTGCCTTCCAAGCAGTTGACCCGGGTTCGATTCCCAGCTAGTGCAGTGTGCGGACATTGGGACCAGCAGTTAGAATAATGGCTCTGTCTCTGGGTTCCCAGGTAGTCCACTGCGGTTTGCGTCCCGGACCCGGTGGCTTAAAACTCATGCCGGGTGCGTGTGCGTGCATGCCCAAGATCCCGAGAGGAGAACGGAGGAGAAGGGATTGCAGTGTGGCCATCCCCCCTGGGGGGTGATTTCTCAGTTTCTGTCTCTCTGTCTGTCTCTGTCTGTCCAGCGAGCGCATGCGCCCTATAGCAAAAACCTCTCAAAAAAAAAAAAAGATAAAAAATGAATGGAGCTTACAGAACTGTGCAACAGGACTTCAAAAAGTTCATGGAAAATGGAATTAAAATGAATTTATTATTGTGCAAAAATACCTTTGAAATTTAACCATAATTAATTTATAATATACATTTTCTAAAATCTTTTTAACACTCCTTGTACAGTTAGGCTACACTAATTTTTTTTCTTTTAGATTATTGTAACTTTTTTCCTTTAAAAACCTTTTCTTCTGAACTTTTGGACTGTTTTATAATAACATTGAGCTTAAAACAGAAACATTCATTGTACAGCTAAACAAAAATATTTTCTTTCATTGTATATACTATAAGCTTTTATCTCTTTTAAAAATATTTTCTTTTTACTGTTTAAACTTTTTTTGTTAAAAACTTGGATGTACACACATTTGCCTAGGACTAAATATGTTCAGGATCATTACTATCCCTGTCTTCCACCTTCACATCTTGTCCCACTGGAATGACCATGATGAACAAAATAACACAAGATTAGAACAAGCACAAGAGAAAATGATGCAGTCAAGGAATGTGGTAAACATTGAAATACATGAGGCTGTTGCTGGTATAACATGGCTTATTGTTCTATAGTAATTTTCTTTTACTAAGCAGAGGGAATATACTGTAAAAATTGAAAAGCTATAGTTTTTGCTTTATAAAAATAAAAATTAAAAATAATAATTAAAAGTATAAGCTCATAACATGGTCATATATTATCAAATACCACAGGCAGTACATAATTGTATATGGCATACTTTTTTACTAGTAGTACGTTTTTGCTGTAGGGCGCGTGTGCTCATCATACAGACAGAGAGAGAGAAAAAGTGAGAAATCACTCACCAGGGGGGTTGGCCACACCGCAATCCCTTCTCCTCCATTCTCCTCTCGGGATCTTAGGCACACATGCACATGCGCCCAGCGTGAGTTTTAAGCCACCGGGTCCGAGACTCGAACCATGGTCGACTACATGGGAGTCCAGTGACATAGCCATTACGCTAACTGCT
This sequence comes from Tupaia tana, assembly GCA_026018925.1. Taxonomy (NCBI): domain Eukaryota; kingdom Metazoa; phylum Chordata; class Mammalia; order Scandentia; family Tupaiidae; genus Tupaia; species Tupaia tana. Next base: position 22,762,227 of record JAKSZU010000020.1, on the reverse strand, counting down.
GGTCCCATCTCCTTTGTAATCATCTGAGACTGCCATTGTATATGCAGTCTGTCATTTGTCATATCAAAACATCATCGTGTGGTACATGACAATACTCATGTTGCCATCATCATAGTCAAGGCAATAAACTTACCCATCACCTCTGAAAGTTTCCTTGTGTTCCTTTTTTGCTTATTCTTTTTTTTTTTGGTAAGAACACTAAACGTGAGATTTACCTTCTTAACAAATTTTTTAGGGTGCAATACACTATTGTTAATTGTAGTTACTATGTCTTACAGAAGATCTCTGTAACCTACTCATCTTATAAAACTATAACTTTATATTGGAACCAGCAGGTAGCATAATGGCTATGTCGCTGGACTCCCATGTAGTTAACTGTGGTTCAAAGCCCGGATCCGGTGGCTTAAACTCACGCCAGGCGCATGTGCGTGTATGCCTGAGATCCCAAGAGGAGAATGGAGAAGGGATTGCGGCATGGCTATCCCCCCTGGTGGTTATTTCTTGCTTTCTGTCTCTGTCTGTCTTTCTGGCGAGCGCATGCGCCCTATAGCAAAAACCTCTCCCCCCCCCCCAAAAAAAAAAAAAAACTATAACTTTATATTTTGGCAGTTCTCTGCTTCTCCCTTTCCCTTTCCCTAGTAATCACCATCTATTGTCTACTTCTATAGGTTTGATGCCTCATATTAGAGGAATCATGAGTGTTTTTCTTTCTGAGAATGACTAACTTAGCATAATGTTTTCAGGTCCATCCATGTTGTCACAAGTGATATAGATGTCTTCTTTTTTAAGGCCGAATAGTATTCTGTTGTGTGTATATGTCACATTTTCTTGATCCATCTGATAAAGGACATTTGGTTTGTTTCTACATCACAGCTATTGTGAATAATGCTGCAGTGAACATGGGAGTGCAGTATCACTTTGAGATTCTAATTTCAATTCTTTCTAATATATATCTGGAAGTGGGATTACTGAATCATATGGTAGGACTATTTTTAGTTTTTTGAAGAACCTCTATACCATTTTCCGTAGTGGCTGTACCATTCACATTCCCAACAGTAGTGTACAAAGGTTGCCATTTCTCTACAACCTCACATCACTTGTATTTTTTTTTCAAATAGTTATTGTAACAGGTGTGAAATGATAATCTCATTGTGGTTTTGATTTTCATTTCCCTGATGATAGTGATTTAAGCCGTTTTGTATTTATTTGTTGGTCATTTGTATGTCTTTGTCTCTTCAAGTCCTTTGCTCTTTTTTTTTTTTTGGGGGGGAGGAGAGGTTTTTCGCTATAGGGCGCGTGTGCTCGCCAGACAGACAGAGATAGATATAGAGACAGAAAGCGAGAAATCACCCCCCAGGGGGGATGGTCACGCCGCAATCCCTTCTCCTCCATTCTCCTCTCGGGATCTTGGGCACTCATGCACACACTCCCGGTGTGAGTTTTAAGCCACCGGGTCCGGGACGCGAACCGCGGTCGACTACGTGGGAGTCCAGCGACATAGCCATTACGCTAACTGCTGGTTCCCCCTTTGCTCATTTTTTATTCAGGTTTTTTTTTTGCTGTTGAATTGTAGGAGTTTGTTATATATTTTTGAAATTAACCCTTTGCCTGATATATTTTCTCCCATTTCATAGATTTCTGTTTCACTCTGTTGATTGTTTCCTTTGCATTTCAGAACGTTTTTTAGTTTGATGTAGTCCTACTTGTCTTTTTGCTTTTGTTGCCTATGCTTTTCACGTCATATATAAAAAATCATTGCCAAGACTAGTGTGAAAAAGGTTTTCCTCATTTTTTTAAAGGATCTTACAACTTCAGCTATTATGTTTAAATCTAATCTGTTTTAAATTAATTAAAACAGATTAGGTTATAAGGTGAAGGTTTAATTTTATGCTTTTGCATGTGTGTATCCAGTTCCTTCAGTACCATTTATTGAAGAGAGACTATTCTTTTCCTATTGTGGATCCCCCTCCCTCACTTTTTTTTTTTTTTTTTTTTTTTGAGAGATTTTCGCTATAGGGTGTGTGCGCTCGCCAGACAGACAGAGAGAGACATAGTGACAGAAAGCGAGAAATCACCCCCCGGGGGGATGGTCACGCCACAATCCCTTCTCCTCCATTCTCCTCTCGGGATCTTGGGCACGGATGCACATGCGCCCGGCGTGAGTTTTAAGCCACCGGGTCCGGGATGCGAACCGTGGTCGACTACGTGGGAGTCCAGTGACATAGCCATTACACTAACCGCTGGTCCCCCCCCTCCCTCACTTTTAAAGTCTGTTCATTTCATCCATGAGTGAGACAGACAGAGACACAGAGAGACAGCAGCCTCAACGGTGACTTGATGCTGCCATCTGTCTTCATCTTTAGCTAGTCCTGGATCATGGGCACAAATGTGCTTGGTTAATCCCTGGACACAAACCTGGCAACCTCTTATGTAGGTCAGCTTCACAGAGTCTCGTGTTTTACTCCTATGCTATTGTCCAGCCTTCATTGTGTATTTTTGGCACCCTTATCAAAGATCAGTTAACTGTATATCCATGGATTTATTTCTGGACTTTCTGTTCTATTCCACTGCTCTATATATCTTTCTTTCTTTCTTTTTTTTTTTTTTTTTTTTGTCAGCACCATATTCTTTTGATTATTGTAGCTTTGTGGAAAATGTTGAAATCAGGAAGTGTGTTACCTCTAGCTTTATTGTACTTGCTCAAAATTGCTTAGGATTGTTGGGTCTTGTAGTTCTATATAAACATTTTTTTCTTTATTTTTTATGGGTGTGTGCACTCACTGGAGAGAGACAGAAAGAAAGAGAGAAGGAAAGTGAGAGAACATCCCCTAGGAGGGATGGACATGCTGTAGTCCCTTTTCCTCCTTTCTCCTCTTGGGATTTTGGGCTTGTACAAACACGGGCCTAGAGTGTTTTTCAAGTCACTGGGTGTAGTCAGCTATGTGGGGTCCAACCACCTTAACCACATGCCACCTGCTGGCCCAGTTCTGTATGAATTTTAGAATTATTTTTTTCTATTTCTTTAAAAAATGTCTTCAAGATTTTGATAGGGGTTGCATTGACTCTAGAGATGACCTCAAAAAATGTGGACATTCTAACAATAGTAATTTTTCAAATCAATGAATACAGGGTGTCTTTCCATTTGCTTGTGTGTGCTTTACTTTCTTTCATCATTGTGTTTTAGATTTCATTGTAGAAATCTTTTACAACTCCTTGGTTAAGTTAATTCCTAAGTATTCTTTTTATGGTATTATAAATAAATTGTTTCTTTATTTCTTTTTTGCATAATTTGTTGTTGGCTTATAAAATTGCACCTGATTTTTGTATTTTGATTTTGTATACTGCAACTTTATGGAATTCATTTTATAAAGAATTATTAAATTTTATCTATTATTATTATTATTTTAAAATTTGGTATAGTTGAGAGACAGGCAGAGAGAGATGGAACGTGATATGGAAAGTGAGAAAGTAAGCCAGGTCCAGGATTTGAACCATGGTCAGCCATGTGGGAGTTCAGCGCTGTAATGACCTATCACCTACTGGGCCTAAATTCATTTATTTTAAGTTTTTTGTTTTGTTTGTTTTTATTTTTAAGAAATTTTTCTGTAGGGCACATACACTTGCCAGAGAGACAGAGAGACAGAAAGTGGGAATTCACCCTCCTGAGTGGCTGGCCACATCACAGTCCCTTCTCCTTCAGTCTCCTCTCAAGATTTTGGGCATGCATGCACATGCACCTGGCGTGAGTTTCAAGCTTTTGGGTCCAGGACTCAAACTGCAATTGGCCATGTGGTAGTCCAGTGACATAACCATTATGCCATCTGCTGGTCCCCAGCATAACAGGTTTTGTTGTTGTTAAGACTTTAGGGTTTTCTATATGTACTATTTCATCTGCAAGCAGAAATAATTTTACTTTCAAGTTGGATGCTTTTTATTTCTTTTTCTTGCTTAATTGCTGTGGCTAAGACTCCCCATTCTGTGTTGAATAGAATTGGCAGGAGTGGGTGTCCTTCTCTTGTTCCTGATCTTCAAGGAAAAGCTTTCAGATTTTCACTGTTGAACATGATATTAGCTGTGGGCTTTTCATACATAGCTTTTATTGTGTTGAGGTAAGTTAATATCTATGCCTAATTTATTCAGAACTTTTAATTATGAAAGGATATTGAATTTATTAGGTGCTTTTTTTCTGCTTCTACTGAGATGATCATGTGATTTTTACCTTTTATTCTGTTAATGCGGTATGTTTCATTGATTGACTTGCATATGTTGAATAATCTTGGTATCCCAGGGATAAATCATACTTGGTCATAATATGTGATCCTTTAATATGCTATTTTATTAGGTTTGATAATACTTTTACAAGGATTATTTCCATTTGTCTTTATCAGAAATATTGGCTTGTAGTTTTCTTCCTTTTGGCATTTTGTTTGATGTTGTTATAAGGTGATGCTTCCCTCATAAAATGAATTTGGAAATGTTCCTTTCTCTTCAATTTTTTTAAGAAGAGTTTGAGAAGAATTGGTATAAATTTATATGATTAGTAGGATTCACCTATTTAACCATCTGCTCTTGGACTGTCCTTTGTTGGGAAGGTTTTGATTAATGACTCAATTAATTACCTATTTGTGGAACCAGCAGATGGCGTAATGGTTATGTCGCGGGACTCTAACATAGTCGACCGCGGTTTGAGTCCCTGACATGAAGGCTTCAAATTCACACTGGGCGTGTGTGTGTGTGTGTGTGTGTGTGTGTGTGTGTGTATGCCTAAAATCCAAGAGGAGAATGGAGAAGGGATTATGCTGTGGCCATCCCCCTGGGGGGTGATTTTTCACTTTCTCTCTCTCTGTCTCTCTAGCAAGTTCATGTGGCCTACAGCAAAAATCTCCTCCCCCCTAAAAATTACCTTATTTGTTACTAGTGTACCCAGACTTTCTATTTCTTCTTAATTCAGTTATGGTAAATTATATGTTTTTTTTAATTTTTTAATTTTTTACTTTTTTTCTAAGTCTGTTGATGTATAATTGTTTATAATAGTCACTTATCTTTTTAATTTCTGTGACATTGGTTCTAATGTCTCCGCTTCCATTTCTGATTTTATTTCAGTTCTTTGATTTTCAGTTTGTTGATTTTATTTATCTTCTTAAAAACCAACTCTTAGTTTTGTGGATTATTTTTTCTGTTTTTCTTTTCCATATTTTATTTATTTATGTACTAATTTTTTATGATATTCTTTATTCTGTTACAGTTTCATTACAATATTGCTTTGCAGTTCATAATTGTATTCTTTTTCCATTTGAGAAGTGATTATTTATTTAAGAATGCACTAGAATGAATGAATGAATGAATGACTTTTATTGCCAGAGGGCACATTGTCAGAGAAAGAGAGAGAGAGAAGCACCCTCAATGGGACATTGACATACTGCAATTCTCTATCTTATCAGGATTTGGGGCACATAAGTACATAGACACGTCTGGGCATAGTGCTTACCTGCTCTGCTATGGGGCCAGCCCAATCAATGTTTATATTATTTCTTATTTGCAAAAGTCACTCTATTTAGCTAAATGAAAATGCAACAAGACAAATAAAATGTAAATACAAGTAGATAAAAGAAGTAATGCACATAGGCTTAAAGGCTATCTATAAATTTGAGGTAACAGTTGTTATATTATCCTGTTACATTGACCCTTTATTATTATAGTAATAAAATTACCTCCTCTGTTTCTTGTGGCAAATTATTTATTTATTTTTATTTTTTAATTGTTTTAGGATTTTTACCATAGGGTATATGTGTTCGCCAGAGAGAGACAGAAAGAAGTAAAGTGAGAAAACACCCCCAAAGGGGGATGGCCACACGGCAGTCCCTTCTCCATTCTCCTCTCAGGACTTTGGATGCACACATGCCTGGTGTGATTTTGAAGTCTCTGGGTCCAAGATTCAGACCTTGGTTGGCCATGTGGGAGTCTAGCAGCTTAACTACTACATCACCTGCTGGCCTCTCTTGTGAGAATTTTTGACTTAAAGTTTATTTTATTTAAAAAATTTTAAATAATTTCTTAGTTTTATTTATTATTATTATTTTTTAAATTTACTGTGGGGCATGTGACTCACCAGAGAGAGACAGAGAAAATGAGATAGAGGGAAAGTGAGAAATCAAGTTGCCAGGTCCAGGACTCAAACTGTGGTCAGCCATGTGGGAATCCAGTGCCTTAACCACCATGCCACCTGCTGGCCCTACTTAAAGTTTATTTTGAATGATATAGCTGTAATTACTCCAGGTTTCTTTCGGTTCCTATGTACATGGAATATCTTCTCTCATTCCTTTACTTTCCATTTGTGTCCTTGAATCTAAGGTGAGGGGTTTTTTTTTGTTTTTTTTTTTTCTTTTAAATAAATACCATAGAGTTGGATCTTGTTTATCCATTCACTCACTCCATCTTTTGTTTGGTAAGTTTAATCCTTTTATATTTAAGGTAATCATCGATAGATAAGGAATTACTACCATTTTGTTAATTGTTTTCTGGTTTTGTTTTGTTTTAGAGACCTTTGCTATAAGGTATGTATGCTCCCCAGAGAGACAGAGAAAGAGAAATCATCTTCCATGGGGGATGGCCATGTTGTAATCCCTTTTCCACTCTCCTCTCAGGATTTTGGGCATGCATACACACACGTCTGGCATGTTTTAAGCCACGGGGCTTGTGACTGGAATTGGTGATAGACAAAATGAGAGTTCATCGCCTTAACCACTATACCACCTGCTAACCCCTGTCTATTTTTCCTCCCTCCCTCCCTCCCTCCATCGCTCTCTCTCTTTCTTTCTTTCTTTCTCTTTCTTTTTTAATTGCCAGAGAGTACATACACTTGTACAAGAGAGAAAGAGAGAGAAAAAACATGCCCCCTCCCCAAAAGGGTATGGTCATGCAACAATCTTTTTTCCTACATTTTCCCATCTGGTCAGGATTTAGGGTGTGCCATACACACATGCCTAGTGTGTTTTTCATACCACTGGTACCAGGAATTGAGCCACAGTGGCCACGTGGTGTCTGGCTCCATTAATCACCAGGCTACGGTGCCACTACTGTTTTCTGTCTGTTCTGTAGCTCTCTTCTTCCTGTCTTTCTTTATGAATCAAGATTGTTTGTAGAGCTGTGTCTTGGTTCTTTCCTCTTTGTCTTTTCTGTATCTACTGTGGGTTTTTTTTTTGCGATTACCGAGTTTGCATTGAATCTCCTATAAATTCCACCAGTCTAATTTAACCTGACAAGTTCAACACCTGAAAGCTCTACATGCTTTTTCTCTTTTCCACATATGTTGTTACTGATGTAATTTTTTACTTTATATATTCATCTGTATCCATAAGCAAATTTTTGTGGTTATAGTTATTCTTAATATTAATTTATTCACCACTATTATAGTATTTGGATATACTTTGTATATTTATCTTTACCTGTGAAATTTGTAGAGTCATATGCTTTCCTTTTGCTGTTTAGCAACTGTTTGTTTCAACCTGAAGAATTCCCTTTCGTATTCCTCATAGATCAGGTCTACAGATGGTAAACTTATTAATACTTCTGTATTTTGAAGGAAAACTTAATTTTTTGGTTGGAAGGAGAGCAAGTTAGGCAAGGGAACTTTTCACCTGGATTTGTAGGTTCTTTCAAATCAGTGCCTCTTGAAAAGCTTTATTAAGATAATTATTGTATCTTCCTGAGTTGAGTATATGTTAATGAAATCAGAGATAGTAAATAGCACATTATTTTATTATCCATAAGGGATACTTTCATAGCATGTCAACTGAGGGCAAAGATTTGTTCATTTTAAACAAAATCATTTTAAGTTTGGAGGAATTAGAATCACTTTTTTAATGCATCAACAATGAAGAAAAGATGAGTGCCATTGTATATGTACATAAATTTTGGTAACAGCCTGTTTGTAGGTGGTATTTTCAAGCCTGCTACATTGCCTAGTAAATATAGAGATCTTGATCAATTCTTAGTATTTACTGATGAGTTGGAGAGTGATTCAAGAAAGTATTACTTTACAGCTTTGTTTCCCTAAATGGGAAGTAGTCTTTTGTTTGTGTTGTGAGGTTTGGGGATTCGCAGTTTGAGAACTTATTTTTCTGACTGGTGGTGACCTTTCTTACGGTGAAACTTATTACAATGTATTTTTATATATCAATTTTTAAATATCGATCTAAAATTCATTTAACAGTTGCTTCTTTACTTGATATGGGTTGGACGTTGTCCTAGGTTCTAGGCATACAACCATAACTAAAACAAAAAGAACTTTATCATTTTTGCACTTATAGAGAGGTGAACAGTAATGTATAAATATGTGAAACAGATACAGTATTTTTTAGATGACCTGTTGCTCTGGAGAAAAATGAAGCAAGGAAATGCAGAAAAGGAATATTGGGACTGTGTCATGGTTATAATTTTGATTTTAAATAGCATGAGATTTTTTTTTTTTGAGAGGTTTTTGCTGTAGGGCGCGTGCGCTCGCCAGACAGACATAGAGACAGAGAGACAGAAAGCGAGAAATCACCCCCCAAGGGGGATGGCCACGCTGCAATCCCTTCTCCTCCGTTCTCCTCTCGGGATCTTGGGCACGCATGCACACGCGCCCGGTGTGAGTTTTAAGCCACCAGGTCTGGGACGCGAACCGCGGTTGACTACGTGGGAGTCCAGCGACATAGCCATTACACCAGCTGCTGGTCTGAGCATGAGAATTTATTTAGCATTTGAGGAAACACCTGACGTAGGTGATGGTGGGGGGACTGCATATTCAGGTGTATCTGCAATTGTAAGAAACAACAGAGAAATCCTGTGTAGTTTTTACCCAGTTCCCCTTCGTAATCCATCTTGTGAAAATACAAAGTATCATAATCAGGATATTTACATGATATAATGCACTAATTTCATTTAGATTTTCTTGTATTTTTTTGTGTGTATATACATATATTTCATTCTATGAGCTTTTATATTATCTATGTAGGTTCATGTGTCCACTGTGATAGTAAAGATATAGAATATTCCAGTATCCTTTGATTGTCCTTTTATAACCAGGTTGACTTCTTTCCCTACCACCCCCCTACCCTTAGCACCTAGTATAACCTCTGACAGTAACTACTAATTCTTCATTTTTTTCTTTCTGTCTTTCTTTTTTTCTTTCTTTCTTTTTTAACTTCAAGAATGTTTATGTAAATAGAATCATGTTTATATAGTCTCACATGTAACCTCTTGGGATGACTTTGTTTATTTTTGCTCAGCATAGTTCTCTGGAGATTGATCTATATTGTTGCATGTATCAATAATTATTTCTATTACTGAATTCCTATCAGTATTCCATGGTATGAATATACCTTAGTTTGTTCATTCATTGACCCAGTAAAGAACATCTCATGACTATTGTAAATGAAACTGCTTTAAACATTCATGTGCAGATTTTTGGGTGAAATCTATATTCATGTGCAGGTGTTTGAAGGTGGAGCCAGCAGGATTTCTTGATAGATTGAATTTAAGGTCAGAGAGAAAGAGGAATCAAGACTTCAAAGTTTTTGGCCTGGGCACTTTGGAAGACTGAAATTGTCCATTATTGAGGATAAAGGGAGATCAGGAGTTTTGCTTAGGCATTTCAAGTTGAGATGTCTGTTAGACACAGAAGAATTGTCAGGTAAGCAGTAGCACAAAGATTTCTGGGGAGTTCACAGATATGGGCTGGGGATATACAATTGAGAATCTTCAACTTTTAAAACACTAAGACTAGAAGAGGTTAAGAGAGACAGCTGAAAAGCTGTAAGAGACTGGGTTCTGGCTATTCTAGTGTTTAGCAAATAGGCAGATTAGAAAGAACTAGCCAAGGAAACTGCAAATTTGGCTAGTGAGAATGGAGGAAAACTAAGAATTTAGTGACTCAGGAGATAATTGAAGAAAGCATTTCAAGGATTTGAACTCATCACTTTTGAGGAAACCACAGTTATAGTATGTAGGCAGCAGCTTGAGATTTTAGTTGGGTTGTATTCTAGGGGTATATAAAATGATGTACCCCTTTTCTAGTTTCCTCTTGGTAAGGAAAAAAAGAGTTTTTGAATTCTTGTGTATTCGGAAAGCAAATGGTCCCAAAGAAGAATTGAATCTTGCTTGTTAAATTCAGCTTAACTGGGGACCAGCAGTTGGCGTAATGGCTATGTTGCTGGACTCCCATGTAGTCGACCGCGGTTCAAGTCTCAGACTCGGTGGCTTAAAACTCACATTGGGGGGGAACCAGCAGTTAGCGTAATGGCTATGTCGCTGGACTCCCATGTAGTCGACCGTGGTTCGCGTCCCGGACCCGGTGGCTTAAAACTCACGCCGGGCGCGTGTGCGTGCGTGCCCAAGATCCCAAGAGGAGAATGGAGGAGAAGGGATTGCGGCGTGACCATCCCCCCTGGGGGGTGATTTCTCGCTTTCTGTCTCTCTGTCTCTCTCTGTCTGGCTGGCGAGCGCACGCGCCCTATAGCGAAAATCTCTCAAAAAAAAAAAAAAAAAAAATAAAAACTCACACTGGGCACGTGTGTGTGCATGCCCAAGATCCCAAGAGGAGAAGTGGAGGAGAAGGGATTGCAGCGTGGCCATCCCTTTGGGGGATGATTTCTTGCCTTCTGTCTCTTTCTGGCGAGTGCACATGCCGTATAGCAAAAACCTCTCAAAAAAAAAAAAAAAAAAGCTTAATTGTATATTCTTTCATCAACAATCTTTCTAATTTCCGTATGTGGAAGTGTTTGTTTTTTCTCTTTTAAAACTCTCACGTCTTTTTTTTGTTTTTTGATGCCTCTAATGGCATTTAGCATTTTCTGTTGTATAGTCTCTTTACCTGCATACTTGTATATTTGTCATATTTTGAGTTTAAAGCTATTTCAGTACCGATGTCCTGCTTCATTGCAGTTACAGTCCTAAGTTTGTAATAAAAGATAAAAGTTGGGTGGAATTGAGGAACATTATACTGTGGTAATTAAGAGCATGGAATCTGACATACTTGATTTAAATCTTACCTCTGCTATTTGCTAGCAGATTTCTTCATCTCTATACTTATACTTCCTCTTAAGTGAGGGTAATGATGTTGTCTGTCTGATAGTTTTGTGGAGAGGACTAAATTAAGTTATGAAGATAAAGCTCTTAGCACAATAATAAGTTCTCAGTAGTCTGTAGTTGTTGGCATCATCGCTGTTATTGCTAATATATTACGCTGTTTCTCTATTGACTTTCAAAGATAGGGTGTTAAAGGAATGAACATTTTAGTGTTGACTTACATGCTAGGGCCTCTGAAAATGAAACATTCATTACCCCGGATTGTATCTACTTTGGCCGTCCATTGTAGTTGACAAAATAGAAGTCCTTTAAGCCTGTTAGAGCCTTCAGGTGTCCTTGGTTGTTTCTCTTCCATTGCCCTTTCTGTGCTGGGCAAGCTTTTTGTGTAGCTGATTGGGTTAAAGTAGTTTGCATGAATCCTGTTTGTTGTTTCTATACAATTGGGGTTTTGTTGTAGAAAATTTTGGGTCAATCAGGGCAGTATGTTAATTTATAACTATACTATACAATTTAGAACTTTAATTTACACAGTAATTGTTGTATTGTGAAAGAAAAATGTCATTCCAAAGCATTAATTAATATATTGAAAATAGAAAATCCATAGTAGATGATGTTTTAATAGGTATGTGTTAAATGCAAAATTGAAATTGAATATAATAATTGAATCAAAGTTAAATCATTTACTTTTCCTTTCTTAGCTTCCATAGCAGGGGTTGGCAGGCCATGGGCTTGTCACCTGCAGAACACAACCACATCCATTCCTTTGCATGTTGCTGATAGCTACTTTAGCCCTAAAACTGCATAGTTGAGTATTTGCAGGCGAGTCCTGTCTGGCCTGCAGTCCTGAGGATGTTATTATCTGGCCCTCTATAGGAAACGTTTACTGACTCCTGGTCTTGGGTATTATTTTCACGATTCTTTTCTTATAGAGTGTTTACTTTCAGTCTCTTGTAATGATTCTTTTTCCTCTGTCTTTTTAAAATGTCAGTATTCTTCAGGATTCCTTTCTTGGGGCTTATGTGATACCACTGTCTAGGTTCTATTATTCTCTGACAAATTTCTCTTTAGTGGCCTGTAGACTTTTTGCTGCTGGGAAGTCTAGCTACTTTTCTTATTTTATAGGAAATTTTATATACTTCTGTGGTTTCAAGAATCACCCAGACTTCTTGCGATGGAATAAAGTGAACATATCAGCTTTCTCAACCTTTCTGTTTCAGTGTCCTCAGTCATTTCTAACTAAACATGCCCCAAACTGAACTCATTCCCATCCGCTTCCTAAACAGCTCCCTAGGCCAGTGAAGTCTACTGCTGTGTTAATGGTCATGTGAGTCAGAACCCCAACAATTGTTACCTCCTCCTTTTCTGTTACCAATCCAGGAGCAGTAGGTGATCGAGTAACTGTTGATTTTGCCTCTCAACCCATTTTCTTCCATTTTTGTTGTTTCTTAGTGTAGGTACTAGCTTTATTCCTCTCCCATAGTAACTTTTTAATATAACCAGTGATTTCCCCAACACTTGCTTAAAACATACCAATGACTCTTTATGGCTTATAATATTTAAATGCTTTAACTTTGTATTTAAGACATTCCACCTTACCCCTTTCCAGAACTTTACAAAGTTAAATAAGCAAATGTTTCTTAACTCTAACTTACAGCATTTTGTGAGTGAGCTACATTTTATCAAGTTGTGTTAGAGTTGTTGGTTTCCCTACCCGTTAGAATATGAAAAATTTAAGGACTTTGCATCCTTGTATACTCAGAATCCCCTTTCTGGCATATAGTTGGCTTCAAAATATTTGTTTCACACATGAGTTATTTTGAGGTGATTTTGTAGCCAACTATGCATTTTTTTTTTGAGGCAATTGAAGTTACTGTGGAATCAAAAATTTAGAAATGGATTAGATGTTGTTTCCAACCTAGTGTGAATATTAAGGATAGATGATGAAACTTCAGATAACCTTTTCTCACAGAAGATGTATTTTGATAAAATATTCTTTAAGGAATATCTTTAAAACCAAACCTTTGGGACCAGCAGTTAGCATAATAGCTATGTTGCCGGACTCCCACGTAGTCGACCGTGGTTCAAGTCCTGGACCCAGTGGCTTAAACTCAAGCCAGGCGCGTGTGCGTGCATGCCCAAGATCCCGAGAGGAAAATGGAGGAGAAGGGATTGCAGCGTGGCCATCCCCCCTGGGGGGGTGATTTCTCGCTTTCTGTCTCTCTGTCTCTCTCTGTCTGGCAAGCACATGCGCCCTATAGTTAAAAAACAAACAAACAAACAAACAAAAAAAACAAACCTTTGAAGTGAATCCTGTTTTACTACATTTTATGAATGTGGAGGGCCAGCCTCATGGCCTAGTAGTTACAGATGAAAAACATGCTAGTTGCATTTGTGTACATGCCCCAAATTTTGACAAGATGTAGAAATGATGACAAAGGGATTGTGGCATGACCATACTCATCAGGGGATGTTTTTTTCTCTCTCTTTGTCTCTGTTTCTCTTTCTCTTTCTGATGAGTGCATGCACCCTCTGGCTAAATTTTAGAAAGGGGAGCTTTCTACGGTAGGTGAAAAGATCTCTAATAGAATAAACTTTGGTGGAAAAGAAAAGATGATAGACAGCCATACACTGCCTACTATACACCCACAGTATTAAGTTTGCTGGTTGTTCCTTTACCTGAAAGTTCACTTTACTTTTCTTGAACTTTACAAAATGGTACAGTACCCTTCCAGGAATTCCGTAACTCCCTGCTTTAGCTTACAGAAGTTTTTTTAAAAGAACGATGTGTCAGGACCAGCAGTTAGCGTAATGGCTATGTCACTGGACTCCCATGTAGTTGACCGTGGTTCGAGTACTGGACCTGGCGGCTTAAACTCACATCGGGTGCATGAGTGTGCGTGCCCAAGATCCCAAGAGGAGAATGGAGGAGAAGGGATTGCATCATGGCCATCCCCCCTGGGGGGTGATTTCTCGCTTTCTGTCTGTCTCTCTCTGTCTGGCCAGTGCATGTACCCTATAGCAAAAACCTCTCCAAAGAGAAAAAAAAGAGTGATGTGTCATATGACATACAAATGTACAGCATCTGTGTCTGCTTTCAAGTTGGTTCTATGTTAACTGGTTATTTGGTTAAAACAGAAGGGTAATTTTTGCCCTTTAAATGTGCCTTTTGGTTTTTCTTGTGCTGGTATGATATTTATTCCATCTTGTATGGTTTTTTGTTGTTTTCTTCTTCTTAAGATATGAGTGATTAGTTAGAACATGTATCCTTTTGTCTATCTTTGTTTTGTTTTGTTTGTTTGTTTTTAATTTGCCAGAGGGTGTGGATACTCACTAGAGAGGAGGGGGAAAGTGAGAAAGCATCCTCCGCCCATGGGGCATGGTCATGCCACCATCCTTCCTATCTCCATTTCTCCTTTCTTTTGGGAATTTGGGCATACGTGCTCACATGCCTGATGTGTTTTCCAATCTGCTGGGACCAATGGATGGCGTAATGGATCTAGGACTTGGACCGTGCTGTTGGCCATGTGGGATCCAGTCACATTAACCACCAGGCCAACTAGTTGGCCATTATCTTTTCAATATTAGAAGGTGGAAAAAAAACAAACCTCATGGACAGTTCATTTACCACAATGGATTTCAGATTTCTGTGATCCTATAGTAAGAAATACAGTTTCATTGCAGCCCTATGCATAGAAAAATAACTGAAAGAAGTTTCATGAAAAAGTCCTTTCTCTTTATATTATGTATAAAGTCAAGTTAAATCCTAGCCTATCCTATCTTATCTTCCTTCCTCACTCCCTTCTTAGTGCTGATTTTGAAAATACTGATCTAGGGCCCAGCAGATGGTGTAGTGGTTACCTGAACTCCCACATAGTTGACTGCGGTTCAAGACCTGGACCCAGCGACTTAAAACTCATGCTAGGCATGTGTGCGCATGTGCCCAAAATCCTGAGAGAAGAATAGAGGAGAAGGGATTGCAGCGTGGCCACTCCCCCCCACCCCCCGGGGGTTGATTTCTCGCTTTCTATCTCTCTGTATCTCCAGCAAGCACACGCACCCTATTATAAAAATCTCTCTCTCTCAAAAAAAAAAGATCAGTCTGCAGCAGGCTGGAAGGTTGAAGCAATTAGAAATAGAGAATTTACTTTGTCAAAAACAAACCTTGGTTTGAGAGCTTTGTGAGTGATACCAAAAAATATAAAATTTGACTTTTGCTTTTAAGGCATTTGAAGTAAGTTGGTTGGGCAGGATGTGTGTGTTTGTGGTGAGTATAAATTACTGAGTTTGATTTTTTTTTTTTTTCCAATTTGCTATAGGGCATGTGTGCTCATTGGAGAGAGACAAGAGAGATAGAGGGACAGTGAGAAAGGACATACCTCCCCCCAGGGGTGATGGCCATGCTGTAACCCCTTCTCCTCCATTCTCCTCTCGGGATTTTGGATGTGCTCACACAGATTCAGTGTGTTTCTTAAGTTTCTGGGTCCACGATTTAACCATGCAGTTGACCATGCAGGATCCAGCCACCTTAACTACCACCTGCTGGCCTCTGAATCTGATTTCTATAAGTTACTTTAGAAAAGCACCTTTTTTCTTTTTACAAGGGATTCGGAAATTTCTTGGAAAAATTGAATTAGAGTTTGAGTTATTTGGATATGAAAATTTTTGAAATCTATGTCTAATACTTTTAGAATATCCATTTTTCGTGAACTTTTTGAAGAACTCTCTCATATACACTCTTGAACTGTAATTGTCAAAATAAAACCAAAAGAGTATGCTAAATTTCAAAATATTTGTTAGTGCTGCAGGAAAAGATTAATGTGAATTGGAGCAGCTGAGGATGGCCTCATGAAAGAAGTTGAAATTAAGTAGGAACTTGAAAAGAATGGGTAGAATGCGTAGGTGAGAGGGAGCTCAAAGACATTGCAGCTATACTGTGATCAGTGGTTTAGAATTGGGGATGAAACAATATATTCAGGAAGAATGAGAAGTCAGATCTAGCTATGATGTAGAATTCATGTTGGTCATGAGTAGAAGATAAGATTAAGCTGTTATGGAAGAGCCAGATTACGAAGTGATTTAGGCTTTATTTTGAAAGAAATGATTCTCTTTCTCTCTCTTTAAATCTATTTTCTGTTAATAATATGCCATTGCAATGTTCTTTTGGTTACCGTTTGCATGGTATATCTTTCTACTTTCAAGCTATTTATGTCTTTGAATATCAAGCGTATCTTCTGCAGGTAGAATATTATTGCAGCTTTCTTCTTCATCCAGTCTGATGTTGTCTGCCTTTTGATTATATGTTTATTTATTCATTTAATGTAGTATGTGAGAGACTGGGATTTTCTGGCCATGTAGCTGGTATTTTAGTAGTCTTTCTATGTGTTTTGTAATTTGGCCTTTATTAACTGTATTTCTGACAGCCAAGTATATTGTTTGATTATATCCTCTTTGTCAATATGTAATGTATTGAACTTTACTACCACAAAAATTTATGATGTTAAGACATCATTGTATTATTCACTTGTTTTCATTTCATGAAGAATGAGCATTAGCTTTGAACTTTACTAAAGTGAAAGTTTCATTTGTATGGCCTGCAGATTGATCAGGATTGTGCAATTTCTAGTATACCATATTTTAACTTTCTGAAACTTAGCAACTGAGCCCTTGTCATGGAGTTAACTCTTATTTTTTTCTACTGTATTTTGGGAAACAATAGGATTTTAGGAGTTTTCTTACAAGATTTCAAATTCATTTGTTTGGTGAGAAGTTTTTTTTTTTTTTCATTATAAATGCAAAAAATTATAGTACTCAGTTCATTTTAGATATCTCTGTGTACTGTAGATAAGTGTTTATCAAGCTGTTTAAAGTTTAAGTTCTAGTTTTTACAGTTTCTAATTTGTCAAAGACCAATACTTTTGTAAAATATAATACAAATAAATTATTAGAAAAGTGAAATTTATGGGACCAGCAGCTGGCATAATGGTTAAGGTGCTGGTCTCCTATGTGATCGACCAGGGTTCAGGTCCTGGACCCAGTGGCTTGAAACTCATGCTGGGTGCATGTATGTGCATGCCCAAAATCCTGAGAGGAAAATGGAGGAGAAGAGATTATAGCATGGCCATCCCCAGGTGGTGATGGCAGGGGAGTTTCTCACTTCCTTTCTGTCTCTCTCTATGTCTCTAGCAAGAACACAAGCCCTATAGCAAAATCTCTCCCTCTCAAAAAAAAAAAAAAAAAAAAGGTGTTTTTATTTTTTCAATATGCTGTAGGGTATGTGTGCTTGTCAGAAAAATAGAGAGTGAGGGAACCAGCAGTTAGCGTAATGGCTATGTCGCTGGACTCCCACGTAGTCGACCGCGGTTCGCGTCTCGGACCCGGTGGCTTACAACTCACGCCGGGCGCGTGTGCGTGCGTGCCTAAGATCCCGAGAGGAGAATGGAGGAGAAGGGATTGCGGCGTGACCATCCCCCCTGGGGGGTGATTTCTCGCTTTCTGTCTCTATGTCTCTCTCTGTCTGTCTGGCGAGCGCACGCGCCCTATAGCAAAAAAAAACCTCTCCAAAAAAAAAAAAAAAAGAAAAATAGAGAGTGAGAAAGCACATCCCAGGGGATGGCCATGCTGTAGTAGTCCTTTCTCCATTTTTCTCAAAATTATGAGCACACATACACATGCACCCAGCATGTTTTCCAAGCTGTCATGTATGGGACTCCAGCTGCACAGTTGGCCTTGTGGCATCCAGCCATTTTAACCACCATGCCACAGGCAGCTTCCATTATCATTAGATAAGGCAGTTCTTATCATTAGATTCACAAATGTAAATTTATCTAAAGATTCTAAACACTCAATTTCTGTATCTGTCTTACCATGGAGTGATAACAAATAGTTCATGAACTAGTAACAAGTAGTTTGCAAATTGTTAATGGTCACATCTGCTATAGCAAAATCTGCTATTTGTAGTGTTTAATGTTACGTAGAAGTGTCTTGGTCACTATGATGAATAGCCATTAACCTTTAAAAACTATTTTCATTTGTTTCCTTTTCAGAACCGAGAGTTGCAGATCATGAGAAAGCTAGATCACTGTAACATAGTCCGATTGCGTTATTTCTTCTACTCAAGTGGTGAGAAGGTATGTCTGACAGAAAGTGTATACTGCATATTGTGGTAAACTTGTGATTCTAAAAATAGCCCCTTCCCCTCCCCTGTGAGACAGTTTTAACAAGTGAGTGGAAGAATTCCAAAGCAGAGGCTCCAGTGATTCTTAGCAAAAATATGTGGTCATTGACTATTACTGGTTATTTCAGAAAAATGTTAATAAGAAGAAAGAATTTTTTTAAATTATTTTTAATTTTGTTTATTCATTCATTTATTTTAACCAGAGAGAGAGAGGAGAAAGTGAGAAAGCAAGTCACCAGGTCCAGGACTCGAACCACTGTCTGCCATGTGGGAGTGCCCAGCACCTTAACCACCATGCCACCTGCTGGTCCTCAGAAGAAGGAATTTTTAAAAAATTTTTAAACTTGTCTTCAATTCTCAAGCACATTTATGTATTTTATCAAGACTTCTGTGTTCCTTATGTGCTTATGCAGTCCTCTGATAGTTAATCTTCTATTTGAGGGAGGACAGCTCTGTCATTTTGTTAAGTGGAGGCTGATGGGGGAGGAGGAGGAAGCAGGAAGACTTGGTAGAATCAGAATGAGAGATTAACTTTGTGAATCAGGTGTAACCTATCTTTGGCAAGGGAGAAAGTATTATAGATTTTATCCTAAGTGGCCACTATTTCTGATTGCAATTTGTGTGAAACAGGATAATAAAAGATGACTTTGTGCTAGAAGTCCGTTCTTACCTCTATCAAAGCTGCAGTAACTAATGTCATTGTTTTCACTGGAGCTGGAAACAAAGAAAACCAGTCTCTTCTGTTTTACCTTGGTTCTTTTAGTTAGTTTCTGCTACTGTCCTGAGATTCAATGTCTCCTTACATTTTTCATTCACCAGTTCGAGTTGAAGGGTCAGGAAAGGTAACAAACCATTTATATAATATATATATTTGTCTAAGTAAATATGACTTTGGGTAAATTTACTTGATATTTTTGGATTTCATATATCATTAATATAATATCAGATATTCTTAGATTCGTAATGCCTCTTAATATCTAGCCTAGTGTTCTTTTTATTTCATATAAACTTTTCCAGTATAACAATCTTCTATCATTTTCTGTTAAACTTTATTTAGATTATTTCTATAGAAATTCTTTATTTTTATGACAGAGCTTGAGAGGATACTTATGTATCAAGACAGGATTATAATATACGTGCCTACAGATATATAATTGTTATGTATATACATTTGTGTCGTAACTAATATATCTTAACTACCATAATTAGCAAGTTAGTCCTTTCTTGACATTTGCTTCTAAGTTTCCTACTTTTATCTTTCTTCTTTTTATTTTTTTTTTAGAGGTTTTGCCATAGAGCACATGTGCTCACTGGAGAGAGAGAGACACACACACACAGACAGTGAGAAGGAAAGTGAGAAATCACTCCCCAGAGGGGAGAGCCATACCACAATCCTTTCTCCTCCAGTTTCCTCCTGGGATCTTGGACACGCACACACACACGTGTGCCTGTTATGATTTTCAAAGCCCTTGGTCTGAGACTCGTACCACAGTCAGCCATGTGGGAGTCCAGTAACATAACCCCCATCAGCTGGCCCTCCTCTCTTTTTTAAAAAATGATGCCTCTGCTGTATGTATTAGGGATTTTAAACTCTTATAAGTATTTGGGTTCTTTTATTTCTAAACTTAATTACTTTGCTCTTGCTACTTTTATATTTTAGCCTGCCAAACTGCCTATTATTGTCTTTCTTTCATCTTGCCTGTTTTGGTGTGTGTTTAATTTTCCTGTCCATTTTCTAATAAAATGACAGTGCATACATGTTATGGCAGTCTTAGAATGTAATTTTGCATCCTTGTGGCTTTTTGTTACTAGATTTTAGACATTATAATACTCAAGGGAGCAAAGTAAAGGTCAGAATTGCTTGTTCCTGAAACTGCTAGATTACATATATGTAGATTTATTTGCAAAGGCTTCCTTACAAAATCTTTACAAATTTTCTCTTCATCATTTTAATTTATGTAGCATTCTCTATATGCCAGGCACTGTATCTTGCAACCTTGCTGAACTTGTTTTTTCTTGTTTTGCTTTATTTTTAAGAGAGATTTTTGCTATAGGGCATGTGCACTCACTGTAGACACAGAGACAGACAGAGAGACAGAAAGTGAGAAATCATCCCCCAGAAGGGTGGCCATGTTGCAGTTCCTTCTCCTCCATTCTCCTCTTGGGATTTTGGGCATACACACACACACACACACGCCTGGCTTGAAGTCTAAGCCGCCAGGTCCAGGACTCAAACTGTGATTGACTATATGGGAGTACAGCAACGTAAACATTACACCACCTGCTGGTCCCATGAACTTGTCTATCCGTCTTAGTCTGTGATTGCATTGCTCACAGAAATAACCTGAGACTGGGAGATTTAAAGAAAGAGAGATTTACTTGACTGATAATTTTGATGACTGAAAAGTTCAAAGACACAAGGCTGGTATCAGGTTGGTTATGTTATAACATGGCTCACAGAAGCAGAGAGTGTATGGGTGCATGGAGAAAGAGAATGTGGTCTGTGTTCCAGGCCACATTTCACTGTCACTCCATCTCAGCCAGGACTTAACCCGGGAGCCCTCTCTAGCAACCCACTTGCTAATTTCTTCCTCAGAGCCCTATCTTTTGACACCATAATTGCACCAATTTTTCATCCGCTTGATTGAACCTGTTACACTGGCCTGACAAATGAATTTGAGGGGGACGTACTCAGAGTATAGCACTGTTCTAAGAATTTTCTACATACAACATATATTATCTACAAATAGAAATAATTTCACTTCTTTGCAGCGTGATGCTGTTTTTAAAAATTGTGGTAAAAATGTGTAGCAGGACCAGTTGCAATTGTATGAGACAGGGCATCACTTTTTGATTCTGGAGCCATAGGGGAAAACCTGAGATTCTGATCCCAGGTCGACCTGCATATGCTGGGTGTACTTGTCAGAGTGATCCTGGCTGACTGGAAGGCTGAAGTTGGGGATTATGATGTGGTAAATACCAGTTGATGGTACATTTTTCTCTTTCTCTCTCTCTCTGTTATGAAACAAACAAAACATGCCAGTTAGCCATTTTAAATTTTGTAATTCATGAATATTAATTAGATTTACAGTGTTGTATAATGATCACCATTTCCAAAACTTTTCATTTTTATCATGAAATAGAATCAGATTGGTCAAATATCTTTTCTGTAACAACTGAGATAATCGTGTGGATTTTTTCCTTCATTTTATTAGTGTAGTTTATTACATTAATTTTTCTATGTTCAACCACCCTTGTGTCCCTGGAATAAATACCCTTGGTCAGGTCATGGTATACAATTTTAATATACTATTAGATTTGCTTTTCTAGTATTCTTTTTTTTTTTTTTAAGGATTTTTGTATGTATATTTTAAAAGAATATTGGTTTGTAATTTTCTTCTCTTGATAATGTCTTTCTCTGGCTTTTGTATCAGCATAAACGCTGGCTTCATAGAATGAGTTTTCTTTTCCCTTTTTTGTATTAGTTTTAGAAGTATTGTTAATTTTTTCTTTAGATTTTTGGTATCATTTACCATTGACATTATCTTGTCCTAGATCTTTTTTGGGAGGTTTTTGATTATTGAGTTAGTCTTTTTATTAGTTATATAGACTTGTTGAGATTTACTATTTCATCTTGAATCAATTTAGTAATTTGTGTATTTCTAAGAATCTGCCCATTTCATTTTGATTATTTAGTTTGTTAGTATACCGTTGTCTATAGTATGCTGTTATAGTCCTTTTTATTTCTGTATGGTGAGTGTAATGTCTCCCTTTTCATTTCTGATTTTAGTTGTTTTTTTTTCTTCTCTGTCAATCTAGTTAAAGGTTTGTCAGTTTTACTGATCTTTAAAAAAATTAAGTTATGTTGATGATTTTCCTACTGTTTTTTTGTCTATTTTATTAATTTCTGCTCAAATACTTACCATTGTCTTTTGTTAGCTTTGGGTGTAGTTTCCTCTTTTTCTAGTCGTTGAGGTGTAAAGTTAAGTTATTGAGCTGAGATCATTTTTCACTGTAGACATTTACGACTATAAATTTTCTACTCATTGCCTTTGCTACATCCTATATGTTTTCGTTGTTGTATTTTTGTTTTTATTCATTTTTATGTATCTCTTATTTATTTTTAATTTTCTTTTTTGATCCATTGGTTATCAAGAATGAGTTATTTTCCACACATTTGTGAATTTTCTGGGTTTTCTTCTCACTGATTTCTAAGTTTCATTCCATTGTGGTCAGAGAAGATACTTCATGTGATTTCAGTCTTTTTCAATTTGTTGAGATTTGTTTTGTGATCTAACATGTGGCCTGTCCTGGAGAATGTCCCATGTGCAATTGGGAAGGAAGTATGTTCTGTTGTTTTAGGATGGAGTGTTCCATATGAGTTGGTTAGGTTTGTTTGGTTTATATTGTTAAAGTCCTCCACTTCTTTACTGATTTTCTTAATATTCTCATTATTGCAAGTATATATCAAAAATCTCTAGCTATTATTATAGGAATATGTGTTTCTTCCTTCAGTTCTGTAAATGGTTTCTTGACAGTGTTTGGGACTTTGTTGTTTGGTGCACATGTATGTAATTGTTATATTTTCCTTATTGACTCTTCAATACGTAATGCCATGGATGTTGTTTCTTTCTTTTTCTTGCCACGTCTCTGGCTAGAATCTCTAATGTGATGTTGACTACAGCAGGTAAAAGCAGACATCCTTGTTCTTGTTCCTCATTTTAGGGGGAAAGCATTATCTTTCATTTTTAAGTAGGATGCTAGCTTTGGGCTTTTCATGCATGTCATTTATCAGTTGAAGAAATTCTCTTCTGTTTCTAGTTTATTGAAGCATTTTTATTATAAGTGTTAGGTTTTTGTCAGGTGCTTTTTTTCTCTTATCTATGAGAGGATTATTTGGTTTTTAATCTATTAATATAGTATTTTATATACTTTTTTTTTAAAGATTTTTTGCAAGAAGGTGTGTGCACTCACTGGAGGGAAACAGACTGATACAGAGAGAGGGAAAGTAAGAAATCACCCCTCAGAGGGGATGGCCACACAGCAGTGCCTTCTCCTCCATTCTCCTCTTGTGATTTCATGCATGCATATGTGCCTGGTATACATTGAGTTTTAAATGTTAACACCTATCTTGCATTTCTTGAATTAGTCCCACTTAATCATGGTATATGATCATTTTTATGTGTTGCTGGAATAGTACTTTGTTAAAGAGTTTTGCACATATATTTAGAAGGGAAATTGATCAGTGATTTGTTTTGTTTCCCTCATTATTGTCTAGTTTTGGTATCGGGGCAATACTGACCTCATAGAGTGACATTGAGAAGTGTTCCCTCTTCTGTTTAGTGGCAAAGTTTGTGACAGTTTATGAGGAATTAGTGCTGAGTCTCCTTTGAAAGTTTGGTAGATTTCCAGTGAGGCCTCTATACCTAGATATTTGGTATGGGAAGTTTTAAAATTACTAATTTAATTTACTTGTACTAGGTCTGTTTAAATTTTGTATTGTTCTTTTTCCCTCCATTTTGGTTATTTACCCATTTTATCTGAGTTATTTTATTTGTTGGAATAAAGTTTTCCTTAAAATTCCTTTTAGCTCCATAAGGTTGTGATATTCTCCCTTTTATTTCTGGTTTTGATCATTTGAGTTTATTCTCCATCCCAGCTCACTTGCCACTGCCCATCAATCTAAGCACTAAAGGTTTTATCAGTTTTGTTGATTTTTTTTACCCCAACCTTTTGGTTTCATTCTAATTGTTTTTCTATTTCATTCATTTCTGTTCTAGTCTTTATTATTTTTTTTAAATTTTTTTCAGAGAGTTATTTTATTAACCTTATTTGTTGTTATTATTAATTTTTTAAATTTGACCATTGAGAGACATAGAGAAAGGGAAAGTGAGAAAGCAAGCCGTTCAAGACTCAAACTGCAGTCAGCCATGTGGGAGTCCAATGCCTTAACCATCACGCCACCTGCCTGTTGTGTCTGTATTATTTCTTTTCTGTTTGTTTTTGTCCAAAATGTCATGTGTTTAGACATGGTTTGTGATTTTTTTTAATGTACCATACTATAAATATTTAAATATTAGCATACATTTAAGTATAAAAGTCTTAAATTTTAATAAGTCATATCGGCATTATTTTCCTTAACATTTTCAGAAACACCCATATTTTATATATATATTTGTAGTTTTTTTTTAAAACTTTAAAATTTTGATATTTATTTTGTTCTAAAATATGAAATAGAGATTAAAGCCTGCTCTAATCATTGTATGTTAGGTGCTCACCTCCCTTCATTTCACTCCCAGCCTTCCAAGCAAAAAGATAATTTTTGTTTTACTTCATTCACACTTTCATTACCATTAGTGTTATTCCTATCTCTATCCAGCCTGGCACACCCATCAGAGAAAATACATCTGTTTTGAAGCTTTTTTTGCCAGTTGAATTTCCCTAACCTAATGCCGAGGAGATTCTTTGGCTACCATAGTACTGTACTGAATGTCTTATTACTGGTATTTCTGATGTGCTGCTTTGCATCCTATCAATTTTTGGAATTATATCATGATTTTATTCAAAACTGCCGTCTCATACCATTTGGTTTCCTGTGCTCAGATGTCATTTGGGAATTAAAGAGCATCCTAGAAGTATCTGTTTCCTGCAGTTAGGATAGCGTTTTCCCAGCTGTTGTTGAGTTGTTGTTAAGTGTGATCAAAATTTTGTTTAAATTTCTTAGCATATAGTTCTAGTGGAGTTCATAGAGGGGTGATTATAGTTTATTAATAAAGTGTCAACTAAGAAAACTTGAACCACTGAGAGAGGTGCTCCTGAAAGTATACATCTAATTTTTGGAGGTTTCTAAATGAGACCCACTTTGTATAGTTGTAGATGACAGTTTCTCCTTAGCCTTTTTTTTTTTCTCTTATTTGAGAGGTTTTTACTATAGGGTGCGTGCGCTCGCCAGACAGAGACAGACAGAGACACAGAAAGTGAGAAATCACCTCCAGGGGGGATGGCCACGATCCCTTCTCCTCCATTCTCCTCTCGGGATCCTGGGCATGCACGCACACACGCCCGGCGTGAATTTTAAGCCACCGGGTCCGGGACGCGAACCGCTGTCAACTATGTGGGAGTCCAGCGACATAGCCATTACGCTAACTGCTGGTCCCTCTTCTTAGCCATTTTTTGGAAGGCCTAGTAACAGCTCTTTGGTTAGTACTTCCTCATTTTGTTAGTGAACCAAGTGTCAGTCTTGCAGGGTTCTGAACTTTCCCATATAGGTTTTGGTTTTATCTGGAGACCTCTTTGAACACAGTGGATATCCACATGCTCATGATCCAAGCTAGCTAAAATTGGGGGTGGATTGTTGTGTGAAGACCTTGATGGAGGTGCTTATCTTTCTCTGTCTCTTCTCTCACTTACTCAAAGAAGAAAGAAAAAAAAGTAACATTTTTAAAAGCCGATACTGTTATTGTTACCATACGGTGTATGTACTTATCATTGTTAAATTTTATGTTGTTGATTTCTTGTATCCTTCCAGCCTACTAAAGCCCTATTAATTCTTACTTAGTCTTCCATTGTAAGCCATTCTTCCTAGGTTTGCATCAATCTTAGGTGGCTGTGTTTCAACAGAGATTGTTAATTGACTGCCAAATCTATATCCTGGTGTGTTTTATTTGATTTTCACATTTTGTATGTGTGTGTATTTATTTACTTGTTTATTATTTTTAAAGAGAGATTTTTGCTATAGGGCATGTGGGCTTCCTGGAAAGACAGAAAGCAAGAAATCACCCCCTGGGGAGATGGCCATGCTGCAATCTCTTCTCCCTTCTCCTCTCAGGATTTTGGGCACACACACATGCGCGTGCCTGGCCTGAGTTTTAAGCCACCAGGTCCACGACTGGGACCATGGTCAACTATGTGGGAATCCAGTGATGTAACCTTCTGCCATCTGCTGGTCCCAAATTTATTTTCTTTAATAATAATACTTTTGGTTAAGTTTTGCACTACCTGAATTACCAGCTACACAGTTTAGCTTTACATCTTTATACTTTTGTTGCTTAGCCATTGAAAGCATTTACTTTCTTAGTCCCTAATAAATGAAATTCTTATGGAACCATTTATCAAGGGCCAGCCAGATAACGTGGTGGTTAAAGTGGCTGAATCTCACATGGCTGACTTTGTGGTTCAAGTCCTGGACTCAGTGGCTTGAAAAACACTCTGGGTAAGTGTGCATGTGTATCCAAAATCCCAAGAGAAGAATGGAAGAGGATTGTGGCATGGCCATTCACCCTAGAGGGTGATTTCTCACTTTCTGTCTCTCTCTTGCCAGTCAACCTTATAATAAAAACTTTTTAAAAAATTAATTGAGACAAGGAAATGACAGCTTATAGTCTTGCAACTAGAAATAACCATTGAACTTGGCATTTATCTTTTAATTTTTATATTCTTAACTTCCAGTATGGTTATTTATCAAATGAGGTTAAATTATATTTCAGTGGCTTATACGTCTCTAGATTGTTCATAGATATACCATAATTAATTTTTCCAAATAGTTTCTTAAAATCAAGAGACCTTGTGAGTTTTCATTTTCAAAAGTGATGGCTTCAACATCTGCGTATTGACCTTGCTAATACCTGAGACTCATCATTCCTTGAATTCTACTTATACCCTTCATATGAGTGCAGCATTCTATTTATCTTTATTAGATATCATCTTTACTTGCAACTGGTTGTTCTCCGACTCTTGATCTCCAAAACTTTCTTCACTGGGCCTTTTTCTTATCCTCAGTTTTGTATTTGAGCTTATCTCTTATTTTACAAAAATAGGATCATCACATAATACATTCATTCAACTTAATATTATTCTTATTGCCTAATACCTAATCTCACTTTAGACTCACAGGAACAAAAAATGTGGTAGCATTCTTTTTTGTTTGCTTGTTTTTAAGAGAGAGATTTTTGCTTTAGGGCACATGCACTTGCCAGAGACACAGAGAGGAAGTGAGAAACAACCCTCTAGGGGTAATGGCCATGGCCACACTGTAGTCCCTTCTCTATTCTCCTCTCATGAGGAGTACCGCAGGCAACCTTGTGGGAGTCCAGCACCTTAACCACTATGCCACCTGCTATTCCTGACATCATTCTTTTTAAAGGATGGTGGTACAGGTTGAGCATTCTGAATACAAAAATTTGAAATCTGAAATGCTCCAAAGTCTGAAACTTTTTGAGTACCAGTAAGACATTGCAAGTAGAAAAGTTCACAGCTGACCACTGTGATCAGTTGCAGTCCGAACACTGCAGTAAATGTTATATGAAATTAGTTTGGGGACTGGCAGATGGCATAACGACTGTGTCACTGGTCTCCCATGTAGTCGACCGTGGTTCGAGTCCCGGACCCAGTGGCTTAAAACTCATGCTGGGTGCGTGTGCGTGTGCGTGTGTGCCCAATATCCTAAGGGGAAAATGGAGGAGAACGGATTGCAGCGTTGCCATCCCCCCAGGGGGTAATTTCTCGCTTTAGTGTCCCCCCCCCCAAAAAAAAAAAAAAAACTCTCCAAAAAAAAAAGAAGAAGAAATTAGTTTTAAGTTATGTGTATAAGGAATGTATAAACATAAACAGATACTGTGTCAGACTTGGGTCCTATTCCCAACATGTGTTCTCATGTATACACAAATATTCTAAAATCCAAAATCCTAAACACTTCTGGTCCCAAGTATTTTAGATAAGAGATACTCAACCTATAACGAAAATTTGTATTTTTATTATGTACCAGATAATGTGTGTAAAGACCTTTATGTGGATTATTTGATTTTCTTTTAAAGCCCTCTTTTACAGATAAGGAAAGTGAGACTTAGAGGTTATGGTCACATAACTTCTAATGGAGTTAGGACTTCTCTGTAGTTTTATGTGATTCATGGTAACCTCCCCTTTTAATTATTACACTGTATAGCTTCTCTATGCTTTTGCTTCCTTCTGATGTCCTTGAACCTTACTTCATCAGCTATCCCCTCCCCCCCTTTTCCCTTCTTTTTCTATCAGGTCGTAGGGAAATTAATGACGTGTTTTTCTGTGTAAAAATGCATCATGACTTTCCCAATGATCCAATATTACTATATTCTTTCTTTCTTTATGCAGCCTACAAATTAATTTGGATCTCTTTTAGGGAGTAAAAAATAACAAACAAAAAGCACAGGAATCATTTTTCTTTGACTTTGCTTCCCTTGAGTTACCATCACCCGGCTCTTTCCTTCCTTTTACCACCAGTGAACAGAGCAAACTAATTAACTGCTTCCTGTTTCTCTCTTGCTATTTACTTATTTCTGAACCCAGTATAACCAGGTTGCCACTGGCATCATCAAACTGCTCTTCCAAGAGCATAACTGGACCAAGATACACCAGTTTCCATAACTTCTTTCAGTCCTTACCGCTCTTGCCACTGAAACACTTCATAGTTCCACCTCTCATCCTTATTGGACTTCCAGCTGTACATCTCTTAATATGACTCTTCCCTTGCTTTCTCATTTCTCTTAGTCCTTTCTTCATATTTTGTGAGTACCCTGATGTTATCTACTTCTTAAGTTTAGTGTTTTCCAAAATTCTTACTCAGTCTTTTTTCTACACACTTTATAGGTGAATGAGTCTGTTTTCATGACTTCAGCTATTGCCTCAGTCTCCAGCCTTAATCCACACACTTGTTTCCTGACTTTTGCCTTGACTTCTGTTTGCATCCACCTGTGGGACATAGCTGCCTAAATCGTTCTGTGATTCATTAAGTAAAAGTTCAACTGTTTTTTTTTCCCTTCAAACCTTTATACTCTCTATGCTTTCCCTGTGTCATCATCTACTTAGTTGCCCAAGTTTAGAGACAGTGAAATGAATCCCAACTTCTTTCTTAGGTTTTCACCCATTGCTCTGATATTCAGCTAGCCAATATACCTACCATCCCCTTTTCTCTTTCTCTTATTTTCTTTTTATTAAGTCTCTATTGGCCCTGGTCCAAGCCTTTGATTCTTACAGTAGGTTTTTAGCTATTTACTCTGGTTTCACTCTCTTCCCAACTCTTTTCCTCTTCATACCATTTCCCACGGTACTGTTTGAGTTAAAACAGACCTATCAGTCTGTAATTTGGATTTCCCCCCAGTTTTACTAAGATACAATTGACAAATTAAAATTGTTACATATTTATGATACGTGGCATGATATTTTGATACATGTATGCATTGTGAAATGTATTGGATTGTCGGAAAAGTCATGACATTTTTCTATGTTTTTCTATGCAAAAATGCATCATGACTTTTCGGACAACCCAATATAATCTATATTTTATTTATTTTTTAAAGGTTTTTGCCATGGGGTATGTGTGCTCACCAAAGAGAAAAAGAGAAACAATGAGAGGGAAAGTAAGAAATCATCCTCCAGGGGCAATGGCCACAATCCCTTTTCCCCCATTCTCTTCCTGGGATCTTGGGCATGCGCACACACACACACACGTGTCTGGTGAGATTTTCAAGCCATCAGGTCCAGGACTTGAACTGCGGTCAGCCGTGTTGGAGTCCAGCAACGTAACTGTTGTGCCATCTGCTGCCCCCACAAGCTTTTATTCTTAGTAAGGTGGAGTGGAAGAAATGCACTCTTACCTGTACTTTGTTGATACTAGACTGAAAAGGGGTAACAGTGGAAGCAGGTAGACCATTTAGAAGGATATTGCAATTATCTAGGTGAGAGCTGATAGTGGCTTAGACCAGTGTTGTAGCAGGTGGTAAGAAATGGTTGGACCCTTGATAAATTTTAATGGTGCCATTAGTGTTTTTTTTTCTTTTTTCTTTTTCTTTTTTTTTTTTTTTTTTATTCTTAGAGGGTGCATGCACTTGTCAGAGAGATAGAAAGACAGGGAAAGGGAGAAAGCATCTCCCAAAAAGGGCATGGCCATGCCGCAATCTCTTCTTTACCATTTCTTTATTCATTTGGGATTGTGGGAACGCGAGCATTTGCATCTGATGTGTTTTTGTTTTTCAGGCAGCCAGGGCCAGGATTTGAGCTGTGTGATAAGCCATGTGGGATCTCACTGCCTTAACCACATAGAGCTAGAGCTGGCCACACAGAGCCAGCCTGACTGTTAGTATTTTGACATAAGAAGAAAAAAGTAGCAGGGAGGAAGAGATATAGAGAGACCAGTGGCCAGGAATGGATTAAGGGTGATTCTAAGGTTTTTAGCTAGAGTAATGTCAAGTATATGACTGGATATAGTAGTCTGGAGTTGAGGACAGAAGTCCAGACCATATACATGTGTGCACATGTGCACACGCATGCACACAAGCAAATCTGTGCACATGTATATTTGTGTATGTATATGTACATATATACCTGTGTATTTGTAAATATAAACGTGAAAGTTATTAGTGTATAGTAGCGTTGAGTTATGTGACTGAATGAGTTTAGTAAGGGAATGAGTTTAAAGAATGTAAGAGGACTAAGTCCTAGATTCCTTCCATCTTTAAGAGATCTAGGAAAATAGAAGGAAGCGGAAGTAGAAGGCAAGAAGAGCTGTCTATAAGGTAGAATGAAAACCAAGAGCATAGTGTTTTGGAACCTATGTGAAAAAAGTGTTTCAAAAAGAGAAACATGGTCAGCTGTACTAAAAGGTAGTTCTAAGTCAAGTAGACGAGAGGGGTAAGATGATGGCTGAAAGTGCCAATAATACTTGATCCAAGGAGAATATTAATCTTGATCAATTCTGATATTGTAGTAGTGAAATTCTGGCAGAGTAAGTTTTAGAGAAAATAAGAGGAAAGAAACTGAAGAAAGTCAGCTTAGGTATATGTCTTTGGAGGAATTGTGCTATAGAGGGAGACCAGAAAATATGGTGATAATTAATGT
Organism: Tupaia tana; assembly: GCA_026018925.1. Lineage (NCBI taxonomy): Eukaryota > Metazoa > Chordata > Mammalia > Scandentia > Tupaiidae > Tupaia > Tupaia tana. Next base: position 22,731,119 of record JAKSZU010000020.1, on the reverse strand, counting down.
GGTTAGAGTTTTTGTTTGTTTGTTCTTAAGATGGGAGGAGTAAGGGACCAGCAGTTGGTGTAATGGCTGTGTCGCTGGACTCCCATGTAGTCGACTGTGGTTCGAGTCCCAAACCCAGTGGCTTAAACTCATGCCAGGCGCATGTGCATGCATGCCCAAGATCCTGAAAGGAGAGTGGAGGAGAAGGGATTGAGGCATGGCCATACCCCTGGGGGGTTGTTTTTCACTCTCTGTGTCTCTGTCTCTCTCTGTCTTTCTGGCAAGCACGCGCACCCTATAGCAAAAACCTCTCAAAAAAAGAAAAAACAAACAAACCAACAACAACAAAAAAAGATGGGAAGAGTAACACCAAGTTTATGTGTTGATAATATTCCCACAGAGAGGTAATAATTACTATGAGACAGGAAGTTTTTGGGTTGGGGGGAGGCCTAGAGAAGGAAAAACAGAAAGGAACACGCCACTCCTTTTTAATTTTTTTAAACACCCGGCAGTGTTGGGTTCAGCAGTTAGTGTAACGGCTATGTCTCTGGACTCCCATGTGGTCGACCGCAGTTCAAGTCTTAGACCTGATGACTTAAAATTCACGCCGGGCGCGTGTGCGCGTGTGCCCAAGGTCCCGAGAGGAGAATGGAGGAAAAGGGATTGCTGCATGGCCATCCCCCTGGGGGTGATTTCTCGCTTTCTGTCTCTGTCTGCCTGGTGAGCGCATGCGCCCTATACCAAAAACCTCTCCAGAAAAAAGAAAAAGAAACACCCAGCAGTGTTTGCCCTAGAAAAGAGCTCGATCAGCTTATGTTGATAGGTAGATGTGCGTAGTAATGCAAGCAAGGTCATCTGAAGTTGAAGACAGAGAAGGGGTGTGGGAGGTTGAAGAGAAAGAGAGATGAAGTAGTCTGGAAAACATAAATAAAACTAGGGAAATATATAATTATTGCTGGGCCAGTTGGATTTCTTGATGATGACTTTAACGTGAGACCAGTGAGCATAACTCAATTTCTTCACAGCTGTGTTTAGCTCTTCAGGTATGGCATGAACTGACTAGAAAGCTGGATTCAACCAGGACTATAGAAAAACTATTAGATTTCTTAGGTGTTTTTGGCTTTGCAGGCTATCTGGTCTCTCACACGACTCCGTTCTACTATTACAGCCCTAAAGGGGCCATAGATAATATTTAATTGAATGGGTATAACTATGTTCCATTAAAACTTTATTTATAAAATTAGGCAGTATGTCACTGCTGGTTTTTGCTGATCCTTGTTTTAGAAAGTGAGGATAATGATAAATTGTGAAATTTAAGCTGGCTATAGAGAGAAGAAAGGAGAACACAAACTGGTGAGGAAGAATGAAAAGGTGGTCGAGTCCAGGGCATGGGGTCTCACTCTAAACTGTTTGCTGAGCTCTTGTTGTACTCTGACCTCACATCTTGAATTTAGTTTTCTCTCTGCCTGAAATGCTCCCTTTATACTCAATTTAGATATCATCTCTTTCATACCTGTACCCTTCCTCTTCAGTGATGGTTGACATTCAGAAAATGCTCAATAAATGCTAAAAGTTAAAATTCTCCACTTCGGTTAGGCAAGTAAGATGATTTGAAACTGGGAGATTGCAAAAGTTTGTTATCTACAGTTTTTTCCACATGGTAGCAAGTTTTACACTTGAACATAGTGCCTCTTGACTTGGTTTTACCTAACTGGTACTGTTGACGTGAACAGGGTAAGAGTAGTAGTACACTGTTCCTCTTTCCTGTTTGCTATTTAATTGTAATTCCATTCTTTTTCTTCACCAATCTTGACTTGGTGTCTTTATGCTACTGAGAATAGATTTAAACAAATGATCTGTAATAAGCTTGTGAGTATGGTAACTATTAAAGTATTCTTTTTATTTCAATTATAGAAGGCAAGCAGTTGTACTAATTATAGACCATCTAGACAAGCCATAGTTCTGTTTTTTGGAGGTTAGAGACATTTTGAAGCCTACTTAGTCCCATCTTTCATACTATAGTTGAAGAAATAAAATCTGGGGAGATTAAGGGATTTGCACATACCAGTTAGCACCAGAGTTAGGGCTAGAAATCTATGTTTCTTAGCTGCCAGTGTAATTCTCTGCCTACTACCCTACCACATGTCCTGATAGAATATGAGGGCATTGGTACTCAGCCTAGAAAATAGAAAATTTTATGATGGCTAGTATCCTTTAAAATCACAGTAGCCACACAGTAGTTTAAATGTGATTGGAAATCTTAACAGTGTTGAAATGACTGTGTTTTATCCATGGAATTATTAGTAAGAAAGTATGATAGGCTTATTTTTACTACTGTTCTGAAGTTATTTTACAGAAATAAAATTGCATATATGAACATTTTCTTTAAAATTCTGAGTAAGTAAATATGTAGGGAATTGACTCTAATTTGAATATTTAAAGACTAGTTTCTAATCCATTTTGTTTTTTGTTTTTACTAAACTGTTTCAGAAAGATGAGGTCTATCTTAATCTGGTGCTGGACTATGTTCCGGAAACAGTATACAGAGTTGCCAGACACTACAGTCGAGCCAAACAGACGCTCCCTGTGATCTATGTCAAGGTATGTAAAAACAAAGCAGTTTCTTATTTTAGAAAATACTTACTATGGGACATAGTGATAGAGTATGTTTTATCTGTATTATTGCCTTAAATACTTAGAATAAAAAAAAATACAAAGTAGGCTTTTTAGAGCTTTGTTAAATTCTTACATAGTTTTAAAATATAAAGTCTTCCCTTTTTAAACTTCCATGACTCAAGATATTAAACATACCATGGTAAATTGCTGTGATTTTTTTTTTTTTCACAGACAGTTATGGATTTTAATTCTTGCCAAGTACCTTTTAATTTAATTTCTGATGTCCTCATTGTGCCAAAGACCAAAATAAGAACATACTATATCAAATTATAAAAGTTGAAAATCTGGGGACCAGCAGTTAGCGTAATGGCTATGTCGCTGGACTCCCACGTAGTCGACTGCGGTTCGAGTCCCGAACCCGGTGGCTTAAACTCACGCTGGGCGCGTGTGCGTGCGTGCCCAAGATCCCAAGAGGAGAATGGAGGAGAAGGGATTGCGGTGTGGCCATCCCCTCCGGGGGGTGATTTCTCGCTTTCTATCTCTCTGTCTGTCTCTGTCTGGCGAGTGCACGCGCCCTATAGCAAAAACCTCTCCAAAAAAAAAAAAAAAAAGTTGAAAATCTGTTCAATGTTTTAGCATGATTCATAGATGTATTTATTGCATTTGTAGGTGAAGTTCAAACTTTTGTCAGTTATTAATATGCACAAGGTGTAATTTAAGTTTTGTATCTAATATTGATGCCACCTTGTTTATTTGACAGTAGTAGTGGCAGAGTGGCTAAGGATTTATCTAGTATAGTTCTAATTAAGTTTGTGGTAGATTATTAGAAACAGGTCATTTTGTCAGCTGTGGCATTGTGAAAATTAACTGGAAGTTAAGTTTGGTAATTCAGATATCTAAATATAATACTGAAAAATTTAACCTTTAAAGAAATGATTCTGTAAAATAAAATGGCATTAACTCTGTATTTTTTTATCAGAGTTCTGAAGACTTACACAAGCAGGAACATTAACAGTAGGATTTCTTTCAGAACTTTGGTACCTAGGTCATTTGGCAGGAAATCCAGGATTCCTATTGAATTGCTTGCTAAAAATTGGAGTCTGATCTCAGTATAATCTTATTTAGGGCTTATCAAAATTTGGTTGAGCACTTTTTTTTTTTAAAGAAATATTTATTTATTTAATTTTGTTGCTATATTTATTTTTTTAATTTGACCAGAGAGAAAGCAAGAAAGGGAAAGTGAGAAAGCAAGCCACCAGACCCAGGACTTGAACTACAGTTAACCATGTGGGAATCTAGCGCCATAACCACCATGCAACCTCCCAGCCCCAAGGTCGTTGTTAAATTGATGATAGTAGGAACTTTAAGAGAAAACTTTTTTTTTAACTACAAATTTGTAGTTCTTTATTCTGATTTTAGAGTAACAGATCCTATTTTAGTTATCTATTTGGTAGTATAGCAGTGTATCTCTGAACTTCCTCAGTCTAGAGTAATCTTTGAGCTGCTCAGTTTAGAATAATGATCATCTCAGTCGGCCTAGCCTGTGGCTCTTGTTGTTGCCAGTACAGAGCAGTGGCACATACATCAAGCAGAAGAAAGTCTAGATTTGGTTCCTAGTTTAGACCTGGTTTTGAGATCCACAACTGCTATCTCAGTTACGTGCTTTTAGACAAGTCACTGATTCATTCTCTTCTTAGCCTTCATATTGATGAAATTCTATTTCTTTCTTTCCTCCCCACAGTACAGCCTTGTTGTTCTGTAAGATGAGCTTAATGTAAGAAAATATTTTGGTGCCTCAAAAATGGAAGTTATGGAGGCTTTTACCATTAGATCAAAAAGTGACGTGTTGTGGACATTCATTCAGTAAGGGGTGGTGCATAGTGGTTAGATCAGTTTTCTATTCCAGTTCTTTTCTTTTGAGACATTTTTGGTATAGGGCACTCGCCAGAGAGATTCAAAGAGAGACAGAAAACACAACTCACCCCCGGGGGAAAAGCCACTCCGCAATCCCTTCTCTATTCTCTCGGGAGAATTGAGTATGACTGTATTGCTTAGAACTTACTTCATACTTTTTGTGTTGATGGTTATTTTGTACTCACTGATAGTTGATATGCAAATTAAAAAAATTTTTGAGTGCCTTTGCTTTTCTGATGAGCATCTTTCAGAACTAAGTGGGTTTGAAAATGCAACTTGAAAACAGATGACCAGCAAACTGTTTATGGTTCATTTTTTTTTTTAACTGAAAAGACATGTTTAATGACAGGGTGGGACTACACAAGAAAGCTAGATACGTATTTGTGAGTCATAATCAAAATTGTTCTTTAATTTTTTAGTTTTGCTGTAAAGGTGTGTGCGCTTGCCTGAGAGAGAGAGAGAGAGAGAGAGAGAGAGAGAGAGAGAGAGAGAGAGAGAAAGAAAAACCACCCCTCTCACCCAGAGGGGATGGCCATGCCCCAGTCCCTTCTCCATTCTTTCCTCAGGATTTCGGGCACTCATGCGCATGCACCTAGCATGATTTTCAAGCCACTGGGTTCCAGACTCAAACCACATAATCAATCATGGGGAATCCAGTTACCTTTACCTCTATGCCATGTACTGGCCCTCTAATACTTGCTTTAAATAGATGTTGCAGTACAGAGTAGAGGATATTGGACTTATATTAGGTTTGTTAACTTTGTGTTCAAACTGTTCATTGAATCTCAAAATCCTGTCCTATAAAAATGAAGGAAAATGTGTATTTCAGAGCTATTTATAAGTATTAAGTGGACAAATGGAAAGAAATGTACTTGGTTTGACAATATATGTTAAATAAATCTGTTGTATTTCAAAATGTGTTAATTATATTTAAGGTTCTAAGAATTAATCATTCTAGTTTTTTGCTTATCAAGGTATTTAATGATTATATTTTATACCTTAATAGAATAAAATATGGCAAAATAAAGAAATCATAATTGAAAAAGGAACACTTACCCAAGCCACTACATATTGTATGATATTGAGCAAGTTGCTTAATCTCTGTGGCTCAGTTACTTTATATTTAAAATGATTGTAATATTTATTATATAAGATTGTTGTAAGGATTACATGAAACAATATTGGGTTGCCTGGAAAGTCATGATGTATTTTTGCAAAGAAAACCGTAGAAAAATATGTCATGACTTTCCCGACGACCTAATACATATAGAGCACTTAGAATAAATAGTTCCTGGCATGGAAATTGTTCTCTTGTTACTATTTTTTTCTTTCTTTCTTGCATAGTCAGCCTCTCATTTTTCTCATAAACATACTTTTACAAAGTGAAACAAGAAAATATATTATTGCATATTTCGTTTTTTTATCTTGACTTTATAAAGATAAAATGAAGAGAACAAAGATAGAATAGATTTTTCAGGTACAAGAATGCAGTAAAAAGATATCTTAAAATTAATGTCATTTAAATGCTTGCATTCTACAACAAAAAACAAAAATTTTTTTCATGGATTCTTGCTGACCTAGACATTAATACCCTGACACAGATTAGTAAGATTTCTCCTTTGTAAATTAACACCTGTTAACTCAGTTTTTTATCTGGTATTACTTTTTTTTTTCTCTCTCTTTTTTTTTTTTTTTTTTTTGGAGAGGTTTATTCGCTATAGGGCGCGTGCGCTCACCAGACAAGACAGAGAGAGACATAGAGACAGAAAGCGAGAAATCACCCCCCGGGGGGATGGTCACGCTGCAGTCCCTTCTCCTCCATTCTCCTCTCGGGATCTTGGGCACGCACACACATGCGCCTGGTGTGAGTTTTAAGCCACCGGGTCCGGGATGCGAACTGCGGTCGACTACGTGGGAGTCCAGCGACATAGCCATTACGCTAACTGCTGGTTCCCTGGTATTACTTTTTTAGTGGTAATTTATTAAACTCTTAAAAGTAAGCTTCAGGATCTTAGTGGTTGATTCTGAGAACAGTGGTATGATCATCAAATTCCTAAGTTTTTTAAAAAAGCTATATGAGCACTTAAAAGTGTTAATTCTATCTTTGGGCAAACTGCTGACTTTATTTAAGATTTCACCTGTACATCTTATGTCATGCTTAGTTTTAAAGAAGGCTTAAACTTTTCCAACGTTAGTTCAAACTACATTAGTTTGAAATATGACTGTCTGCAGTTTTCACCATGCCTCTTTAATGGGAAGTAGGTTTCAAGGTAACTTTAATTAACCTAAGCCTCAGCAGTAGCCTCTAAAGGGGTGCCATATTCAGTGCTTCATCTGACCCTTAACTATCTTTTTTGTTGTTGTTTTTTATCAAGGCACTGATGTCTTTGATTTGAATCATGTCAGAAATTCTTTCCATGGTATAACTGAGGTAGAGGTCAGAAGGTGAGTGGATAGAAAAATTTGAAAGTAAATAGGAACACTGACCTTGGAATAAACAGAAGGTTTAAGGTATACTCACATTCTACATAAGTCCCTCTCTTCTCCATTTAGGAGTCTGATTCTTTCCTCCATGCAGACCTGGTTTCTCAGTGTATCTTTTTTTGTTAATAAAACTGAAGAAAATCTTCTTTTCAGGTGGTGGTAATAGTTAGCTAGGCATCCATTTTTAAATGGCATCTTAAGGTTTATTTATGTTGGGCGACCACACAGTGGCACAGCTATAAAATGTGCTCTCGGGGCCCAGCCACTTGGGAAGGATCTGTGTTCACACCAGAGACCTTGATTATGCGGGCATGCACACGCCTGTGATGAGATTGGCGAGGCTGGACATGGACTCTGTCAACAAGACCCTGTTGGGGGTCTTGTCTCTCTCTCTTTCTCTCTCTCTAAATAAACTTTTTTTTAAAAAAAGTTTACTTGTCTGTTGATGGTAATATCTTTAACTGGACTAGTGTGTAGTATATTTATGCTGGGAAAATTCATTTTACAAACTGTGGTGATGTACAATGATGGAATGTATAAAATTTTAAAAAAAGTATAGTTATTTTTAAAGCATATTATCAAGAAGAGTGGTGATACTACTAACAATGTTTCTGATGTCTTGATAAGTCTTTGATTTTATTAGATTTTCTCCATTTATCTATAAGTTTTCCTAAGCCTCTTCCAATAACCTTGGGGCTGATATCTCAGGAAAATCTGATTATAAAGATTATACTGGAAATATTTATACATTAAGCAGCTTAATGTAATAGAAAGAATAATGAACCTAAAACTTGAAGATCTGGCCTCTGGTGTAATTTTTTCTTATAAGGTTTTTTTTGCCTTAGGGGATGTGAGAGAGAGAGAGCGAGAAGGAGAGTGAGAAATCACCCCCTGGGGGGATGGCTTTGCCACAATCCCTTCTCCTCCATTTTCCACCTGGGATCTTGGGCACACATGCATGTGTGCTCAGTGCGAGTTTCAAGCCACTGGGTCCGAGACTTGAACCATGGTTGGCCATGTGAAGTCCAGCGACATAACCACTACACCATCTGCTAGTCTAAATGTTAATTACTAGTCACATGATTTGAAATACCTTCTCAGAACTTTTCATCTGAGTTTTAAATAAAAAGCCTATTTTGTATGCTTGTGGTGAGATTTTTGTAAAATAAAAAGTCATAAGGCACTTTGTAAATTTTCTTTTTTTAAGTTAGGGCAAATAGTATATATGGCTAGAGATACTTTAGTGAATTCATGTAAAGATAGTAGTTAAATATAGAAATGACATTGGACCTGTTGATGACATTTTAGCAATCCTGCTCTGGGAATGTTACTTTATTTATAGCTAAGGATCTGATTTGTTTGGGATAGGAAGTATTCAATTAAGTTTTGCTATTTATTCTAGTTGTATATGTATCAGCTGTTTCGAAGTTTAGCCTATATCCATTCCTTTGGAATCTGCCATCGGGATATTAAACCACAGAACCTCTTGTTGGATCCTGATACAGCTGTCTTAAAACTCTGTGACTTTGGAAGGTAAGAAAATAGTTTCTTTGCTCCCCTTTATTTTCTTCCCTTCAACCTCTACCCCACCAAAATGGTCTTTTATGTATGTATGTATGTACACACACACACACACACACACACACACACACACACACAAGTACATCCTTTTGTAATGGCAGTCTAAACACTGTGGCTCTTACTCAGGGAATGCAAATGGGTACATTTTGCTGTGAAGGGTAGGTTTGGTCATTTCTGTCAGAGTTATAAATGTGTCTATTCTCTTTGATACAACAATTTAACTTGTAGTAATTATTTCTTTGGAAATACACATTTATAACATAGTGTGTATAATTAGGAATTCTTATTATAGCATTGCTTATAAATGCCCGTTAGTAGGAAAATGAGCTAATAAATTATGGTACATCCATATAAAATATAATACATGCAGCCAAAAAAAGAATGAGGCAGCTCTCTATTAACAGAAAGAGAATGATCTCTAGAAATACTAAATGAATAAAGCAAGATAAAGACTGTATGTGTATGTATTCTACCTTTTACATTTTAGAAACAGATAATGTGTGTGACTATATGTTTACAGATACATGTATGTGTATTCATGACTTATTTCTGGAATAGTACATAATAATTCCATAACATTGATTGCTCTGGCAAAGGGACATTTTTGCCAGAGTGTGTGTGCCTTGCCGGAGTCGGAGACACAGAGAGGGAGAAAGCACCACCCATGGGGAATGGTCATCCTGCAGTCCCCTCTCTCCCATTTCACCCTCTTTCTGGGATTTTGGGCACACACACACATATGCCATGTGTGTTTTTCAACCAGACGCCAGATCAGGGACTCAAACTTCATGGTTGGCCATGAGGTATCCAGTTACCTTTTCCACCATGCTACCAACTTTGTGTTTTTTAAAACGATTCCTTGGTAATATATTGTGAGTTTATAATCAAACTTCATCCTTGCCATTTCTGTACTTTTTAGCATCCTTCATCTCTCTCCTTCAGCCTGTCAACATACACTCAAGCCTGTATTTCCATGTAACTCAGGCAGTTCCCTGCTACATTCTCTCTGATATAATCCCTAAAGTAATTGCTTATCCTCTTGGTCCCTAAGACATTTCTACGTAACTTGTATTCTCTCCAATTTAACTTTTCCCTGCATTGTCACAATTTTTTATTTTCAGCTTAGTTACACAGGTTACATATTTACCCATACCTGAGGTAACTGTATTTCTCCCTCTATGTAATACTATGTAATACTTTCACATCAATCCACAGTTTAAATTTTTGGCTTAACATAGACTATGTTTTCCACAGTCTGTCTCTTGAGAGAAATTCTTGAAAAATTAAGCAAATCTTCTCGCTCATGGGTTAAATCTCACAAATGTGTTCTCTTTCAGACCATCCCATTTTACCATTTCCTAATTTTAGGCACCTATCACAGGATCTAACTTACTTTGTGGACTATAACTTTGTTCCCTGAAGTATAAAAATGGGCAGGAGATACTAAATCAAAATTCTTAGGGCTGGCTCTATAGCCTAGCAGTTAAGGGAGCTGTAGTTTGAATACCAACCCTGGCAGTTTGAAAAACATTCCAGGTATGTGTGTATCAAATCCTAACAGCACAGAGAAAGGAGAAGGAGTTGCAGTATGATCACACCCCGTTGGGTTGCGTTTTCTCTGTCTCTCTCTGAAGAGTGCACATCCCCTCTGGCAATTAAAAAAACATCAAAACTCTTATTTGGTGCTTGAAACAAAATACTACTAATTATCTATATAAAAAACTGCCCAACTCAGGTGAGTTTTATTGTTATGGGATATCTTCATTACCGTGAGTGACTTTTTGGCATGGTTTATAAAAAGACTATACAATACAGGCCTGTAATCTACAAAGCTTCCAGTATAACCATTTTGTGTTGTCTTGAGTTTTCTTACTGTATGATTGGAGTCTGTCTTTTTAAAAAATGTCATTTTGAAGCTAAGAAGTTCTCTCAGTTATGCTGAAAACTAAGTGTGGTGTCTGAATTTTAATGCAGTCTTAAAGCAGGAGTTAATACTTATTAATTTATCAAATGGCTGTTGTATGTCAGTACTTGGGGAGAAGATTAAAAAATAAACTGCAGAACTGGTGATAAAGGAAAAAGGAGTTAAAGTTAAAGCCATCATTGACTAGAAGTAAATGGAAGAAAATAAAGCCCAGATTTTTGAAATCCTTGTGACTAGTTTCATCTGTCTTTACCCTGGTTTTTTCCTGTACCTTTTTTCTTTTGATTGCCAGAGGGCATGTGTTATTATGAGAGAGAGAGAGAGAGCGCGCGCGCGCACACATGAAAGCAAAAGCACCCCCCAATGGGGCACGATCATGCCATTTCTCCATCTCATCATAGTTTGATCATACACACGTGAACACACACCCATGTTTTTCAAGTCATGGGGTTGGGATGCCATGTAGGATCTGGTTTTATGAACAAGACTTAACCATTTTGCCACAGGCCTGGTGCTTTCTTTTACCTTCACCTCAGAAATATTTTGCCTTTTCTTGGCACCTTTTTATTGTTTTGGAGAGATTTTTGCTATAGGGTGCGTATACTCACCAGAGAGACAGAGGCAGTGAGAAATCACCCCCCTTCCAGGGGTGGTGGCCACACCGCAGTCCCTTTTCCTCCCTTCTCTGGGGATTTTGGGCATGCATGCACACGTGCCTGGTTTGAGTTTTACGTCACCAGGTCCAGGACTCAAACTGTGGTCAACTACGTGGTAGTCCAGTGATGTAACTGTTAGGCCACCTGCTGGTCCTGGCACTTTTTAAAAATTGTTTTGATTTTGTGTCTTGTATTTATTTCCTATATTTGTCTTTGTTATTATTGTGTTCCAAAGTGGTTAGCTTCTATAGCAGCTCATTTATTTCAGTGTATCTTCAGGTTTTTTTGTTTTGTTTTGTTTGTTTGTTTTTGAGAGGTTTTTGCCATAGTGTGCGTGCTCTCGCCAGAAAGACAGAGAGAGACAGAGAGACAGAAAGCGAGAAATCACCTCCCAGGAGGGATGGCCACACCACAATCCCTTCTCCTCCATTCTCCTCTTGGGATCTTGGGCACGCACACACATGCGCCCGGTGTGAGTTTAAGCCACCGGGTCTGGGACTCAAACTGCGGTCGGCTACATGGGAGTTCAGCGACATAGCCATTAGACTAACTGCTGGTCCCTCTTCAGGTTACTTGGAGAGATCACCCAAGAGAAATTAATTTTAATCTACTTTAATGTTTAAAATAAATGCTACAAAGCATTTCAAGAAAAATCAGAGAACTTACAATTAAACTTACCACAGTAGAGTTAGAAAGCATAGGCTGTGAATCATTTCTGCCCCAAAGTTAAAAGGTTGTTTTGTTGTCTTTTTGTAATTCATTGAATTATGAATGTTTAGACAGTTAATAAATTGACCAAGATGTGGAAGAGGAAGACTAAAATAGATTGGATCTGTTAGCCTTCAGATATTCACTGAGTCATAAGTCAAATTGTTAGACAGTGGCCAATTTCTCACCCTTTTATTTTCAGGTTGATTGGTTGATTAATTGATTGTGGAGAAAGGGAGACCCCTGACAGGGTATTGCCAACCTTCATTTCTTCCCAGCCAGGACTATGACAGGCCTGGCATGTTTAGGTTCACAGGATCCAGTATTGTGCAGTGGTGACCTACCATCTGCACTACTGCAGCTAGGCCAGTTTCTCACTTTTAAAAGAAAAATATTGGGTGATGAGTGTTCATTCTTATATTATTGTGCTTTTTGTTTGGGAGCAATACCTCTTTAACTTTTCTGTCCTTCCTTTGTATTTAAGAGGTAGAGATAGGAGAACAAGGATCATAAGAAATTCAACATCTGTTCTTTTATGAGTCCTTATGTCTTTTTCCTTTGGTGATATGGACAAATGCTTTCTTTAAAAATTTCTGTTCTTTTTTGAAGAGTGATGTTATAAAATTGTAAATGCCTTTTTATTGGCGGTAGTTATGGTTCATACTTTTTTCCCTATGTTATATAATTGGAATGAGGTGAATCTTAAATAAACATTTGATATTGTGACTAATAGCCATTTAGATTCTTCCAGGCTTTAAATTTAAGGACTTTCTACTTCTTATTTATTTTTATTTAGTGCAAAGCAGCTGGTCCGAGGAGAACCCAACGTTTCGTATATCTGTTCTCGGTACTATAGGGCGCCAGAGTTGATCTTTGGAGCCACTGATTATACCTCTAGTATAGGTAAGTACTGAATCTGAATATAATGTTTATAATTATTCATTGCATCTTTATTTTAGTAATTTTTTTGAGAGGTTTTTGCTATAGGGTACATGAGCTTGCCAGAAAGACAAGAGACAGAGAGACAGAAAGCAAGAAGTCACCCCCTAAGGGGATGGCCACACTGCAATCCCTTCCCCTCCATTCTCCTCTCGGGATCTTGGGCACATATGCATACGCGCCCAGCTTGAGTTTAAGCCACCGGGTCTGGAACTCAAACTGTGGTCGACTACATGGGAGTTCAGTGACATAGCCATTACGCCAACTGCTGGTCCCTTTTTTAGTCATTTGATATTACTATCTATCCTTTTCACTTCCATAGAAAAATGGGTGTCCTTTACAACGTGTTTTTCCTTAAAGGTTGAGATGCTAAAGTATTCAGAGTTTTTGAAATTTAAAATATGCTTGTTCTTCTATTTTTAGGTTTCTTGGATTATTAAAAAATAATTATTAAGCTATTTGTTTATGATTGGATAATACATTTGTTTTTTAACCTTAAAGTTTCAAAAAAATTGTCAGTATACCTTTTGTTTTTTTAGATTTTTGTCATAGGGCATATGTGAGAGACAGTCAGAGGGAAAGTGAGAAATCCTCCCCAGGGAGGATGGCCATGCCATAATCCCTTCTTCTCCATTTTCTGCCTGGAATTTTAGGCATGCATGCACATGCATCTGATGTGTTTTTCAAGCAACACGTATGGGACTTGAACCACAGTTGGCCATGTTGGAGTCCAGCACCTTAACCATTATGCCATCTGCTGGTCCCCTTTTTCATTCTTTTTAAAAAAATCTTCCTGAAATACTTATTTCTGAGTTTGACCATCACTTGGAAAATTTGTTAATTAGATGATACATCACTGTGGTTTTGATTTGCATTTCCGTTATGATAAGAGCTTTTGAATATTTTTCATATACTTTTTGGCCATTTGTATGCCTTTCTTTGAGAGCTCTCCTTTTAGATCAGTTGACTGTGACAAAAAAAAAAAACAAACAAACAAACAAACAAAAAACAAGTGCTGGGAGACTGTTGTGAAAACAAATAGAACTACCATATGATCCAGTAATCGCATTCCCTAGTATTTACCCACAGGACAAGAAATAAGTCAGAAAGACACTTTTACATCCATGTTTATTGCATCATCATTTACAATAGCTAACACGTGGAATCAACCTATGTGCCCAACAACTGATGACTAGATTTTTTAAATGTGGCACATATACACAATGGAATACTGCTCAACCATAACACATGAGATCTTATCATTCAATACAAAATGGTCAAATCTAGAAGATGTAATACTAAGTGAAATAAGCCAGACTGAAAGACAAACACTGTATGTCCTCGCTCAATATGTACTGAATCTCTGTACTCTGTAGCAGAAATTGCAAGATTTGAAGACGTAGAAGTAGAGAAGTCAATTGTAGGTATGGGGGGGGGGGCAGATAGGAAGGGTCAGGAAAAAGCATTTACAGACACAGGAATGCAGGCGGAGAGGGCATGGAATAATTATGGAATGGCATACTATGAATAATAAAAAAAGAAAAAAAAACAGACATTTCCAATATAGTGTTCTAATGTGATGCTCTTTGTTAACAAGGAATATGCTATTAGCCTTGATTTTTTTTGTTGCATACTGTATGCATGCTTTGAAAATCCATGTTGTGTCTCACAGAAATGTATAATTAAGTGTAGATAAGAAATTATAAAGTAGTGGGGGAAAGTGATGAGATGACCATATTGACTCATTTGGTTATTTCAAGTAAGTTTAAATCATTAGTAGTTTGGCCAAACTCATTGACTCTTTTTTTTTTTTTAAAGAAATTTTTGCTATAGAGTGGTATGTACTACAGAGAGAGAGAGAGACAGACAGAGACAGACAGAGACAGAAAGCAAGACACACCCCTCCTTCCCCCAGGAGTGATGGCCATGCCACAATCCCTTTCCCTCCATTCTCCTTTCAGGATTTTGGCCATGCATGCACACTCGCCTAGCATGAGTTTTAAGCTGCTGGGTCCAGGACTTAAACCACGGTTGACTACATGGGACCCCAGCAATGTAACCATTATGCCATCTGGTCCTGAACCCATTGATTTCATAGAAATCTTCACTGGAGATGTATAGTAATAGAGGAATTTAATAGGGACAATTAACTTTAATCTTCATTAACCTTCTCTTTTACTCTGTTTTAGCTCACTAGCTAGGAGTAATTAGAGACAGCATGGTCAGCGGGACATGAATAGGATCCTAAGAAACAAAGAACAGACTTAAACTAGCTGTTCAGGTGGAGGTCAGCATTATTTTACTCATATATATTGTTTCTGAAGAGAATACCATGGTCCAAAACCAGAAACTAAGGCACTCAAAAGACAAATTTTTAAAACCCCACATAACAGAAAACGGGGGGGGGGGGGGGGGGAATGAGAACTCAGAATAGCTCTTGGCCTTTTGGTACAAGTAGAAATTCTCTAAAATGACCAAATACCCCTAAACAAAGATACATTACCATTTTTATTCTGCCAAAGGGCAAAATACTAAAGCACATTTTTATTTATGCCAAGGGACCACTAATTCTTTTGTACCATCAGTACAAATTTCAACCCAGTAAAAAAAGCATGTTTTTATGAAAATAGTTTTGCTCTCTAAACCTCTGAAAGTGTCAGAGGACTCTACAGACCATAGTTGGAGCTCTCTTGTACTAGAGGATAGGTATTATAGTAATGGGTACATAATGCTCTAAGTTTCATCATGGTTGTTTTGTAGCATATACTTGCCAGAGAGAGACAGAGGGAGGAGAAAGCTCCCCTTTGGTGGGACATGGTCATGCTGCAATCTCTTCTCCATCTTGCTCTAGGATATGGAACATGCCACACACCCAGGGTGTTCTCAAGCTACTGGGATGGGATTCAAACTGTGGCCAGTCATATGGTTATCCGGCTCCTTTAACCACCAGGTCACAGGGTTGGCCCTGTAGCATATGTTAATGGACAAGTGAGAAATGGTACAAAGAATATTTTGCTTAGAGTTAACTTGAGTTTGAGTTCCAGGTTTGCTACTAGTTAGGTGAGCTGCAGAGTAGAGACTAGTGATAGTTCTGCCTACGTTTTTGAGTGACTGTATTAAATAAATGTGATTAAAAGTACTATAAAAATAATATGGTGGTATTCTTTTTGGTATTTGCTAACTTGATTCTCCCCAAGACCAGATTTCAGCCCATGACTTTGGGATGACTTTGATTTTCCGTTTTAGTTTATTCAAATATATGATACTGATTATCTGTATTACAAGATACTGGAATGAGTTGTGCCAGGGTTACATTAAATAAAGACTGTTCGATTCTTCTAGAAAGATCAAAACCATATCATCTTTCACATTAAGGAATGTTTTTATAAACTGAGACCTTTTGAGCCCAACAAGCCTAGATTTGACCTCCCTCTTAAGGTTCTGTAAGATTTGTAAATAGATTCCCTGCCCCTTCCAAAGAGAGGTGTTTGAGGAAAGTTTTTCAGCTAGTAATAGGCCTGTGATAAACCTCATCAGCTATGATACCACCACTACACAAAGCTGCGAAGAGATTTGGGAGTATACCAGTGTAGATTTATTTTTCAAGTGTTTTTAACGGTAATGTTTACATGAAAGAGTAGTTAGTTCTGACTAGATTATTGTCTGTTTGAGTCTAGCCAGAGCTAAGGCTGATGACTGATTATATTGTCTTACTAAAAAATGGCAGAATGAGAACAAAAGGCTTCTTTAGGACAGGGAACTGCACTTACAGACTCTTGAAGAAGCTGTCATTTTGTGATAGTGAGACAGGTGTTCAAGACAGAAGTATCTTGATTGAGAATTAGTTGTAACTCTGTTACTCAGTGGCATTACCTTAGATAAGTCATTTAACTTTATTATGCCTTAATTTTTTTACTGTGAAGTGGATGTATTAAAATATTAATAGATGGTCTCGAAAGATTCCTTCATTATGAATTAAATAAAATTAAGTAGGAAGCAGAGCACTATTTTGTCCCAAACCACAAGTAGCTAAAATTCAGTGGGCGAAAGTACTTTGGTGGGGGAGGGGTGGTACCTTCTGTTTAGTTGAAGTTTTATCCTCTTTGGAAAATTTCATCCATTTGTCCTGTGAAATAATAACACAGAAGATTTGATATCTTCCAGAAAGTGAATGATCCATACCTTATTCTTGGTAATTTGACTTATTTAACATGAACTTAAAAACACTAGTATAGTTGTCTATTACCTTAATCTTTTGGTTATTAATCTTTTTTTTTTTTCTTTTTTTTTTGGAGAGGTTTTTGCTATAGGGCGTGTGCGCTCGCCAGACAGACAGAGAGAGACAGAGAGACAGAAAGCAGGAAATCACCCCCCAGGGGGGATGGCCATGCCGCAATCCCTTCTCCTCCATTCTCCTCTCGGGATCTTGGGCACGCACGCACACGCGCCCGGCGTGAGTTTAAGCCGCCGGGTCCGGGACTCGAACCGCGGTCGACTACGTGGGAGTCCAGCGACATAGCCATTACGCTAACTGCTGGTCCCTATCTTTTGTGATAACTACTAGGAAATAGTATTCTTTGATGTTTTATCCATCTTTCATATTTGTAGCTGAATCTTGCCTAAGAATGTATTTCCTGTTGTTTTTTATGAAGACATTATTATTCCCCTGCAGTTTTTACCAACCTTGTCTTCTGAGATGAATTATTCTGCATTATAGTGGGAATAAGTGAGTGCATATTACCTTCCATCTCATTAGCTAGATAAAGGGATATTTTTAAGATCAAAAGAAAGGATTTAAATTAATAAGGAAATAACATCTTTTCCATTAGACTGTAAGAGTTAGTATTATTATTGGCTTTGAGTGAAGTAAAGATTTCCTAGCAGGTTTTCATATTTGTATCACTTAGCAATTTACTAACATATCAAGTAGGACTCTTGATTAATGTTTGTAGGATAGGCATCTTGGTTATTATTGCTTGCAACTGTACAAAACCAACTTGAATTCCTTAAATGAATTCCACAGTATTTTTCTAGGTAAGTAAAAAGTAGTCGTTAGAGCAGGAATTTCCAATCTCTTTCTCTATTTTTTATTTTTAAAATTTATTGAACTTTATTTATTATTGTTGTTGTTTTGTTGTTTTAATTTGCTATAGGGAATGTGTGCTTACCAGAAAGAGGTCAAGAAAGAGAGAGAAAGTGAGAAAGCAAGCTGCTGATCTGGGACTTGAACTGTCATCAGTTCAAGTGGGAGTCCTTCACCTTAACCACCATGCCACCTGCTGGCCCCCTCTGATCTTTCTTGATAATACATCTCATCACATCAACGCTCTTAAATTTTTTGTTGTCTCCATGCTATTCGTCATTCTTCTTCCCTACTGATAGGTGGGAGAGCCCAGTAGTGATTTATGTTTATCTTCCTAAAACTCTTGAGTGTGGGTACATACAAAACCTAGGAACCTTAGAATATTGAAACTGAAAAGCAGCTTTTCCTTTCAGGAAGTCTTAATAATGGGCTTCAACTAAAATAACTCTGTAATTTATCTTCTAATCTATTAATATTGGGTTTTCAGAAAAGTCGTGATGCATTTTTTATTTTTTTTTTTAGAAAAGAATAGAAAAAAATACATCATGGCTTTTCTAACTACCCAATACTTTTGAGAGAGAAAGAGGGTGCTGTAAATAGTTAACTCAGGACGATAGATACACACTTGGATTGTCTTGGGTAACCCAGGATGTATGCTTTAAATCTTTTTAAAATCAATTAATTGTATTTATTAAGTTATTAAAATGTATTAAATTATTTTAAAGGTTTTTTCCTGAGGAATCTCATTTTCACTTTGACTAAAATGAATTTCTTTAAATTATTTAATTTTATTCATTGTTAGTATTATCTTACAATTTATGAAGTAAAATAAATTCCTGTGTCTTCGCCATTTCATTGCATTTTAAAATGATGGTATGTATATTTAACCACACTTTTTTTAAAGAGATTTTTGCCATAGGGCACATACTCTCACCAGAGAGATACAGAGAGACAGAAAGCGAGAAATCACCCCCTAGAGGGGATGACCACACTGCAATCTCTTCTCCTCCATCTCCTTTTGGGATTTTGGACACATGCACACGCACTTGGTGTGAGTTTTAAGCTGCCACGTCTAGGACTAGAACCACGGTCAGCTATGTGGGAGTCCAGCAACGTAACCATTATGCCATCTGCTGATCCCTAAGCACTCTTTTGTCAGTCATCTTATAGCATAGAAGTCAGTCATTTAATGTCCTAAAATTTTTCATCGAAATTTGCATTGGCCTAAAATTCCGTAACTACAGGAGATTGAACTTGCTACTCATCTATTAGCACTTATTAATGTGTAGATGTTATGCCACTGACTAATTTTTAAGTATAATTGATAGGGATGCATAAGTTTGGTACTGTAATCTTGTCTTATTATTTGAGGACTAGAATACTTGATGTTTGATAATAATAATAGAATGTACCCTTTATGGGAATATTCTTACTTGCCTCATTTCCTCACTAGTAAGCTTAATGCTTCAGTTTAAAATGCATAGGCAAGTTTTAATGACTTTTTTCTCCATTTTGGTTATATAATCTTTTGCTTGCAATATTTACTCTGTGATCAAGTAAAAGTAGGAACCATATCTCAATCCAAGCTATAAAGTATTCATAAGTCTTATTTTCTTTTCTCTTTAGACGTATGGTCTGCAGGATGTGTATTGGCTGAGCTATTGCTAGGACAACCAATATTTCCAGGGGACAGTGGTGTGGATCAATTGGTGGAAATAATCAAGGTGAGAATATTGAATCAATATTTGAACTAGAAGGGAATTTTGCTGCTGTAGTAATAACATATCTCTCACACTTGCATGTGTATACACATAAGAAACTTCAAAAATGGAGAAAGAAATGTAAGGCCTAATTCCCCTGTTAAAGCAGGTATAAGAACCCATCCAGCATTTTTGTTTCTAATTGAGTTACCCTTCTGTTACATGGATACTGGAAAAGCTAGTATTTGTATCTAATGTAAGAAAGAAAGTATTTAAAAGCAGTATTAGGTCCTAAACTCACTAAAATACATGTAAACTGAATAAAAACAGAAGCTATGACCAGTTTTGCTTACCATGTATTATGTGTCCTTACTACTCCACATAGTACATAAGAAATACTTTTATTTGTTCGATATTTGTTCAAATATTTATAAAATGAAAGCATAAATACCTGTGTGCATGGACAGAACACTGATAGATGCAGAATTTCAACTTAAGGGTTTAGTAATAATTTTAATTCTTGCATCTCTCTTTTTTTCCAAAGAATTATTTATTTAATTTTATTTATTTATTCATTCATTTTATTTTAATTTGACCAGAGAGAGACACAGAGAGAGAAAGTGAGAGAGTAAGCCACCAGGCCTGGGACTCGAACCATGGTTGGCCATGTGGGAGTGTCAAGCACTTTAACCTCCACACCACCTGCTAGTACCCAGATTTCTTGCATCTCTTAGCATCTTTATTAACAATAGAGTCAAAATAATCCAGAATTAATGTTTTGATTTTAAGAACAGTAGAGTTGAGATTTAAGTTGAGTTTTTAAGGTTTTTAATACATGAGATCTTAAAGGAAGTCCTTACACCTTTTTTTTAAAAAAATCTAGTGTCGGGACCAGCATTAGCGTAATGGAATGTTGCTGGACTCCCATGCAGTCAACCACGATTCGAGTCCCGGATCCGGTACCTTAAACTCACGCCGGGCGCGTGTGCGTGCGTGCCCAAGATCCCCAGAGGACAGTGGAGGAGAAGGGATTGCAGCATGGCCATCCCCCCTGGGGGTGATTTCTCGCTTTCTGTCTCTCTGTCTCTCTCTGTCTTTATGGCAAGTGCACACGCCCTATAGCAAAAACCTCTCCAAAAAAAGAAGAAAAAAAAAAATCTAGTGTCTATGTTACACCATTAGATTGGTTTATACTGTTAAGGTTTCAATTTGACAATACCTACTGTCTTTTGGGCTTTATTTGTGATTTCACAAATTTTTCATAAAATTCTGAAGTAGAAAATTATTTTTAGAGCTTATATAGTCTCACCCTCGATTCAGTGGAAGAACCTTTTAGTTTATATTTCTGACAGATGATTTTGCATTGTTTTCATGAACACTTTTAGCATCAGATTGCTGCTTGGAGATGCACCCCATTCTGTATTTGGCCAGTTGACTAGGTTTTATTATGGTGAGCCATAACTCCTAGTAGCTTTCACCAGTTGGGCACAGAACTGTAATCAAGTTATTTTAAAATCCTTGTATTTCATTCTGTACAAATATGTTTTCTTTTCATCATAGGTTATTTCACTAGATGTCAGCATGTGCAAGTGTGGTTGAAAAAACCCAGTGTGTGATCAATAAAGTTTCCTTACTATCCTTATAATCTCATAATTTGCAGCTGAGACCAGTATGGTGTTTGTACTCTTTTTTGGTAACCATCTTTTAGTCTCAGATTGATCCTTCGTTAACAAGAACTACATCATTTCTGATTTCTGTACTGTGTTCAGACTTGGGTTTGAGTAGTTTGTCCACAAAAGCTTTTGTGCTCCCTATTTTACTTTAAATAAAATTTATGCTATAATACAGAGATGAGCAAACTTTTCTGTAAAGAACCAGAAAAAAACATTTTAGGCTTTATGAGGATATCATATGGTACTTAAGTAGCACAAGAGAAAATGTATTTCCACAATTTTTTTTTATTGATGAAATTTAAAATGTAATTGAGTATAATTTTTTTCTTTTTATAGTACAGGCTTACAAATCAGAACAGTGGAGTCCTTTCGGGGACTATATTTCTTTTAATGGGGGTTCAAAGTTAGAATTCTCTATTCTCAGATGGATTACAAATCTATAAATACTCATTCTTAATTCATACATTCTACAGAGTGGGCTGTAGTTTCTGACCTCTGCTCTAGGACAATCATGAGGCATTTCTTTTAGCCCCAGGCTTCACTTGATGTGCTTGAGCTTACCATGGCATGTTGCTGTTCTGTTTGTCATGCGTTTTGCTCATTAAAATTGTATAATTTGATGAGTTATATTTTAGAAGTTTGTGATATTTTGTGTGCCATTTATTTTAATTAATCCATACATGATACAAACAAAGTTGTGTAGGAAGGTAAGTGAACATCTGTGATAAGTACATATCTCATCTATAATATATTTATTAAACTTTAAGTCTAAATGAAGATTTTTTTTTGCACCACTTTTTATCTTTGTAATTCAGTTTTCTACTATACTGGTTTATGCTACTTACATTATAGATTTTGGCAGAAATTGTCAGTTTGTTGATGATGGTTTAAGACTTTATTTCATTAAGGGATTATTTGCTGCAAATTGGCCCATGATCAACTTGTAGTAGTAAGGTCAACTCTGAAACAAAGCACTCTTGTCACTTATGTGTTATCTTGTCATCTTGCATTTATACTCGAGGAACATAGTCATCAGATTATTTTAATTCCAAGATCACTGTCTGTAAGATGTTTGGTTTTGATGTGAGATAATTGAGTTAGATGTGTTCTCAAGCATCCTTGGGGACTTAGAGATATCCATTTTCTAGGTCCCTGGTACATTCTGGAACATGACTGCCCAAGATACCAGAATTAGTTTACCATCTACTTATTGACCCAGAGTTACAGATTACATGAAGGGTAATAGACACTGTGTTAAGTGTGAATGTGTGTGTGTATTTAACACAACCTTAATTCTTACTTTGTGAAAGTTAATAAATCATAGGAATTTCTTTTGTGTATGTATGATGCAGCTTTATATTTTGTTCTTAGTATTGCTAATATCTATGCCTTAAACATTGAATGTATACGAGGTCACATTTGAACAAAAATTAATAACTAATGCTGGTGAAATCTCTAGTTTTCTTGATCTTAAGTTGTAAAATGAAAAAGAAGATGTAGGGACCAGCAGTTAGCATAATGGCTATGTCGCTGGACTCTAATGTAGTCCACCGTGGTTTGAGTTTTAGACCTGGCGCTTAAACTCACGCCGGGCAAGTGTGTGTGCATGCCCAAGATCCCGAGAGGAGAATGAAGGAGAAGGGATTGCGGCATGGCCATCCCCCCTGGGGGTTGATTTCTCGCTTTCTGTCTCTCTGTCTTTCTGGCAAACGCACATGCCCTATAGCAAAAACCTCTCCAAAAAAAAAAAAGTAGTTGTGTATGTTAATATTCAAAGATAAATGCTACTAAGACATTTTCTATTTTAAAGTTTATTTCTTCTGAGAGAGAGAGAGACAGACAGAAAGAAAGATATAGGCCTCCCCAACAGGTAATTCACACCACAGTTGACCCCAGCCACCCTGAATCATTGGCACATGATACACCCAGTGTTCAGTGAGGCCCTAGGAAGCAAACCCATGGGTCCAGTTGTGTTACTACTGCGGCACTCACCTGGCACAACATTTATATTTTAAAACAAATATTTTTTTATAATTTCTTATTTACATTTAATTGTACATCTTTGTGCGATATAATATGGTTTTTCAAAGCATTCGTGTAGTATGTGATAATCAAATCAAGGATATTACTGTGTCAGTCATCTTAAAAAAAGAACATTATGTTGTGCACTTTGTTTTCATTCTGTCTTTTTTTAATAATTATTTTATTTTATTTTATTTTATTTATTTTAATTTGACCAGAGAGGGATGGGGGTGGGGAGTGAAAGCAGGCCGCCAAGTTCGAGCCTCAAACCACCATTCGCCATATGGGTATGTGGAAGTCCAGCACCCTTACCACCATGCCACCTGCCGGCCCCATCATTCTGCTTTTTTGTTTGTGGGTTCTTTGTTTTTCCTTACAAGCATTCTTGTATCATTTCCACCATCTTTTAAGGAAAGCAGTAAACTCTGACCATAGTTTTGCAAAGTACTGTAGAGACTTCTCGTATTTGTACCTCACCACTATATCCCCTTAAAAGGGAGGGAAGCAGGTCAACTTAAGTAACAGATTGCAAGAAAGAATGAATGGAATAGAGCATGTGTACATATGGAGGCCCTTCTGTACTAGTTCACCCTCACCAGGCTGAATAAACTACACAAATGACATATGATGGCTTGCTGCCCTTTTCTTCACTTAGGTTTCTAGTAAGGTTTTAAGACTTGCATTGCTTCTGCTAATAGCTTTTTGCTCCTCCACTTTTGGAATTTGGAAGCAAATTCTGATTAGGAATCTGCACCATAAGGAAGAGGCTGCTTACTCAAAATTGCCATCATACACGAGAGGAGAGGTAGAAATTGGATAACATCTGCATGCATTGAGTTTATTACTCAACAGAGTCCATCCTCTTGAGGTGAAAATAAATAATGGTGATTTCACTGTCATTAGAAGGCTGATATTTTCAAATAGAATACATGTTTTCTGATTTTCTAGTTAGAGGAATTTGTCAAGCTTAGGCAGCCAACCTAACATATTTCAGGTTGAATATGCAGGTCTTTTATGCAGAAAAGAAATTAATACATTTAGTTATTCAACCATGCATACAGTAGTTATGTATATTTTATTTTCTTCACTTATTTTTAAAGAGCTCTTACTGAATTCATCATATATAGATGTAGCTATATATTCTCTTTAGTCTTTAAGGTACATACCACCCTAATTGCATATGTTCATTTAGTGAACAGTTTTGCTAGATACGAGCTAGAAAAATTGAGGTTCTTGCCCTAAAGGAGTTCAGCGATGGAGGGGAAAAAGAGAGCTACTGAGGACAGTAGAGCAAAGCAGGTATTAACCCAGAAGTCTGTGCAGAGTACAAAGCATTCTATTTGCATGCAGGCTATCTGGAAAGGCTTTATAGGAGAGAGAGCCTTTGCGCTGAATCCTTTTTTTTATCTTTTTCTTTCTTTTTTTTTTTTGAGAAAGAGAGGTTTTTGCTATATGGCGCGTGCACTCACCAGAAAGACAGAGACAGAGAGACAGAAAGCGAGAAATCATCCTCCCCGGGGTAATGGCCATGCCGCAATCCCTTCTCCTCCATTCTTTTCTCAGGATCTTGGGCATGCACGCACATGTGCCCGGCATGAGTTTAAGCCACCAGGTTCGGAACTCGAACTGCAGTCGACTACATGGAAGTCCAGTGACATAGCCATTACATCAACTGCTGGTCCCGAGCCTTTGAGCTGAATCTTGAAATATGGAAAAGTATTCATTATTTAGAGATAGAATGGTTAAATACTAATGAAACAAGGTCATTTGTTTTTCTTTATGGTTGGAACTTAGGTTCTGAATAGTGGAGTTGGTAGAATATGAGTTTCCCAAGAAAGAAAGGAGGAGCTGTGGGCAGTAGCTGGATCACATTAGCTTGAAAGCAGTTGGAAGCTACTGCAGGATTCCAAGCAGAGGACCAACATGTCTAATAGGATTTCTTTTACTTCACAATAGCTTGAAAGGCTACACTCTGCAGCTCTATTGCTGAAGTTTGGCGACCTCTGGTGTTGAGCTATAAAAAAACAAGGCTGTGGAAGAAAACTTGCAGTGTTTCAGAACGTTTGTCAGATTCTTCTTTGGCTTTCTTTTATATTTTTTAAGACAATGATCATCAATTTATGATTCTCAAGTTGCTGTTACTCAGTATTAGCATAAACTTGGAACTGAAGGAAAAAATAAGCTGTGGATAAAACCAGGTACAGATGAAATGATTGGTTTTATCATAAGGGGATGAATGACTTTCCCCAAAGGATGTGACAGACTGGTCTCTGGTTCTTTGGATCGTTTCACCAAACTACCACCCATCCCATGATGTTCTTTCCCAAAAGGAAGGTACCTTTTGCAAAAAATAGAAGGGGTCATGAATTCTAATGATAAATAATTGAGACTATCTTTTCTTCCCATTGAGGTGATCATTTTCAACATTCACCCCATTTTTTGCATGAGGTACCATATTCACCAAAGATTACATAAAAACTGTATGCAGTTTAATTCACTCTAAATCATGGAGGGACTCAGTTATTAAGAAATTTAGAAGTAAGTACTATTTTTTTTTTTTCTTGAGAGAGAGATTTTTGCTATAAGGTGTGTGCATGCACTGGAGAAGCAGACAGACAGAAAGTGAGAAGTCAACCCCCAGGGGAGATGGCCACACCATAATCCCTTCTCCTCTATTCTCCTCTCAGGATTTGGGGCATGCACATACACATGCCTGGTATGAGTTAAGCCTCCAGGACTCGAACCATGGTTAGCCACATGGGAGTCCAGTGTTTTAATCACTGTGCCATTTGCTGGCTCTCAGTACTAATTTTTTTAAGTGTGTCCTTCGTCTAAAAATTTTTAAGAAAAAAAAAATTTTCCATCTCTTAAAATTCAATAGAACACAGATGGTAGTGCAGTAGTAAACCGTGATGTTCTGTGAGGCTGTCCTACATGGGGAGATTTAGTTAAGTCCAGAGACCTCCCTGGGTATGGTGGCATGCATTTCCCTGGGCTTTAGGGCTGCCTGAAGGCTGGAGGTACATCATAGTGTCACAACCCTAGTGGGGTGCTGCCCCTCTCTATCTGAACCTCTTTAACTCCTGAAAGAAATTAACTTTTAACAAAAAATCAGAAGGACCTTAAGATTTGCTTTGTTTTTTTTTTTTTTTTTTTAAGAATTTTTAACTTTATTTATTTTATTTATTCTTTTTTTTTTTTTTTTAATTTGATCAGAGAGAGAGAGGGAAAGTGAGAAAGCAAGCTACCAGGTCCGGGACTTGAACTATGGTCAGCCATGTGGGAATGTCCAGCACGTTAACCACCATGCCACCTGCTGGTCCCAGGATTTGCTTTGTTTCTTAAATGATGGGGTCCATGTCAAACATCTTATCTATAAAATGAAAAAGTTCAATTATACTGTTTCAGAAGTTCCAAGTATATAACTCAGCTGGAGTAAATCAGAAGCATACTTCAAACCTAATGAAAATTTAAAATCTAAAGATGTGTCTAGAAGTTGAAATAGGATAATTGATTTTTTAAATTATGTTTATTGGTTATAGATGGTCGTGCATTCAGTATTGTTGCTCTTCATGATCTGTCACTTGCTTACCTTTTGACCTTTAATGATGTCAGCCTTCCATTTTCCAGTCCTTATTCTCTGTTAGCATGCTGTCTTCTGCCTTCACGTCAGTGTGCTTAGAAGTTTCTTATTCAGTTGTCTCTAGATCCTTAAGTAAAATCACCTCTTGTCTCCCCTTCTAGAACTGTTCCTTAATCTCTTTCCTACCCCAGTGTGCGGGAGCACTTTGACCTCACACATCATACTTATTTTTACTGTACTGATCTTGGCTGGTGGTTTTTGATTTTTGTACAAGTCTCTGCACTAGAGCTCCTTTTAAATGTTTTGAATTAGTGACTTCAGAGACTGAAGAAGGTGTTTTGTTTTGTTTTGTTTTAAAGAAAGATTTTTGCTATAGGGGCACATGCATTCGCGGGACAGACAAGAGAGACAGAAAATGAGAAATCTCCCCCCAGGGGGGATGGTCATGATGCAGGATGCAGTCCTTCTCTATTCTCTTCTCAGGATTTTGGGTGCACACGCATATGTGCCCAGTGTGAGTTTTAGGCCACCTGGTCCAGGACTCGAACCGTGGTTAGCTATATGGAAGTCCAACAGTGTAACTATTATGCCATCTGCTGGTCCCAGAGACTGAGAAGTTTTTAAAAGTACCTCTTGATTATATCTTTTGTAAAGAATACGCATGTTGTATATAAAATAGTTCCGACTTAGGGTTTGACAGACTGAAGTGTTTTTTTTTGTTTTTTTTTTTGTTTTTTTTTTTGTTTTTTTTTTAGGTTTTTGCTATAGGGCACATGCATTCATAGAGAAACAGAGAGACCATGAGAGAGAAAGTGAGAAATTACCCCCACCAGGGGGGGATGGCCTTATGTAAGCTCCTCAGGATTTGGGGGGGGGGGGCCGCACGTGCGCGCGCGCGCACACACACACACACACACACACACACACCACACACACAACATGTTTTTCAAGCTGCTGGATTCCAGACTCAAACCATACAGTCAGCTATGTGGGATTGGGTGCCTTAACCACCACAACACATGCTGGCCCCCAGGCTTTGAAACAACTTTTTTTTTTTTTTTTTTGGGAGAGATATATAGGGTGTGTGTGCTTGCCAGAAAGAGAGAGACAGAGAGACAGAAAGCAAGAAATCACCCACCAGAAGGGATGGCCATGCCACAATCTCTTCTTCCTTCATTCTCCTCTTGGAATCTTGGGCATGCATGTGCATGTGCCCAGCGTGAGTTTAAGCCACCGAGTATGGGAGTCAAACCATGATCCGACTACATGGAGTCCAGCGACATAGCCATTACGCCAAGTGCTGGTCCCAAAACTTTTAATGCTAGCCTCGAACTAGCAATTTAGGAATAAATAACTAAATAAATACACTATGCTAAAGTTTTAGCACATGCTAAACAAAAAATTTTATAGAGGCAACACACATTACATAATTACAGATTTACTTTTTAAATCGAGTTAATATTATCTGTTAACTTGTTCTACATACAATAAAACATAGTTATTTTAATGAACTTTGACAAATGTGTACCCTTTAAATCTTTTTTTTTTTTTTTTTTTTTTTTTGGAGAGGTTTTTTCTTTTTGCTATAGGGCACGTGCGCTCGCCAGACAGAGAGAGACAGAGAGACAGAAAGCAGGAAATCACCCCCCAGGGGGGATGGTCACACTGCAATCCCTTCTCCTCTCAGGATCTTGGGCACGCACGCACACGCGCCCGGCGTGAGTTTTAAGCCACCGGGTCCGGGACGTGAACTGCGGTCGACTACGTGGGAGTCCAGTGACATAGCCATTATGCTAACTGCTGGTTCCCTGTACCCTTTAAATCTTGACTCTTTAATCTGGTCAAGATTTAGGATTTTTTCATCATTCCAGAAATGTTCCTTTATATTGCCTGGAACAACCAAATATTCCAGTTTGCCAGGACTAACAAGTTTGCCTAGATAATACCATACACATTAGAATGTTGGTCACCCCGTTCATGCCGCTTTGCAGTCACATTCCCATCTTCTGTCCCAGGTTACCATTGGTCTGCTTTCTGTCACTATAGACTAGTTTTCCCTATTCTAGAATTTCACATAGTTTCATGAAATCATGTAGTATGTGGGGCCTTCATAAAGCTCATGGAAAATACATGTTACACAAAACCTATGCATGAATTTCAAAAAATTTTGCACCAAAATGAACTTGCACTTTGTTTTGCACTAACTTTTTGAAGTCTCCTCGTATTTCTTTAGTAGCTGGCTCTTTTTTTTTTGTCTCCCTCAAATTTTTTTTTTTTTTTTTCAGATTTGCAGATGTTGCTTTTATCACCTGTTTGTTCTTTTTTATGCTATATACAGGGGCTATGTTACCACAAAAAGTAAAATCGCAAATAAGAGTTGCTGCTATATATATATATGTGTGTGTGTGTGTGTGTGTGTGTGTGTGTGTATGTATGTCACAGTTTTTTTTATCTATTCACCTGCAGATTAACGTTTGACTTGGTTTGGGGTTTGGCTATTATGAGTAACACTGCTATGAATGTTTGTTTTGGGGTGGTTTTACAGACATACGTTTATATGAAGGAATAAAAATTCTGTAATAGTCCCCTCCCTCCCTTTTGAAATAGTGCAAGCCCTTGCATGGCTTTTCATATTTACTGGACTACTGGTGCAAAGTTATACAAAATGGCCATGTTTAATAGAGCTTTTAGTTTACATTTGACCACATAAAGTAGATACAGCTCCTTGTTGGCTATAGGTACAGTATTTATACCCAAAGCAATTCAGTAACAGCAATAGTGTCTGCAATTTAGGCCGTGCAATTAAAATTGCTTATAATTAAAATTACTTATAATATATGCATTCGTAGTATTTGCCCACCATTTAAGACTCTAGTCAAAACTACATGTGTGGGACCAGCAGTTAGCGTAATGGCTGTGTCGCTGGACTCCCACGTAGTCAACTGTGGTTCGAGTCCCGAACCCAGTGGCTTAAAACTCATGCCGGGCGCGTGTGTGTGTGTGCCCAAGATCCCGAGTGGAGAATGGAGGAGAAGGGATTGCGGCGTGGTCATCCCCCCGGGGGGTGATTTCTTGCTTTCTGTCTCTCTGTCTCTGTCTGTCTGGCGAGCGCATGTGCCCTATAGCTAAATCCTGTAAAAAAAAAAAAAAAAAAACTACATGTGTGACAAAAATCACAATGATATGAAACTTACGTGTTTGTTAGTGTTTTGTGTTTGTTAATATACCTAAACATGGGCAAATGAGGGATTTACAGTGACATCTACAGTTATAGAAGCCCAAAAAGTGAGTTATCAAAATTGCTAGATCATTTTATAAAGTATATTAATAAAGCATTCTAAAGTAAGTTTTAGATTTGTTATTCTTGTTGAACTTGTTTAGCTTGTTAGGTGGTTTTATTTCTTCATATTATTTTTCTGTTGCCTTAAACTTATTAATAGTTGAAGATCTTCATTTTTAAAAAATATTTTATTTTTATTTTATTTATTGTTATTATTTCATTTATTTATTATTATTCCAGTTTTGGTATAAGGCATGTGTTCTCACTAGAGAGAGAGAGAAAAAGTGAAAGTGAGAAAGCAAGCCACCAGGTCTAGAACCATGGTTGGCCATGTGGGAGTCTAGCACCTTAACTACCATGCCACCTGCTGGCCCCAGATAATTCTTTTAATTAAATCAAATTGCTATAACATGGGTAGGTTTTATTTAAATTATACGTGGTTTTGTAAGTTAATAAATCTACTTAACTTTCTCTTTTTACTTATAATCTTATTAAACCTTAGTGTATCTTATACAGCTCAAAAGGATTCAAGAATCTTTTTTTATGGTATAATCAAAGAAGTTTGAGAAAACAGTTATTTCAAAATTTAAAAAAAAAAAAATTGTTTTCTGTCTTTTGTATTGACCCGACCATTTTAGGGAGTCAACTACATGTGCATTTGTATCTCTTCTCTCCCACTGACTACCTGTAACTTTGAGAACTTTGAGACCTCAGTCAGCCATAGGTTTCTTCACGTGTGAAATAGGATAATACAGTATCTATAACATTTAAAAGAGAAAAGGAAGTTTATATACCTAGCAGATTATTTCTTATTGTTGCAAGAGACTTTCTACATGTATGCCCTAGTGTAAGTGAAGAAAGATTCTATATTAAAATGCTTTGATAAAGTTATAAATACTGAACCTTGGTTATGATGTGTATGCTAATGTATACTGACATCTGCAACTTATTTTGAAAAGCATCAGAACATAGTGGGGATTGATGTATGGATAAAGGGTTAGATATATGAAGAACTGGTTGTGGAATCTGATGAGATTGGGGTAGGGACCTCTACTCTAAAATTGTTATAACTTTGCTGTTTGAATTTTTTTTTTTTTTTTTTGACGGTTTTTGCTATAGAGCGTGTGCGCTCGCCAGAAAGACAGAGAGAAACAGACAGATGGAAAGCAAGAAATCACCCCCGAGGGGTGATGGCCACACCACAATCCCTTCTCCTCCGTTCTCCTCTCGGGATCTTGGGCGTATATACACATGCACCCGGTGTGAGTTTAAGCCACCAGGTCTGGGACTCGAACTGCGGTTGGCTACATGGGAGTTCAACGACATAGCCATTACACTAACTGCTGGTCCCTGTTTGAAATTTTAAATAATGCTGGGTAAATATTTAGATCTAAGTCACTGCGAGATAGTGAATTTAGGGGAAAAGGTGTGAGAATGAATACACACACATTTTTTTATTATAAACAATGTTGCTTCGGATATGCAAGAATTTCTCTCAGGATATACTTTGTAATGAATTCAGTGGGTTATAGGGTCACTGGAGACATGTAGTTATATGCTTTATTCATATTATTGCCATTGTTTTTCTTCAGTACTCAAAAGAATCTGAAGAAGTACTTGTGGAGGGATAGAATTATTGATAAGCTCACTAGTAGTTCCTCTTCTTACCTGCTTTCCCTCTCTCTTATTACTTGTACACATGTATGTAGAAACACATACACAACACCCTTTATCAAGGCTTTGAAGTTGAATATAAATGCGTGCTTTATATTTAAAAATAACAGAGATTCCTTTTTTAGCCTTCATATTTTAAGTATCCTTAGTTTCTGTCTGATGTCTGAATCTATAGCTACCAAGAGATTTCCTTTCCCTTTTGAATAGTAGATACCTTGCTCCTCTGTGTTCGACTGGAATTATACTACATGAGGGTTGGGAGGTTCTATAATTGGAGGTGTATTTCCAATGCCCTAGGGGGGAGCTTTCCCCCGGAACCGTGTTAGAAATAGGACTTACAATAAATGATATACTTCAGGTTATTTTTTACACTTATCTTTATTATTTCTTGTAAAATCAGAAGTTTGCCAAGAAATTATCTTACAGGTTCAGTCATAACACAAATGAGAGGGCTCCTCTACATGACTGAGGTTGCACAGGAGACCTAGATTTGGGTCCTGGCCCAACCTCACAGGCCGTGTGTTGCACACCTATGATCCTAGCTATCTGGTTGGCTGGAGAAGGAGATTTCCATCATGGCAAGGCCCTATCAAAAAGCAGTTATGGATAAAGGGTTAGATACATGAAGAACTGGTTGTGGAATCTGATGGTATTGGGGTGGGGACCTCTACTCTAAAATTGTTATAACTTTGCTGTTTGAATTTTTTCAAACAGCAGTTACCGTAATGGCTATGTTGCTGGACTCCCATGTAGTTGACTGCGGTTTGCGTCCTGGACCCGGTGGCTTAAAGTTCACGCCGGGCGTGTGTGCTTGCGTGCCCAAGATCCCGAGAGGAGAATGGAGGAGAAGGGATTGCAGCGTGGCCATCCCCCCTTGGGGGTGATTTCCTGCTTTCTGTCTCTCTGTCTCTCTCTGCCCGGCGAGTGCATGCGCCCTATAGCAAAAACCTCTTAAAAAAAAAATGAAAGAACTCTTTTTCTGCCTCCTTTCTTTTCTCCTATGTTTTTGCTCTCATTCAAAAAAAAAGAAAAAGAAAAAAGTTATCAACAAAAGTTAATGTACAGTTAATTAGATTCCTTTTTGATTTATATCAATGAATAATAGTATAACTCTAATGGGCAGAATATTCTTTCCATCTATCTTATCCAAACTGAATGTATTCTAATATTTAAATAATTTCTGAAAGTTTTTTATTACAGTTATAATTGCCATATAACAAATTGCACATAAAGTATACAATTTTATAAGTTTGAAAATATATATGTATACTGATGAAATCAAGAGAACATATCATAACCTCCAGTAGCTTCTTGGTGCTTCTTTGTAGTCTTTCTCTCCTGCCCTTCACAACCATGGATCTCCTGACAACTGCATGTTCTCTAGAATTCCATATAAATGGGATTGTACATTAAGTACTGTTTTGGGTTTACATCTTTCACTCAGCATAATTGTTTTTAGATTCACCTATGTTGTCCTTTTTTATTATTATTACTGAGTAGTATTCATTGTGTAGATATATACCACTTTTTGTCTATTCATTCACCTATTGATGGACATTTTGTTTGTTTCTACTTTTGGCAGTTATGAAAAAGATGCTATGCACATATGTGTATGTGTAATGTATGTTTTAATTTCTGTTGCGTAAATACTTACGTGTGGGAATGGTAGGTCTTATGTATATAATTAACTTTAAGAAACCTCCAAGTTCCCCAAAGTGCTACCATTTTATATTTCCACCACCAGTGAGAGCTTCAGTTGTTCTTCCTCCTTGCCAAGACTGTACACATTATCAGACTTTTAATTTTAACCTTTCCTTGGTTGTGCAGGAATATCTCGTGGTTTTAATTAGCATTTCCCTACTGATTAATGATGTTTGACATCTTTTCAAATGTGCTTATTTGCCATTTCTATGTTGTCTTTGATGAAGTGTCTCTTCCTATCTTTTTTCTATTTTTGTTGGGTTGTTTATCTTATTTTTAAATGATAAGAGTTCTTTACGTATTCTAGATGCAGGTCCTTTGCAGAGTATGTTTTGTAGATATTTTTTCCCAGTTCTTGATTTGCCTTTACATTTTCTTGATTGTCTTTTGAAGAATAAACTTTAAAATTGTGATAAAGGCCTGAAAGTGATAATGAAAGCTAGAGAATTAAAAGCATCAACAAAATACTGAAATTCTTACTTTGTTCTGAATAATTATGGAATTATGCCTGACTAGTCACTGGTTGGCTCCATACGTCACGTACTTGTTTGCACTCATCTCTTTCTGTACAACTACCCTTGAATTGTAAATGGCTTAATTATATTTCAACAATTTTTTTATAGCAGCTACCGAGTTACAAAGTTGTGTGCTATATGATGTCTTTCTTTAAAGGTCTCCTTTTTGGTATTTAATGTTTCTTCCTGTTACCTGTCTTGTACAGCCAGATCCATACTGGCTACCTTTTTGTTCAGCGCCTAGTACAGCTGTAGAGGCAATAAAGTGCTGTGTGTTTTTGTCTTATAGTGATACTTTTGTTGACATGATTTTTTTAAAGAATTATTTTATTTAACTTTATTTATTATTATATCATTATTATTTTTCAGTTTGATCAGAGAGAGACAGGGAGAGAGAGAGGAAGTGAGAAAGCAAGCCACCAGGTCCGAGACTTGAACCGTGGTCGGCCATGTGGGGAGTCCAGCGCCTTTAACCACCACGCCACTTGCCGGCCCCTTGTAGTGATACTTTTGTAACACACAGTTTGTTGTAATAGGAAACCTCTTGTGCTTGTATCCTGCGTAGATTTTAGCATAGTTCTTTGTTCACAGAGAACATTCAATAAATAATCATTAACCAAATGGAATCATCAATGACAGTGTTTGAGTAAGTTTCTCCTGATTAATGTAATATAGCCTTAGGCTGTACCTTACTCAGTGAATAAAAAATTCTCATTTAAAATATAATCGTTGCAATAGATTATATTTTTCTGAATAGAACAAAGATACCTGATATTTTTTCTATAATTTTTTTAAGAGAGATTTTTGCTCTGTGGCACATGCGCTTACCAGAGAGTCAGAGACAGAGAGAGAGAGAGACAGAAAGCGAGAAAATCACCCTCCCTCCCCCTTGGGGGTGGGGATAGCCACACTTCAATCCCTTCTCCTCTATTCTCCTCTCAGGATTTTGGGCACCATGCCTACACACACAGCTTGAGTTTTAAGCTATGGGGTCCAGGACTCAAACCAAAGTCAACTACGTGAAAGTCCAGTAACATAACCATCATGCCATCTACTAGTCCCCTGTAAATACTTTTTGAGTAATATTTTTGTAACCCAGATTTAACACTATTTCTGTAGAAG
Organism: Tupaia tana; assembly: GCA_026018925.1. Classification (NCBI taxonomy): domain Eukaryota; kingdom Metazoa; phylum Chordata; class Mammalia; order Scandentia; family Tupaiidae; genus Tupaia; species Tupaia tana. The sequence continues at coordinate 22,695,965 of JAKSZU010000020.1, read as the reverse complement.
TTTGTATGCTATCACAGAAATTCATCTAGAGTAGCATAGCATGGAATCTATGTGAATTACAAATTAAAGGTCTCTTTAAAAATCTGCTTTATTTAATGAGTTCTGTATGTTGCTAGAGAACAATATTTTATTTAACTTTTAAAATTCTTTTTTTTTTAAAATGAAACCAGTACAATTAAGACATAAAAATTGTATTTGTAAGTGTATTCAAAAAGATGGCAATAATTTGTTTTCTTTGGCTAGGTCCTGGGAACACCAACAAGGGAGCAAATTAGAGAAATGAACCCAAACTACACAGAATTCAAATTCCCACAAATTAAGGCACATCCTTGGACTAAGGTGAGTCAAAATGAGGGTTTTTTTTGTTTTGTTTTAAAGCACATTGAACAGTAGTTAAAATATTACTTGGGTTTCTCAATGCTCTTAAACTACACTGTTTTGAAACCATATAACTACTTGAATACAGGTGTGCAGCAGTTCTGCATATAAAGTTCACCAAGTAGTTGTATTTCAGTGTTTCACTGACAGTGTATAGTTTCATTCCCACTGATTTCCTGTAGACAGTTCCCAGCCTGGATTTTTATTTGCAAGGTAAGGACAATGTACCTATATCATTAAAATAAAGAATTGACTAAGAACAGGATCTTATATGTAAATTATGACAACCTAAAATACAGAAGTTGATTTATTTTATTTACATAGAGGGGTATAGTTTAGTATCATATAGCATATGATAATGTGCATTTCACATGTTTTCTTTATTTAAACTACTAGAACACAGACCTTATATAGATGATATTATGTGGTTTTCTTCTCTTGCTTATTTTCCTGTTGGTATTTTGAGAGCAGGATTAAAAAGCAGGTGTAATCTTGCTGGGAGTATATATTGAAAGGTGATTTGTTAATCAGATATCACTAGCCATTGGAAAAGCCTGTTCCTAAATGGAACCCATTGTAAAGAGCATAACTACTAATTTACCAGGAGACTTTTTTTCCTCTAATATTTAATTGGAATGATTTTAAGAGAGATTTTATTGAAAACATTTTTAACCTCAATTTGATATTTGAGATTTAAGTGTGCAGCAAAAAAATAGAATATCTTAGTAGTGTATATAACTAGAGTAAATTACTAGCTTCTTCATTTTACAGGTTCAGAAGCTCTAGCCAAAGATACCAAGTGACTTATCAAAGATTACATCAGTAGTTAGTGGAAGAAGCCAAGATTAACCTATTACTTGTGTGAATGCATGCACGCATGTATGCATGTTTGTGTGTGTGTGTGTGTGTGTAATGTCAGATCGTTTATTTTTCTTTAAATAAATTTTATTATGTATATTTGAGGTGTACAACATGATGTTATAGGATACATATTGATATATAGATGCATACAGATAGTACAGTTATTACTATAGTGAAGCAGATTAACATATATCATCATATTTATTTATTTTTAGGTTTTTGCCGTAGGGTGCATGCGCTTGCTAGAGACAGAGAGACAGTGAGAGGGAGAGTGAGAAGTCACCCCTAGGAGGGAATGGCCATGCCACAATCCATTCTCCTGGGATTTTAAGCACACACTCATGTACACACATGCACCACATGTGACTTTCAAGCCACTGGGTCCAGGATTCGAACTGTGGTCATCCATGTGACAATATGCCTTAACTACCACGCCACCTACTGGTGCCTCACTTAGTTACTTTTGTGTGTGTGTGTGTGTGTGTGTGTGTGAGAGAGAGAGAGAGAGAGAGAGAGAGAGAGAGAAGAGTAGCTCAAACATGTTTATTTAACAGAAAATCTGTAGTACACTACAGTTTTATTAACTTTAGTCCTCATGTTGTACATTATGTCCTTAAGACTTTATCTTGTATATTTGTCATTTTGTATCCTATGAGTTATATCTCCCCATTTTCTCCCTCCCTCCCCACCTGTTTCATTTTCTGTCTCTGTACTTGAGCTCTCTCTCTCTCTCTTTTTTTTAATCATTCCACATATAAGTGAGATCATGCAGTATCTTTCATTCTGTGTCTGCTTATTTCACTGAATATAATATGTTCCAGGTCTATCCATGTTGGGCAAATGACAGGACTTCCTTTTTTTTAAAGGTTGAATAATATTCCATTGTGTCTATATCTGTGTGTGTGTTTGTGTGTGTGTCATACCACGTTGTCTTTATCTGTTTATCCCTCCATGGGTATTTTGGTTGTTTGCTCATCTTGGCTTGTTGTGAATAATACCACAGTGAACATGGAAGTGGAGAGATCTAAAAGATGACGATTTCATCTCATTTGGGTATATATCCAGAAAAGCGATTACTGGGTTGTATGGTGGTTCTATTTTTCCTTTCTTTAGGACCCCTCCATATTGTCTTCCATAATGACTATATCAATTCGTATTCCCACAAGCAGTGTATTAGAGTTCCCTTTTCTCCAAACTCTCACCACATTTGTTATCACTTGTCTTTTTGATCATAGTCATCCTTATAAATGTGAGTTGAGTCTCATAGTGGTTTTAATTTGCTTTCTTTTATGATTAAAGATGTTGAGCACTTTCTCACATACCCCTAAGCCATTTTTATGTCCTTGAAGAACTGTTAGCTCCTTTATCCATTTTTAAATAATGCCAGATTTTTAAAACTTCTAGTTGTATGCCATACACTCCCTTCTACACACCATTTATTTATATCTCATTATATAATCATGGGTTAAAAATGGTTAACTTTCTGATAGTTACTAGTCCATTAGTGTGTTGCTAAACAGAAATACCAGAGACTGGGTGATTTATAATGAATAAAAGTTTATTATAGTCACAATTCTGGTAGCTGGAAAGTCCAAGGGCACGTGACCAGCATGTGACTGGCCTCTGGTGCTATGTCACTTGTCCGCAGGCTGAGCAGGGGGGAGTGCATGGGAAGACACGGCGGTGCCTGCCGACATTGAAGGCTAGTTTTTGTCTTTCAGTACACTGACTCGTATGTCATTCTTGTCTGGTTAGGTGCCTGCCCATATGAAGGGCAGGTCTTTAAAGATCTTACCATATCCCAGTGCCATTATATTAGAAAAAAATCCCCCACTTTTCCCATTTTTTTCTTATTTTGTTAGGAATCAACCAAATTCCAACAGATAGAACATCGGGGACTAAACCATTATCGAAAACATTGCAGTTTTTTAAGCAGGGATGTCCTATATTTTAAAATGTACATATAACACTTTACTTTGTACATTGATAAGTTCATTTGTTGGTTATAGAACTTTTATAGTTAGAAGTGAAGTATGGTAGGGCTATAGATGAACTAAGTTAAACTCCCTAAAATCAAAACATCTCCCTTTCTCTTACACCACGATATTATGATTCTAGTTACTTTCCTTCAAGTTCTCACATTCTCATTACCTCTCTTCTATAAATCCTCTTGTTATTATTTATTTCCTATTTGGAATCAAAAACATCATTCATATTTTAGGGTCAAAATTATAGGTTGTAGCTTTTACTGGCCAAGAGACCAAAATGTTGTCCCTCCTTTTTTAAAACTTGTGTTAAGCACTAGAAAGTCTGAAATAAAATTTTCCTTTGTGCTCAAGGCTTATTTATTTATTTGTGTATTTTTTTATTGCCAGAGGATCTATGTACTTGTGGAGTGCAGAGACTGAGAAAAAACTTCCCCCAACCGGTTGTGGTCATGTTCCAGTCTCTTGTCCATTTTTCCATCCTGTCAAAATTTTTGGTACCCACTCACATGTGCCCTTTGTGTTTTTCAAGCCATGGGGCCCAGGATTTGAACTGTGGTCAGGCATGTGGGATCCAGCTTCTTTAACTACTAGGCAAGGGGCCAGACACTCAAGGTTTATTTTTAATCTGGGACAGAGGTCTTATAGTTAGGAGCTCTCACCTGGCTGTAAACTCAGAGAATCCCAGGTAGCCTGTTGGGATTTAGGGGCTGAGTTTCAGTTTGGATCCATTAACATTATTCCAAGTTGAAACGTTTATAATTTCTGAACCATGTCAAGGGGAACAACAAAGAATTATGTGTACTGGGACCAGCAGTTAGCGTAATGGCTATGTCGCTGGACTCCCATGTAGTCGGACCCGGTGGCTTAAAACTCACGCCGGGCGCGTGTGCGTGCGTGCCCAAGATCCCGAGAGGAGAATGGAGGAGAAGGGATTGCGGCGTGGCCATCCCCCCGGGGGGTGATTTCTCGCTTTCTGTCTCTCTGTCTCTCTCTGTCTGTCTGGCGAGCGCACGCACCCTGTAGCAAAAACCTCTCAAAAAAACAAACAAACAAAAAAAGAATTATGTGTACTGAATAAATATAGGGAAATAGTTCAGAATGCTAATGGTAGTTTAAATGAAAAGAGTTGCTAGTGATTTTTCTTTGTTTTACCTATCCATATTACCACATTTTTTTTTTAACAACTGAGTTATTTTTACAAAGAAAGAGGGGAATTTTTTGGTGTAATCTAAGTATTCATTACATTTTACCCTTATTGTAGAATATGTGAAAAATACAATGCTGAAATTGAGATGATGAGATTCCATTTAAGAGTTCCCATATGTGATTTTTTGATTGAAGCCTACTACCAGTATCAGTGTGTGTCATAATCTGCTTTTCCCCCTGGATTGTATCTTTCTAAAGCAAGTATTAGCCCGTGTGAATGTGCAGAGTGATTGATGATGATTCAGATGCATCCAGCAGAAGAGCTCTAGTAAATTTGTATGCTTTAAACTTTCCTGTTTCCTGTTGGATTTCTGATGTGTCTATATCTAACACTAGTGCTGTTCAAGCTTAAATAATCTAAACAAAGCCCTTTTATTTGTGTTTTCCATCCTGTATCACTTGTAGGATAATTACTCAATTCTCCCACCATTTTTGTCTATTAAAACTATGAACCTTTCATTCATATTGTATTTTGTTGTTGGTTTTTTTTTTTAGGTTTCCTTTTTTTTTTCTTTTTTTCTTTCTTTCCTTCCTTCTTTCTTTCTTCCTTTTTTTTTTTTTTTTTTCCTGCCATAGAGCATGTGTGCTTGACAGAGAGAGATAAAGTGAGAAATCACCTCCTAGGGGAGATGAACACACCACAAGCCCTTCTCCTCCATTCTCCTCTTAGGATTTTGGGCATGTGCACACACATGCCCAGTGTGATTTTCAAGCAACCAGCTCCAGGACTTGAACCATGGTCGGCCGTGTGGGAATCCAGTGCCTTAACCTTCATGCTACCTGCTATCCCCTCATATAGTGTTATTTAACGTAATTTTGCTTTTACTTTGTACATATGCATCATGTAATAAGTATAATGAAGTAAATTTCTCATTAGTGTATATAACTAGGATGGGGTTAATGTGATTGTAGACACAAAAGCAAATTCAGGTACAGAACTTCCATGATTCTACTTTGTCATCGAGATGCAGAATAAGGTTTTATCAAAATAAAAATTAAAAATTGAAATTCATAGAGGAGAACTAAACCTCCCCCACTCCCATATGTTAGTGGACAGCATCTTGAGAAATGCTGTCTTATGGTAGGCAGCCAATAAAATTCATACATAATGTTCTCTAAAGAGAAGAGTGTTTTGAACTTGGAAGGTAGGTAACCAGGAGTCTGGAAACAAGAATTGCTTTGCCTCTATTACTGTCTTCTGTTGGAACCCACTCCAGTCCCATTTTCTGAAGCTGTGGGCTTGTAAACTCTGGCTTCCTTAGGTTGCAGTGTAGTGCAGCTGTATCCCCAGGATTGGGAGTTGGTGTTCTCAAAAAAGTGGGCAGAAGTAAAGAAAAAGGGAGAAAATATCTCTGTGGAAACATTGAGATGAAATGCAAGTATACAACAGAAACACAAAACACTGAGATGATCCTAGTGTAATGTATGGCTAGAATTTTAAGGACTTAAGAATCTGTTAAATTGCCCTTGTATATTACATAATAACTAGTGTTACCTATTTAATTAACAAAGCACTTGTAGGTTAAGTAGGAAAGGAATTAAACGCCAGTGTTTTGAAACATGGACCATTATTGAGAGTGGAGTTGGGTGGTCCAGGACGCCTACATTGGTGTATGCTGTACACTTCAAAGAAGAAAAGTCAGGTGGAAAGCAAAAGGAAGTGATGCAAAAGTAGATTGAGAATGAGATAGAGACAGATTGATCCAAGAAAAGAGGAAGCTTAAATTTCACACTTAGTACATGGAAGTGTGGTTAAATGACAGGCTGTTTGATATGAAGTAAAGATTTTATTTAAACACTGCTGCTGTTTTTGCCTCAGCTTTTTTCTTTTGTAAAATGGTTATCTGTCTTCTCTCAGGATTCTTTTGAAAATACTATTATATATATATATATATATATATATATATATATATATATATATATATTAAAAGATTGTTTTAGTTCTCATAACTGTGAAGGTTCTACCTCAAATATAGTTCTCTGAATTATCCTCTCTGCCGCATTGACCTTAGTTAAGGCCATCATCGTATAATAGGATTTTTAAAGCCACCTCTTACCTTCTGATTTTGCTCCTTCAGTTTACATCATTTCAGTCCATCCTCCTGATTGCTGTTGGAGTTAGTTTTCTTAAAAAGCACAGATGCCATCACTCCTATTTAAAATTCTTCTCTGATTTCTCATAGCTTTTAGAAAAATTGAGCATAATATACATGGGCTCTTCAAAAAGTTTGTGGAAAATGCTTATGTAAAAAAACCATAGGGACAGCTGGTAGCATGGCAGTTAAGGCAGCTGTATTTCATCTGGCCACAGTGTCTTTTGAGTCCCAGACCTGCGATGCTGTGTGCATGTGCATGAGTTCCCAAAATCCCTAGAGGAGAGTGGAGGAAAAGAGATTGTATCTTGGCCATTACCGGAGAGGAGTGATTTCTCACTTTCTCTATCTCTCTCTGGCGAGTGCAAACAACCTATAGCATTTAAGAGAGAAAGAAAGAAAGAAAGAAAGAAAGAAAGAAAGAAAGAAAGAAAGAAAGAAAGAAAGAAAGAAAGAAATTTAATATAGAGATTTCAAAAATTTTTGCACCAAAATAAACTTGTACTTTACTTCCTTTTTTCATGACCTTTTTGATGTCTCTTTGTGGAAACAAAGACAAGAGTGATGCAGTGTTCCAGCTACTATGCTTGTCTAATTATTCATTGCTTGCTTCTTTGCTCTCAAAGGTGTCTCAGTTTGGATTACAGATTATTCAGTTGCTCTTTTTTGTTCTTCTCTACCTTTCTTTTCCAGAAAAAAAGAGGATACTCAGTTCTTAGCTTCTTCCTAATCATCTCTGAGGTAGATAGTTGCTTGAACCCAGTCTCTTTTCCTAAGCAATCCTAGCTTCCTCCATCCTTAAGTGCATGTTGTTCGGTAGAGTCTCCTTATATAGAGGAGGTGGACTGCTGAAGGAATAATATTTGCTTCTGTGTAGAAAAGGTTACAAATTATAGCCTAGGTGATTATCTCTCAAGATGGGGAGGTGTGAGTGAAAAGGGAGTATTCCTATATTCTTGAGAAGTCCAGCCTGACTGCAATAACTGTTAGGGTGTCGAGAAAGTCATGATGTATTTTTCTATGTTTTTCTCTGTAAAAGTGTATCATGACTTTGCTGACAACCCAATAGTTCATGAATGATGATGGTTAAATTGAATAAGTGGACATTTGATAAATTACTTTCCAGTGAATGATGTTAGAGGGAAAAATGACATTGCCAGTTAAATGCTGCTGTCTACATGTGTGTAATTTCCCTTACAAGTAGTAGAAGTTGGGAAAAGTCAGTAATTCCTTTAATTAATGCAGCTGAAATTTATTGGATGCTTGCTCTGTCATCACTAAGCAAAGAATTCTTTGTTCTTTGTTTCTAAGGAAAGAATTCTTTTAAGGAGAAAGTTAGAAAACAGTAGTCTTGAACTGTATTCAGTTTGTGTGTTTACTCTGTTAGATAATAACCTCAAACATAACAGCTTTACTTAGCAGGTGGACTCTCCAAAAGTTAGTTTTCAATAGATTCTTGTAATCATTTTTGATAGTGTGAGTGAATTGAATCACCTTGTTTGTCAGTGCCTCATTAAACATTGTATAAAAGCATGTAAATTATGACCAAAGAATGTTTTCAAAAACAGTGTGGACTGATTAATTATTAAATTATTTACTACATATGAGCACTTAAGTAGACTTAATTTCTTTTCTTAGTTCCTTAACATAATTAACTACTCAACAGATAACATGGCATGGTCTTTTAATTCTGTGTTTTAGGTTTACACGTTGTAGATAATATTCAATGATTAATATACTACTTCAGAGCTAGTATTGAGATTGTTCTTTAGGAATATTCATAGTTTACAGTTTTTAAAATGAAATACTTAAGTTTTGTATGTGACCCAAAAACAGTGTCCTCATTGTATACTTATTGTAAGGAAAACTCATGAGGAGTAGTTTTAGAATAGACACAGTACTTGTTTTGTGTTCTATTAATTATCACTATCACTGTCCACAGCCCTAAAAAAAAAAAAAAAAGCATTTTCATATTGCTCTTATTTGGCTGCTTAATGTCATAGAAGTGCTGAGAACCAATGCTGTGACAAGAACCTTAACCATAGGCTTTGATAATGGTGTATGTGACTGCTTATAAATGGCCATTTTAAAACGTTTTAAAGATTAAGTCATAACAGGAAGCTCTAGGTTGAAATTTAATGGCCAAAGTCCCTTCTAGGGCATGTAGAAGGGAAACTACCTCTGTCACTTTTGAGTTATCCAAATGCAGGTTTAGTTTTGAAAAATTCATTTAAGGATTTGTTAGCATTTGTTCAATACCATAAGAGATTTTCTTTTTTAAAAAATGAATTTTTTTCTGTTACTTTTGTTCTATGGATTAGTATGTGTAATGAGAGTTGATACTTGTCTCGGTTTAAGAAAATGAGTTGCTGCATAGGTGAGGTAGTATTTGAATCACTTTAAAAGTTCATGTCAGTGTTTTGGTTCTTTTCCATTTTTCTTTTCTTTCTTTTTTTTTTTTTCCGATTACTTTTTTTCTTTGTTTAGTTTTATTCTGTTCTGTTTATTTACTTTTGTTTTTAGTTTTTAACAGGGAGTTTGGGACCTCCATGGCCTTGCTGCATACTTGGCTGGCCATATTTAGTCTGCGCACTAATTGTTAGTTGGCCCAGTTTAGTCTTATTTTGTGCTCTCAGTTCTTTTAGTCTAGTTTTCTATTTTTTGTCCACCTGGTTGTGTTTTAGTTCATGAGAGATTTTTATTCTGATGGGCCGGATTTTAATCCGTGTACTAAATTTTAGTCTGCAGACTAAAAGTAATCCGCGGATTATTATTTTTGCAAAATATTTAATTCCCCCACTGGAAACTATCCTAAAAGAATGTTAAATTCTCTTAGAATAGCCAAGGGAGTTCACAGCTACTGGTGAGTTCTGCCATTTTTTGTTCTCAATACCTAGACATAATAGACCCTACTACCTCCCTTGCATATTTGGCTCAGTTGTGCCTAGGTGTTGGTGTACATTACTACACGTGTCACCTGTAACTGTGACTGTCCCTTAGTTGTATTGTTTATTGTATATATTTTTGTTTAGTTTTCGGTGGGCGAATTGGGCCTATTTGCAGATGTAATTGTGTTGAATTTGTAGTGCTCAGAGGTATAGGATTTTATTTTTTTCCAGTGAGTTTTTCCACAAACAAGAAAATGTTCTATATTTATTTTTCCTAAGTAATGGGTGCAAGAGTATGAGGGGGCAAAGCCCACAGTAGAACAAGGAAGTTTATGCCCGCACTCCTGAGGTGATATGTCAACTTCCTGAAGAGTTCTAAGATATGAGAATGTCAGCAAATAAACCTCTTTTAGCAGGGAAGTCAATCCAAAATGGAGAATAATCCGCGGTGGCCTGATCCTTCTTAGCACACACAAATTGAAATATTTGGCTTAAAATCTATAGCAATATAGATTAATTATATTTATTACTTTTCTGTCATCACTAATAATTTAGCAAAAAAATGTTTATACTGTATAACTGGAACACATTAATAGATAAAAATTAGCATATTGGGAACTAAATATCTTTACAAGCAGGCTAATGTGCCCCCCTCCAGCCATGTTTATGGATGGTGAATCCAGGTCTAGAAGACCACTTTACTTTGGGAACTTTACTTCTAGATTTCATTTTGATTTTAACTTTTTTTGGTTTTGTATTTTTTTAATAAACGCACTGGCATTGGAACATAATAAGCTAAAATTAAAATGTTTCTTTACTGTGCCTCACCATTGCACAATCAAAATTTTTTTGCATACACTGTGGTGAAATAATTTTTAAAACTTGGACTTGCTACTGTGGAGACTGATGTTTAAAGTTTTTAACTGTATAAACATTTTCTATGTCCCCCCACACCATGGATTTCTTATAACATTGGATATATTTTTCCTTGCTGGACTATTCTCTTTTGGATTGACTTCCCCTGTTTGGATTATTTCACTGCATTATCATCTTTAGGATTCGTCAGGAACAGGACATTTCACCTCAGGAGTGCGGGTATGTACTAATTTTTTTTTTTTCCCAAAATTTCAGGGCAGGTCTATAAAACTAGGGGGAAATCTTTTTTGAAAGGCTAAACAATTATTCATTCTTGAAATGTAATAGTAAAAACAACATAGGTCACTGTGACTTCTGTTTTTATTCATTGTATGGTATAAGTTTTACTTATGGTGTACTTAGATTGTCAGTCTCCTGGGCGATTCATTGACATCTAGACTGAAGTTTAGGAATTGTGAGGTTTTAAAATTACTATTATCAGAATAAATGTTGACAAAGATCCATGGCCAAAGAGTCTGAGTCTTAAGCAGTTTCAATGAGTAAGGAATGAAGTGGCAATAGAAACTTCCTTATCAAAGGCCAAATTTCAGTAGTTGTTGGTTTTCTTTTCTTTAGACACAAGGATAATTCAGAAGAGCTAGTTCTAGTTTGGCCTGTAATTTTTGGAAGTTGCATGCTACCACATCTTTTATTATGGTCAAAAATCTGCACTCTAAGATAATGGGTTTTGAGCCCACATGATTTTCCACTTCACCTTTATCCACGACTGCTGAACCAAGGCTTTTCTCATCAGGAATCAGAGTTTAAAGTAGCAGCAGATACTTTTTTAAAGGCAGGTTAAATCTTGATTTTAATGTAGACTTTTGGAATGAATTCTTTTATTTATCTTTAACTCTTTGACTCCATGAGTTAGGATTCCCTAACAAATGAGCTAGTATTAATAGATGATTACTTGTAGCCAGTAAAACACCAGAAGGATATGGGTGACTTAAAAAAAAAAAATCAGAAGCTAGCTTACAATAGTGGCTTATTAATAGTTTTAACACAAAACCTTCATTAATGAAAGGTTAACAAACCTTCATTATAAACCATGAAAATTTCTCATTTAAAAGAACTTACCTACCCTATGTATTTAAAATGTTGTCAGGAGATATTTTCTTGGTGCTACTTTTAATTCAACTCATGTGCTACCATATTGTTGCAAAAGCATTTTGAATTAGCTAGCAAAATAAAACCATATACTGTCAAATAGATGCATAGTGCCCTCAGGGATAAATATGTTAGTAATATTTAATATTTCTATGAGAAATTTTTCAAGTTTTCCCACTGATTATTTTCTTTTTACATTCTGGATTTGATTTGAAGCTTGGGAGCAAGAAAGTGGAAAATGACTAAGAACAGTGGAAAATGTAAATATTTCAAATAATACAGTAACTTTAAAGTTTTTTTTTTCACAAAGGCAAATCAGAGTACTCTAAAGAATAAAGATAAGGCAGTTTTTTTTTTTAGTTACAGAGGACTTTATAACATAGCCATTAAATTGACTACAGTCTTTAAGATTAAAAAAAAAATTCCTAAGATCAACCCAGTTTCTCAGTTCCCATGGGAAATGTCTTTTTCAATAGTAAACTATGTAAAGACAGAAGTAGGGAGCAAAGCTATTTTCACCATCGGAAGGACTCATAAAAAGTCTCTTGAAAATATAATGAGCACTGTAGTTATAACTAATTCTCCTACCTTCAGCCTAAATGATTGTTACCCACATGTCTACATGAGCCATTCTCATTGGGAAACCTCAGCCTCGCAGGCTCCTCCATGACCTGTCACAATCTGCATGTCTTTTCCACATGTATGGGTCTATTTGCCTTCCTTGGTACATGTCCCCTTCACTTGTTGTGTCTGTTTACCTGCACCAACATACCTTTTATTTGGTTGTGTGTTCTTCCTATCAAGGGTTGTGTTTCATTTTTTCTTCAGTTTCAGAGGCTATTTTCATTCATGTTTATTTCTGTTCCTTTCCTCTCTGGTTTTGTTCTTTAACTGGCCAAAATTTAAAGTTAGGTGTATTTTCAGAGTTTTGTATATTGATTAGTTTTGTTTAAGATGTAGATAAGTAGAAAGCTATTTATTCCTTTAAGAAAATTAATTTAATTGCATTTAGCCTTCATGACTTTTTTCTGTGACTTAATAGGTCTTAATAAAAAACTGCATTTTTCTCTCCCTGATTCAAACCTTTAAACCATTAAAATGAGAACAATCCGAATATGTTCATGTTAACAGCTATTTGAGAAAACAGTATCAGACACTTTGCCAAATTCTAGATATCCAAGAATTTCTGCAAATAATAATAGGCTCTTTATATTGAGGAGATAATACCAAAACATTAGCATTTTTGGAGATATTGATTGCTAAATTTGAATAGTACCATCCATTATTGACAACTGTTGTACTAAAAATAATGCATAAAAGAGGCAATCTCTTGTTTCTGCCACAGCGGTCAAATTTTTAAAGTTTTTTTTTTATATTCTTCAGCCTTTCTCATGTACCTGTCATATCTTATATGCATGTTTTATTGTACTGCTACATGATTAGCATATGTATGTTTTTCTTAGAGCTTTTCTCATACGGTCTTTAATTAGCAGTTCACTCCAGTGTGGTGAATCATACGCAGTTAACTCTTTTCATTCTAGAAGGAAGGCTCCTTTCCCCAAGTGCAATCATGTTTTGCACATGGTGGGAATTAACTCAGTACTCAAAGAGTTTTGTTTAAATTCTTATAATAAAACATTAACTGTCCTCCTTTCTTTTGTACTGCAGGTCTTCCGACCTCGAACTCCGCCAGAGGCAATTGCACTGTGTAGCCGTCTGCTGGAATATACACCAACTGCCCGATTGACGCCACTGGAAGCTTGTGCGCATTCATTTTTTGATGAATTACGGGACCCAAATGTCAAACTACCAAATGGGCGAGATACACCTGCACTCTTCAACTTCACCACTCAAGGTAATTCGAAACACTTAGCTCATTTACCATTTCTGAGAAAGCTTATACACTGAGTATGAAATAATGGGGGTGTTTTCTTGCTTTCTGTCTCTCTGGCACACGTATGTGCCCTCTAGCAAAAAACTGGCTATGTTGTTGGACTCTAAGACAAAGAATATGTCAAGACTGTTCTGACTGTATAAAGCTGATCAGGGACTATTTGTAATGTTGTTTTAGTTACTGGCTATCCCATTTTTAAGAAGAATATTAGTGAATGAGGAATAGGGTATACAAAGAAGCAGCATTGACTATAGAGCCTAGAAAAGAGAAGACTTGATATATCCCTGATAACTGTCCAGAAATATCCAGAAATAACCAAGGATTGACTTAAAAAGAAAAGAGTAATCATACGTTCCTTTTCCAAATTGAAAATAGTAGTAGTAAGCTGGCCCTGTTGCCTAATGGTTAGGGCAGCTAGCTTCCACATGGCCAACCAGCTGCATGCAGCTCATATCTTAGCCCTGCAGCTTGATAAGCACAGTAGGTGCTTGTGTACATGTTTGCCACAAATCCCGACAAAACAGGAAATGGAGAAGGGATTGTGACAAGACCCACTAGGAGGAACTTTCTCTGTCTCTCTCTGATGAGCACATGCACCCTTCTGGCAATTAGAAAGAAAGAAAAGAAAATAGTAGCAGAAAATTAGAGAACTGTATATATTTGGACTTACCAAAAAGACTTTAGTCTGAGGCACTAATAGAGATTAGATAAAATTATTGGCAAGTCAGTGAAGAAATCTGCAGTTGTTTAACATTGAAACAAGTTTCAAAATATTGATCTCTGTATGTCAAAATATTCAAGAAAGAGCTGGATGATGTAAATATTGTATGTAGGATTACTTCAGTTTTGCAGAAGATTAAACTAGGAGATTCTATTGTGTGATTCCATGTCAGAAGTTTTAGAACTCTTGAGAAAATAAATTTAATTCTTACTGCTTTAGTTCTAATCGAGTAATATATGTAAATTAATATATGTAAATTTGAAGATAGAAGGTATGGGGAAAATTATAATCACAAGTCCAAAACAATTTTAGCCTTCAGACAATTACTTTTTATAATATTTTAATTGCATTTTATAGTGTAGCTCTTTTTTAACCACTAGTGATAATCCTTGAATATAAAATAATCTTTTATTTTCCTAAGAAGATCCTGAACAATTTTTTTGGCAAATGTGAACATATTTGAAATTATATATTAATTAGGTGAGGTGATGTATTAACTTAGAAATTTTGGGACCAGCAGTTGGCATAATGGCTATTTCACTAGACTCCCATGTAATCGACCACGATTTGAGTCCCAGACCCAGTGGCTTAAACTCATGCCAGGTGTGTGTGCGTGCATGCCCAAGATTTGGAGAGGAGAATGGAGGAGAAGGGATTGCGGCGTGGCCATCCCCTCTGGGGGGTGATTTCTCGCTTTCTGTCTCATTCTCTGTCTTTCTGGCGAGGGCACATGCCCTATAGCAAAAACCTCTCCAAAAAAAAAGAAGAAAAGAAATCTTTTGTTTGTATTTTTTTAATATATATTCAGTCACTGTGTATAATTATAGCATGGATAATGAATTTTCCCAGCATGAATACATTGTATATTAGTTCAGTCAAAGATATTATTACACACATCATCAACAGATAGTTTTCCATTTTTGTGTCTCTTAAATGTTTTGCTTCTTTCTTTTTGTTAATTTTATACATTTAACCACAATATATCACTTAGCTTGTAACTTCTTTCTTTTTCTCCTTGATTCTCTTCCTCTCATCCTTCCCCATTTTCCACCCCCTCCAGCACTATCTCTAGTATCCACATTGCTCTTCATGGTTTTATACCTTTCAGTCTTTGAGTTTCTGCCGTAGTGTTCAGTCATTCAGTATATATTGAGTGGGGACATACAATGAGTCTGTTTTAGGACCTGGCTTGCTCTGCTTAGTAGTAAATATTTAATATTCATCCACTTTCTATCAAATGGCAGGGTCCCTTTTTCTGGCTGAGTAGTATTCCATAGGGTATATGTTCTACACATTTTCAATCTGTTTATCTATTCTTGGACATTTGGGTTGGTTCCATGTCTTAGCAGTTGTGAATAATGCCACAATAAACATGGATGTGGAAGTGTTTTTCCTACTGAGTGTATTCCTCTCTTTTCCCAGGAGTGGAATTGCTGGATCATGTGATAGTTCTACTTGTAGGTCCTTGGGGAACCTCTGTATTGCTCTCCATAGTGGCTACTAATTTACATTCCCACCAAAGTGTAGGAGAGTTCTCTTTTTTACCATAGCCTCTCTAGCACAAATCTTGCTTTTGTACATCTCAAATTTCATGAAAAATTTTTGTTCAGACTCTTCTTATGCATCTTCTATATCTGTGTCTTTGTAATCAATAGAGCTACTTTTCGAGTCATAGTTTTTTAGGTTATATCACCTAAATGTTTTTGTTATAAACCACTTTTATAAAACTTTGAGGACATCATTGAAAATTCTACAAGAACCCACTTACATAACATGTTTTATTTTATTTTGTACTATAGGTGTGTATTTACTATCTACACAAAGTAACTACTAGAATATTTTTCCGGTGGTCTCTAGGGGTCATTTGGTGGCACAGTAGTAAAATGCTTATGGCTAACTCCGGTGGGAAATTTCAGGGCTCACATCTGGAGATCTTGAGTATGCTGGGCATGCACTTGCCCATGGTCCAGGGCTAGGTAGGGTAGATCACGGCATCAGGGCCTTCTTGGGAGTACTGTCTCTGTATGTGTATATCTCTCATTTATGAAAGAAAGGAATGAATAGTTGTTTTTTTTTATTTTTTCATAAATAAATAAAGTGACCTCCAAAAGGCTTGTGTACAGTAACATCCAGCACTTACAACTATGAATTCTTATCATGAGGAACTACTAAATTAGTGTTAAATTTCTTTGCTTTCTTTTTTCCAATTCTCTCAGATCTTCAAGTTTAAAGAACAGTTTTAATTGCGGTTTTCTTCCACACCATCTTTTCCAAATAGTACTACTCTATTGCTCAAAACAAAATAGTCAACATTTTTGACAAGATATTTATGATGGATAGATTTTTAGAGAGTAGTTCTTATTTTGAGACATATCTAATACATATTCTTCTGCATGTTTGTGCACATGCCCTCATTTATATATTGATAAAAGTTAGATGCTACTTAAACTTTTTATTTGGTTAGGCTGAAATTCAGAGTTCTGTTCTTCTGTATGCATGTGCCATTTTAAAGTAATTATATGATTCTTTTACTGCTAGGTAAAGTTTGTCTTTATTACTAGAGAAAATAAAATTTAAAAACTAAATTTGCATTTATGAATTTCTAAAAGATTTCTCAAATTTCACCTTTTAAAAAAAAACTGAAATTCAACATAAGATGAGCCATTTTAAAGTAAAAACAGTTTAGTAGCATTTAGTACATTTCACAGTGCTGTGCATTAACCACCTTTATCAAGGTCCAAAATATTTTCATTGCTCCTAAAGAAAACCTGTTCCCATTAGCAGTGACTTTCTGTTAATCCCCTTCCTGGCCCTTGGTAATCACCAGTTTGTTTTCTATCAGTGTGGATTAACTTATTCTGGATATTTCATGTAAATAAAACTATATAACTATATAATATGACCTTTTTTGTCTGTTTTGAAAACGGTGGAAGAACTTTGATAATTGGGTCATTTTTATACTGTAGCCAATAAAATCAATTAACTTTAATGTACTTAGAAACCCCCAAATTGGGGACCAGCAGTTGGTGTAATGGCCATGTCGCTGGACTCCCGAATAGTCGACTGCAGTTCAAGTCCTGGACCCAGTGGCTTAAACTCATACCGGGCGTGTGTGCATGCGTGCCCAAGATCCTGAAAGGAGAATGGAGGAGGAGGGATTGAGGAGTGGCCATCCACCATGGACGGGTGATTTCTCACTTTCTGTCTCTCTGTCTCTCTCTCTCTGATGAGTGCATGCGCCCTATAGCAAAAACCTCTCAAAAAAAAAAAGGAAAGAAAGAAAGAAAAGAAAACTCCAAATTGTTCTAATTCTTCAGCTTTGACACATACTTTTTGAAAGTTAAAAGAAAGGCTCAGTTTAAAGACAAATAAATTTACTTATTTCAAACTTGATCCTTCTATATCTAATATTTAAAAGGTTTTTTGAAAAAATGAAGTTTGGTTGTTTTGGTATTTAAAATGTTATATACGCTCAGTATTTCAAATGTAAATATGGCTCTGTATGTATCTGAATATGCATAGGTTTTTGTGGGTTTCAAGAGTACATATATATTTGGATGTAGTTTGTGTAGAAACAGTATGCAAATCTCTGTGGCTCTCCAAGTGTTGTGTTTCTGTGAATATCAGTGAAAAGGATGTATATGAATCTTTTTATGTATTCAAGTAGACCATGAATTATTTTTCATCAAATTAAATGTATTAAATTGAAAGTACCATCATTTGAGATAGGGCTCTCTTGTTTTTTCAGTATTAAAATGCTCTGTCTTAGCAGCTACTCTGAAATGGCTGTGTGATCACATAGTAATACTTGGTTACTTGTCCCTCCCCTTCTAAATTACTATAACAGAGTGTACCTTTCAAAGGAAAGAGGACTTACTAGATATCATTCTACATGATAACTCTGTATTCTAACTTTAGAAGTGTTTTCCAAATGGTAATCTTGTTTTCTAAGGCAAAGATGTAACTATTGTGCAGATATAACTTTAAATCCCATACCAGTTAATAGTAATTATTAGATGATCAGATAAAACTGGGTAATTCAAAGGGTTGAAGAGGGAGAACTAATCCCCCTGTTGGTTGTGTAGCAAAAGAGAATCCAGAGAGATAGAAATATTGGGTTGTCAGGAAAATCATGACACGTTTTTGCATAGAAAAATACAGCATGACTTTTCTGACAACTCAGTATTATGGATGGGGATAATTTTAGAGATTAGTGAGGTTCTCCTGTAGGCAATATAAAACCTTCTTCCATCCTCATGACAAATTTTCTGTGAAGTCTGCATCATTTCCCCCAAATAAAATAATCCATGATCTACATATAATAGATGCTCACTGAGTGTTTGAATAGGTAACACACAGTAAGTAATTAATCCATGCAAAAATACTTGGTATTTCTACTGTTCTCGTTAGTTGTTGTTGCTGTTGTTATTTTAATTAGTGAAGCTAACCTGCAATATAAACAGAGCCAGTAAGATTAAGCATTTGAGTAAAATATAATGTATTAAAGTAAAGCTTACAACAAAGCTAACCACAAGTTGATGTTCATTAAATGTACCATTGGGTAATTAGCTATAAACAGTAATTAGTATTACTCTGATAAAATCACAAGAAGTATTTCTGTGATCTGCTAGAAGGAGAGAGGTCACAGATATGGGACAGAATACTTTGAGATTCTTCTGACCACGTAAATCAGAACTCAGGAGAATAATAGAGCTCTATCATTTTTCCAGCCTTGGAGCTTCAGTGTTTCAGAATCCTCTGACTGATGGTATTATATGCATTCATACCTTGGAAACCAGGATAAACATTTGCATTCCCCCTTCTATTCATTTCTTCCTGTTATTAGATCTCAAAGGTTGGACATAGCTGAATCAGATTTTTTTTTTCAATTTAATTTTATTTTTATTCTTTTTATTTTTTTAAAACATTCTATTGCTATACATCATTTGGCTTGTAAAGAGAATTTACCCAACATGAAGTACTTCTCAGACCGATCCAGTTGAGAATACTATACATGTTTTCATTAATAGGTAATAAACCATTTCTCTGTCCCACAAATGTCATGTGTCTCTATTTTTTTCTCCCTGGTTTCCTTCTCTGTATTCTTCCCTTCTCCCCTCACCCCATTCCACATTGTCTTTAGCATCTATGACTATTTTCACTACTTTTATGTCCTCTAGTATTTCAGTCTCTACCACAGAGTGTGGATAGTTGGTATATATTAAGTAGATATATATCTTAAGAAAGATGTATCTTTCTTTTGTAGTCTTCTGCTTTAGTCAGGAATAAATCACCCGTATTTGACTACTTTCTGTCAAATGCCGGGGTCTGGTTGATTTTTATGACTGAATAGTATTCCATAGAGTATATATGCCACACTTTTTCGATCCATTCATCTGTTTGTGAACATTTGGGTTGCTTCTATGTCTTAGCAATCAGGAATAATGCTACAATAAACATTGATGTACAAACTCTTTTTCCAACTGAGCATTCTCATGTCCTTTGGGTAGATGCTTAGAAGTTGGATTGCTGGATCAAATGGTAGTTCTGTTTATGGATCTTTGAGGAACCTCTACATTGTTTTCCACAGTGACTGGACCAGTTTGCATTCTCACCAACAGTGTAAGAGAGTTAACCCGCCAACACTTATCATTTTTTGTATTTTTAATCTTCACCATTCTGACAGGGATTAGGTGATATCTCATTGTAGTTTTAATCTGCATCTCCCTTATAATGAGGGATGTTGAGCATTTCCTCATATGCTTTTTGACTGTTCATATGTCTTCCTAAGAGAGATATTTATTTAGCTCAGTTTTCCATCTTTTAATTGAGGGGTTTTTTTTTTTATTTATTTTTGTTTGTTTGTTTTTGTTTTTGTTTTTGTTTTTTCAGGTAAGCCACTTGAATTCCCTGTGTATTCTGGTTATTAGTCCCTCATCTGAGGCATAGTTTACAAAAATATTCTCCCACTCTGAGGGTTGTTGATTCACACTAATTACTGTGTCCTTTGCTGTGTAGAAACTTCTTAATGTGATATAATCCCACTTGTCTATTTTAGGGATTATTGCCCATGCTTTGGGAGTCTTATTTAAAAAGTCTGCTTACCCCAGTCTCCCAGAGTTTCCCCAGTGTTTTCCACCAGTAGTTTTATAGTTTGAGGTCTTAGGTTCAGATCTTTGATCCATTTTGCGTTGATTTTTGTTAATGGTGAAAGATAGGGATCCAGTTTCATTTCTCTGCAGATAGATAACTAGTTTTTCCAGCACCATTTGCTAAAGAGATTTTTCCTTTCCTCACTGGATTGACTGGTATCCTTTGTCAAAAATCAGTTATGTTTGGGGGTTTATTTCTGGGGTCTCTATTCTATTCCATTGGTCCACCTGTTTGTTTTTGTACCTATGTCATGCTGGTTTGATTATCACAGCTTTATAGTATATTTGGAGGCCAGGGAGTGAGATACTGCCCACTCCACTCTTCTTGCCAAGTTTGCTTTGGCAATTTGAGGTCTTTCGTGATTCCAGACAAATTCTATGATTGTTTTTTTTCTAGATCTGTGAAGAATGTCTCTGGTATTTTGATTGAAATTGCATTAAATATGTATATTAATTTGAGTAGAATTGCCATTTTGATTGTTAATTCTTCCAATCCAGGAGCATGGGATGTCCTTCCACTTTTTTGTGTCATTTTCAGTAACTTTTTAAAGATTTTCAGTTTTCTTCGTAACGGTCTCTGACCTCCTTAGTTAGGTTAATCCCTCGGTATCGTATACATTTTGAGGCTAAGGTGTAAAAGAGATTCCTTTCTCCACATCTACCTCATTCACCTGTTCGTATATAGAAATGCTATAGATTTTTTTTATGTTGATTTTGTATCCTGACACTTTACTGTATTCATTTATTACTTCGAGAAGTTTTTTCATGGAAACGAATCAGACTTTTGAAGCAGGCGAATCAAGAAAGCCCAAGAGGGCAATATTTTCTTATTCACAAATGTTTTCCCTATTCTAAGACTAGAATGTGTAAGGGAATAAATTGTTTTGTATATTCAAAGGCAAGTTTCCCCCTAACTTTGCCTCACACATCCCTAATAACAACTTTTTACCCGATTTGAATGAAATTTTATCAGATCGAATTCTTTTAGCGAGGATTGCCTGAATCTACAGGACAGGATGGGGCTAGAGTTAGGTAAAGAATATAAGTCATATACTTTAGTCTGATTTAATTTAACCCACTCAACTGGTCTGGGAAAATGGAAACTTTGTAGGGAATATGAGGAAAAGTAGAGGCATATTGCCAAAGCCAGAAGTAGCAGTGTTTTAGCAACTGTGGGGAACTGCTTAACTGAGTTAAAGTAGAATATTTGGGACAGCCAAATATTCTAAGCACAACATGTAGATTCAGGCAAACTGCGGGCATCTTTGGGTGGATTGGCAAGTGTATCTGGAGATGAAAGCAGATATGATAGAAAAAGGGTTCCAGACAGTAGACAATAAAAGGAAGATTAAAAGAAAGTAAAGGAAGATTGGTGGAGGATTTTCTTTAAAGTCTTTAAAAAGTGTAGGAGTGTGTTAAAGAATAGGAACTGATGAAAACAAGGACTCATACATGAGATAGATGAGAAATGCAAGTTTTGTTGAGGTCCAACTTGTCAGAGGTTAATTCCTCCATTTGAAGGCAGTGGGTGCTTATTTATAAGGCTTATTAAAACCAGGGCCAGCAGATGATTTAGTGGTAAAAGACGATTTCTCGCTTTTTGTCTCTCTGTCTCTTCAGTAAGTGCATGCACCCTGTAGCAAAAATCTCTCTCAAAAAAAAAAAAAATTATTGAAAACAATTATTTATGGCAACTAGGAAGTTCTTTCATCTTTGTAGCAATTATTTTTAAATCTATTTTCCTGTGTTTTGAAATAATGGTAGGTGTAAGTATCATCAGCTTATCTGCTTATCTGCCTTTCTGTAGCCTGGGCATGTTCTTTCAGCTTGCCTTATCCTCATTCACATCTGAAGTAAGCACAATAGTTCAACTACCTGAAGTAATGTAATAGCTTCTGATATTATTCTCCAATTACTAGAAATCATGAGTTTATAATAGCAATGACAATCATAATTTATTATAGCAATGATAAATTTATATAGGTTAAGTACTCTAGATTTATATGTGGGACATAGCAAAGCAATTAATGTCAGGATTATTCTTTAATATTTTGTAAATATTCTAAAAGCATAAAATTTCTATAATCATGCTATATATACTCTTCAAGGCATTGAAATGCTAGGCCAGTAGAGACACAGTGCAGAGAGAACTTGAGAAAATTTGAGTGGACTAAATGGGGTCAGGTAAGATTTAGTTGAGACAACTACAATACTGATGACAGATAATGTGGGCTGTGTTCAAGAATTTAGACTCTAGGGACCAGCAGTTAGCATAATGGCTATGTCGCTGGACTCCCATGTAGTCAACCGCAGTTCGAGTCCTGGACCCGGATGCTTAAACTCATGCCGGGCGCATGTGCGTGTGTGCCCAAGATCCCGAGAGGAGAATGGAGGAGAAGGGATTGCGGCATGGCCATTCCCCCCAGGGGGTGATTTCTCGTTTTCTGTCTCTCTGGCTAGTGCACGTGCCCTATAGCAAAAACCACTCCAAAAAAAATTTTTTTTTAATATTTTAGGCTCTAAATTATCAATTTTATATGAGAATTAGCATTTTCTTTCAGATTGTTTGGCTCATTTGCTTCTTTAGACATACTGCTAGAAAGAATGCGGAATGGTATAGGAACTACCAATCAAAAACTAGTATCTTGCCTTAAAATTCTGTGTGTAATTTGGACAGATATGCTTCTAAGAAGATGAGAACTGGAGGTATATGATATATAAGCAAGGCAGTAAAGACGTGCAGCACTGCATATGCAAGAGTCTAAAGTCTAGTTCCCTCTCTCAATAGTCGTGGACCTTTGCCAAGGCAGGAGAGCCAGCTACCAGGCCTGTCTCTCTCTGGCAAGTGCAAATGCCCTCTAACAACAAATAAATTAAAATGAGATAGTTGAATTCAAGAATATCCAAGGACACTTCAATATGTAAAATTCTGATCATAAAAATGAATTAACACCAAAAAAGCAAAGGAAAAAAATGAGAAATAAGACTATGAAAGCATAGACTGCAATAGGGTTGAGATATGTAAAATCATGCTATAAGTAAATACAGAAGAACCTAGACTGGTTGCCCCAGAATTCAAAATGTTAGCAGTATTTCTTTTAAATTTCCCAAAAGATCATTTTTAGCTGAAAAGGACTTTCATGTTTTATTGGTTGCACTTCATTAAAAATGGAGTCCTGAGTACAGCGATCCCTACTTACTGTGGTTTAATCGGTGATTTTTTTACTTTACAGGAGTGCGAAAACATGTTGCAAATGATACACATTCAGTAGAAACCATAACCTCACTGTATGTCGAGGAACATCTGTATAAGGTTTTCAGGTTAATCACCAGAACTTTTAAAACTCTTTAACATTTTGCTGGGTAATTTCTAAAATAGATCTACTATAAATGTAGTACACCAGGGAACCAGCAGTTAGCGTAATGACTATGTCGCTGGACTCCCACATAGTCGACCGCGGTTCGTTTCCTGGACCCGGTGGCTTAAAACTCACGCCGGGCGAGTGTGCGTGCGTGCCCAAGATCCCGAGAGGAGAATGGAGGAGAAGGGATTGCGGCATGACCATCCTCCATGGGGGGTGATTTCTCGCTTTCTATCTCTATGTCTGTCTCTGTCTGTCTGGTGAGCGCACGCGCCCTATAGCGAATAAACCTCTCCAAAAAAAAAAAATGTAGTACACCAAAAGCATTCAGACGTGTTTTAGTGACTAGTACAAAGTGTGATGCTCCTCATTAGGCAGTTCCAAGGCAACATAGTCATGGATTTGGGCAAATATGATACAGTCCTCACAGGAAACATCACCAATATCACCAAAATAGCAGGAGTACACCTTGCATTTTGCCTATTTGCTGATTTTCCTTTTTTTGGAGAGTTTTTTTCTTATTGGGCGCGTGTGCTCTCCAGAAAGACAGAGAGAGCCAGAGAGATAGAAAGCAAGAAATCACCCCCCCAGAGAGGATGGCCACACCACAATCCCTTCTCCTCCATTCTCCTCTCGGGATCTTGGGCACGCCATGCACACGTACCCGGCGTGAGTTTAAGCCACTGGGTCCGGGACTCGAACCGCGGTCAACTACATGGGAGTCCAGCAACATAACCATTACACTAACTGCTGGTCCCGATATTAGCTGATTTTCTAATTAGTTTAGAATTTGCTCTACTTCAGTATCATGAACCCTCTGTGTCCTTATCCTCCTCCTCTCATGCTTTGCACACATATTTAAATAAGCTTTAGCTTACGTCTCTGTTTTCAGTTTGACAAAGCCTCCAGGATACCAGAGCTTCTCCTTTTCTTATTTTCTCTACCCATCCCTTTCTTTCTCTTCATTAGTTACCCCTCTCTTCCTGTCGAAGGCCAAAACAAGTCTACTCTTAAGAAAAAAGAAGATTGCTTTTTTCAAGCCCTTCACCTATATGTGCATCTATATCCACATGTCTTTACCCAGACTAACACACACCACCACCATGGCCCTCAACTAGGCATACAGATAACAGAAGTATAGGTGATCTGGTAAGAGAGAGTCATTGGGAGAAAATGGGCAGCACAGTCCCTAAGGAAAATGGCTACTTCAGGAAGGACAAAGTGATACTCATTTTATTCTAAAGACTATCTCTTTAGATTTATTTATTTATTGCATGAGTGAAAGAGATAAAGAGAGAAATCTTCAATAGGTTCCTGGTACCACAATCCATTTCCAGCCAACGCCAGTCCTGGATCATGGGTTTGCACATGGTTGGTGCACTCAAGGAGGTCTCTGGATGAGAACCTGGTGGTTCTCTTTAAGGTGGGCCCACCTCTTTAAGGTGGGCCAGGCTTGCAGAGCATTAGCAGTTGACTGCTGTACCACCAACCTGCCCCCTGTTTTAAAGATCTTGGGGACAGCAGGTGACATGGTAGTTAAGGCACTGGACTCCCACATGGCTGAACACAGTTTGAGTCCCAGACCTGGCAGCTTGAAAATCATGCTGGGTTCATGTGCATTCATGTCCAAAACCCCAAAAGGAGAATAGAGAAGGGACTGCAGCATTTGGGGGAGGGAAATTTCTCACATTCCTTCTCACTGTGTCTCTGTCTCTCTTCTCTCTAGTGAGCACACATGCCCTATAGCAAAAACCCTAAAAAAATTTTTTTTTAAATCTTAACAGTTTTGTCAAAATCTTTGATCATCTTTGCCTTTTTTAGGTTTTCTTTAGATGTTGGGCACATGATTATACAGATCTTTTAATTTTCAAGTGCTCCTAAATAGGCCGAATGCCTTTCTTGCCAGTTTGTTCGCTCAGTTATTCATTTTTATTTCTGCTGATCAAAGACAGCTATCTTTCTGTCTCTGTGTCCTAAGACCTAACACACTATTTCTCACTTGATATTGTTGGATAGATGAGAATGAGGATGTGGAGAAAGAACCCTTTCTATTTTAGATTTTCATTTTAATTCAGAAGGTAAATCTGAATTTCTTTTAGGTTAATGACTAGTGACTATCTCATATTACACTAATTATTTAATTCCTAAAACCTAAAGTCATCAGTCATAGCAATCACTAGGAATTCTAGTTTTCTAAGTATAAGATTATAGATAAAAACTGGACTGGCTTGAAGTAAAACGGCATAGGATCTTTTATTTCCTCACTGAGAAGCAAAGCAGCTGCAAAATATGATTGTGAGAAAGTAGTATCTCTTAGTTCCTGATAATTAGGGCAGTAATTTCCATCTGTCTTTCCAGGGAAGACTGTTATTTGATGAGCTAGGCTTAATTTTTTTCTCATGTAAGGGAAGAAGGTAATGTGTAGTTAGTCTTCTCTCCATTTTAAGCTTTTGCTCCCAATCATTTTTTGAGTTTTGACATCAGTTTATTGTTTTCCTAACATCTAATTTAGTACAAGGTTTAGATATTTAGGTATCAAGTTGAATACATTAATAGTAGTAGGTAGGGGATTGGCAGCAGAAAACATTTAAAACTACTGTACTGAAACATTATTTTCCAGGACCAGCAGATGGTGTAATGGTTACGTTGCCTGACTCCCATGTGGTTGACTATGGTTCAAGTTGCAGACCCAGCAGCTTAAAACTTGTACTGTGTGTGTGTGTGTGTGTGTGTGTGTGTGCCCAAAATCCTGAGGAAAATGGAGGAGAGGAGATTGCAACATGGCCATCTCCCTTGGGGGGTGATTTCTTGCTTTCTTTCTCTCTGTCTCTGTCTCTTCAGCAAGCGCACACACACTATAGCCAAAAAAAAAAAAGTCTCATTAAAAAGAAACAAACAAAAAACCCTACCATTTTCCTTGCTGGGGCTTAGATGGAAGAGTTATTGGGAAGTGACTGGTTAATGGGTTTGAGGCTTCCCTTTGGCATGATGAAAATGTTTTAGAACTAGAGAGAGGTGATATTTATGCGACATTGTGAATGTACTGAATGCCACTGTATTTGTATACACGTTAAAATGGTTAATTCTGTGTTCTGGAAAGTCTGCATTAATTTAAAAAAAAAGAAAACACACTATTCTAAACTTTTCTAAGTTCACAACACATCTGCGAAATATCAAAATGTATGCTGTAGCTCAGAGTATAAAGTGTTCCTATGGCCATGTAATTATTCCTTCAAACATTTATACTTATTAGAGTGAAAATGAGAATCACAGGTTAAATAAAAGAATAATAAACATAAACAAGGGTTATCCTCAGCAAAGTGGGAGAACAGTCACATTACCTAAAGCTAATGTAAGCTGCTTATGCAAACTTATCACTGCTGCTTGCTATTTATCTACAGCATTAGATTCAATATTTTCCTAAAATAATTTTAAAAGTTTATTTCTGTACTCTGTGAGAGGACAGAGAGAGAAAGAGAGAGAGAGACAGGCACTTCCAGCAGTCCTGTCTCTCACAGTCACACTGTGATCCAGCTCCAGCCTCAGCCAGCCTGTATCGTGGGCATGCATGTATATCTCCGTGCCGTGTAAAAAAGCCTTAGAACATAAACTCAGGACTTCCTATGTGGGACCAGCATCACAAAGTATTATGTCACTGCTACATCACTCGGGCCTCTCAAATAATTTGAGTCTCCTGTCCAGTACTTGATTCTTTAAAGAAAACTTACCTATGTAGTGTTGACAAAGATAACCTCACTTGCAAGTAAAAAGCCTATTTCAAACTTTAAAAAGTAACAAATAATCTTACTAGGTTAAAAAGAATAGAATTGGATAAAGTCATTCTTAATTTTGGGCTGGTGCCATAGCCTCATGGTGAAGGGAACTGGATTCCACATGGCCAGCTCATGATTCAAATTCCAGCCTCAGCAGCATGTCAGTGCTAGGCCCAGGTGTGTCCAAAATCACAACAAAATGGGGAAATGGAGGATAAAGGATTGTAGTGTGACCACACCCCATTGAGGGGTGCTTTCTGCCTCTCTCCTCTCTCTCTCTCTCTCTCTCTCTCTCTCTGGCAAATGCTTGTTCCCTCTGGCAATTAAAAAAAAAGACAACATTCTTATTTTTAATAAAATAAAAGCAATAAGACTTTAAGCAGATGTTTCTTAAATCCTGTTTCCAGTAGTGTCTAGACAGACCTAGTGTGCCATTGGCTCATAAACAGTTGGGTGGATTGGCCAGTTGGGTGCGTGCACACACACACACAGGCTGCATGCACTCATACTCTTTGCTGTGACACCATCACCCTCAATTACTGTAGTCAAATACTGCTGGAATAGGATGGGAAACCCTAGTATATTTAAGTTAATGAAAGCGGGAAGCATACCTTATTAATTTTCTTACTTTCAAACTTTTGGCCACTGTGTTTCCTTAACATCTTTACATCTCAGTCATACCTAATTTTAACAGATAGTGCCTTGTCATTTATCACAATGTTTCTATGGGCTTTTTTGTAAGTTAATTACCACCACATTGATTTATTTTGAAATGTATGTTTGCCGTGGCTTTTTTTCCCCATTATGGTGTCTCAATGTAGTATCTTGTATTTATTATTGTTAATAAAGTAGTTTTCCATATAAAGTTAAGAGTAGGCTCTAACATTGGCATCTTACTTTCTCTAGAACTGTCAAGTAATCCACCTCTGGCTACCATCCTTATTCCTCCTCATGCTCGGATTCAAGCAGCTGCTTCCACCCCTACAAATGCCACAGCAGCCTCAGGTGAGGACACAGAAAATCTCTTCTTTATAAAACATACTCTATTTTTTAAAAGCTGTGATTACCATCATTTCATTTCATTTGATGAGTGTGAACACTTTAGTACCTTTCAACTATCAAAAATATAGCAGAGCTGAATGAGTAAATGTAAAGAAAATGTTGATTTATTTCCAGAAAACACACAAAAAGCACCTCATAATATTTTGTATAAAAGGTATAAGTATCTTCTTAGATTTGTCACTTTAATTGGTATTTTAAGAGTCCTGCCGTTCATGTAATTTCATGATTAATATGTATCAAATGAGATAAGCTGTACAACTGCAATGTTATTAAAGATAATTCACCTTAGTTCCGTACCCCGAAGATAAACTTTATTAGTATACTGGAGAATTTCAATATACTAATACAAATTTTCAGGAAGTATAACATATAGGTTGATAAAAAATTTTTTTAAATAATTTAAAAGGACTAAAAGTACAATCCAAGTACATTTAACTAAAATTTACATCAGAATGTAATTATCAGAACCAACTGAGGGTGTAATGGGTACGTTGCTGGACTCCCATATAGTTGACCAAGGTTCAAGTCCCAGACCTAGTGGCTTGAAACTCATGCCGGGTGCATGTACATGGTGCCCAGAATCCCAAGAGGAAGGTGGCGGAGAAGGAATTGCAATGTGGCCATCTCCTCCAGGGGCGATTTCTCACTTTCTGTCTCTCTGTTCTTTTTCTCTGGTAAGCTCATGTGCCCTATAGCAAAATCTCTCTCTTAAAAAAAAAATAAAAGAAGAATCTGTGACCAGCAGTTAGCATAATGGCTATGTCGCTGGACTCCCATGTAGTCGACCGTGGTTTGAGTCCCGGACCCAGTGGCTTAAACTCACACCGGGCGCGTGTGCGTGGGTGCCCAAGATCCCAAGAGAAGAAGGGATTGCATCATGGCCATCCCCCCTGGCGGGTGATTTCTCACTTTCTGTTTCTCTGTCTCTCTCTGTCTTTCTGGTGAGCACACGTGCCCTATAGCAAAAATACCTCTCAAAAGAAAAAAGAATCAGATTATCTACAACAACAACAACAACAAAATCTTACATTGACCCCCCAAGTTATTGACCCCCAGGTTAGAGAGAGGATATCCCACTGGTCTCTTAGCCAGCTAATGGTGGACACTGATTTAGTGAGAATCATTGTCATCACAGATATTCTGAAAATGCCCTACCCGTGAGCAAATTGCAGTTTCTCCAAAGAATGGCTAACAGCTGTTAAATGAAATTAGAAACATATAGGTAGCAGAATTAAGAGCTCAGAATGTGGTACTTTTTTTTCTCCTCCAAAAAGCAGGTGACAATAGCTGACTCATTTTCACTAAATCATCTATCATATTGAACTGAGTTGGATCAGACCCATTTTTGTCTGAGATTTATGCTACAGGAGATGAACGCTTTCTTTATTAGTTCTTAGCACTCAACAGCACTCAAAATCCATCTTCTATCTTCTGAAACAGTGTTGTTTATGACTAACCTTAATCTTTTTTAAAGTTATTAATAAATATTAAAAAACATTTTATTCTATTCCATGTCCTATCTAAATTCAAGGAAAAAATCTGGAAAGAAAGGTTTCTTCTAGTCTAGTTCCAGTAGCACGTGCTACCTTGAGAAGGTCATTTAAACTTTATTAGTTTTATTAGTATTTCACTCATTTTAATTTATTTTATACATTGAATCACTGTACATAACTACAGCTTATAAAAAAGAATTTACCCAGCATGAATACACTTCACACCAGTCCAGTTGAAAACATACATATTATCAATAGACAATCATTCATTTCTCTGTCCCTTAAAATGTCTTGCCTCTCTACTTTTCTCCTTGATTCCTTTCCTCTCATTCTCCCCTATCTCTTAGTCTCCAGTAACCATTTTCTATGCTTTAATATCCTTTAATCTTTCAGTTTCCACCATAGAGTATGGACAGTCGGTATGTATTAAGTAGAGACATACAGTATCTCTTGCATAGCCTGGCTTGCTTCACTCAGCAGTGAATCTTCCATATTCATCCACTTTCTATCAACTGCTAGGGTCTTTTTTTTTTTTTTTTTTTTTTAATGGCTGAATAGTGTAATATACATTGTGTATATGTGCCTCATTTTTCAATCCATTCAACTGTTTGTAGACATTTGGGTTGGTTCTTTGTGAATAATGCCAAAATAAACATAGATGTGCAAATATTTTTCTGAATGAGCATTTCCTTTTTTTCCCTCAGTTTGTGAAATGGACTGTCACTGTTCTAAAGAAATGTAAAAATCAAGTATGTGCCCAAATGTGCCTTTTTTTAAATTAAAAAATACAATTGTTAAAAAAACTATGACCTATTTATTTAGAATAAAGACAGATGCTTAAGTGAACTAATACACTTAATAAATTGCCAGACCAGGTTAGATTGCTTTGATTGTTCACAAAATAGGCCCCTAACCCTAAAGTAACACATTGACTTCTTGAGCTGGTTTCCAGGAGTTTTATTAGAATTGCTTTAGATGATGTATAAAAATGAAAATTATGTTTGGTAGGTTTTAGGTAATTTAGAATAATTTTCTAAATGCAAAATACTGAACTAATTAATGGTTTTTGGGCAAATTGTCTGCCTAGTAAGAGCCTACTGTGGCCTGATCTTTATGTGGTTTACAGGTTGAAGCAGCCACCAAAAATTTTTCATTGATAAATATATATTCCTATAGCTGTTGAAATCAGATTTCAGCATAAAAATGGAAGCTAACAGTAGACTTTGACCCTAAGAGTTTACTTCAGAGTTGTAATAAATCATGACATGGGGAAGTTAATGGAGGAGTGGTCTGCTGAAGCCAAGCTGTAGAGACATATGTGCCTTGAGTGTCTTAATAGTTACCAGAGAGGATTTCAGATGCTACTCTGAGCTCCTAGAAGCTAAAGTAAATAAACGTTATCTGTTAAAATTTCTCATTGTTCATTAGATAAAAAGTGCACTGGTAGCTGAGGAGAAGCATTGTGTTTTTGGTCCTCCTATTGAAGAACTATTTCTCCCAGGGCTTCAGATTTGGTACTGAAAGTAATAGAGTAAATGAAGTTCTCAGCATTATTAATAAACAATAGTTTCATTTGGATACTTTTTTTTAAGTGCCTCAGAGTGTAAGCCAAAGATATATAATACCACAGCATAATTAAAGGAAAACAGTTTTCTGTGGGACCAAAGTAGTGAAGGCCAACTATGTCACCAAATGTACCTCAGGAAATGCTGTCTAGACCAAGGCCTTAACTGCTGCCTGTATTTAAATATATATGTATGCATATGTATTCTTTTATGTCAGATGACACATGCGTGCATGTACACAAGGGGAGGGAGAGGGAGAGAAAGAGAGAAAGCACCCCCAGTAGGGCCTGGTCACACCACCATCCTTTTTGCTTTAATTCTCTATCCTGTGAGAATCCTGGGCACATGCGTGTATGCCCAGCATGTTTTTAAGCTGCCGAGGCCAGGACTCAAACCCTAATCAGCCATGTGGGATTTGGTTTCCTCTGACAGCAGTTAACTACTGTGCTATAGGCTGGCCCTATGTATAGTTTAAATAAGGTGGCATTGCGAGAGTTATATTCTTTAGTAAGACCTTAAAATATGCATGTCTTCTGTTTCTCTTAGCCTCAGTTTCCTTATCCATAAAACAGGAATAGTAAATATCTACCATGTAGAGTTGTGAGAAGTAGAAGTTACAGTGTTGAAAGTGCTTAGCATTTTGTCTGGTCACATGGTAGGCTGTCAGTGAAAGGAAACTGTTGTTAGCATGTTTATTACTGTTGTTGCCAAGTAGGAACAGATCAGACATATTTAAAAAAAAAAAAAAAAAAACATGCCACATGGAAGGCAAAGTTGGCATCTTTATGATAAAAGAATCTATGACTCTCCTCTCCTGGATAAATGGACATCCCATCTGCTCAAGGGTAAAAAGAAATAAACTGGTAAGCTACAAAGCTCCAGACCTGGAACTATGTCAAAATTTAAATGTGCTAAGTCAGGATTTCTAATCACCACCCTAGCCTGCATCAGCACAGTAATATACCTCAACAGGCCCTGGGGTAAATTAATTGCAGTATCAATCCCTAAGTAAATTAGCTGGCTTACTAGATTGGAGTCAATGGAAAACATCTATCAAAATAATTATCATTTTAGGGGTGGAGCTATTCTTAGCCTGAGAATATGCATCCTACTCATCTAAAAGTGGTCTTAGAGGGGCCAGCAGGTGGTGTGGAAGGTGAGGCAGCTGGATCCCATGTGGCTGACTGGGTTCGAGTCCCAGATGTGGAAGCTTAAACCAGGCACATGTGCATGCTTGTGTGCCCAGAATCCCAAGAGAAGAATGGAGAAAAGATTGTTGCATGATTATCCCTCCTGAGAAGGGGTGTGATTTCTCACTTTCCCTCTCACACACTCTGTCTCAGTCTGGGGAGTATGCATCCTGTAGCAAAATGAAAAAAAGAAAAAAATCTTAGATCACTAAAATACAAGTTCAAGAGTACCTAACCCTGAACTTATCTGATCTGTTTAAACACCATTCCTCCTAGTGCTCAGCATCACTGCTGTGCAATTTCTGTCAGTGTGTTTGTGTCTAGAGCAAGATCATCAGAATACAGATTCTTAGATGACTACATTTTTTTTTGGAGAGGTTTTTGCTATAGGGCGCGTGCACTCGCCAGACAGACAGACAGAGACAGAGAGACAGAAAGAGAGAAATCACCCCCCGGGGGGATGGCCATGCCGCAATCCCTTCTCCTCCATTCTCCTCTCGGGATCTTGGGCACGCACGCACACATGCCCGGCATGAGTTTTAAGCCATTGGGTCCGGGACACAAACCATGGTCGACTACATGGGAGTCCAGCGACATAGCCATTACGCTAACTGCTGGTCCCAGATGACTACATTTGTACTAAGCTTTTTATGTCATTTGGACCAGCAGTTAGCATAGTGGTTAAGGCACTGGGCTCCCATGTGACTGACCGTGGTTTGAGTCCTGGATCCGATGGCTTGAAACTCACATGGAGCACATGTATGTACGTGCCCAAAGTCCTGAGAGGAGAATGGAGGAGATGGGATTGTGGCGTGACCATCCCCCCAGAGTGTAATTTTTTCTCTTTCTGTCTCTTTGTCTCTCCAGCGAATGTCCATGCCCTGTAGCAAAAATCTCTAAAAATAAAAATGAAACTTCTTATGTCATTTATAGCTGACTTCAATAAGAATGGGGTTTTCTGACATTTATATTAACCTGGAAGCAAAGCTTAATCTTCCATTTGGTGAAATAAAAACAGGACAAAGCAGATTGACTAAGATAACCATAAACCAAAATCTCACTGACTGTATTATCATGAAGTAAGCTTTGATTTTTAGTCACAGTTGGTGACTACAGCTATCAGATGCCTTTCAGATACTTAGGTCTCATTAAAATGTAAATATATTATAGAATAAATCTTGATTTATTCTCTACATTGCTGCTTCTAGAAAAACAAGAAAATAGTTCGTATCTAAATTGTAGCCTGAAATCATATTGTAATTATTCTGGGAATATACAGTAATTTTTTCAAGCTGTTCCACATAACTGACTAGTAAAATGAAATATCACGGTAATAGTTTTTTCTCACCCTTTTTGAAAAAGGAAAAGGTGGTACATCTATTAAGTTTGATGACATTAACACTGAGGAAATTATTTTTGCAGATTTATCAACCACTTTCTTAGTGTTGTGTTAAAGGTTCAGGTAATGAACATAGGTGTTCATTAATTTAAAAAAAAAACTTGCTGCAAAGTATTGCAGTGTGTAGCTAGAGCCATCAGAGCTGACACTTTTTATTGGCTCATTAGAAAGGTCATGGCATATTTTTCTATGCAAAAATACATCATGACTTTTCCAGTTACCCAGTAATTCACTAATTAGGGGATCTTCACTTCAGAATAAACTAGTAAAAGAAAAAAAAAAAGCTACCATGTACAGAAATAGGAATCACATAATATACACTTAATGACAAAATTTTTTAGACATATATATGGCAAAAAGGAGAGCCAGTCTAATCTGCAAAGTGTAATTTCTTATTTTAATATATGTGTGTGTGTGTGTGTGTGTATGTATGTATGTATGTCGGGCCAGCCTGTGATGTGGTGGTTAAGGCAGCTGGGTCCCAATGGCCAAGTTCATGTTGAATCCAGGATTCAGGAGTGTGAGGAACACACTGAGCGTGTGTGTGTGCATGCCCCAAATCCCCAAAGTAGGGAGAGTTAGAGGAAAGGAGAGGGTTGCCTTCTCACTTGTCTCCCTCTTTCTGTCTGTCTCTGGTGAGCACACGTGCCCTCTGGAAAATTTAAAATAGTGATTAAAATAAAATGAATATATGAATATATATTTATATATATATATGAGTGTATATAAGTGTATATATATTCGTAATTCTGATTTTCTCCATACCCTCAGTGGATCATTTCATTTACTTCATTTGGGAGACTAGTCATCAGGGACATCTCGAATGATATAAATCTTATGACATTATAGTTTCACTGATTAGATATGAACCACTTTAGCAGTCCTCTAGTCCAGTGTCAAGTCCATGAGTTGAGTGTGAGATGCAACAGGAAATTTCAGTTACAGTGATTTTATGTCTGTCCGTTTATCTTATGGGTAAGGTCCCTTTCAGTGCAGTGGTTCAGCTGTTAAAAAGAAATTTAAAAACCATTGCTTTCAGTTCACTTGTCTTTTACTGAGAAGTACCTTCTGTCCTGTAGTTACGCATAGTTAGTAATGGAAGCTCATTACTGAAAAAATGAGCACATTCCATTTTTGCATCACCCTGTTAGAAAGTTTATCTTTTCTTTTTTTTACCCTAAAATTTATTCCCTATACCTTCTTCTACTCAATGATCCTACTCTGGAGTTGCACAGAACCAACCAAATCCTTTCGTACAAAAAGACCTTCAAATTTTAATAACTAACATGCCCTTCATACTAAAAATGATTTTAAATTGTGGTCCTGGCGATATTCTAAAGTATCAGGGTGTCCAGTTTTCCATACAATTGTGTACCATCTGTAACTTTTTTTGGGGGGGGGGGGAGAGATTGTTGCTATAGGGCGCGTGCACTTGCCAGACAGACAGAGACATAGAGACAGAAAGCGAGAAATCACCCCCCAGGGGGGATGGTCACGCCACAATCCCTTCTCTTCCATTCTCCTCTTGGGATCTTGGGCACGCACGCACACACGCCTGGTGTGAGTTTTAAGCCACCGGGTCCAGGACGCGAACCGCGGTCAACTACGTGGGAGTCCAGCAACATAGCCATTATGCTAACTGCTGGTTCCCCCATCTGTAACTTTCATAAACATCAGTTTTTCACCTCTGTTAAAGCAGCTAGTAAAATATATATCAAAGAGGTTTTTGTTTTGTTTTGGTTTTTTCCCTTTACCCAAGTTACTGCAATAAAATAAGTTAAATGGAATTAGGAAAGGCTTCCCTAGTGAATACTCTTTTGGTAATCTCTGAGTGATTGATCACCATTCTTGTTTTCTTAGGTACAAACCAACCTGATAATACTCATTTATGTAAGAATAGTATGGAAAACTAAAATTTAGGGAAATTCTGATGCCTAAATCTTATGAACAATGAATTTCTGTAACTTTAGATTTACTTTTTGGACTGTATTCTGGATTTAATCATTTAAAACGTAAAAATTACTGTCCCCTTCCTCAGGTTGCATTTTGTTGATTAGAATTTTTGTTATATACTTTCTAGTTTGAAAACTGATAGGTGTTAAGTAAAGTCTGTCATTTTACCTGGTTAGGGGGTTTAATTTTTCTTGCTCTTGCTTGGAAAAGCTCTTACCATTACCTTATTTAAACCAACTCTGGCCTGTTACCACAGGATCACATTGTTATTTTCTATTCTTAAACTGTCAGTTCAGCGGAGAAAACTCTTTGAGTTGGTTCTTTTTCATTTATTTTGCATTGAGATTATATGCAATTGCTTGATCTAAATTTTGGTTTTGATCATTTTTAATTTCTTGGCAGTTATTAGACCCTTTTAAAGACTAGCCACAAAATCATACCAATTTGCTCTTTGAACTTTTTGAAATTCATTTTGCTAAAGTCTGGTTCAGATTTAGTTACGGCCAGTGGCCCCTTTTCTTACTACTACAGTTATTTTCACATCAGAATTCCTGTCACTTTCTACATCACCAACCAGCTATTTCTAATTGGACAGAATTAAACCCAGAATAACTTATCCCATTGTTTATTTGTTTCTACTGGATTTTTTTTATTTGTTTGCTTGTTTGTTTTCCTTTTTATTCTTGATAGAGCACTTGAATGCTCAAGTGAAAGAGAAAGAGGAACACTCTCTACAGGGTCTCAGCACACTGTGGTCACTTTCCTCCAGTCCTCCACAACATCATATCTTGGGCCTGGTTACAGGCTGATTGAGCCAGAGATTCAAACCACAGTCACCATGCGGGATCCAACTTCTTTTAAGCAACACCTTACTTCTGCACCACAGAGCTGACCTCTCTTCCTACTATTTTTGAGAGATGAAATGTTAAACAAATGAAGTCAGTTTATCAGATACTTAACTTTTCTATAATGAGAGAAAAGTGCCTCATGCATCAGCCCCTCCCTAAGTACAATTTATCCATTTTTACTTCTGTGCCAGTTTTACCATGTTCATTGGGAAAGCCAAATTCAGATTCTGTCTGGTTGTGGAATCTACAGAATAAGCCCTCACTGGGATTCCTCTTCTAGACCTTGTCCATTCCGTTTTCTCTTTATCCTAACCCAAATGAATTTTAAGTAAGTTACTCTTTATTATTATTATTATTATTACTATTATTAAACTTTATTTTATTTATTTTAATTTGACTAGAGAAGGACAGTGAAATAGAGAGAGAGAGTGAAAGTGAGAAAGCAAGCCTCCAGGTCCATGACTTGAATTGTGGTTGGCTGTGTGGGAGTCCAGCACCCTTAACCACCACACCACCTGCCAGCCCAAAGTGTACTAATTTTTAAACTTACTTTTTTTTTGTAATTCGCTATTAGGTACATGTACTCACTGAAGAGAGAGAGAGAGAAGGAAAAAGGGAGAAAGCACCCCCTGGGGGTGGTGGCCACACCGCAGTCCCTCCCCCCCCCTTTTTTAAAGAGGTATTTTTGCTATAAGGTGCATGCACTCACCAGAGAGACAGAAAGAGACAGACAGACAGAGAGACAGAAAGCAAGAAATCACTCCCCAGGGTAGAAGGCCATA
The DNA here is from genome assembly GCA_026018925.1 of Tupaia tana. Classification (NCBI taxonomy): domain Eukaryota; kingdom Metazoa; phylum Chordata; class Mammalia; order Scandentia; family Tupaiidae; genus Tupaia; species Tupaia tana. The sequence goes on along the minus strand of JAKSZU010000020.1, from coordinate 22,658,332 downwards.
CCGCAATTCCTTCTCCTCCGTTCTCTTCTTGGACTCTTGAGCATGCATGCGCACATACCTGGCATAAGTTTTAAGCTGCCAGGTCCAGGACTCATACTGTGATTGACTATGTGGGAGTCCAGCAATGTAAACATTGCACCATTGGCTGGTCCCCTACAATCCCTTTTAAATCATACACACACACACACACACACACACACACACACACACAAACACACACGATCTCTCTACATATATATGTAGAAAGATGATTTTTGAGAATGAATGCGTATGACTGTATAATGGCCAACCAGTATTCTAAGGCTGTCTTATAATTAATTTTTTATTCTTGGACATTTAGATCCAAGTTTTTTTGCTGTTATGAACGTTTTCAAAATACTTTTGCATAAAGTTATGCTTATTCTCTTAAAATAATTTCTACAAGTAGATTTTGAAAGAAGACATGAAGTCAAAAAGTGCAGAAAAATTTAATTTTTTAATACATACTGTCACATTACATTCCAGAGAGCTTGACCTGGTTCACACTCCCCACTGGCAATGCAAGTCCTGTTCCGTTTCCCCAGACAGAGGAGGCTGGGGTGCAGTGTGCATGCATTCATAGATGTTGCCAGCTCGGCAGGAAAATAACGTGTGTGTTCTTAGGTACAGCACTGCACCAATTTTCTCCTCCTGGCTCCACATCTGAAATGTGGGCTTCCATTCAGACCACTGCAGCCTGACAAGTTCTCTGATACTGCTGTATCTACTCCATGTTAGGATTCCAAGTTCCCTCATTCACTTTTTAAGTTTGTATATAGATACCTAAAATCAAACCAGGTTAGTCATTTTCACCAGAGCAATGCTGGGCATCATTTCTAGAAAATTAGTTCCTTCTGTGAAAAACATCCTCTCTTCTATTGTGTAAAAGTCTTACCTGGGCTTTTCCCTTTCTCTAAAAGTAATGTAAAATCTTCCTGATTAAGTCAGTAAGTGTCCTGTCAAACATCCTTCCAGTTCCTTAGTTCCTCCTTGTCTACTTTTATTATATGCCTTTCCGTATTATTTATCCCTGAAGTAGGATATTTGAACTTTCAGGATAGAAGAAAATGTTACCTGTTCCTTTTCAATTCCCTACCCTGCACAACCACACCTCTTAATTAAAATATGCTCTGCCCCTTAGCACATAGGCGACTGAGGCCTCTCTGGTGCTAGCACATCAGACATAAGCAGTGTTGCTGACAGGTCCTCTGGGTATCCTGGTTGGTTAGTTGTCTCAAATAATTTCACAATGACCGAAGCAATTTTGCAATGACCAAAGGCTAAATTGGTATCTTGTGCTACATCTTTTTTTTCAAATAATATGAAAATAATTTGGTGATATTTCGCTGGACACACAAAATTGTCCAACTAATAGACATAAAGAAAAAAAAATCGACTCCTCTTTGCAGAGGATTCCATTTACTTAATGTTGATTATGATTTCACTTTAAATATAAGCTTGAGGTATACTTTGATTTGCTGTAATGCTTTTGTTTGTGAACCTTAATAACACTAATTTCCATGGCATAATTTTGTAGAGACATTTTTATTTGTAACAGCTTAAATAGGAACATCCTAAGTTAGTTACAGTCTACCAAAATTTTATCTTTTAAAAGAGTGCACCTGTCACAAGCCATTTCTAATTATTAAAGAAAGAGGAGGATATGGCATGAGTAGAAACACACATAAAATGAGCTTATAGGGACCAGCAGTTAGCGTAATGGCTATGTCGCTGGACTCCCACGTAGTCGACCACGGTTCGAGTCCCGGACCCGGTGGCTTAAACTCACGCCGGGCGCGTGTGCGTGCGTGCCCAAGATCCCGAGAGGAGAATGGAGGAGAAGGGATTGCGGCGTGGCCATCCCCTCTGGGGGGTGATTTCTCGCTTTCTATCTCTCTGTCTCTCTCTGTCTGTCTGGCGAGTGCACACGCCCTATAGCAAAAACCTCTCAAAAAAAAAAAAAATGAGCTTATAAGAGATTGGGGTAAAGAGTAAAGGAAACAGAGAACTAAAAGTATACTTAAATTTCCCGCATATGCTTATTAAAATGTAGATAAAACACAAGGAGGCTAATGTGATGTATCTAAAGTGTGTTTTGTTTTGTTTTGTTTTGTTTTGTTTTTGAGAGGTTTTCGCTATAGGGCGTGTGCGCTCACCAGAGAGACAGAGACAGAGAGACAGAAAGCGAGAAATCACCCCCTAGGGGGGATGGCCACGCCGCAATCCCTTCTCCTCCATTCTCCTCTCGGGATCTTGGGCACGCACGCACACGCGCCCGGCGTGAGTTTTAAGCCACTGGGTCCGGGACGCGAACCGCGGTCGACTACGTGGGAGTCCAGCGACATAGCCATTACGCTAACTGCTGGTCCCCTAAAATGTGTTTTTACCAATATGCCAATAATAGAAATGTTAAAATCTTAATAATTCTATGACTTTTAAATACTCGAAGCATATTGAAGGCAAATAAAGAAACAAATTCTAAAGTTGAGCAGTTTGTTTATTTCTTCCATGAGAAACAGAGGGATCACCTCCAACAGGGTCCTCATGCCATAATCCACCCATCCCTAGTCTCAGCTGGCCTGGACTGTGGGCTGCACACTGCCTGATATGCTCAGAGAAGTCCAGGACCTTTCCCATGTGGGTCCAGTTGTGTTACCATTGCTCTACCTCCTGGCCCCTAAATTTAAATTTGTATTTAATTTCCTCCTTCCTTCCTTCCTTCCTTTCTTTCTTTCTTTCTTTCTTTTTTTTTTTTTTTTTTTTTTTAATTTTCCAGAGGACATGTGCACTTGCCAGGCAAGAAGAGAACGAGAAAGCACCTCCTATAAGGAATGGTCATGGCACAATCCCTTCTCCTCCATTTCCAACTTCTTTCTGGACTTTGGGCACACATGCATATACACCTAGCGTGATTCTCAAGCCCCTGAGTCCAGGATTTGAACTACACAGTCAGCCATATGGATCCAGCCACTTTAACTACCACACCACAAGCTGACCCTGTGTTTCATTTGAATTTTAATTTCAATTTAAGTAGACATACATAACTAGCAGCCACCATGTTGAAAAGTGCAAATAGAACATTTCTGTCATTGCCACTGATCCCATGAAGATTTCTGTGAATTAAAAGACTAACTTTTATAGATCTGTAGTTCAGGAATACCACTTTGTGGTGGTAGAGCCTTTGGGAGCCCACCTCCTGTGTTTTTTCTGTCCTCCCCTCCCAACATGTGTCCTTGGTTTCTACTCTTCTAATTGAAATTCTTTGGCAGACCTTTTAAATGTGAGACCTTCCATTCACTCTCCTTCCCACTGCCCAGTTGTGCATCAAATCAGCCACAGTTGGTACAAGGGATGGTTTTCAGGATTTGCTGACATATTAGATGTGTCCGAGGGGAGTATGGGAAAGAAAAGGACAGTGAGGAATCAAAGTGAGAACTTCAGAGTTTTAGGAACAAAACAGCCAGGTGGGGTGGTTTCCTTGCTGTTGAGACAATAAGCATCAGTTCATAACTCAGTTATCTGATGGATCGTCGGAAAAGTCATGGATGCATTTGTGCATAGAAAAACATAGAAAAAACACTTTTTGAGTTTTCTGACAACCCAGTAAGCAGCTTTTACAGATCTCTGAGAATCCAGGCAAAGCAAAAAGAACCAAAACAACTATGAATCCTCTCCTCGAAAAAATGAATGTGTGCATATAAAATTCATTCTAGGGTGCTGGCCCCATAGTGTAGTGGTTAAGTGCTGTGTATATGGAACCAGATCCCACAAGGCAGACCTCACATTTTGAATCCCAGCCCCAACACATGAAAAACACACCATGGATGTGCATGCCCCAAATCCTGACAATATGGAGAAATGGAGAAAAATTAGAGCTGAGTAGAATTTTGCCAAAGAGCAAATTAACGTAAACGGGCTGGCAGCCTGTAGGTGAGGTATTTCCTCACTGAGCTTTGCCTGGTACCAGCCAGTGCAGTTAATGGCCATCGCCATTGGTGCGGATGTGCTGGTGTGCGTGCTCATGCTGGTGTGTGTGCTGATGCAGCGGTCCAGTAGAGACACTCCTGGTGGTTGGTACCTCCCTCAAGTCCTGGGAAGACCAGAATAACAGTGAAAATGAGTGAGGTGCTGTGGATGATGCTCGTGCATTGGCTCTAGGTGTCATCCAGAACATGGGAATAATACAATAAGCATAGATTTGTGAGGAGCATTACAGTTCTTAAGTAGCTCGATGGTCTTCCAGGCTTTCTCTGGAATGTTGCTTTTAATGCAGCCTGTGCTTGAATCATGAAAATAAGTTCTTTTCCTGAGAAAGGCCTGGTGGAATCTATTTTCTAGACAGAAATTGATGAGAGGCTATTGATGCACAGAATTTGGAAGATTACTGAGAGAAAAACTCCCTATAAGCAGAACATGTCTAAGAGGCTAGCAGTCGTGACTAAAGTATTAGACACAACGTCTCGCTAATTATTGGAAAAGGCTTTAGAGAATAGGTTCTACATAGGTGTCCTATACCCTGTCCTGCCACCTGGCCGTGTGCCTTGCTGAGGAGTTAATACGACTCCCTGACATGGGTAATATGAACCTAATGCATGGACTCTGGCACCAAATGTCTTCACTTAGGTACATGACAACAAGATCAGAAGCAGTCATAGATGTTTTAAAGGAAATAAAATTAATTAAAAACACCATTCCGTTAAAAGATGTTCATACTTCTTCCCCCTAAATTTATATAAGGATAAAGAGAATAAAGAATAATAATAATCTGAAAAAAACGATAAAAAGCTATTTGATGACGATGATGTGGATAGTAATGTTTTGTCTTGACTGATAAGCATGGTAATCGTGCTAGAAAAAGAAATGTAATATACCATAGAGATATATGTGATTACATCTAATATTAAAAATGATGGTAATATTAAAATTAAATTTAAAAAATTTTAAAAAGTAAAAATGTATATAAGGGAAGATTGTTTTGTGGGCAGGAAATGAAAAATTTGGAAAGTAAGTTTAGTTTTCATAGCATGGCTATAGAAATGATAAGCTGAACAACTAATCCTTTGTATGTGTTCTGCTTATCCTTGGGTCTTTTGTCTTTTGATCCAGTTAAAAAACTCAGAGTAGAAAGATCAGAATCAGATGTTGCATTCAGTCAGGACACTGGTTACTCATCACAGTACTTGGGAGATCTGCATCTTCCTTCAGGCCTACAGAAACAAAAACTTAATGGTATACTTTTTAGTGTTGCCAGCCTTCGACATCCAAGGGTAATATGACTCCTAGGGGGATGGATCTTGGAAGTTGCCCATCCCAGTGAAGCCAGCCCCCTTACTCAGGTTAACATGAAATTTGGAGACAAAAGTTGGCCAACAGGACATTCCCATCACTGTGTGTGATGACAAGGATCAACCTGATGGGCCACTGAAACAGCAGTCTACTGCCTGCCCAGGACATAAGGCCATAGTGGACATGATTAGGTGCCCAGTTAAACATTAACGGATGCTCTGAAATCATAATGAACCTTTAAAAGGACCGTAAAATGGCTGCAGAGTTCGAAGGATGAAGGGGATAGGGGTTAGTTGTGAACTTGTATGTATTTCCAAAGAATTAAGCAAAGTAAGCTCTTCGTGCCAAGATTTTTGACTAGAAAGATGCTTTCTTGAATTGAACAAGTGAATTGGTACTGCAGTCCCCAGTTCTTCTTCGCTGGTTGTCACTCTTGCAGCTCTGTGAATAATGAAGAGTGACTAGGTCTAGGGAAAAAGCAGCTGAGCACAAGTGCAGTTACTTCTGCCTGTCAGCACTGGCCCACTTCCACTGCCTCCATCCGGTCACCCACCTCAGCAGATGGCATAGCATCACATGGTTCAGAATTCTTAGCAGGTTTTCCCAGCTGTGCACTGTTCATTTCTTTCTTTTTTTTTGGGGGGGGGGTGGGGGTGGGGGAGGTTTTTCACTATAGGGCGCGTGCGCTCACCAGACAGAGAGAGACAGAGAGATAGAAAACGATAAATCACCCCCCAGGGGGGATGGCCACGCCGCAATCCCTTCTCCTCCATTCTCCTCTTGGGATTGTTCATTTATTTTTCAAGTGAGCTAGGCTCCCTCTGAGCAGTCATGGACTGTTCATCCCACTGTAGCAAGAACTTTAAGAGAGGGAACCAGCAGTTAGCGTAATGGCTATGTCGCTGGACTCCCACATAGTCGACTGCGGTTCGCGTCCTGGACCCGGTGGCTTAAAACTCACACCGGGCACATGTGCGTGCGTGCCCAAGATCCCGAGAGGAGAATGGAGGAGAAGGGATTGTGGTGTGACCATCCCCCCTGGGGGGTGATTTCTCGCTTTCAGTCTCTATGTCTCTCTCTGTCTGGCGAGCGCACGCGCCCTATAGTGAAAACCTCTCAAAAAAAAAAAAAAAAAAAAAAAAAAAAAAAGAACTTTAAGAGAAACGGTCTCTGGCTCCCTGTTTCTGTAACATATTTGAAGACACTGTCTTCCCTCTACCAGAACCATGCCTAGGCAGGAATTTAGCTCCAAGCAGAAAGGAATTCAGATTTCATAGTAGTGGCCATATTTAAAACAGCATTCCAGATAATGACAGTCTGTGTCTGCAGCAGTGTGCTTGTTCTCTCTAGGGTGTTACAGCATTGCTCATGCTCTCTCTGGGGATTTTGGATTGCAGATGCTAATGCTGGAGACCGTGGACAGACCAACAATGCCGCTTCTGCATCAGCTTCCAACTCCACCTGAACAGCCCCGAGCAGCCAGCTGCACAGGAGAAACCACCAGTTACTTGAGTGTCACTCAGCAACACTGGTCACGTTTGGAAAGAAAATTAAAAAGAGAAAAAAAATACCTGTTCATTTTAGTGTTCAATTTTTTTATTATTATTGTTGTTCTTATTTAACCTTGTAAAATATCTATAAATACAAACCAATTTCATTGTATTCTCACTTCGAGGGAGACCCAGGGGGTGGGAGGGGTTGTGGGGAGGGGGAAAGCGGAGCACTAGAACACACAATCTCTCTCCCACGACAATCTTTTTTTATCAAAAGTCTGCTGTTGTATACTTAAAAACAGGACTCCTGCCTCATGCCCCTTCCACAAAAGAAGAAAACCTTGTTCTGTGCTGAAGTTTTAATTTGAACTTTGTTTTCTTTTAAAGTCTAGTGTCAGACTTTGGTATAATGCACAGCTTGAAATTGGTTGGGAGCTTAGCAGGTATAACTCAATGGGGACTTAAATGTCACTTGTAAAATTAATCCATATCCTTGGGTATTTGAAGACTTGCCTTTGGCATGTTGGTGGCAGGTGTGGCAGACCAAAAAAAAAGTGTATCACCCGTAACCCAGAGAAGTCAGTAAAGTCTGGGAACTCTAAGAGGAAGATTCTTAATTGACAAGTTAAGGTTTCATTAGGTCTTGCTCTTAAATCAGTGCTAGTGGCAAAGGAGCCCGTGTGGGAGGCTGCCAGAGGAGCAGCAGGCAGAGCTGCGGCATGTGCGCCACGGTAGATCTGTGTTTGCCTGACCAAAAGTTCTCTGCAAATCTTAGTACAATTTAAGGTAGCGACCTAGGAGGAAACTGCGAAGTGTTGAGCGGGACACTCTGGCTGTGAAGGTCAAAGGCCAGAGAGCCGAGAGGAAGGGGACAGGTAGGGGGGCGCATCTGACCACTGTGAATGAATTTGTCCAGCAGTTTTTTCTAAAATCGCTTCCCTTGGAAAGATACACTTGAGAGGACATTATAGTTAAATAATGTGAACGGTAGCCGTCTACTGGTTTGTTTTTTATGTTTTGTAATTGAAAATTGAGCTTGCAGAAATTGCCACATTCTTACATGTAGTTCTGATTTTAAATCCAAATCTAGAATCTGTATTTAATTTCAGCTTTTTAAAAATTCATGCTTTTTACATTTATTTATTGATGCATGTCAGATAGACCATTATGATTTTAGATGGCAGGAATATTAAAAACTACACATCAATATAAACAGTCACTTGTACCTGCTGACTTTTTAGGAAAGCTGATTATATAAATGTGTGTATATATGTCATATATACATATATTCAATACTGCCTTTTTTCTTTCTTCCTTTTTTTTGGCCTAGAGTATCAAAATTGACTGGTTGAAGCATGAGAAGAATGTTCCCCCCACATCCAGTTAAGAGTTCTCGTTTGTGTTTTCTTTGTGTATCAGTGAATGGTGTAAGACTCAGTCTCTGTTCTGAAGAAAAAGCAATATTCCTTGGAAAACAAGGAGGATTAAAGGGTTATGTTTGGAGTGAGGAAATAGATTCTTACAACTAGTTTGTTTTATACTGTAAGGTTGGTATCTATGTGGGCCTTATATACTCTAAAATGAAACTTAGTCACCTTGGTGCTTATGGGCCATTACTTGACCTATGAATCTTTAAGGCACAATCAGTTGTACTTTACATTTAAAGATCACGTGAGTGATGGCTGCCTTTCCCTCCTATCTGCTCCTTCTCCACACACCATCTAAGGTTAGCCAATAACGTGTAGGGCGGCAGAGCTGAGCCCTAGGTTGTGTGCAGCCTCCCTTCATTCTCCTCATTGCCACCTTGGGCCATGGTAGGGGTCTCGCCCTCCTGGTGGTTTGGAAGTGGAGTCTCTCGGCAGCCCTCGCACAGGCCCCTAGTACCTTGTTCTGCTTCTCAACCGTGTGTGCGAGGCTCTCTGAGTCGCACTGCCTGCTGAAGTGAACCAGTACCCAGAAAGACGACCGCGAGCCATCTTCGTTTTCATTCACTGTTCTACTAAGCGCTTAGGCTACAAAAGGGGTTTCTCCAACCTCTGGTTATAGCAGAGTTCATGAGAAAGGAAGCGTGCTCAGTCAAACCAAATCAAACCAATTGGGTTTTGCATTTTGAGAGATGATGAAGATTCAAAAGAAGTCTGAAATCAAAGTATTTGGCAGCATAATTCCTTAAAGGGAATGGCTTTAGTAGACCATTTTCGGGAAGGATTTATGAAGAATCTGAACAGGCAGGTCTGTGACAGAGCCGTGGACCTGCTTTCAGATCAGACTGCCCAGCCAAACGTTTAGATACAGACACTGCTCTGGACTTGGTGTACTTGCTAGAGTCCATAAAAATCAGTGCTTGTTTTAGGAAACGCCCCCCCCCCACCCCAGGAAAAAAAGGGGTAAGAGAAGAAGAAAAGTTAGATGCTTTTCTTTCATTTTAGTGTGTGTGTGCGTGTGTGTGTGTGTGTGTGCGTGTGTGTGCACGCGTGCGTGCGTGTGTGGGCTGAGGTGCATGAGTTTTCTTTCTCAAAGATCATGGCAGGATCACAGAACTCTTTTATACAAGTGAGATCCAGGTCTCTGAATATCTTTTTGTAAATAATAATAATAATAATAATAATAATAAAAAGCTCCTCACCAAATTCAAGCCTGTACATTATATTTTCTTTCAATGTTTTTAAATTTAAGTTTTATTGTTTTGTATGTAAATATGTGGACCCAGGAACTGTTATTAATGAGCAAAAAGTTACTGTTCAGGGCAGTGATTCTGTTTAATATAATCAGACAAAATGTAGACGAGCTTTTTAAAGCCATATAGTTTTAACTCTGTACAGTAGGTACCGGCCTGTATTATTGTAACAATAACTCTAGCAATGTATAGTGTATCTATATAGTTTGGAGTGCCTTCGCTTCCATGTGTTCGGTTTTTTGTTTGTTTTTGTTTTCATTTTTTCAGTTTGAATTGGTTTCCTTTATCCATGTCTCCCTGTCCATCTCCTTTCCTTTTGAAATAACAACTTACTCATAACGATATCTTTGTCCCTTCCACAGTTAAGTTTCAATGATATCATGCTCAGGAGTGGGAAGAGGAAACCATGCCCATAATCTCATTTCATTCAAGCCCTGCCTTCGTTTTACTTCTGAACGTGTGTCTCCTCCTCAGTAGCAGTGACGGGTTTCATTTCATGCTTAGTCCCTTCAGGGACTTAGTGTAGCACCCAGGAGCCCTAGAGCTGGAGGAAATCAAATAGATTAGATTTTGCTCGTCTCTTCCACAAGCCCTAACCATGGGTCTTACAGCAGATTCGGGGAGCCTTCCATGTTCTCTCTCTCCTTACCTACTTCCCTCCCAAATGAGAGAGAGAATTGGTTTTTTATAAATCGAAGTTTCTAATAGTATCGGGTTTTGATACGTCAGTGGTCTAAAATGCTGTAGTGCAATTACTAGCAGTTACTGCACGGGTGCCGCCGTGCTGATAGAGGGCTGTTGTTTTAACAAGGGAACTCTTAGCCCATTCCCTCCTCCTGCCATCTCTATCTACCCCTGTTCAATGAAATGTCATTTCATGTTTTTAAACCAGTTCAGTTCTTACTGTGTGCCCAACATGAAGGCTTTTTGTGAATGAAAAAAAAAAGTATTTGTTTTGCCTCCAACTACTCCATCTAAGATGTCTTGAATAGAAGGAAAAACAAACTACCAAACCAAAGGTTGCTATTTTTGAAACATCATTTGTTCATTCCAGCGAGGCAGAAGACTGCACCTTTTTTTCCAGTGACGTGTCGTTTTCAGAAGTCCTCTTAATTTTTAGACACATCTTTTGGGTTTGTGTTTTAGTGAAGTATGCCTAACCAGCCATCTTGTCTGCATCAATGCAAAGGTTTCTGAGAGGACTGTCATATTCTTCATCCCTGTGGATAAAAGACACTGGCATTTCATTTATTTTTCCCTTCCCTTTTTAAAGGATTTAACTTTGGAATCTTCCAAAGAAAGTTTGGCCAATGCCAGATCCCCAGGAGTTTGGGGTTTTTTTCTTTCTTTTAAACCAAAATTGTATCTGATTCCTGTTGCTCACGTTTGTTGGTGTCAGTGAGCATCTGATCACAGAGCCACTTTTCTCCCTGCGTAGAAAAGTAAACCAAGCATGCTTTACAAACAATCTGTTTGTTTCTGGTAGAAACCTGAGCCACTGAAAACAAGAAAGACAACTAGAAGCACAGTAGAGTCCCAGCCATAGGTCTAGCTTTGAGAGGCTTTGAAAGTAATCCTGGGGGTTGGATTATTTTCACAAGGGTTACGCCGTTTTATTCAAGTTTCTCGCTCCGTTTTGCACCTCTGCAATAAAAGCAAAATGACAACCAGTACATAAGGGGTTAGCTTGACAAAGTAGACTTCCTTGTGTTCATTTTAAGTATTTTTTTTCTTACTATATCTGTCTACAGGCAGATACAGATAGATGTATGAAAATGTGCTTGCCTGTAAAATTTGCATTTATAAATGTGTTGCCGATGGATCACTTGGGCCTGTACACATACCAATTAGCGTGACCACTTCCATCTTAAAAACAAATCTAAAAAGCAAAATTTATTATTATTATTATATATATATATATATAAAGGACTGTGGGTTGTATACAAACTATTGCAAACACTTGTGCAAATCTGTCTTGATATAAAGGAAAAGCAAAATCTGTATAACATTATTACTACTTGAATGCCTCTGTGACTGATTTTTTTTTTCATTTTAAATATAAACTTTTTTGTGAAAAGTATGCTCAATGTTTTTTTTTCCCCCTTTCCCCCATTCCCTTGTAAATACATTTCGTTCTATGTGACTTGGTTTGGAAATAGTTAACTGGTACTGTAATTTGCATTAAATAAAAAGTAGGTTAGCCTGGAAATGAAATTAAAATTCACAAGTGTGTGGTCTTTATTTCAGTCCCCAGCCCTCCTTCACCCTACCTGTTTTGCCACTGCAATAAGTAGTCACATCACCATCTCTGTTCCTCCAGTTAGGGAAAACGAATCTTTGTTATAAAAATGAAGATACGAACACCACGTCTCGTCTTTCAAATGATCTTATTCCATTGGATAGTCCCAAGAAGTGCAGCTTCCATCTTGGAAACCTTTGGATTTGAAGTAGAGGAAGATTTGCAGACACTGCTCTGAAAAGAAAATCATCCCTGAAAGGGACAATTTTTAAAACGTGTATAAGCTGCTGTCTTTGGTTACTGTGTTCATGATTTGGTGTAGCTGTATTTTCTTTTTAACTTTCATCCTACTAGCAATGGTCTTCGGGGGTCTCTGTAAAACATGAACACCACAAGCAGTGGGGCTGTACCTCCCAGGTAACCAACACATGCTGTGTTTGAGTCTGCTCATTTCCAGTACTGGACGATGTATGTAAACTTGTTATGTCTCTTAGTGCAAAAAGAAACATCATTTTTTTAGGGCTGGCTCACTCTGTCAGGCCTAATTGAAAGGCTAGATATAAGGTCATGTGACTGCTGCTTCAATAAAAACAAATTTATATTCGATAAAGTCTGGTCCTCTTTATTTACTGTGGTGGTAGGGTTGGCTAGTTCTAACATTTGTAAAATAGTTAAATACATTTACCTGGGGGAGTGTTAGGTGGGAGGCGGGTTGGATCAGTGAAAACACAGAAGATACTACTTGTGGGGTGGCCTCCTGATGATAGCAAAGTCCATTTGTTGGGCTCCATTGCTTTCTTGTGTAGGTCCAGATTTCATTTTTTGAATTGGGATTGAGTTAAGACAATGCTAAGTGTCCTGCAAGATACCCTTTTTCACGTAAAATCCTAAAAGACGACCAGTGGGACCAGCAGATGGCATAATGGTTACATCGCTGGACTCCCACATCGTCGACCACAGTTCTAGTCCCAGACCCAGTGGCTTAGAATTCAGCTGGGTGCTCGTGCGTGGTGCCCAAAATCCCAAGAGGAGAACGGAGAAGGAGGAGTTGCTGTGAGGTCATCCCCCGTGGGGGCTGATTTCTTGCTTTCTGTCTTTGTCTCTCCAGTGAGTGCACACACCCTATAGCAAAAATCTCTCTTAAAAAACTAAAAGACAACCTCTTTAGCTGCTAAGTCCTTCCAGAGAATACTGGCCAAATAGACCTTTGGGGTCATGTTTCAGGAGAGCTTTGATCATGGATGCCATTTTGGAAGGTGTTCTCAAAAGGGAATGAAGAGAGATTAGGCTGCAGGTCCTCATGGAGAAGCTTCTGATGGGGAGTAAACAAAAGCGATGGGATGGTCACCCATTTCTCAGGTGAAGGGACATCTCACCCCATCAGCACCCTCAGATCTAGGAGAGCTGTCGGTCACAGGGAAGTGACGCGCGAGAGCAGTGACCTGCCCTGAGGGCGACACGGCGGGGCCCAAAGGTGTCCGGAGCTAGGAAGGCGTAACCAGTATTTCTCTTCTCCAGAGAGATGGCCTTCCCACGGGGTTTGTTGATGGCAAGACTGAGGCTCTGAGGGAGGAGTCAGAAAGCATGCAGTAACAGAGCTTTCACCCCAAGCTTTGGAGATGACTCTCCTGACTGAGCCAGGACCTAGAACAACAGTGGCTAGAGGTCCCTAGAAACTGATGGGAAGGAAGGGGAGTATGAGGGACTCCTAATTTTGAAAGGACAGTTGAATCTGGCTCCTAGTGCCATAAACTTGAGACCCACAAGCTGCTGAAAGGAAGGACCCAGTGTGAGCCCTCTGGTGTATGTAACCTTGGCTCTACTCCTGGGGTACACTAATCCACGTAAGTCATGCTCAGTCTTTAAGGAACTGCTTGAGTGTTTTTAAAATTAACGTTAGGAAATGGAAATTCAGTCTATGTCCCAACTTGATCTCACGTTAACCTCGCTTTTTTTTTTTTTTTTTTGGAGAGGTTTTTTTCGCTATAGGGCACGTGCGCTCGCCAGACAGACAGAGACATAGAGACAGAAAGCGAGAAATCACCCCCCAGGGGGGATGGTCACGCCGCAATCCCTTCTCCTCCATTCTCCTCTCGGGATCTTGGGCATGCACGCACACGCGCCTGGCGTGAGTTGTAAGCCACCGGGTCCGAGACGCGAACCGCGGTCGACCACGTGGGAGTCCAGCGACATAGCCATTACGCTAACTGCTGGTTCCCAACCTCGCTTTTTGATAGCCTTATATGCAAGTTCCAGTCTCTGGAAGAAAAAGCACACTGAAAATCATTTCCGGAGGGAAGAGCCACATATGATTTATAGATACATTAGTATGGACTTTATATTTCCAAGTTAGAATGTATATTTCTAATTATAAATAAGTTTGAACTTAGACAAAAGACATAGAAGGAAAAGCTGTATTCACTGACTTTGGAGACAGGAGTTGTTTTTCCCTTTTTCTTCTCTAATGACAAATACTAATTGATCCTGAAAAGGAAGTAAATCTGGGAGGGAGGCAGGGAATAGGTTTACTGACTTTGATTTTCTTTTTTTAAGAATTACTTATTTGGGGCCAGCAGATGGCACCACAGTTACATCACTAGACTCCTACATTGCTGACTGCAGTTCAAGTCCTAGATCCAGTAGCTTGAAACTCACACCAGGTACGTATGCATGAGTGCCCAAGATTCCAGGAGGAAAATGAGATTATGACGTGGCCATCCTCCTGGGAGGGGGGGGGGGTGACTTCTCGCTGTCTTTCCCTCTCACTGTCTCTGTCTCTCTGGCAAGCACACATGCTATAAGGCAAAAAATTCTTAAAAATTATTTTTAGTATGTATTGCTATTGAATTATTAGTAGTATGTATTACTATTATTGCTCTAGGACACATGCACTCACCAGAGACAGAAAGAGAAAGTGAGAAGGCAAGTTCCCAGGTCCAGGACTCCAGCTGCAGTCAGCCATGTGGGAGTCCAGCATCTTAACCATCACGCCTCCTGCTGGCCCAGGCTTTGATTATTTTTACTATTGATGATTTCTATGTTCTCAAAGTTTGCTCCTAATAAATTAAAGCTAAGCAATTATTCTTTAAAATTCAGTTGTAGCTTCCTTTGCAACAAAACATTAGACATTTAAAATTAATCTAGGGGGCCAGCAGGTGGCATGGTGGTTAAGGCACCAGACTCCCACATGGCCAACCTCAGTTCAAGTCTTGGATCTAGCGGTTGGAAAATCACTACAGGTGCAGGTACCTGTGTGCCATCCCCCAGGGGGTGATTTCTCACTTTTCCTCTCTGTGTGTCTGTCAGCAAGTGCATGCTCCCTACTGCAAAAACCTTTTTAAAAAAGTAAAAATAAATGAAATGAAATTAGTTCAATTACTACAGTTTTAATTATGGTATGCATATACTATATGCTTTGTATCTTTATATAGAATAATCATGTATGAGCAAACCAAATTAAATGATCACATTTTTGTTCTGGCCCTAACAGTCTTCAGGTATGTAACGGGCAGTAAGAAGTAGTAAAATGCATGTGTGGGTGGGTGTGTATTTCTACTTCTGTTTTCCTACTCCCACGTTTCTTCTTCCCCAGGAAAGAAGGCAAGAAAAGTTTACATCTCCAGCCAAAAGTTCACCGAGTTTTCTTGCCTCAGTTTGACGGTAAATCCAGAATGAGGTGCTAAGCTTGCTCCTTAGGTGTGCATTATGTACAGTTAGTTCAGAGTAATTTATGACAGTGTAAAAACACGTTTATTCGTGAGTGACTGAGCAAGGCAGACACATTCGTACTTTCAGCTCTGAGCAGACGTGCACAGGCAGGCACGCTGCCCGCTGGTGCATGCGCTCGCCTGTGTCTTAGCTCGCTGTCCACAGAGCCTCGTCACAGGGCACCCCAGGCCCCGGTCAGGTGGGGAGCAGACCCACCTACACCAAGTCAACACATGTACCCACAGCCACCGTCCGTGGCCTTCCTCCCATGAGCACACGCCCTGGGGCATCCTCACTCAGGTCCCGGGTGCCTCCAGAAGTCAGTCCGTTGTGCGTCCACACAGATGGTCCCCGTGCACACAGCATTTGTCCCTTCACCTTGTCCTCGAGTTTTTTTGTGTTTCTGCCTTTTTTTCTTTTTTGGCTTTCCTTTTCTTAATTATTGTCTAAACTCTTTGAGATCAGCCTTCCCATCGGAGTCGACGTACACCCCACAGAGGTGGCCTCTCGCTGGTGTCTGGGTAGATGCAGAGACAGAATGGCATGCCCAGAAAGCGGCCAGGACAAGTACCTGACATCTGGCGAGGCTCTGGCTTCTCCTAGATTACTGTTACTAACGGGCCTGCTGATGGGCTCAGGCCCGGGACCCTCCGAGCAGCTCAGGTCAAGAGGCCGGGGTCGGGACCCAGTGGGAAGTGGGAGACAGGAGTAGCAGAGGTGGCCATGAAAAGGCTCACGGGCTAAAGAATGTGGGTGTCGGCACAGACCCTCAGAGGGCCCAGTCCCAGCTGCCCCTTCCCCTCCGCCACTGCCACACGTCCGTGGGATGGGCATTTACGGGGATGTGGTGGGATTCCGAGACCACAGGGGCTTTTCTGAGGGAAAGGCAGCCTGGCGTCCAGGGGCCCTGACTAAGGGCCAGAACACTCTCCACACCAGGCCTGTGGCTGCACTGGGGCTGGGGGCCTGCGCCCCTTCCCGAGGTGCCTAGTCAGCTGAGGCCGCTGGGAAGGCAGGTCAGCAGGCGCCGGGCCCTCAGCGGTGGATCTGTCTAGCCCCAGGAGTGGCAGCTCGGAGGACTCTGGGTCCCGCAGGGGCGGCCGCTCAGCCGTCGGCGATGCTGAACAGCTCCCGCATGAGCGGGGTGGCGAACGGGTGTATGTCCTGGATGCGCAGCAGCTGCTGGGTGTGCCGGGCGTTGATGCTGCGGAGCTCCGTCAGGAGAGCCATGATCTTCAGGAACAGAAACCTGTGGGCCAGCCAGAGGGAAGGTGGGGTGCAGCCCACCCCCGGCCCTCAGCCGCTCGGAGGCCACACACGTTTAACTCAGGACATCTCAGCCAGCCGAGAGGGGAGGCTCGGCTGACCCCACACTTCTCTTTCAGCCTGTGGACAAGACGGACAACAGCCTGCCGGCTACTTGGGGCTCTTCCACTCCCACTCCACCCTTGGGGCTCGAGTCTTTCTGCATAGAGCGTCCCCTGGGACAATCCAGGAAGTGCGGGTGCCAACAGTGGAGGTGTGTTTTGGTAGGGGTGGGGTGGGGGTGGGGGATGGGAGATCACCGCCTTGGTTCGTGTCCAAGGGCCAGGACTGGGCAGGGCAGTCGTGGAGGTTAGGGGCTGCAGGCTGGAACCCCTTCCTGGATCTAGCTTTGGATGTACTGTCTGAAACACACCACGTGCCTCAGTTTCCCTGTGATGGAAAAGCTGGCACTTCCAGTCTTCTGGCTCTAAAGAGGGAAAGGCTAAGACAGGGACACCCCCAGCCCCAGCATCCCAGGGCCCTGAGTCAAAAAGAAAGCTGGTGCAGACCAAGTAAGGATTTGCTTTTTTTTTTTTTTTTTTTTTTGATTGAGGGAGAGAGAGAGATTTTTGCTATAGGGCTTATGTGCTCTCTGGAGAGACAGAGACAGCAAGAAACTACCTCCCCCCAGGGGGATGGCCATGCCATAATCCCTTCTCCTCCATTCTCCTCCTAGGATTTTGGACACACATGCACACATGCCCAGCATGTTCTAAGTCACTGGCTCCAGGACTCGAACTGCAGTCGACTACGTGGGAGTCCAGTGATGTAACCATTATGCCATCTGCTGGTCCCAAAGATTTGCATTTTTAAGTTCACGCTATAAGAGCCAGTGCTGAGCTAGCTCCACGGCCTGGTGGTTAAGGTGGCTGACTCTCACACGGCCAACCTCCAGTTTGAGAACCAAACCCAACAGCTAGAGAGACACAATGGGTGCATGTGTGTGTGCCCAAAATCCCAAAGAGGGAAAATGGAGAAGAAGGGATTATAGCATAGCCATTCTCCATGAGAGAAGCTTTCCCTCTCTCTTTCCCTCTGTCTCACTCTGGTGAGTGCCTACACCCTCCAGCAAAATTAAAAAACAACAAAACAAAACAACCAGAAAACCCAGCTGGCCTTAACCCTCCTGGCCGTGGGCTCATCAGCACAGGCTGGGCCATCCCTCGGCTGGGCATCAGACCCTAGGCTGCAGGAACTGGTCAAGTCCTGAGCAGTTTCCTCCTCTGAGCACGGTCACTACAAACGAAGGCCTCTCCACCTGTGTGCTTTCGTCTTCCCTGGGCATGAGTAGGTCGTGCTAAAGGAGGTGACTCGGCCTGGCTGGGTCCACCCCGACGCCACCCCCCGCTGGCTACACAGCCTTGGGCCCTCGCCCTGAGCCACAGCTCCTCTGCAGGACAGCGGTGGCCCGCTGTGAAGAGTGAGATGACAAGCAAGCTCGGCACCAGGGTGGGCCTCCTCGAGGAATGGTGGCCGTTCGGCCCTGTTTATGGCCATCGGGACTGTCCTGCCTCAGCTTTGCTGTCACCGTTACTCCTGGTGTTCCTGGAAGGTCCCGGAGGAGACTCAGGAGAACATCCAGCTGTTCCCACCCTTGATGACGGGGCATGTGGAAGGCCCTGAATAAACAAGTGTCCGCCAGCTGGGCACAGCCTTGGACTCCTCTGATTTCCCTGTCACTGGGCGGTCACTCAGGGCCACCAGGAGGGGGCCCTCTGAGGAGGTCAGAGAACATGGCCCCAGAGCCCCGGTAACCAGAGGAGCCCCCCTGACTCTGGTCTGCTCCCCCAGACAGGCCCAAGGGGAGGCAGAGGCCACAGGGAGGACCCGTCCCCCAACCCACCTCACCCCTCAGACTCCCTCCACCCCCAACCCCCTCCCAGGGCCTCGCTCTCCCCTGCGCTCACCGGTGGGCGGGCTGGGGCCGATGGCACTCGATGTAGGCCTTCAGGGTGATGGCGAATCGCTCTTGCAGCTGGTCCACCACGCTGCGCTGCACCACACCCGGGCGGTCTAGCGGGCAGGGGACGGCAGGGGACGGCGGTGTGTGGCCAGTGAGGTCGTGGGGGCAAGCTCAGACTAGCCCCACGAGGGGACATGGCCAGTCCCCACCTTCCAGAGCCAGAGCCCCCCAGAGGACTCGGGCTGGAGAGAAAGTACCAGAGTCCCCAGCCCGGCTGCGCAGGGGCAGGCTCACCTGGGGAGAACAGGGAGATGGCCTGCATCAGCACGTACTCCTCCTCGTGCAGCTGCAGCTTCTTCAGCATGTAGTGGAATTTCAGCACAGGGTCCAGGAGAAGCTGCTGGAAGCCGCCTGGGGGTGGGAGCAGAGGGTGGAGGCGGCTCTTCCAGGCTACTCAAGACCCAGCCTTCCCTCTCCGAGGTCTTTTTCCATTCCCCACCCGTCCTGGTCCACAGCCCCAGGCCCGGCATATCCTGGCATGGCTCCCTCCCTCCCAAAGCTGCTGTGTCCCCGCTCGCCAGGGCACAAAGGCGTCTGGAGGCACCTGCGGGGTCTTCCAGGCAGTAGGACAGCCGGCCACACTCCCAGGTTCCGGTCTCGGCGTTGAACACGGTGTTGAATCTCAGCAGGCAGAGCTCGAGGGCGGCCCCCTTCAGCAGGGAGATCTGGTCCTCGATGGGCAAGTCCCTGGCAGCAGGGAGGGCGGGGATGACCACTCCCAGGGAAGCCTCCCCCAGGCTGGCACCAGCACCCAAGCCCACAATGCAGAAACTAGGAAGAGGTGGGCTGGGCTCCTTCCCCTGAGGGCAATTGCAGATCCTGGTTGCCCCCACACTCTGCCCATCACAGTCCAGCAGCTCACTGTCCCCACCTCCTTCCTCCTGCCACTCCGGGACTCTCCACTGCCCACTGAGGTGGCAGCCAGGTTCCTCGCAGCCTGACCCCACCTCTTCCAACTCCCCACACAGTCACTGACCACTGAGCCGGGGCCGTGGCTCCTGGCCACCTACTTCCTGCCTCAGTTTCCTCACTTGGAATGCTCGCCCCTTTAGTTTCACTGAAGTCAGTCCTGCTCATCCTTTAGGTCAAGTCACGTCTCCGTCCCTCGGGTCTTTCCAGAATGCAGTTCCTTCGGCCCTTCTCCCTGCCCCACTTGACCCAATCTGCCACAATCTGAACCCCAGTGCAGCTTGTGACCACTCTCGCTCCATTAAGTCCTGCATGTCACCCACAGGCCACAGGGACCCATAGCTCCTAGTATACAACCTACTCCCGTCTGCCTGCTGATGGAAGCAGGGGCTCCCCGCACGTGTGGTTCCGCCCCACTGGCCAGGCTCAGCACGGCTAGGTGGCCAACCAAGGACAGGAACACCCAGCACCGTCCCCAGCCCTGGCACACTACCCACCGTGGGGCTGCGGCTCCCCACACCAGGAGCTCCCCAGGTCTCCTGCCAGCCCTAGTCGCCTCAGGGCTGTTGCCTCCATGCCCGGCTTAGGGGAGGCCCGCCCTCTGGCTCTCAGGGCCACCACCTTCCCGAGGCCGGCCCAGCCTTCTCTGGGCAGCAGGCTCTGGGGGCCCAGCATCTGTTCCTCTCCCTCGCACTTCCCTCTCGGGACTAACTTCCCTTTCCTCCTACCTCACTCTGCTCTGGAACGATCAACCTGAGATTCCTGTGCTTTGTGAGGGGCGAAGGGGAACAGGAAAGAGAATTCCTGAGTGTCCACCACAAGCAGCGTGTCCCTTAGATGCTTACTCCGTGTGACAGCCGCACGGAGCAGGTACTACCAGCCCATGCAGCAGGTGGGGAGGCTGAGACAGGCTCACTGCAGCCCCACGGCCCCAAGCCCAGAAGCCATCCTGCTAGGTCAGGCCGGGTTCCCCGGTACCACCAGGTGCCTTGGGCAACAGCTAAGCCAGGGTCTCTGGGCACCAATGTCCCCCAAACTCGGGATATCGACTCCAGACCTTGCAAGCTCTTGGCCATTTCCTGCTCCTCTCCATGCCTGTTCCCTGCCCGTCCTACCTGAAGTACGAGATGACTTTGGCAAAGTTGATGATGCCTTTGAACATGTAGGTCGACATGTCGGCCATGTGGGGCAGCAGGGAAAAGCTCTCCTTCCCTCTGCCGTCGGCCGGGGGCTTGTAGTTCCAGACGCTGCCGTCCTCCCCGCGCAGCTGCAGGGAGATCTTCAGGGAGCACAGGTCCTCCCGGATCTGGTTCCACTTGGCAGCCTCTTCCCCTGATGGAGCCTGCAGAGACTCTGGGACCTCGGCGCCACTGCTCAGCATTTCCGGCAGCTGAGACCCAAGCCAGGCGGACAGAAGACAGAGCACGTGTGTCACAGACAGGGCCCCGCACAGCCAGACAGACGTGCACAGCCAGGCCGCAGCCTGAGGGGGTGCACAACTGCGGGCGCTCACTCCCACGCACAAGCGTGTCGCGTGTCACACCCACACCCGCGCGCAGGGCTCGTTTCTTCTCTCCCGTCTCCTATCAGGTGGTGCTTTCTGGGTGTGTGAACTGCTGGGCACATGTGCCCCTCCCTGGTCAGAAGGGAGAAGGAAGGGGCCCTCTCCCCACGGTATGCCCCAAGCACCCCAGACGTGGAGCTCAGGAGACTCCGAGAAGAGTCGGGAGCTACAGGTGGGAAGAGCAGGCCTGCCGGGCTGCCCCGCTCTGGGCACTGGGCCGGCCACCCGAGACTTCCGAGCACACGGGAGCAGGGCCAGGGCTGGCGCGGCTGTGGTCACTACGCTTTCTTGGACCCCGAAGCTCCAGTTCACCAAGGCCCCACCCCGACAGCGGCGGCCTGCCCTCAGCAAGCCCGAACGCTAGCCACACGGGAGGCCCTGCCAGCCTGCCGCCATGCCCGGCCCAGGCCCTGCAGGCCGCGGGAGGGCGGTGCAGCCGCGCTCAACCCCACGTCTGTGCTGGAACACGGGCTAGCCTGGCCCCGCAGGCTCTGACCCAGCACACGGGTGGCCGAGAATTCGCATTCCTCGCCATCTCTGAGGGGCTCCTACCACCCACCCAAGGGCCACACCCGGGGACCCTTTGGGACGAGACCGGGATGGTGAGGAGGCCGCTCGGAAACCGCCTACCCGGAAATTCTTGAAATGGGAGAAGGTGGTGTCGAAGGTCTTCCTCTGCGCGTCCATCAGCTCACTGACCGTCCTCCGCTGCTCCTCCGTCAGCCCCCGCACGCCGGGCGGCTGGGGCCCCACCCCTTCCCTCTTCTTCCTCCTGATCAAGGCCCGCCTCTGCTCCACGGCCGCGTCGGACATGATCACTGCAGGGACAGCGCAGGCTCAGCTCCCAGGGACCCCTCAGGGCAAAGGCTAAAGGGAGAGTGATGGCGACGAGGGGTCGTCCTTGCCCAGACTCGAGATCTGCGGGCAGACCCCTGGGCAAGGACAGAGGCGAGGCGAGGCGAGGCTGGCGTGCCTCCCCGCAGGGAGTCTGGTGAGGACACGTGGCTGGGCAGAGAGCCGGTTTCGCAGGCCGAGTGGAGGTTTGGCTGCTTTTTCTCTCACTTTTTAAAATTGCCAGAGGGCTCATGTACTCCCCAGACAGAGACAGAGAGAGAGGGAAGGGGGAGAGCAACCCCTAATAGGGCGTGGTCATCGCTACAGTCCCTTCTCCATTCTGTTAGGATTTGGGGTACACACGTTCCTAGTGTATTTCTTTTTTTAAAAAAAATTATTATTTTATTTAACTTTATTTATTTATTTTTAATTTGACCAGAGAGAGACAGAGTGAGAGAAAGACAAAGGGAAAGTGAAAAAGCAAGCCACTAGGTCAGGGACTCGAACCGTGGTCGACCATGTGGGAGTCCAGCGCCCTCAACCACCACACCTGCCACCCCACCCCCACCCCCCACCCCCGCCGTGTGTTTCTCAAGTTCCCTGGGCAGGATTCAAACCCTGGGCAGTTACGTGGGCCCTTGCTATGGACCACTAGGCTATGGCCTCCCAGCTGCACCACTTTCTGTGACCTCTGCAAGCCCCTTCACTCCCTTGCCCTGAGGCTCTTTTTCATGATATGGCTTTACAGCGCTTGCTGCTCACTGCCAGGGTGACATTGCAGGTGGCACCTATCATAGCTCCTGGGACAGACAGGAGCTCCCGGCAGGCACCTGCTACGGTCTGAACGCCCCCCAAATCCACGTGTTGGAACTTGGCTGTATTCTGAAGGTATTAAGAGGACACTTAACACCTTCATGGTGTCCGAAGATGGGGCCTTGGGGAAGGATGAGGTGACTAAGGCTCTAGATGAGAAAGAGCAGACCCCACAGAAGGCAGACCACGCCCTCCTGCACCCCGGGTGCGGACACAGCTGTGCCAGATGCTGCCCTGACCTTGGAACTCGAACCGTGAGCTGAATACACTTCTATGCTCTTAATCACCAGCGTCAGTATGTTGTTATTTGCCACAAGGTAGAACAGCACCTGACATTGTCATTTTTCGGTGAGTGGATGATTCTGGGGCCAACACACATGTGCAGGGCAGAGCTCTGCGGTCCTGGGAGGGGAGAGGTCGAGGACCACTACCTGTAGGGCCTCCTAAGTGAGGGCCTCCCTCTGCGGGCTGCGGGATAAGGCCCTCTGCCCGGTGCTCAGAGGGCGCGTCCTCTGAAAGAAGTGGCACATGCAGCTCCTGGTGGGTGCGCAGTGGATTTGGCCACTCGGGGTTTGATGGAGACGAGTGTGCGCTGGAAGCCTTTCTCCCACGGGCTCTCATCTCAGAGTGGCCTGGGAGCGCGGCTATGCCGGTGCGGAACAGGCGAAAGAACCACCGAAGGTTGGGGGTCATATCAGGCCTCCCCTTAAATAAGGTCCCCTCCCCACATGGGTTACAACCCCAGGAGAACAATTATGAAGGAGACAAAAAGAACC
This sequence comes from Tupaia tana, assembly GCA_026018925.1. Taxonomy (NCBI): domain Eukaryota; kingdom Metazoa; phylum Chordata; class Mammalia; order Scandentia; family Tupaiidae; genus Tupaia; species Tupaia tana. Next base: position 22,634,747 of record JAKSZU010000020.1, on the reverse strand, counting down.
ACCCAGGAGAGAGGGGGACACAGTCCTGGCCAGAGATGCCCACCACATCTCCCAGAACAGAGAATGAAGGTGCCCACCACCTCTCAGGTCCCCCAGGATGGGCCCTGCAGGGCAGGGGCACAGAAGAGCTGCAAGGCTCCTCCCAGCACTGCCTGGGGCACAGACACAAGCCCACACGTACTGGGGCGCTCGGGTGCACACCAAATGGGTGCACACGCATGCACACTCATCCACGAGCCTTCCCACACCTTGAACCCCGGCCCCTCGCGCCCACGCCCGCGGCTCACTCTCCTTCTTCATGCCACTCTCCAGACACTTGCGCAAGCGGCAGGCCTGGCACTGCCGCCGGGTCTTCCGGGTGATCTCGCAGGTGCCCTTCCGGAAGGGGCACCTCAGCCGGGCGTTGCGCTTCATGGCCCTCCTGGAGAAGGAAGACAGAGGGGAGACTGTGGGGCCCCCGGGCTCCTGGGCCAGGGACTCCACTGCTGACCACCTCCTCCTCCAACCCCCTCCCAGAGGGGGCTGCCGAGGACACCAGTGGCACCTCTGTGGGCTGCCATCGCTCCCCAAGTAGGTTCAGGTTTTATAGTGAAGATGTGGGCGGGACTCCTGCCTAGGGGGTCCAAGACTTGGCTAGAGGAGAGCCGGGGAGCCCTTTCTGCAATATCCCTCAGGAGCGGTCACAGCTCTGCACACCCTGTCGTTTTCTGGGTCCCTTCCGCTCTTCCACAGCTGTGGCTACCGGGTTGCTGTGGAGAGGGGCCACTCTCTGGATTTCTCCTTGGAAGAGGGAGCAGAGGAAACCTGCCCAAAGTCTAAGAAGCATTACCATCCCCCCTCCCCTGGCTCCCACTGCAGACCAGGGCGGCTGGAGGAACAGGGAGCCGATGGGGAAGCTCTTCTCCCTCCCTGGACAAGGCTTCTCCACTTTTCTCCGGAAAGTGGATTCTCCAGACCAGCCCGGAGTGGGAAGCGGAAGGTGTGGGACCCTGTAGTGGTGGAGCACATGGCCCTGCATCCACAGGCCCTTCCACAGATGTGGCCCGTGTGCAGGCAGTGGGGCAGATGCCTGCAACCGCCCCTCCCTGCAACCCAGACACCCGAGTATCCCACAAAGGCCCAATGAGTGCAGCCCTGACTTTATCCAACCCCACACCCCCATTTCCACAGAGGATGGAAAGAAACCAGCACTTCCTTAGCCCTGGCTCTGGTTCCACCCAGAGTGGAGGATGAGGGAAGCTGGCGCTGGAGCTTGGGTGGGTCCTGAGGGCTGGACTGGGACGGTGACCCAGGGATGTGAGCCGCAGAGCAGTGACCAACCTTAGAGACATGTTCCCGGGAGCAAGCCCACCTATGGCTTCCCTGCTGGCCTGGAAGAGAGACCGCCATGCTACTCCACAGGCCGCCCACGGTGGGGGGGAAGGGCTCCCACCGCTAAAGGCCAGCTGTGTGCCAGCCACTGGGCTAGGTATGTCACAGAGCTCAGCAAACTTAGGTCTCAAGACCCTGAGGGTCAGCCCACAGCCTGGTGGTTAAAGAAGCAGGATCTCACATGACTGAGCCTTCAAGCCCCAGACCCCGCAGCTTGAGAAACACACCTGTGTGCGTGTCCAACATTCTTACTGTAGGGAGAGATGGCGGAGCAGGGACTGCAGTGTGATTATTCGCCCGGGGGTGGTGGGGGTGGTGTGGGGGGGTGGGGGGTGGTGGTACTTTCTCCCTAGCTCTCTAGAAAAATTTAAAAACAAACAAAAACTATAACATTCATTGTGTCACCTGCCTGGCACAGATGAGGAGACTGAGGCTTTGAGAAGACAGATTGCCCTGTGCCCAGGTACAAGATGAGATGTGAATCCACGTCTACCTGATCCAGGAATTTGCTATGAGGTGCTGCCTCCGCTGGGAGCCTCAGGGTAACACCAGAAAGGGGAGGGAAGGACAGAGCACCCCACATCGGGCAGTCTGCACAGATGGCTGCTTGGACAGACGCCTCAGGTGCCTCTTCAGTGTAGGCAGAAGCCAGATCCGGTTCAGATGGGCTGCTCCACGTGGCCATAGTCGTGTGCCCAGCTCTGGAGTTCCGGGCCAGTGACCAGCTCAGGAGAAGGCTGGGTCCCCTGGAGCCCACGTGACAGGAGGGCATCTTCCTTGCTCTCGGAGAGAGGATGAGATGGGCCTTTCTGTTCTTCAGCTGAACATCAGGGTCACCACCTGGGGCTGGAGCTAGGCTGGCCAGAGCTCTCGGGCAGGACGGCGGCAGAGAAAAGAACAGCGCTGCCGGGACTCATCAGCTTCGCCTCCTTGACACGTCTTGTTAGGGGAGGCAGCACGTGTCCCTGATGGCTCAGTTCTGTGACTGGGAGCCGACTGTGCCCGCCGTGTGGTGCTGGCCCTCCCTGTCACAGCCTGCACCATGTGGGGGAGCACGGTCCTTTGGATCAGTACTTCAGATCGGATGTCCAGCTACCAGGAAACACTGCAGAGCCCAGGGCAGGCTGGCTGTCTTGAGAAGGCCCGGAAGGTACAGGTGTGGCCCTTCAGGTGCAAACTGCTCCTCACACACCTGTCCCTCCCTGAGGACAAACTGGGAGCCCTCTCCCCACGTTCCCTCTCCCCCTTCTCCGCTGGTCTGCTTCTCTTCCCCTGGGTGTGAGTCCTGGCTGAGGGCGGCCTGGCCACTGCTCGAGGGTGTGTGCGTTTGTCAGGGAAAGAAAAAGAAGAAAGCACCCCCCCCCCCCCGGAGGGCATGGTCACACTGCAGTCCCTTCTCCTCCATTCTCCATCCCGTTGGGTCTTGGGCATGTATGACACACAAGCTGCCGTGGCTGGGACTTTTCCCCCGGTGGGTCACATGGCTCTGGCTCCTTTAACCACTAGGCTATGGGACCAGCTCTTTCTCTTTCCATCTTTGGACCTCAGGAGCGATTCTGTCCAGGCCTGCCTTGCCTAAGCTGGGATATTTTAGTCCTTCATTTTTTGGCCTTCCTTGTTCCTCTATTTCTAGGTGAGCTTGTGTTGCTATTATTTTTTCATATATTTTATACCTTTCTTTTTTTTTTTTAGTTTATTTCTTTTATTAACTCATAATTTCTTGTCTTCTGATTTGTTGAAACAGTAAGTCAGACAACATTTGCCACAATAATGTCTGTCAAAGTGGCTGGCCATAAAAACCCCAGCACCACATTCATCTGAAGGGCACTCCCGACGGAGGCGACTCATTGTGCATTTTCATCCCCTTGTAGCATTTCAGGACAGCCAGCCTAACCTTCTTTCTGTTATGCTTATTCTTCTTGGGAGTGGTGGAAGACTTCTTCTTTCTCTTCTCAGCACCACCTCGAAGTCTCAAAGGGAGATGAAGTGTGGACTCTTTTTGGGATGTTGTAGTCAGACAAAGTATGTCCACCTCCCAACCGCCTGCCAGCAAAGACCGGTCTTCACTCATCAGAAGGAATTCCTTCCTTATCCTGGATGTTGGCTTTTACATTTTCTATTGTATCCGACAGTTCAACCTCGAGGGGATGGTCTTCCCTGTAGGGGTTTTTACGAAAACCTGCATCCTGGCGACAGTCCCACTGCAGATGGCGGATTGGAAAGGAAGAGCGTGGACCAGCCCACAGCATTTCCCCATGCCATTTTTGACTTCACTGCCCCATGAGACTGAAAGGAACACTTGTATTTTGAATGTTAAAATCCTTTACTCTTTTTTTTAAAGAATAATTATTTATTTTAATTAATTAATTATTATTATTATTTTAATTTGCCACAGGGCATGTACATTCACCAGAGACAGACAGAGAAAGAGAAAGCAAGGGAAAGTGAGAAAGCAAGCCACCAGGTCCACGAATCCAACCACGGTGGGCCATGTGGACTCCAGCACCTCAACCACCATGCCACCTGCTGCCCCATCCTTTACTCTTTTACTGACAAATCTATTTTGTTCAAGAGAGCATGGGGGCGGGACCAGCAGTTAGCGTAATGGCTATGTCCCTGGACTCCCACGTAGTCGACCGCGGTTCGCGTCCTGGACCCGGTGGCTTAAAACTCACGCCAGGCGCGTGTGCGTGCGTGCCCAAGATCCCAAGAGGAGAATGGAGGAGAAGGGACTGCGGCGTGGCCATCCCCCCTGGGGGGTGATTTCTCGCTTTCTGTCTCTCTGTTTCTGTCTGTCTGGCGAGCACATGCACCCTATAGCAAAAACCTCTCCAAAAAAAAAAAAAAGAGAGAGAGCATGGGGGAATATAGGCTTATCTTAACAAAAGAGGACATTTTCTGGCAGAGCAGGAAGACTGAAGCTGAAGGAACCCTCAGATAAACAGCTCCCCTGACACTAGCTCAGGGTGGCCAACAGCCCACTCGGAACTGGAGGCAGGGTAAGCTGGGCATTGCCGGGGGCTAACAGGCAGCCCCCAGTTAGATGGGACTCGTGTGGAAGGCGGCAGGAGGGTGACGATTAGCGGGTAACTGTACCTGAAGAAGCCCTTGCATCCTTCACAAGTCATGACATTGAAGTGATAACCAGTGGCCTTGTCCCCGCATACACGGCAGACTTGGGGACCCCCGTTGTCCTCACTGGCATCAGTGGTGGGCTTTTCGGGAACAGAGTCTGCTTCTTCATAGTGCACACGGTCAGCATGGTCCCAGCTTTCCTCAGGTCTCACCTCCAGGTTTGCTTCAGGGCCTCTTGGACTAACAATTTAAAAAAACAAATGTCTTATCTGTAGATGACAACGCGTGTGATAATGTCTCTAGCTGGACTAACACACCGTGTATTTGTGCTGGGAGATTTCATTTGCATACTGTAATGACATACGGTGATTGAAACACACACACACACACACACACGCACACAACAGCATACGAGGAGCAGGGAGTGGAAGGGCTGGGCAGACAGCCTGTGGCTGCAGAAGGGACGCGCCATCTCCTTGGTGCCTGGCTCACATTCGGGTCTGTGGACCTAAGAGCTGACTGCATATGAAAAAAATGTGGGTGGGGGTTAGAGTGGTTACAAAGAGAGTGTAGCCAGGACGCTGTGTACCCGGCAGGGCCCTGGGGTGCAATGCCTGAACAGGAACACAGGAGGCAGGAAATAAGGTACGGGGAGGAGGAAACAAGGAGAAAGAGAAGGCTGCCGGGCTCCCTCAGGCAATCCTGGAGAGGATCCCGGTTAGGAGGCCTAAACAGGGAGCTGCCATGGGGCAGCTGGCTTGTTTTGTTGTGCAAAGTTCATCTATTTACTTTTGCCATAGAGAGAGAGAGACAAAGACGCCTCTTCCAACAGGGTTCCCATGCCAGGATTCAACCCCTTAGGAGTGAATGAACAGTAATTAAATGAATAATAAATTAAAATAATAATAAATAAAATAAAATAAATAATATAAATTGAACATTCAAAATACAAGTGTTCCAGCAGATAGCATAACGGTTGCACCGCTGGACTCCTGCATAGTCGACAATGGTTCGAGTCCTGGACCCAGCAGCTTAAAACTCACACCAGGCATGTGTGCATGCAAGCCCAAGATCCTGAGAAAAGGATGGAGGAGAAAACACTGTGGCATGGCCATCCTCTCTGGGGGTGATTTCTGGTTTTCTGTCTCTCTGTCTCTCTCTCTGGTGAGGGCATGTACCTTATAGCAAAAAACAAAACAAAACAAAACAAAAAAAACCTCTTTGAAAAAAAATTTGTAGGTGTTCCAATCAGGGAGTGTTCTCATGGGGCAGTTGTTAAGTCAAGAATGGTACAAAATACATGAAAAAATATAACAACACAAGCTCACCTAGACACAGACAAACAAGGAAGACCAAAAAAAAAAAAAAAAAAATGACTAAGAACTCCCAGCTCACAGCAAGGCAGGCCTGGACAGAAGCACGGAATCGTGCCCTGGCCAGCCAGATCACAGACAGTCATCTGCGGACCCAGGGTCCTCAGGGGGGGTCCCAGGATGCAAACCCGGGACCCTCCCCGTGTGGTCACCCTCCCCGTGTGGTCCAGCCGTGCCACTGCCGCAGCACTGCCTGGCCCCAGGCTGCTTGTTTATGATGTTTTCTGGACCTGGGGAGATCCAGGGAGGGTGGTCTTTCAGATATGGTGTGTCCCAGCTTCCAAGTGAGAGCTGGAGAGGATGGACAAACAGCATTTTTAACGGACTGCGAAGTGGATGGGGAGGAAGTTAAAGCGAAGCCGGGGTCACGGCGTGGGAAGAAGGGCCTGCCCCTTGGTGGAGCTGGGTGGAAGGAACAGGAACGTGTGCCATGAGCAGAGCTGTGCTCGCAATGTCCCCCAGCGGTGGCCTCCTGAGAGTGCGACTTGAATCCCACCGGGGACGGGCACAGAGGAGGGGCAGAACTCGGGGACTGTCCTGTCCAGTGCTCTCCCCAGGTCTCTGAGGTGCCGAGAACTGAGGAAAACACACCACAGACGTTGCCTTTAGTAACACTGCAACACACGGACTTGTGTTTCTGACTCCATGACAGATGACACCTGACGGTCTCACCTGTGAGGGCGAATAAGAAATCACCCTGTCTCTAACTCCGGCCTCCAGGAAATGAAATCAAGTAGGCCGACTGGAAACTCGAACAGTGCAGGTCCAAGAGCGTCTCTCCGGACTTCAGATCATCATGCTGGCCTCATACAGGCTTACGGACAAAGTGTGAACCTCGGGGGTTTCCCAAACCTCTAGCCGGGAACTCGACTTAAAGTGCTCCTGGGTTGGTATGTTCCCAGACACCCACAGAAGCAAATCCCTTTCCTCTTTCCATTCAGGCACAACCACCTACACAGGTAATTTTCAAGAAATATGAGCAAAAGCGCTCAAATCACGATTCAAAGATTAACATGGCACCATCAGCGAGAGTCAGCCAAAACAACTTGTAACAGAACTAGACACGCACACGCTCCCTGAATTATCAAACACAGACTATATTTAAATAAATAGTAGAAGGGTTTGAAGACATAACTGATCAAAGAGATGTGATACATGAAAAAAAATTGACTATAAAATCCGAACCGACCTAGCCAGGTGGTTACAAGTGGGAGAGTCCCTGAGTGACAGTCACTCGGTGACTGAGGCCCCACTAGAGACCCAGGTTAGGTTCCCAGCCCAACCTAAACAGGCCGGGCACAGGTGCATGCACGTGGCCCTACAAGTTGGAAGGCTGTGGAAGAACAAAGTGGTCCAGACCTTCTCAAAAATGCTTTTCCCAGGGCCAGCAGGTGGCATGGTGGTTAAGGGTACTGGACTCCCACATGGCTGTGGGAGTCCTTAACCACATATGCTAAATATGCCCATTTAAACACTGAGAAAAGTGGGTTTGGCAGACAGTTTGGAGCAATCTCCAATCTCTAATTGGGATTACTGTTTTGGGGCAAAATTTGTTCAGAAAATAAAGCAGATAACAAAAGAGTAACTAACAAATGAACCATAGTATTCCAGGTTTTTTTTTTTTTTTTTTTTTTTTTTTTTTTTTTTTTTTTGAGAGGGTTTTGCTATAGGGCGGTTGCAGTCGCCAGAAAGACAGAGAGAGACAAAGAGATAGAAGAGATAGAAAGCAAGAAATCACCACTCAGGGGGGATGGCCATGCTGCAATCCCTTCTCCTCCATTCTCCTCTCAGGATCTTGAGCACGCACACACACACACACACATGCCTGCTGTGAGTTTAAGCCACCAGGTCCAGGATTTGAACCACGGCCAACTACGTAGGAGTTCAGCAACATAGCCATTACACCAACTGCTAGTCCCATGTTCCAGGTCTTTTACAAAAGGTAACTCATTGTCTTACTCTGTTCTGTCCTGTCCAGTGCTCTCCCCAGGTCTCTGAGGCGCCGAGAACTGAGGAAAGTACACCACAGACGATGTTGCCTTTAGTAACACGCCCTGCTATAACAAAATACCACAAACCAAGTGACTTATAAGCAACAGAAATGTCTTCCTCACAGTGCCGGATGCTGGGAAGTTCAAGATCAAGATGCTAACAGATTTGGTGTCTGGGGAGGACCAGCCTCACTGTGTCCTCACATGATGGGAGAGGCTAGCTAGTTCCCAGGGCTCCTTTTCAATAGGGGAGCAGTGCCAACCACAAGGGCTCCACCCTCATGACCAAACTGCCTTTCAAAGGCCCACTTCCTAATGTCACCATCTTGGAGGTGATTTTTTTTTTTCTTTGTTGAGAGAGAGATTTTTGCTATAGGGCGTGTACACTCACTGGAGAGACAGAGAGACTGAAAGTGAGTCACCCCCACTCCCCGGGGGGATGACTATGCCACAATCCCTTCTTCTCCATTCTCCTCTAGGGATTTTGGGCACACATGCACACGCACCCATCATGAGTTTTAAGCTGCCCGGTCCGGGACTCAAACCATGGTTGATCATGTGGGAGTCCAGCGACATAGCCATTACTCCATCTGCTGATCCCTTGGAGTTGAAGATTTTAACATATGAATTCAGAGGAACATATACATTCAGAACATAGCACTCAATTATTCTTCATGATTATCATAATATTTATTATTTTGTTCAACAAACATGCATTGAGCATATAATCTACACCAAGTACTCTGTTACGTATGTGTTCTTTCTCAGCTTCTACATAACCTGGATGTCAGTTCTGGCAAGAATCCAGGGCCTTCATATAACCCTCTGAGAACTTCCAGACACAAAGAGTGATCACACCCAAAGACACTCATAGGTAGAGGAAGCTTCCGTGGCAGGGCAGGGTTTCAAGAGTGTTTGGGGGAGGAGAACAACTTTCTTTCACCATCATTCGGGAACCATTAGGGATGGTAGCTGATGGGGCTATGGAGACACAGCTGGCAAAGATGCTGCACTTACGTTACGGACTTCAGATCACGGAAGATGCTACAATGGAGCTTCCTCGGCAATAAACCGAAATACCATTCCCCAGAAAGGAAGAGATAATTACAACAGGACCCAGTCAATCACAGGAGAAGTCCAACAGGTGATGTAAAATGAAAAAAAAATGAAAGAAATGTCACCAAAGGACTAAAGGAAAGACATTTACCTAAACCATGTCGGATTAACCCTTTCCCCAATTCCTTAACCAAGAGAACCTCACCCGTAGTATTTGAGTAACGCTGTGCTTTGCCTAAGGTTACTGCTATGGCCGGCAATGGCACGTTCCGTGATTCGTCCTTCCACATCCTTACGAAGCCCTGTCTACAGTTTGGATATGGGTTAGTCTCCCAAACCATTCATGTTTTGGAATTTGGTGTTGAGAGGTGAAGAGGCCTAGTGGGAGGTGACTGGGTCGTCGGGCTTGCCTCACGAACACAGCAGTTTCTTGGATAGAGTTACGATGTCTGTCAAGGCTTGGTGAGTTCTACTCTTGTGAGAACAAGCTGGGTCTCGTGAGAGCTGGTTGCCATAACAGAGAGAAAGCTGCAAAAGGCTTGTTCTCTCCCTGCACACGCCGGCCACCCTCTGCTTCTGCAGCCATGCTGTAGGCCTATGCTTTTGGACTTTCCAGCCCTCAGAAACTTGAGTCCAAATAAACCTTTATTTTCTTTAATTTACCAGTCTCAAACGTCTCTGTTAGCAACACAATAATAGACTGAGGATTTTTTTTTTTTGGAGAGGTTTTTGCTATAGGGTGCGTGCACTCACCAGATAGACAGAGACAGAGAGACAGAAAGCAAGAAATCACCCCCTGGGGGGATGGCCATGCCGCAATCCCTTCTCCTCCATTCTCCCCTCAGGATCTTAGGCATGCACGCACACGCGCCCAGCGTGAGTTTAAGTCACCGGGTCCAGGACTTGAACCTCTCAAAAAAAAAAAAAAAAAGAAGAAGAAGAAGAATGTCTGATGAGTGACCACCCAATGAGACCACACGAGGCCATGTGAAGAAGAGAACCCTGAGATCACACAGGTGAGAGAGGCCCAGCCTCCAGCTGCCCAGCTGTACCCACCAAGCTTCAGACATGGGAGTGAGCCCTCTTAGACTTCCCAGCCCAGGGAAGACTCCAGATGACCTCAGCATTAGCCAAGGTCACAGGAAGCAGAAGAACACCCCAGCTGAGCCCAGTCAACACAGAAAAATCAGTCCAACAATGAAATGGGGCCTGATTTAATCCAGTAAATTTGGGAAGATTCGTTATACAGTAAGAGATAATGGAAACAGAATCCCTAGAGTTCTGTTGGAACTAAATCTGCGCTGGATGAAGCTGCCAGCTGGCACCCACAGTCCTCATCATAGGCCACTTCTACATCAGTTGTCCACACAGAGTGGGTCTCTGCAGGCAGGAAAATGGCAGTGACTAGGTGTCTGGTATGAGCCAGCCATCTCTCTCCTTCACGTAAATGTAGTAAGACCGTTGTGTGTTTTGGATGAAATGCAACTGTTTTCTCCTGAGGGTTGTACCTGGCCTTCATCATGCCTCATGACTGGTGAGATCTAGCCAGCAGAGGGCTGAAAGCAACATCTCTTGTATTGGATGAAAGTAAAATACTCCTTCAGTGAAGCTTTTGCAAAAATAATTAGCCATAAAATACCAAAGTTAGGATTATGGCATCCGCAAGGAAGAGTTTAATTCACTTTCAGAATAAGCGAATGAACAAATCAATGAATCGAGTGTTTCTACCTGGCCGGGGCCTGGCACCGTCAGGCTACGCTGAGCACACCCAACCCTCCCACCGGCTCTCTGGGTGAGGGACTCACCGACATTGCTAAGCTAGCAGCGGGGGAGGCAGAATCTGAACCCACATCAGAATCCAGAATGCGTGTTCGTAATTCAACATTTCGCTGCATCCTTCACACGATTTCTTAATGACTGGGCAAACCACTTATTTAACCTCCCTCATTTCCACAACTGCCCGCAATCTGTTTCTCAGACTCAGTTCCTCTGTATTGTGTGACTCTTTCGATGTATTAATAGTTCTCTGTTCTTGAGCAGAAAACAATTCCTTAAGATCCTCAGTTCTTTTTGGTTTTTATTTTCCTTTTTGTGAGAGGGAGAGAGAGAGGAAAAGAGATACAGAAAGAGGTACTTTCGACAGGGTTTCTCTGTCATGATCTTCTCAGTCAGCTAGGACGACAGGTGTGACACGATCAGGTTGACCCGGGGATCCAAACCCAGGCCTCCCATGCAGCTTCCAGCTTCCCAATGGTAGCGTTACTTGTGCAGCACAGCAGCTGGGCACTCGGTTCTTTTTTCTTTTTTCCTTTTTTTTCCATCTCAATTCTGATTATAGCAGAAGGGACCAAATGTATTCTGAATACGTAAAAGGGACCAAATATATCCTGACTATATAAAATTCAGTAGCTTCTCTGTCTACATCATAATGTAATATGAGCATAAATGGACCCTATACAATAGGAGCAAAAATAAATGCCCTGGAATATTAAAAATTTCATGGAAGGAGAATAACAACATTCTAAAATCCTGAAGGCTATAAAGGGAATGAGCTACTTAAGATTTAGTGTTAGAGGGATGTCCAGTTTTCCAAAGGTAGTTTATAGATTCATAATTCAAATAAAATTCCCAGTGGCACAGCTGTCACTCAACACTCTGCAAGGCTGACCCACATGGTGGGTTTCAGGGTTGCACCTAGAGAGGTTCCTGAACATGCCGGCGTGTGTGTGCACATGGGAATGAGCTGGCTAGAGCTGGCGGTGGTTCAGGACTTGAGGACGCTGGTGGGCTGCTGTCTTTCTGTCTGTGTTTCTGTTTCTCTTCCTCTCACTAATGGAGGAAAGGAAAACATAAACTTTTTTTTTTTTTTTTTGAGAGGTTTTTGCTATAGGGCGTGTGCGCTCGCCAGACAGGCAGAGAGAGACAGAGAGATAGAAAGCGAGAAATCACCCCCCAAGGGGGATGGCCACGCCGCAATCCCTTCTCCTCCATTCTCCTCTTGGGATCTTGGGCATGCACGCACACGTGCCTGGCATGAGTTTAAGCCACCGGGTCCGGGACTCGAACCGCGGTCGACTACATGGGAGTCCAGCGACACAGCCATTACGCTAACTGCTGGTCCCGGAAGACATAAACTTTTTTTTTTTTTCTTTTTTTTCTTTTTTTTGGAGAGGTTTTTGCTATAGGGCGCGTGCGCTCGCCAGACAGACAGAGAGACACAGAGAGACAGAAAGCAGGAAATCACCCCCCAGGGGGGATGGTCACGCCGCAATCCCTTCTCCTCCATTCTCCTCTCGGGATCTTGGGCACGCACGCACACGTGCCCGGCGTGAGTTTAAGCCGCCGGGTCCGGGACTCGAACCGCGGTCGACTACGTGGGAGTCCAGCGACATAGCCATTATGCCAACTGCTGGTCCCAAGACATAAACTTTTAAAAAGAATAATTCTACATAGAAGAAAATGATCAACTTTACTAACAATCAAAGAAATACATACAAGTATCACTTCCAGCTAGTAAATCAACAAAAAAACTAAAAAGACACAAACAGATAGCATGTAGCCCCTGAAGCGATGCGACAGGAAGAACATGGCATCGTCTAGTCCAAAAAACTGAACGTGAACTCAATCAGCTTTGGGGTCTAACTACCGTATTACAGGAAATACTAGGGATAGAGGAGCTATAGCATTAAATGATGCCTTGGAAGAACAATTGGTCAAATCTAGAATGTGAACATTTTTATAGGACAAGAGACCAAGCTTCTCAGATAAATAAAGGACAAGGAAAAGAAAAGTGGGGGGAAACTCTTATGGAGTCAAAAGTCCTAAGAGACATATTATTTATAAACAGTGGGTGAATCCTGATCTGAACAAACCAACAAAGTCATTTAAAAATCAATTAGGAGGGACCAGCAGATGACATAATGGTTATATCGCTAGACTACCATGTAGTTGACCGTAGTTCAAGTCCTGGACCTGGCAGCTTAAAATTCACACCGTGTGCATGTGCATGCATGCCCAAAATCCTGAGAGGAGAATAGAGGAGAAGGGATTGCGGTGTGGTCATCTCCCCGGGTTCTGATTTCTCACTTTCTGTCTCTCTGTCTCTCTGTCTTTCTGGCAAGTGCACGTGCCCTCTACCAAAAAGCTCTCTTTTAAAAAAAGGCAATTAGGAAAATTTGTACACTGACTTGATATTAAATTATATGATGGAATTATGTTTAAATTGTGGTTGTTTTTTTCCTAAAAATAGAGCTTCTATCAACCCCTTACCTCTTAGAGAAATATACTGAAATAGTCATAAATAAAATGATGTAATATCCGGAATTTGACTTAACATAATCCAGTGAGAGTTTTGCTTCCAGGTAGAACACAGAAGTCATGTCATGTAAATACGTCTGCCACAACAACTGGAAAAGGGTTACTCAATCATAAAAAATAACTGTTTTAAAAGACTTCAGAGGGGACAGCATGTGGCATGGTGGTTAAGGTGCTAGACTTCCATATGGCCACCTGCAGTTTGAATCCTGGACCTGGCACTTTGCTTTCTCACTTTCTCTCTCTAGTGAGAAAATTAAACAATAATAAATAAACAAATAAATAAAAATAATTCTTTTTAGAAAAGAAGATGACTTTGGAGAGTTGTGAAAGCAACAAAAATCAAACTGAAGCTCCAGAGAGAAGAGAGTGCATGAGATACAAGTTGACCTTTTTGGGAGCTTTTTTTTTTGCCAGTTCTGGGCAAGAATGCAGGTTCAGTCTTGGCCCCACAAAAGAATTCTCCTCTGGAAAAGAGAATCCAGTGAATGTTTGGTGTCTGTGTGGGGTTGGCACAAAAGATGAGAAATTAGAAGACCTGAAGTGCATGGCCAATGTTCCCCATATTTGCCAAAGTCTGTAATGTGAAGAGCTAGGTTAGAAGCTTCTAAAAAGCAGTCTGACATCTCTCTCAACCTTGCAACACTCAAAAGACAACATCTCATTATAGGTAGAAGAGCCTGCCTCAGAAACATGGTCAGCCTTCCCCTCAAGACAATTGCAAGATTTTGAAGCTATGTGGGGCAGGATGCTAAACAGAGAAGCTAAAAGCTTAAAAGGGAAGATTTGTATTTTTTTGTAGTATTTCACAATTGAGGAGACACACCATCGGGCTCTCAGTCTAAAGACTGGAAAGACCATGACTGAGGAACTGGGACAGCGCACAGGTGAAAGGAGTCTTGCTAAAACACAGTATGGGTCAGCAGTGGTAATCTAATGCTCTATGATCTTGGACCCACATGGGAAGGCCTCGGGTTTGTGTCCTGGGGACTCCCTGTACACCCCAGGCAAGCACCCACATTCCTATGAGAAAGGCTAGGGGTGGATCACGGAATGAGGCTCCTGTTGGAGGTCTGCCTCTCTCTTCCATGGAAAAAATAAATTGACAAATAAATAAAAGCTCAACACATCCCTGACACACCTTAATCCCCAGCCTAATTTAAATAATTATCTTCTCACCCTATAGCCAACTAGAACAAAGATGGAAACCCCCTCTGGGGGAAAACACTATCTGGAAGACATCTAATTCTGTGATTCATGATGTTTGGTCAACAATGAATGAAAATTCCTATATATGTGAAGCGGAAGTAAAATGTAACTAATGATCAAGAGATAAAATAGACAATGAAAGAAACAGACCCACAAAGGTTCCAAATATTGAAATTAGCAGAGACTTAAAAATGATTATGATTAGGGACCAGCAGGTGGGCTGATGGTTAGGGCATTGGACTCCCACATAACAAACTGCAGTTCAAATCCTGGACCTGACAGCTTGAAAAATCGTGCTAGGCATGTGTGCATGTGTACCCAAAAATCCCAGGAAGAAAATGGAAGAGAAAGGATTGTGCTGTGGCCATCTCCCCTAAGGGGCAATTTCTCGCTTTCCCTTTCAGTCTCTCTCTTTCTCTGGCTCTCTTTCTGTTAAACATGTGCACCTTATGACAAAATCCTGAAGAAAAAAAAAAACTATGATTAATGAGAAATGAATAGAAGATACTATCAACAAAAGGATGAAGGGGAAGAATGTGTCAGTGGAGAAATACAGTCTATAGAAAAACACACAAGACCCAGAATAGCCAAAATAATGTTGAAAAGAACAAAGTTGGAGAACTTACACTTCAAAACTTACTACAAAACTACATTAACCAAGACACTGTGGTATTAGCATAAAAATAAACAGAGATTAATGGGTCAGCACTGAGATTCAAGAAATATTTATTACATCAGTTGAGCTCTGACACATATCCAAGGTCTCTCAATGGAGGAAAGAGCAGCCTTCTTAAAAATAGTGCTGGGGAACCAGCAGTTAGCGTAATGGCTATGTCGCTGGACTCCCACGTAGTCGACCGCGGTTCGCGTCCCGGACCCGGTGGCTTAAAACTCACGCTGGGAGTGTGTGCGTGCGTGCCCAAGATCCTGAGAGGAGAATGGAGGAGAAGGGATTGCGGCGTGACCATCCCCCCTGGGGGTGATTTCTTGCTTTCTGTCTCTACATCTCTCTCTGTCTGTCTGGCGAGCGCACGTGCCCTATAGCAAAAACCTCTCAAAATAAATAAATAAATAAATAA
Source organism: Tupaia tana (assembly GCA_026018925.1). Classification (NCBI taxonomy): domain Eukaryota; kingdom Metazoa; phylum Chordata; class Mammalia; order Scandentia; family Tupaiidae; genus Tupaia; species Tupaia tana. The sequence continues at coordinate 22,619,279 of JAKSZU010000020.1, read as the reverse complement.
ATAAATAAATAAATAAATAAAAATAGCGCTAAGAGAACTGGATATTCAAATGCAGTAAGGTTAAGTTAAACCCTTACATCACACCATGTACACATACACAAAAACTAACAACGGATTCTAGGCCTAAATGTAAGAGCTAAAACTGTAACACTCTAAGGAAAAAAATACAAATGTAAATCTCCATGACTTTAGGTTAAGCATAGATTGATTAAGTATGACATTGAAAGCATGAATGATATGAGAAAAATAATACATTGAACTTCATTGAAATTAAAAATGCTTGCACTATTAAGAAAGTGAAATGATGACTCAGCCTTAGAGAAAATATTTGCAAAGTCATATACCCAATAAGGAACTGGTATACAGACTATATAAAGAACTCTTATGAATCAATAATCAAAATACAATTAACCCAATTCAAAAGTGAATGATTTAAATAGCTGATTCACCAATGGGCACATGAAAATATACTCAAGAACATTAGTTATTAGATAGATGCAAATTAAAAACACAAAGAAACACCTCTTGCAACACACACACACATATGGCTACAATAAAAAAGGCAGATAGTACGTATTGGTAATGGTGTAGAGAAACTGAACTGTCGTACACTGCTGGTAAGAATGTAAGATGCTGCAGCCACTTAGGAAAACAGTCTTTCAGTTACTTATTTTTTTATTGTTTAGTCTTTGCTGTAGGGCGCGTGCGCTCGCTGAGAGAGAGAGACAGGGAGAATGAGCGAAAGTGAGAAATCAACCCCTCGCCCCTGGAGGGACAACCATGCCGCAATCCCTTTCCATTCTCTGCTCAGGATTCTGGGCACACATGCACATGCATCCAGTGTGATATTCAAGCTGCTGAGTCCAGAACTCAAGTTACTTAAAATTTTTATCATAAATGTACCATATTATTATACCCAGTAATTCCACTTCTGCATATCTAACCAAGAGAAATGAAAGGCACGTGCCCCACACATAATTGCACACAAATGTGGGGAGAGCATTAGTCGTAATAGGTTAAAAACTTGACTCTGATGTCCATCAGGTGGTTAGAGGGTAATAGGTGAATAAAACGTGGCGTACGATGGAATACTATTATATAAAATGGAATGCTCTCTGACAATATAAAGAAATAAAGGAATATAAGGCATGACATGGGGAGACCTTGAAAACATTCTGCTAATAAAAGAAAGGTACCCCAAAATATACTAGGGGGCTTCGCTTACATGAAACGTTCCAGTAAGGCTAATCTGTAGAGAAAGTAGATTAGGGCGCCGCGGCTGCAGGCGGGATGAAGGATGGCTGCAAATGGACACGAGCTTTCTTTTTGGAGTGATGGAAGTGCTCTAAAATTAGATTTTGGTGATAGTTGCACAACTCTGAAGATACTAAAAATCATCCAATTGTTCACTTGAGTAAATTTACATAAATTCTCTCTCAATAAAAGTTTTCTCTTTTTTATTTTTGCTATGAGGCTTGTGTGCTCGCTGGAGAGAAATAGACTGGAGTGGAGGTGTGAGAGAGCACCCCCAGGGGGGACAGCCCCAACGCAATCTCTTCTGCTTCATTCTCCTCTCAGGACTTTGGGCAAGCACACACATGCACCCGGTGTGATTTTTCAAGCTGCCAGGTCCAGGACTTGAACCATGCTGTTGGGCATGTGGGATCCAGCTCCTTAATCTTCAAGTCACCTGCTGGCCCAAAAACATTTTTTAAAAGAAACAACTGGGGAACCAGCAGATGGCGTAATGGTTATGTTGCTGAACTGCCAAGTAGTTGATCATGGTTCGAGCCCCAGGCCTAGCAGCTTAAAACATGACAGACACATGTGCATGTGTGCCCAAAATCCCAAAAGGAGAATGGAGAAAAAGGGATTGTGGCATGGCCATCCCCCCAGGGGGTGATTTCTTGTTCTCTCTCTCTCAGTCTTTCCGGTGAGCATAGGAATCCTATAGTAAAAATCTCTCAAAATAACTCACACTGTGTGTGTGTGTGTGTGTGCATGCCCAGGATCCCAAGAGGAGAATGGAGGAGAAGGGATTGTGGTGTGGCCATCCCCCCCTGGGGTGATTTCTTGCTTTCTGTCTCTCTGTCTTTCTGGCAAGTGCACATGCCCTAGAGCAAAAACCTCTTTAAAAAAATCTCTTTAAAATAGTAATAGAAATAATAATAATAATAATAATAATAATAATAAAAGAATCTACTGGACATTACAAAAATGAACAATACAACATCTGAAATTAAGAACACATTGGATGGTTTAACAACAGATTCGATTGGCAAAAGATAGGAATAATGAATTCAAATGTAGGTCAACAGACACTACATCAAGTGAAGCACAGAGACAAAAAAAAAAAGTGAGAAAGAACAGAGCTTAAGAGATGAATGACAGACCGTCCCCAACTTATGATGGCTCATCTTAAATTTTATTTATTTTTTGGGGGAGAGGTTTTTGCTATAGGGCACGTGAGCTCGCCAGACAGACAGAGAGACAGAAAGCGAGAAATCACCCCCCAGGGGGGTTGCCACGTCGCAATCCCTTCTCCTCCGTTCTTCTCTCGGGATCTTGGGCACACTCGCACACATGCCCGGCTTGAGTTTTAAGCCACCGGGTCCGGGATGCGAACCGCAGTCAACTACATGGGAGTCCAGCGACATAGACATTACACTAACTACTGGTCCCACATCTTAAATTTTTTCAGCCTTATGATGACGCAAAAGCAATACAGATCAGTAAAAACCAGGCTTAACGGCTGCCTTTGCAGTCAAAATTGTGAAACAAAAATATAAACGATTGGTACCTGTATTGTACGTGCTGATGACCAAGAATCTGACACATAGTTTAATTACCCTCCAAGAATAAAGGCAAAATAAAGACATTCTCAGACAAACAAAAGCGAAAGAACTTGTTGCAAGCAGACTTTGATTCCAAGAAACGGCAAGGAAGTTACCCCGGCTAAAGAAAAGTCATTTCAGAAAGAACCCGGGAACTTCAGGGAGGAATGAAAAGAACTGCAAAGAGTAAATCTGCGGGCTCATACAAAACAATACCGAAGGTTTAAAACCACCAAATGCCACATATATTATCTTCCAGAGACACTTAAGGTAAGTGTATGTGGACGTGGCTATGGATATATAAAATGGAAATAGTGCTTAGTTCTGGGTTGGGATCATTTTAATTTTATCCTCTATAATTTTCTATATTCCCAGGTTTCCCTTTTTCCTTTCTAGGGAGTCTTTGGCAGCTAAATGCGTGGAGGTGACATTACAGAGCAGCAGTGGACAGCTCTACGATGGAGCGGTGGTCGCCTCCTTCCTGGGCCAGCGAGCTCTTCCCCCACCCCCCGCCTCCTCCCAGTGAGTGTCCTTTCCATGAAATGCTGCTCTTCAACTTGAGATCCCCTGGGTTGAGGGTGGTGAAGACCCCGCACCCTCAGAAGTTCTTATTGGCCATGAGGCTGGGAGGACACATGTACACGTGCACACGTGTATGTGAGAGGACTTCGAATGCTTTGTGGAAAATTAGAATGAAAGGACGCGTTTATTCTGGTGCAGCAAATTTTGAGCTCCTGGCCAGCAGGTGGCATGGTGGTTTAAGTGCTAGACTCCCTCATGGCCCACCGGACTGGGCAGCTTGAAAATCACATTGGGCATGTGTACATACATGCCCAAAATCCTAAGAGGAGAATGGAGGAGAAGGGGTTGCAGTGTGGTCAGTGATTTCTCAGTCCCTCTCTCCCCCATGTCTCTCAGGCCAGCGCACATGTCCTACAGCAAAACTAAAAAAGAAAAAGAAAAAAATTGGCACCCACGTGCAGTTCTGCCCCCACACATCTGCTTTCCGAAGGGCCTTAGAGCTGCAGGTACTGTATGGCTAGGAGGCCCCGAGTGCCCTGTTGAAGGGAGAACGGAGGCTCTCCAGAAATGACGCACAGATAAATGTGGGAATGACTAACTGTGACCGAACAGGACGCAGGGCCCTCGGTCTCCTGGAGGTTAGAGGACTTGGCTGCCTGCCCCCTGGGATGTAGCTGCGTGGACTTTTCTTGCTTTCATTGGCGAGAGACCTGGTCCTGCCCGGCCTCTGCTGCTGAACTAACTCTCTCTGCTCACTACCTTCTCTGGTGCTCAGTGTCCTCAGGACACCAGGAAAGCTGCTGGAATAGGCTGGCATGGCTTTGGGCACGAGGAGGTGAGTGAGCTGTCACAGAGGTCTTGTCACAAACAGGTCTGGCAGGGCAGAGGAACTCTCCCAGGGTGCGGGAGCTTGTCCTTCAGAGAAAGCACGACCAACTTGGGGAGAAAGAAAGGAAGGAAGCAGTTCATCCAGAGATGATCCTGGCGGGGATTCTAAAGGGAGTGTGAATTACGGCTCTGCCCTAGAAAGAACAAGGGTCCCCAGGAGTGAGATGAGAGGAGGACAATGGCGTTGGGAGGGGACATGAGGAGGAGAGTAGCCCCGGGCCTGAGAGAACTCAAGGCTGAGAAAGGAGCCAGAGAGAGAACGCAGAGCTGGCCTGGAAGGATGGGGACTCAATGGCCTCTCCACTGCGGGCCAGGACCAGCAGAGAAGGACAATGGGTTACAAGGAGCTCAACAAGGGGACTCTTGCGGGGCCCCTGCCTAGTGCTGGGAGAGGAGTCAGGGGCCCCTTCATCATAAGGGGACTGTCTGCTATGCTTCCAGGACCCGGGGATCGAGCACACTCAGCACGACCGCTGCGATGACCTGAGATGATGCGGTGATACAGGATAATCAGGACTACGAACAAGAAAGCGCTCCACAGACCTGCACGTGTGCATGCTGGTCCCCTGCAGAGCACCCGGAAGGGAAGGAGGACCAAAGGGGAGGTGCTGGGAAGAGACCTTGTGCCCTGGTAGAAAGCGAAGGGCAGGAGACCAGCTAGTAACCTTTGGAGTCAAATATTTAGACTGCGTATTAGAACATGGATCGGCGGTGCTTTGGGTGCACCTGGGCCAACAGGCCAAGAAGCAGGTACGGGCGTGGGAAGTGACTGTCTTCCGTGTGAGGGAGTCGTGTGCAGTTAGGGGCAAGTTGCTGCCTAGCAGGCTGGGATCTGGCAGAGACACAGGGCGAGGAGAAGCAAAGCCCTAGAGAGGGAATGGTCCCGGAGGGAAGCCGTGTCAGGGAGTAGGTCGGGCTTGAGAAACAGAGAACTGGGGAGGTCAAAATGGGGGTCGTAGTTTAGAAAGAGTCCAGGACAGAATGGAAGAAGCTCAAGCAAAGTAGGGGACCTGGCCTTGAATATTGGGCCTTGACTCTTTTGAGAGGGAATGCGGGATGTAGCATTAAGAGATGAAGAGGGTAAATGAAATGGGCCCAAGAAAAACCGCAGGCGATAGGCGTATTCCTTTTGCTTTTTTTGGCCAGAGGCTGCATTCATGAGAGAGATATGGTAGCTCAGGGCCTGAGAGAACTCAAGGCTGAGAAAGGGAGCAAGAAAAAGATTGCAGAGGTGGCCTTGAAGGATGGGAATCTGATGCCTCTCCATTGTGGGCCACAGTGAGAGGGAGAGGGAGAAGGAGGGAGAGGAAGCACCCCCTAGTGGGGCATGGTCACACCACAGTCCCTTCTCCATCTTTCCATCCCGTCAGGGTTTGGGGCACACATGCACACGTACCCAGTGTGTTTCAAGTCACTACTGGGGCGAGACTCGAACCACAGTCTGCTTTGTGGGATCCAGCTTCCTCAACCGTTAGGTCACTGGACCAGCCCTGGCCTATTTCCTACGATAATGCAAGAAAAGAAGAGGGACTGCTGGTCGTGCTGAGGCCAAGGAAGCATCGCAGAGAAAAAACTGCAGGGTCGTGGGCATGAGGAAGGAAGGAAGAGCTGACCATTGAGTCGAGGTCGTGGCATTTGCCAAAGCAGAAGGGGGACGAGGTCACGGGTTGACATGTCAGGGCCTCTCCTATCACCCTCTTCTGCCCTGCCCTCTTCCGGCCCCCAGGCACACAAAGCTGGCCTGCCAATCAGGGCATCCTGGCGGCCTGTCTACATTGCTCTTTGCCCTGGTGGGTGGCCCTCAGGCTCACAGACAGGAGGGCCACTCTCTGAGACATGGGTCACCCCCACTTCTGCAGGTCTGGGCTCCCTTGCTGGCCTGTGCACTGCGCCACCCCCGAACAGCGGACCCCCGGCTAGTGGCACATGAAAGGGGAGTTCCGTCAAGTGCTCAGCTTAGGCGAGGCATGACTGGAGAAGCGCTGGGCCGGCACAGATGGAGTGTGACGTTCGCACAGTATTGGGAATCCTCTTTAAGTAAAAGAAGACAGAATTAGACACCAAAGAATATGTATTTGTGAGGAGAAAAGGAGAAAAGAAACATAATAAATTACAAATGTTAAAAAGGACAAGTAACAAAGATCATAAACCCAAGAAAAATAGCAAAGCACTTTAACAAATGAGTTGCTCGGCATGCCTCCATTATATTTTCGGTTGTGTCCTCTGGTAGGTAGAATAATGTCTGCGTCCTAATCTCCCAGACGTGTGAATGCGTTTCCTGGCACAGGGTCCCTGCAGATGTGGAAAGATACAGACCTAGAGATAGGGGAGTCTCCTGAATTAGCCAGAGGGCCAGCAGATCACAGGGATCTTACAGTCAGAAAAACTCCTGGATTGGGTCAGAGAAAGAGACGCGACAGGGACAGGGATCAGATGTCAAGGCCCTGGCTTCGGCGATGGAAGAAGGGGCCACGAGCCGAGCCGAGCACACGGCAGCATTTAGAGGCTAGAAAAGGCTAGGATTCTCTTCTTCGGCCTCCAGGCAAGGTGAGACTTCCTGTCCCTCTTCCCCACTGTAACCCTTTAACCTCTCCAGGGTGGCAAGGATTGAGGCTGCTCATTTCCTTCTGGTGGCTCTGAAGGCAGAAGAATAGTCTTGCTTTCTTACTTTCTCTCTCTCTCTCTCACTCTTCCCCTCTCTGGTCAAATTTAAATAAATAAACAAGTAAATAAATAGGGTTAAAGAAAATAATTCTTTGGGGAAAAAAAAAAGGAAGGGGTAGACAGCAAGGGAGGAATTACAGTGAGATCTGTCATTTTCACAAGAGACTCAGCAAATCACTTTAAAAAAAAAAAATTGCCAGAGGGGGCATGCACTCGCAGGAGAGAGACCAGGAGAGGGGGCGGAAGAAGTAAGAATGCACCCCTCACAGGGGATGGTCACACTGCGATCCCTTCTCCTCCATTTCTCCCTTGGGGATTTGGGCACACACGTGCCCGGAGTGTTTCTCAAGCCGCTGGGCCTAGGACTTGAACTGCATGATTGGCTGTGTGAAAACTACCTGCTTTAACGACCAGGCCACAGGCTGATCCCAAATCATTTATTATTTTTTAGGGATCAAAGAAAGCTTCCACTGGAAAAACGTAGGACTTCCTTACCTCCCCATCAGAAGAGAACAGGTGTGTCAGACAGAGTGGCAACATTTGCGAGACGATTCACGAGGGAACAAACAGCGTGAGACGTGCGTGTGCACAGCCTCCCGTCTCTGCCCTGGTGTAGGAGACGCTTACAAACGTTTGTTCAGCCTGGCCTGGAAGGAGGCTGCTCCGCAGGCCCCCCACACCCACAGCTGCCCTCAGAGGAGCTCCTGCTTGGACATCCCGAGGCCCAGGCACCTGAATAAGCATCCATCGCTTGCTTTCCGGGGCCTAAAGAGGACGGTGTATTGCCCTCTCCCAAGGACAAGTGATCCCCGATACACTCGGATCCTCCCCTAGTGAATCTGAATTTCAGGCTTACAGCCAGAGCTGGCTGCCTGTCTGCGCCCACGGGACCACGCATTCAAAAGCACTAAAACATTGCTGGGACTCACCAGAAACAAGGTGAACTCTAAATCGTTTCCTTTCCCACCAAAGCCGTCACCACCCTAAAGCACTCCTCGACAGTGCAGAATAGTCCCTGTGATGTGTTCGGGGCACTCCTGTACCTGTCACACCGGGCCACCCCACCCAGCCACCAGCTCTGAGGACGACCTGCCGAAATCAGCAGACAGAGCCAGAGCAGATGAAGCGGGTGCGGGGCTGTTTGCAGGGAGTAGCCAGACTATTTTATTATTTCAACATGCCTTCCAAGAAGTTGTCTGGTTTGGAAAATTGCATAGAATGAATTACTCAGTCTGTCCGTAAAGAACGTGGCATATACATTTTTATTAGAAGAAAATTACTTGCTAACAAGCACATGAAAAGATGCTCGAAATCACTAATCCTTAGGGAAATGCAAACTAAAACCACAAAGGAGGTATCACTTCACCCTCGTTAGAGTGGCTGCTGTCACAGAAACAGAAAATCACACGCATTGCGGAGGAACTGGAGAAAGAACACTTGCGCTCTGTTGGCAAGAACGTAAAATGTGAAGCCAGTCCCAAAACAGAATTACCCTAAGGCCCAGCCACCACTTCCGGGTATATCCCCACAGGAGTTGAATTTCAGGTCTTGAGTTATTTATATACCCACGTTCACAGCTGCACTATTCCCCGTAACCAAAATGTGGGCGCAAACCACGTGTCCACCACTAGGTGAGTGGATGAACGACGAGCGCCGAGAGGGACACAATGGGAGACTCTTTGGCCTTGAGATGGCTGCAGCCCGAGGACATCATACAAGCCAGTCACAAAAAGACGGTGTGTGATTTCACATATGTGAAGTGCGAGAGTCAAACTTACAGAAACAGAAATGTGAGTGGCCGCTGCCCAGAGCTAGGAGGAAAGGGGCATGGGACCTGCTGTTTAATGGGCACAGTTTTAGTCTTCCGTGTTGAAAAAGGCCTGGAGCTCAACTGCACGACAATGAAAATAGACTTCACACTACTGAACCGTACACTTAAAAATGGCTAAGATGGCAGAACTTTGTGTTGTGTGTATTTTAGCATAACTTTACAAAAATCACTTGTCACTAAGTAAATGTTGATCAAATATTTTAAAAATATTAAAAGTGGGGAGCAGCAGGTGGTTTAGTGGTTAAGGCACTGGACTTCTACATTGTCAACCACAGTTTGTATCCTGGACCTGGTGGCTTAAAAATCATGCTGGGTGCATGTGTGTGTGTGTGTGTGCCCAAAATCCCAAGAGGAGAATGGAGGAGAAGGGATTGTGGTGTGGCCATCCCCCCTGGGGGAGGTGACTTCTCACTTTCCCTCTCACTGTCACTGTCTTTTTCTTTCTGTCTCTCCAGTGAGCACACATGCCATATGGAAAAAATAAAATAAAAAGGAAGCCAAACTATCTCACTGGTTTGCAAGCCCATACTCTCAATCCTGCCTGGTCTGTGGAGGTCGTGATATGCACCGAGGCAGGCCCTGGAGGCCAGGAAGTAGAAGCCCTGAGGTATAGAAGCCACAGAAAGGAAAGTAGCCACACATGTTAAAAGTATGACAGGATCAAAAAGACAGTGAGATTGTCGAAGCTGCATTTGATCTGCAATGATTTGAGTTATTGAACTACAGTTCAGTCTCTACGAGAGACGGGCCTATGGCGGGTGAGATTCCTTCTTTCCAAGTCTGCTTCGGAATTCCCTCTTCTAAGGCAGCTAGAGCCTCTGCGTATATAGAAAGCACCTGGGGAGCTTGTTAAAATGCAGGTTCCCATTCAACAGGTACCACCTGCATTTTTTTTTTTTTTTTTTGAGAGATTTTTTACTCCAGGGTGAGTGTGCACTCACCACTTACCTGGAGAGGCAGAGTGAGAGAAAGCGAGAAATCATCCCCCCACCCCCAGTGGGGATGGCTAGGCTGTAATTTCTTCACTTCTATTCTCCTCTCAGGATTTTGGGCTTTTTTTTTTTTTTCTTTAGGCAATTAAAAAGTATAGCTCTTGTGTTTTCTGTTTTTTTTAAAAAATTATTTATGTAATTTTATTTATTATCTAATTTTTTTTTCTATAGGGCATGTGCACTCACCAGAGAGAGACAGAGAGAAAGAAAGTAAGCTGCCAGGCCCAAGACTCAAACTGCGGACAGCCATACAAGAGTTCAGTGCTTCAACCACCATACTATTTGACAAGGTCCCACACGATGCTGATGCTGCCTGTTTGAGGTCTAAACTTGGAATAGTAAGGACCTAAGAAGTCCAACTAACAGTCCGAAAATTGGCAGTACACAAGGGTGTGATGACGGGCCCAGCCGCTGTACTGCATACCAGTGAGACGCTGCGTCTTGGTAGGCTGAAGCCCCATGGAAGGCCAGGGTTAGGTCCCACCTAAACAGATCAGGGGCAGTGATAAATAGCTATTGCCCTAGCTAACTGGGAGGAGGACGGGAAGATTGTCATATGACAATACCCTGTCAAAAATGTCTCCCTCCCTGCTTTCTTTCTCATTTAAAAAAAGAAACAGGGGCCAGCAGGTGGCATAGTGGGAAAGGTGCTGGACTCCCACATGGCCAACCACGGTTCAAGTGGCCATCCAGATCTGACAGCTTGCTTTCTCGCCTTCTCTGTCTTTCTCTCTCTTGGTCTCTCTCTGGTGAGCACACATGTCCTGTAGCAAATTAAAAATAATAATAATAACAATGATAAATAAAGTTAAATAAATAATTCTTTTTAAAACTTCTTTTAAGAGAGATTTTTGTCATAGGGAGTGTGTGCTCTCCAGAGAGACAGACAAAAGTGAGAAATCATCCCCCAGGGGAATGGCCACTCTGCAATCCCTTCTCTCTCATTCTCCTCCCGGGAATTTAAGCATGCACGTGCTTAGTGTGAGTTTCAAGCCTCTGCGTCTGGGACTTGAACTACGGTCGAGTGTGTGGGAGTTCAGCGACGTAATTATTACACCATCTGCTGATCCCAATAAATAATTCTTCAAAAATAAATAAATAATTTTAAAAATTAACAAAAATGGATGTGATAGTCATGCCAGTAGAAACAACTTCATGGTTCTAAAAAATAGGGGAAATATACATGTAAAACAACCTCATCATAATTGTGTTTGAAGTCAATATACATCTGGTGGTGAGACAGTCCCTCTCCTGGAAACGGGTGGGAGGACACTCCCATACATTTAGTTGTCAAATGAGTTAAATCAAGTCTTGGAACCAGGTCACCAATGATGCAAAGGAAAGGATGATGCAATTTGGGGTTGAAACAACAAAGTGAATGGAAGAAAATGAATAGAAACTATTGGTGTCAACAGGATTATTTTATACATATATATTCACATGCATAGATATACATGTGAGGACTTCAGAAAGTATATGGAAAATGAAGTTAAAATGAATTTATTTTGATGTAAAATATATTTGAAATTCATGCATAGCTTTTTCATAGCACATTTTCCAAGAATGTTTTGAAGATCCCTTGTATATATAACATCTATTTGGTCATTAGAAAAGTCATGATGGGGGCTGGCAGTTGGCGTGGTAGTTAAGGCATTGGACTCTCACACGGGTGACCATGGTTCAAGTCCTGGACCTGGCGGCTTGCTGTCTCACTTTCTCTCTCTCTCTCTCTCTCTCTCTCTATCTATCTCTCTCTCTGTGTGTGTCTCCCTCTGGTCAAATTAAAGGATAAATAATAAAACAAATAAAATTAAATAAATAAATCTTTTTTAAAAAAAAGTAAAGTCATGACATATTTTTCTATGTTTTTCCATGCAAAAATGTGTCTTGACTTTTCTGATAACCCAATATAGAATATGTATATACCCCTATGTATACACAGACGTGCGTACACACGTACACTCAGACATATGTATGTATCTGTAAATAGCAGAACTGGCCAGAGAGCAAAGGGGCAGAATAAAGCTGACAAAGGGAAGACAACATAAGAATTCCAACTTTCTAAGATGCTGGAAAGTGAAGCTTATAAAACGATGACTTTCTTCAGTAAGAGAGACTGGTAAATTTATTAACTAACATTTACACAGGTTTTGCTATTTACAAAATGATTTCAAAATCATGATTTCCTGAGTCTAGGAGACAGACGGAGCAGGGCTCATCCCAGTTGAGCAGGATAGGTGGGCTTTATAGCTGTCACGCAAATGCGGAAACCGGGGCCCTGAGGCATGTCCAGCTTCATAGCAACCAGTGGCAGGCCTCCTTGCCCCCGCTATTCTAATTCTTCCCACAGTGTAAACTGATGCACTCTGTAAGTTAATTTTTTATCACAAAATTTATGGGACTAAAATAAATCATCTCTTTCCAATTATTTTGAAATGGATCAAATATTATGAACAAAAATCTCCTTTGCCTTGCCCCTGGCATGGGGCAGGCCTCCAGAGGAATCTCAGCAAAAGTTGCATTTTAGGAATTCAGAGGTAGAAGTCATCTGCTATCTCTAGGTGGCCATAAATGAAAGTTGACCTTTGTCCTTCTTGGAACTCAGTCATCAGTTCCCAGAGGTCAGGAGGTTCATTACTAGACATGGATCAGGGTTGAGAGCTGGACTGAGCCCAAGTCGAAAGTACACCTTGTACCCTCTTAAAATATTTAACAAGGCACAGTGACTTCTATTTCATTTCCGACTCTGACCAACGCATACGTACTGCTCTTCATGCCTATGGTTTTATGGTTTGGCTCTTTGGAACTCTTAGAGGTCCAGAAGAATTGCTTCATATATTACAGGAAGGATTTGGATATGTCTTTTATCTCAATTTTAGTTGAATATTCAGTTGTTTATTTCAATGTTTCATAGATGTTCAGGAGGTGTGGCAAGTGGATGAGCAAGTGTTAGGGGACTCTTTCCGGATGCCTTCAAATCACACACCTGAAAGACCCCTATACAGTGGGGGCTTACACACACACACACACACACACACACACACTCCTCATTCATCCTGCCCAGGTTAACACTCAGGGCACAAAATCCGGAGTGAGAAGACAAGAGTGCGTGAAGGTTTAGCATACAGAGTATGGCAACCACTCTAAGAATTCGAATTAGTGTTGTCCCCGTTGCCTGAATTTATTATTATTATTTTTTTAATCATGGGTCTTCATTCCAAGGGTCCTACAGGCTATTAGATCACCTCTGTTTTCATCACCTTCGGGATGAGCCATAATTAGAAAAATCCATTAGCTATGAAAATACAATGAGGGAACTAATAGGTGCTGAAAGCATATAATAAAGCTCGATACTCATCCATGATCTTTAAGTTCTCAGTTAACTAGGAGGAATAGAAGAGAACTCCATTAATGTGGATAGGATGGTTACCCAAACTTTTACTACACATATCTCTTACTAGAGAAACATTAAAATAATTCTCATTAAAGTCAAAAATAGAGCTTCCAGGGAACCAGCAGTTAGCGTAATGGCTATGTCGCTGGACTCCCACGTTGTCAACCGCGGTTCACGTCCCGGACCCGGTGGCTTAAAACTCACGCCAGGCGCGTGTGCGTGCGTGCCCAAGATCCCGAGAGGAGAACGGAGGAGAAAGGATTGCAGCGTGGCCATCCCCCCTGGGGGGTGATTTCTCACTTTCTGTCTCTATGTCTCTGTCTGTCTGGCGAGTGCACGCACCCTATAGTGAAAACCTCCCCCCCCAAAAAAAAAATAATAGAGCTTCCATTGTTGGTACTATGATGGAGAAGGTATTTAGAGAAAATTCTGATATAGCCACCTAAAATTAGTAAGTTATATATATTTGTGTGTGTGTGTGTGTGTGTGTGTGTGTGTCTGTGCAGTTTTAATCCAAGATTGAAAAGGTAAGGAGAGTGATTTCGGGAGGCAACATTTTCCAAGACTATGTTAAGCTGGAAGAGTTAGAAAGAGGAGCCAATGATTGCTCTGAGGTTATCTATTAGATTCCTGGAGGCCTGGAGCCTGGGCTTCAGTGAGAGAACAGGAGACAGAGCCTGAGGCCTAGGCAGCCTAGGAGTTCAGATCATTGACTTCAGCTAAAAATTCGGATCCTCTAAGGGTTGCATCATCAGTGGGATGTCCACAGAGGGAGACAGGAAAATTCATGGCCTTCTCAGCCTTGGCTTTGAGTGGAACTGGAAGAAAGGTCCATTTGAGAATTCCTAACAAGCCCACCATCAGAAAGGTTTGGATCAGAAGTCACACTATTTGTGTGACCAGTAAACCACAGGCTTGTGGTGGTCCTGGGTGGTTCTGTCCCTGGCTCCTGGCAGTTTCATCTCCAGCCTTAAAAACTCCCACAGAAAAGGTTTCAAGAAATATAGGTTCAAATCTGGAACATGACAAAATGCCTAGATAATGTGTGTCTGTGAACAATACCTTGTAGAACTGTGCAGTGCACAGCACACACAGCTGTGTGAAAATGCATCGGCCCTGAGACTCTCCTGTCATGGCTGTTGTTTTAGTCTGTTACAGTGTTGCTGAACAGAAACACCTGAGAGTGAGTGATGTATAATGAAAAGAGGATTAATTGGTTCTTGATTTGGGTTACTATAAAGTCCAAGAGCATTAAGCTGGCTTCTGACTAGCCTCTGGTATATGTCATGACATGGGTAAGAAAGGCAGGGAGGGCAGCAGTCACATGCAGAGAGAGAGGAAACAGACTTTTCATTTTCTCTGTCCCCTCTATGGTCCAGCTGATTGGATGGTTCCTGCCCACACCAAAGGTGGAACTTTCTTTTAAAGATCTCACCACCTCCCAATGACATTAAGAGATGCAATGACAATGTAATAGTATAACATTAGGGACCAAATTTCAAAACATGAATCTTTGGGGAATAAACCATGATCAAACCCACAGCAGCTCATGTTCAGCATTGTCCTGGAGGGCCAATGAAAGATAATAAGGGGGGAAAAACAAACAAACAAACAAACAAAATTAAGCCAAGTAACAATGAAAGAGGAAGAAGCAAAACTCGCTATGTCAAGACAGTCCCCAATTTACAATGGTGCGACTTACATTTTTTTGACTTCACAGTGGTACAAAAACCAATATGCACTCAGTAAAAGCCATACTTCAAGTGTCCATGCAACCATTTTGTTTTTCACTCTCAGTAAAATGCATTAAGTTACATGAGATATACAATACTATAAAATAGGCCTGGTGTTAATTTTGCCTACCCATAGGCTGACATAAGTGTCCTGAGAATGAGAGACAGGCAAGGCTATGATGTTAGAATTTAGGTGTTATTTATTTATTTACTTTTTTGGAGAGGTTTTTGCTATAGGGCACGTGCGCTCGCCAGACAGACAGAGAGAGACAGAGAGATAGAAAGCGAGAAATCACCCCCCAGGGGGGATGGCCACGCCACAATCCCTTCTCCTCCATTCTCCTCTTGGGATCTTGGGCACGCACGTACAAGCGCCCGGTGTGAGTTTAAGCCACTGGGTCCGGGACTCGAGCCACGGTCGACTACATGGGAGTCCAGCGACATAGCCATTACGCTAACTGCTGGTCCCAGAATTTAGGTGTTATTAAGTGCATTTTCAGTTTATGATATTTTCAACTTTGGATGGGTGTATTAGGACACAATGCCATCATAAGTTGAGGAGCTTCTGTACAAACAGTGCTATTGCCTATCTAGAAATTCCAAAGTAATCAACTTCTACAATTGTTAAGAGAATTCAGTATGGTAACCAGGTAAGATATCAAAACAAAAAGTAGGTTTTCTATGTATTAGGGGGAAAAAATCAACCAGGTAAAAGCTAAAAAGGTAAAAGCTATGGTGGAAATTGACTGAGAATAGAAAATAAATATGAAAGAACAGAGCATCTAGAAACGAATGTATCTAAGGGATAAAGGCGACATTTCAAGTAAGTGGGAAAAGGGTGAACTTTTCAATAAATGATTCTAGAAGACCCCATTGAAATAAATTCTAAGTGGACTAAAGACCTATTTTTTATTAAGAGAGGTTTTTGCTATGGAGCACGTGCACTCACCAGAGAGACAGCGAGATAGAAAGCTAGAAATCACCCCCAAGGGGGATGGCCACGCTGCAATCTCTTCTCCATTCTCCTCTCAGGATCTTGGGCATGCACGCACACCCGGCATAGCTTACTACCAGGTATGGGACTCGAATCACGGTCAATGAGTTGGGAGTCCAGCAACGTAACCATTTTGCCATCTGCTGATCCCCAAAGACCTATTTATTTTTTTAATGATAAAAGTATTGGGACCAGCAGTTAGTGTAATGGCTATGTCGCTGGACTCCCACGTAGTCGACCGCGGTTCGAGTCCCGGACCCGGCGGCTTAAACTCACGCCGGGCACGTGTGCGTGCGTGCCCAGGATCCCGAGAGGAGAATGGAGGAGAAGGGATTGCAGCGTGGCCATCCCCCCTGGGGGGTGATTTCCTGCTTTCTATCTCTCTGTCTCTCTCTGTCTGTCTGGCGAGCGCACGCGCCCTATAGCAAAAACCTCTCCAAAAAAAGAAAAAAAAAAAGTATTATAAAAAAGTGTGCCAAAATGTCTGGAGGCTGGAAAAGCTTTCTTAAGCCTCAAAGAACAAAATTCACATAGGATAAAATTTACAAATCCAACTACAATAAAATAGCCATAGTAAGAGCTTTGTTGACTAAAGCTATGATATAAACAAAGTTAAAAAAAAAGGCCTTAAAATATTTATTACATATGTATCAAGGGATTAGCCTTGAGAATAAATAATGAATTCCTACAAATTAGTAAAAAATAAAAATAAAATGAGCTAAGGATATGAATGGGCAGTTTAAGGAGAGGAAATGTAATGGCCAAGAATGACAGAAAAAGAATGTCAAACCTCCCTAATAATCAAAGAAATTAAAATATTAAAGTATAGATCGCCATTTTCATTCAATTGGAAAAATTCTGGAATATTGACTAAACAGCAAGTATTGTATAGGGTGCGGAGGAACAGTGACTGCCTTCTCTGCTGGGGGAGGTTACACTGTACAGGCACTGTGGAGGGCACGTAGACAGTATCAAAAACTGAGCCCCAGGCAAGAGCAGTAGCGCAGCAGAGGGGCACAGTGCATGTGGGGCTGGACTCCACGTGGCCCGCCGCAGGCTGAGTCCTGGCCCAGCAGCTTAAAAATACACTGGACACGTATATATGCATGCCCGAAGTCCTGATGGGATAGGGAAATGGAGGAAATGGGACGGCAGTGTGATCAGGCCCTGTTGGGGGTTGCTTGGCCTTCTCCTCCCTCTCTCTCTGTTTCTCCCTCTCTCTCTCTCTCAGGTGCACTTGTCCTCTGGCAATAAAGAGAATTGAAGCACATATATCCTATGACAATTCACCTTCTCAGCATCTCCTCTAGAGAAACACGTATCTATACGAGCAGAAACACACACTAATGTTATCTGGAGGGGCCAGCAGATGGATAATAGTTACATCGCTGGACTCCCACATGGCTGACCACAGATCAAATCCCAGACCTGGCAGCTTGAAACTCACACCAGGCACATGTGCGTGTCCCTAGAAGAGAAGGGATTACAGCATGGCTATTCCCCCAGGGAGTTATTTCTCATTTTCTGTCTGTCTTTCTCTGTCTCTCTGGCAAGTGCATGCACCCTACAGAAAAACTCTCTCTCTCTCAAAAAAGAGAGAAACATGAGAAACAACTTAAATATCTACTGAAAAGGAAATGGCTAAAGGAAAGGATAATACACTGTGAAATATCACACAGCAGGTAAGATAAATGAGGGAGAGCTCTCTAGAGACATGGAAGGTCTCCAAGTCGCGTCGTTGGTAGAAAAAAGGAATGAGACCAACGTGAGAACACACATACCCGCCAGCACGTGTACGTGCACCAGAATGTGAAGGAAATGGCCTTGCAGCAAACAAACCACACCAGTCTCTCTGGGGGCAGCAGAACATTAGGACTGGCAGGATGGCCAGAGGAGAATTCGGTTTTACCAGTACTGCTTCTCATTTTACAAGGAGCATGGCATCATGGATTACTTGACAATTTAAAAAAGCCAACTGTGGTTCGAGTTTTGGGCCTGTGGTCTGAAAAACATGCCAATTGCATGTGCATGCGTGCCCAGAATCCTGAGAGAATGGAGGAGAAGGGATTGCAGCGTGGCCATCCCCCCTGGGGGGGTGATTTCTTGCTTTCCTGCTCTCTTTGTCTTTTGTTGTCTCTCTCCAGCGAGCGCAAATGTCCTATGGCAAAAAATTCTAGTTAAAAAAAAGTTATTATCTACAAAATAACATTCAGTCAGTTTTGTCATTCTCCATTATGTTTATTCCATAATAATTTAGGAGCAAGTTGATCACCTTTTTTTTTTTTTGGATGTTTTTGTCTTATGGTGCATGCACTCGCTAGAGGGAGAGACAGAGACAGTGAGAGAGAAAGTGAGAAATCACCCTCAGGGAAGATTAGCCACACTACAATCCATTCTCCTCCTGGGATTTTTGGACATCAATGCGCACGTGTCTGGTGTGAGTTTCAGGCCACTGGGTCCAAGACTTGAACCATGGTCGGCCACGTGGGAGTCCAGTAGCATAACTGCTATTCCATCTGCTGGCTGCACAAGTTGGTTGCTTTTTTTTTTTTTTTGAGAGGTTTTTGCTACAAGGCGCGTGCGCTCGCCAGAAAGACAAGAGAGAGACAGAGAGACAGAATGCGAGAAATCACCCCCCGCCCCCGAGGGTGGATGGCCATGCTGCAATCCCTTCTCCTCCATTCTCCTCTAGGGATCTTAGGCACGCACACACACGCGCCCAGAGTGAGTTTAAGCCACCGGATCCGGGACGCGAACCACAGTCGACTACATGGGAGTCCAGAGACATAGCCATTACTCTAACTGCTGGTCCTGACAAGTTGGCTGCTTTTAAACTAGAGTTGGCAAACATTTTTTGTAAAGGGTCAGTTAGATCATTATTATTATTATCATTATTATTATTATTATTATTATTATTATTATTTAGAGACAGAGATTTTTGCTATAGGGTGCATGAGCTTTCTGAAGAGACAGAGAGCTAGAAAGTGAGAAATCATCCATCTCCCCAGGGGAGATGGCCATGTTGCAATCCCTTCTCCTCCATTCTCCCTTCAGGATTTTGGGCACGCGTGCACACATGCCCCATGTGTTTTAAGCCCCCATATCTGGGACTCAAACCACAGTCAACCATGTGGGAGCAACTTTGGGAGCAACATAACCACTACATCCTTTGTGGGTCCCCAGATAGTTAGATTTTAAGCTTTGTGGGCCTTATTGGGGTTTTTTTGCAACTATTCAATTCTGCTATTGTAGAGCAAAAGCAGACACAATAATGAATGAGCATGGCTGTGTTTCAATAAAACTTTGTAAAAAATAGTAGGTGGGCAGATTTCACCTATGAGTCATAGTTTGCCAACCCCAGGTGTAAACCCCAGGTGTAGACCAAATTTTTTACAAAACTAAAGAATTTTTTAAGTAACTACTTTTGTCTACAGAAACATAATCTTTCATATTTTTAAATAAAATTCTGTCAGAGGGCATATGTACTCACCAGAGCGACAGGAAAAGCAAGAAAGCACCCCCTCTGCCCCATGGGGAACGGTCACACTGCAATCCCCTCTCCTCCACCTCTCCCTCCTTTGGGGATTTTGGGCACGCACACATATGTACATAGCACGTGTCTCAAGCCACTGGGTCTGGAACTCAAACCGTACAGTCAGCCATGTTGGATCAGGCCACCGTAACCACTGCACACCTGCTGGCCCAATCTTTCCTATTAATCAGCTGATTAAGTCATGGCCTCTGAGCCTTCCTTCAAATACTTAGACTCTGGCCATATCACTACAGACTGAACACGCATCTCAGTGGAGATAATCCACTCACCTTTCCTCTGGGTGGTACCCACTGACCTTCTCAGAGAAGAGTCACACCGCCATCCATCTGGGAGGTGGCCAGTCCTTCCACAGCTGACTCACTGAGGGGAAGGTTCAGTGGCCCCGAAGGGTCTCCTGACCAGCCCAAGCTACATAGTGGCCTTGGTGTCACCTCGGCCATGCTTGGCTGAGATGGAGTGAGGGGGCTAGACCTGGTGGCACAGGCCACTGGGTCCAGGACTTGAACCAGGAGAGACTTGGTTCTGTTGATCAGGTGCCCTGCGCCCCCGGCCAAAGCAGAGGCAGAACACTCTCTGCCCAGAGCCTTCCCCACCACCAGGCTGTGTCAGGGGCTCCCAGGTAACCCTTTCTGAGGTGGCAAGCCCGTGAGGCTGTCCTGCTGCCTGATGGCTGCCAACTCCAACCCAGCAGACCAAGACGAACAGGACTGAGTTGGTCCCAGCTGCCCCCGTCCAGGGCCATGTTGTTTTCCTGGGCAGGGAACTCCAGCCTTGGCGCAGAGAAGAGGCTGGCTGTGAGTTTGACTTGCGGCAAGCCGTGAAGCTCTGGCCTCCACTCTGCTTATTTCTCTAGGTGGCAAATGCAGGATGCGGAGGCCGTGTAACGGGGCTGGACTTTAAGTGATTGTGTTCACACTTTCTGTCAACCCAGCAGTGAGGAGAACAGCAAGGCCGCAGGAGCACCGCCGGCCAAGATGCTGGCTCAATCATCAGATCCAGCCGTGCGCCCACACACACCTGCACAGACCTGAGGGCACTCAGCCCCCAGCAAAAGACAAAGAAAGCAAAGCCATACCTGCTTGGTGATGACTTCTTTGCTCTGATTTCCCCCTGGGGACCCGCTTTGAAGGATCCGGAGCAAAGAACCAATCAAAACATCGGGGCACCTGAAGGAGCTGCGTCACTAAGACAGGCGTGTTGGCTTGGTCTCTGCAGAGCGCACCGGCTCGCAGGGAGAGGCTGAGGCTCCCACTCAAGTAAAGGCAGGGCTTCCTCTTCCCGTCCTGGTCATGGGTTAGGACCTGCCCGGATATTAGCCAATCTTGGCTCTCACCTACCTTTCAGTCCAGGTCAGATGTAGGCCTGAAGCGGCCCCCAGTTGGCACTCCTAAGTCCCAAGTCCAGCGCTGGAACTAGCAAAGGAATAGATTACCGTATTTACTCTATGCCGCTCTCGGAGGTTTCCTGTAAAGCACCGGAGAAGGGGAGGTGTGTCGCAGGTCTGCGCTCTGTCTAAGCCATTCTGAGCACCTCTCGGGGTCTCTGCACTTTAGCCCCTGGGGTCAAAGATGATTTGAACCCAGAGCTCCTCACATGTCTTCCTTGGTGTAAGCCACCTCCCTGGATAGTGTTACTTGACGTGAAAGTGAGCAGAGGGCTGAATTTTACGGTGCCCGTCCCTGGTGTGTTTATGTAAGAGGGAGGCGGGCACGCCTGGAGCAAGGCAAGGAGGGTGAGTGAGCTGAGGGCTGAGCACAGTCCAGAGAGTGGCCCCGAGGCTCCAACCCAGGACAGGGACAGAAGGAAGGCAGATGAGGAGCCAGGAGGTGACTGGAGGACAGTTCTAGGCTCATGTTCCTCCAGGCCCCACCAGGAGGGAGCAGTCCTCTCAGCCCAGTCCTTCCTGTTCAATCCCAGCAGTGGGAAGACACAGCGGCCACAGCAGCAGATTTCACACATCCGTCCCTTCTATTGACACTTGCTTTGTTTATGAGATGCTTTATGGCAGGTGTGGGGAGCGGAAGTACTGCTCCTACCTAAAGGGCAAGCTGCCTGTGCACACACTTCTGCCCACGGGAAAGCAGAGTCCTCGGCCCCAAGAGAGGCGGAGGGAGGAGTTTACTGCCCAGACTGATGGCAAGGAAAGCTGGGGATTCCCCCCAAATCAGCACAGCGTCTTCATGTGAAATGTGGACGTTCTCACACTTGGTTCCTGACGTAAATTGTTCTTGCTTTGAATTACAGCCTTTATTCTAGTGTGGTGAGAAAAGCAACAATATCTAGGGTGGTTTTGTTTGTTTGTTTGTTACATTTTTGTTTTAAATTCATTGGTTTTTTCTCCTCTACCCAATTTGCTCTTCCCAGGAAGTAAAGAGGATTTGATCTGGAATTTCTTAGGGGTCACCATTGCTCCAGTGCATGCTTGTCCCTCTGGGCTCAGCCCAGGGCAGAGATGAAGAGGCTCACACAGTTCTTGCCGGGACAGGGCAGTAGTCGGGCTGGGACTCATCGTCACAGGCTCTTTCTGTTACAGAAGGTTCAGACCGACCCCAGGGAATCTGCTGGAACTGGGAAGCATGGGTTACAAACCCCACGGGAGGGGAGGCTGACTTGGCTCGAGGAGGGAGGATCAGGGATAAATTGAACACTGGATTCGGGTCCCAGTGGAAGCAGACTGTCTGGGAGGCAGCACAGTAGTACAGAGGCTCCCCCGGGCCTGCAAAGTGAGTGGGGAGGATGAAAGGGATGAGAACTAACCCAGGAAATGTTTATTAAAAGCGAATGAGTGTGCCCTGTGGCAAAAAATAATCATTTAAAAAATAAAAAATTGTTTTAAAAAGGAGGCCTCTTGGGCAAGCAGGTGGTGTGGAGGTTAAGCACATGGATCCCACATGGCTGGCTGCATGGTTCAAGTCCCAGACCTGGCAGATTGAAAATCACACTGGGCTCATGTGTATACCCAAAATTCTAAGAGGAATAGACTAGAGGAGAAGAGATTATGGCAGGTGCATGGCATGGCCTGCTGCATGGTTTGAGTCCTGGACCCAGTGACTTGAAACTCATGCCAGGCAAGTGTGCATGCGTGCCCAAAATCCTGAGAGGAGACTGGAGGAGAAGGTATTATGGTATGGCCATTCCCCTGGGGGGTGGGTGTGATTTCTTACTTTATCTCTTTCTCTCTCTGGCAAGCACACATGACATATAGCAAAAACAAACCGAAAGAAAAATAAATAAATAAATAAATAAGAAAATGAACTCTAGTTAGTGAGAACAGCTTACTGATGCCCCTAGGTGAGGCCTAAGTCAGCCTCCAGCCCAGCTTGGAAGTAGGAGAAATCTGAGTCTCTGAACTCTGTTCTACACTTTGTCTAGTGCAGTGACCCGAATGCAGAGCTCAAGACAAGACAAAAATCCTTAAATCTGGAAAACAAAGTATAGAAGAAAGTCAGTATTGTTTTAGTCAAAAGTCCTAAGATTCTATTTCACCAGTTCAGCCTTGTGTACTTAATCACTCTTCTGTTGTAGTCCAATCTTCTCAGTTGAATTTCTAAAACATAACATTCAACTCCAGACTTGTCTCTACCATTAAGTTGGTCATTTTCTTAGTTGTTATTGAACTCTTTTTCTGTGTGTCTGCATTTAGTTTTTCTGGTATAGCACTCCAAAACTTTTTGGAGGGACCAGCAGTTAGCATAATGCCTACGTCACTGGACTCCCATGTAGTCAACCACAGTTCTAGTCCCAGACCCGGTGGCTTAAACTCACGCTGGGCGCAAGTGCATGCATGCCCAAGATCCCAAGAGTAGAATGGAGAAGAAGGGATTGCAGAATGGCCATCCCCCACCCCAGTGGGGGGGGGGGGGGGGTGATTTCTCACTTTCTGTCTGTCTCTTTCTGTCCTTCTGACAAGTGCACACACCCTATAGCAAAAACCTCTCCAAAACAAAACTAAACAAAATAGAAAAACTTTTTGGAGAGCTAGTCTGGTGTTGGTAAATTCTTCTAGATTTCGTTTATCTGATAATATCCTTGTCTTTTCTTCCCATATGAAGGATAATCTTGCTGGGTAAAGTATTCTTGGTTGAAATTGTTTTTCCCTTAAAACTTTGAATGTATTTTTTCCTTGCTTGCATTGTTTCCAGCAAGAGGTCCACTGTTAGCCTGATGGGATATCCTTTGTAAGTAACTTAATGTTTCTTTTTTGCCAATCTCATTATCTTGTCTTCGTCTGTGGTTTTGACAGATCTGGCTATAACGTGTCTTGGAGAAGATCTTCTTGGGTTGATTCTATGTGGGGTCCTTTGTATTTCTTGGAACCTGAACCTTTGAATGCCTCTCTAGGTCTGGGAAGTTTTCTTCCAGGATTTCATGGAATAGAGTATCAATGTCCTTATTAGTTTGTTCACATTCTGGGATAACAATTATCTGGATATTTGGGTATTTAATGGTATGTGGTATTTCTCGTATATTATTCTCATTTTTTTTTTCGTGGCTATTTTCTCAGTCTTCGTGGTGGATTTTTCTAGGCCAGTGATCCTGTCTTCTACATCTGAGATTCTATACTCTGTATGATCTAGTCTGCTTTTAATACTTTCAAGGGAGGTTTTGATTTCCTGTAGCACAGCCTTCATCTCTAGCAGGTCCATTTGACTCTTTTTTCTAGTGTGTATCTCCTTTTCCAAATCGTGCAAGAACTTCCTCACCTCCTGGAACTCGTTGTCTCTTTTCTCCTGTGTCTTCTGGAGTTCATTGTCTCTCTTTCCTTGCATCTCTGTTAGCTTTGTCACTAAGAATACTATGAATTCTTTATCTGACCTTTCCGTGAGTTCCATTGTACTGTCTGTGTGAATGAAAAGGAGTTATTCCTTTCCCTTGGAGGAGAGGTATTTTCTTGCTTTCACATATTTCTGGTGCCCTGCGGTGATTTCTGGTTGTGTATTTCTTCCTAATTCTCGAAGTTCAATCTGAGCGTTCAGAGGCGTGCTGGAGGATGTGTTCTGCAATCTCCCTTCCATTCTGTTTTTCACTCTTTGCGTGTCAGATTCAGTGGGAATTGAGGAATATTCTGATCCTAATAGTAATCAGATGTTTCTGGCTGTTCACTTAGACCTGTCTAGACACTCAGTGCTTGGAGGCTGAGCCACCAAGGATTGAAGTTAAAAGAAAAAAGGAAAAGAGAAGAAGAGGAAATAAGAAAATGAATAAATAAATAGGGAAAAAAGACATTAAATTTTTTTATATTTTGATTTTAAAAGACAAAAAATGAAAACCACACAGAGCACACGTGCGTATTTCAAAGCTGAAGTTCAGTAGCTATCTCAGAATGGGCCTGGGTTTGTGTCTCTCCTAAATGAGAGGGAGAAAGGGCACAGATTAAGAAGTTCAAGGAGAGGCTTGAAAGCATAGAGAATACTTTACTTAAAAATCTTAATAGAGATGCAGAGAGACACAGAAAGACAGAGAGAGACAAAGAGGATACCGAGGTTGCCTTACCAATCTAGAAACGAATCTGGAGGGAGAAGTCTCAGCAGAAAATCTTCATTTGTAGTCCCTGAAAGCAATATCTCACAGCTGAAGTTCAGTAGCCATCTCAGAATCCAAAAGTGATTCCATTTTATTCCAAGTAAAAATAGTGACTTTAATTTTCCCTTCCTAGAAATGGCAGGTTTTAGTGATAAGGAAGACCACCCACGCTGAGCCCCAGCTGTCCCAGGCCCGACCTCCCTGCCGCTCAGTACATTAGACTTGGTGCAGTTGAGGTCCCAGCTTCCCTCTTCTCAGAACCGTGGAAGACTTTGTTTTCAGCTTATCTACAAATCACACTGCAGAAAGCGTTATCTCTGACTTACTCCCTGTCTTGGTCATAAACTCCCCGAGAGCAGAAGCCCTGCCCTGTCTTTTATATCACCTTGTACCTGACTGCACTTGGCTGCTCAGTTCGGCTTAGTCATTCTCTTAAATATGATCTTTACTAGCAATGCTTTAACAGAGTTCTGCTTTTATTGAAAAGAAGAAAAAGTCAACTCACACTCACCTGAGGGAACCTTCCTCACAGCTCATGCTACCATTACATTTACTTATTTATTTAGGTAGAGGGTGAATGCGTACACGAGAGAGAGAGAGAGAGAGAGAGAGAGAGAGAGAGAGAGAGAGAGAGAGAAAGCAGCCCCCAGTGGGGCAAGGTCATGTCGCAATCCTTCCTCCTCCATTTCCCCATCCTGTCCTGTTTGGGGCCACACATGCATACATGTCTGGTGTTGTATTTTGTTTTTGTTTTTGTTTTTGTTTTTTACATTCATTCACTGTACATCATTACAGCATACAAAATAAGATTCTCTATCCAGAATACACTGTACAATGGCTCAATCAAGGGTACTACCATACATGTTATTGTCAACAAATAATTTTCTGTTTCTTATTTCTTATATATTTTGCTGCTTCTTTTCTTCTTTTTCTCCTTGATTCCCCACCTCTCACCCTCTGCCCTTTCCCACCCTCCTCCTACACTGTCTCTGGTACCTACAGTTGCTTTCCATGTCCTTCCCCCCTTTTTTCACATTTGATTGATTCACAAAAGATCTTAATTAATCTAAATATTTTCAATAGCAAGTGCAGCTGACATATACATATCTACGAACACATGTCTGACTTTAGGCATAAACCTCAGTGAGTAGAATGAGCATACTATAAAGTAGCACCTGCCTGGGGCTATCTAGCTTACTGCAGTCATTAAATAGGATTTTTAATGCATTTTTAAAATTTAAATAAAAAGTTTTAGTTTTAATAAATCAAAATCAAAATTAAAAAATATTAAGGGATGTTTGCATAAAACTTAAAACCAGGAGAGGGACCCGCAGTTGGCGTAATGACTATGTCACTGGACTCCCATGTAGTCGACCGTGGTTTGAGTCCCGGTCCCAGTGGCTTAAACTCATGCCGGGCTTGTGTGCATGTGTGCCCAAGATCCCGAGAGGAGAATGGAGGAGAAGGGATTGCGGCGTGGCCATCCCCCCGGGGGGTGATTTCTCACCTTCTGTCTCTCTGATTCTTTCTTTCTGGCCAGTGCATGTGACCTTATAGCAAAAACCTCTCAAAAACAAAAACAAAAACAAAAACAAAAAAAGGCAAAACGAAACTTAAAGCCAGGAGAAAGGTTCAGATTCAGTTCAAACAGTAGGTAGATGAACCTATTAACAGTTCAAGAGAAGACAAAAATCCTTAAATACGGAGAACAAACCATAGAAGAAAATCAGTAATGTTTTAGTTAAAAGTCATAAAAATTCTATTTCACCAGTTCAATCTCATGTAATTAATCTCTCTTCTGTTGAATTTGTAGTGTTACGATGGTCTGAACATTCTGTTTAAATTCTGGAAGTGAACTTTAAATGCTACTATTGATCTTTCCAGAGTTGTCCCTACCCTTAAGTTGGCCATTCTCTTGGTTGTTTTTTGTACTTTTACTTCTGTGTGTCCGACTTTAGTTTTTTTCTGGTATAGCACTCCCTTCAGAACCTCTTAGAGAGCTTGTCTGGTGTTGGTAAATTCTTCCAGGTTTTGTTTATCTGAGAATGTTTTTGTCTTTTTTTCCCATGTGAAAGATAATCTTGCCAGGTATAGTATTCTTGGTTGAAATTGTTTTTCACTTAATACTTTGAATATATTTCCCCATTCTTTCCTTGCTTGCATTGTTTCTGATGAGAGGTCCCATGCTGCCTGATGGGATATCCTTTGAAAGTAACCTGACGTTTCTCTCTTACCAATTTTAATATCATGTCCTTGGTCAGTCTGGCTATTATGTGCCTTGAAGAAGATCTTCTTGGGTTGATTCTATGTGGGGTCCTTTGTATTTGTTGGGTCTAGATATTTGAACGCATCTCTAGGTTTGGGAAGTTTGCCTCCAGGATTTCATGGAATAAATTATCAATGCCCTTATTAGTTTCTTCACCTTCTGGGATACTAATGATTCAGATGTTTGGGCGTTCAATGGTATCTAGTATTACTTGTATGTTATTCTCATTTTGGGGGGGGTATTTTCTCAGTCTTTTTGGTGAATTTTTCTAGGTCAGAGATTCCATCATCTATTTCTGAGATAAGATCTTCTGCATGATTTAATCTGCTTTTAATATTTTCAAGGGAGGTTTTGATTTCCTATATTGCAGCCTTCATCTCTAATAGTTCCATTCGATTCTTTTTTATGGTGTGTATTTCCTCTTTCAGATTGTGCAAGAACTTCCTCACCTCCTGGAACTCGTTGTCTCTTTTCTCCTGCGTCTTCTGGAGTTCCTTGTCTCTCTCCTTTTGCATCTCTGTTAGCTTTGTCACTATGAATAGTCTAAATTCTTTACTGACATTTTCACGAGTTCCATTGTATTGTCTGTGGAGGAAAAGGAGTTATTCTTTTCCCTTTGGGCGATACATATTTTCTTGGCTTCTTATATTTTTTGTGCCTCTGTGGTGATTTCTGATCATCTGATGATTATAAGTTTTTTCCTAATTTTTGAGTTAAATCTGAGTGTCCAGATGTGTGCAGGAGGAGGTGTTCTGCAATCTTCCTGCAGTTCCATTTTTCTCCCTCTGTGCAGCAGATTCCACGTCTCCTGCACACCTGTCTCCTATCCTGCCCCACCAGGACTCCATTCGGGGCTCAGTACCTCTTTACCCTCCCCTACCAACCCTTTCTCCTCCAAGTCCTCCTGGCTCCCACCTTCCCTCCTCTGGTGTGTTTTTCAAGCCACCAAAACTGGGATTCAAAACACATAGTGGGCCATGTTGGATCTAATTCCCTTAGCTCCTAGGCTACAAAGTCTGGCCCTTATACTTACTTTTAATTCATTGTTAAATAGACTCGAAAATATTTCAAACCTCTGTTTTGTTTTGTCTTGTTTTTAGGTTTTGCCATAGGGCATATGTGCTGCTGGAGAGATACAGAGAGAAAGAAAATGAGAAATCACCCCTGGGGGGGCGGATCATGCCACAGGCCCTCCATTCTTTGGGGATTTTGCGCACACACCAAAACACGCACCTGGTGTGAGTGATGTTCAAGCTGCCAGGTCTGGGACTCAAACTGCACTTGGCCATGAGGTATCCAGCTGCCTTAACCTACAAGCCACATACTGCCCTATTATCTTTTTAATGACTATAGCATCTTAATTTTAATGCCTACAGTAACTCCTCTTTCATTATAATGCTATTCCATTATCATTCAAGTGATATTCATTTATCATTCTTTCTGTCAATAATTTATGTTTTCTCTTTTTTAAACCAGTCTTCCTGGGTCTTTATAACTTCTACTAATCTTTTCAAAGAATCTACGTTTGGCTTTGCTAATTTTCTCTGTTCTAGGTTTTCTATTTCATTGACTTCTGCTCTTATTTGTTTTAAAACATCCCTCCTAATACTTTGGGATTATTTTGCTTTTCTTCTTGTGGCTCTTTGGTTGGGAACTTACACAGATAACTGGCTGTAAGCCTCTTTTCTCACAAGAGTTGTGTTTTGAAGTTGTGATTTCTCAGTCATTCAGGTCAAAGCATTTTCTCATTCTCATTGCTATCTTTTGTACCAAAGTTTATTTAGAAATGTACTGTTTAATTTCCAAATGTTTGGAGAATTTTCTAGCAATTTTTTAATCCTTGATTTCTAAGTTAATTATTTCTGGGGCTAGAAAATATATTCCATAAGATTTCAATATTTCGTAATGTATAAAGACTTGTTTCATGGCCTAAAGTATGACTTGTCTTGATAAATATTCTAAGTACACTTTTAAAAAGCATATATCCTGCAGTGGTTGGTATAGTGTTCTGATTAATATTAGGTCAAAGTGGGATATAATGTTCAAGGAATAATTTGCTGATTTCTTGTCTAATTGTTCTATTAATTATTGAAAAGAAGGTGTTAAATCTACACCTGTGATGTTAAATTTGCCTATCTCTTTCTTTACCCTTGTTAGTTTTGCTTCATGAATTTTGAAGTCCAATTATTCAGCTTTGGTCCTCCCCTCTGGTAATATCCTTGCCTTGAAGTTTTCTGTGCTAGCTGCATTAATAGAACCACTCTAGTTCTCTTATGCCAAATATTTTCTTGGTATATTTTTGTCCATCTATGTAGTTTTATTATTTATTTATTGTATTTATTAGGTTTTTGTCATAGGGTGCATGTACTTACTAGAGAGAGACAGAGAGAGGGAAAGTGAGAAATCATCCCCCAAAGGGGATGGTCATGCCTTAATCCCTTCACCTCCATTCTTCTCTTAGAATGTGTGCACATGCACCTGGCATGATTTTCAAGCCTTTTGGTGTGGGATTCCATCAATGATAGGTCATGTGAGAATCCAGCACCTTAACCACTACACCACCTGCTGCCCCAATTTTTCCATTTTTATATTTAAAAGTAACTCTGTAGGCCTAGCCATGTTGGTGCAGGCGGTATCATACTGATTTTCAATCTGGAAGTCATATGGCAGATCACAGGTTTGGATCCCAGACTGACCTGAAACATGGTGTGGGAGTTCAGTGACATAGCCATTACACTAACTGCAGGTCCCTTTCCTTCCCTTTTCTGAGGTAGTTAATTTTTAAGTATTTCCAGTCAGCCAGAGATGTGTGGAAAATTTCTCTCAACCATTCCAGTAGTTTCCCATTAAGTTTCTGGTTGTTGTGTTGCTTTCTGTAGTCCCAACTGGGACTGCATCTTTGGGTTAACAAAGCTACAGGTTTCCCCCATTCATCTATAACCAAGTTTGCTGGATTAGCACCACTGAAGACCAGACTTCACCCTCTTGCCCTCCAGATCTAGCCAAGAGCCAGATTTGAGCACCCTGTTTCTTCTCTCTGTCTCTTTCCATCTTTCTCTATTTTTTTTTTTTTTCAGCTTTTAAACTTCTTAGCTCTCTGCTGCTCTTTTTGTCTTGCTAATTCTTACCTTTCTTCCTGTCCCTATAGGACAAGCCAATCAGCAGCCATCTATATCCGAGTTCTGAGCAGCCCCACTGGGGGAGTGCGCTAGCCTACCATGCGGATTTCATTTTTTGTTTACAATTTTTTTCCTTGTTATTGTTTTTGTCTTTTTTTCCTTTTCTTTTTCTTTTCTTTTACCTTTCTCACTTCTTTGCTCAGCCTCCACCCACTGATTTTCTAGATAGGTCTAGGTGCTCAATACCCAAATATCTGAATACTTTTAGGGTAAGATTAATCCTCGATTTCCATTGAATAAGCTGCACGAAGGGGAAAAAAGCGTACTGTCTAGATATTGCAGATCACCTCCTTCTTCATGCCTCTGAATCCTCAGATTTAACTTCAAAAACTAGGAAAAAGTATAATTTATCAGATGACCAGAAACCAGCGCAGAGGCACAAGAAATATGAGAAATCAAGAAAATATCTCTCCTTTAAGGGAAAAGAATAACTCCTCTTCCTCCACAGACAATACAAGGGAACTCGTGAAAATGTCAGATAAATAATTTAAAATATTTACAATGACAAAGCTAACAGAGATGCAAGAGAAGAGAGACAACGAACTACAGAAAATGCAGGAAAAAAGAGACACTGAGTTCCAAGAGGTGAGGAAGTTCTTACATGATCTGAAAGAGGAGATTCACATCATAAAAAAGAATCAAATGGAACTGTTAGAGATGAAGACTGTAATACAGGAAATCAAAACCTCTCTTGAAAGTATAAAAAGTAGATAAGATCATGCAGAAGAGCGAATCTCAGATGTAGATGATAGAACCCCTGACCTAGAAAAATTCACCAAAAAGACTGAGAAAATAACCTCCCCAAAATGAGAATAACATCTAAGTAATACTAGATACCATTATATGCCCAAACATCTGAATCATTAGCATCCCAGAAGGTGAAGAAACTAATAAGGGCATCAATAATCTATTCCATGAAATCCTGGAAGAAAACTTCCCAAACCTAGAGAGGCATTCAAATATCCAGACCAACAAATACAAAGGACTCCACATAGAATCAACCCAAGAAGATCTTCAAGGCATGTCATAGCCAGATTGACCTAAACCACAGACAGAGACAAGATACTAAAACTGGCAAGACAGAAACATCAAATTACTTTCAAAGGATATCCCATCAGGCTAACATTGGACCTCTAATCGGAAACAATGCAAGCAAGGAAAGGATGGGAAAATATATTCAAAGTATTAAGTGAAAAAACAATTTCAACCAAGAATATTATACCTAGCAAGATTATCTTTCACATGGGAAAAAAAGACAAAAACATTCTCAGATAAACAAAACCTGGAAGAATTTACCAACACCAGACCAGCTCTTTGAGAAGTTCTGAAGGGAGTGCTATACCAGGAAAACTATAGACATACAGACAGAAATAACAGAATGAAGAAATGACCAAGAAAATGGTCAACTTAATGGCAGAGAAAAGTTTGGAAATATTCATAATAATGTTGAATGTTAACATCAAGGATTTTAACGAAAAGATCAGACTATAGTAACACTGCAAATTCAACAAAAGTGAGATTACATGAGACTGAACTGGTGAAATAGGTTCTATGACTTTTCTCCAAAACATTACTGATTTTCTTCTATGCTTTGATTTCCATATTTAAGGATTTTTGTCTTCTCTTGAACTGTTGATAGGTTCATCTACCTACTACTTGAACTGAATCCTAACCTTTTTTCTGGCTTTAAGTTTTAAGCAAATTTCTCTGAACATCTTTAATTTTGATTAAAGTTATCACTGTTGGGTCGTGTAGTGGTTAAGGGTGCTGAATTCCCACCTGGCCAACCACAGTTCGAGTCCTGGACCTGGTGGTTTGCTTTCTCACTTTCCCTCTCTCACTTTCCCTCTCTCACTTTCCCTCTCTTTCTCTCTCTCTCTGTCCCTCTCTGGTCAAATTAAAATAAATAAATAAATAAAAATAGAAACAATTCTTTAAAAAAACACTAAAACTGTTTTTCTTGAAATTAAAAAGTGCATTAAAAATACCTATTAGTACCTATTTAAAGACTGCAATAAGCTATACAGCCCCAGCTAAGTGCTACTTCATAGTATGTTCACTTTACTCACTGAGGTTTATGCCTAAAGTCAGATATGTGTTTACAGATATGCATACTAGCTGTGCTAGCTATTGAAAGTTTTTAAATTAATTAAGATATTTAGTGAATCAATGAAATGTGGGGGAAAAAGGCATGGAAAACAACTGTGGATACCAGAGACAGTGTGGGAGAAGGGGAGGAATTGGCAGAGGGCGAGTGGAAGGGAATCAAGGGGTGGGGGAGCAAAATATGTAAGAAATAAGAAATAGAAAATTATTTGTTGATGATAATATATATGGTAATATCCTTGATTGAGCCAATATACAATATTTCCTGGATGGAAAATCTTATTTTGTATACTTTATTAATGTACAATGAATGAATGTAAATAAATAAAATAACCAAGTTTGTTACTTTTAGTGTGGAAGTTACCAGGCTTTATAATACCCCCCTAACCTAAATCAAATCTCCCTTCTCTGGCAGCAAAGCTGCTGACGTTTCGGCCAACCCAACGCGGGAATTACGCCGCCTGAGCTGGGTGGGAGCCGGGAAGAAGGGACCAGACTTCTGCTGTTCTTCCCTGGATCTCTAGGGAGCTCTCGACTCCTTGTCCATCTCTGGGAGCGCTCTCACTTACCGCAATGGGTATTACTGTCAATTTTGTCCACTTGTATACTTTTGGTAGTGAAAAAGATTTGCTGATCTCTTCCTTCTGTTGTAATTTAAAGCTGAATTTAGTTATAGTTTTTAAATGTATATTTTGTTGTTCTGATTTAATATAACGTCTTTAAGCTTTATTTTGAAAAATAAAACAAACAGTGAGAACACGTCTGTACTTTTCTAAAACCTCTGTTGAAGGTCTCTTAAGTTGTTGAAGTTGTCTGTACAAGGATAAATGGGATGAATTCCTCTTCGAAGGTCATACGGGAGGCCTTCCTTCCTGTACGATTTACCTGGACCCCTTATAACATTCACAAGTTGGATCACAAAAGTTTCTTTATTAGAAATGAATGCCATAAATTAGAATCTTGTTTTTGAAACTCGTTTTATACCATAAAATGAGAAGCCATCATAAAAGTTCTCTAAAACCACACAAGTGTTTGCTTTTATGAACATAATGTGGAATTTCATTTGATGAATACTCACTGAGGGATGAGCGTGTGCCAGAGACTGTGCTAGGCACCAGGGATGAAAACAAGCGAATTCAGGAGGCAAAGCTCCTGCCCTGCCCTCACAAGCCAGTCAGTGAGAGTGTGATTACTGGCAATTACAATCAAGTGCGACTTGTGCTGTGGCGGGGAGGTAGACGGTGTGATGACTGTGCCTCATGCCGGTGTTTCCGCCCACACATTTTTCCTTTGGCATCCTTTAGACTTTAAAAAGAAAAGATCACAGAAGCATGAACTGAACACATGTCTTCCATGGTAAGTTTCTGAATGGTAAATGCTTGGGAAAGGACAATTTCCTTGAGAAAGAACTCTCCTATTCTGGACTTTGAATACACATTAAATCACTTGGGAAGTTTTTTACAAATACCCTTGCTTGAGCTCCACTTCTGAAGATCCTATCTTTTTGTTTGCTTGTTTGTTTCTTTATTTTACTCGCCTAGAGCGTGTGCAGGAGAGAGAGAGAGAGAAACAAGCACCCTCGACAGGGTGATATCGCACTGCAGTTCCATCCCCCCAGCCTTCCAGCTCATGAGGATGGTGAGCACCCATGTGTTTTTCAGGCCAACTGGGGATCCAAACTCAGGGTTGGCCATGTGGCTTCCAGCACTGCACTTCACTATGCTTCCAACTGTGCCACTGAGGCTGAGCCTGAAGATTCTAAATGGTTTGGGGTGAAGCCTAAGAACTTTTTTTTTTTTTTAATACTCAGGTCATTTTAGCATGCACCCACAGCTAAGAATCATTGTAGCCCTGGCTTCTAACTTCCTCAAATTGTACACCAACAATAAAAGATGCTACTTTAACTGATCTTGTCAAGTGTTCTTGGGAATTCTTCTACACAAAACTTACTGCTCTGAATATCTGGTAGGGAGTAGCCCGTATTGTCAGTGTCTCAAGTGTCTGCGAAACAGGGGGCACTCCCTCATCTCCCTTCTCCACAGTAGGGCGTGGGAGGGGTTGATGACAGCAGAGTCATACTGTCTCTTACTCTTCCCCAGGCAGATGGAAAAGCTGTTCTGATTGATTAGAGACTGACTGGGCCACTTTCTACATAATGGTAGGTGTGGTTATTTTTTGTTTAGAGCAGGAAAAAAATGCTCCACCCAACTCTCTTTTCTGTGTATCCTGTAGTGATAGTAAAAAATCTAAATGATGCTTATTGGGTGCTTACCACTTGCTGTTGAACAATGGTCAGTCATGTGGGAATCTAGTGCCTTAACCATCACAGCACCTGCTGGGCCCGCTGCCTCAAACCTTTTAACATCCTCCCTCCCACTTTCCATCCCATCAGCCCTAACTTGCCACTTCTCATTTTGTGTTCCCGATGTTTTATTTCAAAAGTGAATGACAGGGCCAGCAGGCAGCCTGGTGATTAAGGCATTGGATTCCCACATGGTCAACCACAGTTCAAATCCTAAACCTGGCAGCTTGAAGATTATACCAGGCGCATGTGCTTACATGGCCATAATTCCTAAAGAAGAATGGAGAAGAAGGGATCGCAGCATGGCCATCTCCTGAGGGGGTAATTTTTCACTTCCCTCTCTCTGGCAAACACACATGCCCTAAGGCAAAACAATAAATAAATATATATATATATATATATATATATATATATATATATGTGTATATATATATATATAAACTTTACTTAGTTCAGGTTTGCATTTATTAAGGGGAAAAAAACTGTCATTGCTTTCTTACTTGTGCCCTCTTTTCTATTTGTCCTCGGGGGAAAAAGTCCCCAGCCTAGCTTTCTTGGAACAAGGTAAGCCCTTTCAGGTTTGTATGAGCAGGTATTATTTTTTGCAGCTCAGAAATTTTTTTAAATTATGATTTAGATTATTGTTCATACTTATTTGTTCTTGCTACTTCTTCAAGAATTCCTATTATGGGGCCAATAGATGGTGTGGTGGTTACGGTGCTAGACTCCCACGTGGCCAACTGCAGTTCAAGTCTCAGACCCAATGCCTTGAAAATCACACTGGGTACACGTGCATGGGTGCCCAAAATCCAAAATACCAAGAGGAGAGTGGAGAAGGGATTGTGACATGGCCATCCTCCCTGGAGGTTGATTTCTCACTCTCTCTCTCTGTCTCTCTAGAAGATTACGTGCCCTATGGAAAAAAAAAAAAAAAAAACTAAAAAGAAGAAGAAGAAGAAAAGAATTCCTATTGCTGTGGGATTGGGGGCCCAGGGTTAACCTCTTTATCATTGTCATCTCTTTGCCCCTTCCTTCCCATCAGATATGATGACTTCACAAATGTTAACCAACATCACCGACTTTATTCTCTGCTGTGATGTATCTGTTCTTTTAACTGCATTCAATGGGACATAAATTTTGTCACTGGATTTTTCATCTTTTTGCCTTTTTAAAATCTCAGCCGTCTTCTTTTCTTCTCAGCTTGCATCTGTCTGTGTTTTGGCCTGTGTGTTATTACTCCCTATTTAATTTTCTAAGAAGCCTTTTCTTTTTGCCATGCATTAAAAACATCAAGCCATTTCTGAAACTTTTCTTCTTTCTTACTGTAAGATAATTTCTAAGTTGGGCTCTCATTCTGTTTTCAGAGTAACATACATTTTTCCTTGTAAATTCTTTACATGGGCTCTAAATTGATTTTGGTGATGCTTTTGTTCATTTATTGTTTCTTCTTATGCAACAATTTTTAAATGAGGAGGAATCCATTCAACTGATGCTTGTCAACACACAGGATGGGCAGATTGCCCTTCAACTGCACCCTCTGTGAGCGCTGTGTGAATATACTTAGGTCTCAAGCTGAAAGGTGGGTTGACATGACAATGTATGGACAGATCAAAGTTTATTTTTCTATTTCAGTGGAGAGGGACATTTGGGTTTCCAGCCTGGGAGTCTACCAGGAACGGTTCTTCTATGAACAGTCTTGTCATGCCTACTGGCATGGCTAGGCATCTCTGTCGGGCATATAGGAGGTGAAATGATGGGTCATGGGGCAATGCTAGTTGGTGAGTCCAATGTCCTATTAATAACAAAGCAAAACTACTTAAGAAATGCTCGGTAATATTTCTTTCTATTTGCTGTGACAAGTTGGCATATCCTCAACATTCCACAGAATGTTGAAATGAGACAAAAGAAAATTTTCTCTTGAAGTAGAACAGCTAAAAGACACCAAAGAGAATAGAGTTCTTTCATTTGATTATTATTACTGAAAATAATTTTAAATCAGTGAGAGTTTAAGGAAAATAAATCTCTTTCCTCATGAATTAAACATTGACAGGCCCATGAGAGCTACACACCTTGGGGTAATTACAGACTACTGGAATTCCTTGGGATGATCCATTCACCATCTTAAAATAATCACAATCTGTAAAAAAAAAAAATACAAAATACAAAAGTTTATGATTATGTCATCCTTTGGAAACATTACCAGATCGATATATTCAAAAAATATTGATATAGGGAATCAGCAGTTAGCATAATGGCTATGTCGCTGGACATACTCCCACGTAGTCGACCGCGGTTCGTGTCCCGGACCCGGTGGCTTAAAACTCACGCCAGGTGCATGTGCGTGCGTGCCCAAGATCCCGAGAGGAGAATGGAGGAGAAGGGATTGCAGCGTGACCACCCCCCCCTGGGGGGGTGATTTCTCGCTTTCTGTCTCTATGTCTCTCTCTGTCTGTCTGGTGAGCACACGCACCCTATAGCGAAAACCTCTCCAAAAAAAAATATATATATTGATATACAATAACAGAGAGCCTTGGCCTTAAAGTCAGACAGCCTCAGACATACCTCAGCCTTGCAATTTATGAGCCCTGTGGATCCAAGTGTTTCTTACCTCATAGTGCCACCCAAATTCTAGTACTTAAGAAAAAAGAAAAGCTTTCTGAGTGTTCTTCAAAAGTTCACAGAAAGTACATATTATTTTTTTAAAAAACATGGTTTCAACATTTTTTTGCACCAAAATAAACTCATACTTTAAATTTCATTTCCCATGAACTTTTTCTTTCAAAGTTTTTGTTTTTCTTTGCCATAGGGTGCATGCACTCATCAGAGAGAAACAGAGAGACAGTGAGAGGAAAAGTGAGAAATCACCCCTGGAGGGATGGCCACACCACAATCCCTTCTCCTCCATTCTCCTGGGTTTAGGGCACTCATGCACATCCACCCAGTGTGATTTTCAAGCCACCAGGTACAGGACTTGAATCATGGTTGGCCATGTGGAAGTCCAGCACTGTAACCACTCCACCACCTGCTGGCCCTCCCATGAACTTTTTGAAATCACCTCATACATTAACTAGGTTATAATTTAAAACTTATCATTTAAAACTTAATATGTGTATATCATAAAAATTTCAAACTATGGAATGATTTAACAAAGGAAAATAAGCATCTTTCCCCCATAGTGTGACCTTCCAGTGCCGTTTCCATGCCTAGCAGCACCTACTTATCAATTTATTGTTGATATTTCCAGAAACATTCTGTGTACATTGCAAGCAAAATGCATACATATACAATATGTGTGCGTGTGTTTATACACGTTCACAACTTTTTTTTTTTAGGTTTGTGTCATAGGGCACATGCACTTGCTATACAGAGAGGGAGAGAGGGGAAAAGTGAGAATTCACCACCCCCACCACCACCAGGGAAATTAGCCATGATGCAATCCCTTCTCTTTCATTCTCTTAGGATTTGGGGCACATACTCACATGCCAGTGTCATTTTCAAACCACCAGGTCTAGAACTCAAACTATGGTCAGCCCTGTGCCTTAACCACCATACCATCATACTTTTAAAAAACCATGTACACCTTTATTACAGAAGAGCCAGACATGCACAATAAAAATTAAACTCAACATCTTTGATTTTTTACATCTTTTTAAAAATAATTATTTATTTAATTATATATATTATTATTATTTAAAATTTGCAATAGAGCATGCTCACTCACCAGAGAGAGAGAGAGACAGAGAGAGAGAAAGAGAAAGTGAGAAAGCAAGCCACCAGCCCTGGGACTTGAACCATAGTTGACCATGTGGGAGTCCAGTACCCAACCACCATGCCACTTGTTGACCCAATTTTTGCCATATTTTAATCACATAAACAGCATAGCTGCTTAGACATTTTTCTTTCCTTTTTTTTTTTTTTTAAGA
Source organism: Tupaia tana (assembly GCA_026018925.1). Taxonomy (NCBI): domain Eukaryota; kingdom Metazoa; phylum Chordata; class Mammalia; order Scandentia; family Tupaiidae; genus Tupaia; species Tupaia tana. The sequence continues at coordinate 22,580,575 of JAKSZU010000020.1, read as the reverse complement.
GAGATTTTTTTGCTATAGGTCGCATGTACTTGCCAGAGAGACAGAGAGGCAGAAAGCAAGAAATCACTGTCCAGGGGGATAGACACACTGCAATTCCTTCTCCTCCATTCTCCTCTCAGGATCTGGGGCATGCACGCACCTGCATCTGGTGTGGGTTTCAAGTCACCAGGCCCAGGACTTGAATCACAGTCAACTATGTGGAAGTCCAGTGACATGACCATTACACCCTCTGCTGGTCCCTAGACAATTTTCAGTCTTATCATTTCTAAGATATGTTTGTCAAAGTAGACAACAAATGGGCTGAACACATTTTATTTAACAGTATATGAGTTTTACTTAGAATTTTTAAATATTTTCACATAATATCAAGCCTCAATTTATACTCTTGACCTGGGTCTTACAAATACCAGAAGTGCACCTGCTTATGAATGTCCTGAAAAGCAGTTTCTCATGGGACATTTGTTTGGGAAAAGCTGATGTGTAGACATTGGAGGTCTTAAGTATGGTGTCTAATTCTCTTTCCATTTTACTTTGACTTAGTGCCAACATCCTTTACTATATTATTTTATTTTTTAATTGTCAAAAGATTGCATGTAGTTATGGTTTACCACATGATGCTCTGAAATATGTAAATATTGTGGGATGCTCCACTGGACCAACCAACATATGCATTGCTTCACTTAGTTACCATTTTTTGTGGTGAGGACACTTAACATGTACTTCATAGTGATTTTCAAAATACAATCCATTAAATATTGTCACTCCATTGTACAACAGATATCCTGACCTTATTCCTATTTACCCAAAATTTTGTCTTCTTTGACCCACATCTCCCCAACCTCAATCCCTCTATCATTTCCCAGTCTTTGGTAACCATTATTCTACTCTGTCCTTCCAAGAGTTCAACTTGTTTAGATCCCATATATAAGCGAGACCATATACATGAGTATGCATGTGCATTATGCTTGGCTCACAGCGTCATGCTGGTATTCCCGTGCCAAGCTGATTTCACTTGGCATTATGTCCGGGTTTACCCAATGCTGTCACAAACAGCAAGATTTCCTTCTTTTATAAGGCTTAAGAGAAAAAAGCACTCTCCAAAGAGGCCTGGTCACGCCTTTTTCCTTCAGTTCTCCAATCCGTCAGGATCCCAGACAGACACCCTAAGCCCAGTGTGAAACTGATGGGGCTAGGATTCAAACCTCCTAGGATTCCTCTGCATAGCATCTAACTGCTGCACCATGAAGCTGGCCCTGCAGGAGATTTCAAAGTCAGCTAGTATGATGTCTCCTGCTTTGTCTTTTGGCTCTCAATTTCTTTGGCTAGCCAAGGTATTTTGCAGTTCCATATAAATTTTAGGACCTTTTTTCTTCTATTTCTATAAAGCTCTCACTGGAATTTTGACAAGGATTGCACTGTATCTGTGAATTGCTTTGGGAAGTATGAACATATTAAAAATAGTCTTATAATTCATAAACACAGGGTGTCTTTCAATTTGTGTGTTTTTCAATTTTTACCATCAGTATTTTATTTTATTAGATTTTTGCCATAGGTTACATGCATTCACCCAGAGAGAAACAGGGACAGAGAGAAAGAGAGATAAAGTGAGAAATCACCCCCAGGGGGGGGATGGCCATACCTCAATCCTGTCTCCTTCATTCTCTCCTAGTGTTTTGGTACACATACACGCGTGCCCATGTGTTTTTCAAGCCACTGGGTCTAGGACTCAGACTGTACAAGTGACCATATGGAATCCAGTGTCTTAACCACCATGCCACCTGGTGGCTCACGTTGATATTTTATAAAGCACAGGTCTTTTATTTCATGGGTAAGCTTTGAATTTTTCGCCATTGAGCATGATGTGAGCCATGGGTTTGTCATATATGGCCTTTCTTGTGTTGAGGTACATTCTTTCTACATCTACTTTAAGAGTTTTTATCATGAAAGAATGTTGAATTCTTTAAAAATGCTTTTTCTAAGTTATCGAGATGATCATGTGGTTTTTGTCCATTCTATTAATATGGCATATCACAATTACAGACTTTATATATTGAACCATTCTCACATCTGTGGGATAAATCCCACTTGATCATGAGGTATGATTTTTTAAATTTTTGAAAATTTTGCCAGAGGTGTGTCATGTGTACTCGCCAGAGACAGAGACAGAGTAAGAAAGCACCACCAAGGAGAATGATCATGCTGCAATTTCTTCTGCTCAATTTCTCCATCCTTTCAGGATTTGGGGCATGCAAGCACATGCGCCTGGTGTGTTTCTCAAGGTGCCGGGTCCAGGACTTGAACCATACAGTCGCCCATGCACAATTTAAGTCCCAGAACTGACAGCTTGAAGAGCATGCCAGGCACATGCATGACCAAAATCCCAAGAGGAGACTGGAGGAGAAGGGATTGTGGTATGGCCAGAAAAATCATCTAGAGATCCATTTTCTGCATGGCAAGAGCCCAGCTGCTATAATATCAACTCTAATTCTCAAATCATTTCATTAGTAGATGCTAAGCCAACCTATTACTTAATGGTTAATGGGAGCCTAATCCCACATGGCCAACCACACGGTTCAAATCCTAGCCCCAACAGCTTCCAAAACAGACCAGGTGCATGTGGATGTGTGCCCAATCTTTTTTTTTTTTTTTTGAGAGGTTTTTGCTATAGGGCTCATGCGCTCGCCAGACAGACAGGGAGAGACAGAGAGACAGAAAGTGAGAAATCACTCCCCAGGGGGGATGGCCACTCTGCAATCCCTTCTCCTCCATTCTCCTCTCGGGATGTTGGGCACGCACGCACACGCGCCTGGCATGAGTTTTAAGCCACCGGGTCCGGGATGCGAACCGCAGTCGACTATGTGGGAGTCCAGCGACATAGCCATTACGCTAACTGCTGGTGTCTGTGTGCCCAATCTTGATATGACAGAAAGATTGAGGAGAAGGGACTGTGGCATGACCACACTCCATGGGGGGAGGAGCTCCTTCTCTCCGGTGAGCATATTTTTGATTTTTGCCCTCTGACAATTAAAAAAGCACAAGTCAGTACTAAATGCTGTAACCTAGATGAAATGTGCCCATTCAAATGCACGTGCTTCATTTTCACACTGTGGTTGCTGGAGCACAGCCCTGAGCTGAGGGGTGCTGCTTTCCCTCCAGGCTCTCTGCTCCCTTCCAGATGGAAAGTCAGACTCACCTTAGCTGTTTCCCTCTGGGTGACTGTCTTCCTCAGGGAGCACCTCAGCCTTCGAGGCCTCCTCTTGCTGCTGCTCCGCGACCCTCCTGTGGACCACAGTTTCCGTGTGCCTGTGGATGATCTGATGAGCTGCAAGAATGTGTTTCCGCTGTGCCTTCCTCACTGCATCAAAGTGACAGAAGAGTTTTTAGTCTGAAAGTCTGAATGGCATCGTTCCCAAAAGTCTTCAAGAGACGGGTAACAGAGGGTGCACAGTGGTGATGGAAGTGGACGCACAGGAGGAGGACCCTGGTTTGCATCTCGGGGCTTCCTTCTACACTGGGTTCACGGTGCGTGCCCAGGCTAGCTGAGGCTGGGGGTGGGTCGTGCCATGAGGACCCTGCAGGGACTGCCTGCCTCTCTCTCTTTCTGTCCTCTCTTTCTCATGGAAAAAAATTAATGAATAACCTTTTTGTAAAAACCTCAGATTTTTCTGACTTAGGGCTGATGGGGTTAAGTGCAAGTTACCTGCTCTCTGTTTTAGAGGGATACCTTCTAAAGGGAGACCAAACCCAAACCTTACTCCTTGGGGCTCCCTCTGTTCCATTCTTTGCTTCAGTCTGGCCTGAACCAGGCCTGCCTCCATGGCACTCCGCGGCAGTTCCCCTTCCCGGGAAGGCCTTCGCTCCAAATCCGACCGTTTCTGCCAAGCCTGCCCAGCCCAGCTTCCCCAGGATGCTCACTGCTGATGCACTCGGCCACGTGGCTCATTCATCACACGGGGTTGTTCCAGCCCGCTCGGCATGGAAGACATGTGACTTGTGTGAGTTACATTTTGTTTTCTCCCTAGATCGTAAGTGACCTAACTATAAAGACCGGACTCGAACTTCTTGTTGAGCCTTATTTCCTAACGGAGAGGGCACTTATCAATTGATGATGAGTTTCTGAGCTCACGGCTTTAGAAGGTGATCTTAGCACCAAATTCTACAAATATGTGTTCCAAGGCTTAGTATAGACAGTACCGGACACCTAAGCCCTTGGAAGGAGTAATGATGATGACAGTGATGATCTAGCAGTCAGCGTTTGTCCTTACTTTGTACTAGGCACTGCTTTAAACTTTAGCATGTGTTTATTCATCTAATCTTCACACACACCTAAAAGAGAGTATTAGTAATACCCCCTCTGCAGGCCAGCCACAGTGGTGCAGGAGTAACATGATAGCCCACTACTCTGAGTTCACATGGGAAGGTCTCAGGGTTGCATCTTGAGGTCTCTCTGTACATGCCAAGCATGTCAGCTCACGGCCATGATCTTGGCTGGCTGAGAGTGGGAGCAGATCATAGAGTAAAGATTCTATTGGGGCTACCAGCAGGTGGCATAATGGTTAAGGCGCTGGACTCCCACATAAAGGACTGCAGTTTGAGTCTTGGACCTGGTGGCTTGAAACTCATACCGAGCATGTGTGTGTGTGACCAGAATCCTGAGAGGAGACTGGAGGAGAGAGGATTGTGGTGTGGTCAGCCCCTGGAGGGAGTGATTTCTCTCTGTCTCTCTGTCTTTCTGGCAAGCACACGTACCCTATACAAAAACATTTTTTTTAAAGCTGCTCCCCATGCCACCTGAGCTCTGCCTCCTGTTACACCACTGATGACATCAGATTCTCACAGCACGCTAACCCCACTGTGAACAGCATGTGCGAGGGATCTAGGTGGTGCTGCTCCCTGTAAAAATCTAGTGCCAGGGACCAGCAGTTAGCGTAATAGCTATGTCGCTGGATTCCCACGTAGTCGACCGCGGTTCGCGTCCCAGACCCGGTGGCTTAAACTCACGCCCGGCGCGTGTGCGTGCGTGCCCAAGATCCCGAGAGGAGAATGGAGGAGAAGGGATTGTGGCGTGGCCATCCCCCCTGGGGGGGTGATTTCTCGCTTTCTGTCTCTCTGTCTCTCTCTGTCTGTCTGGCGAGCACACGCGCCCTATAGTGAAAAAAAAACCTCTCAAAAAAAAAAAAAAAAAAAAAAAGAATCTAGTGCCTGATGATCTGAGGTGGAGCTGAGGCAGTGATGCTAGTGCTGGGGGAGTGGCTGCAAATGCTGCATTATGATGAGCTGTATAATGGTCTCCTTATATATTACAATATAATAATCAGAGGAATAAAGTGCACAGTAAGCACAATGTGCTTGAAACCACCTCCCCCACCCTCCCACAACTGTGGAAAAATTGTCTTCCGTGAATTCAGTCCCTGGTGCTAAAAACGTTGGAGTGGCTGATCTAAAATACTGCATGCTTTTCTGCTTACAACTGTCCAAATTCGACAGCGTACTTCTGAAAGCGCCCGAGCTGCTACCTCACTTAAACATTGGTTCTCGTTGCCCTGTTGCTCTGGGATCAGGCCTGCCACCACCTCATAGCTCCAGGAGAATAATTGTTTTCTTTTAAAATTTTGTCTTCTTTTCCATTGACTTAAAGCATCAATCTTTAAAAACAGGGCACCTTCTGACAAACGATAAATTTGGATATTTATACTTAGATACAGACCCAGCAGAAACAAGGTATTCGTGGCACAGGCAGAGCAGCAGAGTCGATTTAGACCCTTGAGACATTGCTTTCAACACCCACGACTCACGTGCCTGCTTCCCAGAGGCTGCAGCTTGCAAATCCTTTATATTCTCAACATTTGCTTTATGTTTTTAGTTTTTTTTTAAATTTTATTTATTATTTTTATAATTTAAAAAAATTTACCCTAAGGCACACACACTCACCAGGGAAAAAGAGAGAGAGAGAGAGAGAAAGAGAGACAGGGAAAATGAGGAAGCAAGGTGCCTGATCCAGGACTTGAACCATGTTCGGCCATGTGGGAGTCCAGCACTTTAACCACCATGCCACCTGCTGCTGGCCCCCAGTTGTGTGTGTGTGTGTGTGTGTGTTTGTTTTTTTTTTTTTTTAACAAATCATGAAATACACCTTTTCTGAGAACTTGGGAACTTCATTCTAAAGAAGGTTTGGGGAGCATTGGACAACTGCACGAGGTAAAATATGATACTCTGCAAGGCTGATTCATATGGAAACATCGTGCATTCATGTCCAGAGACCTCCCAGAGAACTCTGGACACGCGTCTGCCCATGACCAGACCTTGCTGAAGCTAGATTGGATCACAGCATCAAGACCCAGTTAGTGGTGCTGTATCTCTATCCCTTGGTCTCTCTCTCTTTCTTTCTCTCACTCATGGAAAATAAACATTCAAAATAAAGAGGGCTGGCCCCATAGGCTAGTGGTTAAGAGAGGCAGACCCCACATGGCCATCCATGCTTCAAATCCTGGCGCTGGTGTCTTGAAAAACATGCCAGGCACTTGTAGGTATGTGTCCAACATCTTAAGAAGTTAGGGACACGGAGAAGAAGGGGCTGAGTGTGACCATGCCCCATTGGGCATGCTTTCTCTGTTTCTGTTTGTCTCTGGAGAACAAATGCACCCTCTGACAACTAAGAAAAAGAAAGGTAGGAGGTCTGGATTTTGTTACTCTGCCAAGCTTACTAGAACTGCACCCCATCTATACCAGAGGTGCTTATGCTCTGGAATCAGAGAGTGTGAAGAGACCTTGGCATGCTCTGAAATAAGAAGACTCGGTTACTGGCCTTCAGAAATTTCCCCTTACCTCTGCTTAGCTTTAAGTCTCTGAGCCATTAAAATAATTTGCATCCCCCAGATCATAAAGTGGAGCATTTACAATGGCTTACCTTTTTCTTTGACAAAGTCTTTTTGTACCTCTGGGATCAGAAAACTATAAACCAACTCGGCAACAATCTCCTCCGACTGAAGTTGAGTTCGACTAAAGAATAAAAGACAAGATGAACCCTTACCTCCGTTGCTCTGTGTGAGCTGCCAGTTTACACACAGCTCTTCCTTGCCCTTCTGGGCGACGTCACTGCCCAGATCCTGCTATCACCCTTTCCTTGATGACATGATCTGAAACAGCACGTACCTGGTGAGTGTGGTTAACGCCATGGAGAATTTGGATGCGGCCCTGTCCTCACTTACTCTGCCCGATAGGAAGAGAATGTTAGGCATACAGCTCACGCATGGAAGCCAAAAGCCTGGGGTGAAGGCCAGGTCAGGTTGCATACGCGGATTCACACTGCCCTCCTGCTTCCAAGTATTCTAAAGTAACACAGAAGTAATCCAGATCGCCCCAGCTCTGGGGGCTTGGAAAACACCTGGGCATGCATGCGTGTACACGCAAACTCCTGACAGGATGGAGAAACTGTTGGACGGAGGAGCTGGAGCGCACTGAGACGGAATACTTGGCTTTTTGGGTTCTGGTCTTTAAGGTCAGAGAGACCTGCCCCAAGACACAAACAAAGCCACAACCATGAGAAAAGTATGAAAAAAGAAATTTTTAGTTAAAAAGCACACCTGAGAGACATTCAGGCAGGCCAGCTGTCAGACGACAACTGCACCGGGAATGATACAGGTGTCAGTTTTATTGTGGGGTCTTGTCATGAATATTTAGGAGAGGAGGTCTGTCACTGAAGCCAGCTCTGTATGTGTGTATGTGCATGTATGTATATGTGTGTGTATATGTATGTATATGTGTGTATGTATGAATATGTATATGTGTGGGTGTATATGTATGCATGTGTGAATATGTATGCATGTGTGTATGTATGCATGTATGTGAATGTATATGCATGTGTGTATGTATATGTATGTGTATATGTGTGTATTACGTGTGTGTGCATGTGTGCATATGTAAGTGTATGTATGTATATTAATGTGTGTGTGAATGTATATGTGTGTATGCATATGTGTGTATGTATATGTATTATGTGTATGTGTGCATATATGTGTGTGTATGTATTTTCGGGCTTCTGTTGCACCTGCATACTTGTGGTGAGGTAAAGGAAACTTTATTGCCCGGCTGGGGAAAACTGCTTATATGCCCAGTGTGGACTTTGAAGGTGTGAGTCTGCAAACAGAGACGACTCTGCCCATCTCAGTCTCATGACACGAATGGAGGTGAGGTACTGGCCCAATACTGGGGTGCTGTGTGCGCATGTGTGGCTGTGGGAGGGGAAGAGAGTTACATTGTCCAGGTCCTCTAATGGCAGCTTACGTAACAAAAGTAGATCACTTCTCTCCTGGCACGAGGGGGGCTAGCTACAACCCCTGGTAACAGGGACTGAAGTGTCACACGTCCCCTTTGTTGGAATCTGAGACTGACTGCTCATGTCTGACTAGATAATGCAGGAGAAGGGATCGCAGTGTAACCTACTCCACTGGGGAGTATTTTCGCCCTCTCTCTGTGTCTCTTTCTCTGGAGAATGGATGTGTCCTCTGGCAAAATTTTTTTTAAAAAAAAGGAATCCAGATTGCAGGGGATAACTAAGAATTCAATTCCCAATGCTACTACCACACGTAGGTATAGGCATGTTGGACACTGAAGCATAAGTTAGATATCTGTTTCTTCTTGGTGGTAAAATCTTAAACTCTTGAAAAAATATATATGAGTAACAGGAAATGGCCTGCCCATCTGCATTCTGTTCTCGCGGTACATACCGGCTTTCCATTTCGTAAGCAATGTCATTGATTTCCTCAGCCATCTTCTCAATTTCTGCCCTGGCTTGTTCTTCTGCAGTATTCTCTTCAGTACTCAGTATTATGTCTTCCAGATAGGAGGTTACAGTACTTTGGTGAACTTTAATCACCTGAAAAAAAAAAAAATACCCCACTTACTGAGAACAGGAAAGCCACCATAAACCAGGCAGGAAAAACACACAAACACTGGTTGCCTTTTTTAAATACTGCATTCATTAAGTCAATGGTCCTTTCATTGGTCAGTCTTCTTCTTTACCATCTAGTCATTCTGTTTCTCATCCACTCACCAATGCATTCTGGGCAGCTCCCGTGGTCTAGCCTGTTTTAACATCATGGATCTTGGGAGTGTGCAACACAGATTCCAGGGAGGGTCAATAACCCAGGTTTGGATCTGGGGCTTGTTCTTTCCAGCAGTGTGACTTGGTCAAACAACCTAACTGTAAGCAGAGACTAGGAGATATTTCCCAATGTCCTTCTCTCCATCCTTATAAAATAACAAACTCTTGGATTTAGCTGGACAAACAGTTGATGAGAATAAAGAACACATTTCCTAGTATCCAAGGGAGCTAGACATGACCTGACGGCCAAGTTCTGACCAGGAAAATATATGCATGTGCAATTTCCAGAGAGGATTTTGTTTTTAAAATTTATTTATTTCTTCCATAAGAAGGAGAGAGAGAGAGAGAGAGACAAAGAGAGACAGAGAGAGAAAGCTCCTCAACAACTCCTGATGTCGTAATCCACCCCCGGCTTTAGGCAGCCCCAGATCATGGGCATGCACAAGTCTGGCCTACTTAGTGAGGTCTCTGGTTGTGAACCTAGAACCCTTCCATGCGGTTCAGCCTTGGAGAGATTCTCATTTTATCCCTATACCACATCCGGACCTCAGAATGGATTCTTAAAAGATCTAGCTTCCTTTATTCTCTTTACATTTTTCACTGAATGGAGACATGGGACTGGAACACCAACAGTCATCTTAAATTGACTGAAAGCCACGAGTTAAAGACGGTAGAGCAGAGAGCTAGAAGGATCCAGTCTGTGATGAACTTATTGATCATGCCAGCCTTGGACTGCTTCTTTAATCAAGTTTTCTTGAAATCATGAAATAGAATGCATATGTTTGATGTTCAGAGCCCATACATGTACTCTGTCGTGAACCAGATTAAAGCCAGCACCCGTGCAACCACAGCGAGCATCTCGAAGGCTGTGAGTCCGTCCTGACCACAACCCCCTTCCACTTTCACAGCGTCATGGTACATACTTCCTTTCTTTATGATTTTGCTTCTGAAGTGTGCAACCATAAGCACATAGTTGAGTTTCGCCTGTTTTACAGGTATATACACAGGAAGTATCAGAAGGGTCAACTACAACATATTCAGATTCGTGAACGTATGTATTCTGTCTCCTTGACAGGTTATGAACTTCTTGGAGCTAAGGTATTTCTCTGCTTCATGTCTGAATATTTCTTTGTACCTGCGATAAAGCCCGGGACTCAATAACAACTCAGCACCTATTTCCCAGTTAGCACTGCGGCAGGACCCCAAGTGTGCGATTCTTAGTGTTTATCTATCTACATATAAAACCTTAAATCCCTACGCCTTCCCCATAGGAGAGTCTCAAGGACCAGTTTAATACAGTGTCCACCAAGTGGCCATCCAACCAAAACGTACTGGCTGGATGTCTATTACATACAGGACTAAGCTGGTGTCATGGGAGGCATGAAGGGAATATATTGGGTCGCCAGAAAAGTCATGCTGCATGTTTGCATAGAAAAACTATTCTACGTCATGCCTTTTCCAATAACCCACTATAATATGCCCCCTCTTGTAAGAGCACTGTCTCATTCATGAAGGAACTGGCACCTGTATGGAATTATTAAATGGCTGAGTCATAATAACAGTAGAGAGGCAGGAAGTTTAATGTGGCTCATCCATAGGTATATATGTGTATGTGTGTGTGTGTGTGTGTGTGTGTGTGTGTGTGTGTCTGTACATATATTCTTATAAATGCATAAGCTTCTGGACACATTCATATGCTCAGAGATGCGAGAGTGAATAAGGAGGCAGGTGGCTCTCTGTGTGCCCCTCCTTGTCTTTGCTAATATTGTGCACGCTGAATTATATTTGTAAATATGTCTTTATGTATGTGCCTGCAAAAATGTATATGCATTTAAATATGATTCTGTAAGTCTGTACCTGTGTTTCTCACTATCTATATGTTATTTTCTTCTGACACTTTATTAAATGTATGTATTACTGTCTTTTGCTCTTTTTATGTACAAGCACAATTGTCTAATTGTCTTCAAGAGGGTCTGTATAAAGGGAGGTTGGGGAAACAGGAAGAAAAATAACAATTATATTTTAATTAGGAAAATTGGTAATTAAAATGATGAATGCTATTTGGATCTGTCCATACCTGGATACTTTCTTTCCTTTTTTTTTTGGAGGGGAGACTACAGGGCATGTAGCTGGCCTGAGATAGAAAGAGAGAGCGAGCGAGCAAGAAAGATGGAAAGTGAAAAATCAACCCCTCTTCCCGGAGGGGAGGATGGCCACACTGCAATCCCTTCTTCTCCACTCTCCTCTTGGGCTTTTGGGCAGCACACACAGCACCTGGTGTGATTTTTGAGCCACTGGGTCTGGGACTTCAATCACAGTCGGCCATGTGGGAGTCCAGCGCCTTAACCACCATGCCACCTACTAGCCCCTGGATACATTTCTTAAGGTTTATTTATTTATTTCTTCCACAAAGGAGAGGAACAGAATGAGAGAGGTGGAGATAACAACTCCAACAGGGTTTGATGCCACAATCCCACTGCAGCCTCGGCCAGGTCTGGATCCTGAGCATACCCATTGCTTGGCATACTCAGGGAGGAGTCTGGGCCTGGACCCAGAACTTCTAGGTGGGTCAGCCTCACAGAGCATCATGTTCTCCACTGTACCATCATTGGTCCCCTAGACACATTCTTTTTTTTTTTTTTTTTTTTTTTGGAGAGGTTTTTGCTATAGGGCGCGTGCGCTCACCAGACAAACAGAGAGAGACAGAGAGACAGAAAGCGAGAAATCACCCCCCAGGGGGTATGGCCATGCCGCAATCCCTTCTCCTCTGTTCTCCCCTTGGGATCTTGGGCACGCACGCACACGCGCCCGGCATGAGTTTTAAGCCACAGGGCCCAGGATGCGAACCGCGGTCAACTACGTGGGAGTCCAGCGACATAGCCATTACACTAACTGCTGGTCCCCCCCTAGACATGTTCTTTACATACATGATCCTTGAATCAGGCTGGAAGGATGATCTTAACCCTTTCTTTCCCTTCCTAGACATAGGTGACATTTCCTAGCACCATTCCCAGTTAGAAGATAACTTCCTAAGAAGTTTTTGTTTTAAACCAGTCTCTCCCATTCTGTTTTTGAGCAGAGTGATTCCTCGGTTCCATTTCTTTTTATTCTCACCCTCAGATGGTTCTTCCCATCCCCAGCTGGTCTTCCCTCAGTGATATTAGGTGGGGGATAGTAAGTTCTGGTTTGCCCACCATTTCTCCATCTCTGTAACTCTTCTGTGGAGCCAGGTGTGCTAAGACGGTAGGAAGCTAGAACACAGAGTAGATGATCTGCCACTCCATTGGGAAACCTGACCTTGACAGCATGTCAAACAGAACTTCTTAAGCTGTATAGAGGGAGGGCAAACTGTTTAGTTATAGTCAAAAGGTTAGTTTTAACCAAATATGCATAGATTAATCCTAATTCCATGGGAATCAAGTAAATCATTAAAACCTCAGACCAAATAAAAAGTCCCCCAAATTGACATGCTTTTTTTTTTTTTTTTTAACCTGAGGAGCTGAAAGGTGTCCACATACAGATTCAAACAACCCTCTTGGAGAGGAATCTTATTAAACTCTCTCCTCCCACAATTAGTCCAGAGGAAGTACTCACACAGCCTAGCCTTGACATCTGAGGCATGCCGGTCCCAGGAAGCCTCTCCTGTGTGCACCTCAGAGCAGCCAGCCAGCCCCGCTCTCCTTCCATCTACTTCCTAGGGGCCCAGACCCCCTTCTTGAGAGAATACACACATCAAGTGTAGCAGGTGGTTCCACTGACTCTCCTCTCTCCTGACTACAGGAAAAGAGAAGAATCCCCTATACCTCTGAGAGTATGTGTGCGTGTGTGTATTGGGGAGGCGGGTGACAGTCAGCCCTGCTTCCTTTAAATAAATCTCCCTCACAAATCCTCTCCAATTTAAACACTTAGCCTTCTATATTCTCAGTGAGGGTGAGACTGCTTTGAGATATTGGTTTCTAGAATTTCCTCTAAATTTGCTTCATGATTTCTTTGGGATTTTATATCCATAGTACTTTGATCAGAATTCTCATTTACCAGGGCTGGCAAGTGGTGTGGTGGTTAGAGGTGCTGGATTCCCACATGGCTGACTGCGGTTCGAGTCCTAGACCTGGTGGCTTGCATTCTTGCTTTCCTTTTTTCTATCTCGGACTCTCTCTGGTCAAAATAATCATGACAAATAGAATTAAATAAATAAATTAACTCTTTTTTTTAAAAAAAAAAAAAAAAGAAATTCTCATTTACCAACCTGGTAACTAACTCTCAAATTTATGTCTTCAGCCAAAACCACTCTTCTAAATTCCTTCCTGTATATCCACCTACTGAAATGATGCCTCCAGATAGATGTCCCCAACTTAATATAAACTCAATTCCTTATTCAATGCCCACCCCTAAACCTAATCCTCTCCCCACTTTCCCACCTCAGAAAGTATTAGATCATCAGGAAAGTCGTGACACATTTTTTGCATAAGACCCAATAGGTCCATCATCTTACATGGCTTTCGCCCCAAAGTGGATGGCGTCTTGACTCTTCCCTGTGTCCCACTTGGGCCTAAACTATTTCAACAGCCTCCTTCCTGGTCCCCTTGTTTCCTCTGTCCTCCTTCCACCTGTGCACCACACAACAAGCAGGACTCTTCCCATTTTCTAATTCTCTACTTAAAAGCATGTTCCAGGACCAGCAGTTAGCATAATGGCTATGTCGCTGGACTCCCATGTATTCCACTGTGGTTCAAGTCCTGGACCCGATGACAAACTCACGCAGGGCGCATGTGCGTATGTGCCCAAGATCTGGAGAGGAGAATGGAGGAGAAGGGATTGTGGTGTGGCCATCACTCCCCCCCCCCCCCCCGGGGGGGTGGGTGATTTCTCACTTTCTGTCTCTCTGTCTCTCTCTGCCTTTCTGGCGAGAGACCATGCCCTATGACAAAAACCTCTCCAAAAAACAAACAAACAAATAAATAAATGAAAGCATGTTCCGTGCTATTTGACCTCCAGGAAAGAAGGAGCATGTCTGTTTCTGTTTTTGTTTCCTCCGGAGTGCCTTCGCCCAATGCCTGGAATAGAGCAGGAACCCACTACATACTGCCTGAGTGAAATGAAAAATGAAAAACAAATGTCGTTTCATGTCATGAGATTCCTGTGCCTGGACTGGGCTCTTTCCAAGCGGCTTCCATCCCCCCAGGGGCCCCCACTTGCCTCCTTAAATATCTCGTCCTCCTCGCGCAGACGCCTTTGCTCCACCTGGCGACGGCCGCTCTCTTCCGCCTCGCGCATGCGCCGCTGGCGCTCGGCCAACATGGCGAAGGCGTGGATCCGCCTTTCCTCCTGCAGCCTCACCAGCTCTTTGGACAGGAAGTCAAACATGTCTGCCAGTGCCCTTCCTTCCAGTCCAGCCAGTTGGTTTTCCATCAGCGACATCTTAAAAATAATAATATAGCTTTTAGAATACAAATTCAACTGTGAAGGGTGATCCTTAAGAGGAGTGTTGGATTACCCAGAACTCTTGATAGGTAACTCACTTTCAGAACACTGTTAGTTTTTATTAGCGCTAGTGTCTCAAAAGTTCTTACCAGGAAAACTTACTCCAAACACGAGAAAGTAGATTATTATTACATGAAAAAGTAGATTGCTTAGTCAGCGGATGGGATCATAGTTCTCAGACTATGAAACAGATTTAACAAGACATTTTTGTTAGTGATCACACAGAATGTGTTTTTTCTTTCAATTTTATCCAAAGGTAAAGTGCGTCTTTCCAGACACTAAAAAAAGTAAAAGTTTTATTAAAGATAATATTGGCATTTAATAAAATAGAATCTTTTAGAAATTCACTCATACTATCTTTCAATTTTTTAGTGCCTGGTCCTTTCACATAAGTTTGGAGAAATTTAAGATCTTGAATAACATGAAAGTAGAAAACCTTGGTACTGTTTAGTCTTTTAATAACTTTAAAGCCATTAATGACCATCTTTGAAATGATGCAGGAAAACACCTGTCTATGAGATCGCTGAAGTAAAATAAGGGCCCAGTGGAACGCTCCGCCAGGAGTAAGCCACGGTACCTAGTTATGAATTCCCATGTCTAGGCTTTGCCCATGGACAAGAAACATGTTTAAGATGATTAATTCTTTGCAGCTTCATCCAGTTCCTCTTTCATCCCTAGGTTTAAAGGCAAAGGACCCTTCGTCCAGCCATATATTCCTTTAACATGGATGGTGCTGTGTCTGTGTTTCTGTGAAAGGAGGTCTTAAAGGTAGTGTGGGGGGCCCAACAGGTGGCATGGAGGTTAAGGCACTGGGTCACACATAGCTGATTCTGTGGTTTGAGTCCCAGACCTGTCAGCTTGAAAATCACACCAGATATGTGAGCATGTATGCCCAAAGTCCCAAGAGGAGAAAGGAGAAGAAGAGATTACAGCATGGCCGTGTCCCCAGAGGTGATATCTCTCTCTCTCTCTTTCTCTTTCTCCAGCAAGCACAAGTGCCCTGCAGGGAAAAAAAAAAAAAAAGGTAGTGGCTATGTGGGATTTCTAGTTGAGTTCAGTTGTTAGTTCCAGTACCTTCATTCTCACCTACCTCCCAGCTCACTCCTAAGTCCAACCACAAAGTTCAATTTTATGTATGTAATAGGAAGAGATGGAAAGAAAGGGCAAAACTTTGAGCATGACCCATTACATTCATAAACAGGGGACATTCAGCCCTGAGCTCACAAAGGATTCTCTCAACTCCTGGAAGCATAAGTTCCCTTGTGTGTGTGTGTGTGGGGGGGGGGGGGCTGGGGGGGGGATAACCTTCAAATTTCTTCTTTTGATAAAAAAAAATTTGCCAGAGGGCACATGCGCTTGCAAGAAAGAGGTAGAGATGGGGAAAGAGAGACAGAGTGAGAAAGCAACCCCCATGGGGCATGTTACACCACAATCTTTTCTCCTCCATTTCCTCCTCCCTTTTGGATTTTGGCCACAAATGCACATGAGTCCAGCATGTTTTTCAAGCCACCAGCTCCAGGACTCAAACTGCATAGTAGGCCGTGTGGGATCCAGCTGCTTTAACCACCATGCCACAGGCTGGCCCCTTAGCCTTCAAATCCAAGACAACCTGCCCACTTACATCTAGCCTCCTCCCTCACCAAGAAATCTGAGTACACTCAGGTAGTACAATCAAATTTGAAACTATGTAAAAATATTTAGGAAACTGATCCTGCCTTAGCCACATCACAGAACGCAGTATATAATTAAGAACTGTGCATTTTCTGGACTGTTTTCCACAGACAGTTAAGAGAAGGAGAAAAGGGGAGGATCAGACTGCTGTGGGCCTGTGTGAGGGGCCCCTTCCCTCAGGTCCCCCCCACCCCCATCACTGGTGCATCAGGTACAGCTGTAGGTAAGCAGAGGGAGGCCTCGGCTAAGGGACAGCTTTCCCCTTCACTCCTCCTGCCTTAGCTTTTGGCTGGCATGGTCTCAGGCATGTGGATATCCACCCAGTGGCACAAATGAGTTGAAGAGCCTGGGTTAGCTTAGCTCCAGCTGCTAACGTCCATTATCAGAAGCCCCGAAGGGCCAGGAGGGCACGTTTCTCTCCACAGCCTCGGCGCCTGCTTCTTTCAGGGCATTCTCTCTATCTGGCTTTCCAGGCCTCTAGGACTCCCAGACTCAGGGACTGCAGTCCCCACGATCTCTTCTACATTCTGTGGCCCCTCTGTTGGGTGTCACAGCCTGTAGCCTTCTTCCACCCTCCCCCAAGCTCAGCCGCCATCTATAGCACTGTTATCATGTAAAAGAAATGGAGTCAGGGTCATTTCCATGCCTTTTACCACTTGTGCCCAGTGCCCATGCAGCAGGAGGTACGCATGTTACCAAAGGTGGCTCACACTCACTTTGCTGCAAGCCTTATTTTCTTATAAGGTTCAACTTGGCACACATTGATTCTTTTTCAGGTTGATTTACAGGTAAGTGAGAAAGGAATAAAAAGTGTATCTAGCCAGCAACATTAAAAAATGTGTATTTGCAGACAAATGACAGAAGAGAACAAGAAAAGTATTTACAGTTGTTAGTTTAGAGCTGCAATTCTCAGCTGTCAGGTGACAGCCGGGCAGTAACATACTTCATGTGCAGTTTAACCAGCACAAGCTCTACATAGCTCCAAAACTCAGCACTAAGTGCTGATATTTAAAAATAAATCTCATTTCTAACTCTTTTTTTCATGTTGTTTATTCATTCTGCTAAGTGCTCACTAACTGAAACATATTAGAGTTATCAAATATTTTTTAAAAAATTGGAAGGAAAAAATATCTTAAAGTTAAAAAAAAGGCAATTTTGGGATTAGCAGATGTCATAATGGCTATGTCGCTGGACTCCCATGTAGTCAACTGCAGTTCAAGTCCCAGACCTGGTGGCTTAAAACTCACACTGGGCGCATGTGTGTGCATGCCCAAAATCCCGAGAGGAGAATAGAGGAGAAGGGATTGCGGTGTGGCCATTTGCCTGTGTGTGTGTGTAGGGGGGTGATTTCTCACTTTCTGTCTCTCTGTTTCTTTCTGTCTCTCTGAAGAGCCCACGCACCCTGTAGCAAAAATCTCTTTTAAAAAATTATTAAAAAGAAAAGGCAGTTATTTTTGGGTTTTGCTCTTATCTTTCAAATAAAGGAAATAGCATATTCAATTCAGTGAGGGCATGCCCCCATTTTATTTTTTTTATTTTATTTTATTTTTTTGTGAGAGGTTTTTGCTATAGGGCGCCTGCGCTCACCAGAAAGACAGAGAGAGACAGAGAGACAGAAAGCGAGAAATCACCACCCAGGGAGGATGGCCACGCCACAATCCCTTCTCCTCCAGTCTCCTCTCAGAATCTTGGGCAGGCATGTACATGCACCCGGCATGAGTTTAAGCCACTGGGTCCAGGACTCGAACCACAGTTGACTACATGGAAGTCCAGCGACATAGCCATTATGCTAACTGCTGGTCCTGGGCACACCCCCATTTTAACCATGAACTGCAGCAGCCTGCCTTTCTTTCTTTTTTTCTTTCTTTCTTTAAATATAACACAGGGCACATGTACTCACCAGAGAGAGATCAAAAAATGAGAAAGCACCCCATGAGGGATGGCTGTACCAAAATCCCTCTCCTCCATTCTCTTCTTGGGATTTTGAGCATGCACACACACATACCCACCATGATATTCAAGCTGCTGGGTCTGGGACTTGAACCATACAGTTGGCCATAAGAGATCCAGCCACCTTAACCACCATACCACAGGCTGGCCCAGCAGTCACATATTTAAGAATGCTGATAGACTGATTGCATTGTGAGGGAGGTTTCCTTCTTATTATTTCATTTAGTGCTATTCTAATGTTGCATGTGCAAGAATCACAAAAAAAAAAAAAAAAAAAAAAAAAAAAAAAAAAAAAGGAGGAAATGTAACAAGGAAGTAATAAGGAAAAAAAGAAGAACCTTGTGCTCGTGCAAATCCCTCTGCCGCTGTAAGGCCAGGGTCACTTGCTTCTCGGCTTTCTTCACCAGTTTATCATCTTCCTGAAGGGCGTGGCTGGTGCGCAACTCCTGGATCAACTCCAATCGCTTCTCTTTCCCTTCAAACATCTGTATTGAATCAAGTCAGAGAGAGTTTGAGTGACTAGCCCTCGCGGCAGCCCTGGGAGTCACACGAGTGCAGTGACTTGTGAGACACTTGTGGACGATGGCTTCCGTTCTGCCTGCTGGTATCGCAGAGCAGGTGTGCCCCACAGAGCTATGCTTCAGCCCTCTTTTCTGACAGGGAGCATAAGCTGTTTACTCAGTTTCTGAAAATACCTCTCAATAACAAGGTGACAACGATAGGGTCATATTAGGAAACCATAACCCGAGAAGACACCTTCATGGCTCCTGAGAACTAGTGATTTCAGGAGAATAAGAGAAATGAAGATTTTCCACTGATAATTCAGTCTCCAGCCCACAAACTCGAGTGGAGAGGCAAGGGAACAGGCCTTCAGAAGATACCTTCATGGCTCCTGAGAACTAGTGATTTCAGGAGAATAAGAGAAATGAAGATTTTTCCACTGATAATTCAGTCTCCAGCCCACAAACTCAAGTGATAGGAAGCCTTTCAAGCCTCCTGTCTCTGTCTCTCTCTACCTCTGTCTCTGTCTCCTCATTTTTTTGTAATTTTATCTTTTTAAAACTTTATAAGGTAAAGCATTTTCTTGGCTTTCAGCCCCTCCTTTCCCTTTATCTTGTTAATAACCCTCCTCCCCTTCCCATCCCAGGAGAGGCAAGGGGACAGGCCTTCAGAAGACACCTTCATGGCTCCCGAGAACTAGTGATTTCATGTGGTGCACAAGCGCGCCATGCAGTTTTCTAATTTTTGCATTTTTTAAAAATATTTTTAAAAAGTTTTATTTTCTTCTCTTTTTCTGTTTCTTGGTTGTTTTTGTTGCTGTTGTTTCTCTCTCTGTGTTTCCTTTTCTGCATGCTCCTGGATGCTCAGATTCAACTTCAAGTTTGGGAAGAAACACACCACCCATCAGATGACTAGAAATCACCCCAGGGCCATGAGAAATATGGGAAAGCAAGAAACTGCTTCTCCTCCAAGGGAAAAGAATAACTCCTCTTCATCCACAGACAGTCCAATGGAAATGTCTGATAAAGAATTTAGAACATTCATAATGGCGAAGCTAACAGAGATGGAAGAGAAGAGAGACAATGAACTGCAGAAGAGAAAGGAGAAAGGAGCTGACGAGTTCCAGGAGGTGAGGAAATTCTTGTAAGATCTAAAAGAGGAATTACACACTTTACAAAAGAATAAAATGGAACTGTTAGAGATGAAAGCTATAATACAGGAAGTCAAAATCTCCCTTGAAAGTATTAAAAGCAGACTAGATCATACAGAAAATAGAATCTCAGTCGTAGAAGAGAAAATTGCTGGCCTAGAAAAATCCACTACGAAGACTGAGAAAATTGCCCCAAAATTTGAGAATAATATACAAGAAGTAATAGATACCATCAAATGTCCAAACAGCTGGATAATTGGCATCCCAGAAGGTGAAGAGACTCATA
Source organism: Tupaia tana (assembly GCA_026018925.1). Classification (NCBI taxonomy): domain Eukaryota; kingdom Metazoa; phylum Chordata; class Mammalia; order Scandentia; family Tupaiidae; genus Tupaia; species Tupaia tana. The sequence continues at coordinate 22,560,433 of JAKSZU010000020.1, read as the reverse complement.
AGGGCATTGATCATCTATTCCATAAAATCTTGCAAGAAAACTTTCCAAACCTAGAAAGGCACTCAAAGATCCAGTCCCAAGAAATACAAAGGACCCTAAATAGAATCAACCCAAGAAGATCTTCTCTAAGACATATTATAGCCAGATTGACCAAAACCACAGACAAAGACAAGATACTAAGATTGACAAGAGAGAAACTGCAAGTTACCTACAAAGGATATCCCATCAGGCTATCAGCAGACCTCTCATAGGAAACAATGCGAGTGAGGAAAGAATGGGAAAATATATTCAAAGTGTTAAGGAAAAAGCAATTACAACCGAGAATACTGTACCCGGCAAGATTGTCCTTCATATGGGAAGAAAAGACAAGAACATTCTCAGATAAACAAAACCTGAAAGAATTTACCATCACCAGACCAGATCTCCAAGAAGTTCTTAAGGGAGTGCTATATCAGGAAAATTAAATACAGACACACAGAAATAAGAGTTCAAAAACTGGGTAATCAGCAGTTAGCATAATGGCTATGTCACTGGACTCCCACGTAGTCGACCGCGGTTCGCGTCCCAGACCCGGTGGCTTAAAACTCACGCCAGGCGCATGTGCATACGTGCCCAAGATCCTGAGAGGAGAATGGAGGAGAAGGGTTTGTGGCGTGACCATCCCCCCGGGGGGTGATTTCTCACTTTCTGTCTCTATGTCTCTGTTTGTCTGCCGAACGCACGCGCCCTATAGTGAAAACCTCTCAAAAAAAAAAAAAAAAAAAGAGTTCAAAAACTAAGAAAACGGCCAACTTAATCGTAGGGACAAGTCTGGAGTTGAATATTATATCCCAGAATTCAATCGGGAAGATTGAACCACAACAGAAGAGAGAGTAAGTACATGAGAATCAACTGGTGAAATAGAATTCTGTGACTTTTGACTAAAATATTGCTGCTTTTTTTCTGGGCTTTGTTGTCCAGTTTTAAGGGGTTTTGTCCTGTCTTGAGCTGTCAATAGGTTCATGTACCTACTATTTGAACAGAATACTAACCTGTTTTCAGGCTTTAAGTTTTAAGCAAGTTTCCTTACTAATTCAAAACTGCTTTTCTTGGGACCAGCAGTTAGCGTAATGGCTATGTCGCTGGACTCCCACGTAGTCGACCGCGGTTCGAGTCCCGGACCCGGTGGCTTAAACTCACGCCGGACGCGTGTGCGTGCGTGCCCAAGATCCCGAGAGGAGAATGGAGGAGAAGGGATTGCGGCGTGGCCATCCCCCCTGGGGGGTGATTTCCTGCTTTCTGTCTCTCTGTCTCTCTCTGTCTGTCTGGCGAGCACACGCGCCCTATAGCAAAAAAAACCTCTCCAAAAAAAAAGAAAAAAAAAAAAACTGCTTTTCTTGAAATTACCAGCTGAACTTGCTATTGAAAGTAGTTAGATTATTTAAGAAATTGTGTGATCAGTAAAATGTGGGGTGGGGGGAAGGAATGGAAGACAACTGTAGACACCAGATATAGTGTGAGACGAGGGTGGGAAAGGGCAGAGGGTCAGACATAAGGGTGTGTGTGTGTGTGTGTGTGTGTATGTGTGTGTGTGTGTGTGTGTGTGTGTGTGTATATATATATATATATATATATATGAAACTAGAAATGGAAAATTATTGATGATAATATGCATGATTAAGCCACTATGCAGTATATTCTGGATGGGAAACCACATTTTGTATGCTGTGATGATGCTTAGGCAATGAATGTAAATTAACTAATTAAAAAAAAAGTTTCAGGAGAAAAAAAACACAAAAACTGTTTTTCTTGACATAAAAAAATGCATATTTGATGACTGCAGTATGCTATATAGCCCCAGCTAGATGCTACTTTATAGTATGTTCATCATTCACTGAGGTTTATGCCTAAAGTCAGACTTGTGTTCATGGGCATGTATATATCAGCTGTGCTTGCTATTGGAAATATTTAGATTTATTAAGTTCATTAATGAATCAATGAAATGGGGGAAAAGGCATAGAAAGCAACCATGGATACCAGAGACAGTGTGGGAGGAGGGTGGGACACGGCAGAGGGTGAGAGATAGGGAATCAAGGATGGCAAAATAAGCAAAATATACAGGAAACAAGAAATGGAAAATTATTTGTTGACAATAGCACGTATGTTGATGTGCTTGATTGAGCCAATATACAGAATATTCTGGATGGGAAATCTCAATTTATATGCTGTAATGATGTATAGTGAATGAATGTAAATAAATAAATTTAAATTAAAAAAAGAAGAAACCATAACCCTCTCCTCACATCCTCTCCTGTGCACCTTCTCTAAGATCTGCAGATGGTATTTTTCAAGGCCAAATTTTCTTTTCCAACAAGCTTGCCATTGGTTTGTCACACATGGTCTGCTGCCTGACTGGGCTGTGGTGTTTCTCCTGGGTAGATGCTACCGGAGAGTAAAGGGCAGAGCTGAACACAAGATGCCCACCCAGCTTCCCGGGATGTACTCCTTATAGCCAAGTCTCTTACGGGTATGGCTGTTCATAATACATGCATACACGTGTATGTGTGTGATGTATACGTGTGTGTGTGTGTATGTGTACATATATATTTTTAACTTGGGCTTTATATCAGTCTTTTTTTCCCAAGGTTTTTGCCATAAGGGTGTGGCCCTACTGCTTTAGTGACAACTGTCACACTGTTTTAGTGACAATTGTGGCAAGTAGCCACCCCCTCCTGACGCTGTGCTACCCACTGAACAGTGGCCCTAGAAGGAATGGCAGGTCATTCAAGAATGGAGCTGAATAGAACAGCCAGTGAGAGGGAAAGTAAGAAATCACCCCGCGGGGGGGATGGCCACACCGCAATCCCTTCTCTCCATTCTCCTCCTGGGATTTTGGGCATGCACGCACATGTGCCTGGCATGATTTTCAAGCCACTGGGTCTGGGACTCAAACTGTGATCAGCCATGTGGGAGTCCAAGCACTATAACCACTATGCCACCTGCTGGGCCCAATCAGTCTACTTTTTTTAAGAGAGGTTTTTACCATAGGGTACATATGCTAGCCAGAGAGACAGAGAGAAACAGAGAGACAGAAAGCAAGAAACCACTCCCCAGGGGGGATGACCACCCTGCAATTCCTTCTCCAGTCTCCTCTCGAGATTTTGGGCACACACGTCCAGCATGAGTTTTTAAGACACTGGGTCCAGGACTCAAACTCCGATCGACTACATGGGAGTCTAGCGACATAACCATTACACCAGCTGCTGGTCCCAATCAGTCCATTTTTAAGTGAAGTGTACCTGCTCGAGCAGCACAATCTGGCTAGAGCTTTATAAGTCAGGAAGACCAGAGTTGAATCTGTAGGCAGCTAACTAAATCTCAGATCAGGGCTCTTGCCTGTAAAATTACTGATAGGAAAAAAAAAAAAAAAAAAAAAAAAAACGAGGTGACATATAGGGAGCAAAACAATATATAACGTGGGTCTACAGTAGGGGTTCAGAACTACTGGCTATTGTTTAGGCATTTCATGTATAATGCAGGCATTGCTAGCTGTATGCAAACTCCAACAATGGTATTTTGACAGTGTGGAAAATGAGGGAATCACTTGGTTTGTGATGCTTTCCTAGCCAAAACTGAGGTGAGAAAATCTGTGGATTTAGCAATTCCAAGGAAGAAGTGAGGTTCACACTGCTTTCGTGACAACTGTGACAAGTAGCCACCCCCTCCCGATGCTGTGCTGCCCACTGAACGGTGGCACTAGAGGGAATGGCAGGTCGTACAAGAATGGAGCTTAATAGAACAGCGGGACAGCGGGAATTCACCCCAGGAAGCAAGCACATACGCTTTCGAACAAAGCAATTCTCAAAGAAGAAACGCAGGACTAGGGTTGGACCCACTCACCATGTTCTGAACGACTCTGCCGCGGAGTAACTTTTGAAGGTAGATCACAGCCATTTCTATGTCTTCTTCTTCCTGAAAGAGCAAAGGGAGACCCGAGAGCTTGAGAACATAGCAGTCTGAGCCTCAAATGTTTTTTCCAAGACTTATTTCAACCCAAAGAGCCTGTGCCAGATGCCAAAAGGACCTAGAAAAATAAAATATGGCCTGTGCCCTCATTGAACATACAGTATTTTAGTGTTATCTGTTGTATCATTATAGTCATTATTTTTTCATCATAAATAATACATCATTCATTAATAAATCATAAGCAAAAAATTCACCGTCGTTTTCAGTTTTCTATACTCCTTTCTAGCACGTTCTTTCTTGAAGTGACAAGTGTAGTTTCAAACATCCTTTCCACAGTAGCATTTTTGTGTTTGATCATTAGTAGGCTGAAGAATGCTGCTAGTCTAAGTCAGAGTAATGGAGTGTAATGGATAAGATGAACCATCTACAAAAATCACCTCAAATAATGATGTCTCTAAAGCAAAAAAGATTAGAGGCTAGAAGTTTGTGAAGGCACCGTGGGATGTGACAGAAAGTGACAGTTCACCTGATGGCATTAACACGTGTAAGAGACAAGGTGTTAACCAAAGGCCAGCGTGAAGTCTAGCCCAGGGCACACGCGGCCAGACAGTGGGAGCATCCCAGCTGTCCCCCGGGGCCGCCATGAGAGGCAGGAACAGGTGGGGTGAGATCTCCCTCGACTCCCCCGCCTGTCACAAAGCTTCTGAGTACAGTTTGGCTTCTTGTGAGGATCGCCCTCTATCAGGAGGTAAGGTGCTGACAAGCCAAGAGGAACGTCCCGACAATGGAGCAGACAAGTTTCTCTTTGTAAAGGAATAAATTCGCACTGTGGCTTCTCCCACGGTTTCCAGTGGATTTAGTCTGATTCAATCTAAGTCCTAGCCAGCTCCGGTAGGTTGCCCATATTGAATTTAGTGAGCTGTGGCCCTCAGCAGGGTGACTTTTTTTTTTTTTTAACTATAGGGCGCGTGCACTTGCCAGAAAGACAGAGAGAGAGAAGAGCAAGAAGCCATCCCCCCAGGGGGGTGGCCACACCTCAATCCCTTCTCTTCCATTCTCCTCTCAGGATCTTGGGCATGCATGCATATGCACCTAGTGTGAGTTTAAGACACCGGGTCCGGGACTTGAACCACGGTCGACTACATGGGAGTCCAGTAACATAGCCATTACGCCAAGTGCTGGTCCCCCAGGGTGAGCCACTCCTACCCCAGAGGCTGGCATGTCTTAATGACACCTCTGGCATCTTGCTCCTCTGACTCCCACAATCATCGGCCATTGCCCTGGGTGGGAAGACAGGCTTGATAACAAACCATCTTTCGAATTTCTTTTCCTGGTTGATATATGTGCGGGTTACCTCCTACATTGCACGACAAGATTTTTCATTCTTTTTTGCTTTTATTCTTGAAAAGGATTATTCATCTCATTTTACTTCACTTTTGTGTAAGATCGATGTTTGATACTTGTACTTTTGCAATAAGGATAAAGACAACATTTAAATCAGAGCTTGTGAAACAGTGTTAAAATTCCTTTTGAATCCAGACTCTCCTAAGAATAAACTGATAGATATACTGAATTTAGCACTTCAAATTAAGAAAAAAGTTTCAAACTTACATTGGAACTCATTTCCAAGGTTGGAGTTGGAAGCCGCGGTTGAGGTATTGGGTTTCTTTGAAGGAAGCGCAGAGGTTTCTTTGCTTCGAGAACTTTATTCTTCTTGTCCAACAGTGCCTGAAATAATACCAATTAACAGGACCAGCAGATGGCATATGGTTACGTCGCTGGATTCCCACATGGCTTACTGCAGTTCGAGTCCTGGATCAGGCAGCTTGAAACTCACGCCAGGCATATGTGCACGTGTGCCCCAAATCCCAAGAGGAGAATGGAGAAGGGACTGTGGCATGGTCAGCCCCACTGTAGGGGAGGTGATTTCTCGCTTTCTCTCTGTCTTTCCAGCAAGCACACATACTCTATAGCAAAAACTCTCAATAATAACAATAATAATACTAATTAATATCATCCACACCTTCCATTTTCCTCCACTACCACACCTAAGCCACAGATCTGAATATTAGTCAGAAATAATACTCCCCATGGCTGTGGTAGATCAGTTTGAAAAGTCCAAATAGGTGTGTGTATCTCTCACAGATACTATGATATTATTTCTAAGGATACATTCGATAATCATTAACTAAATATGCACATGTTCTTGGTTTTTGTTTGTTTGTTTGTTTGTTTTTAATTTGCTAGAGGGGGCATGTACTTGCCAGATAGAGAGAAAGTGAGAAAGCACCCCCTAGGACGAATGGCTAAGCCACAGTCCCCTCTCCTCTATCTTTCCTCCATTCAGGACTTTGGGCACATACCACTCCCAACCCAACACACACACACGTTTCACAAGGCGCCAGGTCAGAGGCTAGAACCAAGCAGTTCGCCATGTAGGATTCAGCTGCTACAACCACTACACCACTGGCTGGCTGATATATCTATTTTAATGAAAGATTTAGGGGATTTTAATTTTGTTTCTGAGTTTTTAAAGGTTCTGTATTGAGTGTATACAAACCAAACCTTTAACTCCTATTCTTCCACATGAGCTAATTTGCTGTTTCAAATAAATGTCTGGGCAGTAGAAAATTTTCCTCTGCAGTAAACTGTTGAAATATTTGATATGTTTTACTGTGATGAGGGACTTGAGGAGCATTAAGTGGAAATTGCCTCAAAGTGGAGAGAGAACTTTATTTTGGTCTCGTAGGCCTATACATCTAGAGTTAAACAAAACAAAACAGCAAAACAAAAACACTGTTTCCTAGTGAAATAGTGTATGTGTTTGGATCTTTGAATACTTTCATAAAAATTCTGGTTACCGAAAGTTCCACCAGAGTTACATGTCATGGAAGGTTTTGTTTGCTGGTTCCATTTTCAATGACAGATAAATACCTTAAACTTAAAAGCACCAAAATTTTTTATCTTTTGAATTTAAAATCATACTTCAGCTACTTTTCATCATAAAATGATTTCTACACTGTATTTTCCATAAAAACATAAATAATTTTAAAAACACACTAAGCCCAAAATTAAAACTGATAAAAATATCCAAATTATGAGTGAAATTTGGAACCACCAAAAATCACTGTGGTTGTAGCAGGGCTTCTGAGTTTCTTTCAATGAAAACTGACAGCAAGCACGCAAAGCTCCGCAGTAACCATGTGGGTGAGACCATTGAACGAAGCAGCAATCTAAGAGTAATTACGAATTCTAAATTTCAGGCATCTCTTGAGGGAAGAGGCCTGAACAATACCATATGAAACGATTTCAAAACCAACCACTCATAACAGATTATGTTGGTAAGGATGTGGGGAAATGGACACTCTCACAGATTGCTGGGACTGGCGTATCATTTATGTAAGAAAATTTGGCGCTATTCATCAAAATTCTAAATGCATGTACATTGTGATCCTGCAATTCTATGTCTGGGAATTTATCTTCTAGATATGTTCACACATGTACCAAAACGTGTGCATAGAAGTTCACTCATTCCAGCATTGCTTTTAGTTATTAAAAAAACTGCAAACAATCTAAATAGCTATCAAAAAGAGACTGATTTGATACATTTATAGTACCTTTATACAATGATATACAATTAAAGTGTAAAAAATAACAAGAAAGCTTTCTGATAATACTAGTATGAATAGATGTCATAGATACGTGTGTGTGTGTGTGTGTGTGTGTGTGTACATATTTGTTTGTTTTGCTTTGTTTTAGGTTTTTGCCATAGAGTGCATGTGCTCGCCAGGAGAGACAGAGAGAGACAGTGAGAGGGAAAGTGAGAAATCTCCTTCTGGGGGAATGGTTTTGCTGCAATCCCTCCTCCTCCATTCTCCTCCTGGAATTCTGGGCATACACACACATGCACCCAGAGTGATTTTCAAGCCACTGGGTCTGTGACTCAAACTGTGATTGGCCATGTGAGAGTCCAGCACCTTAATGACCACACCACCGGCTGGCCTTGCCCTTGCTATTTTTACTTAAAATATACTGGATATTGTGCTAGAACGTGGAAGAACCTTAAAAACACTATGCTAAGTGAAAGCAGCCAGACACAAAAGCCACATACAGCAGTATTCAATTTATATGAAGTGTCCATAAAAAGGAGGTAGGACAGTGGCTGCCAGGGACCGGGGAGGAGGTGACAGCTACTGGTATAGGTTCATTTGAGGGAGGATGAAGTCATCTAGAATTAGTGATGACGTTGGCACAGTGTTCTTAATACGCTAAAAAGCACTGACTTGTACATTAAAAGAGTAGATTTTGTAGTAAGTGAATTACATCTCCCCTACCAAAAAAAAAAAAAAAAAAAAAAGGTAAAGAAGAATAAATAAAGACTTTCTGAGAGAAACAAAAGTAGAAGGAGTTCATTGCCAGCAGACCTCTGCCCTTGGCAAAAAAATAATAAAACGAGTTCCTTTGGTAGGAGGCAAATGGCATAGTCTAGAAACTTCAATCTATACAGAAAACAAAAGAGTAGCAGAGGAGAAATAAATGAAGGTAAAATAAAATTTTTCATTTTCTTATTTTTTTAAAGAATCATTTTATTTAACTTTATTTATTTATTTACTTGTTTTTAAATTTGACCGAGAGGGACACACAGAGAGAGAGAGAGAGAGAGAGAGAGGGAGAGAGAGGGAGAGAGAGAAAGGATGCTGCCAGGTCCAGGACATGAACTGTGGTCAGCCATGTGGGAGTCCAACGCCCTTAACCACCACACCACCTGCCAGGCCATGGTTTTCTTACTTTTAATTACTCTAAAAGATAACTGTTTGATGGGGCCAGCAGGTGACATGGTGGTTAAAGTGCTGGATTCCCACATGGTTGACCGCAGTTTGAGCCCCAGACTCAGTGGTTTGAAAATCAGGTGTCGTGTGTATATATGTGTGCCCAAAATCCCAAGAGGAGAAGGGACTGTGGCATGGCCATTCCTCCTGAGTGGTGATTTCTCACTTCCCCCTCTGTCTCTCTCTAGCGAGTGCATATGTCCTATGTTAAAAACTAAAAAGAGGGACCAGCAGTTGACATAATGGCTATGTCACTGGACTCCCAGGTAGTAGACCACAGTTCGAGTCCCGGACCCGGTAGCTTAAACTCATGCCAGGCACGTGGGTGTGCATGCCCAAGATCCTGAGAGGAGAATGGAGGAGAAGGGACTGCGGTGTGGCCATCACCCCTGGGGGGGTGATTTCTCATTTTCTGTCTCTCTGTCTCTCTGGAAAGTGCACGCACCCTATAGCAAAAACTTCTCAAAAAAAAATAATAAAATAAAAACTAAAAAGAAAAAAGATAACTGTTGAAATAATAAAATGATTTTGGGGGAACAGCAAATGGCATTATGGTTACGTCGCTGGACTCCCATGTAGTTACCATGGTTCAAGTCCTGGATCTGATGGCTTAAAACTAATGAATGGCGCATGTGTGTGCATGCCCAGAATCCCAAGAGGAGAGAGGAGAACAGATTGCAGCATGGCCATACCCCCTGGGGAGAGATTTCTCGCTTTCTGTCTCCCTGTCTCTCTCCAGCAAGCACACATGCCCTATAAGCAAAAATCTCTAAAAAAGAAAAAAATGATTCCGGGTACATACAGCATATGGATCAGCGAAATGGAGAAAGCATATCATGGGGGGTGGGGGAGGGAGTGGGAATAATTTGCTATAGGGCCCCTGCTTGCACATGAACTGATAGGGTATTATTTGAAGATGGACCTTGGTTGTTTCAGATGTATAATCATGTACTAGTCCACGAAGCAAGTCTCACTAAATTTTAAATAATAGTATCATACAGACTAGACTCTCTAATCACCGTGTAATGGAGTTAGAAGTTAATCAGAAAAGGAACTAAAACTTTTATATATTTGAACATTTAAAAACACATTGTTAGAGACTAGCAGTTGGTATAATGACTATGTCACTGGATTCCCATGTAGTCAACCGCGGTTCGAGTCCTGGACCCGGTGGCTTAAACTCACGTCGGGCGCGTGTGCATGTGTGCCCAAGATCCTGAGAGGAGAATGGAGGAGAAGGGACTGTGGCATGGCCATCCCCCCTGGGGGGTGTTTTCTTGCTTTCTGTTGGTCTCTCTCTGTCTTTCTGATGAGCACACACGCCCTATAGCAAAAACCTCTCAAACATAGGTTCAAAACTATAATGGATATTTTTAGCTATTAAAAATTCACCTGACCCCTATGGTTCCCAAGTCTTGGCCACCTCACCCATACCGTGTTTCTAGTCGGCTGGAGCGTCTGAGCTGGCCGCCTGCCCACACACGTGGATTACAAGGGCCAGAAGTTAGCTAAAAAGAGGTTTGGGGAATTTGCATTAGATTTATCTACGGCTGACATTTCCTCCATGGTCCATCTATCGCTGACATCCCAAGTGGTTACATGTTCAAGACTCAGGCACAGAATACAGAAAAACAGGGGCAAGAAAACCTAAGGGGCACGTTAAAAAAAAAGATTGATTGGGATTTTCATGATTCAGCACCTGATTTAGTTGCCTGTGAGATGAACTAAGCTACTTTCATACCTAAAACATGCACCAAAACTATCTGTGCTCTTCGGCACAGCTGTGTATAGATTTAGTTTTCTTTATATTTCACTTTTTTTTTTTTTTTTCTGAAAAGGTTTTTGCTATAGGGCGCGTGTGTTCACCAGAAAGACAGAGAGAGACAGAAAGACAGAAGCGAGAAATCACCCCCCTGGGGGGGTGGCCACTCCGCAATCCCTTCTCCTCCATTCTCCTCTCGGGATCTTGGGCACGCACGCACATGCGCCCAGAGTGAGTTTAAGTCATCGGATCCGGGACTCGAACTGCGGGCGACTACATGGGAATCCAGGGACATAGCCATTATGCCAATTGCTTGTCCCTCTTTATATTTCACTTCTAAACCAGTAGGGTTTTGATTTATAAGTATTTTAGACCTTCTCTTCATGATCTTGCTCTGAAATGGAGAATAGAAAGCACAGGTGGGCAACGTTTTTTCAGGTATATATAAGTAATGATGACTGAATGCCTCATAAATACAACTTAAAAATCCAAATGTTGTAATTCACCATGAGTCTTCAAACAGTTTTAATGTTTTCAATTAAAACTCATTGTGCAAAAATAAGTCAGTCAGTGAGGGGAGCTAGGTCTCACATGGCCGATCACATGGTTCAAGTCCCAGGCCCAGCAGCTTGAAAAGCGCACCAGGCTCCTGTGAGTGTGTTCCCCGAGGCCTAACAGAATGGAGATAAGCACCACCCTCACAGCCGCAGATCGAGAGCAGCCAGATCTGTATGCCTACATTCCAGACGGCAAAGGGAGCTCAAGCTGGCGGAGGCTGTGCGACTGGTTCATGGGGATGGTTCAAACTCTCATTTCATTGGGTTTTACACTGGATGAGAAAGGAGCTGAAAGTGACTCTTTTTTTTTTTTTCCAAGATGCCTTGCTAACAAATATAAAAGGGAGAAAATGAGGCCTATTACAATTACGAACATCAACAGTAATTTCTACCAGAAACTTGCTATACCCTAGCGTAGTATCAAATTCTATTGTATAGTTTCAAAGTTGGAAACATTTGCAGAAACTGACATGGCTTCTGCAAGTGAGGAATAACCTCCAAGAGGTTTTCCGACAGTTTGAAATGCCAGGAAAACACTTTGGTTCGGCGCAGCATGTGAACCCTCTGGAAGGAAAAGTCTAGAGAGGAGGAAGAATGGCAGGGCTGTGTGTCAGACCCACTGGACCTTCTACCAAAGATAAAGCACAATTTTCGGGGTACAGGGTTTCTCTGTAAAAGTCATACCTTCCATATCTTATTTCCCAGATAACGACTATACCTTATGAACCTCTGCCAGCTCGTAGTCCACCCTTGCGGTCCTCTTCAGAAAACCAGATTTGGTGGTAATGACTTTTGGTTTTGGAAGTCTGATTCGAGGTTGTGTCACAAAATCTGGGAGACATGACTCAAGTTCAACTAATCCTGTGGGAAGAAAGTATATATTTTTAGTTTACAATGTTTAAGTGTATAATTTTTTTTTGAGAGGCTTTTTGCTATAGAGCGTGTGCGCTCGCCAGACAGACAGAGAGAGACATAGAGACAGAAAGAGAGAAATCATTCCCCAGGGGAGATGGCCACACCGCAATCCCTTCTCCTCCATTCTTCTCTTGGGATCTTGGGCACGCATGCACACACACTTGGCATAAGTTTAAGCCACCAGGTCTGGGACTGGAACCGCAGTTGACTACATGGGAGTCTAGCACCATAGCCATTACACCAACTGCTGGTCCCTTAAGTGTATAATTTTAAAAGTGCATTGTGGAGTCAGCCTGTGGTGTGGTGGTCAAGGCAACTGGATACTACATGCCCGACTGCACAGTTTGAGTCACGGTCCACTAGGACCTAGTGACTTGAAAAACATGCTGGGTGGGGGACCAGCAGTTAGCGTAATGGCTATGTCGAAGGACTCCCATGTAGTCGACCGCAGTTCAAGTCCTGGACCCGGTGGCTTAAACTCACGCCAGGCGCATGTGCGTGCGTGCCCAAGTTCCAGAGAAGAGAATGGAGGAGAAAGGAGAAGGGATTGCAGTGTGACCATCCCCCCAGGGGGTAATTTCTCGCTTTCTGTCTCTCTGGCTCTCTCTGTCTTTCTGGCAAGCGCATGTGTGCTCAAAATACTGAGAGGAGAAGGAACTGCAGCTTGGCCATCCCCCCAAGGGGTGATTTCTCACTTTCTGTCTGCCTCTCTCTCTGTCTCTTTGGTGAACTCATATTCCCTATAGCAAAAATTAAAAAAAAAAAACTCTAAAAAAAATGTGTGTGTGTGTGTGCACACATGTGAGTGTGCATGCCCAAAATCCTGCAAGAAAGGAGAGGTGGAGGAGAGGAAATTATGACATGACCCCCGTTTCATGAGCACAAGCACACCCTGGCAAATTATAAGTACATTGTTAATTTTAGGAGATGTTTGTCAAGGGATTTCCTAGGAATTGTTGATAAGGTGTATTTCCTATGATAGACTGGAGCTATCTGCTATCCCTACAATGTAAAGTGCATTTCTGTGTAATTGACGTTCTCAGTGACTTAGACTATCAACTGAGAAATGTATTCTAAAATGAAAGTATTGCCCTACAAAAAGGGATGAATTCCACAATAATAACCAACTGAAAAGGAATGAGCCTATGAGAAGTGGTGCCACCATTCCAAAGTAGCTGTCCACCCACCTACCACATTCTGCCCCACAGATGGCCAGCCAGAGCTACTAGTGCAACAGCGTGACCACCAACTCACGCTCTTGGCCACGCATTGCTTCAACCTGTCAACTGACATTTTCATTTTAATGTAGCCCCTTTTTTGAACTTCATAAAATGTATACCCCCGTATGAATGTATGCCTGGTTATCCAGCCCTTTCTCCATTACCTTTCCCACATTTCTTTGTAAAGGGTTGATTTCATTGCACATTTGTTGTTTGCTTCATAAACCTGATAGAAAAGCTTTTTCTTTATTTTATTTTTGCACAACTTAAGTAGCATTAAACCCTTTTGAATGTTCAGTAGCTAACTGAATTTGTTTTCATAATTGTTCTATAGTGTGTTTATTTACTTGGGTCTTAGATATTTTAATTGGTTTGTAAGAATGAATATTAATAAACATATTAAATTTTGAAATGCTGTCTCTTAAAATAGGTTTGGTTTTTAGCTTTGGATCTAAATTTCTATATTTTATATTAGTCCATATTTCTAAGATAACTCTTTTGTAACCCTACTAATGTACATTGCTTACCTTCATAGGTGTTGAGATAGTGGTTTTTTACTACAAAGTCCTCTGAGTTATTGTCTGGGAAACGACCCAGGCGGGAGAGAGGTCCGTAGACCTGTGACGCATAATCAGAATAATCCTTGATGATATCTCTTCTCTCCAACTTTCCTTCTATATTCTTTCTCTTTCCTACAAGTTTTCTGATTGCTGGAATAAAACATAGCTCCATGACGATCCAAATGATCCAAATACAGAATAGTAAACCAATTCTAGTATTATTCACAGGGAAGCCACGAAGTTGAATAAACTTCATGATGACTCAGTAGGCCAGCACGTAACTAAAAACAGAGGTCTTCCTTCTGTGTGGCCCAGACTGTGTTCAGACAGGCAGGAGTGACAGAAGCTGAATCAGTTAGTGTCCTCAATTTGTACTCAGCAAAAATCTTCTGTAACTGCATTTCAAGCTCTAGACCAAGGAGAGATACTCAATAAAGTTTGTTAAATAAATGAAAGAAACTCAAAGGAACTGGAAAAATGCATGTTCAGTGTAGAGTCTGGAGTTATCCTCCCCTGTGACAATAATTAAAAGGGAAGACAAGTGGTTCATCTTGGCCAGCCCTGGACTAGTCCAGAGAAGTCCCTGCTTACAGCTTTCAGACGGTTTGGTGAACGGAGGGAAAGGACTCAGTCGTGCCCAGTGGGAGTACACACCCCTGGAGAGACGTGCTGACCAGGGAGATTCATAGCAATTAGTGTGCGTAAGAAAAAGATGGAAAGGTGGCAAATAGACAACCTAACATCATGCCTCAGGGAGTCGGAAAAATAACAAAAATCCCCAGAAAATGCCAGGCAAAAAGAAATCATAAGGATTCAAGCAGAAATAAAATAAAAAAATAGAAAATTTTTTGAAATATAAAATAAACTATACAGAAAACAAATGAAAGCAAAAGCTGATTCTTTGAAAAGATGAACAAGATCGACACACCATTAGCTAGACTGATAACGAAGAAAGAAACCAGATAAATCAAATAAGTGATGAAACAGGCTACATTACAACAGACACAATAGAAATACAAAACATCATTAGAGGATACTAAGAGCAACTATATGCCAACAAACAAGAGAACATGGAGAAGATGGACAGATTCCTGAATGCATATAATCTACCAAGATTGAATCAGGAGGCCTTAGAAAACCTGAATATATCCATAACACGCCATGAGATTGAATCAGCAATAAATAACCTCCCAACAAAGAAAATCCCAGGTCTGGATGATAGAAAGTGGTCAAATATGGAGGATCTATTGCTGAGTGAAGCAAGCCAGGATATGAAAGAAAGATATTCTATGTATCCACTTAATATATATCGACTATCCACACTTCATAGTAGATATCGAAATATTGGAGGGCATAAAAGCAATGAAAATAGCTATGGATGCTGAAGACTGTGGACCAAGGCAGGGGGAGAGGGAAGAGTATAGAGAAGAATAGTAAGAGAACAAATAGAGAGGCATGACATTAGTGGGACAGAGAAATGGTTTATTACCTATTGATGATAACATGTACAATATTCTCAACTGGACTGGTCTAAGAAGTATTTCATGTTGGGTAAATTCTTTATACAAGTCAAATGATAATAGTGATTGAATGTTTAAAAAATAATGAGAATAAATAATAATAACAATCTGAAAAAATGATAAAAATTTGATGATGATATGGATAGTAATGTCTTTGTCTTGACTGATATGCATGGTAATCATGCTGGAAAAAGAAATGTAATACACTGTAAAGATATATATGATTCAATGTAATATAAAAAGATTATGATAATAAATAAAATTAAATAAATTAAGGGAAAAAAGTAAAAAAAAAAAAAAAAAAAAAAGACATGCTGTCTGCCTCCTCCTGCTCCTTTTCTTTCCAATTCCAGACCCACCTGCTTCTAACAGGTCTATATCACATACCCTGAGTAAGCATAAAATCATATCCCAAGATTTCTAAGTCAGGACTGACTCTAGAGCACAGTGGTTAAGCTCTGAACATAGGAAGACGGGTCCCACATGGCCAACCACAGTTCAAATCCGAGCCCCAGTGTCTTGAGAAGCATGTTTGGCACATGTGTGGTTAAGCCCCAATTCCTGATGGGATGGTCAAATGGAGTAAAAAGACTGTGGTATGACCATGACCCAAAGGGCAAAGAATGCCCCAAATTGAAGAATGTGTGTGCCACTACTGCCTTGTGGAGGCCATGCATGGTTCTCAGTGCTTTTGCATGTGACCTGGGGTTTTAGAATTAAATAAAAATAGCTTCTATTTTATTATTATTTACAAAAGTTAGACAATCTATAATTATATCAAGTGCTGGAAAGAAATGCCAATAATATCTGAATGAATACTTGCAGCTATATAAGTTAAAAGTTATTTTCTCACACAAAGAAACAGGTTAAAGGGCTGGGCTCATTAATGCAGCAGTTAAGCCTTGTGCACAGGGAGCCAGATCCCACATGTCTGAGCAGGGTTTGAGTTCTGTCCCTGACGGCTTGAAAAAGACACTGTGTGCAGGCACACATGCCCTGGATCCTACGGGATGGGAAATTGGAGGCAAAAGGGTTGTAGCATGACCAGGCCCCACTAAGAATGCTTTCTCTCTCTCTCTCTCTCGTACACACATATATATGCAGTCTCCAACATTAAAAAAAAGTGACTATACCCATGTTAAATATGTATATACATTGGTAATATTCATTTGGAATATTAAGTATGTATATATTAACTATGTATATAAATATTGAGTGTGTATATAAATTAGTAATTTTAATATGTATATAATACATACTTAACATTAAGTATGTATATAAGTTGGTAATTTACATATATAATTGATCCATTATAATTTTTCGAACTAAATTACATTAAAAGTTTCTCAGCAAATGAAGCTATGAAATTAAGTTTAATGTTAATCATTTTAAATGTTTGAGGGTGACTTGGCAGAGCAGAGTCAAATACTACTAGGCGCTAGGCACCCAGAGAGAAGATGCCCCAATGACACAGCAGAGGAGCAGAGATAGGAGGAAGAGAGTCAGTCATTCTTTCAGGTTCGAATCCCAGACCCTGAGACTTGAAACATGAGTGTGCCTGCCCGTAATCCAGACAGGACGGAGAAATGGAGAAGAAGGGATTAGGGCATGACCAATCCCCACTGGGGTGCTTCCCCCCTTCAGGTCCCCTGGGACTTGGGAGTTGTGCTTCTCCCCTTCTCCAATCAAGCATGGAAAAAGGTGGGTACTTCAAGAAAACATTAAAATATCTTGGTATACAGTCTTTTGAATTTAAAGAAGACAAAAACTGGTGCTGGAGTCCAGGGGAAAGACAATGGGCTCTAGCCCACAGGAAAGGCTGGCCACTCTGATACCAAGATGACGAAAGGAGACCATGATGGAAAGGGCCTGTCCTTCAGACAGGACGAATGAAGATGATGTTTGTATGGGGCAGAAGAAAATCCCATAGGAGTGAGTTATATCGAGTTTCTTAGGGATTCTGGCCACTGGAACTACCTAGAGGGATCTGGTGCCCTTAACAGAACCACTCAGGGAGAATCTGCAAGTAGTCGGGCAAACGAGACAGGGTGCATGTCAAGGGAACAACAGGAAACATTTCCCAGCAGAAGCTTTCCATGATGACAAAGGTCTGCATTCGGAATACACCGTATTTCCCAGCAGAAGCTTTCCATTGGAACGTACATCATCATTTGGCTTCAGCATTTCGTGTTCTGGAAAAAGTTTAACAACCAGATCTCCAAGGAAAAAAAGGCCAGATCTGTAGTGTTTCTGACTTCTGCAGTATGACGTCATTGTTCCTAATGCCCATCCATTGCTACCTTCAAGCTACCAATGTGATGTCACTGCATGTGAAGATGAAAATAGATTCACAGTCGGATGCCATTATAGAGTATTTTCACTATGCAAGGACAATAGACAATAGCAAAGTGAAGTTAAATAATTAAGGGGTGATGAGTATTTACCACCTTTGTATTTAATGCATTTATTATAAGTTCATACGAAACTTAACTTTTAATAATAGTTGGCTTTAACAACCAGCTTGCAGAATTCCTAATAATTTAATAATCAGGTCTTGAGAGTCAGCACATGCAAATACCATCATACCACTGTCCCATTGCCAGCAGGCACAAATGCCACATTACAGCCAAACTGGTCAAGACCTCCTGCTCTTACCTGGCCTCCATGCCCCACCATGAGGCATCAGACATCGCCCCAGGAGTGGAAGAAAGGGAACAGAGCAAGGTGGGAAATAAAGAAGTGAACCCACCTTCCCTCCTAGCCACCAGCTTCTAGGCCTGAACTAGGCCTAAGTTGGCAAAGGGGTGAAGTTTAAACTGAATGGGAGTTAGGAGTTATAACATTCTTAGGCTAAAATGGACTTTCTAATATCAAGCTATCTTGAAAAACAAGCATGCCTAATATGTCCCATCCTGGGAAAGCAAAGGACAAATAGAGCAAATAAGTTTATAGGGAAAAGGTAAAATAATAATAATAATAATAATAATAATAATAATAATAATTAACATCATATTCTGTTTCTGCTCTACACAGTATAGCATTAAGAAATAAGCAGGCCAGTGGGTTGTGTGGTGGTTAAGGTGCTGGATTCCCACCTGGCTGATCATGGTTTGAGTCCTGGACCTGGGGGCTTGAAAATCATGCCAGGTGCATGTGCGAGTATGTCCAAGATGTCAGGAAGAGAATGGAGGATAAGGGATTGTGGCATGGCCAACCCCCCATGGGGTGATTTCTCACTTTCCCTCTCATTGTCTGTCTCCAGCAAGTGTCTCACCCTATGGCAAAAACTTAAAAAAAAAAAAAAAAAAGTGATATATTACAGTATAACAAATTACTCTGAAATTTAACAGCTTAAAAATTATTTTACAACGCATGTGTTAGGAATTCAGGGCTTAGCTTGGTGGTTCTGGCTCACGAGGTGGTCCCTTCATGAGGTCCTCATCAAGATGTTGGCTAAATTATTTACAGTAACCACGATACAGAAGCTGCCTAACTACATATCAACAAACAAACAGATGAAGAAAAGGTGGTGTATACACACAACGGAATGCCGCGCAGCCATTAAAAAGAGGAAATCTGGTCATCTGAGGCTAGGGTGAGCCTGGAGGACATTCTGTTAAATGAAATAAGCCAGCACAGGAAGTGAAAATACCATGTTCTCCTTTTCATGTGAAACGGGGGGCAGGGGGGGAAATGACCTCATAGAAGTACAGAGATGTAGAGAGACTACTGGATGTTGATCAACAGAAACAAAATTGCAAATAGAAGACACAATGTCTAGTATTAAAATACAGTGGGGGAATATGGTTGACACCTGTATATAATACTACAAATGACTAAGATGACAGGTATACTAATTAATCATTAGCATTACTGATTAAATTATTTAATCATTACACCTTATATTTATGTACTGAAAATCACATTGTAAAAATTTTATGTTAATAAAAATTAATAATAAAAATCATTTAAAATGTTTAAATTTGAGGGACCAGCAGATAGCGTAATGGTTATGTCGCTGGACTTCCACATAGTTGACCACAGTTCAAATCCCGAACCCAGTGACTTAAACTCACCCCAGATGTGTGTGTATGTGTCCAAAATCCTGAGAAGAGAATAGAGGAAAAGAGATTGTGGCATGGCCATACCACCTGGGAGGGTGATTTCTTGCTTTCTGTCTCTCTGTCTGTTTCTCCAAAGAGAACACACACATTATAGCAAAAATCTCTCAAAAAAAAAAAGTTTAGGGAACCAGCAGTTAGCGTAATGGCTATGTCGCTGGACTCCCACGTAGTTGACCACGGTTCGCGTCCCGGACCTGGTGGCTTAAACTCACGCCGGGTGCGTGTGCGTGCGTGCTCGAGATCCCGAGAGGAGAATGGAGGAGAAGGGATTGCAGTGTGGCCATCTCCCCTGGGGGGGTGATTTCTCTCTTTCTGTCTCTATGTCTCTCTCTGTCTGTCTGGCAAGCACATGTGCCCTAAATTTAAATTTTTATTTTTATTTAGTCACTACAATCCAGCATTGAATAAAAAGACTAAGCTGGGTACTTCTTTTGATATATAAAATATAGACATACATATATATATTACATAAACATACATATATATTATACATATGGTATTAAAATTTCTTGGTAGGGGCATAGAAAAGATGTTTAAAAATGTCTCCTGTCAGGGTAATAATGACCAAAAAAAAAGGTACAGAAAAAAATAATGGGAAAAAAGGTACAGCAAGAAGGCTCTCTATTCACAGCCTCCTACGGTGAGTATGCAGAACCCAACACACACACATGCACGCACACACTCACACACACGCACACACACATGCACTCACATTCACACACACGCACACACCATGCCATCAATAACTTGACTACCTGTTAGGACATCACCACCTGACTTTCTTGGAGAGGGATATTTCTCCACTCTTCCACCTTGGAGAAATAACTCATCTCTCATCCTTTACTATTTGACAATCAGGACCAAAACAGAATTATATGATAGCTGAAATCAGGTTCAGTCAAACATCCAGAGCAAAGCTCCCTTCTGTGCTCTCTGCTGTTCGTACAGCACCATTACCTGACATGTGTTTGCGCTGGATTCGAGCCACTTTGGCCTCCTTGGCTTCCTGCAGTTTAGACCACTGGGCATTCAAATGCTTCATGTTCACTTCATTTTGATTCTCATCCCGCTTCTTCAGCAGCTCTTTTAGAACTTCCAGGCGAATCTCCTGCAGTCTTCAAGTAAATTACAGAACAGAAACAGGGATATAACATCTCAAACAGCATCATTCTCCTAGAAAGCAAGAGAAGAGCTGCCACCACTGGGACTGTTTCTGTGGGCCAGTGTTATATTTGTGTGTGTGTGTGTGTGTGTGTGTGTGTTTCCTCACTAAACTTTTCAGTGGGTCTCAAAAATCTGTAACAGATTTTCAGTCAAGTTGTTTCCATTAAAATGTATTCATTTTAAAAACAAATAACTTAAAACTGTCACACACAAAAACCAAAATGGTCCACAAAACATTGTTCTTCCCTTCTGAAGGTTTTATGATGCACTGTTATCGTTAACCAGTCTTTTGCCGTTAACCTTAAAAGGCCACGTGAGACAGACAGTTCTGAGACTGTCCTTCCACCACTGATTAAGACTGGGGTGGCAGGAATTAGAGACACTCATTCAGCCTTCCGAGCTTTCTGGGCAGGCTTGGTGACCTTGGCAGTCCCAGCAGTTCTTGTCCACTGCTCTGATGACATCCACAGCAACTGCCTCTCATATCACACACAGCAAAACGACCCAGAGGAGGAGAGTCAGAGAAGCTCTCAACACACACGGGCTTGCCAGGAACCGTATCAGCAACGGCAGCATCACTAGACTATTTAGGGCCGTCTTCCAGCCTTCTACCAGAACGGCGATCAATCTTTTCCTTCGGCTCAGCAAACTTGTAAACAATGTGAGCTGTGTGACAGTCTAGTCAGGGACACAGCCAGCACTGATTTGGCCTGGATGGTTCAGGATAATCACCTGAGCAGTGAAGCCAGCTGCTTCCATTGGTGGGTCATGTTTGCTGTCACCAGCAACACTGCCACACCAAACATCTTTGACAAACACATTCTTGACATTGAAGCCCACATTGTCCCCAGGAAGAGCTTCACTCAAAGCTTCATGGTGCATTTCAACAGACTTTACTTCAGTTGTCACACTGACTGGTGCAAAGGCAACCACCAAACCAGGTTTGAGCACACCAGTCTCCACTTGGCCCACAGGGACAGTGCTAATACCACCAATTTTGTACACACCCTGGAGGGGCAGATGCAAGGGCTTGTCAGTTGGATGAGTTGGTGGCAGGATGTAACCCAGATCTTCGAGCAGTGTAGTTCCACTGGCATTGCCATATTTTTTTTTTCTTAGAGGTTTTTGCTATAGGGCGTGTGCGCTCGCCAGACAGACAGAGAGAGACAGAGAGACAGAAAGCGAGAAATCACCCCCCAGGGGGGATGGCTACGCCGCAATCCCTTCTCCTCCATTCTCCTCTCGGGATCTTGGGCACGCACACAAATGCACCCGGCATGAGTTTTAAGCCACCGGGTCCAGGACACGAACCACGGTCGACTACATAGGAGTCCGGCGACATAGCCATTACGCTAACTGCTGGTCCCTGGCATTGCCATCTTCACGGGTGACTTTCCATCCCTTGAGCCATGGCGTATTAGCACGTGGCTCCAACATTTTGTCACCATTCCAATCAGAAACTGACACAAACCCTACTGTGTTGGGATTGTAGCCAATTTTCTTAATGTAGGTGCTGACTTCTTTAAGTTTCCTCATATCTCATCTGACTGTAGGGTGGCTCAGTAGAATCCATTTTGTTAACACCAACAATTAGTTGTTTCACACCCAGTGTGTAAGCCAGAGGGTATGCTCGCAGGTCTGCCCATTGTTGGAGATACCAGCTTCAAATTCACCGACACCAGCAGCAACCATCAGCACAGCACAGTCGGCCTGAGATGTGTCTGTAATCGTGTTTTTCATAAAGTCTCTGTGTCCTGCGGCATCGATGATAGTCACATAATACTTGCTGGTCTCAGATTTCTACAGGGAGATACCAATGGTGAGACCACACTCACGTTCAGCTGTCAGTTTGTCTACAACCCAGGCATACTTAAAGGAGCCCTTTCCTATCTCAGTAGCATCCTTCTCAAATTTTTCAATGGCTCTTTTGTTGATCCCACCACATTTGTAGGTCAGATGGCCAGTAGTGGTACACTTGCCGGCCAATGACAACAATGTTGATGTGAGTCTTCTTCTTTCCCATTTGGCTTTGATTCAGAGGTGCTTTTCATGAAAAAAAAAAACACCCCGTTGCAAAAACATCCCGCTGCAAAAAAGCCATACTTGTGTATTTTAAAAAGAGCATTCTGGCAAAAGTGTGGCGAGAAAATTGGGGAGTGTGGGGAGGCAACTCACTAATCAACCTCTTGAGATCAGCAGATGGCATAATGGTTACATCACTGGACTCCCATGTAGTTGATCACAGTTCAAGTCCTGGACCTGGTGGTTTGAAACTCAGGCTGGGTATGTGTGAGTGCATGCCCAAGATCCAAAGAGGAGAATAAAGGAGAAGGGATTACAGAGTGGCCATCCCCCAGGGGATGATTTCTCCCTTTCTGTTTTTCTCACTCTCTCTTTGTCTCTCTGGCAAGCACATGCACCCTATAGCAAAAATCTCTCTCAAAAATAAATAAATAAAAATAGTGACTCTCGGGACCAGCAGATGGCGTAATGGTTACGTGGCTGGACTCCTGTGTAGTTGACTATGGTTTGGGTCCCGGACCCAGTGGCTTAAACTCACACCGGGCGCATGTACGCATGTGCCCAAGATCCTAAGAGGAGAATGGAGGAGATGGGATTGTGGTATGGCCATCCCCCCTGGGGGGAGGTGGTTTCTCACTTTTCCTCTCTCTCTTTGGTGAACACACATGCTCTATGGTAAAAAAGCAAACAAACAAGAAAACAAAAACCTTACTGATTTTGCTCTCCCAGAACTCCACCCCCACCCTTCCATCTTCTTCCTCTGCCAACAATTCCTCCTCTGCAGACTTCTCACATCTGCTCCCTAGCTCATGTTTGTGTCTTCTTGCTTAACCTGGACTCCTGGAGCTAGTCTTTCTCCTTCCAACTTATGCTCCACACAGCTGTCAAGGTTTTCCTTCCTAAAACAGAGATCTGAACATATGTTTTCCTCCTACGTAAACATCCATACATTATTTTAGTCACTCACCCACTTGCCAAGTATTTATTAAGTGCCCATCATATGCCAGGCAGGAAGCAAAGGATGACGTACAAGATAAAAACACTTTCTTAGAGAAAGCCCTGCTCTGGTAGCACAGGCGCAGACACCAGCATTTACAGCACGGGGGGATGAACAGCAGGCAGGAACGGCAGGTCTTTTGGAGGAGCGCGGAGCTCAGGGACGTGGGGAGCTTCTCGAAGGAGCAATTGTTAACTGAGCAGTCTGCATGATAAACAAGGTCTGGGATCCGCCACATTGACGAGGGAGAAGCAAGGCCTCCTCCGCAGCGTGAGCTGAGCTGTCAGAGGACTGGCGACAGACCAAACAGCTCGCATGGAGGGGGAGTGAGCAGTGACAAGTGAGGGTGGAGAGGCAGGAGGTTGGTTTGTTTGTTTGTTTTGCTTTGTTTTACTATAGGGTGCACGTATTCACTGGAGAGAGACAGAAAGGGAAGGGGAGACATCACCCCACAGGGTGGTGGCCACACCACAGTCCCTTCTCCTCCATTATCCTCTTAGGGTTTGGGGCACACATGCACATGCATCTAGCACATTTTCTCAAGCTGCTGAGTCTGGAACTCAGACTGCGTTGTGGGCCTTGTGGGGTCCAGCTGCCTTAACCACCACACCACCTGCTGGCCGAGTCAGGTACTTTTAAAAATAAGGCACATACCAACATTCACCCTTCTCTAAAGTTAGAGAAATTAGGTTCAGTTTTCAACTTCACCACTGACCTCAATTTCTTCTATTGTAAGATAGAGATAATGACAGTAGACATTCATAAGGTTGTTGTGAGCATTGGGTTAATGGTTAATGTATATAAAGTGCTAGAATAGTACTTCTCAAACCTAAGGTGCGTCGGAACAATCTGGAGGACTCAGCAAGGCACAGGTTGCCAGGCCCCACTGCCTGATGGACCCAGTCTCGGGGCCTGAGAATCTGCATTTCTGGCAAGTTCCCCTGGAGGGCGATGCTGCAGGTCTGTAGCCACACTGACGAGAGCTCTGGCTAGCGCTGAGTCAGCACGTGGTAAGGTCAGGCACTTGGTGAGCATCGTGGGCATCATCGCTGATGTTACGGTCTCCTGATGGCTCTTCCTCATCGTCAGTGCCCGGCTCAGAGGCTGCTTCCTCTCTGTCGTGCTCCGACTACCCACCTCTGTGGGTGACAACAGCACCGACTGTTCTCTCACCTGGGCCCCCTAGCACTCCGTGCCCAGGAAGCAGCATGTCACCTGACAGACTGTCCCCGAGAGGTGTGGGTCTGAAGGTGCTTTGCCCCAGCCCAGCCCAGCTCCCCGCTCTTGCCCCAGTGGACCGTCAGGATCTCCATCAGGACACATCCTTGTTTCCTCCACTCAGCACAGACCTACATGCGGGAGGGACTCAAAATACATTTATTAAAGTTGTCCTTAGCGTAACACACATACTCACTTTCTCAGGTGACGTATTCAGATGAGCATTTACCTCTCCAAAATACAGCAATGAATTTAAATTTCTTTAGACAGTATTTGGTATCCTGACACCTATTTTGCCCCAGATACTCTTTCTTGTTAAATTGCAAGATTTTACAAAAATATCACATAGTCTGGGTTCAGGTTTAATCAGAAGGTGCTGCTGGGGGACCAGCAGTTAGCGTAATGGCTATGTCGCTGGACTCCCACGTAGTCGACCGTGGTTCGCATCCCGGACCTGGTGGCTTAAAACTCACGCTGGGTGCATGTGCGTGCGTGCCCAAGATCCCGAGAGGGGAATGGAGGAGAAGGGATTGTGGCGTAGCCATCCCCCCTGGGGGGTGATTTCTCGCTTTCTGTCTCTCTCTCTCTGGCTGGCTGGCGAGCGCACGCGCCCTATAGCAAAAACCTCTCCAAAAAAAAAAAAAAAAAAAAGGTGCTGCAAAAAAAAAAATGAACTTAATTGTATTTTGAACTCAGTACCAAGCGGAGTCCCTAACTGGCTTGTGTGTAAGGGGCCTTGGTACCCTATAAATCTATAAAGTGCCTCAGCACAGCCTAGAACAAAAGGACCACCTCGGTGGGTACCCCTCCTTTCTTGCTTGCTAGGGAATTTTAATTTGTTGATTCTTGATATTGCTCATCATTTCTACATATCAGCAACAACCACATTACTGAAAAGATGTCAGTGAAAATGACTGAAAACTCAACTGAAAGTACCTCCGCATATTGTTATTTATGCGTATTGTTATATAAACTCATTTCTTTTGCTTGTTTATTTGTTTGTTTTTTAAGAGAGAAAGATTTTTGCTATAGGGTGTGTGTGCTTGCTGGAGAGACAGAGAGAGACAGAAAGTAAGAAATCACTCCCCAGGAGGATGGCCACATCCCTTCTTCTCCATTCTCCTCTCGGGATTTTGGGCACACATGCACACACACACACACACACACACACACACACACACACACGGTGTGAGTTTAAGCCAGGTCCAGGACTCGAACTGCAGTCCACTATGTGGGAGTCCAGAAACGTAACCATTATGCCATCTGCTGGTCCCTAAACTTATTTCTTAATGGAAGACTTGGGTAATTTATCTTTCAAACACGAAATGCCCTGTTAGCTTTAGCTGGAACCCAAGGCACCCTGAGCGTGAATCTATGCCAGGGCAGTAAGAGACAGGACCAGCAAGGAAGCTGCTTGGTGAATGTGAAAAGGGCCAAGGCCTAAGAGTATACAGGAAAGGACAAGATTTGGGTGTTTGTTTTGTCTTGTTGTTTTCTGAGAGAGAGAGTGAGCCCGAAAAGGAGAGAGAGGGGCAGTTTTCTTTTTTTTTTTTTTTTTTTTTTGGAGAGATTTTCGCTATAGGGCGCATGCGCTCGCCAGACAGACAGAGAGAGACATTAGAGACAGAAAGCGAGAAATCACCCCCCAGGGGGGATGGTCACGCCGCAATCCCTTCTCCTCCATTCTCCTCTTGGGATCTTGGGCACGCACGCACACGCGCCCGGCGTGAGTTGTAAGCCACCGGGTCCGAGACGCAAACCGCGGTCGACTACGTGGGAGTCCAGCAACATAGCCGTTACGCTAACTGCTGGTTCCCAGAGAGGGGCAGTTTTGACGGGGTCTTGCCAAGTTGCAGTCCTCCTGCCCCAGCCTCCCAGGTGGTGAGGCCTGCAGGCCTGCACCCCCACATGCAGCCTGTTTAGGTTGGGCTGGAAACTGAACCCCAGCCTTCCAATGTGGCCTCAGCCTCTGTGCCCCAGCAGCTTCTGCTAGCACCCACAGCTGGGCCAGAAAGGGATGGTTCGGAAAATGCTCTGCAGAAATCAGTGGGATTCTGTGACAGCCTAGATAGATACTAAAGAGAAAAGAGAAGAATCAGAGATGTCTTTGAAGAGCTGTGCAAACTGGGGTTCCAGGCTGACCTTCTTCACATACAAAAGGGGTGTTACACATTTTGACATGACTGGAAAGAAAATGACAGACAGCTCCTATACCCCGTCAGAAGTGTGTGATCACTCTTGAAAGAACCAGAGCCCCCATTCCCTATCTCTACAGGCTGAGGACTGCATTTGGGAACACACTTTACAATAAAAGTATGACCATTATTCTCATCAGCACGGAACAGTTGCCAGGGTGACAGAGAACCTACTTTTCAATCTCCTGCTCTCTGAAGGCCCACTCCATCCTCTCCATCATATTCATCATCTTCCTCCTCTTCTCAAACTGGGAGGTGTCACTCAGCTTGGGAAGGGTGGCCTCCCAAGCACGCTTCTCCCGGGCTCGTTCTATCATCTCCACCTCCGCTTGTCCTGCTGGGAGACCTCGGCCTGGGGGGTAAAGTGGCAAAGCTTAGAAACCAATGGGTAAGTGCGGGTGCCTACTAGCATGTACATTACTCCCTTTCAGTTTCTCTCCTCATCTCCAAATTCCAGGGTTAGACAAGACAGGATGACACTAGAAAGCTTCCTCCAGATGCACCTCACAGCTTGTGTCATCTGTGTCCTGCACCCCCTCTTGTCAGCCACTCAGCCATAAAACATGTTAGCTGCATATAAGATGCCAGGAAGTAACCAGAGAACATTGACTACAGAATAACCACACCTGTATTGGACAAATCTGTATTATGAAAAACAAAGAAGCAGCAAAGCTTCAAGATGGAAAATATGATGAGGCACAGGGAATTTGTTTGACCAACGTGAAAAAGAAAAAAAAAAGATATACATTGTTTTGCAATAAATAATAAAGAAACTAATCATTAGCTGAGAATTCACCATCTTTGTGTTTCTTCCCCTCAGTGAATATAGAGTGTAGGGTCATCCCTCACCTCCAGCTCTAGGGGCTCAAAGACCCACAAGGCACCTAAGTCAGGCAGGTGGGTGGGGCCATTAGCTATGTCCCCTGACCAGCTCAGAGACCTTGACTGGCATCTAACACTTAGGCCTACTTGGACAAGACTTGGAGGCCCAGCCATACTTAGTGGCCGGTGTCTCTAAATGTAAACTTGCTTTACTGAATCATCATTCTGGGAGAAAAGTAGGTAAAGGAAAGGAGGAGTTAGAATGAGTTTCCTATTGGGAATCAGCAGTTAGCGTAATGGCTATGTCTCTGGACTCCCACATAGTCGACCGCAGTTCGAGTCCCGGACCCGGTGGCTTAAACTCACGCTGGGCGCGTGTGCGTGCATGCCCAAGATCCCGAGAGGAGAATGGAGGAGAAGGGATTGCAGTGTGACCATCCCCTCTGGGGGGTGATTTCTCGCTTTCTGTCTCTCTATCTCTCTCTGTCTGTCTGGCGAGCGCATGCGCCCTATAGAGAAAACCTCTCAAAAAAAAAAAAAAAAAAAAAAAAA
This sequence comes from Tupaia tana, assembly GCA_026018925.1. Lineage (NCBI taxonomy): Eukaryota > Metazoa > Chordata > Mammalia > Scandentia > Tupaiidae > Tupaia > Tupaia tana. Next base: position 22,532,031 of record JAKSZU010000020.1, on the reverse strand, counting down.
GAAAGTTTCCTATTAATCACTGAACTCTAACAAACCAAGCTTTGTTTATTTTCATTTTAAAATATGATTATATAGGAAAGTATAAAGAAATAAATAATAAATTATTTCTATCATATATAATAGCTGCTTCTAAAATTTTTGCTTTTTTCAAATCTTTTGTAATATTTGTATTCTTCAAAAACAACTAAGTGATACATGAATTCGTTCTTTCTTGTTTTTATAATTAGGATGTTACAGAATAGGCTAATGTCCTCCTGTGCTCCACCTCCTCACTCTGCACCTCCCCCGAGGTCATCGCTTCCCAGGTGCATGTAGTGGGCAGACCGCCAGCTCCTTTCTGTCTTACTTACATTACATATGTATAAGGAATTGAGTGAAATCATGTACCAAAGTCAAATATATATGTATATAGGAATGTATATATTAATTATTTTGTGTATTTTGTGTTTCCTTAGTAATCTAAAAAACAAAAGGTATAAAAAAAATACAAACGCTGTACAGATTTTGTCATATACACTTTACACATTTTAATAAAAGAAATTAAAACATTCAAACTAAAACTGATGGGGCCAGCAGGTGGCATGGTAGGTAAGGCACTGGACTCCTACATGGCTGACTGTGGTGTGCATGCATGCCCAAAATCGCAGGAAGAAAATGGAAAGCAGGAGATTGAGGCATAGCCATCTCTTCTGGGGGGGTGATTTCTCACGTTCCCACTCTCTGTCTCTCTCATTGTCTCTCCTATGGCATAAACCTAAAAGTAAGAAGAACATCAATTTTATTTATTTATTAAATTTATTTTAGGATTTTGTTCTCTGGTGAGTGCATGCAACCTATAAAAAAATAAAATTAAAATAAGGGCCAGCAGGTGGTGTTGTGGTTAAGGTGCTGGACTCCCATATGGTCGACTACAGTTCACGTCCTAGGCCTGGTGGCTTGCTTTCTCACTTTCCCTTTCTCTATCTCTCTGTCTCTCTCTGATCAAATTAAAGAAATAATATCAACAAATTGAATTAATTAAATAAATAATTGGTTTTTTAATCTAAATGTGTGTGTATGTGTGTCTGAGTAATTTTTCTGAAAGGTTTTTGCCATAGGAGAGACACAGAGAGGGAAAGTGAGAAATCAGCCCCTGGGGGGATAGCCACAGGGCAATCCCATCTTCTCCATTCTCCTATAGGGATTTTGGGCACGCACTCATACCTCAGTCGGCCATGTAGGAGTCCAGTGCCTGAACCACCAAGCCACCTGTTGGCCCCAAAAGTGATGTTCCTTCTAACCATTAAGTCTAGCCCCATTCCCTTCTCCTTCTCCGAAAGTAAACACAAAAAGGAATCTGGAAGACCAGCAAGCGGTGTGGTGATTAAGGCTCTGGACTCCCACATAGCCAACTGCAGTTTGACTCCTGGACCTGGTGGCTTGAAACTCATGCCAGGCATATGTGCATGTGTGCCCAAAATCTCAAGAGGACAATGGAGGAGAAAGAATTGTGGCTACCCTCCCTGGATGATTTCTCTCCCTGTCTCTCTGTCTCTCTGTCTTACCAGCAAATGAGAGTGCACTTATAGCAAAAAAAAAAAAAAAAAAAGAAAGAAATTTGAGGGTTCTCCTATTCATTCATAATATTTATGTTTCTAAGAATTATAAAAATAATAAAAGTTGGAACCAACAGATGGTGTAATGGTTATGTCAATGGACTTTCACATAGTCAACTACGATTTGAGTCCCAGACCCAGCGACTTAAAATTCACATTGGGCATGTGTGCGTGTGTGCCCAAAATTCCAAGAGGATGATGGAAGAGAAGGGACTGCACAATGGTCAACCCCCCTGAGTGGTGACTTCTCATTTTCTGTTTCTCTGTCTCACTGGTGAGTGCATGTGCCCTATAGCAAAACTCTTAAAAAAAATAAAAATAATAAAAGTTAATATTTCTTAAGCATTTAAAAATGCCAAGCACTATTCTAATCCATGTATTCCTCAATAACTCTTTATTATAAACTACAATTATCCCTGTTTTACAGATGAAGTGACTGAGGAACTAAAAGTTTAAGTAACTTGTACAAGGTCACAGCTGGTAAATGGAGGAAATCAACATGGCTGTCAACGCGGCAGTCTGAGCTTTGCGAGTGTATTTCTACAGTATATATACACTCCCTGCCATGGTTGAAATGTGTTCCCCAAAATTTTTGTGTTGGAAAAAAAATGTTCAATTGTCCAAAGGCATGCGTACTCACCAGAGAGAGAGAGAGAGAGAGAAAGCACCCTCCGATGTGTCATAGTCGCACTGCACTTTTTCCTCTATTTCCCCATCCCATCAGGATTTGGGACACACACGCCTGGTATGTTTCTAGAACCAGTCAGTCGTGTGGGCTCCAGCTCCAAATGCACAGAGCTTAACCACTGCCATATGTTGAAAACTTAATCCCCAATGAACCCATGTTGAGAGGTGGGGCATTTAAGAGGTGATTAAGTTATGGAGGATTAGTGTCATTATTGTGGAAGTGGATTTGTTAGAAAAGTGAGCTTGGTCACCTCTTGCATCTCTCTCCCTCTTTCTCTGTCTTCTCTCAGGATCTCCTGCCATGTGAGCCTCCCACTGTGTTGCAATGCAGCAAGAAGACCCTTGCCAGAGGCCAGCACCTTCATATTGGATTCCCTGATCTCCAAAACTGTGAGAAATAAGATTTTTTAATATACGAATTCCCTAACCTGTGATATTCTGTTATAGCAATGTAAAACAGACTAAGACATTCCCTCTCTACTAAAAATAAATATAAACCCAAAATGAACTATATATAAACAAAATACAGTACTGTTTTTTAATTTAATATTTATATACACAGTGTGGTACTACAGGTGTCATTCTGCAACTTGCTTTTTTTTACTCAGCTTTATTTTGGGGGCCTAGCCATACTGATATATAGAAATCTAATTTCCTTCTTCCACTATAGGGCTTTGTTACAATATAAGCTATCTTCTCAAATGGACATTTAGATTACTTCTAATTTCTCAATTACCCATAATGTTGCAACAAATATCCTTGTATTTGTCTTGTGCTCATACGTGATTTTCTCCAGGATTCTTAGAAGTGGAGCAGCTAAAGTCTAGCAGCTAGATCTAAAATATGCTCATTTTAAATTCTGGATATTTCCAAATTTACCCTCAGGAAGTATATTTTTGCTTAGGCTTTCTGAGATCCCCAATGGTTCCTTTCCCACACCCATACTTTCTCACTTCCTCCCACATTGCTTCTGCCTAATTTCAGCTGCTTTCCACAGTCCTTACAAATAGTAGTTCACAGATTATATATATTTTAGTTTTACTGAAAATGGAGTTTGTGGGAGTTTTGTTGTTCTTGTTGCTTTTGTATGATTTCTGGGAAGAGAAGTAGCAAGATGCTAACTCACACACAGTTATACAGGGAGTAGGGATCTCAATTAGAATTGCTTGAAGGTATAAATTATTTGGGGAAAAAACCATGTTTATTTACACATGAGTTTTCCTAGTCATAAACACGGTGTTTCTCTCTTTTCAAAATCAAAGCTGTGTTTATGTGCCTAAAGAACTATTTCTCAGGACCAGCAGGTGGCACGGTGGTTAAGGCGCTGGACACTCTCACATGGCCGACCATGGTTTGAGTCCCAGACCTGGTGGCTTGCTTTCTCACTTTCTCTCTCTCTCTCTCTCTCTCTCTGTGTGTGTGTGTGTGTGTGTGTGTGTGTCTGGTCAAATTAAAATAAATGAATGAATAAACTAAATAAATAAAGAATTATTTTTAAAAAGAAAGAACTATTTCTCATTTCTCCATAAATACCTTACACATATTTTCATTAAATGATTTCCTAGATAATGTGATTATCTGTTGCTAACATGATGTGATTTTTTTTCCAATAGAGTAGAACATGCCAGAAACAGTTCCTAGTCATTATCACATAAGAAAATGCAACCTATAATTCTAAAGGTTCCTTGTTTAGGGAAAAAGCATAGCCAGCTTGATAAACTCTGGGCTAGGATCTTCTGTACATTGCTTAATAATTGTAATAAAATTACAAAAATATAAGAGGGACAATTTCTAGTGTTATAGAGGATAATAGGATGACTACAGTTAGCGACAATATACTGTACATCTCAGAGTAAAAAAGAGAATTTTGAGTTGTACAAAATAATGACAAATGGTTAAGATGATGGGTATACTAATTACTCTGATTTAATCACTACATATTGTATTCTTGAACTGAAAAATCACATGTACCCTGTAAGTAAGTATAATTATTTTATATCGACAAAAAAATACAAATCAGTGGGAAAAAATAGTGATAATGAGGTATCATTTTTTAAGGGTAAACCTTTTAATTTGTTTTGTTTTTATGTTTATTTATTCATTTATCTATCTACTATTTGTTGTGATTTTCAAGTTGCCAGGTCCAGTATTCAAACCACAGTCAGCCATGTGGGAATCCAGCACCTTAACTACCAAGCCACCTACTGGTCCAAGGGCAAAGCTTCTAAAGTTTGCCTTTAGTATTCTATTTATTGAAACTGGTAGATCCTCTTTATTAAGTTTCTAAAGTTTCCTTTTGCTCCCAGTTTTTTTGGAGTTTATATGAAGAATGAGCACTGAATGTTTTCCAGTACTTTTCCTGCATCCAGTGAAGCATTTACCTTATATTTTCTGTTAAAATTGTAAATTATGGGGCCAGCCCATGGCATGGTGGTCAGATGACTGGGTCCCACATGGCCAACTGTATGGTTTGAGTCCTGGAACTGGCAGCTTGAAAAACATGTCAGGCACAAGTGTGTGTATATCCAAAATCCTGAAAGAAGGGAGAAATGGAGAAGGAATTGCGGGGGGGGGGGTGCTTTCTTGCTCTCTCTCTCTCTCTCTCTCTCTCTCTCTCTCTTCATTTGTCTCTCTCCTGTGAATGCATGCTAATTGGCAAAAATTAAAACAAATTTTTTAAAAATCATAAATTACATTGATTGACTGTCTGCTACTATAACGAACTGGAATTTCTTTGATAACCCACTTGAAAATAAGTCACCCTTTTTAAATACAGTAAGATTTGATTGTGTTTTACATGATTCTTCACATGTAAATTGGCCTGCAATTTTTCTTCCTAGTATTGTCCTTTTTTGGTTTTTAAATCAAGGTTACACTAGCCTCATAAAATGAAGAAATTAAATTTTATTCTCTCTCAAATTCTGCATAAAACAGAGTTTGGTTCTTTCTTAAGCAAGTGGTAAATTTAACTAAAACTATTTAAGCCTGATGCCTTAAAAATAATTAATTTGGGAGGGGTCTTATCAGGTGGCATGGTGGTTAAGGTGTTAGAAGTCACATGGATGACTGTGCAGTTCAAGCCTCAGACCTGGTAGCTTGAAAAACTTGCCAGGTATGTGTGCGTGAGTGCCCAAATCCTTAAAGGAGAATGGGGAAGGGATTGAGGAGTGGTCATCCCTTTGAGGGGAGGGGTGATTTCTCACTTTCCTTCTTTGTCTGTCTCTCTCTCTGGTGTGCACACACTCCCATGGCAAAAAAAAAAGTTTTTCTTTTCTTTTCTTTTTTTTTTTGGTTTTAGTATAGGGTGCATGTGTTTGCCTCAAACTGCACAGTGGGCCACGTGGGATCCAGTCACCTGAACCATCATGCCACCTGGCTGGCCCTATTATTTTTTTTTTTCTTACTATATTTTATTTATTTATTCTATGGTTGAGGGACATCTGGGCTGTTTCCAGTCAGGAGTTATAAACAGCACTGCTTTGAGTACATTTGAAAATGTCTTTTGGTGAATACATAGCATTTCTGTTGGTAGAATCATGTACTCACTTTTCTTTCCCATGTACCTAGGAATAAAATTTCTGGGGCATGACGAGAGTACATTATAAGAATGAGTTTGCCCAATTTTACAATATCCTATGAGATAGATACTTATGTATGAAAATGTCTTCATTTCATCTTCACTTCTGAGTAATAGTCTGGCAGGTAAAATAATTCTGGGTTTGCAGTAATTTTCCCATTGCACCTGAAAGATAATACTACAAAAGGTCATTTTGCTTTTCCCCCTTTGTGGGTAATCTGACTATTCTAATAACTTTTGCAATTTTTCTTTGTTCTTATATTAGTAGGTGTAAATTTTTTAAGTTTATCTTGCTTAGTACTCACATTTCTCTTTGGTTCTGGGAAATTCTCAGTCATTACCTCTCCTGGCATGATTTCTCGACCAGTCTTGTTATACTCAATTTCTGGAGCCTATAAACCTATTCCCTATGGCTCCTCTTTTCTTTTGTCTTGTTCTGCCTCTGTAGGCTCATTCTGGAATAGATCTTAATTTAATGTCACTTCGCTAATTTGCTCTCCAGCTCTGTCTGTTCTAGTACTGAGCTCATGTCAGTTCAAACTTTATAGTTTTCCTCCTTGGTGATTCCAAGTGGTTCTTTTTCATGGCTCCTATTCTTGCTTCCAGTGTTGCTATGTCCCCCTTGTCTCTTTGGGGACAGAAAAAGCACTTCCTGAGTCCTTTTCAGATTGCTCCATCTGCTCTGTTTGCTCAGAAATGTATCTCTTCTTTTTCTTGAGTTTTTTGGAGGTCTCTTCCGGTATCCACGTTTTTTGGGTGCTCCATGGGTTTGGGGTTGAAACCAGCTGCAGAGCTCTCTCCTAAGCACCCTGACAGTAGCACTCAAACCAGCAAGGGGGGGGGGGTAGGCTTCACCCTGACCTCACTCTTTTCCTTTTTTAATTTGCAGAGGGCACCTGTACTCATTAGACACTGAGAAAGAGAGGGAGAAAGAGAAAGAAAGAAAGGGAATGCAAGAATGCATCCCCAACGGGGCACAGTCACACTGCACTTCCTTCTCTTCTAGCTCTTCTTCTCTTCAGGATTCGGGAAAATATGCCCAGTGTGTTCTCAAGCCACCTGAGTAGGACTTGAACTACATCATGGGCCATGTGGGATCCAGCTGACTTAACCATCACACCACAGACCGGCCTCCTGACTTCATTCTTTACAGTGCTGCTCAACACCATAGGCTAAGGAATCCAAGGGACCAAGCCCATCTGGAGCTGCTCCCACCCTCAGAGGCCCTGCACATCCTCACAGCAGTGCCCCAGTGCCTGCCTCCAAAGTCTGCATGGGCTTCTTCCTGGGGTTGGACTTCTGAGGGTACATGATAGGCTGCTGTGTGTTCCCCCATAAGTCCGAGGGATGGCCAGATGGCAGCTGTGTGTAGGAACACGTGCACTGAGGCTGAGAATGTGAGCCGGGCAATCACATGCATGCATGGCAGTCTCCTCATGGAGCAGAAGGCAGCGGGCTGGGAGGGAAAGGACAGGCCACAAGCAGATGTGTCCCTGGCTGCCACCTCCCAGCCTGGAATGCTGGGCAGCCCAAGAACTCTAACTTTAAACTGGTCCTTTCAATTTGTTATGAAGATATACTCGTGGAAAAGAATGTATTTTAAAATATCTAAACATAGGGTGTGTGGGCCTCCTTTTGAGTGCCAGCCCAGGGCCCAAGGCCCCACAAGTGGGAGGAGTAGGCCTACCTTACAGAAGTCCTCAATGACGGTTCAACCTTAGCTGCCCAGGGCTGGGCACCAGGTTAGGTATCTTCTGGTGAAGCGTTTCTGAGTCCCTGCATGGCCCTGGACCTCTGCAGCCCCACGCTAAGCCCCTGTCACACCAAGAGCTAAGCCCACAGCCGGAGGCAGGAGCGCCTGAATCAGCCTGGCCTAGAATCTCAATGGCAAGCCCGTCTTCATCCCCACCCATGTGCTGGGGAAAGGCTCTGGCCCCTCCAGTTCAGGCAGGTCATGTGGATCTGGCTCCCCATCTCTCACAGCCCTGCTCACCATCAAAGTTCCTGACTGTTTCTGTTCGGAAGAAATCTCCGGTTCTACACTGTGAATATTTTCTCCCTCGTTTTTAAGTGTGGCTACATGCTTATTCATTCTTTTTCTTATAGCTCTTATCTGTGCAGAGCAGAAGGGGAAGTTGTCAGTGAATTTTTAATCAGTCATCTAGGCCTAGAGTGCTTTAAAGTGTGGGTGTTAAGAATAGTCTCGGGACCAGCAGATGGCATAGAGGTTACATCACTGGAGCCCCACGTGGCCGACCATGGTTCGATTCATGGATACAGTGACTTGAAACTCATGCCAGGTGCATGTGCGTGTGTGTTCAGGATCCCAGGAGAAAAATGGAGAAGGAACTGCAGTGTGGCCATCCCCCTTAAGGGATGATTTCTCACTTTTCTCTCATTGTCTCTGTCTTTCTCTCTCTCTGGAGAGCACATGCACCCTAAGGCAAAAACCTCAAAAAAAAAAAAAAAAAAAGGACCAGCAGGTGGCATAATGGTTATGTCACTGGACTCCCACATAGTCGACCATGGTTCAAGTCCCCCAGACCTGGCAGCTTAATACTCACGCCAGGCACGTGTGCCCATTCATGCCCAAAATCCCGAGAGAAGAATGAAGGAAAAGGGATTGTACATGGCCATCCCCCTGGGGGCTAATTTCCCACTTTCTGTCTCTCTGTCTTTCTCTGTCTCTCTGACAAGTGCACACACCCTATAGCAAAAATCTCTTAAAAAAAAAAAAAAAGAAGAAGAAAGAATAGTCTAGGGTCAGCAAGTGGCATGATGGTTAAGACACTAGACTTCCCCACCCGGTTCGAGTCCCAGGCATGGTAACTTGCTTTCTCACTTTCCCTCTCTCTTTTTCTGTCTCTCTCTGCTAACTATGAGTACCCTATAGCAAATTTTAAAATAGTAATAATGATAAATAAAATAAAATAAATAATTTTTTTAAAAAAGGATACTTAGTCTGGATTCATAAAGTGAACCAGGAAATGAGAAGCAAACCTAGAGCTGACATGTGAACCACCGTTACTGCCTGGGCTGCATACGTGATCACAGCTAGCTTTCACAATGGTGAAATAAAAGTACTCTCATTTTAATAGACGTCATCACGGTGTGCAGCTCTCTCCATGGCCTTGGAGCAGCTGGTTAACTTCTCTGGTTCTCAGTTTTCCCAGATACAGTCAAATGAGTAAGATAAGCTAATTTCTAATCATTTCTCTTATTTTAGGAGAGATTTTTGCTATAGGGCATGTGTGCTATAGCAACAGAGAGAAACAGAAAGCAAGAAATCACCCTCCAGGGGGAATGGCCATGCCACAATCCTTTCTCCTCCATTCTCCTCTCAGGATCTTGGGCATGCACACACATGAACCCGGCATGAGTTTTAAGACTCCAGGTCTGGGACTCAAACCACGGTCTATGTGAGAGCCCAACAACATAACCACTGTGCCATATGCTGTTCCCTAATTTCTAATAATTTCTAAAGGCACCTTCTCTTCTTGGTTTGTATAGGCCTATACCAGATTTTATTAAATTCTGAGAGTGAATTTCTGAACCTGAAGGCTATCTATCATTTTGGAGATAGTATCAAAAGAGAACATCCAAGGACCAGCAGATGGCTAGCAGTTTAAAATTCACACCAGGCGCATGTGCATGTGTGCCCAAAATCCTGAGAGGAGAATGAAATAGAAGGGATTGCAGCGTGGCCATCCGCCCTGGGAGGTGATTTCTCACTTCCTGTCTCTCTGGTGAGTACACATGCCCTATAGCAAAAATCTCTCAAAAAAAAAAAAAAAAAAAAAAAAAAAAAACATCCAAACCATCCAATCAAATATGTAAAAAAAGGATGATAAGCTGTAAGACATTTTGGCAAAGTAATATAATATTATTACATATACAGGAATGTGAATCATTATCGTACACTCAAAAACAAAGTTTATGTGTAAAGAACTATAATTGCTCAATGAAAAGGAGTTGATTCACTGGAAAGAACAAGTGAGAGGAGAGAGGCAAGTAGCCACAGTATTAAGCTAAAATACTGAGTTGTTGGAAAAGTCATGACGTATTTTTCTGTTTTTTGATGCAAAAATGCATCATGACTTTTCCAGCGACCCAGTATAACATCAGCTTCAGAGACAGGCACAATAGAGCTATTTACAATAAAGAGAAAGTAACTCTATTTCAGTGAACAAAAGTAGCAGAAAAACTTTAAGTCTGTGAAGTTGCTGTACTGAGCAAGACATTTCAATAGCAACACTTGAAACCATGGTTGTCTGTGTGTGCGTTACCACTCGGCTGCACGCAGTTAGTACTGTCGCCCGCAAATATTCAACAGAATGACCCACTCACCCCAGGTGAGAGTGGCCAAGGTCAAGAGCTCAGGGATGGAGTCCTGACGCACGACGTATTCGGGCGAGTACGGATCTGTCTGAACATCAGCATCCCGATAGTCGGTCTGGGTACCCACGGTACACTTTGAAGGTATGGGTGGACACTTAGTAGAAGCATGAGGAAAACTGTATGGTTCTGTCCTAAAAGGGGGAAATTAGTTTAAAAATTGAAATCTGATATGATCACTTAAAGTACTACATAAGCAAGTAGAAATAAATCCTTGAGTTCCCCTTTTAAATGTTGACAGGCAGGGACCAGCAGATGGCATAATAGTTATGTGGCTGGACTCCCACGTAGTGGACCATGGTTCGAGTTTTAGACCCAGAGACGTAAAACTCAGGCCAGGTGCATGTGTGTGTGAGCCCAAGATCCCAAAAGGAGAATGGAGAACAAGGGATGGAGGTGTGGCCGTCCCCTGGGGGGTGATTTCTCGCTTTCTGTCTCTCCAACAAGTGCAAGTGCCCTATAGCAAAAAAAAAAAAAAAAAAAAAAAAAAAAAAAAAAAAAAAAAAAAAAAAAAAAAAAACTCTTTAAAAAGAAAATAAACCTTGACAGGCACAAAGTTATGTGACCAATGTAACCAATGTAACCAGGAATATGCCAGAAAATCTTGAGAGAATTACTTTGTTATTTTCACTTCTGCCCAAAAACTGAGTACAAATACGTCAGTCTACTCACAGAAGTGCCTATTTTTCTGTGTCACGGGGCAAGGCTGCAGTATGGAGCCACAGAAGTGGATTCCACAATAGAAGACTGTATGGCACTTATGGGCCTGTTCAGGACTGCCGCCTTTCCTGGTCTCCCTCCTCTGTGCTTTCAGTCACACACCCACTTACACTCAGCTGTTTCCCTCCAGAAATACAGGAGCAGAGAAAAAGATGGTTTCTGTTAAAAGGGAGGGAGGAAGGCAAGATCTTTCTGGATAGATGCCTCATTAAGTAATGCTGGGATAATTCAGTAAACAAGTGGGAAATTTACCTCAATCCTTACACAGAAATTAATTCCACATTTTTAAACATAAAGTTATACAGCATATAGATTTTATTTTTTTTTCCTTTAGAGAATTATTTGTTTATTTAATTCCATTTGTTATTATTACTATTTTTTTAATTTGACCAGACAGAGAGAGAGAGAGAAAGGGAAAGCGAGAGAGCAAGCCACCAGGTGCAGGACTTGAACCACGATTGGCCATGTGGGAATCCAGGGCCTTTAACCACCACACCACCTGCCAGACCCAAGTTCTCTGAATTTTTTTAACTTTCTGTATTACTTTTAAAATAAGAGAGAGGGACCAGCAGTTAGTGTAATGGCTATGTTGCTGGACTTTTCCATACGTTTATTTATTTATTAGGGGAGAGAGAGTTCCCTTTCAGGGTCTTGCCATGTCCTGATCCTCCTCCCAGCCTTCCAGCCAGCCCGGCACACCCATGGGCACATCCTGTATGTTCACATCGACCAAGGATCTGAGCCCTGGACCTGTCCTTACGGCTCCAGTTAGCACGCAGTGGCACCCTACTACCTGAGCCACCGTGGCTGGGCCTCGCTCCAGATCTTTTACATATTTAATGAAAAATTAAGACTATAAAAGTACTAACAGGAAGCATAAGTAAATAAGTATATCATCCTTGAGTGAAGGTCTTCTTAAGCATGACTCAAAAGCTAGAAACTGCAAAAAGAAAACGATCAATAGAATTGAGGAAAATTTTCAACTTCTGTATCTCAAAATATCACAAACAAATTTAGAAGTGAATGGCGAACTTGGAATTAGGTTTTGCAACATATATGATAAAAAGTTGAATAGTCTTTCTATATAAAAAGCCCTCGTAAATCAATATAACAGTTGAATGCCCCACACAAAATTGGCAAAAGACAGTTGATAAAACAAAAATTAAAAACGTGGGGGCCAGCAGTGGTATGATGGTTAAGGTGCTGGACTCCTACATGGCCAACCATGGTTCAAGTCCTGGACCTAGTGGCTTGAACATCATACAGGGCATGCATGCAGGTGTGCCCAAAAATCCCAAGAGGAAAATGGAGAAGAAGGGACTGCAGTGTGGCCATCCCCCTTCTCATGTTCCCTCTCTCTGTCTCTCTGTCTGGCCAGTGCACATGTCCTATAGCAAAAACATAAAAAAAAAATTTTTAAACTATGAAAATATAATAAATAGAGCTAATAAACAATAGAATGCAAATTAAAATATCAAGATATATTTTATGATATTTTATCAAGAAAGCAAAGAATTAAAAAATTGAAAATATTTAGCATTGATGAAGTTGTGACAAAACATTCTGATAAACTGTTGCTGGAAATAAAAATAGATACAACTGACAGATAATTTATCAATATATATTAAACACTTGTACTACCCTTTGCCCCAGCAATTATTCTCCTAGGAATCTACTCTAGGAAATTCTTGAACAAATATGTGAAGTTATATATGCAAATATGTTCATAAAGTCTCATTTATAAGAATAAAAAATTTGAAACTTAAATGATCACCATCAATATAAGAACTATTTTTTAAAAAATAGCACACTCAAAATGGAATATAGTGATTGAAAGTAATGCTGTAATAATATTTATGAACAATCAAAAATGTCCATGATTCATTGTAAAAGAGGGAGAACAGGGCACTATTAAGCAGTGTGGATGGTAGGAGTCCAGTTTCTGTAGTTTTCACACGGTGACACCACATTACCTGTGCTGTGGTTTTATGTGCTGTATTTTAATGTATAGAAAAATGCATAGACAGATATATGATAAAACAATAATAATATATAATTATTTCTGGATAATAGAATTACAGAGAGAATTTTTTTCATCTTTTTAATTCTCTGAATTTTCCTTTTTTTCTTTTTAGAGAATTATTTATTTATTTAATTCCATTTGCTATTATTACTATTTTTTTTTAATTTGACCAGACAGAAAGAGAGAGAAAGGGAAAGCAAGAGAGCAAGCCTCCAGGTGTGGGACTTGAACCACGATTGGCCATGTGGGAATCCAGTACCTTTAACCACCACGCCACCTGCCAGACCCAAGTTCTCTGAATTTTTTAACTTTCTATATTACTTTTAAAATAAGAGAGAGGAACCAGCAGTTGGCATAATGGCTATGTCAAAGGACTCCCATGTACTTGACCACGGTTCAAGTCCTGGACCCAGAGGCTTAAATTCACGCCAGGCATGTGTGCGTGCGTGCCCAAGATCCTAAGAGGAGAATGGAGAAGAAGAGATTGCGGCGTGGCCATCCCCCCGGGGCGGGGGGTGATTTCTCCCTTTCTGTCTCTCTGTCTCTCTCTGTCTTCCTGGCAAGCGCATGCGCCCTATAGCGAAAACCTCTCAAAAAAAAAAAGAGAGAGAGAGAGAGAGAAACAGTCATTTAATAGCCATTTCATTTAAAATAATATGTTTTGTTTTACTTGGTAGAACTAGTTATATTACATAAATAATAAATAACTAAATACAATGGCAAAAACAAAGAGTTTTTCCATCTCAAAAAATAAGGGAGGTGCTTCTATGTGAGCACAGCACACACAGAAGGACATCAAAAAGTTCACAGAAAAATGGAATTCGTTTTTGGTGCAAAAAAATTCTTTGAAATCCACACATAGTTTTTTTCATAACAGGCATTTTTCCATAAACTCCCCTTCATATATGCAATTTAGCTCTCAGAAAAATCCGTTTCAAGCCAGTTAGCAAGAAACACCTATTTGGAGATTTAACTATGATGGAACAAGTACTTTAAATTGTTTTGATACTGGAGTCTGATTGGTATTGAAATCACTTTTTTGGCAGTTGCTATAAATTTCTAACATGTAGAATATAAGATTTCTTATGTTTTCAGAAGGTAATATTCTACTACAAAATCCTAGTTGAGGGGCCAGTTCCTTAGCACAGTAAGGAAGCCAGATCCCACATGGGTGACCAGCTTGAGAAACACTCTGGGCATACGTAAGTGTGGGTGCAAGGTCCTGATGAGATGCAGTATTAGGGGAAAAAGGATAGTGGTGTGACCAGGCCCTTGAGGAAGGTGCTTTCTCTCTCTCTCTCTCTCTCTCTCTCTCTCTCTCTCTCTCTCAGGCATGCCCTCTGGTATTAGGGGGGAAAAATTCTAATTGAGGAAATAACCTCAAATCGGTTTTGTATCATCCCAGGTCACATGAAATTGTATTATACTGGTTTGTCAGAAGTCATTACGCATTTTTTTGATGCAAAAATGCATCATAACTCTTCTGACAACCAACATTATCACACCGTTAGCTTGAATCAAAAGAACAGATTATTGTTTTTCCAAATTAAATATAATAATTACAGATTTGAACCATGTGATCACATGTACTTAGAGTATGATAAGGCCTCATAAATACTTGTGCCAAGCTTTCTGGTGGCTTAGTACTTATTAGGTGGCTCAGATAAAAGGGTGCAAAAGAGGAATGTGACTTTGACAGAACTCCCACGGCTATGTGACGGGGCCATGCAGACAACACAAGCTGGTAAAGAGGCTGCCTCCCATGCCTAAGGCAAGGCCTGGGCTGGGAAGAAACTGTGAGGCAAGGCCGGCAGTTTACAAGCTTTAAAACTCCATTGTGTCACTGTACTGGCCTGCACTCAATTTCTCTGCCGTGAGCTTTACTGTTATTACGGTACCCTGCAAGGGTAAAATAACACTCCCAACCTTACTGCAACTTTACAGTAAAGCCAATTAGTGATCCTGTAGGAATGTGGTTTCCTAAGACAGCGGCATGAGGATCAACAAACTTGAGACAGACTCCCCCACCTGCCTGTTTTAAGCCAAAATTAGCATATGTTAGGTTAAGTTAGTATAAGCCAAGTTTGCGTTAGTAGCATATATAGACTAAGTTAGTTTAAGGCTAATTGTACGTAAATACCCCTTGTTAAAGCTACAGGCCAAAGTAGTTAACTTACATTAGGCCAAGTTAGCACATCCATCACCGTGACAGGGACTCAAAGATAAAGCACAAGAATTCACCGATTAACAGACAAAGAATTCAGCGAATAAAATACAGGGACCGTGGGTTAATAGAGGAAGGACAGATCTGGCTAACAATGACAGAATAAACAAACCTGAAGGCTCCAGGGGGAAGAGTAACTATCTTAGCTGGAAGTTCTTACCTGGTTCAGGCAAGCAACAGATAGTCCCTAACTACAGTTTCTCCCCTGTGTGCTGTTAACTATGAAAAACCGCTAATAAAACATCCTGTGTTGTCTCCTGAGCTACAAGACCCTCTCACCTGGAAAGGCCCTGTCTGGTAATCAAGATTTAAGAAGAAAATGCACCAGACAAATAGACTCCTTCATCCTGAGAACTGTAATTGATTATACCTAATCAAACAAGACAGACATCATGTTTTATGATCATTGTTCCTGTACTTTGAATACCCCGTTTCGTAGAGTAAATCTTTTGTTTCCCCCTCACCCCTCCTACTCCTGTAAGACATCCCTCAATAAATATGTGTGTTTAGTAGCCGCTAATGCTGCAGTCTGGAGCTGGCTCTGGCTGTAGCCGGCTGAGAACATGCTAAGGAGCATTGAGGTTTCAGCCTGATTCTGTTCACCCATGTTGCCTTCCTGTGTACGAGTCTCAACCCACCCCGGCTGGAGCAGGGCTTCCGCAGCTATGTAAAACACAGTTTCCAAACTTAGTTTCTCCAACCGTTTCTTTCCAGTCTCCATTGATTTTAGGGGAGAGTAAGAGATGACAAAGAGCAAGAGTCTCTTTTCCATCTCCTCCCCAACCTTGATCAGGACCCAACCCCAGAAAACCCCCACATCTGCCTCCTGTGTGTGTTGACCTCAGCCGTGTCCTGGCTCAGTCCTCAGACCACAACCTCCGGCTTCCGCGTGTCCTCACACGCCATGTTGCTCTAGCCCCTGTCCAGGCCCTTCCTCCCGCACATAGCCCACGCCAGGAGCTTACACCAGCTGCCCCACCCCAAGTCTTCTGGATTTCTCTCCTGGCCTCAACAAAGAGGGGCCTCAGAAACCTAGCAAATTCTGTTCTGTTATCATGAACCTTATATTAGAGAAGAAGAGAAATGCAATGGTTCCAGAACACCATGGATCTATGGACTCTGAGTGAATGAGTGAATGCGTGCTCAGCAAATGTGGCCTTCCTGCATGCAAACAACAGGAAGCCATTAAATAGGTGTGTGATCTTGATAAATGTATTTTTCCAGATTCCAAGGTGTTCTGTCTAGCCCCTGGTATCATTTAGTCTTACCCCCTAATCAATACCCAAACCAGCATGTTCTGGAAATCTCCCTATTTTTCTAATTTTCGAAAAAACAACTTTCTCTAAAAAGTAACTTTCCTTCCTCCTTTGCCCTAATAAATACAGAGGACGAGAGAGGCTTAGCAGGCACTACCTGGTACAGCCTCTTCCTCTCGACTCAGATTTCTGTGTCTTGAACAGTTATTCCGTGTGCGCTTCAAGTGACTCTCGGGCGGCCAGAAGAGTCACAACCCCATAATATGAAGGTTTTAAAGTATTAACTTCTTTTTTTTTTTTTCTTGAAGAGGTTTCTTTTTTTTTTTTTTTTTTTTGGAGAGGTTTTTGCTATAGGGCGCGTGCGCTCACCAGATAGACAGAGAGAGACAGAAAGCGAGAAATCACCCCCCAGGGGGAATGGTCACGCCGCAATCCCTCTCCTCCATTCTCCTCTCAGGATCTTGGGCACACACGCCTGGTGTGAGTTTCAAGCCACCAGGTCTGGGATGCGAACCCTGGTCGACTACATGGGAGTCCAGCGACATAGCCATTATGCTAACTGCTGGTCCCAAGTATTACCTTTTTATCCTCTTAGCCAAGAAGCTTATACAGCATGGAAAGTAAAGACTCCTGCAGCTAGCCATGAAGAATGTGGCTGGAGAAGGCCAGCGGGTCCCCAGACACTCCTCCCTGCTGACACAAGGTGGCATTATCCTCACTGCTCAGAAATTCAGACCTGCCAGAATTAAGACCAACTTCACTCAGGGATGCTGATTCGTTCCCCAACACCTAAGAGACACGGAGGATCTAGGATGCCGGATGTCATGGTTTAGCTCTGACCGGGAATCTCTCTCCCTTACGTCACGGTTATTTAGGAGGGAATTGGGGAGGCACAGGGCTCATACCAGGAGGTGTCGGAACACCCCAGTTTAACGTTTAGACCTGAGGTGATTATGACCTGCAAACAGGAGATATGGTGAGCCTGCCCAGAAGAATTACAGAGAGATCCAGAGCGATCCACTCATCTCGTAGCTCCTGCTTTGCTCATAAGAAGCATGTCATAGAGTGCAAGGGGACTTGGACTGGGGAGAAATGTTCACATATTGAAATGTTCACTTTCTAAGCTAAACAATGTGATTTAATGTATATAAATAAATTAATTAATACAAAAATTGCAAGGGGACTTCAAAAAGTTTGTGGAAAATGGAATTAAAGTCCAACTTTATTTTGGTAAAATTTTTTTTTTTTAATTCATAGAGTTGGGAGCCAGTAGGTGGTGTGATGGTTAAGCACTGGACTCCCTCATGTTCAACCACAGTTTGAGTCCCAGACCTGGTGGCTTGCTTCTCACTTTTCCTCTCTCTCTTTCTCTGGCAAGTGCAGATGTCATATAAGAAATTTTAAAATAATAATAATAATAATTCATGCAGTTCATTCATAATACCCATTTCCGTGAGCTTTCTGAAGACACCCCCGGCCTCACATAAGCCTGCAGCTATCTGGGCCCTTTCCACCCTCTGCCTTCCACCACGTAAGAATACAATGTTCGCCCATTCTGCCCTGTGAGGACACTACGGGAAGGCCCTCACCGGACAATGAATGCCAGCGTCTTGATTGTGGACACTCAGGCTCTAGAGCTATGAGAAATAAATTCCTAACATTTATAAATTTCCCTACTTTTTGATACTTTATTATAGCAACACATATGGACTAAGCCAATGACTCATGGTAAGAAACACCTTTTAGGGGCCAGCAGGGGTGTGGAGGTTAAAGTGCTGGGTCTGACATGGCTGACTCTGCAGTTTGAGTCCTGGACCCAGTGGTTTGAAAATCACACCAAGTACATGTACATGCATGCCCAAGATCCCAAGAGGAGAATAGAGGAGAAGGAATTGCAGAGTGACCATCCCTCCCGGGGCAGTGATTTCTCAGTTTCTCTCTCCATCTCTCTCTTTCTCTCCCTCTGTGTCTGGTAAGTGCATATACCCTATAGCAAAAAAAAAAAAAAAAAAAAAAAAAAAAAACTTGAAAAAAGAAAGAAGAACCTTTTATATTATTATTCATTATATAAATATATGTATTTATCTATCTGAAGCAAAAGTTGTAAACATAAAACAGAGCCAGCCTGGGAGGTTGCAAGAGCTGGATCCCATATGGCTGACCATAGCTCAGATCTTAGACTCACAGCCTGAAAAACACATGGAGAAGATGAAGAAATAGAACAGCAGGGGTTGCGGCATGACCATGCCCCATTGGTGGGTGCTTTCTCCCTTTCTCTCCCTCTCTCTCTACCTCGCTCTGGAAAGTACACACACCCGTGGGCAATTTAAATAAATAAATAAAACTTTTTAAATAAACATAAAATTACTTACGGTCAACATACTTGAAGCTTCAGCTATTTTCTATTGTTACATTTTTTTCAAAATGCTGCCCATGCTTCAAAATGATCCATTTACAAATGACTTGTGATCCACAGTTTGAATAATACTGACTTAGACAACTATCTTCTCTAAGCAAATATGGAAGCAAACAGATAAACTAAAACAAAAGTTTTAAAATAAAGGTTACTTACTTGGTTACAGCAAAAATGACGTTGAACGGCATCTGTTGATGAAATGGAAGGAAAGGCCTGAGAGGAAAGGAAGACAGGAGGGTGAGGCTCTGGCACTAAGCGTTCTCTAAGCTGCCTTCCAACTCTGGTATTTGCCTCTTTAAATCAAAACACTTGCAGATCCCAAATACCAGGAATGCTCAAACTCTGGCTTCAGCCAGCCCTTAGTTCCCAGCAACTTCTCAAGTTCCCCGAGATGTTGTGAAGCTCTCAATAACTTAATTAAAGCTTCTCCCCAAAAGTCCAGGAATTAAGTATAATAAAGAGTTTAACAGTTCTCTGAAAAAATCAGTATACAAATTTTCCGTGAGAACAATGCTCATTAATAATCATGTGGATTAGAAATTTATTTTCTCAAAGAAGTTTACACAGATGTGGTATCCAAACTGCTTTTCTAAGAAAGACATCTAGGGAATCCCTGTCTTCTTTTCATTAGACCTGTCTATACGTTATCACATGAGTATTAATCACAAATGACATAAAGTAAATCTTTTGACCTTGTTGGCTTTGGCAACATTCATATAAAGAGAGCAAATATCATCCATTTGCACACTTTCAATGATTATCATGGCACCAGCAGATGGCATAATGGTTATGTCACTGGACTCCAACACAGTCAACCACAGTTCGTATCCCAGACCCGGTGGCTTAAACCTCATACCAGGTGTGTGTGCATGTGTGCCCAAGATCCCCAGAGGAGAATGAGGAAAGGATTGCAATGTGGCCATCCCCCCAGGGGATAATTTCTCACTTTTTGTCTCTGTCTCTCCAGTGAGCACACATGCCCTATAGCAAAACTCTCTCTTAAAAAAAAAAAAGAAAGGTATGAACAATTTTCCTTGCACCGTGACTTCATACTATCTCTGCTGGACCTCACTTCATTCAGTGACATCATTTTGCTCTCAAATACACATTCTTATTCACAGTCAGTACCTCTGAAGTCAGGCAGGCTTAGCTGGAATCCCAGCTCTGCCACTTGCTAGCTAATGTGACCTTACGCAATCGTGACCTTGAACAATTCATTTCTCTTGTAAGCTCAGGTTCATCAGTGGTTTTTACCAGGGGCTAATATATATTCCGTCAAACACTTCTGTTTTGAAGATTACATGACACACATGTAAAGACCTTAAAATGGTGCGCTGTATGCACTTAAAGAAATGATAGCTGCTGTAATTATCATAAAGAAATTCTCTATTAATACCAGGGCTCATCTACCTGTCGAAATATTTATAGCGATTCTTTCCAGTAACTTCAGGATCCTCATAAACTTCTTTAGGCATCTGAAAAGAAGTGTCAGTTCTAAAATGAAGCAGGAAAACATTATTCAAGTCTAAGATATCACTTCCACGTGTAGTTTCTATTCAGTATTTCTAGGTCTACAAAATAGAGACACAGAGCACCTCATACTGAGAACAGTCTTATGCAATTTGCATCGACAGTCTTAGACTAGATAAGATTACTTCCCCTGAGCCAGGAAACAATCTAGGAAGAGGAAGTGAGAGTTGATAAAGAGAGTAGATTTAAGAAATCCCACATAGAAAAATGCCACGCTTTAAATTAAAAGCATATAATAATAACAAAGTTTTTTAAAGACACTTTTTAATGTTCAGGCTGAAAGACATGTATTGAT
The DNA here is from genome assembly GCA_026018925.1 of Tupaia tana. Lineage (NCBI taxonomy): Eukaryota > Metazoa > Chordata > Mammalia > Scandentia > Tupaiidae > Tupaia > Tupaia tana. The sequence goes on along the minus strand of JAKSZU010000020.1, from coordinate 22,511,313 downwards.
AAACTTACTATGAACTTGTCAGCAAATTAAAAGATAAGCAATTCAAGAGACTTCTCTTTGAAGGTGCTTTGGCTGCAAGTTTCCAAAAAATAGCTTACAGATACCACCAGAAAAAGAGCATTTGTGATTTCTAAAATGGATCAAGGGAACAACAAACTTGGTGACCTCTACCCTTGGTGGCAAATTACCATTTAAGATGCACGTATTCATGTCAGCCTGAGAACATCTTCTAACCAATAAACCCACCTGGTTGCTCTTTAATCAGGCTTCTTTGGGTCAAAGGGGCTTAGGGAGAGAATTTGGTCGAGGTATAATATCACAGCTGTGCATTTTTAAATCATGCACAGTAAGTGAACCATTTTTAAACACAAAGACACGTTCATTTAAAAACAAGAGTATTTGTAGGAGCTGGAGACCCTGACACTTACGCGGCGAGCTGCCGGAGAGCTTCTTGGTGTTTCTCCTCATGTCCCTTCCACTCCCGACTGACGAATGGTGGGATGGGATCTGACTTGCTCCAATACAGACTATATCTTGGATAATGGAACAGGCTACTGAACATGGTTCTAAATTTGGGAACTTTTCTCTAATGTTAGGAAAGATGGTAGAGAGGAAAAGGACAAAATTATACCATGAGCTTTTCTAAAACATTTGAATGATATGGTAAACTGAAGTTTTATTTATTTTATACATGATAGAGTGTGCATGCGTGTACATGAGAGAGAAAGGAAGAGAGAAGCACCCTTGACAGAGTTTTGTCATGCATCCATCCCTTCCCACAGCCTTCTAGCTTGTCAGGATCTTGGCATATGCACAGTAATTAAGAAATTACCCGTGTGGGGGGACCAGCAGTTGGCATAATGGTTATGTCGCTGGACTCCCATGTAGTCAACCGTGGTTCGAGTCCCAGACCCAGTGGCTTGGACTTACGATGGGTGCATGTGCTTGCATGCCCAATATCCTAAGAGGAGAATGGAGGAGAAGGGATTATGGCGTAACTATCCCCCCCCAGGTGGTGATTTCTCGCTTTCTGTCTCTCTGTCTCTTCTGTCTTTCTGGTGAGCACATAAGCCCTGTAGCAAAAACCTCTAAAAAAAAAAAAATGAAAGAAAGAAAGAAAGAAAGAAAGGAAGAAAGAAAGAAATTAATTAATTACTGGTGTGTTTTCTGGCCAACCCTGGAATCTGAACCCATGGTCAGCCAAGTGGCTTCCAGCACTATAACTCAGCTTGCTACCAGCTGTGCCACCAGACTGGGCCTCTATGGTAAATGCTTTTTTTCTTCCCTTTTTTAGTTTGCTATAGAGTGAGTGCACTCACTAGAAACAGCTGGGTGGGAAGGAGGAGAAGCTGAAAATCATCTGGGGAGGGGAGGAATGGTCACAAGGTTATCCCTTCTACTCTGTCCTCCTCTTGGGATTGTGGGTGTGTGCACACGCATGCATGCGCATCCAGTGTTTTTCAAGTCACTGGGTCTGGGACTTGAACCGCATAGTTGGCCATGTGGGATCCAACCACCTTCACCACCACACCACTGGCTGGCCAGAATATCTCTAAATGGATGTTCAGGAAACTGGTGACAATGGTTATTTATGTGGCAGGGGCTAGAGGTAGAATCTATCTCACACTGTGTATGTTTTTATACTGCTTGAATTCTCTTAACACAGGCCGATATTACTTTTCCCACTGAAATTAATTTCTTTATTTATTAACAATCCCTACTCACTGAGTGGATTAATCCTTACAGTGTGCCATATGTATTAAGATGCCTTGACCCCTAGTAACCATGACACAACTAATTCCTGCAGATCCTCAAATCCAGTAGAGATTTCCAGGTGAGTCAGTCTGATCAATGCAGTGAGCCGAAGTAGATGGTTCAGGTTCACTAGGTCGCCTGGGTAGGTGAATTAAGACGTACCATTCTGCTTCGAATCAAGTTGGCTTGGATATTGGCCTGTGCATGATCTTTCTCACTTGACACAATAAACAATGGGTCTGCAAAGTAAATAGTAAAGTAGCGTAAGGAATAGAACGTATCTACCCCTAGGCTGAGAATCACAGCAAAACAATGTGATTTCCTTTTTTTGTTCCTTTTTTTTTTTTGGTTAAGAGTTACTTTATTGGGACCAGCAGTTAGCGTAATGGCTATGTTGCTGAACTCCCATGTAGTCGACCACGGTTCGAGTCCTGGACCTGGTGGCTTGGACTCATGCCATGCACGTGTGCGTGCATGCCCAAGATCCCGAGAGGAGAATGGAGGAGAAGGGATTACGGCATGGCCATCCCCCCTGGGGGATGATTTCTCACTTTCTAGCTCTCTGTCTCTCTCTCTCTGTCTGGCGAGCACACGCGCCCTATAGCTAAAACCTCTCCAAAAATAAATAAATAAATAAATAAATAAATAAATAAATAAATAAATAAATAAAGAGTGCTTCTCTCTCTCTCTCTCTGACATGTATACACATGTGCTCTCCACAATGAGTAAAATAACAAACACTTTAAAAAAAATAAAAAAGAGTTACTTTATTTAACTTGCTTTCTTTATTTTAATTTGACCAGAGAAGGACAGAGTGAGAGAGAGACAAAGGGAAAGTTAGAAAGCAAGTCGCCAGATCTGGGACTTGAACTGCATTCGGCCATATGGGAGTCCAGCGCCCTTAACCACCATGCTACCTGTGGGCCCCAGCAATGTAATTTCTTAACTGCAAAACAAATGAGAAAGGGACCAGCAGTTAGCCTAATGGCTATGTCGCCGGACTCCCATGTAGTCGACCGTGGTTCGCGTCCAGGACCTAGTGGCTTAAAACTCACGCTGGGCGTGTGTGCGTGTGTGCCCAAGATCCCGAGAGGAGAATGGAGGAAGAGGGATTGCGGCTTGGCCATCCCCCCTGGGGGGTGATTTCTCGCTTTCTGTCTCTCTGTCTCTCTCTGTCTTTCTGGTGAGTGCACGTGCACTATGGCAAAACCTCTCCAAAAAAAAAAAAAAAAAAAAAATGAGGGACCAGCAGTTAGCGTAATGGCTATGTCACTGGACTCCCACATAGTCAACCACGGTTCGAGTCCCGAACCAGGTGGCTTAAACTCACGCCGGGCGCGTATGCATGTGTGTCCAAGATCCTGAGAGGAGAATGAAGGAGAGTGATTGCAGCGTGGCCATCCCCTCTGGGGGGTGATTTCTCACTTTCTGTCTCTCTGTCTCTCTCTGTCTGTCTGGCAAGCGCATGTGCCCTATAGCAAAAAACTTCTCCAAAAAAAAAAAAAAATGAGAAAGTGTCAATATTGTGTAACCCTTAGGCAGCTCCCGCTCTTGCCCACGTGACCTTTTTACACCGCCACAGCTGCCAGTGGAAGTCCAGGCAGATGCATTTCTTTTCTGTGTGTTTCAGGCAGCTTATGGAATTGGAATGTACAAAGAAAGCCTAACAAGTTTTCCAGCACAATGCCCTAGCACACTCTCTTCTCTCTGAATACACCTCCTTTTGGGTCTGTGTCAACTGAAAAGTATTTCAAGATGAAGCACCTTGTTTAGAAGCCTGCTCATTTGCAAGTGAAGGAAGCAGTAAACAAGAGCTCTGTCTCCAATGTGGTGCCCTGGAAAGATGCCAACAGCATGACACCTCGGAATTGGTAGACATGATAAGAATATACCTTTTTTTTTCTTCCTCTTCTTCATCTTTTTTCTTTCTTATTTTATTTATTTTTTGTTCTAGAGGACACATGCACTCACCAGAGAGAGACAGATAGGAAGGAAAAGAGAAAGCACCCCTATAGGAAATAACATGCTGTAACCCTTTCTCCAACTGTCCCTCCTTTTGTGATTTTGGGCACACATGCACACATGCATGATGTGTTTTTCAAACCACTGGATCAGGGACTCAAAGCACATGGTCAGCTATGTGGGATCTGATTGCCTTAACTGTGAGTTGGCCTGAAAATGTCATTCTTTAACAAGAGGTTCATAAAATCAGCTATACTCAGAATTTACTCTTACAAATATGTCGATGATGAGACTAAGTTGTTTTTTCAAAGTTCAACAGAAGAGTTCCCTACTGTCATAATTTTTGCTTATTAGGTAGAGTTTTAAAGTGACAAAGAGTATCATGATTGATTTTAACAGCCCTTAAAATCAACCAATTTAACATTAAACTCACAAGCAACCTTCAGATAGACTTGATCTTCCAAGTAGATCAAGTATCCTCTGGGGAAACAAATACCTGATCAGTAGTCTAAATGACTTGGTAACATATATTTATCCATAAAAACTGATAATTTGCTATTTGATTTAGAAATAAATCTCTATTTGGGACCAGCAGTTGGCGTAATGGCTATGTCATTGGATTCCCATGCAGTTGAGCACGGTTCGAGTCCCAGACCTGGTGGCTTAAACTCACACTGGGCACGTGTGTGTGTGTGTGTGTGTGTGTGTGCCCAAGATCCCAAGAGGAGACTGAAGGAGAAGTGATTGCGGCATGGCCATCCCCCCCCGGGGGGGGGGGTGATTTCTTGTTTTCTGTCTGTCTCTTTCTGGCAAGCGCATGCGCCCTATAGCAAAAACCTCTCCAAAGAAATTTTTTTTGTCCAACCAAGATACGACACCACCATACAATTGGTGGTGAACTAGAGGGTCAAAGGTCACTGAGAGTGCCACTCCAGTCCCTGGTAAGAGAAATCTATACACAGGTGGCTTTCTGTCGGATGGAAGAAAAAAAGCATGTGCACAGAAAGGTTGGTGTTGCCAGATAAAATACATGATGTTCAGTTAAATGTGAAGTTCAGAGAAGCAATGAGTCAGTTTTTGACTTAAATATGTTCCAAAAAACACATGAGATAAAAAAAAAAATTTTTTTTTTTGAGAGGTTTTTGCGATAGGGCACGTGGGCTCGCCAGACAGACAGAGAGAGACAGAGAGACAGAAAGCGAGAAATCACCCCCCAGGGGGGATGGCCACGCTGCAATCCCTTCTCTTCCATTCTCCTCTCAGGATCTTGGGCACGCACACACACGCACCCGGCGTGAGTTTTAAGCCACCGGGTCTGGGACTCGAACCGCGGTCGACTACGTGAGAGTCCAGTAACGTAGCCATTATGCTAACTATTGGTCCCAGGAGATAAAAAATTTAAACTAAAATATTGTTTATTAAAATTCATTTAACTATGGGACCAGCAGTTAGCATAATGGCTATGTCGCTGGACTTCCATGTAGTCGACAGCAGTTCAAGTCCTGGACCCAGTGGCTTAATTCACGCCGGGCGCGTGTGCATGCGTGCCCAAGATCCCAAGAGGAGAATGGAGGAGAAGGGATTGCGGTGTGGCCATCCCCCCTTGGGGGTGATTTCTCGCTTTCTGTCTCTCTGTCTCTGTCTGTCTGTCTGGCTGGCGAGCACACGCATCCTATAGCAAAAGCCTCTCCAAAAAAAAAAAAACTCATTTAACTGATCATAGTGTATTTTCATTTGCTAAATGTGGCAACTCTAAGGTGAAAGACCCTAAAGTTCAAGAGAGCAGGCGCGAGCCGGACGGTGGCTCAGTGTAGAACGTGAGGCTCTGAGGCTGATCCATACGGGAAGGTTATAGGTTGGTGCCCGAGGACCTCCCTGAGCATGTGTGCATGTGTGTGCACATGATCCTGGACTGTCTGAAGCTGGGGCTGGATCACAGTGTCAAGACTCTGTTAGGGATGCTCTCTCTCTCTCTGTGTCTCTCTCTCTCTGCCTCTCTCTTGGAAAAAGATGGATGAATAGACTTTAAACCAAAAGAAGAAGAAGAAGAAAAAAAGAGGGAGCATGCATAGCACCTTAGCTCTCACTTTCTCACTCAGATTCTAGAATGCCTAGCGATAACGTGCTACCTGTCTGAATAGCTGAGACTGCTTGTTTTATTGTGGCAATCAAACTTTTATTTGACCCATTCTGAATAGATTTCTGTTCCTTGCAAAAGGACATGGAAACATGTAACAATCTCTCTGCAAAAGAGATGCTTGGGGATAGAAGAAACAATGACCTTAAAAAACTCTTTGCCTCGGGGCCAGCAAGTGGTGTGGTGGTTAAAGGCGCTGGACTCCCCACATGGCCGACTGCGGTTCAAGTCTTGGACCTGGCGGCTTGCTTCCTCACTTCCTCTCTATCACTCTGTCCCTCTCTGGTAAAATTAAAATAAGTAAATAAATAAACTTATTTAAAAAAAAAACAAAACTCTTTGCCTCTCTCTACTGAAGATGTTTGTCCCCATTCCCAAATTCCCTTTGGAAAATAAAAAATAAAATGGTGATGTGTTTATGAGTTAAGTAGGTGTACTTCATTAGATAAAACCAAGAATGAGTAAACACTGGTCGGAATACGTAAGCAATTACACAGCCCCTACTCAGCAAGGGGTACCCCTACAGAGTCTCATTTAAAGGAGACTCCAAAAGTGCTGGTGGCAACGCCACCTGGTTGAGAGCAAGGTTAGGGAAAGAGCTCGAACTCCTGAGGGTAAAATTGGGGAAAATCGTGCTTACACAGAATCCTAACAGTGGAGAACATAACCTAGAAACAAAAGCGAGATAAACTGGCACTTTGGTATGTTTGAGTTTGGAAACGCCTAGACAGTGGGAGAGGAAAGATCATTTCATTGGGCACTTTAAGCATTCTGAACGCGGGAACGTTGAATCAATTTCCAAGTCTGCACATCATTCCATACTTTTCATACTGAAACGTCCGGAGTGGGTTTCAGGGAGACCACTCTGGGCTGAGCAGTTCACCTGGGAGAGGAGCCAGGCGCCCAGCGCGGATCTCGGGGCCACCTTCACCCAACAGGCAAGTGCGGGCGAGCGGTCGGTCCAGAGGCTGGGCCCTGGCTCGCCATGCCCGCGGAAGCCTACCCGACCCTGGAGCAGACAGCCGGGCAGGGGGGTCTGCGGCGGCCCTTACCGTACAGGAAATCATAGGTGCGACTGGAGGAGGTGTGGGCCCCGGCCCGCAGCCTATTACTGCACCGGGGCGGAGACCCCTGCGTCTTGGTCCGGGGCTCCTCGACGGTCACTACGTGGCTCATGGTGCCGTCTCTGTCCTCCGGCCTGCGGGGGACCGGCGGGGAAGCCCGGCTGCTGTGTGCACCGTAGCTATGGTAACCTCGGCCGGCTCCCGCGGGCGGGGGAGGGGAAGGGGGCGGGGTGAAGGGAGGCGGGGCTCGGATGAGGGGCGGGGCGGGCGAGCTTGCGGATAAAGGGTGGGGAGAGCCGCGGGAGGGAGAGGGCCTGAGGAGCAGGGCGCCGGGAGGGGTGGGGAAGAGAGAGAACCGAGTACTGGGAAGGAAGGGTGGGCGTGGGAGGGGCAGGAGAGAGTCGGGGAGGTGAAGGGGAGAACCAGAGGAAGGGGCGTGCGTTGGCGGGAGGAGGTCAGGCTTGGGCTGGGACTGCTGAGACCGGGCCTGAAGCCTTCAGCCCCCACTCAGGGTCAACGCTGGCCGTCGGGGTGGGGAGATTGCGGGGACTCCCCTTCAGAAATCTCTCATCTGCCGGTTACACCCGCAGCCTCTTTCGGAAATCTCTAGGAAATGTCAGAACCTTCAAGGATAAAAAGAAAGAACCTTCTAGAATAGTTGGGTGCTTTCATTTCGGAAAGTCCCTTTGCACGGGGGTGGGGGGTGTTTGTCCTGAGAGCTGAGGAACCCAAGCTCCTAGTTGTTGGTCCTTGGCACACAGTGAGCTTGCATTTAGGGTGGGCTGGGAAATCCGTAATGCGGATCCATGGACTGCTTGCCCCTTACTGAGCCTGAGCCTTGGGATGTTGGACTAAGTGATGGTGATGTGGTGGAGGCACTGGCTCTGGTTTTAAAAATGGTGATGAAAAATTTCATACCTAGGCAAAAGCGAGTCTACTTTCAGTAATGTTCCCCTCACTCAAGACTCTGTTCATCTGTGAACATTTTGCTCACATAGGTTCATCTCCCGTGACACACACGCAGAAGCTTGTTTTTTTTTTTAAAGAATTATTTAATTTTCTTTATTCATTCATATATTTTAATTTGATCAGAGAGAGAGACACACAGAGAGAGAGAGAGAGAGGGAAAGTGAGAAAGCAAGCTACCAGGTACAGGACTCAAACCATGGTTGGCAATGTGGGAGTATCTAGCGCCTTAACCACCATGCTACCTGCTGGCCCCCAGAAGCTTGTTAAAGAAACCCCAGATCATTTTACCCCTAATTAATCTGTATCTCTCAGACTGAAGTTTTTCTTTTCCTTAACCACCAATATCATATCTAACAAAATTTGCAGTAATTACCTTATATCATCTAATACTTAGTACATATTCAAATTTCCCTGGTTGAGTCTAAGATATTATTTATAGTTGATTTGTTCCAGTCCAGATTTTAAAAAAAGAAGAAGAAAAAGTTCTCATTGTTACAGTTTGGCTTGTCTCTTAAATCTTTTATCCTAGCAGTGAATTTTAATACTTTGAATAATCTCTTATTACCTGAGGTTCTTCCATGAAAAGAACTTTATCAAATCAAACTCACTGGTTATCATGAAATACTAGATAAATGGTTGAATTTCGAAGAAATGGGTTGGTGCCCTAGCAAACTCCAATGTTAACCACAGAGTTTTAGCTTGTTGAGTATCATTATGAATGCATGCGTTTTTACATAGCTGATGTTTTAGTCAATTGTGATCATTATACTTTATAATGTTCAAATTATCTCATTGGGCTAGTGGCACGCCTTATAGTTAACTTTTTTTTTGGTGGGGGGAGAGGTTTTTGCTATAGGGTGTGTGCACTCGCCAGAAAGAGACAGACAGAAAGCAGAAATCACCTCCCAGGGGTGATGGCCACACTGCAATCCCTTCTCCTCCATTCTCCTCTCAGGATCTTGGGCACGCGCGCACACACATACGCCCAGTGTGAGTTTAAGCCACTGGGTCTGGAACTTGAACCATGGTCAACTCCATGGGTGGGGGTCCAGTGATATAGCCATTACACCAACTGCAGGTCCCTATAGTTAAGTTTTTAACATGATCCACAGATACATCATGAATTTCCTGCCTGCTACTCCTTTCTGCACGCACTCCTGGTTTTCCCTTACTGTGTCTACTCCTCCACTTCTTGAGGATTTGGGAGACCACCCATGTATTTTGTCACCTCCAAACCTTTGCTCAAACCAATTCCTTTGCTTCAAATGCCTCTTCCTACATATGCCCCTGGTGAAGATTCTCCACTTGGCCAAATTTGAATCAGACAACTGAAACTTGTCCTAGGGTTCTTCCTTATAAAATCCAGTTTTAACAGAAAAAAACTCTGCTAAGTTGATTTGGCCAGAACCCCTGTCTTCTGTATATAACTCCCCTCAGTACCTAGTTGGGATCTTTATCCGCCATTTCCCAGGTGGCATCTGGTCATTCTGGCCTGTGTTCAGCAAGAATTCTGTTGAGCATTTGAGTCAGAATCTCCCTTAGCCTGATCTGTCCTTGAGTAATGTTTCATCCACCAACCCGCATCCTGCTCCCAGTTCCCACTTGCCCGTGCTGTATTCAGAGTTGAGCCCAATCTCTCCCCCACTACCAGACCTGTTGCAACGGTCCTTATGCTTACGGTACTGTTTCTGAATATAGCCTGCCTTACCATGCTTTCACAAGTATCATGGAATAGTTTCTCTTCAGCACTCCCCAAGTAACACAGATATTTTTCAAGACTCAGCTCTAACTTTGCCACCTCTCTGCAATTTCCCCAAGCCCCCCCAAGTCCAGTGAGATGCCATTCTTCCTTCCACAGTTGGGTCTCCTAAGCATCTTGTGACCATTGGTTTTACCTCATGAAATTTGCCCACTTCTCCCATGTCAACATCAGGCGATTAGAGGCACTAAGCCCTGCTGGTTCTGTTCATTGATTAGATCATCTTTATTGCAATCCTCAAACAACATATGTAGAAGCCAGACCCCTGTCTTGGAGGCAGAAAGTCTGCATTGATCTTTGATTGGCTGATGTATGCTTTGTTATTAACCATGTAACCTGAGCTTGTTCTCCCTGACAGCATGGATCACTTACCAACCAGAGGTCACTTGGCACATCCTGTCCTCTTCGGCTCTGTGTAAGTGAGTAAACTCATGTTTTCCCCTGCTGGCCCTCCAGTACATTCCTTGGAACCAGTAAACATTACAGGCAAGCCCTCACATATTTGGGGCTTCTACCTGACAGCACCCCATAAACATTAGACACTTCTTTCCTAAGTCCAACTAGCTTCCTTTTCTGTTATTATGCATCGCAAGTTTCCCATTTACTTAGGGCTAACATTTGATATTCATCTTAAAATTCAGGAGCATACAAAGGACAAATGTAGGGCTAAAGAATAGGAATGAAGGGCCGGCAGGTGTTGTAGTGGTTAAGGTGTTGGACTTCCACATGGCAAATCATGGCTTGAGTCCTAGACCTGGAGGCTTGAAACTCATGCTGGGCATGTGTGCATGCATGCCCAAAGTCCTGAGAGGAGAGTGGAGGAGAAGGGATTGCAGCATGGCCATCTCCCCTGGGGGTGGTGGTGGTGGTTTCTCACTTTCTCTCTCCCTGTTTCTCCAACAAGCACACAAAAATCTATAATAAAGCGCTCTAAAAAAATAATGGGAATGACTGTTAAGGACATAATGCATGTACTTAAACTCATATGCAATCCACATGCTTTACATTTAGTAATGTTATAAAACATGGACTTTAAATCAGAAAAAAGCAAGTGGTATTTGGAAACAAAAATGTTAGCTTCAGTTGGCTCATTATGTGAAATTTTAAACTTACAGTTTGATTTTTTAAAAAATATAATTTTTTTCAAGGCACATTTAATTTAATATAGAGAGTGCAATACAAAAGGCTCAAATACAATGAAGGAACACATTCCCCCATTAATACGAACGACAATGCTATTTTAACATGTGCTTATTGAGTGGAATGGGGATTTTATAACGTTCACCACTTAAAAATTTTAAAAAAGGTAATGCAGTAGGTCTCATCACAGCCAATGTCCTTATACAATCTAGTTTGAAATGAATGTTTATAATGCTTCAAACATTTGAGTTTGAGTTTGATACCACACCTTCATGTTTGTACAGTCCTCAGTAAGATTATCTACAGTTTTTGAAACCATTCAAAGAACACACCATTGATTAAAACCACACCGATTTAAGGCTCAATCAAGTCAAAGAGCCCCAAATTAAATGGTTAAAGATATGCTCTACTTGTACTGACATCTAGCATGTGATTCTCTCACGACTACTAGAAGTTCATTCTTAGCAAATAAACCCTTTAAAGGCAAACTTCACCTCACGACTACTAGAAGTTCATTCTTAGCAAATAAACCCTTTAAAGGCAAACTTCACCTCATTTGAGTTTTAACCCAGAAGTTCAGTAACAATCATGAAGTCCACAGTCTTATTGGCAAAACTCACATACAGTGTCTAAGTCACTATGCTCAAGGTTCAGAGCGATGCATATTCCATCTTTTCATTTTCCTGGAATTTTACATGTTCAATTCATGATTTAAAATCTCTAGGTTTTCATTCCTCCAAACAGTCTGAAGACACAGTGTGCCACAGACTTAAGACTTCTGTTTCTCCCTCTACTTTCTTCAAACACAAACATTTCTCAAGTATCTAAATGTTCTAGAAGGGGAATTTTTCAGAGATGACCACATCTTCGGAATAGTCCAACGGCATCAGGCCTCTGAAGCAAGGGGAAGGGGAAGGGGAAAAGAAAAAAGCTGATATACAAGGTTCATCTGATAAATATTACATTAACCATTACAAGCTGGACAGTATAAGAATGTGGCTTTTTTTTTTTTTTTTGGCTCAAAAAGTCTGAGTCTTGGGAACCAGCAGTTAGCGTAATGGCTATGTCGCTAAACTCCCACGTAGTCGACCGCGGTTCGCATCCTGGACCCGGTGGCTTAAAACTCACGCCGGGCGTGTGTGCGAGTGTGCCCAAGATCCCGAGAGGAGAATGGAAGAGAAGGGATTGCGGCGTGACCATCCCCCCTGGGGGGTGATTTCTCACTTTCTGTCTCTCTGTCTCTCTCTGTCTGTCTGGCAAGCGCACGCGCCCTATAGCGAAAACCGCTCAAAAAAAAAAAAAAAAAAAAAAAGAATATACTGTAATCGGTTGAATATACATCTCAGAGATACTATGCCAGGGACAGGATACAGGAAAAAATCCTGTTAAATAGGAAAAAATGGCTTGTTAGTGTTTGTGGGCATGACTTCCCCTAGGCCCTCTGGAAAGGACTTTGGAAAAATAGGAAAAAACAGTCAGACTTCTGTCCACATACCCAAAAATCCCCAAAAGAGGGAGAGATGGAGGAGAAGGGACTGTGACATGATCATCCTCCAAGGAGGATGCTTTCTCACTTTCCCTGTCTCTCTATCTGTATTTCCTCTACTCCCCATGAGCACATATGCTTTATAGGAAACTTAAGAAAAAAAGATTTTAGGGGACCAGCAGTTAGCGTAATGGCTATGTCGCTGGACTCCCACGTGGTCGACCGCGGTTCGCGTCCCGGACCCGGTGGCTTAAGACTCACGCCGGGCGCGTGTGCGTGCATGCCCAAGATCCCGAGAGGAGAATGGAGGAGAAGGGATTGCAGCGTGACCATCCCCCCCGGGGGGTGATTTCTCGCTTTCTGTCTCTATGTCTCTCTCTGTCTGTCTGGCGAGCGCACGCGCCCTATGGCGAAAAACCTCTCCCCAAAGAAAAGAAAAAAAAGAAAAAATGATTTTGAAAGATTTTGGTTAGTGTTCTGACAATTTATTGGTGTCTGTTCTTGATTTTGGTTCATGGACTCATGATTGTAGAAAGGAGGAGATTCCCACCGTCCAGCAACTAAAAGCAAATGTTTGGTCTCGTTTTTTTACAGTTCACCAACTTCTCTTCATGCTGTGGATATATTCTGTGTAGTCTCTGTTTTATTTGCCTTTAGATAATCAATATATTGTGAACAGACTCCTAACGTGACCCTAGGACCCTAGCTTCCCTTATGCTTGTTCTTTTTTTTTTTTTTTTTGGAGAGGTTTTTTTTTTGCTATAGGGCTCGTGCGCTCACCAGAAAGAGAGACAAAGAGACAGAAAGCGAGAAATCACCCCCCAGGGGAGATGGCCATGCCACAATCCCTTCTTCTCTTGGGGTCTTGGGCATGCATGCACACACACCTGGCATGAGTTAAGCCACCAGGTCCAGGACTTGAACCACAGTCAAGTACATGGGAGTCCAGTGACATAGCCATTACGCCAACTCCTGGTCCCAGCCCTTATGCATGTTCTAATGTATCCCTTCTCGTTGAGTATTATGACTTTTTTTGGTTTTTGCATTTTAAAAAATTTTTGCCAAAGGGCACATTCACTAGTCAGAAAGTGTGGAGGGCGGTCATTCTGAGCAAATATGGTGACCTTCAGACACATGCAAAAACGGGTTCTATGAGCTGTCATTTGCATGGCAATGAAAGCCATTAATGTGAACATGCTAGCTGTGTACTGTTATCAATACTACAGAGCAGTGTCGGGTTAAAGGAAGTCACATGTGTTTATCAGAACTGGCCCCAAAAGATCAGAGAAATTACATGGTGCCACTTGTCCTCACATCATCAGCCAATTAACAGCTGAAAACAATTGGCTTTGCATTCTATTTCCTCTTCCCCCATTTTCTGCCCTATAAAATAATAAACCTGAGGGATCAGCAGTTGGCATAATGGCTATGTCGTTGGTCTCCCATGTTGTCGACCGTGGTTCAAGTCCCGGACCCAGTGGCTTAAATTTACACTGGGCACATGTGTGTGCATGCCCAAGATCCTGAGAGGAGAATGGAAGAGAAGGGATTGCAGCATGGCAATCACCCTGGGAGTGATTTCTCGCTTTCCGTCTCTCTGTCTTTCTCTGTCTTTCCAGTGAGTGTATGTGCCCGATAGCAAAAACCTTTCAGGAAAAAAAAAAAAAAAGAACTGAGACCAGTTTGGGGTTGCAGCTTCAGCATTCTCCATCAAAGAAGTCAGGGAAGTCAGGCCCACCCGATCCTCCCTTTGCTATACTTGTATGTCTTGTGTGTTTATTTTTATGTTTATTTCTAATCCACAGCGCCCCTCCCCTTCTCAGAAAAATGCTTTCTACTGAACAGGTCCTGTCAAGAAAGAGACAGAGAAACAGAGACAGAGGGAGAGGAAGAAGGAGAAAGCACCCCCTAGTGGGGAGGCATGGTCATGTCACAATCCCTTCTCCTCCATTTCTCCATCCTATTGGGATTTGGGGCATGCACTCATACGTGTGTCCATAGTGTTTTTCAAGCTGATCAGGTAGAAATTTGAACTGGGTAGTCAGCCATATGGGATCCATTTTTCTTAGTCACCAGGCCACAGGGCTGGCCCTGCATTTTTAAATTTTTTAATGACATAAAATTCACATAAGATTCCCATTTTGGGGCTGGCATGGTGTGATAGTTAAGGTGGCATGGTAGTTAAGGCGTTAGACTCCCACATGGCCAACTGTGGTTTGAACCCTGGAAGTGGTGGCTTGAAATCATGCTGGACATGGGTGCATGTGTGCCCAAGATCCTAAGAGAAATGGAGGAGAAGGGATTGTGGCATGGTTATGCCCCTGGAGGATTGGTTTCTTACTTTCTCTCTCTTTGTCCCTCTCTGGTATATCCATGTGCCCTATGCAGAAACCTAAAAATAATATTTTTAAAAAATATTAACCATTTTAATTGTAAATTCTATAGTCAAAATGTACAGCCACCATCACTGTAGTTCCAGTACATCTTCATCACCCCAAAAAGAAATCCTGTAATTTGTTAACCCTACCCCCCATCCCCAGGGCATGTCACACCACAATTCTTTTTCCTACATTATTGCTTCCTGTCCTGATTTCGGGCACACATGCTTGTGCATGTGCTTGCTGTATTTTTGAAGCCATTGGTCCAGAACCGGAACCACAGTCAGCCATGTGGGATCCAATCCCAATGTAGAGCTCTTAAAACCACCATGTTATGAGGACAGCATGGTAATGCCCATTTTACTGGGTTGTTCCCTCTTTCTCACTTGCTGACTCTAAGGAAGCATGTGACCATGTTGGGAAACCCCATGTGGTAAGGAATGACAGGTGGCTTCTGGAACCTGAAGACAACCAGCAAGAAGACAAATCCTGCAGTCCTACAACAGTAAGAAATGAAATCTGCCAACAATCTGAGTAAGATTGGAAGCATGCTCCTCCCCAGTAGAACCTCAGATGACACTGAAGTCTTGGGTCAGATTCTTGATTGCAGTCTTATAAGACCATTCTCAGAGTAACCACTGAAACCATGTCCAGGTTCTTGACCCTCAGACACCATGAAATGATAAATGTGAATTACCGCTAGGTTTGTGGTAACGTTTTTACACATCTTTTCTCCATTGAAGAAAAGCTGTTTCAGTCTTTTGGCTTATAATCTGTTATTAGTGGTTTATCTCAAGTCTCTTAACTCTCTAAACTCTTAAATCTCTCTCTCTCTTTCTTCCTTCTTCATTTCCCACACACAAAAATTCAGTAGCCCAAATAAATGTGTTTTGTTTTGTCTTGTTTTGTTTTTGCCACAGGGCTCATGGACTCGCTGGTCAGAGACAGAGAGAGAGAGACAGTGAGAGGGAAAGTGAGAAATCACCCCTCAGTGGAGATGGCCATTCCACAATTCCTTCTCCTCCATTCTACTCCTGTAATTTTGAGCATGTATGCATGTGTGGGTTTTCAAGTCAGTGGGTCAAGGACTCAGACTGCAGCTGACTATGTGAGAGTCTATCACCTTAACCACCACGCCACCTGCTGGTCCATAAATGATTAATTTTAAAATAAGAAATTTCACTTTGTATTTGTTTTTTGTTTTTGTTTTTATTTTGTGTGTTTTTTTTTTTTTTTTTTTTTTTTGGAGAGGTTTTTATTGCTAGAGGGTGCGTGCGCTCACCAGACAGGCAGAGAGAGAGACAGAGAGATAGAAAGCGAGAAATCACCCCCCAAGGGGGATGGCCACGCCACAACCCCTTCTCCTCCATTCTCCTCTTGGGATCTTGGGCACGCACACACACGCGCCAGGTGTGAGTTTAAGCCACCGGGTCCAGGACGCGAACCACGGTCGACTACGTGGGAGTCCAGCGACACAGCCATTATGCTAACTGCTGGTCCCAGAAATTTCACTTTGTATTTGGACAAATTATGTGGAGCAAGATAGAACACAGGGAAACATCGAGACTCAGGGCTGCCACTGATAAGTTATGTGATCTTGAACATGCCATGTACATCTCTGAACTCCAATCGTTCCTCATCTATAACTTTAAGTAGTCCCAGCAACACAGTGGATGCTGAACACTGCTGCCTGGCTGACGAAGCCATATGGGAGGCCCAGTGTGATTCCCAGATCTCACACCTTTACCTCCCAAAAGTGGAGAAGGAGGTGTGCACCTGCAGTCTCAGCTACTCAGGATGCTGAAGCAGAGGGATCTTCACAGACACACACACATACCAATAAATAAATGTAGATAGTCATTTCAATTGCTGTGAGGATTAAGTAACGGTTCACAAACTCAACAGCTCTGAATATATAGAAAATATTATGGCTGAAAATTGTGTTGTTGGGACCAGCAGATGGAGTAGGTGGTTACATCACTGGACTCCCACATCGCCAACCACAGTTCAAGTCCTGGACCCGGAGGCTTGAAATTCACACAGGGCACTTGAGTATGCATGCCCAAAATACCAAAAGGAGAATAAAGGAGAAGGGATTGCTGCATGGACATTCCCCTTTGGGGGTGGTGTTTTTCTCTCTCTCCCTTTCTCTCTATCTCTCTCTGTCTCCCTCCGGTGAACACACCATACCCTATGAAGAAAAACTAAAATAAATACATAAAAAAGACTGTGGGGCCAGCAGGTGGAGTGGTGGTTTTGATTGAATTCCTACATGGCCAACGGCGGTTCACATCCTGAACCAGGCAGCTTCAAAACCACAACACATAAATACAGACATACATAAATTACTTTTTTTTAAAAAAAGATTGTGGACACATATTCATACACGCCTGGAGTGTTTCTCAAGCCACAGGGTCTGGGACTTGAACATATAGTCAGTTATGTGGGATCCAGCTGACCCATGTCAGCCTTCCTTTTGATGCAGTCTTTAATTTTTTTTTCCAGACTGTTAGCCTGTTTTCCTTTCCCCATTAATTTGTTGAACCATATTTATTCTATCAATATATGATGTTTCCAAATGATATTGAAATTGCTGGTCCAAGAAGTACTCTTTGAGTGGCAAGATTCTAAACTATGTGAGTTGTCAACATATAAGAAAAGCTGAGCTATATCGGGACCAGCAGTTAGTGTAATGGCTATGTCGCTGGACTCCCACGTAGTCGACCGCGGTTCGCGTCCCGGACCCAGTGGCTTAAAACTCACGCCGGGCACGTGTGCGTGCGTACCCAAGATCCCAAGAGGAGAATGGAGGAAAAGGGATTGTGGCATGACCATCCCCCCTGGGGGGTGATTTCTCGCTTTCTGTCTCTCTGTCTCTCTCTGTCTGTCTGGCGAGCGTACGCGCCCTATAGCGAAAACCTCTCCAAAAAAAAAAAAAAAAAAAAGAAAAAAGAAAAGCTGAGCTATAGTAAGTGAAATAAAAGTGGCTTATCTGGCATGGAAGTAAAAGCACTGGATCCCATATAGCTGACTCTGTGATTCGAGTCTTAGACCTGGCAGCTTAAAAAAAATGCTGGATGCATGTGTATGTGTCCAAAATTCCAAGAGGAGAGTAGAGTGGCCGTGCCACCTGGGGAGTGATTTCTCACTTCTCTATCTCTGTCTCTCATAGTGAGTGCACACACCCTAAAATACAAAGAATTTTAAAAGTGATTTATTTGAACTAGGACTTAAGATGATTTACCTGGGTGGCACAAATCCATTACCTAGCATATGTGAGCCAAAAATGGTCACCAGCAAAGCTGGTTTTATTCAAATAAGGACAAGAAGAGGGGAGGTCACAAGCTGTTTGTTAAGAATTTACATTGGGGGGACCAGCAGGTGGCATGGTGGTTAAGGCGCTGGACACTCTCCCATGGCTGACCATGGTTCGAGTCCCGGACCTGGTGGCTTGCTTTCTCACTTTCCCTCTTTCTCTCTGTGTCTCTCTCTGGTCAAATTATAAAATAAATGAATAAATAAAATTGAAAAAAAAAGAATTTACATTGGAAATCAGCAGATGTGTAATGGTTACATCACTGGACTCCCACGTAGTCAACTGCAGTTCAAGTCCCAGACCCAGTGGGTTAAACACATGCTGGGTGCGTGTGTGGGCGTGCCCAAGATCCAGAGAGGAGAATGGAGGAGAAGGGATTGTGGTATGGCCATCCCTCTGGGGACTGATTTCTCTCTCTCTCTCTCTCTTTCTCTCTCTTTCTGTCTCTCTCTCTGTCTTTCCAGCAAGCGCAGGCACCCTATAGCAAACACCTCTCTTCAAAAAAAGAAAAGAAAAAGAATTTACGTTGGTCCATTTAAAATAATGCAGGCAACTGATTGGCTATACCTTATTCTTTACGTATGAACTCAAAGAACACAGGGATGGGGCCAGCAGGTGGCATAGTGGTTAAGGTGCTGGATCTCACACAGCTGGCTCCACAGTTAGAGTCCCAGACTGGTGGCTTGAGAGGCACGCTGGGAGCGCATGTGTTCCTGCTCACCTAAAATTCTGAGAGGTAAACGGAGGAAAAGGGATTGTGGCATGCTCACATAACCTATGGCAAAAAAAAAAAAAAAGAAAAAAAGAAAAAACAAAACAAAAAAAAAAAAACAGAAAGGAAAAGGAAAAAGAAAAAGGAATAGGTGTGGCTGAAACAGGAGCACCTCCATTTTGAGCTGCTCTCTATATTGGAAACTTGCTTTCTCTTTTTGCCTAGAGTAAACAGAATTATTAACATTCCTACTGTCTTTGCTAAATAATCCAAAATTCCCTACCTTAAGATGTTCCATGGCATTTGACACAGCCACTAGACTCACTGGCCCTGAGCCCTAAAGGTCAGTAAGACTTCATTGTGTTTAGGTAGGGATGGAACATACCCTTAGGAATGATTAACCTGATTGTTTTGCTTCTGGCTGCTTCTCATTGTAAACCCGCACTCCTCATCCTTTCAAGCCCACGAACTTTGTTCTTGAAATCACCACCTCAACCCCGAAAAAGAAGGTGATTTTCCCTTTATAAGTACTCCTCACCTTTCACTCAGGGCTATGGGGTTTTCTAGAGACATGAGACCTCCACCGGCTTAATCAATAAACTCCAATAATTTGGCTAGGTCTGGATGTCCTCTTACTTCTCACTGACTAGACTATAATATTGTGTGCCCCAATAAACTTATAAAAAGAAAAGAACACTAGGATGAAAAAAAGGTGTGTGTGGGGGGGGGGGGGGGGCTGTGTCAGTGGCAAATCCATAATGGTTTATGGGTTTGCTTATTCATGCCTTACTGGGGTCATTAAAATTTAAATGAACTTCTACAGACCTCTCTGAACTGCTTTTTTTCCCTGACTGAATACCTGGTTGAAAGAATTGATAATGGTAGATAAAAGTGAGATTAGGAGAACATAATGGTAATATGTTGTTTTATTAAACATATCAATCCAGAATAAAATAAAAATCATGCTTATTAAAATTGGATGGCATGGTGGTTAAGGGTGCTGGACTTCCACATGGCTGACCATGGTGCAAATCTCGGACCTGGCAGCTAGCTTTCTCACCTTCCCTCTCTTGTGCTGTCCTTCTCTGATCAAACATAAATAAATAAATAAACACATAAATAAATAAATAAATAATAAGGTCATTCTTTAAAAAACAAAATTGTTAGGCTGATAAAATGGAGATGACCTTACTAACTTGGAAAATAAACATATGAAAATTACACGTGGGGCCAACAGGTGGCGTGGTGGTTTGGGCACTGGACTCCCACGTCATCAACTGTGGTTCGAGTCCTGGACCTGGCATCTTGCTTTCTTACTTTCTCTCTCTCTGGTGAATTTTAAATAATAATAATAATAATAATAATAAATAGGGACCAGCAGATGGCATAATGGTTATGTTGAACCACGTAGTCGACTGTGGTTCAAGTCCTGGACCTGGCATGTGTGCATGTGTGCCCAAAAACCTGAGAGGAGAATGGAGGAGAAGGGATTATGGCATGGCCATCCCCCCTGGGAGGTGATTTCTCTCTTTCTCTCTCTCTCTGTCTCTCTAGTGAGTGCACGAGCCCTCACAAAAATCTCTCAAAAAAAATTAAATATTGTTTTTAAATAAAGAAAACAACTGCTACTATTTTGTACCAGGTCACAGACATGCTTAAATCATAGATTCTGAGCTTAATCTCTGAAATAGAGAAACAAACATTGGTTAGATGAAACTGAAAGTTTGAGTACCCAAAATATCTACTACCTATCTTGCTTTTAAAAGTGAGTTTATTTCCCTGTTTCCAAGAGTTCTCTGCAGGAACAAAACAATCCCCAAGGATTATGTCATTTGTTGCAAATAACTTTCTAACTGAATTAAAGAAATCCCAAGGAGCAGCAGGTGGTGGTGGTTAAAGCAGCCGATTCCATATGGCCAGCTCTGCAGTTTAATTCCTAGACCTGGGGATTTGAACATAGCAGGCACATGTGTGTGTGTGCCAAAATCCTGAGAGGGGAGTGGAAGAGAAGGAATTTTGTGGCCTTCCTCTCTCAGCGGTGCTTTCTCACTCTTTTTTCTGTCTCTCCTCGGCAAGCGTATGTGTCCCATAGCAAACTTTAAAAAATGCCAAGAATATATTTTTCAATCTTATTAATCACTGTGTTGCAGGATGCCTTCTGTGATGATACCCAGGTTCTTGGACTTTCAGGTAAAGAATAGAATAAAACACACCAGCAGTAAGAGGAGAGGATAGTTAAGTAAAAGCGAAAGGACACTCCGGAGAAGTAGGAGTCAGCCAGAGCCAATAGAGTGGCTCAAGAACCACTGAACTAGCTAGGTTTGTTATAGATAACGAATAAACGAATGTATAATATGCTGGAAATGTCTGTTCTGGGAGTTGATTGTGAGCTTGTTGGCTCCCGGCCATTCCATGTGATCCGACACAGCTAAATAAACTCCGTTTCTCCTTCTTTGCTTCCTCTCTTGATAATTCACAGAAATGGCTGCCATATTTCAGCAGGCAACATAAGGGATTAGAGGACCTAGTTTTCCACAACACATGTGGATTAAATCGTTCAACGGGTTTCTTTGCTGCTCATTTTTAAAGAAATTTGCTACAGAATGCATGAGAGAGAGAGAGAGAGAGCAAGTGCACCCTCTGATGGCCACACAGGATCCCTTCTCCTCTATTCTGTGGGGGTTTGGGGCACGTGCTCACGGTGCAGGGCCAGCAGGGTCCAGGACCCCAACCCTCAGTCGGCCATGTGGGATCTAGCCGCCCGAAACCACACCAAGGCTGACCCTTCCCTGCTCACCTTTTATTAGGTCAAGACAGACAGTAAAGCCCTGCAGTGGGTAGGGGCAGGAAGAAGGCAGACAATTCTCCGCGTTAAATATGGGAAAATCTGTTATTCGAGGGAACTGCCACTCAGTAGTGGTCTCTCTTTTTCGAGGTGGACAAATAACGTTCTCGGGTTTTAGTTCCGACCTTCATAGGTGATGTGACTGACAAATTACCGTGGTCGGCTTTTTTGAACCCGCCCCAAGTTGATTGACAATGACTAACACGTTAGCCGACCTCTCTGCGCATGCGTTCGAGAGGCGCCCTCTTGTTAATGACCTCATCTTGCCTTTACTGCGCACGCGCTGTTTAAAAACCCCGCCCCTTAGAGGGGCAGGACTTCCTGGCCACTTTGGAATGCCTGTCGGAAGTGACTGCGGACGAATCGGCGTTTGTAAGGGCTGGCAGAGTTTAGGGTGTCTGCACTTGAGGTGCTTTCGGCGCGAAAGATGCCGGGCCTGGCCGCTGCAAGCCCTGCCCCAGCTGAGTCACAGGAGAAGAAGCCGCTGAAACCCTGCTGCGCCTGCCCCGAGACCAAGAAGGCGCGCGATGCGTGGTCAGTGCGCCCCGGGAGAGACGGGGTGACCCGCGGGCGGTCGCGGCCCGAACTGCGCTTCCGGCGTCTCTGCCCTCTGCTCTCTGCCCTCCGCCCTCTTTTCTGTGCGGCGCCCTTGAGAGTTGCAGGGTGTAATAGGTTTAGTGGTCTGCTCGGGGAGACTATGCAGGCTGAGGAGAGCAGTTAGGTTGGCCCGATGCTCGCTGCACCCACTCATTCCTTCCTGCAAATGGTTTCTGAGCTTCCCTTATGTGTTAAGCACTGGGTTAGGTCCGAAGATACAGAAATGGATAAAAATGCTACTTTGATTTAAAGGAGTTTAAAGGTAATGGCGATCGCTATACCACGTGGTAAGAGCAATAATAGATGTGGCAAGACCAAAAAGTAAACATTTCTGATAATTTCTAAGGATTTCGTCCCAAATTCAGAGATTGAAACATAGGGCACATTCTTTACAGTTCTAAAGAATTCCCAGGGACCAGAAGTTGGTGTAATGGCTATGTCGCTGGACTCCCATGGAGCCCACCGCGGTTTGAGTCTGGGACCCGGTGGCTTAAACTCAACGCCGGTCACGTGTGCGTATGTGCCCAAGAACCTGAGAGGAGAACGGAGGAGAAGGGATTGCAGTGTGGCCATCCTCCCTGGGAGGGAGGGTGATTTCTCACTTTCGGTCTCTGTCTGTCTCTTTCTGGCGAGCGCACACACTCTATAGAAAAAAACCTCTCCAAAAAAAAAAGAATTCCCCTTCAACCATAGGACAACCAAAACTTAAAAAATCAACCAGTCTCCTACGTAGATGAAGTGATAGTACTCAGAATAATTAGTCTAGATTATTACTTTCCTATAAAGTTTTGTTCTCCTTTTATACAGGCTCCGTTATGAAACAGATCTCAGGTGTTCTGGGGCCACATGAATGTGCACGTCTTTTCCCACGACTTTTTGTTCTTACAAAGTAGGAAATTCTAGTAGTTCAAGGGAGTAATAAGGGTAGGAGCTCGGTGCTTGCTTTCATTTAAAGTACCTTGGAAGTAGTTATGTAACCTAAGAACCTGAAGGCTGCAGTCAGACACTGAAATGCTCCAGTGAAAACACCCCTGTTTACTGAACTTTCAGGGATTAAGAACCTGGGATCCAGAGTCAAGGTTTAAATCCCCACCCACCTAACTTGGCCACCTGGAACAAATTATTTAACATATCTGTCTCATGTCTGTAAAATGGGCCTAATAAAAGTTTCCACCTCCAGGATTACTGTAAAGTTAATGATATATGCCATACTGAGGGCCTAGCACAGTATAGAGAGCATTCAATAAATAATCAGTACATAACTATTATCTTTTTTAAAAAGAATTATTTTATTTAACTTTATTTATTTATTTTAATTTAACCAGAGAGAAAGTGAGAAAGCAAGCTGCCTGGTCCAGGACTCAAACCACCGTCAGCCATGTGGGAGTCCAGAGCCCCTGACCACTGCCACCTGCCAGCCCCCATACTATTATCTTTTAAGAAGCTTACTATCCTAGACTTCTCCCCCATTTGCAGGCAGCCCCTGAGCTGTTGAAGGATGGGTAGGATTTCAGTGGAAGGAAAACCTATTCCTTTCTTTAAATTCCTTTGTGCATCGATTGTCTCAAACCACTCTGTCTTCGACCTCTCCAGATATCTGTAGTCAGGAGTCAGTTTTTTCTTGTAATTGAATCTGGCTTAACTTGATTATTTGCTAAAATTACATTTCAGGCCCTTGAAATAAAGAAAGCTGTATAGTCCTAATCTTTACTTTGTGAATTTTGCAAGGGGTGTTCATGTAGGTGCTCCTGGCTGTCAGATCCTTATTTTTACATTGTTGGGTGTCATATAATGTAGGTTTGTTAAGTGTATTCAAACATAGGGCAAAATTGGAAAATTAATTTCTCTGTGATAGCAGACAAAACATTGAACTCTTCTTTCTGCTCTTCATTTAACGTAAGTGTTTCAGTCAGTCCATTTCATTATAAACAGTGTTATTCCTTGGTATGGACTATAGGCAATATTTACTATGCATAATTATTTCTTCTCATAATATTCTCTCCTCCAAAAAACCCTGGTTATTTGTGGAACATCTTTGTAGGCATTAAAATAGCACAAGATCAAATAAAAGCAAAGCTGTTTTAACTCCAGCTATAGTTCATCATACCCAAGTTCTCATCCCCCCATCACTGTCACGGATGGTTATTTACTAATGTGTTTCATGCTTGCTTTGTTGAATAATAAGTATTTTTGTTTAATAGCATCGTCGAGAAAGGAGAAGAGCACTGTGGACATCTAATTGAGGCCCACAAGGAGTGCATGAGAGCCCTGGGATTTAAAATATAAAATGGTAAGCTTCTTGCTTCCTACTTGGGTTTTGCTTTATAAATTCAGCCACCATTGAAAGATACTTCTTTCTGAAAGGTACTTTACTAAAGCATGCTTAAGTCTCACTAAAAGAATAATAATTCTGTTCCCAATCTAGAGAGGTAATGCTGCTAAAAAAAAATAAAAAATGAGCCATTCAGCAGATTAGGGAAAGGGAGAATTTAGCTTTCAAGAAAGGGTTTGACCAAAGCTTTTAGAGTTAGAGTCAGTAGGACTCAAGGCTTTAGGAAGTTCAAAATACTCCATTGTCCAACTTAGAGGAACTACAAGGAAAACGTTCCCTGTCTTTTGTTTGTAATGTTTTAGGTCTTCAGTGCTTTTGAGTACAGTTGTAACAAATGGAAGTGTTGTTTTCTGCAAAACAAAAATAAAATTGTTGCTGTTTCTTTTGTACTTTGCATTACTCTTTTTTTTGGGAGAGGTTTTTGCTATAGGGAACTTGTGCTCACCAGAAAGACAGAGAGAGACAGAGAGATAGAAAATGAGAAATCACCCCGCAGGGGGGCACGCACGCACATGTGCCTGGCGTGAGTTTAAGCCACCGAGTCCAGGACTCGGTCCATGGTCGACTACATGGCAGTCCAGTGACACAGCCACTATGCCAACTGCTGGCCCCTGTACTTTGCATTATTCTAATAAAACCAAAACCTTAGGGGTCAGCAGGTAGCATGGTGATTAAGGTGCTGGATTCCTGCATGGCTGACTGTGGCTCAAGTCCCAGACATGGTGGCTTCTTTCTTCACTTTCCTTTTATCTCTCTATGGTCAAATTTTTAAAATAAATAAATAATAACAAATTTTAAAAAGGAAAAATACTTAGACTATTTTTTGAAGAACTTTGAACATGAATCCAAATTTCATTTATTTATTTATTAATTTTTAAAAAGAATTATTTTATTTAACTTCTTTTTTTTGTTGTTGTTGTTGTTTTTTTTTTTTTTTTGAAAGGTTTTTGCTATGGGGTGCATGCTCTTGCCAGAGAGACAGAGACATCACCTCCAGGGGGATGGCCACGCCACAATCCCTTCTCCTCCCGGGATCTTGGGCATGCTCACACACGTGCCCAGCATGAGTCTAAGCTACCAGGTCTGGGACTCGGACCACGGTCAACTATATGGAAGTCCAGTGACATAACCATTACACCAACTGCTGGTCCCTTAACTTTATTACTTATTTATTTACTTGCTTATTTTAATTTGACCAGAGGGGGACCAAGCAAGCGAGAGAGAGAGAGAGAGGAGAGAAATTAGAAACCAAGTTGCCTGGTCCTAGACTTGAACCGTGGTTGGCCATGTGGGAGTCCAGCACTCTTAACCACCAAGCCACTTGCCAGCTCCTAATTTTCTTTTTTAAAGATTTTTGCCATAGGGTGTGTGTACTTGCTGTAGAGAGAGACTGAGAAGGAAAGTGAGAAATCACCCCCTAGGATAGATGGCCATGGCATAATCTCTTCATTTTCTTCTCTGGATTTCGGACACACACACTCATGCACCTTGCATTCTTTTTAAGTCTCCAAGTTCAGGACTCATGCCAGAGGATCCAGGGCCTTATCCACCATGCCACCTGCTGGTCCTTGAATCCAAATTTTCATGCCGAAAGATATCATAAGTGTGCATATTCAGCAATATCACAAATTATTTTCATTAGTCTAGAATCTCTTCCTTCAGTTATCAACTTAGTTTACTTTCCTACTTCATTCAATCTTTATTCAAAAGTCTTCTTATTCAAGAGACTTTTCAAGAAGAAAAGAGGCTTTTCATATTAACCAGTGGCATGAAGGTTAAGGCAGCTGGATCCTATATGGCTGGCTGCACGGTTTGAGTCCTAGACATGATAGCTTGAAAATCACACTGGGCCTGTGTGTGTATGTGTCCAAAATCCCAAGAGAAAAATAGAAGAGAAGGGACTGCAGTGTGGCCATCCCCTCTGGGGGGTGCTTTATCTCTTTCCCTTTCTGTCTCTCTCTGGCAAGTACATGAACCCTATAGCTAACTAAAAAAAAAAAAAAAAAAAAACATTTGCATGATAAATCATTTTATAAAATAAGTAAATTGGGAGAGTGCATTCTTAAAAAGTATATCTTCTATTTTTTACCCCTAGGTTTTTGACATAGGGTGTATGTATTTGCTGGAAAGAGACAGAGCGAAAGTGAGAAATCACCCGAGGGGATGGCCATGCTGCAGTCCCTTCTCCATTCTCTTCGCAGGATTTTAGGTATGCACGTACATGGACCTGGTGTGATTTTCAAGCTGCTAGGTCCAGAATCAGACTTCATTCAGCCATGTGGGAGTCAAGCTCATTAACCACCACGCCACCTGCTGGCCCCTCTATCTACTATTTTTAAAGACAGAACCTCAACATTTGTGCATGGTTTCCTTATTCGTAATTTAACTCTTCCCAGTCAGTTGTGTAAACTAGCATCCCTTTCCTCATTATTCTGTTCCAGTAATGTCCAGTAAAACTTTTTGTTCTTTTGTTATCCGTGTTGCTTCACTTCAACTATTCATAGAAGCTCTGTGAAAGTAGGGATTTTCTGTTTGATTCACCATCATAGCCCCAGCAGTGGCTGATATGTAATAGGTGTTCAGTAGAGGGTTGTTAATTCAATGAATTAATGAGTGAGGAACTTAAGGCTTATATTTATGAAATGGACTCCCAAAGTGGGTTAAGGAGGATCAGAACTAGAACTTTGGTCTCCAGGCAGACTCCCCTCCATCCACACCACACTGCCACTTTTAACTTAATGGTAACTGAGAGAGAATGCCAAAGCCACATCCCAGTATAATAGCAGTAGAGAGCCTGGCTTCATTCTCTTTCACCTCTTGGCTGGCTCTTTGGAATTTTACGTATGGCCAGCCTGCCTCATTGAGATATAAAAAGGAGGGATGAGAAACCTGTCGGGAGCTGATAGGAAGTATCACTGTGCAGTGGAAAACAGTCTAGGCTGAAAGTCCTGTGTTTGTTTTTTCCCCCCCTTAGCCTTCATTTTGATTCTGATAACCTGATTTTGCATGTTTTCCACTTTAACTATGTTTAACTTTCATCAAGACTTAATCCACTGTATTTCATTTATAAAAAGAGAATCATAATACATTTTGTGATTAGTGTATAGTGTGGTGTATTGACTACTGTGTATAGATGGTATACTTAAATGACTTTTAGAATAGATAATTCTTTAAAGGAAGCCCATTATTTAAAAAAATCATTTTATAAAATAGTAAATGTAAGAAGGTATTATTATTTTTTTTTTGGTAGAGGTTTTGCCTTAGGGCACATGTATTCACTGGAGAGAGACAGATACAGTGAGAGAGAAAGTGAGAAATCACCTTGCAGGGGGAATGGCCACACCACAATTCCTTGTCCTCCCGGGATTTGGGGCATACATACACATGGTCCTGGAACACACACAAGCCAGCAGGTCCAGGACTTGAACTGTGGACAGCCATGTAGGAGTTCAGCAACATAACTGCTACACCATTTGCTGGTCCCGGCGGAGGGAAATAAATTCTTAAAAAGCATTATCTTCTATTTTTTTTTTAGACAGAACATCAACGTTTGTACATGGTTTCCTTCTTCATAATTTAACTCATAGTAAGTCCTGTAAATTGCTGGCTAGGGCCAAGCCTACCTGGAAAATGGGACTATCAAAGGCGTCCTTTGGATTTTGTGTGAACCATAGAGGTGGTACAGTTGTAAGCAGCACATATTCAAAAGGATCAGATGATATCATACTTTTCTCTTATGTCCTTTATTCATGATAGAGTACAGCACATGTATGAGACAGATGAGCACCCTCCCAGGGACTGGTCACACTGTGATCCTCTTTCTTCAGCCCTCTAACCCATCAGATCTGGGCACTTATTCACATATTCAGCATTTCAGGTCGACTGGGCCAGAGATTAGAACATCAGTCACCATTTTGGTATCCAGCTGCTGCTTTAAAAAAAAAAAAAATTTTAATTTTTTTGAGAGGTTTCTGCTATAAGGGCGCATGTGCTTTCCAGAAAGACAGAGAGAGACAGAGAGACAGAATGCGAGAAATCACCTCCCGGGGGGATGGCCACATTGCAATCCCTTCTTCTCCAGTCTCCTCTCGGGATCTTGGGCACGCACGTACATGCGCCCGATGTGAGTTTAAGCCACCGGGTCCAGGACTCGAACCGTGGTCGCCTACATGGGAGTCCAGTGACATAGCCATTACACTGCTGGTCCCTAAAAACAAATTTATTAAATTTTATTAATTACTATTATTATTTTTATCATCAATTGACCTGAGAAGTACAGAGAGAGAGGGAAAATGAGGAATCAAGCTGCCAGGTCCAGGATTTGAACCATGGGCGGCCATGTGGAAGTCTAGAGTCTTAACTACCACATCACCTTCTGGCCCTGCTGTATACAGTGGTACTTTAAATAGTACTGCTGTATCATGAAGCTGGCCCAAGATAATTGTAGTTTCTTTGTGTTATTGCAATAGAGAGTGAATATGATACCCATGTAGTTCACTGTGAATAAAACTAAATACAAAATATTTAGACTCTAAAGACCTGATGTTTAACTGACTATTTGATTTTGGGCAGGTCCTTAACTTTCTGATCCTTAGGTTCCTCACCTGTAAAACAGACAATAGTACCTACCCAAATTACTTCATAGAATTGTGCTGATTAAATGATGTGTGTGTGTGTGTGTGTGTGTGCGTGTGTGCGCTTTGTAAACTGTAAGATGGAACACAGAACAGAATAGCCCATTGCTTGAGAACTGTAAATAGCAGACATTCAGTTGAATATAAGACCTAATTATATATTTTTGAGCCCTACTTGTAAGAACATTCTGAATCCATATGGGGCCTTTACAAAGAATCCACATTGCTTTGTTTGTTTGTATGTATGTATTTATGGTTTTCAGTGTAAAAATATTTTTGGAAGAATAGGTGTTTGGATCCCCTTTGGTTCCAAGTGTCCTGTTTCTCTCCTCTCCATGGGGAAATGGTGGCACAGTAAAGTAAAAAAAGAATTGCTTAAGAATAGATAGTGGTGAAACAGGCACTCTTTCATTTCACTTCTTACATTTAATGAGATTTTTATTGCTGGCATACTCATTTTTAGGATTGCGTATCTTTTTATGCTGAAGAGAGAGAAGGAAAGTAAAAAAGCACCTGACCATACCATAATCCCCTTTTCTCCGCTCTCCTTTTGGGATTTGAGACATGCATACACACCTGGAGTGTTTCTCAAGCAGCTGGGTCCAGGTTTATTTTAGTTGTTTATTTTTTATTTTTTTAAAGAATTATTTATTTAATTCCGTTTGTTAATACTGTTTTTTAATTTGACCAGACAGAGACTGAGAGAAAAAGAAAGGGAAAGTGAGAAAGCAAGCCACCAGGTCCGGAACTTGAACTGTGGTCAGCCATGTGGGAACCCAGCGCCTTTAGCCACTACACCACCTGCTGGCCCCAGAAAGTGAGAAATCACCCCCCAGGGAGAATGGCCTTGCCGCAGTCCCTTCTCCTCCATTCTCAGGATCCTGGGCATGCACTTACACGTGCCCAGCATGAGTTTAAGCCACCGGGTCCGGGACTTGAACCGTGGGTGACTACATGGGAGTTCAGCGACATAGCCATTATGCTAACTGCTGGTCCCAGGATCCAGGTTTTAAACCACATAGTAGATCATAGGAAATTTGACTTCCTTAACTACCACGCCACCTGGCTGGCCCAGAATTGCATATAATCTTGAGCTTCAATCCTAAAACTTTATTATGAATGCTAATTAGAAAGACCTATTGCCACATAGATTCATGTAGCTCAGTAATCAGACTGCTGGCTGGATAAAAATCCAATACAGAGACCAGCAGATGGCGTAATGGCTACATCGCTGTACTCCCATGTAGTCGACTACAGTTCGAGTCCCGGACCTGCTGGTTTAAACTCACGCCGGTCACGTGTGCATGCATGCCCAAGGTCCTGAGAAGAGAATGAGGAGAAGGAATTGCGGCGTGGCCATCACCTCTTGGGGGGGGGGGGTGATTTTTTGCTTTCCATCTCTATTTTTGGAGAGTGCACATGCCCTATAGCAAAAACTTTTCCAAAAAAATATCCAGTACAACTTTTGCACTGCTGCAAGATAAATTAAACTAAATTGGTATTTCTGAGACTATTAGACTACATTTTCTGGCAATAACTTCAAAGGAACAATGTTTTATAGACTTAGATCTTCCTAGATATGATCATAAAAGTTCCTTAATACAAAAAGTTTAGGGCTAGCATTGTTGCCCACTGGTTAAGAAAGCCCGATCCTATATGGCTGACTGCAGTTCTAATCCCAGCTCTAACAGCTTGAAAAACACAATGGGCATGTTGTGTGTCCAAAATCTTGATAGCATGGAGAAATGGAGGAGAATGAACTGCAACATGACCACACCCCATTGGGGGGGCTACTTTTTCTTCCCTCTCTGTGTGACTCTGGTAAGTGCAATTAAAAAATAGATTGTGGATTTTAATGTTTTTCCTAAATAAATAGATGATAATAGTGCCTTGTTCCAATAGATTGATAATATGTTTATTATACATCTATTAGACAATATAAAAGTAACCTAAATTCAGCTGGTGGTTCTTAACCTAGAGATGCATCTAAGAATCACTTGAGGAACGTTTCCCCAAATTCAGAAGCCTGGGCCTGGGCTTGCTCCTGCTGACTAAGAAACTTTCAGAGGATTTTACAAGTGTGCCACTTCTTTGACAACCACTGGCTTAATACAAAGGAATAGTAGCAGGGATAATGCTAAACATAAATTATCTGAAGATTGGAGCCTGCACGGTATGGTAGTTAAGTTTCGGGGTTCCCACATGGCCGACCATGGTTTGAGTCCTGAACCTGGCGACTTGAAAATAATGCCAGTAAGTGTGCATGTGTTCCCAAAAATCCCAGGAGGAGAATGGAAGAGAAGGGATTGTGTGGCCATCCCCCCAGGGGTTATTTCTCACTTTCCCTCTCTGTCTCTCTTCATTGGACACACATGCCTTATGGCAAAAAACCTTAAAAGAAATAAGTAATCTGAAGATTTAATAGTAACAGATGCAGAGATTTGCAAAGGACTAAGGAAAACCAGGTATGACAATAGTGATCCCAGGCAGTTTTCCTCTGTTTCCATGATTGCATGTCTTAGTGAAAGAGAAGGTAGATGAGCCTAGAACCAAATTAGAAATCTGAGGAGGAAATGAGTGACTCGTATCTTTCTACGTTTAGGAGTCAGAAGTGTAGAGAACAGTTTGGAGGCTAAAATCAATGCAAGAAATTAAAGCACTAGTGGTGGTGATTTTCAATCTTTTTTTAAAAATTTAATTGAACTTAATAGTTGGGTGCTTAAAATAGGCTTTTTGGGATTAGCAGATGGTGTGTGGTTAAGGTGCTAGATTCCCACATGGCCAACTGTGGTTCAAGTCCTGGACCTGGGGACCTGAAACTCACGTTGGGTGTGTGTGTGTGTGTGTGTGTGTGTGTGTGTGTGTATGCCCAAAATCCCAAGAGAAGAATAGAGGAAAAGGGATTGTGGTGTGGCCATCTCCCCAGGGTTGATTTCTCATGTTCTCACTGTCTCTCCAGTAAGTGTATGTGCCCTATGGCAAAAGCCTGAAAACACACACACACACACACAAGAAAACTATATACACAGAAATAAGCAACTGATTATGTTGCTTATTATTTTGTTGATTATTATTTATTTATTTGACCAGAGAGGGACAGAGTAAGAGAGATAAAGAGAGAGACAGTGGGGGAAAGTGAAAACAACCCTCCAGATCAAGGACTCTAACTGTGGTTGGCCCTGTGGGAGTCTAGTGTCCTTAATCACCACGCCACTTGCTGGCCCCATGCAATAGATTTATTTATTTATTTATTTATTCATTCATTCATGTATGTATGTTAAGCTGCCAAGTCCAGGGCTAGAACCACAGTTGGCCATGTGGGAGTACAGCACCCTTAACCACCACACCACCTGCCAGCCCCACAATTAAGAGGCTAGAAAATACCAAGGTAAGGGGGCCAGCAGGTGGTGTGGTGTCTAAAGCACTGGACACCCACATGATCGACCATGGTTCAAGATCCAGACTCGGTGGCTTGAAAATCAAACCAAGTGCATGTGCATGCATTCCCAAAATCCCAGGAGAATGGAGAAGGGGTTGTGGTGTGCCATCCCCATGTGAGGAGATTTCTCACTTTCCCTCTCTGTTATCTTTCCAACAAGTGTACACACCCTATGGCAAAAACCTACCAAAAAAAAAAAAAAGAAAGAAAGAAAAAGAAAACACTAAGACGAGAAAGATGGTCCCTCCTGTGAAGGACTTTATACCCAGGGGTTATACTTCTTGGTGTATAACCAAGAGGTTTACATCCAGGGGCATTCTCAGTAGACCCATTGGCTGTGCAGTCCGTAGAAAAGAGCTAACAAGCCTTGAGCTGCTTTCATTGAATGTTGAATGGCTTCGTTTTATGGTTATCTTTTCTTTTTTTTCTTTTTTTTTTTTTTTTGGAGAGGTTTTCGCTATAGGGCGCGTACGCTCACCAGACAGAGACATAGAGACAGAAAGCGAGGAATCACCCCCCAGAGGGGATGGTCACGCCGCAATCCCTTCTCCTCCATTCTACTCTTAGGATCTTGGGCACACACGCACATGCGCCCGGCGTGAGTTTTAAGCCACCGGGTCCGGGACGCGAACCGCGGTCGACTACGTGGGAGTTCAGCGACATAGCCATTAGGCTAACTGCTGGTTCCCTGGTTATCTTTTCTTAATGGTGTTCTTCCTTTGCACTTTTTAGAGAAGAAGAGTTTAGGTGTCTATTTCTTGTTTCTTATCTAAACAGAGTGAAGGGGAACAGCTAGATGACGGAAGTATTAATACTTGCATTAGACCAAGAATGGCTAGTGTGCAGACAGCAGTGGCAGAGTGGTTAGGGTGCTGGATTCTTAAATGACTGATGGCTCTGTTTAAGTCCCAGACCTGGCAGCTTGAAAATCACAGCACAGTGTGTGTGTGTGTGTGTGTGTGTGTGTGTGTGTGTGTGTGTGTGTTTGTTTGCAAGCCCAAAATCCCTAGAGGAGAATGGTGGAGGAGATTGTTACCTGGCCATCCCTCCAGGGAGTGATTTTTTCACTTTCCTTCTCTGTCTCTGGCTCTCTAGAGAGCGCATGCACCCTGTGGCAAAAATCTCAGAAAAAATAAAAAAGGAAAAAAAAATGGCTAGTGTGATGTAATAACCTTTTATCCTTACTCACTTCTGGGATAAGGACTGGGAGTGAGGGTGGCTGAGAGCTGTTGGAGAGAGCCCTGGCACTATTGACTAGACCAACAGCCAAATCCTCTGCACTCTCGGTTTTTGATCTTTCCAAACAGGATTTTAAAAGGGTTGCCCTTATTTTGCCCTCAGATTAAGTGAGTAACTTTCCACAGGAAGTGCCTGTGTACTTAGCTGACCTTCTGCTTTCCCCTTCGCAGATCTTTGCCAGACTACTCGAATCGGCAAGGAAGGGTTTGCGAGTCTCTTCTTGTGAATAGTTGTAAAAAGTAAACTGCCTCAACCTGTACTTTGGGAGATACTTTTGAGAAAATAAATAAAAATACACACAGCTTTTATTTCAACAAAACTTGTAGATATTGAACGATGTAATGAACAGCTTTAATGTTTTTTAGTTAGGCAAAACTAGAATTTAAAAATGTAGATATTTTGTTTTCATGACTGATTTGGAATAATCATAGTATTTGACTGAGGCCTTCATTTCTAGTTGTCTTCATTCCCTAATTCTTAACTCCATAGGTCTGGCGTGATGTTTGAAATCTAACTTTCTGAAATAAATCTTTTTCTCTAGGTGATCTGCTCTGTGAGTGAATAATTCCTGAAGAATGAAGATTTAACTACTTTGGGGAGTTTTTTGATGAGCTTTAATAAATGGAAAAAGTATAATTTATTTTTAAAAAGATAAGAAAATATCCCTATTCAAAAATCTTTAGGTGTATTTCTTTTTCGTGTGTTCTTCATATGCTAACATGGCTTTTTTTTCTCCCTTGAAGGATGTAGGATCAAGTATTGTAACTCAAGTCTCTTACTTTCTTGTGACTGTCATTCTGGGAGTTCTTCAATATTCATTGTTAGGGGGAAGAAGGTACTGATCTCAACCGATGGAATTTCCAAATTAAGTGCATGGTAGTAAGAATAAATAACCCTTGCCCAATTCAGAATGAGTGTGGTAGCTATATTTCATTCGACATCCTTTTTTTTTCTTTCACTTTCTTAAAGGCACGAAGTAGACAAGCCTTTTATCTTGACGTTTATACCTTTTTTTGTTGTTTTTTTTTTTTACTAGTTCTGTCTTTAGGAAACCTTGTTTAGATTATGGATCAAATTAGTGTGATTTCCCTTGGGCTTCACTAATCTGTGCATGGCTAGTTATATTTTTAGAATAGATTAGGTTCATGTATTTAGTGCCTAGGGGTCAGGTGAGTTATCCATTATTGATTAGAAGCTGGCCTAGGCTGGGGGCTAGATTGGTACCATGTCACCAGACAGCTTACTACACGTGATTTCTGGAATAGAGCAGAGAGAGTGGTTCACGTAGTGTGACAGCTTGTGGTACTCTTAGTTGGTTATGGGCTAAGGAACACTAGATCATCTTCTGCCTTTACTACGTTGAGTTTAAAATCTCGAAACAAGATACTGAGGAGCATAACTAAGAAGATTCGTACTGTTCATATGTTATTTTATTTTGTGATGCAGTAATTGCCGCTTGTCAAATAAAGAAGCTGAGTTAAATATTTCCTTAGGATTCTTTAATTTAGAGCCCAGTTTTTGAAGTATGATAGATGTGCTTTTTTTTTTTAAAAAGAATTATTCTAACTTTATTTAGTCATTCATTAATTTTAATTTGACCAGAGAGACAGGGTGTGTGTTGGGGAGAAGGCAAGCCATCAAGTCCAGGACTCATACCAAGGTCAGCCATGTGAGTGTCCAGTGCCTTCACCACCACGCCATCTCCTGGCCCCTTGATGTGCTTTCCTCAGCCGGGTCTGTGACCTCAACAAGTCACAGCTCTTTGGGGGCTGTTTTTCTCATCGGGGAAAGAAAAGACAGAATACCTAACTTAAAAGATTGTGAGTACTAATTAAAATGGTATTTATAAAGCATTGATACAGTATCTAGCAGTTAGTGTTAAGTAGTATTCTCTAATTCTTAGCTTCTATGTTCACATTTTCACTTAAATACTCATTTGAATATAATACTTTTATTTCGGTAAGCACTTTCTTGTTTACTAAGAATTCATCAAGGTGGAGAATAGAATCTTACACTCCTAAGACAGGTATGAACTAGGTTTCTACCCAGTTCAGAGCCTTGGCATACGATCATCCAGACTGCCTCAGACTCTGTCCTAGAACTATAAAAAAGAAAACAACCCATAACCTTATCACTCAGTGTTAATTTTTTATATGTGCCATTCCCGACCTTCCCTGTGTAACTACAAATGTTTTTTGAGAACAAAAATGACATCTCTTTTTTATGCTGCATTTTTTTTTTAATGCTGAAGGGCATGTGTGCTCTCTAGAGAGAAAGAGACAAAGGGGGGAAGTGAGAAATCACCCCCCTGGGGGTATGGCCATGCCACAGTCCCTCTGGGGATTTTGGGTCTACACGCATGCACACACACAGACATGTGCACACACATGGCATGATTTTCCATCCACCGGCTCTGGAACTTGTACAGTTGCCTTGACCTCCCACTACAAGCTGACCCTATGCTGCATTTGTTTGTTTGTTTTAAGATTTTTGCCATAGAGGGCATGTACCAGAGAGACAGTGGGAGGGAAGATGAGAAACCACTCCCTGAGGGTATGACCAGGCCGCAGCCCCTTTTCCATTCTCCTCTCAAGATTTTGGGTGTGCATAGACACATGCCTGGTATGATTTTCAAGCCACCAGGCAGAAGACTTGAACCATAGTTAGCCACATGGGAGCCCAGACCTCAACCACCACACCACCTGTTGGCCCTGCTACGCTGCATATGTTTAATGAGACTTAGTATTGGTTGCCTTTCCCTTTAGATTTTTAAATACTCAGCAAATGTAGTTCTATCCCATCATTTGTTAGCTGGGTGTAAGTCCATTCTGGCTCATCACAATTTAACCAGTTCCCTATTGTTTGTGTGATACATTTATGAAACATGTTTTGTACAGTCCCTGCCATGTGTCAGATGTCTGGAACGGAATACATATTGAATACCTAAATTGCGATTTTTTTCCCCATGTTTTTTATTGGTTTTATGGGAACGTAAGGAAGAAATTGCTTGAAACCCACTGGCCTACAATAGGACTTCTTTTTAGTGACTTTCTTTTCATCTCTTTTTCTCTCTCTCTGCACATATACACAATTTTTTACTTTTTTTTTCTTTTGTAACACTGCAATGGACATCTCCTTAGATCACTAGTGTCTTTTACTAATCACTCAGCTACAGATGGGGGATAGACTGTTTTCAAGGCTTTGTGTGAGTACTGCCTGACAGCTCTAGAAACCCATTTGCACTTTAGTATCTGAGCACGCCTATTTTCCTAAACTCTTAGCTACATACTTTTTTTTTTTTTTTTTTTTTTTTTTTTTTTTTTTAGGTTTTTGCCATAGGACACATGCACTCAGTGCAGAGAGAGAGAGAAAGTGAGAAATTACTCCCCAGGGGAGATGGCCATGCCACAATCCCCTCTCCATTCTCTTCCTGGGACTTTGGGGACACGCTCACATGCACCTGGCATGATTTTCAAGCTGCTGGGTCTGGGACTCAAATGTGTAGTCAGCCGTGAGGGATTCCAGCACTTTAACCACCATGCCATATACTGGCTCCATCAACATTAATTTTTAGATTTTTTGCTATAGAGTGTGCGTGCTTGCCAGAAAGAGACAGAAAGCAAAAATCACACCCCTCGGGGAGGGTTGGGGGGGATGGCCAGGCCACAATCCCTTCCCCATTCTCCTCTTTGCACATGTGCCCGGCGTGTTTCAAGCCACCAGGTCCAGAACTTAAACCCAGGTCGACTACATGGGAGTCCAGCAATGTAACTATTACGCCATCTGCTGGTTCCAACATTACTTTTTAAAATCATTGGCAGTTCGGTATGCTTACCAGATTTGTAAAGGAACTCAGGCGCACTTGACCTCTGGCACAGCTAAAAGTACATCTCATAAGACCTTCTGCCCATCTTCCCCTTGTGCTTAAGTCTTCCCAAAGGTGATGTGCAGCATTCTGATAATAGTAATAAAGGCTGTTACCTCAGTAACTTGAAATACAAAAACTTGGCCTCCAGTATGACTACCACT
This sequence comes from Tupaia tana, assembly GCA_026018925.1. NCBI lineage: Eukaryota > Metazoa > Chordata > Mammalia > Scandentia > Tupaiidae > Tupaia > Tupaia tana. The sequence continues at coordinate 22,473,520 of JAKSZU010000020.1, read as the reverse complement.
TTTTTTCTTATGAAGGTTTTTATTGTTTTCGTCTGAAAAGTAGTGGTGACTGCCACATTCTGATGCACTCTTTACCAACCCCCTGCTATTTATGATAAACTAGTAATCCAGACAAAACTGAAACTTTGTTAAAAAGGAGGAAGAGAGAAATGGAGCAGGCAACCAGCTTTCCACTAAACCATCTTGTTCACATACCAACCAGTCATCCTGAATGGTCAAAATGAGTTCATAGGATCACATCTCAGTTCATGCAAATTTCAGAGGAAAAATGTTGGTAGAGCATAGTTGTCTGAGGTGCAGTTTGGTGGAATAGACAGCAGATGCTCAGAGACCTTCCCTGAAGAGTAGTCCCTAGGAAATTCTGAATCAGGATGCAGTTGGCTGCAAGTACCCAGAATACTCAATTACACCGAGGTAAGTGATGTAAGAATTTATCTCCCGTAGCGTGAAGTCTGCTGATCAGAAGTTCCAAGTTTGAGGTGTTGGATCAGTGGTGCTTCAAAGAACCTTGGCTTGTTCTCTTTCTGCCTTTCACCCTTCTCTTCTTTACACATATCTTTTTTTTTTTTTTTTTTTTTTTTGGAGAGGCTTTTGCTATAGGATGCGTGTGCTAGCCAGAAAGACAGAAAGCGAGAAATCACCCCCCAGCGAGGATGACCACCCCGTAATCCCTTCTCCATTCTCCTCTCGGGATCTTGGGCACGCACACACACACACCCACCTGGTGTGAGTTTAAGCCACTGGGTCCAGGACTCGAACTACGATCAACTATATGGGAGTTCAGCAACATAGCCATTACGCCAACTGCTGGTCCCTCCTTATACATATCTTACGGCAGGGTAAGTTAGCTTCGAGCATCACAGCATACCACTGTATTCAAGCCCAGATGAAAGGTTCCAGACCTCTTTTACTGCTCTTTTCTGGAAGCTCCCCCACATGTTACCTCTTACACCCATTGGTCACATGCCTACACTGAAGGCAGTTGCAGTCAAGGAGAATGAGATACCGTGTGTGGCTTCTTTGATCAGTCCTAGTCCAGGCCCTGGCTATGGTGAAGAAGCCCATCTTCCTTAATGTATTGCCCAAGCAAAATCACCACAGACGAGAAGAGGGAAATGGCTGTAGGAAGATAATCAATAGTGTCTGCATAAGATCAACTCGACAGGATGTGTCCAAGGCCTGAAGTCATGCTTCTGTTTTAACATCTATGTTAACACGTTGACTAACTGACAAACTCAGTTTGTTTCTCAAGCTATGTCGAAAAGTATTGACTTTACCTAGTTCATCACAGATCCATAACTGCTGGTCCCAAGCCCAAAGTTTCTGTTACTAAATTTAAAGGCTGTAAGTTTCTCTGTCAAATTGCTATAAAAATGACCACTCTCTGTCCAAGCACTTAGCATGGGCTAATAACCAACCATTCAAAGCCTAGCCTCCGTAGTGCCCACACATGAGAGGCACCGGTTAGCCAGCTGATTCATAACCTAGCCCCAGCCGCCCTCCTACCTCGGGTCCTGCCGCTCCTGATTCACCTACAGCACGCTGGTTTGTTACCAGAATGTGCTGTGCACTTCCGTTCTTACTTCTGAGCTTGGCTTCACATTCTGTCCCCCCTTCCTGTTAGGCCCTTCCTTAGCTGGGGAACAACTACTCATCGTTTTATACCAGCTTACGTGGCACCTTCGCTGTAACGTTTCTCCTGACTTCTCTGCTCACCCACCAGTGCTTTTCTTTTGAATCCTGAGTATACCTATCTTATTGGATTACAGTTTTTTCTGGATCAGTCTTCCCCACTAGACCAAAAGTTCCTTGAAGGTGGTAATAGTCTTGTTCATCTTTCATTTTTTTAATTTAAATAATTATTTGATTTATTTTTATTTTTGCTATAGGGCATGTGTGCTCACCAGAGAGAGAAAGAAAGTGCAAAAACAAGCCACCAGGTCTGGGACTTGAACCGTCGGAGAGTTCACCACCCCAACCGCCATGCCACCTGCTGGCCTCCCTTGTTCATCTTTCTATCCCGTGTTTCTGGCACATAGATTAATAGTTTGTCCTGAATAAATGCTTACTGAGTTCCAGCAGGTAGCATGGAGGTTAAGGTGATAGAGCCCAAAGGGCTGCAGGGTCTGTCCCGGACCCGGAGGCTTGAAAAGCACGCTAGGCACATGTATGTGTATGCCCAAAATCCTGGGAGGGGAAGGGATTGTGACATGGCCATCACCTTGGGGGAGTGATTTTCTCTCTGTCTCTCCCCAGTGAGTGAGAACGTGCACCCTATAGCAAACGAAATAAAAATTTAAAAATGCTTATTGAGTTGAATCAACTCAACTAATGATAGTACTTTTTTCTCCAAATATTTTCTACTGTGCTGCTTAAAGTTTATGGATTTCTTTATGAGAACATATCATTTTGACATACGATTCCCCCACACACACACTTCTATCAAGTCTGGGTTACAAACAAGATAAAACTTTCCATCGTATTCTGATCACAGATCCTATCCCACCAGGCATCAACCTCGCTGTCCCTGCATGCAGTGTGGGGTCTGAGCACCTACAATGGGCCGACACACTATCGCAGAGGCACACTTAAGTCCCCTATACCAATGAACAAGCCTTTGTGTGTAAGCTCAGAGTACCTAGGATGGTGTAGCAAATTTAGAGTCACAGTGACCTAGGTTTTAATCTCTATTCAGTTCTGTGACCTTGAGCAAGTTCCTTAGCCTACAAGCCTGTCCTTAGCCTCCAAAAGGTATCATGGAATGACATGACTTCGCAGTGGTTGCTTGATAAATGTTAATACCCTTTGCTCAGATGAGCACAGATGCACAGACGGATTGCCAGAAAAGCAGGTGAGTACACTCTGGGCAGCGGGCAGGTGGACAGTAGTTAATGGATCTGCCTGTCTCTTTAAAGAGTCAGGGCCAACCCAGCGGTAGGCTTGCTGAGAAAGATGATCTGCTTTGAAATTCTAACTGGGCAGATCCCTCCTTACTGGGCTTTCTGTGCCCCTGACTTCCCCACTCACAGCTGGCAGGGACAGCTGCTCTGGAAGCCTAGGGGGTGCATGACTAAGGTGGAAGGGGGAGCAGCTGCTTGGTAGAGTAGGCGGGCTGGGTGACATGAAGGCATATGAAAATCCCCAACCTCCACCGCTTGGGTGACATCACGGGTCCGAATCATTGCCATGGGGGAGGTCCAGGCCATTTCTTCTCCGAATACTCTGGCACTTTTCCTTTAGCACTAATTTTTTTCCTCTTAATTTTAGAAAGGGGGAAAGAAGATAACACGTTCTTTGGCCAGCTGATTTTAATTAAATAAAAACACTGGCTTCCTCTGACATGCTGCATATTCTCACACCTCCGTGCCAGGCTTCTGCTGTGCTCACCTCTCGTCATGCTGCTGATTCTCTGCCTGCCTGCTGAATTCTACCCCTGCGCCTCGGACGCGTTACAAGCCCTTTCTGTCTTCCCTCCTGGATGCCACCCCTCCTTCTAGGCTGCCACTAGTTTAAAGAACTAAGTTTAAGTTCTTTAAACTTAACTCAGTTGCTGTGCTTCACACGTTGAATTGCTGGTGGGTTTTTTTTTTTTTTTTTTTTTTTTTTTTTTTTTTTTTTTTTTTGAGATCTCTTTCCCTTAATAGAATGAAAGCTTCTCTTGGAAATCTTTGACCCCCAAGTGCTTAGCTCTCAGTAGGCACCCAATAAAAAGTAGTTGAGTTGCAGGTCAGTAGCACAGTGGTTAAGGCAGCTGGATCCACATGGCCAAGTGCACGGTTCAAATCCTGGACCTTGCAACTTGGAAAATACGCCTGGTACATGTGCGTGTGCACCCAAAATCCACAGAGCAGAATAAAGACAGGACTGCGGGATCGCTATCCCCCGAGAGGGTTGGGAGGGTGATTTCTCACTTTCCCTCCTCCCTTCTCTGACAAGTGCATGTGCCCTATAGCAAAAATTAAAAAAGAACAAAAAAATCACTTCTCAGCACATTTGGCATTTTCTAACTTTCCAGTGGGTTTAGTTAGGCTCCAGCAGAATAGTAGAAGTCCTTATGGACTGAGCATGTGCCCAGTTCTGGGAGGTAATCAGGCCCCCGCCTGTACCTCAGGGGCAGTAATGTCCACCCAGGAGCAAGGAAGAAAGACTGAGGAGCCATTTGGAAGCCAGAGTCGCACTTCTTGGTCTAGTGTTTGCATACTCCAGATTTACCACGTGGCCCAAAGCAGACCCTCAGTTTCATCTTCAGTTTCATCCTTGGGAGTCAGATTTCAGAGGAGTGTGGATTTGGGACTCATGGGTCTAGTCGTGTATTTCCACCTTATGTGGAAATTTGCCCAAATTACTTGGCCCAGAGTATTACTTCTGATAGACATGTATTCAAATCCTGCCTCTGCCTTTTACTTTTCGTGGGAACTTGCTGTCTGAGACCCAGATTCTTTAAGATTTAGGAGGGGAATATTTATTTTGAAGGTTTATTGTGACGAGTAAGTGGTAAGTGCGTAAATGCCCACTTTAGATCTGACACTTCACAGGTGTTAAATAGGTGGTCTTTATAATTGGGAAATACTGGGTTGCTGGGATGATGGTCTGGCCAGTGAATTACTGTTTATTCACATTACTGGATCAGATCTCTGCCGGGAAAAGTCAGCCTAGAATTCCAAAAGCTGCTTTTGTTAAATGGATGTCAAATAAATGCTTAAAGTTACTTGGTGAGATAAATAAATAAAAGCTGTAGGGCAGCTTTTAGCTCAGGATTTCTTTCGGAAAATAGTCCCATATTTTCCAACTTTGATGTGCCCTACCTCCCAAGAACTTTGGGGCCACCCACCCCCACTGGGAGCTCTGGGTAGTGTCCTGCCTGAGGCTTGGAGGTAAATTCTTCGGCTCACGTTGCCTTTGTCTCCCGCCTGTCTTCTTGCCCGCTGGAGGTCTTATCTTGTCCTCTGGGAGCTATGTTAAGTGCTCTGCCAGCCTGCCTGTGTGCCTGGCCTGTTTTTTCTCACTGCCAGTACCTCTTGGATTCCAATTCCAAACATGGTATCCTCTGGGGTCACCCTTTCTTCCGGTGCCAAGAGAGAACGCATTCCAAATGGAACACAAGTGTGCCTCCCATGCTGGGCTCTCCTTATTCTGCTTGGGGACAGCAGAGAGCAGGATGTGGCCACTCCATCCCACTCAGCTGAAGGTGTCAGTCCCAAGTCCTACCTTCCCCTCAGCGCAATTTCGGTTTTCTGCTAAGAAGCGAAGTTGAAGAACGTCCTAAGAAATCCTGGAGTTAAGAACGCTTGCCAGACTCTGCAAGGAGGGCTGGAGCCTTGCTGAAGGAGAGAGAGAAAGCGGGGGAGACGTGCTCAAATTATCCATGAGGTGTACTCGGTTCGGCCATTCTTCCCCAAAGCCACCAGAAGCCGTCTTCTCAGAAAAGGTGGAGTTGGTGAGAAGCCGGAGGTGAGAAGGTACTTGGGAGGACAGATTAATTTATTTTCTGAGTTTCCTATGCGGGGACAGAATCGGAGCCCAGCAAGGCTTTGAGATTCCCAAAGATGAGTTCCAACAGCAGCATCGTGGGCCAGCTCCTCTGGCAGGGGCCGCCCTGTGTCAGCTGGAAGCAGGATCTGGAAGGGGCTTTCTATCACCTGGCCAACTGCCTCTTGCTCCTGGGCTTCATGGGGGGCAGTGGGATGTATGGATGCTTCTACTTTTTTGGCTTCCTGGGCACGGGCTACCTGTGCTGCGTGCTGTGGGGCTGGTTGGATGCCTGCGGGCTGGACGTCGTCCTTTGGAACTTGCTGCTGGCAGTGGCCTGCGTGCTCCAGCTGGCCCACCTGGTGTACCGCCTGCGTGAGGACACGCTCCCCGGGGAGTTCGACCTCCTCTACAAGACGCTGTACCTGCCTCTGCAGGTGCCCCTACAGACGTACAGAGAGATTGTGCACTGCTGCGAGGAGCAGGTGCTGGCTCTGGCCGCCGAGCAGACCTATGCCGTGGAGGGTGAGACACCCATTAACCGCCTGTCTCTGCTGCTCTCTGGCCGGTAAGCTCCTTTGTCATTGCCCAGAATGGCTTTCCCCAGCCCACACTTCTCACTTCCTAGTGCGTTCCTTTCCATTCCGCGCCCCCTTCTCTGGAGGGAAGGATGTGGCAAGTGAAACACACCAAAATAGATTTCTCTAAGAGTGGCTTTGCTTCCTCATTCTTAGCATTTTCCAGGAGGCGACCAGGTCATGAGGCATCTTCTTGGTTGACAAGAATGTCTGTGTGTGCACTTGCTGCTGTGAGGTGTGGGGGGAGTGTTTCTTGAGCCTGGGCCTGAAATGACCACACACGCACACTGGGGTGTCATTCTGATACTGCAGTAATATCTCCCTAAGCTTTGGCAAGTTAAACATTTCAATAAGGTTAACTCATTTCTGTCATATGCATTCAACATTTACTGAGCACAAATTACATGCAGGGGACAGTGCCAGAAATGGGGGTTTCCCGTAACGCCTGGTCCCTGGCAGGGCATCAAGGAAATAGCCTCGTTTGTGTTTGGGATCTCCTAGACACCCTGTCGTGTGGCCACGCTGTGCACAGCCTGGTATGGAGAGCGAACATCCCTTGTCCACCTTTCCATCTGCAGTTCTGTTAAGATTCCTGCAGCCAGAAGTCAAGGACTGCAGGTCTGAGGGCCCGGCAGCGAGTACAGAGTAGGGAAGCTCACGAGTATTTCTCTGAAGGCTCAGTGGGGACACCTGCCTCTTTAGAAGAAGACTGATAGTAGGCATTGGCAGACATGGTCTCAGTCAGGGTCAGGGCGTGCCCGGGCAGTCTGCATGTGAATGTCGGCCATTGATACGGCTGAGCAAATAGCACGGGCTCTGTGCCACACACATGGTGGGCAGTTTATGGATTCTTTGACATGTTGCCCTGGGGGCGCTTCTCCCCTCCAAACCCCTCTTCGGCTTTCTTGAGATCAGGTAGAAAAGGTAGGATGTTGATTAGAAGGATCTGATTTCAAGAAAAAAGAAAGAAAGGAAGAAACCAGATATGATTCCCAATCACACAGTGGGGAAACGGTACTACAACCACTAGTAGTAATAAATATTTATGTCTTAATTGATAGACTCCAAAGTGTCGTATTTACGTCTGATTTGGTTTGAACTCAGAGGTCCTGGGTTGAATGAGCTATGAGGGGAGACATTTTGAAATGAAACATTTCTGAATATTTATGAGTTAATTGAACATGTAAGCAAATGCAATTATTTGTAAACAAATGCAGCTATAAATTCAAATAAAATACATTGTGGACTGATCCCACAACCTAGCAGTTAAGGGAGCCAGATCCCATGTGGCTGATCACAGGTTGAGTCCTGCCCTAGCAGCTTGAGAGACATGACAGGTGTCTATGTGCGTGTGTGCCCAAGGTCCTGATGGGGTGAGAAATGGAGGAAAAGGATTGCAGTGTGACCACGTCCCACTGGTGAGTGCTTTCTCTTTCTCTGGCAAGCACACATGCCCTCTGACAATTAAAAATAAGAACAGGGGGCGGACAGGTGGTGTGGTGCTCAAGGGTGATGGACTCCCACATCGCCGATCTTGATTTGAGTCCCAGACCTAGCAGCTTGCTTTCTCACTTTCTCTCTCTCTCTCTCTCCCTGTCCTTCTCTGGTCAAATTAAAATAAATTAAATAAATAAAGTTAAATGAAATAACTCTTTTAAAAATAAACAAAAACAGGAGACTTTTCAAAGCAATCAAGGTAAATAGGCCATTTTGGAAGTGAGAAGAATTTTTCTTTAACAACCTTTCTAAGTATGGAGCATGCAAGAGGTGGAAAAACATCTCCAAAAAAAAAAGGTTTTTTCCATAGAGCATGTGAGAGCACCTGAGAGACAGAGACAGTGAGAGAGAAAGTGAGAAATCACTCCCCTGGGGGATGGCCACATCACAATCCCTTCTCCTCTCTTCTCCTGGGATCTTGGGCATGCGCATATACGTGCCCAGTGTGATTTTCAAGCCATCTGGTCCAGGACTGGAACTGTGGTCAGCCATGTGGAAGTCCAGCGACATAACCACTATGCCACCTCCTGGCCCTGGCCCTGAGGCTCCATTTAAATGTCTTCAATGAGCCACGCAGGCTCATTAGAAGTTACTCATTCTCAAAGATGTCATCTCTCTTTGGTGACTTGTCAAGGTGGCCAAACCAAGATGATGGGAGGATCTGATATATGCTGTGGCAGCTGTATTTTCTCTGGTTTTCTTTTCTTACAGAAGCTTTTCCTTGAGATTTTGTTCCCCTTTTGTGGTGACACAGTGAGCTCATTCCTCCCTCTCTCCCTTCCCTTTTCCCTGCCTTCTAGTCTTCCTTCTCTCCTTCAAGGGCTAGGGTCTAGGGTTCCAGTGTTAAACAGGAAATAGATTGACCTTATACTCATGGAGCATACAGCCTATCAAAGCCAACGATTGGGACCAGCAGTTAGCGTAATAGCTATGTCACTGAACTCCCATGTACTCGACCATGGTTCGCGTCCCGGACCCGGTGGCTTAAAACTCATGCCGGGCGCATGTGTGTACGTACCCAAGATCCCAAGAGTAGAATGGAGGAGAAGGTATTTTGTGTAGCCATCCCCCCGGGGGATGATTTCTTGCTTTCTGTCTGTCTGTCTGGCGAGTGCATGCACCCTATAGCAAAAACCTCTCCAAAAAAAGAAAGTGAACGATTGTGCTTGCTTCGGCAGCACATATACTAAAATTGGAATGACACAGAGAAGATTAGCATGGTCCCTTGCTCAAGGGTGACACAAATTTATGAGGCATTTTATATTTTTGAGGGGAAGAGTGTAGGAAAGGAAATTAGGGAGAAAAATAGATAAGACATTTGTGGGACACACAGAAATGGGTTATTACCTGTTGATGATAACGTGTATAGTATTCTCAACTGGACTGGTCTGAGGTGTATTTCATGTTGGATAAATTCTCTCTACAAGCTAAATGATGTATAGTGATTGAATGTATAAAGATAATAATAAAAAGAAAGTCAACGATTGACATTGGACGTGGTGGTTAATAATGAGTATGATATTTCACAGAGAAATGCAAAGTGCAATGAGAGCATGTAACTGAAGGGTCTAACTTTTCTGGGGAAGTCAGACAAGACTTCCTGGGAAAAGGAATGCTTAAGCTGACACCTGAGGATAAGACTTCCAGCTAGAGACAGAGACATGAAGACTCTGAGATAGGAGGACCTGATATTGTATTTTCTCTTGTGTCCTTTAAGTCTGTGTATGCCTGGACTTGTAGGAGCAGGTGTATTTCTGCCATCAGGTACCGTGGGTTGACTCCATTGTAGCTTGGTTTAACACCTAGATCCCCTCTGCCTTCTATCTTTAGATTGTCAATAGCTTGTTACTTGGTGATGATCTTTGTAAATATTTACGTATATATGTATACACACATGCATACACACATTCACGCACGCACACACATTCATTAACAGCAAGACATAGAGAGTGCTAATACCCCAATGACCAGAACTTAACCATATGTAGCAGCAAGGGAGATAGGGAAATGTAGTTTGTTGTTGGGTTTTTTTTGTTTTTTATTGTTTTTTTTTTTTTGAGAGGTTTTTGCTATAGGGCGTGTGTGCTCGCCAGAAAGACAGAGAGAGACAGAGAGACAGAAAGCGAGAAATCACCCCCAAGGGGGGATGGCCATGCCACAATCCCTTCTCCTCCATTCTCTTCTCGGGATCTTGGGCACGCATGCACATGCACCCGGCATGAGTTTAAGTCATTTTGGAGAACAGATTACCACAGTGGATTTCCCATATCTCTGTCCATCCCATCTTTTCTTCCCAATATTTTATTTATCCTTCAAATCTAAGCTGAAATGTCATCGTCTTTGAGAAGTCTTCACTCAAAGAGAACCAGTCTCTCTCTTTTGTCTATGCTGCCGTTCCACAGTGACTTGTAGCCAGTCCCTAGGTGTCTGTGGCTTCTGCTAAACTGTGAAACCCTCAAAAGCAAGGACCAGATCATATTCGTTTTTGCACTCCCAGACCTCCAGGAACAGAGGCGATATTCCATAAATATTTGTTTAGACAATAAAGCTCTAGAAATACAGAAGCACAGCTTCCAGAGACATGGTGTAGTGATCTTTTATCTTCTGTCCGTGTCTGACAGGGGCATCTCTTAGTGTGGTATAACACGTGAGAAAAGAAGTCAAAGATGAAACTCTGAGTTTTCTGGGAAAAAAAGAAGAAAATGCCCATAGTGGATCCTAATCATCTTCCAGATCCACCATTGCATCGGAAATACACTCCCTGGCCCCACGCTTAGTCAGTGACATGCCATCACGTCCAGCAGTTCTGCACAGAATGCATTCCCCCTCTCCTGCGGGTACAAAGCACCAGGACAGGTGCCAGCCACAAGGAAAAAGGACAGCGGGCAGCCTCAGTGGTGTCTTTGACCCGAGTTGTGAGACCAAGCCTGTGGTCATGGAGAAGTCAGGAGCAGTAACCTGTTGGTGGTGTGGAATAAATATATTCATAAAATGAAAACAAATATATTAGGGGATGGGGGTAGCTCGGGAGAAATTGGTCAACACACACAAGTGCATGTACACGAGCGGGATAGGTTATGGAACAGATACCACCACAGAGTGAAGAACATCATTGGCAAATAAACATATATTTCATAAAAGACCAGTAGCGTGAATTTTCAATGTGCACAGCATGGTGTAATAGCAAATGTCAAAAAGGTATGTGTGTACCCTTGATTATTACACACTGTATACAAGCTTTAAAAAACCATGGTGTGGGACCAGCAGGTGGTGTGGTGGTTAAGGCGCTGGACACTCCCACATGGCCTACCATGGTTCAAGTCTCAGACCTGGTGGCTTGCTTTCTCACTTTCCCTCTTTCTCTCTCTGTGTCTCTCTAGTCAAACTAAAAATAAATGAATGAATAAATAAAATTAAATAAGTAGTTAAAAAAAACATGTTGTACCTCCACAAAGATATACAATGGTTATATGAAAATTAGAAATTACAATAACTTTTTAAAAAATTGTATTAAGACTTTGCTATAGCCACAGAAACACACTCTAGTGAAAGGGGGATAAAAAAGTCTTGGTGTAAAAAGATAGAGGGATTCCTCATCAAATCCTAGGAAGAACATGCAGAACATGTTCTAGAAGAGCATATTATGTCATTTCAAATTTCATTTCTTTATGAACTGGAATAAGGGTGAGTTACATGAGTTAAAAAAAAATGATTTTCATTCCTTAGTGGAGTGTGTTCATTTTGCCAGTGCCTGATCGTTGTCACTATCTTCACTTAATTCCAGTTCCAAATTCCCAGGGATGGAGTTTGATTGATTCAGCCTTGGTTAAGTGTTGGTCCCAGGCCCATCAACTGGACAGAATGAATGGGCTCTCATTCTCTAAAGACAGAAGCTGTTAGTGTTTCCTTGCAGTTAGTGTGGGTAGGAAGGGACAATGTAGGAGTGTCCCCTACCACCTATTAAACACTCTGGCAAGAGTGACAACATGATATTGTGGTAATAACATAGAATACCTGTAAGCTTTCCACTCAGCCTTTTTTAGCAGCAATTTCCTTAGCTATAAAATACAGAAAAGGATAATCTACTTTGAGTTATTGAGATTAAGTAAGAGAACACTTACAAAGTGTTTAGTTTAAAGACTGGCAAATAGTGGATTTGCCACTTCCTTCAAAGCCTGCAAAGTGGTTACAATGTAAGCCTGCAGTGCAGAGAGCAGGGCTATTTATGCGGCCTACTGGATAGGGGGTAATGAGGAGTTCACCCCAGGCTGAACCTTCACGGCAGTGCTGTCCAGAACTTTCTGTGAGATGGAATGTTCCATATCTGTGTTGTACAGTATGGTAACCCCACAGGCCACATGTGGTTCTTTTTTTTTTTTTTTCTTTTTGGTTTTGTGACTTTATTTGAACATCAGCAGTTCGCTGTCATCCACATTGACTGTAGGTTTTTGAAACTGGTAACAGGTACACAGGTCACCAGAGTGTAGAGCTTGGGTGAATCTTCATCCTCCTTTCGTTTTCTGGACAACCGCACACGGATTCGATACGGGGCGTTCCTTATTCCTTTGGCCCAGACAGCTTCGTTGAGCCTGGTATTAATGCACACATCTGGAGTCCCCATCTCTTTCATGGCAAATTTCCGGATTTCTCTGAGTGCCCAAGGGACACGTTTCTTGAAGCCCACGCCATGGATGTGGACGTTGATGATGTATTCTGGGTCACCACCTTGATGGCAGAACGGCCCTTCTTCTCGCCACCCTTCTTTGCAGGAGCCATTCTGCCCGGCCTAAGCTGGAAAAGCCACATGTGGTTCTTGAGCTTCTGAAATATGATTAGTATAACTGAGGAACTGAATTTTTAACTTAATTATTATTATTCCTTTCTTTCTTTTCTTTCTTTTTTCGTTTTTTATTGAGAGATTGAGATTTTTGCTATAGGGTGCGTGTGCTTGCCAGAGAGACAGAATGGGAGAAATCACCCACCCAGAGAAGACCCACAATGCATTCCCTTCTCTTCCATTCTCCTCTTGGGATTTTGGGCACACACACACACACACACACACACACACACACACACACGCTCCTGGCTTGAGTTTTAAGCTGCCGAGTCCAAGACTAGAATCACAGTCGGCAACATGGGAGTCCAGCAATGTAACCATTACAGCATCTGCTGGTCTCAGTTTTATTTATTTATTTTTTATATGTTACTATTGGGTGTGTGTTCTTTTTTTGAGAGTTTTTTTTTGCTATAGGGCGCGTGCGCTCGCCAGACAGAGAGACAGAAAGCGAGAAATCACCCCCCAGGGGGATGGCCACTCCGCAATCCCTTCTCCTCCATTCTCCTCTCGGGATCTTGGGCATGCACGCACACGTGCCCGGCGTGAGTTTTAAACCACCGGGTCCAGGACGCAAACCGCGGTCGACTACATGGGAGTCCAGCGACATAGCCATTAGGCTAACTGCTGGTCCCAGGTGTGTGTTCTCACCAGAGAGAGAAAGCACCCGTCCAGAGGGCAGCCCAGCCACAATCTCTTCTCCCACATTCTCCTCTCAGAATTTTGGGCATGCACACATAGGCACCCAGCCTCTCAAGGTGCTGAATCTGGGACTTGAACCACACAGTTGGCTATGTGAGATCCAGCCATCTCAACCACCATGGCACAAGCTAGCGTGTTTTATTTCATTCGAATGAACATAAATGTACATTTAAATAGCCATATGTGGCTAGTGGACAGCAGAGGTCTAGAATAGTGATTTCCATTCTGGATACATTAGAGTTACTGGGCAGATTTAAAAACTAGTATCCAGCTCCCATTTAAGAAGATTCCAGTTTAATTGCCCACAGATAAAACTGAAACCTACCTGTTTTATTAAAGCTACCCTGGGGCTTCTACTCTGCAGCCTGGCATGGAGAACCACTGGTAAGGAGAAGGAGGAAAGTGCGTGTTCAGGAAATCTGAATGGGTTTCCTTTCTCACCTGTGTCTGTGCAGTAATCCCACTACTCCTGCTTTAGGTCTTACTGTTACTGGACAAATGTAGAAACCTAAGACAATTTCTGAGACAACCAGCATTTGCTTGGAGGAAGGCTTTATTACAGAAGATGTCAGCTGAGAGAGCGGTAGAGCTCCAAACTCTTGAAATACCATCTCCACAACCAAGGAGCAAGCGGGGCTTTTAAACACAGGTCGCAAATACCACAATGTAAGGGTCGGAAGGAGAAGAATTCAGGGGATTTCCAGAAGTTTCTATGATGTCATCTTTGGTGGATGGTGCTGTTTTCTTGGTATCAGGCAGTCTCAAGGAAGATTCAAAAGCAAGATGTTGTCAGATCTGTTCCAGGTAAAGAACTCAAGACAAAGAACCCTTAGGACACCTGGATCTCTTCAGGCATTACATGCTATTTGAGACTATGTCTGGAAGAAGTTGAACAATGAAGGTTATTACAGTGTGGTCACTAGGGGCCACAGTCTTTGTGTGTGGAAAGTATCGATTAGTTTGGAGAGAAAGCATGCGCTCCTCTTGTAAAGTCCTGAGGACTCTAGGACATATTTCTTTTTCTACCTGGTCAATATTATATTTGCAACTCAACACAAAACTTATTTTTACTTCTCAGGGGCCAGTATTGGCACCATGATACAGGCAAGATATTTCTGCCAGAAGATTTGTGCCAATTGGCAACACCTAACTTCAGCAAAGGGGGTTTGGGCAGCCATTTCCCTTTTCCCACATGGTCTTTTCTCTCCCCTTGGCAGGGTTCGTGTGAGCCAGGATGGGCAGTTTCTGCACTACGTCTTTCCTTACCAGTTCATGGACTCTCCCGAGTGGGAATCGCTGCCACCCTCTGAGGAGGGGTTGTTCCAGGTAATAGGGAGCCCCGTGGCAGCACTACCTTGCCCTGTCGCACTGTAACCCAGCATGTCTGCACCTCCATCAGCCCCCCGCACGTCTGTCCTTCGAACCCTTACTACTCCAGGGCTAGACCAGAAAGCAGTTTTCCTTCGCAGTAAGAGTGCCTGGGTTCCTGGCACAGGTGGATAGGGTACGGCAGGTCATGTTGTTCCTACTCCTAAAACCCTTCCAGGAGACCCGAGTGATCACAAGATTAAAAACCTACAAGCCTTAGATGGTAACTTAATGGCTTAGTGATCTAGAACCACATCTCTAGGCCTCCCTCCCTCATACTTTTTGCTCACAACAGCCATATTGTACTAGAAGTACTTCCCTGAACACACCATACTGTTTTGCAATTCCACGTCTTGGTCCCTACTGTCCCCTTTAACTGAAATGCAATTCCCCTTCTGGGTGAGGTCTCTCTGGTGCCGCCATATTGACATCACTGGCTCCCATGCCCACAGCTTCTTGCTCCTGCCTGTGTGCCTTTTACACTCCTTCGATTAATGCTGGCTGCTGCACATTTTTCTCTCTTCTAATGATACGGGTTCCTTTCTGTCTTCCTCATGGTGAATTCTTTTTGTTTGTTTGTTTGTTTATGGAGAGATTTTTTCGCTATAGGGCGCGTGCGCTCGCCAGACAGACAGAGAGAGACATAGAGACAGAAAGCGAGAAATCACCCCCCAGGGGGGATGGTCACGCCGCAATCCCTTCTCCTCCATTCTCCTCTCGGGATCTTGGGCACGCACGCACACGCGCCCGGCGTGAGTTTTAAGCCACCGGGTCCGGGACGCGAACCGCAGTCGACTACGTGGGAGTCCAGCGACATAGCCATTACGCTAACTGCTGGTTCCCCTCATGGTGAATTCTGAAGTAAAATAAAATTCTGGGCTCTCTCTCTCTCTATCCCCAGGTTCCAAAGGACAGTACCTGGAATACAGTAGTTGTTCAATAAAGACTTGCCAAATTGGCTTGCCCCTGGGCAGCTGGTGTCTCAAAGAACTCCCTGGAGCACTCATATCCTTGCTCCAAGGTGGGAGCCTCGCTGCTGGGCCCCTGACCCTCTTCTCTGCCAATTCTCAAGACATCGGTTACTGTCTTTGTATAATAGTTCTCACGTACTGAGGCATCTGGCAGGCATACATACTCTATTGCCTGCCTCGTTCTCACAACAACTCCATAGGTTGGATATTAGTATTATTACCCCATTTGACAGATGAAGAAACTAAGGCCCCAAAACCATCAGGTAGTTTTCCCAAGGTCTTTGGCTTGAAAGTGACAAAGCCAAGTTGCCTAGATCTACTATTGGGTTGTTGGAATAGCATGACATTTTTTTGTTTGTTTTTCTATGCAAAGATGCATCATGACTTTTCTGACATCCCAATATTTCTGCTCTTTTTAAGATGGGAGGGTCACCACCAGAAAAGTGGAGTTACTTACACACACACACAATACACACACACACACCCTTATAGGGAGCCCTGTAGATATTTGGATAGTTTGCTGGTACTGGGTTCCATGTGTCTCCTACCACTACTCAAAGGAGTCCCTCAAGCAACATATGAGCCAACCCTGGAACAGGCACATGCCAGGCAATGCCACTTGGAAGGACCTGCTTCCCTCCTCATGCTGACTTTTGGCTATGTGTTGAGAGAGGCTGAGAGGCAATCCTGACCCCACTGCCAAGGCCACCAGTGACAGACCCCCTCAAATCATGTTCTACCCTGACCCCTCTCCATATGCACACCCTCTCTAGCCCAGCCATCTCCTTTAGGAAAACCCTAAGAACCTCCTGCAGGGCTGTGTCAGGTCCCGAGCCAGCTGGACCTGGGCTCTATTTCTGACTTGAAATGAAGTGACAGGTGATGGGTAAGCCGGTGTCCTCCTCAAAGTTATGCTCGAAAGGGAGGGCTGCAACCCCAGATGGCCTCTCTGCCTGGAATGTAGTTATGATCATGTTCTTCCCATTTATATTTTTAGTGTGCAGCTCCTTCGGGAGCAGTGAGAGCTACATGTTTGCTATTGGCTGGGTAAAGTCCCATTTCCTCTTGGCAAATGTCAAGTGTTATCCCAAGTTATAGTTCTTCCTGTCCTTGCCTTTTGCAATTACAGAGTTGTTATTTACTTACAGTAAGCCACAGTGGCTGCCTAAATCACCATTCACATTTTTAAACACAAATCAATCAACATTCCATCATGCCTCTCAATAATTCAATTAAATCAGGATTTATTGACTTCCAGCACTGCGATACTCTCATTAGTTCCCAAGAACACAATGCAGGAAAGATCACACAAAAATCATCATTATTTCTCCAATTTTCATCCTATTTTACTGGGCCTACATCCTATTTACATGTTATCTCACTTAATCCACTCAACCAACCTCTAAGGTGAAAAGGCTAGACTTTTTTTTAAATGAAAAAGTTAGATATTCATCAAAATATTATAGACAGGCATAGATATAGATGATAAAGATGATATAGATATATAGATATATAAATATACCAGTCAAGAAGCACATTTCTGGAGGACCTTTGGGGAAGAATTTTATGAGGAACGTAAGGTGACATTAGTTTGTTTTGCAGCATGCAAGATTGGTAGTCTTCACTTGATTCATGTCAGTAATATTTAGTGAGTACTTATATTCCAGGTACTGTTAAAGGTGCTTAGACTACTTCAGTGAACAGAACAGATGAAGGCCCTGTCGTCATGCTACATTCTAGTAGGAGATAAAAAGCAATACATCATAGAGGTAATGAATACATACATTTTATGTGTTCAAAGAAAATAACTGCTAGTTCAAAAAAGGGCAACATAGAATAGTACAAGGGAGATACGGTTGCAATTTTAAATAGGACAATAATGGAAGTCCTTGTTGAGCAAGTGACATTGGAGCAAAGATCCAAGAGAGGCGACTGTGTGAGATTTACAAATATTTGGGGAAAGAACATACCAAAAAGAGGAAAAGAGCCAGTGTAAAGGCCCTGAGGTGAGGCTAGCATGTTTGAGTACAGAAAGGAGGCCAGTTGCCAGGAACAGAGAGGGAAGAGAAGAGCAGGACAGAATGTTAGAAGGGCGACAGGGAGCCAGATCACGTAGGGTCAGAGCCTGTATTTTCTAGATAGAGCCAAAAGCATTTCCCAATGGGTTTAGTATCCAAAACAAAGAATCAAGAAAAGCTAATGCTTTTGACTTGAGCACCTGAAAGGGTGGCCATGCTATCAGCCAAGATAAGGAAGTCTGAAGGTAGAGCTGGTTTGGGGGAATAGGAAGTTCAGTTTTTGATATGTTAGGTTTGCGTCACCTATGGACATTTAAGTAGAGATGCTGCATAGTCAACTGAATATTTGAGTCTGGAATTCAAGACTGAGGTCTGGGAACCAGCAGTTAGCGTAATGGCTATGTCGCTGGACTCCCACGTAGTCGACCGCGGTTCGCGTCTCGGACCCGGTGGCTTACAACTCACGCCGGGCGCGTGTGCGTGCGTGCCCAAGATCCCGAGAGGAGAATGGAGGAGAAGGGATTGTGGCGTGACCATCCCCCCTGGGGGGTGATTTCTCGCTTTCTGTCTCTATGTCTCTCTCTGTCTGTCTGGCGAGCGCACGCGCCCTATAGCAAAAAACCTCTCCAAAAAAAAAAAAAAAAAAAAAAGATAAAAAAAAAAATAAATAAATAAAAAATAAAAAAAAAAAAATAAGACTGAGGTCTGAGCTAGACACATACACTTGGGGGTTGGTTGTATGTAAGATTAGATATGAACACCATTGCATTAGATAAAATCATCTAGTAAGTGAAACAGTAGGGATTTAAGCTTGGAGATTGGGATTCTTTAGTGTTACAAAGTTGGGAGAAAAAGAGGAAGAAACAAAGAAACTTAAAAAGGATCAATCAAGAGAGTGCATGAACCCCTGAGAACTAAGAAAGTATATCATAGAGGCTGGGCGGTTGATGGTGTGGAACACCGTGAACACTCTGGACTCAACAACATAAAAGTCATTAGTGACCTTAATAGGAACAGTGTTTGTGGACTGCTGGGGACAAAGATTTATTGGTTTCAGAGAGAGGGAGAAGACAGAAATTGGTGATAACTAAATATAGAGCTTTCCCCCCATGGAGTTTTGCTTAAAAGGGGAGAAAATTCAATGGAGTGGCATCTAGACAGAGAAGTGGGATGAAGACAATGAATTTTAATTTGTTAAGTTTTAGATTAGTTTATGGTGGAAGTCAAAGTACGTTCATAAGAACACCCACAACCTTCGTGTTTGGCTCTCAGGACATTGTTTACATCCAGATGAGCTCTTACTCAAATACACCTGTTTCATGTTTGGTACTTGGATTTCTCGTTTGGGAATTGATAATAAAGTGCGTCGAAGGTGCAAGCAATGACAGATTGTGACAATTACTTGCTGAGCTGTTAGTAATGGACAAGTGGAAGGCATTATTTTCAGAATTCTTTCTCAAGAGGCAGCATGCTTAGAGAGATTAAGTACTGTGTGTGGTGTCACACAGCTGGGAAAGAGATAAAGCCAAAACTTGAAGCCAGCATCTGGCCTTGATGATGTAATTTAGGGTTATTACAGCAGAGAGGAAGGAAGAAGAAAGGGTAGTGGGAGATCCGATGGGCAATACCGGAGTTAAAAGGAAAATATTAAAGAATATTCTGAACATCAACTGTACAGTCAGTCGGATAATCCACGTAAAGTCCTTGGGTGGCCTGTAGGCACCTCCCGATAAATGTTAGCTGCTACCATCATCATTTCCACTTTCTCCATCCACAGATACACAGCATGAACCTTGCTGCCCCAAAGTATTGAGGTTAATCAGATTATAGAAAATTGCGTTATTCTACACCTTTTCTCTCTACAATCCTAAGCATGTTTCTATCTTAACCCTAAATTTACCACTTACAATTTTATTTTATTTTTTTGAGAGAAATTTTTGCTATAGGGCATGTGCACTCACCGGAGAGACAGAGAAAGACAGAGAGAAAGTGAAAACCCACCCCCCAGAGGGGGAATGGCCATCCTGCAACCCCCTTCTCCACTCTCCTCTCGGGATTTTGGGCATGCATGTATACACGCCCAGCATGAGTTTCAAGCACCAGGTCAAGACTTGAACTGCAGCCGGCCACATGGGAGCCCAGCACCTTAACCACTCTGTCACTATGGACTTATCATTAGTTTTTTTTTTTTTTTTTTTTTTTTTTTTTTTTTGAGAGGTTTTTCGCTATAGGGCGCGTGCGCTCGCCAGACAGACAGAGAGAGACATAGAGACAGAAAGCGAGAAATCACCCCCCAGGGGGGATGGTCACGCCGCAATCCCTTCTCCTCCATTCTCCTCTCGGGATCTTGGGCACGCACGCACACGCGCCTGGCGTGAGTTGTAAGCCACCGGGTCCGAGACGCGAACCGCGGTCGACTACGTGGGAGTCCAGCGACATAGCCATTACGCTAACTGCTGGTTCCCTTATCATTAGTTTTAACAAGGATTTATCAAGTACTCTCTGTATGCTAGGTACATATTATTGCTTATTTCTTTATTATTATTATTATTATTATTATTATTATTTTAAAATTTGCTATAGGATGCAGGTGCTTATTGGAGTGAGATAGAGAGAAAGAAGAGAAAGTGGGAAATCACTCTTTTGGGTCTGGGAGTGAACACACTACAATCCCCTCTCCATTCTTCTCTCACGATTTTTGGGCATGCACACACATGTGCCTAGCATGTTTTTCCAGCTGCCGGGTCCAGGACTTGAACAGAGCAGTAGGCCATGTGGGATCCAGCCACCTAAACCACACCACCACCAGCTGGCCCTGTTATTGCTTATTTCACCTGCAAGTATAATTTAGCTTTGCATTGTGGGCACATAGTAAGTGCTCAGAAATTTGTGGATGAATGAACAGATGGAGAATGGGGTACCATTTGACTTCTGCTCTTCAGGGCTTGGTTTCCTCTGTGCACTTTTTCTGACTTCAGTCACTTGTACAGTCACTTTTGGTCACTTGTACTGGCCAGTTAAAGTAATCTTGTATCCCAGAACTGGCGAGATTCTCTGCCTCACTCAATGCTGGTTGGCATCCCTAATCAGAAGTCTTTTCTCCAACTAAACTGCTTTTCAACTATTTTGTGTCCTTACCATAATATAGTATCCTTCTTTATTCATATTGTTTGCTTAAGCATGAGCAGAAAGAGCACGCTGTTTTTTTTTTCTTTGTGAAGTTTATGTATTTTCATAATAGAGAGCTTGTGCACATGCATGAGGAAGAAAGATGCACACTCGACAGAATCCCAACACGCTGTGATCACTGCTCACTCCAGACCTTCAGCTTGTCAGGATTCTGGTTACACACGCGTATGTCCAGCGTGCCTTCAGGCTGACCTGGAACCCGAACCCGTAGTCAGCCCGGTGGCTTCCAGTGTTGTAGGTCAGTATGCTACCAACTGCACCACTAGTCTGGGCCTTTCATTATTCTTAAAATGAATAGTCATTGGTAGTTTGACCTCTCCTCAAAGTACTAGGAGGCCCCTTCTTTCTCTCTTAAGATCATAAGGCTTAGAACCTTTAGCAGACATTAGTGTATCTGCCATGGAACTGTAGATGAGCTGAGGAAACAGGATGTGGAAACTGAGGCTCCAGGAGGTGGTGAGTGAGTGAGCGAATGATCCCAGGGCTCTTGCTTTAGGACACCCCAATATCAGTGAACACATGTAAAAATCCTTCTGTGGCCTTCCTCCAGCGAAGCCATGGAGGGGTACTCCCACACAGCCTCTTCAATAAAATACAGCCATTTTCCAAGTAACCTTGTGTTTCTCTGTGCTCAGCATGGACAAATTTTCTGGATAAACCTTCACTCTCTGCTCTCCACCTCCCTCAGGTCACTCTGACTGCCGAGACTGAATGTAGCTACATTTCCTGGCCCCGGAAAAGTCTCCACCTTCTTCTGACCAAAGAGCGCTACATTTCCCGCCTGTTCTCAGTCCTGCTGGGCTATGACATCTCAGAGAAGCTCTACACTCTCAATGACAAGCTCTTTGCCAAGTTCGGGCTGCGCTTCGACATCCGCCTCCCCAGCCTCTACCACGTCCTGGGGCCCACTGCCCCAGACACAGGGCCAGAGTCTGAGAAAGATGAGGAGGAAGTCCATGAACCAGCCGTGTCCCCTCCTCTGGCCACTCCCACATCTATTCATCAAACTTCCCCTTGTTCTTCCCCTCCAGCTGCCACCAACCTTCCTGCACCTCCTTCACGGGCCAGGATGTCCAGGCCCGACAGCGGCATCCTGGGTGAGGACTCCACCAGTTTGGTGCTGGAGGATTTTGAGGAGGTGTCAGGATCAGAGTCGTTTATGGATTATAGGAGTGATGGGGAGTACATGAGGTGAGGGGAGAACTAACATGGGCACAGCCTCCGCCGCACGATCCTATGTAAGTACTCCGAAGGCAGCTGCCACACAGTCCTGCCAACGGCTAACCCAAACTCAGCTTGCGAGGGCAAAACCCTGCTTTGATGGAGCCTCTCTTCTCAGGGGACTCACAGAGAAAGGCATGAACTCACCTTGGCATATAACAACTCACTCTGGGTGCATGCAAGGCCTGAAGAACTCTTTACAATTCATTCATTATTAATTGTGATTGTATTTTGCAAAATGGGCTGGTTGACATTTTGAGCAGGCAGATAGGTTGCTAATTTTTGTTTGTTTTTTTTCAAAGTTGTGTTAAGGGATAAGGCGGTGGTTTAGGCTAAAAGGGATTTTGTTTGTGGCATACATTTTAGAAAACAAGCTGGCATGATTCTCATTCCTACTGAGTGCCTATCTGGCCATAGAGTCAGTTCTGGATTTACCAATAACCCTCTGTATGCTAGGTACATGGAATTGTTCATTTCTTTAGTAGTATTTAACCATTGTTATTCCTCTGGACTGGGGAGGTTTGCTGTTAAAATCACATAGTTTAAAGGAGTTTGTGATAACAGCCAATAGTTCTGGGAGGAAGAGGTCCCTATCTTCCCTTCCTCTTTTCTGATGGAAACTGTGTTGGTCACTTGGGGAGAGAATTGGATGCTGCCCTGATGAAATGTTGACCCTAATGCTACAATCAGATAGGTGTGCGGCAGCCTGGCTCTCCCCAGCAGACCACACCTGTGGGAGGTAGGATGGACAAGAACCTGGGAGGGCCTCACAGCGTGTGCAGGATTTCCCTCCCAGGAGAGTGTACGAGAAAGGCTGAGCTATGGGAAATCACCCTCACATTCCCCTTGCCTTCTCTCCCAGGGCAGAGCGACATTTTCCACTGGGACTCCATCCAGCCACCATGGGCTCCCTGTTCCAGAGCAATAGCTCACTGTTCCCAATTTGGAAGGTATTTCCAAATATAGGGGGTCCGAAGAGACCCACCATTCTTTGGGCAGTGCCAACAAATTTCCTGAGAAATGAGCCCAGTGAGGTAGGCCTCCAGGGTACATGAAGTGAATGAGTGAATGTTTATTTTGAAAAACAATTTGTAAATAATGAAAAAAGTCAAGAGAGGTGTATGACAACAAGTTACGATGTTTGGTTTTAAATATATGGAATCTGTCATCTCCTGTGGTACCCATATTCTTAGAACCATAGTTGAGCTAATTCTGGGGCAATTCTAAGGATCTAATACCCAAGATCACTTTACTGATTTCTTGCATTTGCATTGTCCACACGAAGCATTTCTTTCCCATTGTCCTATTCACCCCCATTCATGCAGACTAGTTCTGTCTTAAGGATCCCTCTCTGTGTAACCTGCCTGCCCACCCAGACACTCTCTTATCAACTCCTAGCACCTCTCTGTCTTTTTAGATTTTTTTTTCTGGTTTTCTTTTCCTGCTTCTGTTTGTTCTCTTCTTTCTTTTCTTTTTGAATTCTGCTAAGTCTTTGGTTGCCTCAGTTTGCTGCATATTTGGGGGAGGGGGGGTTCACTCTTTATTTATGACAAGTCTCCACCCCACCCGGTCCGTGGTTCTCTCCGATCAGGAGTTCTTTGAGACAAAGCCTTGCCAAGCCGGAGATTGGAGTCATCTGATTCCCCCACCCTGCGAACGGCCCGCAGATGGGGTAGGTCTGGAACTGGCGGGTAAACCTGCCGGTGACCTTGTCCGCCTCGGCCGCGTTCACCCGGATGCGTGGTTCTTGGCGCGGATGAGGCGGTTGCTGGTGCAGCACTTCTGCCACGCGAGTTCAGCATCTGGAGGCCCCCCTTGCTGCCGCCATCCCGTGTGAGCGGAGAAAGTCAGTTTGCTGCTCTTGTGTCCCTTTTCTTCTTCAGTTTATTTCTCTCTCCACTTGTCTTCTCCCCTTTTATTGTTTATGTATTTAGCTCTCCTATTACCTTGTTTTCCTTTTCCCTACTTTCCTGCCTTGCTTTATCTATTCTTCCTCTGAAACCACTTTGAGCCCAAATCTTACAAGCTTTTAATCATAACACTTCCAAAATCAGTACCTTTCCATCTGTCTGTAAAGAAAATTATTCAAGGGACCAGCAGTTGGTGTAATGGCTATGTCACTGGACTCCCATGTAGTTGACCATGGTTCAAGTCCTGGACCTGGTGGCTTAAACTCACACCGGGTGCGTGTGTGTACGTGCCCAACATCCTGAGAGGAGAATGGAGAAGGAGGAGTTGCAGCGTGGCCATCCTCCCTGGGGGGTGATTTCTCACTTTCTGTCTCTCTGTCTCTCTCTGTCTTTCTAGTGAGTGCACGTGCCCTGTAGCAAAAACCTCTCCAAAAAAAAAAAAAAAAAAAAATTCAAGTGAAGGTGTGAAAATGCCCAACTTTAGGAAACAGTATGGTGAACAAGAGGGAACCAGGACTGGGAGCCCAGGTCTGGCTCTGCTACTAAAGCAAATAGGTGACTTTTGCAAACTAGGAAACTTGCTTTCTTCGTTTGGGCGTGTTAGACCAGCTGTCCCCAAAACCCTCTTGGACTGATGTGAGAAGACAAAGGTCACGTTTTTCAGAGGTGGGAAAGAGCAGTCAGTCAGCAGTACAATGGACACAAGTCCCAGAACGACTGAGCGTCTTTCTTCAAGAACTCACTGTTGTATGCCACTGTGATTTCTCTGGTGATGGTACTGTCCTCCTTTCCACCGGGTGGGTCCTGCTTGACTAGAAGCTTCTTCTGTTCTATACCTGTGAAGAATCTGTCCCCTGCCATGTGATTACAGTACGGACATTCTATATGAGTCTCTATGTCCTCAACCCTTAATACTCTCATATGAAATGCTTCTTTCCAAACTCAGCCTTTTCTGAAACTGAAGATGAGGAAACTGCTAATGTAACACACGTTCACACGTTCCAAAGTACTGGTATTTGCAATACAAAACCAGTAGGTTTTTTTTTTTTTTTTATGTTTATGTAAGTTTTACACACACACACACACACACACACACACATATATACTGCTTACTTTCAAATCATAGAGCTTTCAGCCTCTGGTAATGGGATAATTTAACCTCAATTCTTTTTCTGGAATGGTGTTTTGGGATTTAGTTTGACTTACTTGCCATCGAACTCCTTACTTACTGTAAGGGACAAGTATATTCCCTTATGATTGTAGCAATTTATTGGTGTTTTCTTTACAAAGTAGGGCACAATTGACCATCTATTTCCTGACTCTTTCGTTACCAAAATGTTAAGCTCGTGCTGTTCACCCCAGTACAGCACTAACATGAGCGGCGTGAAGCTGGCTGGCTTCTGATCACCAGGAGTGACACAGCCTCGTCACGCGGACCCCAGTGCCCGTCCCTCACACCAATCCAATTTAAGACCGACTAAAAATAGTCAGAGCTTCCACTGGAGCTTTTTTTTTTTTTTTGAAGATAACATTTTTTTTTTTTAGTCAAATGGTACCCGAAATCAAATGAAAATGGGTACTGCTTTTCTTCATAGGCAAAGCAGATCCCACGTCATTCCTACCTGTACAATAATTTTTCATTTTAATTATAGGGGACCTCTCCACAGCGGTCATCCTTGTGTCTTACTATAGGAGTTGCTCAATAAATAAGGGGCTTTTTATTTCTTTTAATTTGCCAGAGGGCACGTATGCTCAGTGGGGAGAGACGGAGAGAGAGAAAGTGAGAAAGCACCCCCATAGGGCATGGTCATGCATCTGGCATGATTTTCAAGCTACCAGGTCCAGGATTCAAATGACACAGCTGGCTTCGTGAGATCTAGCTGCCTTGGCCACCATGCCATGGGCTGGCCTGAAGGACTCATTTTTAAAAACGCATCTCTGAGGTGGTCTGTTAAGTTAAATAATGAGTCCATTATCATAGCTAAGTGAGATTTGACCAATTTTTATGAAGTTTTAAAATTATCCTGAAAACTCTTATTCGAAAAGTAAATACCGGGGACCAGCAGATGGTATAATGCTTATGTCACTGGACTCCCATGTAGTCAACTGCATTTCCAGTTCCAAATCCAATGGCTTAAAACTCGCCGGGCACATGTGCATGCTAGCCCAAAATCCCAAGAGGAGAAGGGAGGACAAGGGATTGCAGCTTGGCCCTCACCCCTGGGGGGTGATCTCTTGCTTTCTGTTGCTCCAGCAAATGCACACGCCCTGTAGCAAAAATCTCTCTTTAAAAAAAGAAAAGTAAATACCATATGTTGTTTCCTTTCTCCCTATTATTTAAATATACAAGGTTAGACAGACTATCGTATGGCGATCACTTGTGGTTGGGGAAGGAGCCCAATACTGGAACATAAAACCAAGGCCCAGAGAACCAATCCAGCAAAGGTTTACTGACCATCTAGTCCAAACACAGGCACTGCGTAAACACATGACAAACAGCTGAAATAATCAAGGGTGTTTAATTTGAAAAAAAAAGGGCAAGTGTAGTATCTTCACATTTCAAAAAGAATTCAAATTCAAATTTGATTTAATTTGGTGTAGTTCTTGTAGGCAGAAATCAAAGACTGACAGTTGTTAGGAGAAGGATTTCAGCCAGTATTAATACTCCATTGCTCATGGAACGGTGAGTTACTCACCGTGCAACCATACAACTCCCAACTCTTTCTTCTATTTCTGTTTTACAGGCCTCATTTTCCTATTCCTCTCTGTAAAAATTAAAGAAGTATTGGGCTAGTCCCATAGCTTAGTGGGACTTAGATCCTACATATTCAAATGCGGTTTGAATTCTGGCCTCTGCAGCTTTAAAAATGCTCTAGGTGCATGTGCATGCAAGCCCTAGATCCCAGCAGGAGGGAGAAATGGAGGAAGAGGGACTGCAGCATGACCACACCCCTTTAGGGGTACTTTCTCTCTCTCTCTCTCTCTCTCTCTCTCTCTCCATCTTCCTCCAGCTCTCTCTGATGAGCACACACCTGCTCTGACAGTTAAAAAAAAAAAGACAGAAGTGTTATAAAACTTAGCATTTGTCTTTTTCTTTTTCTTTTTTTTTATTTGGAGAGGTTTTTGCCATAGGGCGCGTGCGCTCGCCAGACAGACAGAGAAAGACAGAGAGACAGAAAGCAAGAAATCACCCCCCAGGGGGGATGGCCACGCCGCAGTCCCTTCTCCTCCATTATCCTCTCAGGATCTTGGGCACGCATGCACACACACCTAACTTGAATTTTTAAGCCACCGGGTCCGGGACTCAAACTGCGGTCGACTACGTGGGAGTCCAGCGACATAGCCATTATGCTAACTGCTGGTCCCCAAAACTTTGCATTTTTAATGTAAGTTTCATTTTTTTTTTTCTTTAACTTGTTTAGAAGGGTGAGATAAGGAGTAGAGTTCTACAAATCGTTCATAAGAAGCAGCAAGAATAGATCTCTTGGTCTCCTCACCTATAAAATGAGAGGATTAGACTAAAAAAGCTGACTCACCGTAATGCTCCAGAATAAAGTGATTCAAAGGTACAGCTGTGCCTACCATGTTAGGCACTGGGTACAGTTAAAATATTGGGAGTTGGTAGAGGAAAAGGAAAAACTGAAAAGTACGCTGTGAAGTTGGGCAAGCTATTCAGAGCCATGATGCTGAAATCCTTCCTCTTTTTCCCCCCACAGCTTCTAGAACTCCTCTTCAGAGCCACCCTGAAGTTATATCCAGGGGACAGGCCCCTTTGGCTCCAACCCACACTCCTGAGCTTTGAGGATTCACGCTGTTCTTTCACTCTGCGACCAGCATAAATCTGTCCCGTGTTCACAGGACACTCGTATGCACACCATTCTCCTCACTCACCGCAAGGCTCACAGGGAAGGTGGGAGTGGACACAGAAGGTGCCAGCACTGTGGATGGGCCCTAAGTGACTTTTAGAAAGGCGCCCTCATGAGCCTTCCTTCCACAAGGCATCCCAAAGTGCAAAAGCACAGATTCCAACCATCACGAGCTGCAGAATCTTGAGCAAGTTACACAGCTTCTCTGAGCCTCACCTGCAAAGTGGGGGTTATAAAAGCCACCTCACAGGGTTGTCGTGAAGATCATGAGTTGATTTAGGTAAAGCACCTAGGATGTGACATGGCACCTAGTGAGCACTCAATAAATCACTCAGTTGTGCCTCCCTATGCTGTTTCTTTGAATTGTCTGAAAGGATCAATATAGTCAGCTACAAGTTTTCACTAGTGATCATTTCTCATTTTTTGATCAAGATTCAATTTATGAAGGCTGGCAGGTGGTGTGGTGTTTGAGGCACTGGACTCCCACATGGCCACCCATAGTTCAAGTCCTGGACCCAGTGGCCTGAAAATCACAACAAATAAATAGACAAATAAATAAATAGATGTGGTTTTTTTGGGTTTTTTTGTTTTTTTTTTTTTTTTCAGTTTATAGCAGTGAAAATTTAAAAACCTAGTTTCCCCTTCGGCTTTTAAGTTCAATTTACAAATCTCATTCTACTTATAAACCTAGTATTATAAACAATAATTTTTAGGGGAATTTTCACAAACTTAGTTAATTAAGTTTCCTTAAACACTTAAAAGAGAGTTTTAAAATTTAACATATTCAATTTTCTTTTTTCCCTTAAATACTTCAACATATATTCCAGTTATCTATTGCTGTGTAAAACTCATCCATAAAATGGATTTCAATAGTCACAATAATTCATTTTGCTCATGAGTGTGAGCCTTGACTGGGCTCAGCAAGGCACTTCTCAGGGTTTTCCATGCTTTCGCAGTCAGATAATGGCTGCACTCAAAAAGCATCTCAAAGGCATCTCTGTTCCCCTGTGTGGGGCCTAGTCTGGGAAGACTCAACCAGCTGAGTTCTGGAAGAGCTGGGGAGCCTTGAGCATCTCTTTCTTTTCCAATAGTTTATTCTTTACTTTTTTTCTATTTTTGCTGTATAGTGCTCATAGAATGATATATTATCATATAGCGATATGATATATCACAATTTATTTATTCATTCAACTATTAATGAGCATTTGGATAGTAAGTTTGAGACAACTGCAAATTGTGCTGCTGTGAATATTCTTATATATATCTTTTGGTATACATTTGTATACATCCTGAGTATATGCCTGGGAGAGGAATTACTGTAGCATTGGGTATGTATTGGTCAACTATAGTAAATACTGCCGGTTCGTAAGTGATTATGCCAATTTACATTCCTATTGGCAGTGTATGAGAGTTTCAATTGCTTTTCATTCTCCCCAATAGTTGGTATTGTCTTTTTTTTTTTTTTTCATTTTAGTCATTTGGTCATATATAGCAGCATATGATTGTGGTTTAATATTTATTTCCCTTATTAATAATAAGCTAAGTACCTTTTTATGGTTTTTGTGCCATATGGATATCTTGTATTGTGAAGTGTTTATACTAGTTTCTTGTCCATTTTTCTAATTGTTTGTATGCTTTATCTTATTGACTTAAAATAATTCTTTCTTTTTCTTAAAGAGATTTTTAAGAATAAAAATCTGGAGACACAGAGACAGAGAGAGAAAGAGAGAAATCAGAGAGCAGGGATGGCCATGCTATAGACTCTTCTCCACTCTCCTCTTGGGATTTTGGGCATCCACACACATGCACCCATCATGATCTTCAAGCCACCGGGTCTCAGACCACGGTCAGCCATGTGGAAGTCTAGCACCTCACCACCATGCCACCTGCTGGTCCGTTAAAGCAATTGCTTAAAGATTCAAGTTAAAAGTCCTTTTTGGGGAGCCAGCAGGTGGGTGGTGGCTAAAGGTACTGGACTCCCACAAGGCCAACCACAGTTGAAGTCTCGGACCTTGTGGCTTGCTTTCTCACTTTCCCTCTCAATCTCTGTCTCTGGTCAAACTGGAAAATAATAATAAATAAAGTTAAACGAAATAATTCTTTAAAAAGAAAGTCCTATGTTGGGTAAACACACAAACAGTTAAATATATTCTCTTACTTTGTGGCTCTCTTTTATTCCTCTAGATGATACCTATTGATGATCGTAAATTCTTAATTTCAATGTAGCAATTCCTCAGTCTTTTCCTCCATGGTTAGTGTTTTCTGTGTCACATTTAAGAAATATTTCTCTCCTCTGAAGATATTCTCCTGTGTTACCTTCTAAATGATTTATGATTTAACATTTCTTGGCTATATCTACAATCAACCTGGATTTGGCTTTGTGTATGGTATGAATTAAGGGTCAAGAGTTACTTTCCATGTTGATATCCAATTGACAGGATACTTACTGACATGAGTATCCTGTTGCCACTAGTGTTTCGTGTCACCTTTGTCATAAATCGAATATCCCTATAGGTATAGGTCTATTTCTTGATTTTCTATTCAATAGTTCCATTGGTCTATTTTTCTGTTCTTCAACAATGCCATCTGGTTCTAACTGGAGCTTGAGAATAATTTCTGATATCTGGTAGTCTTCAGAAAGTGAGAAAACCCCCCATATCCCTTCTTCATTTTTCAGCACGTCGGGATGCGAACCACGGTCGACTACGTTCCAGCGACATAGGCTAACTGCTGGTTACTCTTAGCCTTTTTTTCTTTGTATTTCCTCATAAGTTTTAGAATCAGCGTGTCCATTTCAACACTAATAAATAAATCCTGCTGGCATTTTTATTAGAATCACATTTATACTATGGATCAAGTTGGTAAAGAATTTATTTAATATTGATTTATCAATCCGTGGACATGGTTTAGCACTTCATTTATTTTGGTCTTCTGTATTTCTTCTCAGTGGTGTTCCGTAATTTTCCACATAGATGTGTTTGCATTTTTTAAAAAGATTTATTTCTAGGTACTTAATGAATTTGATCTGATTATAAATGTTACCATATAATATAGTTTTACCCTCTAATTATTTATTACTGCTATATATAAATACAATTGATTTTTGTATCTTAAACTTCTATACAGTTGTCTTGATCAATTCACTTATCAATTCTAATCATTACTCCATGGAGTCTTTAGGATTTTTCATAGGTCATCTGTAAATAATGACAGCTCATTTCTTCATGTCTGATCTATACCTTCCTCTTCCTCCTTTTCTACCTTTTTGTCCTCCTCTTCCTTGGTGGACTTGTTATATTGGCCAGGACTGTCAGTACAGTGATGGAAAAAAAAAAAATGGTAACAGAAAAAATCCTTCTCTCATATATGACATCAAGGAAAAACATTTTTTTAAAATAATTATTTATTTTATTTTATTTATTCATTCATTTTATTTTTAGTTTGACCAGAGAGAGAGACAGAGGGTGAGAGCGAGAGAGAGAGGAAGTGAGAAAGCAAGCCACCAGATTCAGGACTTGAACCCTGGTTGGCCATGTGGGAGTGTCCAGTGCCTTAACCACCACGCCACCTGCTGGTCCCAAGGAAAAACATTTACAGTATTTTACAATTAAGTATAATTTATACTGTTAGGTTTCTATAATAATCCTATCAGATTAAAGTTCTCTTTTATTACTGATATTCTAATGTTGTTATTATGAATAAGTGCTGAATTTTATATTATTTTTTCTGCAGTTATTATGATTCTTTTCTTCTTTTATTCTGTTAATGTTGTGAATTACATTAATAGAAATGTAAATGTTAAGACAACCTTTCATTCTCAGAACAAACCCATTTTATTTCTGGAATAAACCCAAGCTAATTATAATATATTTTCTTTTTTCTGTATTTCTGGACTTGGTTTGAAAATATTTTGTTTAGGATTTTTGCATCTATGTATCTTGTAGTAATATTGTCAGGTTTTGGTATCAAGATTATGTTGGCTTTGTAAAAGAAGTTAGAATGTTTTCTGTCACTTTCTCCTTATTAGTCTCTAAAAGAGATCTGTAAATTAAAATGTAGTTTTCAAATCCCACCCCACTTGCCTAACCTTCTTCTCTCCCTCAGTTGCTCATGCCCAAATCCTTGGAGTCTTTCTATCGGTCCTGTCATTCTATCTTCAAAATATATCCTGAATCCAGCTCATCACCTCCACTGCCACCACTAATTTCAAGCTACCATTACCTCATACCTACATAAACGTTAGTTGACTTGTAACTGTTCTTATTTCTCTCATCCCTCCTCCTCATAATCTATTCCTCACACAGCAAAGTAATAATTTAAACATGGGAGATAAATCATTTAAATATGAGAGATCTTCAACAAGCTATGGAAATGTATATTATGGCAAAAACTGTACATGGATTTTCAATTTTTTTTAGTGGTTTTTGAAAGGAGAAGTGAGAAATTATCACCCATGGGGATGGCCACTCTACAATCCCTTCTCCTTTGTTCTCCTTCTGGAATTTCGGACACACACACACACACATACACACGTCCAGCATGATTTTTAAGCCACCAGGTCTGGAACTCGAACCACAGTCAGCCGTGTGGGAGTCCAGCACCTTAACCACTACACCATCTACTGACCCTGGATTTTCAATTTTGTGTTATCAATTTTAATGCCACTTTTTCACAAACTTTTTGAAGTCCCTTCACATAAGATTTCATCACTCTCTAGCTCAAAATTTCAAATGACTTCCTATTACTCTTAAAGTTCGAACTTCTTCCTATGACATATTAGTCACTATTAGCTTATTATTGCTTAATACCACAAAGATTTATTTCTTACTCAAAGTCTACTTAGATCTTGTCTGACTCAAGAGGCCAGTTGTTCTTTATGTTGCAAGTCAATGATTCAGTCCAATTTGAATCAGTCTCTGTCATCTGGGGGAAGAAACAGCATGGCATTCCTCTGCTAGCTTATTTATGCTTTGACCTAAAGTAATACAACTCATTTCTGCCCACTGATTAGAAAGAGTCACATCAACCCACTTAATCATTGTTGGGTTTTATTGATTAAAGGGAAATGTGGGGGTGCAAATGGAATGTTTGATGAGTAATAGTCTCTGGACACTTACGACCCATAATCCCTACTTGCCTGTCTTTCCACTATATTTCATTCTGCTTCACTCTCACTCATCATGTTCCAGCCGCACTAGTCTTTTTGCTGTTCCTCAAGCATATCTAGTTCCTTTCCATACTAAGGCCTTTGCAGTTGTTCTTTCACGTGGAATGCTTTCCACTCACATTCTTTTGCCTGGCTTCCGCTCATTCAGTTCTCAGCTCAAATATCACCAGCCCAGCTATGATACCCACCTTACCTCACCATCACTCTCTTTTTTCTTGCTCTGCTTGGACTCTCAGAGCCTAATTCTCTCTTTCCTCTTCTTTGAGGATTCCAATTATGTGCTTGGTAGGACTTATGTGTCCCATATGGCTCTTATGTTCTTTTTTATTTTTTTTCTGAAATTATATTGTGTATATCATGCACTTCACAGTAGAAGGCCAATTGAACTTAAGAAATTCAAATAGCTTTCTTGTCAACCGTTGAAGGCCATTGTGAAATAAGTGATAGAATATCCAA
Source organism: Tupaia tana (assembly GCA_026018925.1). Taxonomy (NCBI): domain Eukaryota; kingdom Metazoa; phylum Chordata; class Mammalia; order Scandentia; family Tupaiidae; genus Tupaia; species Tupaia tana. The sequence goes on along the minus strand of JAKSZU010000020.1, from coordinate 22,440,274 downwards.
CAACAAAACCACATTGTATATTGTAAGTCGAGACTCAACATTACCTGGTGTGGTGCCACTTCCTGACCTAGAGAGTCACCAAGGGAGAGCTGTCCTTTCATACCTGTGTTTTATAGCAGTGACTCTTCAGGAAGAGGAACTCTTCTAATTTTTTTTTTTGTATCGGACCTTACATGGAAGTTGTGCTTTCATTATATAATGGTAGATGTAAGGCAAAAGACATTTGGATTTTGGTAAGGTTTTTAGATAAAGTTATACGTTTTAAAAATTAACCACAAGAGGGACCAGCAGATGGTGTAGCGGTTACATCACTGGACTCCCATATGGTTGACTATGATTTGAGTCCTGGACCTGTTAGCTTGAAACTCAGGCCCAGCATGGGTGTGTGCATACCCAAGATCCCAGGAGGAGAATGGGAGGAGAAGGGATTGCTGCATGGCCATGCCCCCTGGAGGGGGGGATCATTTCTCACTTTCTCTCTCACTGTCTTTGTGTCTCTCTCTCTTCAGCAAGTGCACACACCCTAAGACAAAAAACTCTAAAAAAAATTAACCACAATAATATCTTTATATATGGAAAAATGTCATTGCATATATGTACAAAGCACTTAGTCTACAGAAATGCTTGACATGATAGGAATTGTGGGTCTCTTATAGTAAATCCACACTAGAGTTGTCTGGTCATGTGAAAAGAAAATGTGCTAATTTTAACAATATTTTAAAGAAAGACTGACATACAGTCAGATTTGCTCTAGGAAGAGGGCAGTAAATACCTTTTTATCTCATGAATCCTTACTAAATATCCATTTCTGTCAAACAGTATGTTGGAAACCACATTCTTCACTATGTGAATCATTCATGGTCTCTTCCCTCAACAAGCTCAAGATCTAGAAAAGGAAATGCATGAATTACAGGCCCCCTCCCCATCTCCCCATGAAGACCTTATTAAGTCAAACTCCCTGGGCCGGACTCTTTGGAGGATTAACCTTTTCTCAGAAGACATCTCAGGCCCTTGTGTAAATAGACATCTTATGGCTCATAAATCGTTTAAGATAAAGCTGATCTCTGCTGCATACACTAATAAGCCAGTCAGTTGTGGAAAATGTAATATGAGTGGTTGAAACCACTATACGAGCCTTGGAAGTTTAACAGAAGATGTCATTTCCTATTGCTGAGATCAGGAAGGGTTCAGGAGGAAGTGGACTTTGGTGCCTTAAAAGACAGTTTGGAAAAACAGAAGCACTCAAAGTGGAAAGAATGACTCTTAGTGACCAGTTGTGGAACCTAAGCTGTAATTGGAAGGCAAATGGGAAATAAGCAGAGAAATGGTGTGGTTGGGGTCAGCAGGTGGCATGGTGGTTAAGGACACTGGACTACCACATGGCTGACTGCAGTTTGTGTCCTGGATCTGGCAGCTTGCTTTCTTACGTTCACTCTCTCTCTCACTCTCTCTATCTCTAGTGAAATTAAAAGTAAATAAATAAATAAATAAAAAATAAAGTTAAATAAAATAAGTCTTTTTTAAAAAAAGAAAGAAATGGTGTTCTCCAAAGAGCTTATGAGAATAGTGTCAGTGCATACCCCTACACCAGGCAAGTGCGGCTATTTCATAAATATGCACATCCTGATGGACTTGAGTAGCAAGAACAAAGCCAGGAGACCAGCTGAGGCCACTGAAGTGGAAGATCAAGAACAAGAACCAGACAATGACAACCAGAACTGAGAGAGAAAACCCGTGAGAGACAATGGGAAAAGAAGCTAGTTCACTTCAGAGGCTCTGCACTTTCTTCCCCTTATATTCTTTTTTTTTTTTTTTTTTTTTTTTTTGAGAGGTTTTTTGCTATAGGGTGCGTGCGCTCGCCAGACAGACAGAGAGACAGAGAGATAGAAAGCGAGAAATCACCCCCCAGGGGGGATGGCCACGCTGCAATCCCTTCTCCTCCATTCTCCTCTCGGGATCTTGGGCACGCATGCACACGCGCCTGGCGTGAGTTTAAGCCACTGGGTCTGGGACGCAAACCGCGGTTGACTACGTGGGAGTCCAGCGACATAGCCATTACGCTAACTGCTGGTCCCTCCCCTTATATTCTTGACACCCTGGTTTCCTGTAGACTTCCACACAAATCCTGAAGTCATCAGTTTCACTTCTAACTGCCATTAAACTCATACACTGATGTATTTCCCACTCAAACATTTATCTGGAGATCATGAGACTTGATTTCACTTCTGTGACATGATTCTTCTTGAAAGTGTCCTTTTCTACACAGCACATGATACCGACAGCCACATGATGGCTCCATTTCCCCTGGTTCCCAGGGCACACTCGAACACAAATCAGATTGATCCAGCCTGTAAACTGAACCTTGGCTCGGTGGCCTGGAATTATGGAATTATTCTCTACCTCTAGGCCCTCTGCCTGAAAACCTGTTCATAATTCAGAACTAATACAAATGTCCCCTCCCTACCCATATTAACACTGGCCACTTCTCTCCAGGATTCTCATAGTCCTCTGGGACCATATCCTTCAGTTCTAGGCACTTAAAGGCTGGTGGATTCTTACATACTATTCTTAGTACCTCATAACAGTGCCACATGCTTGGTATTTTTTTGGTAGTTGTTAAATGTTTGTTAAACTGAGCTGTTATTAGTGGAATGATTCATACCTTTCCCCCTCCAACATAAATAAGGTTAACATTTGGGGTTTTAGAGACTTTTAGAGCCACTTTCCAGTCAACTTTTGCTACTCCTTCCTACTCAAGCCAGGACCTTAGCTCTTTGGTATCTGAGAAAGGAGGTCATTTCTATGTGGTTTCTCCAGACCATGCTAAGTTACTTGAGCCTGATGGCTCCCATCTTAGTGTTTGGAAAGCTTAGTGTTTTGTGAGATTCATTATTTTTCTGAAGGGTGGGTTGAACAGAGATGCAGAGTTGGAAAAGGACACAAGGCACTGATGTCATGTTTTTTTATTGCTGAGTTCAAGGTGAGCTCGCAGAACTCTAGTAGCTCTCACAAGGGGCTTCCTCCCTCTTAGAGCTTATAATGTGCAAAGAGTACTCACAGTATACTTCTTCCCTCTTGGAATTCACAGTGTGCAGAGCTGAGCTGAGCCGAGTTAAGGCCATCAGGGCTGAGATGGCAGAACCAATGCTGAGCTGAGCAGGGCTAACTAGCTAAACAGGTGCTCCCTTTCTCGTAAAAGGGCTGCAGACAATAGTGGCTCATTGTCCAAACAAAACTGTTGCATACACACATGGGGAATACATGGCAATGGTGGGAAACAGCAAAGTCATAATTACATAACATGTACACAAGCGCAGTATAACTAATAACAAGTTGTTTACCCTATGGCCTTCAAACATGATAAGATAGGAAGTAGGGAGTCAGACTAAACCATCCTGACTCCATTTTCACTACACTTAGCCTTCACATCTCCTTCCTTCCTGAAGAAATCTGAGAGGAAAATACTGGCTACTCCTCTTTTGCTCTTTTTTTTTTCCCCTCTTTTTCCTGAATTTATTCTCTTACAACCTGATTCCTTCTTATTCACCCATTAGCTTCTATTTTCTTCTCTTTCTCTCTCCTTCAAAATCTCTTAAATTACTGTAACATGTCTTTTCTTCATAACAAACATAAACATATTTTAAAAATTCTTGCATTTATATTCTATTGCTTTTTAAAATGCCCCTCAGAGGGCATGTGCACACACCAGAAAGAGAGAAAACACCCTGCAATGCTGTGTGGTCATGCCACAATCCCTTCTCCATTTTTCCATCCTGTCAGGATTTGGGGCATTATCTACATGAGAATTCATTATGCTACCGTTCTCATTCTGTATGTATTTAAAATGCTTCTAAATGAAAAGATAAAAGTAAATTATAATATATTTACTTATATATGTAAATAACCCACACACATACATATATATAATATATATGATGACTATATCCATGGCTGACCAGTTAAAACTGAATTTTTGGATGCAATGGGCTTAGCATAGGTAGAGCTACCCAGAGATTCTGAGGGCTGAGATGAGTACAAAGGGAAATAAAAGTCATTGAAATTATTATAGAAATGGTCTCTGTACTATGAGCTTTTGATGTAATGTCAAATCAATACCCCTGGAATGTTTATCCACATTTAATTAATTAATTAAACACTCCTAGGGTAGTGACTGAAGCATTCATACATCAGTGTGTGTGTGCTGAAGTATTTTAAAATAAATTATGGGCCACCAATATTGATACATGGTGGCTCTTTTTATTATTTTCCTTCTAATATATGTGTTTCTAAGGGAAAAGTCCTTCCCATCTTCTTTGTATTTAGTCTTAGCCCCTAACACATAATCAAAGACCTTGACATTACCAGTAAATGTGTGATAAATATCAATACTTTTTATAATTAAAAAGTAAAGGAGATAGGAATGATATGAGTAGACACTGGATTAAGACGTTCTGTCAATAGGACCATAGGGTTTGGAATCAAAACTCTGGACTCAGACTGCCTAGAGGAGACTTGCAGCTCTGCCACTTAGCTTGATATCATTGTCTACATATTGGACTGCCCTTCCCAAGATATTTACCCAGATTTCTTTTCACTTTTCTTTCTCTGGTTTTCCCGAAAATAACACTCAGTCTGGCTTAAGCCTGAGTAGATGTTAAAGACCTTGAGTATCAAGGCAGCAGCAGAAGACAGGAAAGTATATTTACTTTCACATAAATGCTGTTGCTTGTTTATCTTCAAAGGGTTATTAAACTCACATTCACATGTAATAAAGAATCACAGTAATTAAAATTCCATACAAGTAAAATATGCATTTGGAAGTATAATACATATAGATTGACTGTGCTTTTCTATGACTGACTTTAGGCAATCCCTTTAACCTTTCTAAGCCTTGGCTTTTTCCTCTGACACTCCATGGCTTCATGACAAAACTATAAGTTTTACTTAAAGAACACAATAATAATTATAGTGAAAAGTGCAGCTGGGGCTCAGAATTTCTTTTGGAAAAGTGTAAGAGAAAATTCAAGGAAGAAAGATAAGTGTCCATTCACACATGTTTCTGAATTCCAGGTTAAAAAGTTGAGTAAGCCCTTATTTTTAAAAACATTAAAAGTATCCAATGAAAATTTTGGAGCTGGAGAATAATAGTTTAAAGTCTTTAGAAGGAATTATCTGGCATAAGAAAATACTAGAGGAGAAGAAATCAGAGACCACTGTGAGTAGCACTATTATTAACATGGGAATGCAGATACCTCTTTGCACACAAATTTCTTTTCCTTTGAATGTATGCCTGATAGTGGGCTACTGAATCATAAAGCAGTCCTATTTTTGTTTTTTTGAGGAACTGCCATACTGTTGTTCATAATGGCTCTACTAATTTACATTTATACCAACAGTGCACAAGAGTTTCTCTCTCTCTGCATTCTCACTGATACTTGTCTGGTGTTTTGTTTTGTTTTGGTTTTTGAGAGGTTTTCACTATAGGGCGTGTGCGCTCGCCAGACAGACAGAGAGAGACATAGAGACAGAAAGCGAGAAATCACCCCCTGGGGGGATGGTCACGCTGCAATCCCTTCTCCTCCATTCTCCTCTCGGGATCTTGGGCACGCACGCACACGCACCCGGCGTGAGTTCTAAGCCACCGGGTCCAGGACGCGAACCGTAGTCGACTACGTGGGAGTCCAGCGACATAGCCATTACACTAACTGCTGGTTCCCTCTGTTTGTTTTTGACACTAGCCATTCTGAGATGAGATGATACCTCATTGTAGTTATGATTTGTATTTCTTTGGCAATGATGTTGAACATTTTTCATGTATTCGTTGACCATTTGTTGTTTTCTTTTGTGAACTGTATGTTCATATTGCCCATTTTTAATGTAATTAATAGTGCTTTTTGTTGATTGGTTAGTTGGTTGGTTGGTTGGTTTTCTGCTGGTGAGTCATTGATTTCCTTACACATTCTGGTTATTACTTTCTTGTCAACTGTATAGCTTGAAAATATTTTCCCCCATTCTTTAGGTTGTCTCTTCACTTCCTTGACTATTTCCTTAACTAAACAGAAACTCTTTAACTTACTGTAATTCCATTTGTATATTTTTGCTGCCATGCTTTTGAATTCTTATTTTAACAGTCTTTGCTCAAACCAATGTCCTGAAAAATTTTTCCTACATTGTCATCTAGTAATTTTATAGTTTTGAGTCTTATGTTTAGGTTTTAATTTATTTTGAATTAATTTTTGTATATGGTGAGAGACAGAGGTCTAGTTTTTTTTTTTCCTCTTGCATATATGGACATTCAAATTCTCAGAATAATTTATTGAAGAGATTATCCCTTCCTTGATGAATTTTTTTTTTTTGGAGAGGTTTTCACTATAGGGCGTGTGCACTCGCCAGAAAGACAGAGAGAGACAGAGAGAGACAGAGACATAGAAAGTGAGAAATCGCCCCCCAGGGGGGATGGCCACGCCGCAATCCCTTCTCCTCCATTCTCCTCCCGGAATCTTGGGCACACACGCACATGTGCCCAGCGTGAGTTTAAGCCACCTGGTCTGGGACTCAAACTGCAGTCGACTACATGGGAGTCCAGTGACATAGCCATTATGCTAACTGCTGATCCTCTTGATGAATATTTTTGAGACCATTATCAAAAAATCAGTTGGCAGGACCAGTGGGTGGCATGATGGTTGGGGCACTGGACTCCCGCACAGCCAATCACAGTTCAAGTCATGGACCTGGTAGCTTGTTTTCTCACTCTTCTCTGTGTGTGTGTGTCTTTCTACAGTCAAATTGAAATAATAATAATAATAATAATAATAATAATAAATAAAATTAAATAAATTACTCTAACAAAGTCAGTTGTCTGTACATATGTGGGATTTCTTTGTTTTTGTTTTTTTAGCTTTGCTATAGGGTATGTGTGCTCACCAGAGAGACAGGGGTGGGGGAGTAGTGAGAAATCACCCACCAGGGGGATGGCCACACTGCAATCCCTTCTTCTCCATTATCCTCTTGGGATTTGGGGTGCACATATACCTGGTGTAATTTTCAAGCCACTGATCCAAGACTTGAACCACATAGTGGGCCTTATAAGATCCAGCATCTTAATCTCCATGCCATCTGCTGGCCTTGTGCATTTATTTTCTGGTTTCTCTATTCTGTTCCATTGGTCCATGTGTCTGTTTTTGTCACAGTACTATGTGGCTTTGGTTATAAATATGTTGTATATTTTGAAGTCATAGTGTAATACTTCCAGCTTTGCTCTTTTGTTCCCAGGATTCCTTTAGCTATTGGGGGTCTTTTGTGATTCCATACAAATTTTATGATTGTTTTATCTATCTCTGTGAAGATGTTAATGACATCTTGATAAGAATTGTATTGAATATGTAGATCACTGTGGGTAATATAGACATTTTAACAGTATTAATTCTTCCAATCCATCAACATGGGATGCATTTCCATTTTTCTGGGTGGTCTTCAATTCTTTCATCAGTGTTTCATAGTTTTTATTGTAGAGATATTTCACCTCCTTAGTTAAATTTATTCCTAAGCCTTTTAAAAATATATTTATTGTTTTTGGTAGTTATTATAAATGTGATTGCTTCCTTGATTTCTTTTTCAGCTAGTAATTTATAGGTGTACATGAATGCCATAAATTTTCATATGTTGATTTTATATCTTGCAACTTTATTTGATTCATCTATTAGTTCTAAAATATTTTGGTGGGGGTCTTGTATTTAGAGAGAGATTTTTTTTTTCTTTTTCCTTTTTTTTTTTTTTTTTTTTTGCTATAGGGCACATGTGCTCACCAGAGAGACAGAAAGTGAGAAATCAGCCCCCACCCAGTGTAGGTATGGTCATGCTGCAATCCCTTCTCCATTCTCCTCTCAGAATTTGGGACATGCATGCATAAGTGCCCAGCATAAATTTTTAGCCGCCAGGTCCAGGACTTGAACTGTGGTCAACTGTGTGGGAGTCCAGTGATATAACCATTATGCCATCTGCTGGTCCCTGATAAAATCTTTAGATTTTTTCTATATATAGACCATGTCATCTGCAAACAGATAAAATTTGACTTCCTCCTTAACAATTTAGATGCCCTTAATATTTTTCTCTTGCTTCAGCTAAAACGTTCAGTACTGTGTTGAATAAGAGAGAAGGAACATCCTTGTCTTGTTCCAGTTCTTAGAGGAAAATTTTTTTTTTTTTTTTTTTTTTTTTTTTTTTTTTTAGAGGAAAAACTTTCAACATTTCCCCACTTGGTATGATGTCAGCTGTGGATTTGTCGTATATGCTCTTTATTTTGTTGAAATATGTGCCTTTTATACATAATTGCTGTTGTGTTTTATGAATTTTTTTGTGTTGACATGTTTGTATTTTTTCATCGATATATATCATATTTGTGCAGTATAATGTGATTTTTCAGTACAAGAATACAAAAGGGGGACCAGCAGTTAGCATAATAGCTATGTCGCTGGACTCCCCTGTAGTCAACCGTGGTTCGAGTCCCGGACCCGGTGGCTTAAACTCACGCCGAGCACGTGTGTGTGCGTGCCCAAGATTCCGAGAGGAGAATGAAGGAGAAGGGATTGCAGCATGGCCAACCCCCCTGGGGGGTGATTTCTCGCTTTCTATCTCTCTGTCTCTCTCTGTCTGGCTGGCGAGCGCACGCGCCCTATAGCAAAAACCTCTCCAAAAAAAAAAAAAAAAAAAAGAAAAAAAAAAGAATACATTCTCAATTAGAAAACCACAATTTGGTTTCACCACATCCTGACTACTACAGTATAGTTTTCTCTATTCTTTCATTTTCCCTTCCCCATTCCTTTATTGTACATAAAGTAACTGGTGTATGTGCACAAGCATATTGCATTTTTTTTTTAACTAAATGGCCAATGGTATATTTTGATTGACATCAAATGGAGATGAGATGGGGAAAAATGCCGGTTCTGTGAAAATACCCCCCTTTCTCCATTAGTGGCATGCTCATTCAGCTCTTATCTTTATATTCTAGTAAGTTATTTTGCTCTCACTGTTTTAACAAAAAGAAAAAGAAAAAAAAAACCAACAACATAAAAATCTTTGCATACCTCGTTTGATTGGAGAATTTTAATGTTTTTCATTTATCATTGTAAAACCAAGGACAATTTTATAACTTTTTTGTACGTAGCTGTTACATGTAGGGCAATCTGTCTTTAAGTAGGGGTAAATTACTCTTAAAGAAAAAAAGGAATCCTAGATAGTTTTCCCTTCAAGTCAAGCGTCTTGTTTAAATAAACTTCTTGTTTAAAAAAAAGAAAATGCCAATCAGGCTTATGGTACATTTTAACTCTGTTATCTTTGTTGATTTTTTTGTCTAGATGATCTGTCCAATGCTGAGAAATCCCAAGCTATTATTGTTTTTGCTGTTGGGCATGTGTGCTTGCCAGAAAGACAGAGAGATACAGAGAGACAGAAAGTGAGAAATCACCCTCCGGCGGGGTGGCCATGCCGCAGTCCCCTCTCTTCCATTCTCTTCTCGGGATCTTGGGCACGCGTGCACACGCGCCCGGTGTGAATTTAAGTCACCAGGTCCAAGACTCGAACCATGGTCGACTACATGGGAGTCCAGCGACATAGCCATTACACCATCTGCTGGTCCCCCAAGCTATTATAGCATTGTAATCTATCTCTCCTTGAAAGCTTAGTGATATTTGTTTTATATATTTGAGTGCTCTGATGTTGAGTATATTTACAATTGTTATATCCACTTGCTTAATTGATCCTCTGTCACTACATAATGACCTTTTTTGTCTCTCTTCATTGTTTGTTTTTGGAGAGGTTTTTGCTACAGGGTGTGTGTGCTCCTCAGAAAGACAGAGAGAGACAGAAAGGCAGAAAGTGAGAAATAACCTCCTGGGGGGAAGGCCATGCCACAATCCCTTCTCCTTCATTCTTCTCTCGGGATCTCGGGCATGCATGCACACATGCCCAGTGTGAGTTTAAGCCCCTGGGTCCGGGACTCGAACCGTGGTCGACTACATCGGAGTCCAGCAACATAGCCATTACACCAACTGCTGGTCCCTCTTTTCACAGTTTGTGAAGCTTATTTTATTTGTTATTGTAATGCTACTCCTGCTTGCTTTTGGTTTTTTCATTATTTCACTCTCAGTCTATTTGTCTTTATAAGATGAGTTTCTTGTAGGCAGCACACAGTGGGGTCATGATTCATCCAGTCTATATATTGTGTTTTGTTTTGTTTTGTTTTGTTTTGTTTTGTTTTGTTGAAGAGGTTTTTGTTATAGGATGTGTACACTCTCCAGAAAGAGAGAGACAAAGAGACAGGAAGCGAGAAATCCCCACCCCAGGGGGGATGGCCACGCCATAATCCATTCTCCTCTCAGGATCTTGGGCATGCACGCACACACGCTCGGAGTGAGTTTAAGCCACCAGGTCCGAGACCCGAACCGCAGTTGACTACATGGGAGTCCAGTGACATAGCCATTGCTCCATCTGCTGGTCTCACATCCAGTCTATATGTTCTTATGAGGAATTTAATCCATTTATATTCATGATTATTATTGATAGGTAGAACTTACTCCTATCATTTTGTTGATTGTTTTGTATTTCCTTTGTTCATTTGGCTTTTGTATGCACTCATCAGAGAGAGAGAGAGAAAAGGAAAGTGAGAATGAAAAGGAAAGTGAGAGAAAGGAAAATGAGAAATCACCTCCCAGGGGGATTGCCACACTGAAATTACTTCTTCTCTCATCCCCTCTCGGGATTTTGGGAATGCACACGCACATGCCTGGAGTGATTTTCAAGCTGCCAGGTCCAGTACTTGAACCGCTGTTGGCCATGTAGAATTGCAGTACCTTCAACCACCCTGCCGCCTGCTAGCCCCGATTTATTTGTTCTCTAACAAATACGTGAGAACCTACTGTGTGCTAGTACTAGAGTTACAATAGCAGAAAACACAATCCCTACCACTGAAGACCTAATTTTTCATGGAGAGATTTCATGAGCCACTGGCAAGAGAAACTATTTGTGAGCTCAGAGTCCTCTCAGAAGGACTCCACAGATAACTGCAGCTCCTCAAGCTGCACCACTCCATTTGTGCACCTGTTGCCTCCCTCCTCTCCCCTATGCTGCTACTCCCGTATTTTTTCTCCCTTGAAGTAACCGGCCCAGACCTTTATAAAGGAGTACACACATCCACTTTGCTGTTAACAGCTCTGCAGTCCCTATACAACCTCATAGCTGTAAGACGACAGAGTGAAAAGTCTTTCCTTTGTTCTCAAAGTGAAGATCACAGCTATTAAAAAGATGACAAGAATTCATTTTCTCCTTCTTCAACACAACCCAATCTCTTGCTGGCATCTTGGGCTCTAGATACTGGGGATCAACTGGGGATGGTGTCCCTAAGATGCTGCTAGAGATGATTTCTCTACCAATCACCAGACTGTGTCTGTGGGGGCCAAGCTCCCACCAGCCTCTGGTGTAGAAAGGGCTGAGGTGCCTTCATCACCACTCCCCTGAAAGCCAGAGGGCAGTCAGTACTGAAATACTCTCTAAGCTCTGAATACTTTCTGTGAGAAACACGTGCACCACTCTCAAAGGCCTTACAAACTTTCCCCCTCCCTTTGCGGCCCTCTTCCTTAGCCACCTGAAGGTTCACCGTCAGCTGCATTATTCACATTTGCCTGAAATGCTTCCTGGGGGATCAACAATGAATGCAGGAGCCAGATGTTGATGCACCAGTAAAATGCAACACTCTTCAAGACAATCTCACATGGGGACATTTTTAGTTAAAGGCCAGAGGCCCCCCTGAGTACACGAGGTGCAAGTGTACCAATGACCTGAGGCTGACTGAAGGGTGGAGGTGGGTTACAGCAAAAACCGAACAAGATCGTGAGTGTGCTCACCAGGATACACGGCCAGCTTCTTGGAAACAAGACCTGTGTCGTAGTAAGGGCCCCACAATTATAATAGAAATGTCTGTGCTTGGTTTCAGGCTCTGCTGTCACCATCTTAAAATTCTTATGGAGGCTGCATTTTCATTTTGCACTGGACCTGCAAATTATGCAGCCAGTCTTGCACAGCTGCTTTGTGCACCTTTGAGAAGGACTTCCCTGGTCACATTTTTAGGCAGCCATGTTCCTTAGCATGGTGGGAGTAGTGGTTTATCATCTTGCTCGGGCCAGACAGCTGGTACTTGAACCCTGGCTCCTTTTCTTACTGAACCATGTGATTTTAAAGCTCCTCAGACCCTCAATTTCTTTATAAAGTGGGGATAATGATAACATGAAAGTCATAGACTTGCTGAGAGGATAAGATAGGTCAGGACACATGAAACACTCAGAATGGTGCCTGGCACTTCGTGAAAACTGTGCTTTTATTCTGTGGCTCTTGCAAGATCAGATCATTCTGGAACTTTCATAGTGAATCTTGCACTTGATAGTGACTCTCACTATGGAATTGAATTAGTTCTGCAATAATTTCTGTTCGTGAAAAGACCTCAGCAGAAAGCTGTGAGCAGTGTGGCTGTGGAGGGGAGTTCCCAGCTCTGCTGTCAGGCTGCGTTCCTGCTTAGCTCTCCCTTCCTCCTGTCCCCGGAGATAGCCGCCTACTTAAAGCCAGTTTGCCAGAGTATGGGCTGCATACTTCTGGAGGAGATGATTTAGGTACCACATAGACCCAGCGTTCAATAGCATGAGCTCTCACAGTAAGGGCGTTGTGCATGTCTTGTATTCCTTCAGTCCACTGACTGCAGACAGAAGAAAATCTCCATTCAGTGTGGGTCATTGTTTAGCATTTCTCTCATGCTTATTTCCCACTTCAATATGGAAGCGCCAAGTCCAGACTTACAGTCCACAGCAAAGCCACACTAGCTAGCTGGACCTGTAAAGATAGTCACGTTCTCATTGTATTTATCTCTAGGATTCATCTGTGATAAGATAAACTTTTTTTTTAAGTTAAGGTAATGATCTAAAGCTTCTAATAAGGAATAAATTAATATATGAGAGCTTTAAAAGAAGATATTAGTGGAGAAAAAAGGCTACAGGCAAAAGTATGAGGACAATGACAAAAAGTTCAGGTCTGTTTAGTGCAATTGGCACTAGCGTCACACAGCATGATTTTTTTTTCTTTTTTTGGAGAGGTTTTTGCTATAGGGCATGTGTGCTCACCAGAAAGACAGAGAGAGACAGAGAGACAGAAAGCGAGAAATCACCCCCCAGGGGGAATGGCCACGCCGCAATCCCTTCTCTTCCATTCTCCTCTTGGGATGTTGAGCACACACGTGCCTGGCGTGAGTTTAAGCCACCGGGTCCGGGACTTGAACCGTAGTCAACTACATGGGAGTCCAGCGACATAGCCATTACGCTAACTGCTGGTCCCACACAGCATGATTTTGATCATAGAAGTGTAATAGAATTTATACACTCGGAAGAAAAGGAACAAGCAGTAGGGAAAACCGAAGAAGTATGTGCTAAGCAATGTCTCCCAGGATGGCAAACAACCCTCTGAGTTAAAATGACACGAAGTGTAGCTTGAATGACTCCGGGTAAGACTGTCTTTAGGGACGTTCTATCCAGGAGCTGGGGTGGAATAAAGAGAGGTAGTAGAAGAAAGAGGGGGTTAGGGTTTTGGAAAAGATGGGCAATCGCAAGCCTACACGTGGGGAAATGTGTGTTTTTCAGACGTGTTTTTCAGACGTCTCCTATGATCACGACAGTGCAGAGATAGCTCTGTGCGCGTTCACGTGGCATCAGCTGTCCTTGCCGTTGCGTTGCCACGGCCTGCACCAAGGCTGCAGCAGCTCCTGGGGCCCGGGATGGCATGGTCCCATGAGCCCTTGCAGCCTGTGGCTTACATCATGCTCCCTCCTTGATTGTGGAGAGTGAATAAGCAATCAGTGGTTTCCTTTTCAAGGAAACCTTTTCCTTTTCATCATTTAAGCTTGTTTAAAAAGGGGTGGGGGGAGGAGTTCATATAAAGAAGAATTGGGGGGAACCTGGATATGGGAAAAGTGGTGAGTCCTGTGTTCTAGCTCTCAGTTCCCCCACCTCCACCCTCTCTGCCTACTGTATGCCCCAGGCCTGTTTGGGCCACATCAGTGCTTCTTGTTCTCTGGCTTGCCGGTCAGATCACTCTGTGGGGAGCATTTGTAGAATGAGAGAGAAAGAAGAGTGAAGTTGGAGAGTTTGTGACCCTGTCTCCCTACCCACCCCCTCCTGGCAGGACTGCTTTCCTGCCTGCGTCCTTTGACTATAGGTCAGCAGCGCCCCCTTTCTACAGGTTCCGGTGCCCCTTCCCCTTGCCACCAGCCCTGGTAGTTTCCTCACAAAGGACTGTCATAATATTAAATTCTCTGCAGATCACCCAATTAGAACACACCAACTGTGGCTGATACAAGATTACTTACAAAGATTGAACTTTGGGAAATATTGACCCTAAGAAAATCTGCCCGTATTCCCAAAAGCTCTCAGTGATAGCCCAAAGCGCCCTGAGATCCAGAGGAGACGATGGTGAGGGATGAATGGCATCATCTCCCTCCCTGCCTGATTCAGCCCCCCTGCTCCAAGCACTTCTGTTCGGTTGCTGTTCTTGTTTTTTACATTTCTTTATTTATATGTAGTTCTGCTATCTGGCATGTGTGCTCACCAGAGAGAGAGAGAGAAAGAGGGAAAATGAGAAATCACCCCCACTTCCCCAGGGAGGATGGCCACGCCACAATCCCTGCTCCTCCATTGTCCTCTGTCTGAGGATTTGGGAAACACACATGCACACACACCTGACGTGATTTTTAAGCCTCTGGGTCCGGGACTTTAACCAGGGAGTCAACTATGTGGGATCCATCACCTTAACCTCCACACCCCCTGCTGGCCCCAGCTGCTGTTTTAATACAGAGAATTACCATCTACTCTTTTCTCCAATCCCATAGACTGTAAATCACATTTTTTTGTACCTAATAGAATTCCATTCATATAAAACAATTAAATGACTCAGATGTTCCATGAAATTTAATTTTTTTAAAAGCTTCCATTTATATGTTTCTATTGACTCCCAAGTACAGCTGGGATGCCTGAGAATATGACGCAAGTGCAGTTATGTATGAATACAAAAGCCAAAACGGATCTAGTATGGCTTTTCAAATGAATATTTCAATGAAGATCGGCTCTCCCCTCCAAGGTAGCAGATTACAGAGAAAATAATCAAAGATTTTACCTTCCTTCCTCGCAGCAATGCTCTAGGACACGCTGCACACATGCATATCTCTCACCTCCTGTCCCCACCAAATCCAGGGACGTGTCCTGCCTGGGCTTACACTACGCACAGGCTATTTTCAGGTCATGACAAACAGTCACACTTGTTTGTAAGCTCACTGGCTCGGGTAAGCACACCGTCCTTTCACTGCAAGAGAAGAGGAACAACAGGGCAGATTCATGGTTGGTCAGGGAGGGAGCTAGGGGTTGTGCGGCTCTTGTATCCCTTGCTGTCTGTTGAAAGAAGTCTACCGTCATCTACAGTAGAGCCTGTTCCCACTGACCTGGTGCCCAGGGGCTATACTCTTCATTTATACTAATGGTATAAACATTGATCGAGGCAGAGGAAAAGGGCTGTGGATTCCAGATCCACACTTGTGGGTGTGACCAATAACACATCTGAAGTGGGGGCTAGTGAGGAAATATGCCATAGGGAAACTGTTCCAATAATGTCTTACGTAGAAACCAGATATAGCAAACAGAACATGGAGTTTTGTATATTGAAGCTGGGATCAGGAATCAAAGCCTGCCGTCTTCGCTTTCCTTCCTCACAACCCCAACCCAGGATGGCCCTGCCGGAAGTTCAGGAAAACCCTGGGTCTTTGTCATCTCTGCTTCCAAGATGGTAATTAGTGCCATGAAATTTCATCGCAATGAGCAACACCTCTAAGGTCAGGACAGCCCTTGATGTGTGTGTCTAGGGTGGGGGCGAATCCTGGCACTTACTTGTCATTGACGGGCAGGGGGGCCGTGCAGAACTTCCCAACAATGGAAGCCGTTTTTTCCCACACTCGGTTGGAAGCCAGAAGCTTGAGATTTACTTCGTGCATCTGACACAGCGGGTTGGGGTGGGTCATGATGCCTTTTCCCTGGAGTTGCTGTCGAGGTCTGCAAGGGAAAGAGGAAGGGAAAACGAACGTGGCACTTAGGGCCTTTGCCTTCTCCTTGGCTACGCGGAGGAGGCTCTGCTGGTAGCACTGGTTGGCCATCACGCTCCTTGAAGGTGGGGACTGTGGTTCTTTGTCACCCTCCCCAATTGCTCTGTCCCCCATACCCACAGCTTTGAACGTGACTCAGAAAACAGCTGAGTCTGGAGAGTAAACAAGTGGACACTGAAGCAAAATAGTATCTCTTGGATTTTCATATCTGGAAAAAAAATGCCCCTCACTCTTGGGTTACCCTCCCCTTTGCAGGGGATCTTTGCTTTCAGGTCAAATTACCTGGAAGTGGGTCCCTCTTTTAGGACATGTTAGTTCAAACAATTTAGCACAAGGACTACTCTGTTTTAAGCTAGGTGTGGTTGTGCGGCTGGAAACAGCAATGACAATACCATAAAACTAGAACCTGAAGCCAAACAGAGCTGGAACGGAGCCTAGTTTTTAATCTCTTCTTGGTTGTGTGGCTTTGGGCAAGTTACCAACCCTTGAAGGTGACTATGGGGTCACCCAGGCATAAATCCTGGTTTGCCCGCACGTTGCAATGAGCTTGTACCACGGGGGCTTGCACCACGGGGCACAGGGTGGTATAGACGGACTTCAGCCTGGGGGGCCCAGGGTGAAAATGGAATCTGGGTCTCTTTTAATTCATCTTCTTGACCCTTGATTGCTTCAGATTCCCCATCAATTTACAAGATTCAGTCACCACTTAGCACTGAGACAAAAGACGAGGGAGGAGTACGAGATCAAAGTAAGGCAGAAATGGAGGGAAAAGTATAAAGTGACCAATGGAGAGAATTCACTCAGAAAGGGCTGCGAGGCCCTAAACAAAGGCAAGAAATGGTGAGATTCAAGAAAAGTGGAAAGAGGCCTGTCCTGGAAGTCAGCTTGCCAGCTCAGGCACAGTGCCCGGCAGAGCCCTGAGTGTGTTAGTGGGGAGCAGAACCCTGGATGGAGGCGCAGAGAGGGAAGAGGGTGCCTCCTGGGCCTGGTGTGGTCTGTGACCCTGTCCCCTCCTCCCTGGCCTCTGGGGCAGCAGGGACTCCAAGGAGGAGTGAGACATCAAGGTGCTGCGCCCTCCTTCACACAGTGCCATGGCTGGCGACCCTCCTCACCAACGTGGTGCCCTTTCCTTGCTAGGCTTCACAGAGTGGTGATGTGTCTTCTGTGTGTATTTTTTAATCCAGGGCTAGTCATATATAGTAGTTTGTTTTTTACTTTTGATGGACGATCCTATATAACTTCATTTAGAAAGCTAATCCTTTTCTTCCCTCCTGCCTCCCCAGAAACACTTTAAAATATTTCAGAGGAAAAAAATAAGATTGTTCCCTTTAAGAAACTGCTTGGATTGGGACCAGCAGTTGGCATAATGGCTATGTTGCTAGACTCTCATGTAGTCGATTGCAGTTCAAGTCCCAGACCCGGTGGCTAAACTCACACTGGGCACGTGTGCGTGCGTGCCCAAGATCCTGAGAGGAGAATGGAGGAGAAGGGATTGTGGTGTGGCCATTCCCCCTGGGGAGTGATCTCTCGCTTTCTGTCTTTCTGGCAAGTGCACACGCCCTATACCAAAAACCTCTCAAACAAACAAAAAAAAAAAAGAAGAAGAAGAAAAAGAACCTGCTTGGATCAAGGAAATTATGAAACATAAGAGATGAAGATGCTTTAAGTACATGGTTTGGGAACTTGGCTCAGGTATTGTCTCCAGTTACAAAGAAATCTTGGGGTACATAGGCCATAGAAGATAAGGGGAAGACCTCCATTTCATCTCCTCCCCCCTTTCTTTCTTTCTCCCTTTCATTCTTTCTTTCTTTTTTAAATTATTCAGGGACCAGCAGATGGCATAATGGTTATGTTGCTGGACTCTCACATAGTCGACCACAGTTTGAGTCCCAGACCCAGCAGTTTAAAACTCATACCAGGCACATGTGCATGCATGCCCAAAATCCAGAGAGGAGAGTGAAGAAGTAGGTACTGCAGTATGGCCATCCCCCCAGGGGGTAATCTCTCGCTTTCTGTCTCTCTGTCTCTCCAGCTAGTGCATGCTCCCTATAGCAAAAATCTCTCTCTCAAAAAAAATCATTATTATTTATTTAATTTTATTTATTTTTATTATTCTTCAACTTGATCAGAGAGAAACAGAGAGAGAGAGAGAGAGAGAGAGAGAGAGAGAGAGAAAACAAGCTGCCAGGTCTGGGACTCAAACCACAGTCCACCATGTAGGAGTCCAGTGCCCTAACCACCATGCCACACGTGCTGGTCCCTCTACCTGCATTTCTTATCTGCAAGATCAAAAATCAAAGAATTAAACATAGAAGCTAACGCATTCTGGCAGCCTTCTTCAAAAGCGTTGGGTAAATCTCTTTGGGAGAGGGCAGCGCTATCTGTGATGCTCATTAGTACCACTCAGAGAGCTTTCATGATGGAACTGCCCGGCCTGTGCCAGAGATTCAGATGTGATAGGTCAGGAGTGCAGACTAGGCGTCCGCCAGCAGTTATGAAAGTTCTCTGGGTGATCCTAACAAGTAGCCAGGGTTGTATGCCGTCACAGCTCCACCAGTGTTGACTCATCAACTAACGGGCTACAGAGGTGATGGAAATGCCCTTCCAGAAGTAACATATTGGGGGGGTAGGGGGCGTCAGAAACCAATACCCCAAAGACTGGGATTTTGACACTCAGAGGTCTTAGAAGCAGAAATGGCGCCAGCTGGTGGAGTGGTGGTTAACACATTGGATCCCACATGGCCTGCTACACAGTTTGAGTTCCAGAGCCTGCAGCTTGAAAATCACACTGGATGTATGTGCATGGGTGCCCAAAATCTCAAGAGAATGGAGAAGAAAGGATTGCAACATGACCATCACCCGGGAGATGATTTCTCACTTTCCCTCTCTCTGTCTCTCTTGGCAAGCACACACGCCTATGGCAAAACCCTAAAAAAAAAAAAAAGGAAGAAGAAGCAGCAAAGCTCTTTCTGACCTTTCCTCCATGCCCTCTCTCTAGATTATCTTAGATCCTTTCTCTCCTCCAAAGTGCAAGGTAGGGCTTTACTTTGATACGCCATTACTTGTCTAAAGACTGGGCCCCCTGAAGAGGAACACAGTTGCCTTCGGTCCCCTCTGAGTTTCTGTTACTCAATGCATATCACAAGAAGGAAGATTAAGGGATGTCAGCACGCCTAGGTGGATTTTGTCATGGGCTAGCGTCTGTCTCTGTGACCCACCCAGCTCCCAAGAACAATCATTTACTCATCCTTGTCTGATAAACATGTGGGATAGTGTTTTATTAACATATTTGTAGTCGCTAATCAAGGCATGGCATGGTCTGGCCCTGACTTGCCTCTCCTCTCTGGACACACTGAGGGGTGTCACATGTCCACCAGCTCTTGGCTGATTAGCTCTTGCAAACCCTTCACATCCTTACTTCCTCAGACTCACTCAGGCTCTGCCTTATATACTGTCATAGCATTTGTTGCTGTCAACAGTATACATTTAATGTATATGTATGGGTCATGTCCCTGTCGGCAAGCAACCAGCTCCCTTGTTGACAGGTTCCAGTGAGGTCTAACCCATGGGAGGCGCACAGATGGCCACTGCTTTGGGCCAAGATTCTGGAGGGACGGCATTCCCTGTGTGAATCCAGCTCCAGTCATGTAGCCTCCCTATGGATTGAGGTCTTTGCCAACACCACCCCTTGCTTCATTCCTACAGCCCTAGGGTGGTAATGGCTCGTGCTGTTGCCAATCTCTGCCCCACTCACCCAATCCCCTTCTGGTTTTCCAGCTATCCTAATACATGTAAATTATTGTAAAGTATTGAGTCTCCATAAAAGTCATGACACATCTTTGCATAGGAAAACATAGAAAAAATATGTCATGACTTTTCCAATGATGCAGTCGTTCACTGTGTTGAATTCCTTCTGTTGGACTGCTTGGCATGGGCTCTGTTTACTGGATTGGACCCTTACGACGGAGACAGTGCTCATGTCTGATCAGTCTGCCTCCTGCTGGCTTGTGAGTGACAACCAATTGTTTTTTTTTTTTTTTTTTTTTTTTTTTTTTAGTTTTTTTTTTTTTTTTGCCATAGGATGCACATGCTTGTCCAGGGAGAGACACAGATGGAAAGTGAAAATTCACCCCCGGGTGGGGAGAGAGGAGGGAATCATGCTGTGCCCAATTGCTTTTTAAAGAGACATGCACATCGCCCCTGGCTTCCTATACCCTGCCAGGCTTGTAGCTCTGACAGCTGACGTTCCTCATCCTCTTGCTTCAAGCCTGATCCCCAACCCCCAAGACCCAAATGTGCCCCAACAAGGGAAGGAAATGATTAGCCCCCATTGCAGTCACTAGGACCACTGAGCTCAAGCCCTTCTGCCCACGAGATTGGCCCTTAATTCATATTTATTTGCTCGCTGATCCTCTATCCCAGAGTCTGTCTGGTAACTGACCTCATACTGCTCCCCTTCACAGGAGTGGGTGTTCCCCCAGCTCTGGCCTGCCCTCCCTCATGCCCCCCACCTGCAGTTCTGAGCACCGCTTCCCAGCACACACCTGTTTCTCATGTCCTCACTGCCTGCTGGACACCCCATTACTGCTGTCTGCCCACCTCGTCTGCTTCATCTGGATGCACTGCTTGGACCCAGCATTGGGACAGTTTCCTCGCACTTGTCTGTGAGTGAGTCTGGAGTGGGTGCTGTTCCCAGCTCAGACATCTGGGCCCGCCACCAGCGATCACACAGTGCCTGGCCCAGTGTCTTGTGTGTTACATGCAAAAGGAAAAGGGAAAGGAAATTAACTTCTAAGAGGAGGGGTCAGCCGAGAGACACACGTACATGGTGATCTTAACTGAGGAGGTGACGTTGCTGCTGAGGAAGGTGATCTCGATGTTGGTCTCCTTGTTTCTCGGCTCCTGCAAGTAAAACTCCACGAGGCTGTGATGCACTAGGAAACCAAAGCACAACAGAGACTGGGCCAGGGGGCAGAGGATACAGTGGGCAAAAAGCCCCAGAGAGCAGCAAGGAGGCTGGACACCTCAGCTGTGTGCCGGGGCAGGTTACTATCATCTCAGATCCTGTTTCCTCAAGTATTGGGAGTAATGAAAATGCATACCCCACAAGCCTGAAGGAGAATTAATTAAGTTCATACATTTAAAGCTCTTAACACAGTGTCTATGCCCAGGAAGCACTGTTAACTTTTAGCCTTTTGTCTTTAAGATAGGGTTTCACAGTGCCCCAATCCTTTGGCCTCAGCCTCCCAACAGGGACCACACCTGGCTTTTTTTTTTTTTCCTTTTATATATTTATTAATTTCCTTTCTACATATTGTCTCACTAGATCATGCAGGCCAGCTTTGAGCCTGCCGTCCTCCTGATTCAGCCTTTCCAAGTTGCTGCGGTTACAGGCACATACCACTGTGCCCGGCCTTTGGGTTGGACCAGGAATGTGACACACGGGCCTCCTGTGTGGTCCCAACCTACAAGCGCAGTGCACACCACCATGGCTGGGCTGAGTAGGTGTTAGTTTTTATTATCATTTGTAATTCCAGGATGTTATACTTCTTGTTTCATGACATCATGGTGGTGTGCTCTTGAGAGAATCAGGAAGGATCGATCATATAATGCTGTGGTTTGGATGTTTTTGTCTCCTCCAAAATTCATATTTTAAACTTAATCCCTTTTGCAACAGAATTAAGAGGTGGAACCTTCGGGGAAGTGATTAAAGTCATGATTGGTCTACCTTCACAAATGGATTAGTGCCTTCTAAAAGGGCAAGAAGGAACGGGCTAGGCCTTTTGCCCTTCCTCCTTTGGCTATGCAAGGACACAGTGACAAGGCGCCATCTTGGACATGAAGAGAGCAGCCCCCACAGACACCAAATGCTCGTGCCTTGATCTCAGTCTTCAGAACTGAAAAATAAATTTCTGGGTTTCTTTTCTTTTTCTTTTTTTTTTTTTTTAATTTGTTCTAGGGTGTGTGCACTCATCAGAGAAGCAGAGAGACAGAGAGAGAGAGAGAAAATGAGAAACTTCCTTTTCCCCAGCGGGGAAGGCCATGCTGCAATCCCTCTCCTCCACTCTCCTCTTGGACTTTGGGTGTGCACACATGTGCCCAGTGTGTTTTTCCAGCCACCAGGTCCAGGACTCAAAGAGCACAGTTGGCTATGTGGGAACCAGCTGTCCAACCACTACACCACCGCCTGGCTTCTCCGCTCTTTATATATCACTCAGTCTCAGGTTTTCCGTTACAGCAGCACAAATGGACTAAGACACATACATATAATGAACTCATGAAACACAGAGTCAGGGGGGGCCAGCAGTTAGCGTAATGGCTATGTCGCTGGACTCCCACGTAGTCGACCGCGGTTCGAGTCCCGGACCCAGTGGCTTAAACTCACGCCGGGCGCGTGTGCGTGCGTGCCCAAGATCCCGAGAGGAGATTGGAGGAGAAGGGATTGCGGCGTGGCCATCCCCCCTGGGGGGTGATTTCTCGCTTTCTATCTCTCTGTCTCTCTCTGTCTGGCTGGCGAGCGCATGCACCCTATAGCAAAAACCTCTCCAAAAAAAAAAAAAACCACAGAGTCAGGGACCAACCTATGTGCACAGGTCCCTCCTTCCCAGGCTGCAGCAGCTGGTTGCTGGTGTGGCAGCTTGACTTTCCCTTGGGTGGCAAAAAAAGTCATGATGTGTTTTTCTATGCTCTTCGATGCAGAAATGTGTCATGACTTTTCTGACAACCCAATATTACTTACTGGGTTCCAGTCACTATGCCAGACTTCCTGTACAATATTTCATTTTGTCCTCGCAATTGATTCTTTGAAGTAGATACTGTGATTATGCCCATTTTCCATATAAGGATGTACGGAGAAGGTATCTTCTCTGTATCTTCACAGAAGGTAAGTCATTTACTCTTTTTTTTTTTATGATCAGTTATTTAATTAGGTTCTTGGCAAAAAAAATTAGAACACCTATTTGTGAGGATAAACTCCATTCATAAGGGCAAACATGGATCGCAGATAGCCCTGGAGCTGAGGAATGGCTTTGATTTTGGGTAAAATTTGCGAGTCCACAACTTTCTGATCAATCTCGTGCTGTTCTGTAATCTCGTATTTCTCCTTTCCTGGGTTGAAGACCTCATCTTCCTGGTGTCTGGATTTCCACAGCGTCTTTTCTTGAAGTAATCATCAGTAAGGTGTTTTTGGGATTTTTACTTTGCTAATATCATCAGCAAGCGGTGTGGTGATTAAAGTGATGGACACTCCCACATGACCAACCATGGTTTGAGTCCCAGACCTGGTGGCTTGCTTTCACACTTTCTCTCCATCTTTCTATGTCTCTCTCTGGTCACATGAAAATAAATGATGAATAAATAAAATGAAATAAAATAATTTTTTTAAATGTCAATTTTCATGGAGGTGGTGATGACAAATTTCTGGTGTGTTCTATGCAGTGGAACTCAATTGAGGACCAGTGGTCCAGTTACAAGTAGCAAGCCACTGCTCAGCCGCTTCAGGAAAACCACTCTCTTGCCTCTGTGGCACCCAGTGAGGATGATCAGAATGGTCCCAGGAGTGACGCTAGCTCACAGCTTTCTCACATGCGGACTGAAGGGTTTCTTTGCCGTGGCTCAACAGCTTTCGAGGCACATCTTCAGTAGGATAAGACCTAGGCATTTTGCACAGTTTAACCACCCGGGTACCACCATTCTTGTCTCCACCAACTGGTTTTGTGATAGTCGTAAGAACCTCCTCCTTCTTTTTCTTTTCAATCCGGTATTTAGTGTCCGAGTATTCCCTCTTGTACATGGCCTTCCTGGAGTACATGGCAGACTGGGAGTATCTGCCGATGCCCCGGACTAGGACCCAGTTTCGGCTGCAGTGGCGCTTCTCCTCCTTGGGCTTTTTAGTCTTTCTGTCACCCTTTTTAACCTTGCCACTGGCATCAGTCTTCTTGGCTTCAGGTTTCTTCTCCTTAGTGTCCTGCTTCGCAACTTCATCGCCTGCCATCTTGTACAGTGGGAAAGTGCAGTAATTTACTCTGGATCACACAACTGCTAAGTGGAGATGCTGAGACTCAAATCCAGGCCTGCATGCTCATACGTCAGAAATCTGGGCTCCATATCACCCTGCACTGGCCTTCCAGTGCCAGAAAGATAGCCACCAAGATCCCTCCACTAACCTGTCACAAGCTGGTCAGAAAAGCAGTGAAAATCAGGGTGGCCCTGTAATTTATCATTCAAACCAGGATACTTCTGTCCTGCACTCACACTAAAGCAGACTGCACCCAGAATGCCACACAGAAACCGGGAAGTAGAGCCGCCCTAGTTAAGATGCACATAGGATAGGGCAGAGTGATGTCCAGCTTGTGATCTAGTTCATGAATTCTAAACCACTCTATTCTTTCTCAATTCACATGTTTTACGATCACAGGCATCTTGGCTTCAAAGAAATACAGTGGTTAAGATCAGTGTTGAGCGGGTGGAGTCTCCACGCAGGAAGGAGGGCAGAGCTACGGCACTCCTCGGGGACCCTGACCAGGGAGGGCTGCCAGGGTGGGAGACACATGGATGGGCACCAAGGAGGGGCACAACGTGTGCAAGAAGGAGGGAGCCAGAAGACACTGCCAAATGCTGCTCTCAGAGGACCTCCACTGGAGCGCATGTTTTGGGGCAAGGGGAGGGAGGCAACTAGGATAAGCATCCAGACAGGAAGATGTCCCCAAATCCTCACAAGTAGAGCAATCAGACTAGCTCTGTATGTGCTGGTTCTGTCTAAGACCAGGAGCTGTTGCCCCCACTTCCCACGGTGTCTTTGCCCGTCTTTCACCACCCACCCCTGTTACCACACGGAGCTGGAGTCTTCTGGCTGGTGTGCAGGCAGAGCTGAGCTCTGGCGCTGTCCCTACTCACCACAGTACGGAGCCCTGGAAGTGGTCAGGAGGTAGACTTTCACTTCCTTGGGAAGCGGCTCTATCTTGACACCACCATGAGTCCCCAGGCCTGGACATAAAGAAGCAAAGAGGACAGAGCCTGAGGAGGCCGTTTCAGGGGTGCCAGCACCCAGCCACGTGTTCATTGACTCATGGACTTGTAGACATCTACACCATGAGCTCCATATGCAGCGAGCCCCAGGACACCAGCAACTGGGGCCAGTGGGGTATAAACATGCACGTAACAGGACGTACTTTTTTCAGACCAGAGGGCCCATTCTTGGGAGATAATGATAAGAAATATGAAATAATGTCTCTAACTTACAAGCCAATCTATACAACAGCTCTTTGAACAATTGCACTTGTGTCCTGAGCCCAGGGAAGTGGGAAGAATTTACCCTCACAACTCTCTCTAGAAATGCTGGTATAGTTCAACATTTGTTGGTATAGTTTCAGACCAGGTGATAGTCTGAGAGTGGATGGCGAGTGAGAGAGGGCATTCCAGGTAGACAGTGCAGCTAGAACAAAGGCACAGGGGAGGAGACATGACATACACTTGAGGTCCGAGTGGTCAGCGTCCCCCAGTCAGTGCAAGGGGGAGTGCAGTGAGGCGTGAAGCTGGGCAGTCAGGGAGTGGTTGCCATGTTAGCTGGCCCATCGTTGGGGAAAAGATATTTGCCCAAGGAATGGGAAATGCTGATGGCTCGTTTCATTACAGGGAGCTACCCTTACTTTAACATTGTCGTCAAGCTGGCATTTGTTTCATCCACATAAGCAATGACAGTTCAGAGTGGCAGCCGGGGTTATAGGGCATGGGAGAGTGAGAGTGGGGAGGAATGGTCTCCTCTGTCCAGGAGTTTTTCCTAGAACTTTTCATCCTGGATCACACCAGAATAATCACAGCAGTGATTTGCCCAGGATGAGTTAGAGGCCCTGTCTAACTTCAGAGTCCTTTCCCCAGTCTGGCCTTGGTGGACCAGGAATGTGCCCCAAACACCCAGCAATAAGGCATCCCTCACACCCCAGCTGGCACGTGGCCTCTAAAACGAGTTGTGTATGCCACTCTAAGGGATTCCCTGCAACACATTCGTTCAGGTTCTAGGAAGAGTCAGAGAGCGGCTGGCTTAGCTAGAGAGACCGACAGGAAGCACCTGGTCTGAGAGCAGGGCCGGGGGCTCTGAACTATCCCAACATTTCTAGAGAGAGTCGTGAGGCTGGACTTCCAGGTAAAAGGCTGTTTATGGAAGAGTGAATGAAAGCAGGGACGGCAGGGGGAGAAGTACAGAGGCGATGGGTGCGACATGGGGAGTCAAGGGTGTCTTCTACTGAGGCAGACTGAACCCCTCAGTGGTGATTTTTCTTTTCACCAGTTGAATAGACTTATTGACCACAAGGTATGAGGGCATAGAGCTGGGACAACTTTTCCCAAATTGTCCAAGAAAGCCAAAGAGATGACATGTTACCTATCCTTGGGCAGGAGAGCAGAAAAGGATTAAAGCAATCCAGGCAGTGTCCAGCAAGGAAGGCCCTGTAGCTGGTGCAGGGAAAGGCCATCAATGGACACGGATTCTCCATTGCACTGATATAGAGATGCACAGCCCTCATGTGATCACAGATCAGGTAACTGTAACCTGAACAGAGGAGGGAGAAACACAACCAAGGTTTCTGTCAAGACAAAAAAAATTTTCCATGCTACTTACCATAACTCTACTGTATATGACATTACAGCAGGCTTTAAATACACGGGATATCCCCTGAACTAAATTTTAAAAATAGTAATGGACATGCTTACTGCATTCTCCCTCTTTCTCTAGATACATAAGCTTATTCTATCAACAAAATTGCTTGAATGAGGTCATTTTTTTTTTGAGAGTTTTTTCCCGCCATAGGGCGCGTGCGCTCGCCAGACAGACAGAGAGAGACATAGAGACAGAAAGCGAGAAATCACCCCCCAGGGGGGATGGTCACGCCGCAATCCCTTCTCCTCCATTCTCCTCTCGGGATCTTGGGCACGCACGCACACGCATCCGGCGTGAGTTCTAAGCCACCGGGTCCGGGACGTGAACCGCGGTCGACTACGTGGGAGTCCAGTGACATAGCCATTATGCTAACTGCTGGTTCCCTTGAATGAGGTCATTTTTATATGTTCATGCAGACTCTTTTAATAAAATGGAAGCATACGGAGAGTTGGAGATGCAATGCCACTTCTCAAAATCGATACTGGCCTGCACGTTCTCCCTTCTTCTTTATTGTCATCCATACATACACCCAGTTTTTTTACAACCTTGTTATGCCTGATCTAGCAATGAGACAATCAGTGGAGTTCATGGTCAATCTCTGAAGCCCATGGACTGGACCATCTCTGTCACCTAGTGATTAGGGAAGCCAGATCCCACATGGCTGGCTGCAGTCAATCCTGGCCCCAGAGGCTAGAAAAACATGCTGGGCATGCGCACATGCATGCTGAAAGTCCCGACAGGAGGGAGAAACAGAGAAGAGGGATCATAACGTGACCACACTCCACTGGGAGACCCTTTCTCTCTTTCCCTCTCTCTTTGTCTTTCTGTCTCTCTCTGGTGAACACAAGCACTCTCTGGCAATTAAAAATAATAAATAAATAAATAAATAAATAAATAAATAAATAAATAAATAAATAAAATAAGGCCCATGTGCTGAGGTTCATTTGATACGTTGAATTTGCCAAATATCCCAATAAGTTGGTTCGGCTGTTATTGTTTACTATTTAAAAGTTTTCAGCAACCCACATTGAATGAATCGGCTAGAACTAAGAGGTATGTAGTGATTCACAGCTCCAGGGTTCTGGGGTCTTCAGACTTTCCTGGCATTTGGGCCCCTCCCTCTGGGTCCATAACCAAGGCTGAGCTGTGTGCTCCTTTCCCCCATGGCTGGGACATTCTCTACGGCCATTCTCCCCCCAGGAGCATAATGGAGCTGGGACATAGACAAACTAAACCCTTCTCTGATTGTATTAGGATGAGAAATGAAATGTTACCAAAATCTCAAAAATCAAACTATTCCATCTGATCGGAAAATTAAAAAGAAATGAAATTGTTTTTAAAAGTATGTTTTTGGGGAACCAGCAGTTAGCGTAATGGCTATGTCACTGGACTCCCACGTAGTCGACCGCGGTTCGCATCCCGGACCGGGTGGCTTAAAACTCACGCCGGGCGCATGTGCGTGCGTGCCCAAGATCCCGAGAGGAGAATGGAGGAGAAGGGATTGCGGCGTGACCATCCCCCCTGGGGTGTGATTTCTCGCTTTCTGTCTCTCTGTCTCTCTCTGTCTGGCGAGCGCACGCGCCCTATAGCGAAAATCTCTCCAAAAAAAAAAAAAAGTATGTTTTTGGAAAATAAGTACATTTGTAAAATAGATTAGTGGTTATTCAATAAAGTTGCCTTAAGATGTCAGGCTAGCCTCCATAGCATAGTGGTTACGTGCTATGCATTGGGAGTTGGGTCCGAAATGACTGACTGTAGTTTGAATCCTGGCTCTAGTAGCGTGGAAAGTACACCAGGCATGTGTGCGAGCATGTCCAAAATGCTGATAGGAAGGAGAAATGGGAGACAAGGATTATGGTGAGACCACAACATATTGAGGAAGGTTTTCTTACTCTCTTTTTCTTCGTTGACCACGCATGCTCTCAGGCAATTAAAAAAAAAAAAAAAAAAAAAAAAAAAAAAAAAAAAAGAATCCTTAAAATGTCAACTATTTGGCAAATCAGGAGAAAACTAAAAACATAGTAAATAGAAATCAGCATTTTAAAATTCCACATGAGGGACCAGCAGTTAGCGTAATGGCTATGTCGCTGAACTCCCATGTAGTTGACCGCGGTTCAAGTCCTGGACCCGGTGGCTTAAATTCACGCCAGGCGCGTGTGCGTTTGTGCCCAAGATCCCGAGAGGAGAATGGAGGAGAAGGGATTGCGGTGTGGCCATCCCCTCTGGGGGGTGATTTCTCGCTTTCTATCTCTCTGTCTCTCTCTGTCTGTCTGGCGAGTGCACGTGCCCTATAGCAAAAACCTCTCCAAAAAAAAAAAAAAAAATTCCACATGAAATGCTGATATATTGGCTATATGTATAGGAAGAATTTAAGAAAACTAATCCTTGATAGTTAACTTCTGACAAGTTTAACACTATTTAAAATAATGTTGGAATCAGCAGATGGCATAATGGTTATGTCACTGGACTCCCATAAACTGCAGTTTGAATCCCAGACCAGTGGCTTAAAACTCATGCCCAGCATGTGTGCTTGCGTGCCCAAAATGCCAAGAGGAGAAGGGAGGAAAAGGGATTGTGGCGTGGCCATCCCTCCTGGGGAGTGATTTCTCACTTTCTGTCTCTCTGTCTCTCTCTGGTGAGTACACATATCCTATCACAAAAATCTCTCAAAAAATAATAATAATGAAAAGAATAATATACACAAAGAATATATTAAAAATAACATTCTAGATGAATATATTTAGAAGAGAAGCAAGGTATGTTCATTGAATGTGTACAAGAAGATTATCTGGAAAACAATTTTAGACAACTGCTAGATTTGGAAATTTTGGTGGCATGGTCAAGCCAGGGTGAATTGATCCTTTAGCTAGCTGACCTGGGCACAGTGGACTTGTCCCTGCCACAGCTAGCCTCTGCCAAGGATGCAGCTAGTGTGGACTATGCCCCCGAAGCAGGGCCCAGAGAAGAATAAGGGTTATTGGCTTGAGTGATGTTAGATCACAGGGGGTCTAAGACAAGTTGGGAGGGCAGCAGAAGCATGACACGGGCACCCCTTTCTCTGGACTTCCTGGGCTCCAGAGACATCCATTCAGTAAGTGCTGAGTAAGGCGTTATGGGACATAGCAAAGGACACTATCAGGAAGACCGCCTGTGACCCACCCTGGCGGACTTAACAAAGGCTATAGGTGAATTCCAGTCTATGGGGGAGCCAAACACCTACTCCATCCGGCTTTCTGACCTGCGTGAATGAAGGTTGGACAGCCAGGCTGGTCTTGGCCTCCATTGACAAAGTAGTCCACGTGTCCGACGGGAATCCGAATACCTAAATCTGAGAGGAGGTAAAACCCCATTAACTTCTTACTTCAGGGACATATTTTCTGGGGTCCTAGAGCAGGGCTCACAGGTAGGAGAATCTGAAGCCTGACCTCAGAGCCCACTTACTCTATGCCCGCCTTACTCCTAAGTGCGGCAAGACTGCAGAACTAGTCTTCGGTGTCCTAAAGGAATTTTTCTGTGCTGAAAGAAACTGAAGAACCAATTTAGAAGATAGATACACCTAATAAAATCAAGAAAAATATGCTTTAACATATTATTAAGATGTTTTGATATACCAGTAGGTGTTACAAACTTGGCAAGTTTTCTCATCTAACAGTTTCTGTTTTCCTTCAAGCAAGAGTTCAGATAAATATGGGGCCGGCAGGTGGTGTAGTCATTAAGGGCTCTGGACTCCCACGTGGCTGACAATGGTTCAAGTCCTGAACCTGGCAGCTTACTTTCTCACTTTCCCTCTCTCTCTCTCTCTTTCGCTCTCTTTTTTTTTTTGGAGAGGTTTTTGCTATAGGGCGCGTGTGCTCGCCAGACAGAGACAGAAAGACAGAAAGCGAGAAATCACCCCCCAGGGGGGATGGCCACGCCGCAATCCCTTCTCCTCCATTCTCCTCTCGGGATCTTGGGCACTCACGCACATGCGACCAGCGTGAGTTTTAAGCCACTGGATCCGGGACGCAAACTGCAGTCAACTACATGGGAGTCCAGCGACATAGCCATTACACTAACTGCTGCTCCCATATCTCCTTCACTCTCTTGCTCTCACTCTCATTCTGTCCCTCTCTGGTCAAATTAAAATAAATAAATAAATAAATAAATAAATAAAATTAAAAAAAATAAAAGAGTTCAGATAATATGTTTTGAGCCTCATTTCCAGGCTCTCACAAAACATATTTTTATGCTCTCCTGACTGAATGAAAATATGATGTGGCTACAAAGAACTGAGTTTAAGAGAGAGACCTTAGCCATCGTGTTGTCATTGAGATCATCTCGAGCCCTCCAGCATGTCACCTCTGACCTCTCAGACTGGGTTGGGCCTAGTTGCCAAAGATTCTGATTTTCTCCTTCAAGGTATCATCTATCGCTATTGCAAGAAGTTATCTTCATTATTTGTTTCATGTCATCTACCCAGAGACTAAACATGACCTAAGGGCTAAACAATGGCCTAGAAGCCATCTTAAACCACTGCCTTTCCCTCATGCCCTACACTCAGCCCATCAGATGTAGTCAACTCTACCTCCAAGATCTATTTTGAATATTTCCATTTCTTTCCATCTCTACTGCCATCACCTTTGCCCATGCCACTGTCATCTCTCACCTGGACCACTAACGCAGATGCCCTGTTGGGCCTCTAAGCTTCCCTAGTGCCCTCCCACAGTCCATTCTCTGCATAGGAGCCACAGTCATTTCAAACAAACAAGCAAAAAGAAAGTCCTCACCCTGTTGTCATTGATCTTAGAATAAAATGTGAACTCCTTTGCCGTGGGCCAGCCTGGACTGGCTCTCCCTCCTCCAACCTCTCTCAGTACCTCCTCCTCCTTTCACTGTAGATTGGTTTCTTCTGACCCTGTTGAGATTTCGTCTTTCTAGAACACACAGACCCTCAACCCTGTCCAGGCCTTTATGTTGACTATCCTCTCCACCTAGAATGTCCTCCCAAATCTTTCCTGGGATGATTCATTCTCACCCACAGAGTCTCACCTTCTGGGACAAGCTTTCTCCAAACCCTGTTTGAAGTAGGACCGTCTGTCTGTCACCCTCTACCTCAAATCCTTCTTTATCATAATCGCAATGGGGGATGGTCGTGTGTGCTCCCTGGATGTGAGCTCCACTACTGCAGGGCCTTTGCCTGTTGTTCTTGCTATGTCCTCAGCCTGGTGCAGGATGTGCACACAGGGAGTGCCTAATGAGTAGTGACTGAATGAGGAATAAGAATGTGTCACCTAGAACTCCACACAGGCGAGAACCTCATCGATGCCTTGTTCATTGTTGAGTTCTCAGTGCCTGCCACATAACCCAATAAATACTGACTGAATAAATGGAAAAAATTTTTTAGTCACATCAGGAAGGAGTTTCAACTCTGAAGGGGCTTGAGAAGCCTAACAGGGGGGTTTCACTCTGTTCATTAACAAGGTTAATTAACTTAACACGGCTAAGCAGAGGCCTAGGGGCTTTGGTTTCCTATCTGTGCAATAAACATAAGAAAGAGAATTGGACAGAACAATGCACAGGTTTCTTCCAGAATCATGAGTCTGAGTCTTGGAAAGAAGGCTTCCGACCAAAGGGAATGAGACAGGGGCATCTGTCTTGAACTGCAAGCTCTTCTGGTCAGAGACAGAGGCCTTTTCTCCTTGCCCCACCACACTGAGCACAATGCCTGGCACAGGCTCTGTGAGCATTTGATAGTGAATAAAAATGAGGAGGATGCCGCCCCTTTCTCAGTTGACCAGAGAGCTTCATGTGGTCATAATGGGCTCAGAGTTTGGGAGGGTGTCTGTCTTGTGCCCGTCACTTTTGGAAAGGGGATTATTATTCTCCATGGACTGAAGGACTGGGTTTCTCTGGGGAGAAGGGAAGTCCTGACAGGGCTGTGTGTCTGGGGAGTGGAATGCCCCAACCTCCTGGGACCAGGTATACTCATTTTGTAAAAGCAGCATGACTGTCCCATAATTCAGCCAGGCAGCAATGCCCTTCCAAGTAACACAAGGGTGGGTACTGAATCAGAGAGAGACTCTCGTCTCAACCAAATATTTTTGGATGATGAGTGAGAATCCTCTCGCCTACTGGTAGCTAAAAAAAAAAACGAAAAAAAAAAAATCCACTCATCTCAGTGGTGGCAGAATGACAGAGCTGGAGGAGACTTTCAAAACCAACAGAAGCTCAGAGAGGGCCACACGGCTTGACGCCAGCCTCTCAGCCCCGTCTTGTGCTCATTCCCTTGCCCAGCCGGGAAGGTCACACTCGCTCACTGTCAGTGTCTGTGTGGATGGCTTCCACAAACAGGGCGTCTCCGGGATCCAAGCGTTCCTCTAGGCTGGCTCTGGTATACTCTGGTCCAGCAGGGTCCAGGCCTGAAAGGACAGACTGACATCAGGGCCCCTTTCCTCTCAGCTGCAGGAACCCTCAGGGACCCATCACCCACACACACCCTGGCAACCCTTCCAGTTCAGGTCACAGACTTCCAACAAGGGCCCAAGGTAGGGGAAACTGGCTCAGGACCACCTTACCCAAGACGCCCCACCCCTGTTGTCTCTCTTGAGGTATTTTCTCTGACTCAGAAATGAGCTTAAAATCACCATTGGGTAATATTATAATATTTTTCTTCATGTAGTAATAACCACAGCAAAAACTTGTTGAGCAGTTACTGCATGCCAGAACAATGCAGTGAAATCTGTCACTATTCCTATGTCTTAGTTTGGATCTCACCCCTCCTCCCCAGAAAAATAAATCCTGTAAAAAGGATTTAAGGTACAAGTTTATTTGGGAGAAGATTGCATGGCAAGGGAGTGGGAAGCAAATCAGGGAAAGAAAGGGGTCAGCAAGTGATATGGAGGTTAAGGCACTAGAGCCCACATGGCTAGCTTTGCGGTTCGAGTCCTGGATCTGGTGGCTTGAAAGATCACTCTGGGTGGGGGGACCAGCAGTTGGTGTAATGGCTATGTCACTGGACTCTCAGTTTGAGTCCCAGACCTGGTGGTTTAAACTCACGCTGGGCATGTGTGCGTGCATGCCCAAGATCCCGAGAGGAGAATGGAAGAGAAGGGATTGCGGCGTGGCCATCCTCTCTGGGGGGCGATTTCTTGCTTTCTGTCTTTCTATCTCTCTCTGTCTTTCTGGCGAGCTCACAAACCCTATAGCGCAAACCTCTCCCCCCCAGAAAAAAAAATTAGAAAAATCACTTTGGGTGTGTGTACATGCATGCCCAAAGTCCCAAGAAGGGAATGGAAAAGGGATTTTAATGTGGCCATCCCCCTGGAGAGTGATTTCTCACTTTCCCTCTGTCTCCATCTCCGTCTCTCTCCAGCAAACACACACGCACTATAGCAAAAACTAAAAATATAAAAATAAAAATAAAAAAAAACAGAAAAGAAAGTATTAATGAGTGGGCTATCACTATGGGCAACAGGAACTCTTCCCACTGGGACCCACTGAGAGATTCTGTAAAACATGACTCAGAATTGTCCCAGCAACAGGCCAGGAAGCACGATATTTACCACACAACTCTGAGTCCTTCCTGACTGAGGGGGATCTCCTGAAACATACATGTGCAGGTATTTAACGAAACTGAGTAAAGGTGATTTTCGCAGTAGGCCAAGGAGATATGGATTCTATGACCATTTTACAGGTGTAGAAGCTGAGGCTTTGGAAAAATACATGACCTCTTACAGTGATATTAGAGACCATGCAATAACATGATACCATTTTATGCAAAACCACCATGATAACTAAATGTTGGTGGTGATAGATGGTTTGATCTTACGAACAAAGGCTCAATATCCTGTTCTGATTGCCTGGGAATTGGCATTTCTGGGACATTCTCTACATCAACTCTGTGGGAACGGGCAGGGAGGAAGGTTACCTGTGATTTGTCCCAACTGGCCCTTGTAGAAATGTCCCACCATGCCCCCAACGTGGGCCCCCAGGCTAACACCAATGACGTGGATCGAGGACTTCGGCACACCCAGAACCTAGAAGGGGAATCATCAGTGAGTTTTACTGTGGCCACAGCAACCCTGGCCGCCCAGCCACCCACATCGCCCTGTAGCTTCTGAAGCTGAAGGCCTTGAGCGTGACACACCCACCACACACTTTGGAAAGTAAGGGCAGAAGTCTCATCTGTGGATCACTCACTCTTGTTCTGGGCTTCCCCACCCTGATAATCCCCTCATTTTCCTTTCGGTGCCTAGCCCTACCCTCTTGAAATTCTACTAAATGCCAGGCAACCTACACTCACTGTCTGATATGCAATCATACCTTTTTTAAAAAAAGAATTATTTCACTTAATTTTATTCATTGTCATTTTTTTGTAATGTTTCTGAAGTTGACTAGAGAGAGACAGAGAGAGATAAGGAAAGTGAAAAAGCAAGCTGTCAGGTCCAGGACTCAAACTGCAGTCAGCTGTGTGGAAGTCCAGCCACCTTAACCACCACACCACCTGCCGGCCCCTCAATGGCACGTTTTGCAGAAGATAAACAGGAGGCTCAGAGAGGTTCAAAAACCTACCAATGCCCTCACACCACGTGGCCAAGTCAAGATTTGAACTGAAGTCCAACAAGCCACTGGTTGGCTCTGCTTCCATCCTAAACCCCCTCCTGCAGCACTTTCTCCTTTCAGACCCCTCTCTCCTCAAGAAGCCAAAAGTCACCCTAAACGACTCTGCACCTACCAGGAGTTTGTGGAGAAAACGGGAGATCTCAAGGCTCAGCTTCACCACATTGTCCACAGCTGAGAAGTAGACCCCCGTAGACCCGTAAACCCAGTCCACGGCAATCACGTTAGCATCTGCTACACGCAGAAGGGCTCTGATGAATTTATCAATCCAAGAAGGCTTTGTTCCTAAAGCCCTAGACATGGAGCCAAGAAAAGATAGGAAAATTATCTGCCAAGCTGACATCCATTGTCACGGAACTCTCTGTTATCCCAAATCTAGGAAAAAAGTCACAACTACGAAAGAGGGGACACGAGGAGTGAATCGCACAGCACTTTCAGCATAGAGGGGACAGCATTCCAAAGTTGCCAGGCTTCCGGCAGGAACACATGGAGCCTTTGTGTACATTATAAAAGGCCACCTTTTGGGACCAGGGCATTCTCTGCATAATGGTTACATTGCTGGACTCCCATGTAGTAGATCACAGTTCGAGCCCTGGACCTGGAAACTTAAAACTCACACCAGGTACATGTGCATGTGTGCACAAAATCCTGAGAGGAGAATGGAGGAGAAGGGATTGCGGTGTGGCCATCACTCCTGGGGGGTGATTTCTCACTTTCTGTTTCTCTGTCTAGTGCACATGCTCTATAGCAAAAATCTCTCTCTAAAAGAAAGAAAGAGAGAGAGAAAGAAAGAAAGGAAAAAAGGAAAGAAAGAGAAAAGAAAGGGCTGCCTTTGTTTCAGAGCAAGCAACCTCATGTCAGGTTGGATTTCGGCCTCACCAGCCTTCAGTCAGACACCTCTGTATAAGGCATCAACTACATAAACCATGTGTACTGCACTGCCTCTGTGTTACTTATAGAAAATAAAAGCTAGCCAGCCTGTGGCCTGGTGGTGAAGGCTACTGGATCCCACATGGCCAATCACTAGTCGGAGTCCTGGACCAGCAGTTTGAGAAACATGCTGGGCACATGTGCATGCATGTCCAAAACCCCAATGGGAAGAAAAGATGGAGGAGAGAGAAGTGTGGTGTGACAATGTCCCATTGGGGGTACTTTCCTGCTCCTCTCTCTCTCTCTCTCTAGTGAGTGCACACACCTTCTGGCAAACTTAGAAAAGATAGCTTTTGGGACCAGCAGGTGGCATGGTGGTTAAGGGTGCTGAACTCCCTCTCACATGGCCGACAATGGTTTGAGTCCTGGACCTTATGGCTTGCTTTCTCACTTTCCCTCTCTCAGTCTGTCCCTCTCTGGTCAAATTTTAAAAATAAATAAATAAAATAAAGTTAAATGTAGTTCTTAAAAAAAAGATAGCTTTTATTCTAAAGTCAAGATTACTATCTAGTTTTTGATATATAACGTCTTTTATTTTATTCATGATAGAGAGTGAATGTGCACAGAAGAGAGAAAGAAAGAGTACACCCTTGGCGGGCTCTTATACTGCGATCTCTTTCCCTGCTCTAGTTTGTCAAGATCTTGTGTGTACGTGCTCATCATATTTTCAAGTTATCCGGGGATCTGAACCCACAGCTGGCCATGTGGCTTCCAGTACTGCAGTTCAGTCTGCTACCACCACCAGGCTGGTCGACGGTTTGCAATCTTAATTCTCATTCTAGAATATAGGCTTGCTTCTTAAGGAAGTTTTCGTTCATTCATTCAACAAACACATAGTGAGGGCCTATGGGCACTGTGCTAGGTACTTTCCAAGAAATAAAGATAACAGGATACAGTTCCTATCCTTCTGGAACTTACCATATAGTGGGACTTTTTTAGACAAAGGAAAATGATAGAAAAAATGTCAGACTATTTCCCAGCAGATTGGAATTAGGAAAGACGTTTTCTCAATGGCCCCTGCATAGGAATGGTGAAAGAGTGCTCATATGGACAGAGGGGCACAGACCGGGTGTGTGCTGTGGAACGTGGTTTGGGGGGTTTAGGAACAGACAGTGACTGCCCGATGAGCTGGACTCAGCCACAGATGGGCTGAGTGTAAGGTTTGCTAGAGGAGAGACTGGCACAGAGAAGAGATGTCTGAGAACGTAAGGAGTCCAGGGGTCTGAGAAACAGAGAGAGGCCCGAGATCAAGAGAAGGTGGTCCTCGGTACGGCGCCTTTGTGTCCCATCGTTGGAAGCACCAGCGGTAGCACTGCCTGCTCCATATTGCTACTGTTTCACCAGACTCCATCCCTCCTTCCTTCCAGAAACCTTTCTCTGTTTCTGGCCTTGTCAGCAGGCTATGGAGAAAAGATGTTGGAAGGGGAGATGGTGAGTGCATGGAGTTTTGGTGACTACGAATTACAACATTTGGATGGTGGGGTATCAGAAATGACTGAAGAGAAGTGACCAGCTCCTAAGAAATGCTAACCTCTCTGAGTATGATGGAAGTAGCACCCATAAATGGAAGTTGCTTGGGCATGAAGCTAGGGAAGATGCAAAGAAGAAAAAATAGAACTGTGGGTAGAAATGCTGTGTTGTTACCCCCGAGTCCCGAGTAACTGCGCAAGGCCTGTAACCTCATTGTCTGAGATGAATCACATCATGCAGTCCACACTGCAGGTGAGACCATCCCTACATTCTCCCCTTTAGTTCAGATATGGAAAGTGAGTCTCCATGCATAGAGCGACTCGTCCAGGGTCACATATATGTGCTGTCTTTGAGTGTGTGGACAAGACTGAGGGGCTTATGCATATGACCGCCAAGAATGAACAACGTGATGTGTGTGCACGGTGATGTGAGACACCTTTCAAGACAGCAAGATGTGAGGAATAGAGCTTGTGAGGTAAGTGATTCCATTCCTCCTTCCTCCTTCCTCTTGATCCTAATCAACTTCCTATGGTGTTGCAGGCACTTTATAGCCCTTATCTGAAGAGTTCCTATTGGTTGGTCAGCTCCCACCTGAATCCATGGATAATTAGCTTGGTTCCCAGAGAGGCATTGAACCCGGAGTTCTGGATGTCACTGCTTTCCTCCACTAGCTGCCCACAGCTGGGGTCTGAAGGGGTAAAGAGAAGAAACTGGACTTGGAGGTTGGTGCCTCGGAGAAGGTTGGCATTCTGGAAGTCGGTGCATTTGGACTGTGGGGTAGTCGGTGCATCCCCTAGAGGAAAACAAAGCAAGAGAATCCAAGGTCAAGTCAGTTTTTATAAGGAAGATGTTCTTGGAAGGAAAAAGCAGAGGCTTACAGCAGGGGGTTACTATAAAACAGCTGGGGCAATAATCACTCATTTATGAAGGTTACATCACTTCTTAACCAAAATCCATGAATGTTTTTCAGCCCTAAAGATAAAATACCAGAGAACGTCCATTTGCTCCATAGAGGGGATTGAAGGGTTTAGCAAACTGGCTATTGTTATGGACTAGAGGGAGTCCTTTGCCCCCACCCTCATTCATATATTGAAATCTCAACTCCTAGTATCTTAGAACGCCTGTATTTGGAGACATAACTGTTCTTTGTTTTGT
Organism: Tupaia tana; assembly: GCA_026018925.1. Lineage (NCBI taxonomy): Eukaryota > Metazoa > Chordata > Mammalia > Scandentia > Tupaiidae > Tupaia > Tupaia tana. The sequence continues at coordinate 22,401,290 of JAKSZU010000020.1, read as the reverse complement.
TTTTATTTTGTTGTTGGGTTTTTTGGTTTGTTTGTTGAGGGAAAGTGAGAAATCACCCCCCAAGGGGATGGTCTTGCTGCAATTTCTTCTCTTCCGTTCTCCTCTGAGGACTTCGGGCGCGCACACACACATACGCACTCATAGCAATTTTTAAGGCATTGGGTCTGGGTCTAGAATTGCATAGTTGGCCGTGTGGGGTCCAGCCCCTTAACCTCCACACCACCTGCTGGCATCTGTATTTGGAGACAGGGTCTTTATAAAGGTTATTAATTTAAAATGAGGCAACCGGGGCCCTAATTCAATATGACTAATGTTTTTATAAGAAAAAGAAATTTGGACACAGACAAAGGAAAGATGATGTGAAGAAACATGGAGTAGGCGATCATCTACAAGCCAAGGACAGAGGCCTGTAACGAACCCTTCTTTCATGGCCCTCAGAAGAAACCAACCCTGTGAGCACCTTGATCTCAGACTTCTGGCCTCCAGAACTGAGAGACAGTACATTTGTTATTTTGGCCACCCTATCTGGGCACTTCGTGTAGTAGCCCTAGCAAACTAAAAGAAAATTACAAAAAAAAAAAAAAAAAAAAAAAAAAAAAAAAAAAAAAACACAAATTCCGGGTAACTGAATGAACAATTGCTCTGGGGACTAGGCTCAAAAACTTCTTCCCTCAGAGTCCTTCAATGGAGCTTTGAACTGCTTGAGATCTGGAGCTGCCTAATTCACAAATCATTGTTTGCTTAAATGCATTCATTAAAATTTTAATGACACTAAATTTACTTTCATTTTTCCATTACCAGAGGGTGTGTGCTCTCACAGAGTAAAAGAGATGGAGAGAGAGGGAGAGAGCACCCCCATTGGGGCATGGTCATGTCGCAATCCCTTCTCCTTTTCTCTGTCCTGTCAGGATTTGGGGCATGCATGCACATGCACCTGGCATGTTTCTTAAGCCACCGAGGTCAGGATTAGAACCACAGTCAGCCATGTGGGATCTGGCTCCCTTAACTACCAGGCCATAGTACTGGTCTAAGTATATCTTACTTTATTTTATATTTTTTTCCATAGGACACATGCACTCACCAGAGAAAGAGAGAAAAGAAATCACCAACCCCCCAAGGGAGGATGATCTTGCCACAATCCCTTCTCCTCCATTCTCCTCTCAGGATTTGGGGCCTACACACATATGCCCAGTGTTTTTCAGGCTGCCAGGTCCAAGACTCCAACCACAGAGTTGGCCATGTGGATTCCAGTGTCTTAAACATCACACCACCTGCTGGTATCCAAGTTTATCTTTAAACAGGAGTAAATATATAGCCTTAAATGCAAATAGTAGAGGGGGAAAGGGAAAGATTTAAATTGGGTAAATCTATCTTTTAACTCAGAAAAGAACAGAACAACTCTGTAAAATACAGGGGAAAATACGTAAGGGTAATAGTTAAAACTAGAAAAAAAAAACAGAAAACAATGAAATATGAATGACATTGTTAGCAATTCAGTCCTTGTAGTTTCTCAGGCCAGACTTCCTGGAGACATCTTTGGTTCTTCCTTTTCTCTCACATCCCACACGGAAATGGTAAGTACATCCCGTTGGCTCTACTATTAGAATTAAATATTCAGAATCCAACCATTGTCACCACCTACGTTGTTACCAACTTCGTGCAAGCCACCATCATCTCTCAAAATCAACAATCTATACCTGCTTTTCTTGCCTTCACTCTGGTTCCCTTCGGTCTATTTGCAATACAGTAGCCACAACTATCCTTTTAAAAAAGTAAGTGGTGGGGGCCAGATGGTGGTGCAGTGGTAAAATGTGATGCTCTGTGAGTCTGACTCACAGGGGATTGTTCTGGGTTTGTGTCTGGAGGTCTCCCTCAGTGGCTCAGGCATGCCAGGCATGTGTGTGCCATGACTGGAAGCCGACTGAGGCTGGAGTTCTCTCTTTATATAAAGAAATAATAAATCTGGGGCCAGCACGTGGTGTGGTGGTTAAAGGCGCTGGATTTCCACATGGTCCACCATGGTTCGAGTCCTGGACCTGGAAGGTTGTTTTCTTGCTTTCCCTTTCTCTCTGTCTCTGTCTGGTAAAATGAAAAATAATAATAGCAATTGGAATTAAATAAATAATTTCGGGACCAGAAGATGGCATATTGTTTAGGTCGCTGGACTCCCATGTGGTCAACCACCGCAGTGCGAGTCCTGGACCTGGTGGCTTACACTCACACCGGGCGTGTATGTGTGCGTGTCCAAGATCCTGAGAGGAGAATGGAGGAGAAGGGATTGCAGCGTGGCCATCCCCCCCGGGGGATGATTTCTCGTTTTCTGTCTCTCTGTCTCTCTATGTCTTTCTGGCAAGTGCATATATCCTATAGCAAGAACTTCTCCAAAAAATAATAATATTTGCTTACTCCATGCCAGCCGGTGTCCTCCTTGCTCTTCCTGCCTGGGGGTCTTTGCACTGACTGTTCCTTCTGCCTGGAATGTTTTCCCCTTAGCTTTCTACATGGCTTTCCTTCTTCAGGTCTTTACTTGTCAAATATCACCTTCTCTGCTCTAACTACCCACTTTAAATTGTAATCTGCTTATGTTCCTGATCCAGGTTCTCTTAATAGGCCTTACCCTGATCTATTGGGTCATCAGAAAAATCATGATGCATTTTTGCATAGAAAAGCAAGAAAAATACATCATGACTTTTCTAACAACCTAATATTTGTTTGTATAGCAATCATCTTCTTTTTCTTTTAAAATTTTATTTATTTATTCATTTATTTTAAATTTGACCAGAGACACAGGAGAGAGAAAAAGGGAAAGTGAGAAAGCAAGCCGCCAGGTTCGGGACTTGAACCGTGGTCAGCCATGTGGGAGTGTCCAGCGCCTTAGCCACCATGCCACCTGCTAGTCCCCAAGCAATCATCTTCTAATTAACAATCATCTACTAATCTACTACAGAATTTATAATTTCCTGTGCTTACTGTTTATTGACTGTCTCCCCACAATAGAATATACTTGTGAACAAGTCAGGGACTTTTACTATTTTGTTCATGCGACTGCCTAGAATAGTGCCTGCCACATACAATGAAAGAGTTAAATGTTCCCTGAGCACCTTAGGGATTAGAAAGGGTTAACTCAGTATCTTGCTGGTGCTGTAGATTATTTTTTAAATTATTTATTTAATTTTATTTATTCATTAATCTATTTTAATTTGGTCAGAGAGAGACACAGAGAGAGAAAGAGAGTGGGAAAGTGAGAAAGCAAGCCACCAGGCCCGGGATTTGATGAGTGTCCAGTGCCTTAATCACTACGCCACCTGCTGGTCCAAAGAGCCCACTCCCAGGTGCTTCAGACATACTTTCTCCTCCTCCCTTTCCCACCACAAATTAGCTGGTCCTTTCTTGGCTTCATCGCAGATGGCTGACCTTGTATTTTCTAAGTTCTTGCCTTCAGACATAAAGATTGTAACATCTGTCCACAATTGGCACCAAAACTGAAAACAGACTACAGCAGCCAGATAGGATATCCAGAGATAACAAAACAACCCAAGGACCACCAGATGTCCTGTCCCAGGATCACACTAGTTACCCCATTTTAACACCCCCTTTCCTAAAGTCCCAGTAAAAGCTCCTCCCTCCACCCTTCAGGGCCCCTTTCCTCTCTTGAAAAGTAAATAAACCTTTTTTTATCTGCTTTCTCTCTCAGTTTGTGAATTTTTTCACAGCCCACAACAAAGACCACTTTAACATACAATAAACCCCCAAAACAAGTTCTTTGAAAAGAATAATAAACTAGATGTACTTTTGATAAGATGAAGAAAAAAGTAGGAAAATCACAAGTAAACAATATCAAGAATAAAAAGAGGATGTAAATATTGACACAGTGGTGTTTTTCAGGCCATAAAAGCACATGTTTATACCCACCCAAAAGTTAAAAATATGACTATTTCCCTAGAAAATGAATAATTTCATAGAAAAAGTAAAATTTACCAAGAAAGAAAAATCAGAGTCAAATGTAAAACTGTAATATAAAGGAATTGAAACAGTAATTTTAAAGTTAGCCATCAAAAAAACTCTTAACAGGCCAGGGAACCAGCAGTTAGCGTAATGGCTATGTTGCTGGACTCCCACGTAGTCGACCGCGGTTCGCGTCCCGGACCCAGTGGCTTAAAACTCACGCCGGGCGCGTGTGCGTGCGTGCCCAAGATCCCGAGAGGAGAATGGAGGAGAAGGGATTGCGGCGTGACCATCCCCCCTGGGGGGTGATTTCTCGCTTTCTGTCTCTATGTCTCTCTCTGTCTGTCTGGTGAGCGCACGCGCCCTATAGCGAAAAAAACTCTCAAAAAAAAAAAAAAACAAAAACAAAAACAAAAACAAAACTCTTAACAGGCCAGATCATTTTGTTTTGTTTTGTTTTTTAGGGTTCGCTATAGCGTATGCACTATAGAGGGAGAGGGGGAGAGAGAGGAAAAGTGAGAAATCACTCCCTCAGGAGGGATGGCCACACCACAATCCCTTCTCCTCATTTTCCTCTCAAGATTTTTGAGCGCGCACGGGCACCCCACGTGAGTCTCAAGGCACAGGGTCTGGGACTCCAACCCGGCGGTCAGTCATGTGGGATCCAGCACTCTAACCCACCACCTGCTGGACCCAGGCCAGACAATTTTACAGAGGACTTCTACCAATCCCGCTGTCCCTATTGTCAAACCAAAAAGAGCAACTATTAATCAAAAATTATAAGGAAAAAGGTAGATATTGGTCTCATAAAGCTACCATCGAAAAAGGGTCAGAGCCTGGGGCAGGCAGTCAGACCCACCAGCACTGTGACCAGATGGGAATAGCAACACACCCACACACCCTGAGAAGGCTGGGTCGGGTCTTTACTACAAGCAAAAGGGTTATACTACATGGAGATTGTTCTGAAAGAGTTTACACTGGTTATCCGTAACAGAGGAGGATCTTATGCAAATGGGGGGAGAGACAGGTTTGGGTGAAAGTTCACAAGCAGAGGCTGTCTGAAGCAACTTAGGACCATGGGTCAGTTCAGTAGCCTAAGGGAGGCTGTAAACCTGGAACTGTCCTGAGAAAGACTGTCTTGTGAAAGGCAGCCATGTAGTCAGTAGGGAATAATCGTCATTGGGAAGCAGGCCGGCCAGCCATCCCCTCTCCCTCATAGTTCTCTGGCCCTTATTTTAAAATTCCGTATATCAACCTTTTTTCTAGATAAATTTTATCTTCACATTATCTTATACACATTGTTTCAGAGAATAGAGACGAGGAGACAGAACGTCATCTCATTCTGTAAGAAAAATTGAAGTATCAAAACTGGTCAAGGACAGAAAGAGAAAGAAAAGAGGAAGGCCAATTTGACTTATAAACATAGATACAAAAATTTTAGATAAAATATCGGGAAATCAAGGAGAGGCCAGCAAGTGGTGTGGTGGCTAAGGCACTGGATTCCCATGTGGACAACTGCAGTTCGAGTCCTGGACCTGGTGGCTTACTTTTTCACTTTCTCTTTCTCTTTCTCTCTGTGGTCAAATTAAAAAATTACTACTAATAAAAAATTAAAAAAATATACTTTTTTAAATCCACCAAGGATAACATGAACAAAAAAATACATCATGGCCAAGCAAGGTTTAATCCAAGGAAGAAAAGGATGTTTTAGCATTAGAAAATATATTAATAAAATATCCATAAAGCATATACAAATATTCAATATCATCAGTCACAAGGGAACTGCAAATCAAAACCATATTGAAGTATCACCCTACCCCATTCAGAATGGTTACTGTCAAAAAAACACAAATAACAAGTGCTGGAGAGGATATGGAGAAAAGAGAACCTCTTGCACTCTGGCTAAGAACGTCAATTGGTACAGACTCAATAGAAACCAATATAGAGGTTCCTCAAAAAAATTAACAATAAAACTAGCATTCAACCCCTTAGTTCCACTATTGGGTATATATCCAAATGGTAGGAAATCAATCTGTTGAAGAGATAGTTGCACATCTACGTTTATTGTAGTATATTCACACAGTAGCTAAGAAATGAAATGCACCTAAGTGCCCAACAAACAAGGAACGGATCAAGAAAAGGCAAATATACACAATGGAATATATTCCACTATTAAGAAAAAGGAGAAAGAATTTTTGTCATTTGAAACAAGGGGATGAACCTAGAAGATATAATGCTAAGTTAAATTAAGTCAGGCTATGAAAGACAAATACTTAACTAATACGAAGAGCTGGCCAGCCTGGTGATTCAGTCTGTAGTGTACTGAACTGCAGTGCTGGAAGCCACAAAGCTCTGATCAGGTCAGCCTAGAACATGACAGGAGCATATCCACAGGCCCAAGAGCCTGATGAGCTGGGAGACTGGGGAAGGAGACAGTAATGTGATAAGACCCTGTCGAGGATGCCTTCTCTCTGTCTCTCTTGTGTACATGCATGTACTCACTATTAATTTTCAAAATGCTTTAATAAAAAAATAAATACCAAATGTCTTCATTCGTTAGCAAAAGCTAAAAAATTCAGTAGCATAGAAATAGAGAGTAATAGGTACTAGAAACTGCTTAGGGAGGGAGATGGGGGAAATTAGCTTAAAGACACAGAGTACATGTAAACAAATAGAACAGTTTAAAGAACAGTGTTTCACAGCAGAGTAAAGAACATAGGCGACAATTTATTATATACTTCCCCCAAAATCCAGTAGAGTGAATTTTGAATATGCACAACATCATGTAATGGTAAATGCTGGAGATGGCAAATATGTTTATATATTTGATTTGATTTGTCACACACTGTACACATGCTTTGAGAAACCATATGGCTCCTCACAAAGATGTACAACGATTATAGGTAAGTAAAAAGTTATAAGTATTGCTAAAATGTATTAACATAATTCACATGGAAACAATCTAAAGAAGAAAAGCATGCGTTCATCTGAACAGATACAGAAAAAAGAACATGCAACACTGCTTAACATAAAAGCCTATAAGAAACATCAGACATTTAGAATTATTAATGAAACATAGAAACAGTTTTACCATTTAGATATGGCCATACACCCCAAGTGATGATTTCTCATTTTCTGTCTCTCTAGTGAGTGCACATGCCTTATAGCAAGAATCTCTCTCACATGCCTTAAAAAAAAAAAAAAAGAAAAGAAAGAAAGAAAAAAGGAATTGACGAACTCAAATACAAAAATATCTTTACAAACAAGAAAAAGAACAGAAATGCAAAATGGTGCTGGATTCCAGTCTGAGAGAAGGCAGTGGCTGCAAGGACTGGCCTCTTCCCAGTGCTCTGGGGAAGGAACAACGCCAGGCTGGCCTGGGTAGCCAGCGCTAGAGAGGGCCTCCCCAATGCTGGAAGGAAGCTAAAAACAAAAAACTGACTTAGTGCCTGGGGCTACAGCTTTATATAGGGAAACTGGATGGAAAGACAAGGCCTCACTAGTAAGAGACCAGACGACCCACTGGACTGACTTCCTGAACTGGTGGAGTGTGAAGATGGAGGGGGATGGGATAGAGGGAGGGAGGTGGGGAAAGTGTGTGTGGGAGAGGTCAAAATCAAACTTCTCACTGAATTAAAATGAAACTAATCTAGTTTTTCAAAAGTCAAGACAGGGGAACCAGCAGTTAGCGTAATGGCTATGTCGCTGGACTCCCACATAGTCGACCGTGGTTTGCGTCCCGGACCCGGTGGCTTAGAACTCACGCCGGGTGCGTGTGCGTGCGTGCCCAAGATCCCGAGAGGAGAATGGAGGAGAAGGGATTGCGGCGTGGCCATCCCCCCTGGGGGGTGATTTCTTGCTTTCTGTCTCTCTGTCTCTCTCTGTCTGTCTGGCGAGTGCACATACCCTATAGTGAAAACCTCTCAAAAAAAAAAAAAAAAAAAAAAAGAAGTCAAGATAGTAGTCATCTCTGGGTGGTAGCAACTAGTAGGGCATAAGGAATAGGTTTTAGAATCTTGATACTCTTTCTTTCTTTTCTTGCTCTGGATGATAGTTATACAAATTTGCTCTGAAAATCTATCTGTGTAATAATAATTCGTGAACTTTTCTGTATAGATGTTGTATTTCAAAAAAAAGCTTACTTAGAAATAAACAAAATACTTAAATATATAAAGAAATCAGGTGTTTACACAAGATAGCCAATAAAATCAATTAGTAGATCATAAACTCATTCCAGATTTTAAAAGCCTTTGATATAGCTAACAAGAACCAGCAGATGGTGTCATGGTTACGCCGCTGGACTCCCTAGTCGACTGCAGTTCGAATCCTGGACCCGGCAGCTTAAAACGCACGCTGACCCCGTGTGTGTGTGTGTGTGTGTGTGTGTGTGTGTGTATGCCCAAAATCCCTAGAGGAGACTGGAAAAGAAGGGATTGTGGTATGGCCATGCCCCCTGGGGGTGTTTTCTCACTTTCTCTCTCTGTCTCTCTTCAGCAAGTACACATGCCCTATGGCAAAAACCTAAAGAAAAAAGGAAAAAAAGAAAAAACTTGAAGTAAAAATATTAACATTTATTAAACCTGGATGGTGGTATGTTTGATACAAAACTACCATATTATTTACTGAAATAGTATTTTCTTAAAATATTTTTATTTATTTATTTGAACTTTGACCAGAGAAAGACACACACACATACACAGAGAGAGAGAGAGAGAGAGAGAGAGAGAGTGAGAGAGAGAAAGTAAGAAAGCAAGCCACCTTGGGACCAGCAGTTAGTGTAATGGCTATGTCGCTGGACTCCCATGTAGTCGACCGCGGTTCGAGTCCTGGACCTGGTGGCTTAAACTCACGCTGGGCGTGTGTGCATGTGTGCCCAAGATCCTGAGAGGAAAATGGAGGAGAAGGGATTGTGGTGTGGCCACCCCCACCCCAGAGGGTGATTTCTTGCTTTCTGTCTCTCTGATTTTCTCTGTCTTTCGGGCAAGCGCACATGCCCTATAGCAAAAACCTCTCTAAAAAAAAAAAGAAAGAAAGAAAGAAAGCAAGCAAGCCACCAGGCTCTGGACTCGATCTGTGGTCAGCCATGTGGCAGTGTCCAGCACCTTAACCACCATACCACCTGCTGGTCTTCCTCCCCTTTTTAAAAATTTTTTATTTATTTATTTATTTATTTAAATTTTGACCAGAGAAAGACACAGGGAGAGAGAGAGAGACAGAGAAAGAGAGAGAGAAAATCAGAAATCCTTAAAATATTTTATAATTTATGTTTTTAATTTATTAAAAAGTAGTAAAGCAAATTGGAAGAACATACATTAAAATGTTAAAACATGTTTGTGTCTGGATTGTGGGCTATGAACAATTTCTTTTCCACCTACTTTTATGTATTTCCTAGCTTTCTGTAATGAGACTACATTACTTTTTTTTTTTTTCAATTTAAAATAGTACAAAGAAGAAAGGTACTGAAGGTAATATATAATCTTTAGATAGGTGATCTCTGTTGAACTCTTAAAAATTAGAACCAAGTTAGCGTTTAGGACTCCCACGTAACAGGTGGCATGATTGGTTAAGCTTTCTGAGTCTGGCGAGCGCACGCGCCCTATAGACCTCTCCAAAAAAAAAAAATTAGAAATTTACATGAGCTGATCTGATCTGGTTCAAGTTTCAGACCTGGAAAATAGAGAGAAGGGATTAAAGTGTGGCCATCCCCCAGGGGGCTGATTTCTCACTTTCCCTCTCATTGTCTCTCTCTCTTTGGCACGTACGTGCTCCCTATGGCAAAAACTGAAAAAAGAAAAAAAATAGAAATTTTAAACTTTCCCTTCCATCGTTGCTTTACCCAAAGGTAAATTCTATGAACATTTTCCTGTGATTTCGGGGAAAAAAACCCCTGTATAGATAAATAGCATACATCGCATATATTCATATATTCCTTTGTAGTGAAATACATCTAAGATTTAGTCAAAGAGAAAAGAATACTATTTACATGTTTAAAACACTAAGGTTTGAATTAGTGGGCTGGGGTGGGGATGGCAGACTCAATGAAGAAAATGAAGACGCGACAGAAGGTCGACAGGGGAAAAGAGACTTTTTCTAAAGAAATAGATAGGGAAAGCAGTTAGCGTAATGGACGCTGACTCCCACGTAGGAGGTTTGCAGAAGGTCAAGACAGAGGGAAGGGAACCATCCCCCCTGGGGGGTGATTTCTCGCTTTCTGTCTCTACTTTTATAGCGAAAAACCTCTCAAAAAAAAAAGAAATACGATATGGGCTTGGGGATGACCAAATCCTTACACTGAGTCCGCAGATATTCTTGAAGACCTTGCCGTAGAGCTCATAACTGAAATGACTCAAAGGCAGTGCCAACTGGAAGACAAGATCGAGTTCAAGTTGAAGATGTCATTTTTTTGATTCGAAAGGACCCAAGGAAGTTTGCGAGGGTTAAAGACTTGCTTACTAAGAGTGAAGAATTAAAATGAACTAGGAAAGCATTTGATGAAGCAAACTACGGATCTCGACCCTTTTTCATACTGTCTGACGTTTCATGATCTTTCGGAGAAACCATATATAATGACTGTTTTTTACAGTAAAGGTACTGATACCTAGCTATGTAAAGTGAAAAAAAAAAAAAAAAAAACACAGCGTTTTCTGTTTTGTTTTTTTTTTTTTGTTTTGAGAGGTTTTTGCTATAGGGCGCATGCACTCGCCAGACAGACGGAGACAGACAGAGAGACAAAAAGCGAGAAATCACCCCCCTAGGGGGGATGGTCACGCCGCAATCCCTTCTCCTCCGTTCTCCTCTCGGGATCTTGGGCACGCACACACATCCGGCATGAGTTTAAGCCACCGGGTCCGGGATGCGAACCGCGGTCGACTATGTGGCAGTCCAGCGACATAGCCATTACGCTAACTGCTGGTCCCTCTGTTTTGTTTTTGTCTTGGATTTTAAAGTGATATTTGAGCCTTTAATTGCCTGCCTTTAAATGACCGTATTTAATTACCGATTTGATTCTAATGACTACACATTAGCTAAAATACCTTGCAAGCCGGGCGCAGTTCCCGCTGATGACGACTATGTAAAGGATAAAGCAATATTTATATGTTCGGTACTTCTGTGCCATGCAAGCTAAACTGTAGCTGGTTCCTATGTGAAGGCCACATGGCATCTTCAGCTACTGCGTGATAACTGACGTGTGCTTCACGACGTATTCTGAAGACGTGAGACAGCACTCTGAGGGGGTAGTGAACATGGCAAACTGTTTCTGTTTCCTTTAAAGATGAAATTGGAAAGCACAGTTTTTTCTAAGAATGTTTGTCTTAAAAGATCATTTCTTTTAATATCCTGTTCTTCATATAATAAAAGTGGTTCACTTTTGTTTTTTGTTTTTTGTTTTTTTTTTTTTTTGGATAAACTAAAAGTGCTTCTGTGTTGGAAGGCTTTTTTGATTTAAAACCTTTTAGGGTAGGACCAGAGTTAGTGTAATGGCTATGTTACTGGACTCTCATGTAGCTGACCATGGTTCGAGTCCCAAATCTGGTGGCTTAAACTCATGCGTGCATGCGCCCTATAGCAAAAAACTCTCCAAAAACCACAAAAAATGTTTTAGGGCTTATAACATACTACTTCTTAAATTTTAGGAGAACTCACTTGTTTTCCCAGGCCAGAGTAAAGCTTCTAAAATAATAAATGCTTTTAGTAGTGGGAGTGGCATTGCTTAATAAGCAGGATAAACATGTGGGGTAGTGTTTTATTGACATATTTGTAAGTACTTGTTCGTGGTGAAAAGTGTACTTGACTAAAAATGCATGTAGCTATGGAAACCACTTTTGTAGTTCAGGATATACAGCTTTTGTGTATGTGTGGCTTATGGTATTAAATTATTATTGCACTTAGCCTAAAATAAGGATTAAAATGGCACTTAAAGAGATCGCTGTTACTCTTTGTGGAACTGCACTTTTTGTGTGACTTCTGTAAATATGATCTATGAGTCAATACTAGGGAAACTTTTGCTTTCTTATCCTATTAATACAAGGAATAAACTATAAAGAAACTGGGCAGAAAAAGTATAACGCTAGGGCTTAAAGATGACTTTCTCAGCTAAACGAATACCAATCAGATAAAACATAACCCCTCAGAGGAAAGTAAAAAGTGGTCATTTAAAGAAAGGAACTTAGAATCCAGTCTAAGAAACTCTTTTGTCAGAAAATGGAAAGTGTTACCAAGAAAGTGTTCCAGGAAGTAGCCACCATGAGTAGTTCCCTGTGAAAGGAGAACTAGGCAGAGGAGCATCCCTGGGATAATCTCTCTGTGGGACAGTTAACTCCCAGCTGAAGTGTTAGGTCCTGAGGACAACATTTCCTTTTTTGGCAGGCCACAAATCCCTAGGCAAACCAGAAGGATTCAAAAGCCAATTTTTTTTTTTTTTTTAATTTTGAAAATTTGCCAGAGAGCACTTGTGCTTGCCGAAGAGAGACAGAGAGAGAGGGAGAGAGAGAAAGTATACCCCGATGGGGGTATAGTTAGGCCATGAGTTCGTCTCTGTTTCTACAATCTGTCAGGATTTGGAGCACACATGCACATGTGCCCAGTGTGTTTTTCAAGCTGCCAGGACCGGGATTTGAGCCGCAGCTAACCATGTGGGATCCAGCTCTACTTGTACAGGGCTGTACTGCATGCTTCTGGGTTGGCCCTAAAACGGTTTCTAAGTATGTGTCCTGAACCAAGACAGGAGTGGGGTGCTCTGACATGTCGTGCAGTCACTACCCAAGAAAATGGCCTCTCCTTAAGCAGAGGCCCATACGGTCAGCGGCTGCCCTGGTGCAATGGGGTCTCTTGATTATCGGGCACCTTGGGACCTCCCGGACCTCCTTCCTTCGTGTTCATTTGATCTTGCCCTTTCCTTTCCCTTGCTCTTTCCTCTGCCTTCATTTTCCTCCTTTCCACTGACTTCATTTAGGCTGCCTTAAAGCAATTCTGCTCTTTTTTCTTTCCTCTTTGGCATAGGCTTATCCTTTTCCATCCCCAAACACACATGTTTATTTTTCTGCCAATTCACCAAGTCGTTTAATTTTTTATTAAATTTTTAAAGAGATTTTTGCTATAGGGCATGTGCTCTCACCAGAGAGAGAGAGAGAGAGAGAAGTCCCCCCCAGGGGGGATGGTCATGCTGCAATCCCTTCTCCTCTATTCTCCTCTCAGGATTTTGGGCATGCACACACACACACACACACACACACACACACACACACCCAGCATGAGTTTGAAGCCGCCAGGTCCAGGACTCAAACTACAGTCAGCTATGTGTGAATCCAGCGATGTAACCACTACACCATAAGCAAGACCAGAAAACATCAATTCAATAAGTATTGTCACTGTTAACAGTGACATCCTCACTTAACCTGAAAAAGGAAGAGAAGTGGATGGGAAATAGAAAATACCTTACTAGGTGGGTGTGGAGAGAAAGACAGCGGGAAACAAAGGCAGGGGGCAGAGCAAGGGCCCAGAGGCCCTAACAAGTAATTATAAGCTCTCTTCCTGCCCAGGGATTCTGCAACAGAATGTCTCCCATGCACGGGGTAGGAACTAGGTCAGCTTTGTCCGGATCCCAGCTCTGTTTTCCAGGTCAAGATATCTGAGCTCCTTTCCTTTGCGCCTGAAGACCCCAGGCTTTCTGAAAGATGAACTTCTAGAAAGAGTTAGAAGGTGATTTGCTGTTGGTCCTTCCACTTCTCAAGCTTTAAATCAGAACGATTAGCAGATACGTTCCAGCCCCTCAGCAGCCATGGAGCAAAGGCAGGCCTGCCGCGTGGGCCTGTCTCTCTGAGCTGCACACATGGCTCTCCTAGGCACCTCCAGGGACACCTCCCATCTTTGCTCCAAGTGGTTCATGACCACCCTATTCCCTCTACTTCGATCAGCCCAGGCAGTCACACAGTAATAAAATCATCAGAGAATAAGCAACTGCAAAATGTCAGACGCTGTGCATGGATTATCTCATTGGGTCCTTGAAGCAGTCCAACTGCTGACGATTATCTCCAATTACAGGTAAAGACAAGTCTCTCCCTCAAAGCCATCCAACTACTAGGAAACAGGCGGGATTCAAATCCAGTTTAGCCTGACCCAGAACCTGTGCCCTGTGTGCTCAGCACATGGCCTCCCCCGCGCATCTGCTCCAATATAGAGCATGAGACTCAGTGTGCTAAAGAGGCTGAAGCCCGAATCTGCATCTTCTGGGGACCAGTGAGCGAGGCAGGAGAGAGCACACCTGAAGCTAAGCAGCGCCTTTCAAAAGTCACCACGAATGCAGGTAGAGAGTGTACTCTTGCCAACTGAACTTTGGAGCTGGTAGGGGTGCCGAACAGAAGAGGAATGAAGTGTTGCAAGGAAGACATGAATCATGGAAGCCCTCTTGGAAGATGTGAAGGCCAGAAATTAACCCAAGGTGGTATGAGCGATTCCAAGCAAAAGGAATAACACATTCTGAAGCTGAGGAATGAGAGTGAAGTATCTGTGGAGAACACAGAAAAGCATTCTGCTGGTGAGAAAGAGGGGACTTTTCTGAGGGCGCTGCCACAGCTGGGGAGGAGGGAGTCTTCACCACACAGGGTGGGGACGTTAATTTGTCATGTCAGGTGAGCTAGGGGCCGTTCTTTACCAGGGGAAAGATACAATGCAAATGACATCGGAGGGGAATTTTTCTAAGGGCATCTGTGGTTAGCAGGGGCTGGTTTCCATAATTCCACTCAAAGATGATGAACCTGAGCTGTGGCTGGCTGGCAGGATTTAAAAGGACATCTAATAACCTAAATGACAAACTTGCTATCAGTTTGGGAAATTTAAATTTTAAAATTAAAAGTGTCTTGGGAAAGTAGATATTTGTAGGGTAAAAATGACTCTTTCGAATTAATCAGACTTTATTTTCTTCTGTTGTCTTGACTTGTGTGCAAGGTGAAAGGGTTATAATGTGGGCTTTGAAAAGATGAGTCAGCAGGGGAAGTTCAATTTTGGTAACCTAAGAAAGAATTTTGTTTAGAATCGTTCTCATTACGATAGCAGAAAGGGTTTTCTCCCTTGTTTTAAATTCACCTCAGGAGAGGCAAAAGGGTTTTAGGGGACCTTCCAATGGTTAGTACTGCCTAAGTAGACAGTTGGAGAAATACAGTCACTGCCCAAAGTCAGTCCTACCCAAGGCCTGAGCCCCAGCTTACCTGAGCTTCCAATGCTGGGCCAGAGAAGGAGCCCCCACAACCAGAAGCACCTCTCCCAAAAGCCTGAGGGCATCGCAGAGCTGGAAGTCTCAGGCTGGTCTGAAAGAAAATCTAAAACCAAAGAGTTCACATACCCCACCCTCCCACCAACTGCCCTCTTGGGTCTTACTAATCATTAACTGGCCTCATGACCCATAAGAAAAATAAACTTTTCCTATTTGTTTAACCTCCAGAGTTTTTAGTTTCTTTTTCTCAATGAAAATAAATATACTTTCTTTTCTATTTTTCGTTTTAAACAGGGGACATTGAAACCGATTGTCTTTTCTCTCTGAGTCAAACGTTATCAGTAAACTATTTCCTGTACCTCTCCCACTTCCCACCACAAAAGGTTAGTAGTAATCAAGACAGAAGTCTTTCATCTCTAAGTAACTATCTAGAACAATATAAAGCTCTCATAGTATTGGAATTATCTCTGGGCTTTTGTCTCCTTTGGAAGACTCTGTATAATCCCAGGGTGAAGACTATGCCTTTTGGTTTTTTTTAGAGAGAAAGATTTTTGCTACGGGGTACATGTACTTGTCAAAGAGACAGAGAGAGAAAGTGAGAAATTACCCCCGCCCCCAGGAGGGATGACCAGGCTGCAATCCCTTCTCCTCCATTCTCCTCTCAGAATTTTAGGCACGCACGCATGCGCGCCGGCATGAGTTTTTTAAGCCACTGGGTCTGGGATTTGAACCACGGTCACCCATGTGGGAATCCAGTGCCTTAACCACTATGTCACCTGCAGGCCCCAAGACTGTGTCTTTTCACTTTCAAATCCCCAGTACCTAGCACAGAGCTGAACCAAGAATACTTGTAAGATGTACATTTCATGGACAGAATGAAAGAAGGTGAAGTTTGTCTCTGGAGAATACTTTCCTTTCATAGAATCCGAGGTTAGAAACAAAGTCCAACCTCTACCAAAGAGAAGTTCAGGTTCCTGAATTTACAGACAACGAAACTGAATAGTAGGGAGAAAATGACCTAGAGAGACCCTATTGGTAGAAGCGACAGAACTGGGCCTGGCACTAGGGTGGTTCCACTGTACCAAGTGGCCTGTCACTCAAAGGAGTGGCAGAACCACAGGGAGCTATTTGAGGCATGCAGAGGAATGAGGTGTGGGGCAGAGCACTGGCCCAGTAGACCATGCTTGTGAGGCAGAGAATGCACCAGCAGGGACAGGATTAGCATTTCTGAAAAATAAGTCTATGAAGTACGTGCTTTCTACACGTTTTTTTTTTTTTTTTTTTTTTTTTCTTTTTTTGGAGAGGTTTTTGCTATAGGGTGCATGCGCTCGTCAGAAAGACGGAGAGAGACAGAGAGACAGAAAGCGAGAAATCGTCCCCCCAGGGGGGATGGCCACACCACAATCTCTTCTCCTCCATTCTCTCCTCAGGATCTTGGGCACGCACCCGCATGGCGTGAGTTTAGGCCACCGGGTCCAGGACTTGAGCCATGGTCAACTACATGGGAGTTCAGCAACACAGCCATTACGCCAACTGCTCATCCCAGAAATCACAGTCTTGGAGGGGCCAGGTATAGCTCGATCCCACTGCTCGAGTGCTGCTGCCCCAAGGAGGGAGCATGAAAGCAGGGCAGAGCAGAAGTCACTGCTGATAGCTGCCCTGGTACCAGAGACCAGCCCAGGTGCAGCCGTTCAGGGTCTCAGAGAAGAAGATACTAAGGAGTGACTAGACGTGCAAGATGTTGACTGGGCAGACAGCTATGAAGAATAAGGAGGCCTAAAGAGGAGTGGGGGCCTTTAGATTGTGAAGGAGGTCTGCCATCCGTGGAAGAGAGTCAGAAGACAGAAGATGACATAGGAAGAGCCTTGGACCGCAGCGCCGTTCCCAGAATGTTCTGCCAGCCCGAGCAGGAATCAGGCCAAAGCTTCCGCTTCTGGTCCTGTGGTAAGAGGCCTGCATCCGTAGCCTCGCCCTGCTCAGTCACTCGCTGGGGCGGCCTCGGCACAAAGGCTGGGGCAGACACCGCAGGCAGCAGCTGGGGCCATCAATCACGTCCCACCCAGGAGAGCTGAGAGCTGCTTTTCTATGGCCACCCACGCAATAGCCAGATGTGGTCTGCCAAGCCAGTTAATCCAGGGCGCACTTGGGGGTGGCCCAGATGCAGCTGACACTGAGTGCACCTTCCCGTTCACATTCATCCTCTAATATAGCACCAAGTGGGTCTGAGTGGTCCCCTTCAGAATCCTCACCTGCCTCAGAATCATCCTAGGGACCTGGGACTGATGGTTGGGCCAATCCAGACACACTGAGAATCTCTGGGATTGGGCCCGAGGTTCTGCAGTTCCAGGCTCCTCAGGTGACTGTGACCTGCTCGAACCACTAGTCTTCTGTGAATCCTTTCTACAGCCATCTCCACTTTCCCAGTGAAGAAGCCAAAGCTCAGAGATCAGGGGCCTGGGGAACACAGCTTAAGGGGGCTGAGAATGGGGTCTTCCTGGAAAGTGAGAGTGTATATTTCAGAAGGTAAGGATCCAGACCCTTCTACACTAAGGAAACCATTTATATCTGGTGTATTCTGCCTGTCTCCTTCAAGTGGAAGGCCAGCCTACTATGCTTAAATGACAAAAAATGAGAAGCTATTTACTGATGACAATGTATAGAGTAATACCCTTGTCTTGACTGACTTGCATGGTATTTGTGTTGGAAAAAGAAATGTAGGTGTAAAGACGTGATAAAATGTAAATTAAAATAAAAATCAATGTTAAAAGGAGAAGGCCAGCCTCAGAAGGGCAGAGCCCTGGTCTGCTTTGCCCCCTGAGGTGACCCCAGTGCCCAGCAGTGCTAACC
This sequence comes from Tupaia tana, assembly GCA_026018925.1. NCBI lineage: Eukaryota > Metazoa > Chordata > Mammalia > Scandentia > Tupaiidae > Tupaia > Tupaia tana. The sequence goes on along the minus strand of JAKSZU010000020.1, from coordinate 22,383,289 downwards.
ACACAGCCAGGGCCAATATTAGTGTTTGCTAAGGGGACGCATTGCACACGTACCGGTGGGACCCTACCTCTCACTCAGAGGACCGTGATCACTCCTAGTCACTCATTTTTATTTTATTTTTAAATTTTAGATGGAGGGAGGGGGGTAGCAGGTGGTGTAGTGGTTAAGGCACTGTACTCCCACGTAGTTGATCATGGTTTGAGTCCTGGACCCAGTGGTTTAAAACTCATGCCAGATGTGTGTGCCCAAAATCCCGGGAAGAATAGAGGAAAAGGGATTGTGGTGTGGCCATCCCCCCAGGGATGTGATATTTTGCTTTCTGTCTTCCAAATCTGTCTGTCCAGCAAGCACATGTGCCCTATAGCAAAATCTCTCAAAAAAAAAAAAAAAAAAAAAAAGTTTTAGACAGGGTCTCACTGTCTAGATCTTCCCGACTCACCCTCCCAGGCAGGCGAGACGCGGGTGCATGCTGCCACGCCCAGCTGATAGAGTGGGCCAGGAATTGAACCCAGGCCTCCTTGCCAGTCAGGTCACTCCCTTAAAGAGCAGACACACGGTTTTACTTGCACAAGTGAAATGATCTGGACGCACAGGGAGGCGAGCAAGTGAACAAGAGTGACCAGGAATTTGCTATTCAATATTCACAAACTGCTCAGTGTGTTGAGGGTGTCGTGGGGAGGGGGGAGAAGAAGGGAGGAAAGGGAAGGGGAAAACCATAGGCCACCACCCCTGGAATCCACTGAACCCCTTTTGCCATCCCCATCTGTCCTGTTTTAGCTTAAAGTCCCAGCTTCCTCATTTTCCAGGACCCCTAGCTGACAGTTCTGTAAGTAAACATGCCTTGATTTATTGTGTGTGTGTGTGTGTGTGTGTGTGTGTGTGTGTGTGTAACACTGCATTGCTGCCTTGAGTGTGGAGGGGGTAGATTGGGGGTGCAGCAACAGAGCTATAAACACATCTTAGGATATAATAATTCTAGGCTTCACTAATTACAAAATAAGGTCACGTCTTTTTTAAAAAGAATTATTTAATTTTATTTATCATTTTAAATTGGCTACAGGACACATGCACTCATCAGAGAGTGAGAGATAGAGGGAAAGAGAAAGAGAGAGAAGGTAAGAAAGCAAGCCACCAGGTCCAGGACTCAAACTGTGGTTGGCAGTGTGGGAGTCTGGTGCCTTAACTACCACACTACCTGCTGGTCATGGTCATATACATTTTTTAAGTACATTTTAAAATAAAGTACTAAAGCATACGGTGAAAAACAAATCTCCATCCCCCTCTCCCCAGTTCCTGAGATCTTGTAGAAGGCAACCATTGTCACCATTTTCTTGCCTATCCTTCTAGAGATCTTCTATCTCATCTCTTTTAGATTCTTTTTTGATTATTATTATTAGAGAGAGATTTTTGCTATAGAATGCATGTGCTCACCAGAGAGACAGAAAGCAAGAAATCAATCCCCGGGGGGAGGACGGCCACACAGCAATCCCTTCTCCTCCATTTTCCTCTCAGGATTTTGGGCGTGCACATGCATGCACCCAGCATGAGTTTTAAGCCGCTCTGGGAGTTCAGCGACATAATCATTACACCATCTGCTGGTCCCCCCTCTTAGTTTTTTACACACTTGTTGACCTACTACACAAACCGTTTTCTATTTATTTTTTAAATTTCCAGGAGAAGAATGTGCTCATCATAGATAGAGGGAGAAAGCACCCCCAATGGCATACGGTCACTCTGCAGTCCCTTCTCCTCCATTTTTCCATCCTGCTGGGATTTGGGCATGCACATGTGCCTGGTGTTTTCTTCAAGTTGCTGGGTCTGGGATTCAAAATATTTGGTTGGCTGTGTGGGATCTGGCTCCCTTAACCACTAAGCCATGAAGCTGGCCCTACACAAACCCTTTTGAACCCTGTTTTCACACTAAACAAAGTAGTTTGAGCTGCCTCACTCTTTTTTCAAGGGTGCATTGTATCCCATCAGATAGAACAGTCATGAAATTTTAGTACCCAGCTCAAGCTGGCTCAAGCTGCCATCCTACTGAATTTTCTGGAAGTTCATCTTTCACCAGGTTCCTCTCCAATCTGAAGCAAAAGACACATGTGGAGTCTCCACTTCTGATATCCTGTATGTACTGCACATGAACACACGTCCATGCACAGATGCAGACATGCACATGCACACACATGTGTACACATTCTCTCAGAACAAGGTTTAGTGGAACACAGTTCTCTAGGGGCCTTGGACCAACCCAGTTCTCCCTCCTTTCTTGCTTATAGTTCTCAAGTGTAACCGCGGAATGTGCTGGGAATCCAACATCCTGAGACAGTGGAGAACTGGCCAAAACAGAGGTGCTAAAATTGAATACCCATGGGATCCAAGCCCAGACACCCTGCAAGGGGGCACCTGTCTTACCAGCCAGCTACTACAAATGATGATACCAAGATCCAAGAAAGTAAGTAAAAACCTTGGCAAGTGGGGGCAGGTATAATCAGACAGTGGAGAGAGAAAGGTCCAGATCATGGCCCAAGCACAGATTAGAGTCTCCTCAGTGGACAATGAGGGCATAGGAGGTTCCCTAAGGGGAGAGGTGCTGAAAGGAGAGTGAAAATACAATGCCCACTTCATTATTTTACCTGGACTCGGTTCTGGCCCTCCCTACCTTACCACCCAATGTCAATCTCCAAGAATATAAAAAGTGATAAGTGTTCGCGGGGATGTGGTGAAAAGGGAACCCTCCTACACTGTCGGTGGGAATGTAAACTAGTTCAACCACTGTGGAGAACAATATGGAGGTTCCTCAAAGATCTACAAATAGAACTACCATTTGATCCAGCAATCCCACTTCTGGGTATTTACCAGAAAGACAGGAGAATGCTCAGTCAGAAAAGTGCTTGCACATCAATGTTTATTGTAGCATTATTCACAATTGTCAAGACACGGAACCAACCTAAATGTCCACAAACTGATGAATGGATTGGAAAAGTGTGGTATATATACTCTATGGAATACTACTCAGCCATAAAAAATAACAAGACCCTGGCATTTGATAGAAAGTGGTCAGATATGGAGGCTCTATTGCTGAGTGAAGTAAGCCAGACTATGAAAGAAAGATATTGTATGTATCCACTCAATATATACCGACTATCCGCACTCTATGGTAGAGAGCGAAAAATTGGAAGACATAAAAGCAGTGAAGGTACTTAATGAGAATAGTGTGGAATGGGGGTTGGTGAAGAGAAAAGGATAGAGAAAGATAGCAAGAGAACAATGGAGTGGCAAGACGTTAGTGAGAAACAGATAAGGCTTATTACCTGTTGATGATGACAACTAGATTTCCTCTTGACTCTCCCACTTGGCTATGGGAAGGTGAAGGAGAGAACACTGGCTTACTACTATTGCCATCTTACATCATTTTGACTCTGTCTAAGCAATGATTTTCTACTTAAACCTAACAACTAGAATGTGATAGTGTACCCCCTCCCCAAAAAAAAGGCATTGCAGACTGCGGTACTGTCATATAATAAGAAATATATATTTCATCTCTGCCCCCAGTTCCCCAGCCAAGGAGTGCCTTAGGCAGAGGACCTAGATAAACCAAGTCCCAACTGCCCACAGTGGAAACTCTATACTAGCTTCTCTCCCTTCCTAGTCTCACTTCCCTTTTCTCCTACCAATATTTTCTAGAATCACCTCCCAAATAAACTACTAGCATTCAAATCTTTGCTTCACAGTCTACTTGGGGAAGTAGGTAAATCAACCTATGACAAACATTAAAAAAAAAAAAAAAAACCTAGTGATCATTAGATGATGAAAATGAAGACTAAAATATGAAACTATAAGATTTCTAGCGTGGGGACCAGCAGTTAGCGTAATGGCTATGTCGCTGGACTCCCATGTAGCCGACTGCGATTTGAGTCCTGGACCTGGTGGCGTAAACTCACACCGGATGCATGTGCGAGCATGCCCAAGATCCAAAGAGGAGAATGGAGGAAAAGGGATTGTGGCATGGCCATAGCTCCGGGGGGTGATTTCTCGCTCTCTGACTCTGTCTCTGTCTTCCAGGCGAGCACATGGACCCTATAGCAAAAACCTCTAAAAAAAAAAAAAAAAAAAAAAAGATTTCTAGCGTGGGAGATGCTGACCCCATTAACTGAGATAAAATACTCTTTCTTCTAAGAAGAGCGTGAATAGAAGAATGAGTGGGATTCAGAGAGAAGAGTCTAGAAATACTGAATGTTAGGTGCATAAAGGACTTGTTACCTCAAAATTTCCTGAGTAAAAGGGTAAGACTCTTATCTTTGGAAAAAGTGAAGAGAAATTGAGCAGAAAAGAGACTACATACAAGAAGAAACCACCAGAAATGAACATCACCCCCTTCTAAAGGGTAACGACAGTGTCTTCTTTTGACCCAAGAGCATATAAAGCCTTTGCTGTCTCTTCCAGTCGACTTCTGTATTCGAGCTTCTCATAGTTGGAGGGACTCACTCCTTTAAAACCATGCAGAACTCCCCACCAGCAGCCGGCAATGGCAGCAGTGGAATCGCTGTCTCCACCATGGAAAAAGGCTCGGTGGGCCAGCTCCTTCCAGGAGTCTCCCGCAGCAAGGATGGCGTCGTAGGCAATCATGGGGGCATCATGCCCGCTGCTGCCACCCCAGCCAGAGTAGCTCAGGGAGGTGTAGAACTGATCCCGTTCCTTCACGTTGAAGGACTTGGGGAAGATGGGGGCTGATTTGCCCTCCAAAATCCCTCTGAGTTTTAGATACTTTTCCCATTGATTTTGGAAGTAGGACCTACAGGAAGGAAGAAAATCTGTGGTTAGTTAAAAAAAATAAAGAACCCCAAGAGAAAGCACCAGCATGACTGTGTGAACAGAGAAAATTCCAGGATAATATTGACATCTGGCATTCATGTCGTAAACTACGTAAAAAATAAAAATGGCCTTTAAGTGCCATTCATTCATCACACTTTAAAAACATTTTTTTTCAGATAGCATGTATTGATTGCTGAAGAGACAGAGACAGAGATAGAGAAAGCACCCCTTATGAGGAGTGGTTATGCTGCAATTTTATCTCCTCCATTTCAACCCGCTGTCAGGACTTGGGGCATGTATGTTCATGTACCTGGTGTGTTTTTCAAGCTGTCAAGTCTGGGACTCGAACTGCACAGTCAGCCATGTGGGATCCAGACTTTAACCACCATTGCCACAGGCTGCCCTATTCAGTCAATTTTTTGCTGAGGATCTATAAACAAGGCATTGATCTTGTTGCTGAATAAAGACGATAAAGGGCAGACAATGAAGGTTCGTTTCCTCTTGACTTGGGAGTAACGTCAAGCGTCACCTTTCAAGAGGAAATTTTAGGACGCCATGAACACGAGTAACTTCAGCAAAAAGCCTCTGGACTTTCTGATTCTAAGAAAGAGAATGTGAGGTGAACTCACAAAAAAAGGAAGATGTGGCCTTTCCACTTATTAGTGAGTGAGTGGAAAAAATCTATCTGGCACTCTAACCGAAGATTTCAAAATATTTGTACGTCAAGAAAACACTACAAGGAAAGTTCCAGGGAAGTAGGAAATAAGCATGAAAGTTATTCTCAATATACAATAACCAGAAAACCGGAAAGCTGGAACACAGAACAGGATCCCTACATAAGGAGGAGCTGCCGTACTCATGGAGGCATCTACATGGCCACTTTGGGGCAACCAGTGCTGGAAGGGAACTTAATCCTTAGCAGGTGGGCGGGTGGCGAGCTCCATGGAGGCTGCTGTGACCTTGGAGACAGGCGTACATGCGTAGTGCATGTGCACACATACATCCAACCACAGTCCAGCAGAGACATGCACTTACACACTCACCAGTTTTGAAGGTTCTCCTCCACGAAGTAGCCTGACTGTTCAATGTACTTTTTAGCTTCTGGAAGCACCTCCATAAGTCCTTTTCCCCACTGCTCGGGTGGCTTGCCATTCACAGCATAGGTCGTAAAAAGGGCAGATGTCAGGGCCCCCAGGTAGCCTGTCGGGTGGTGGTGGGTCATTCGACCGCTCTCGATGCTCACTTGGATCAGCGTGTCCAGCTGGCTGTGGTGAGGGAACCTGAGACCGATGCACATGGCCCGCATGGCAGCCCCACAGCCGCCCTCATGGTTGTTGAAGGGAATTCTCCAGCCATTGGCCTTGTCTGGCTCCAGGAGCATGGCGTTCTGCACCGAGGCACCACCTGGGGAAGAATGAGGCAGGGCAGGGGTCAGCATAACTAAAGAAAAGGCCTCAGTGGGAAGACAGAATGAAACTCTGTCTCCAACCTCCTTTCCTAGAAAGAGAAAGCCAGAAAAACATGATGACAAATGCCCCCCCCCCCCAACTCCAAACCCAACCCACCAAGCACCTGCCTTTATACATAGCCATTAGCATAACCAGCTTGGTCACAGGAGAAGCAGATTCATATAGAGAGCTTGGAATCTTCACCAGTTATTACCAAGACATCACAACAGCACAAAAATTAGGTATATGGACCATCAGACGGCGTAATGGTGACGTTGCTGAACTCCCACATATTCAACTGCAGTTCAAGTCCCAGACTCAGCGGCTAAAACTCATGCTGGGCATGCATGTGTGTGTGTATGCCCCAAATCCTGGGAGGAGACTGGAGAAGGAGGGATTGCAGTGTGGCCATCCCCCTGGGGGGGGGGGGGGTGATTTTTCGTTTTTTTTCCTCTCTCTCTCTGTCTCTCTGTAGTGCATGTGCACTACAGCAAAAAAATCTCTCTTTGAAAAAAATGAGGTATATGACATGCAATTCTCTTTTTTAAAATGAAGTCTCAGAGCTTAAGACACTTGCTCAAAATCACCCAGTCAGCTAGTCAGCAGCCTGGTAAAATTCATGTGAATGGAGTCCAACCTCTTAGTGCATCCAATAAGAACCTGATGGCTGTAGAAAGTGAACATCTGAAAGAGGCCACAAGTTCTAGAATGAAACACTGGATCCAGATGAAGAAGTGTTTCAGAGGAACCAGGTACCCTGGGTGAGTCACTGAACCCCTGGACTTTGGCTGTCCCCTTCATAACAGCAATGTCAGCAGTCTTGTCCAACTGACCTGCCATACGAAGGAGCTGTGAATATACACGGGAGCCAAGCAATGGCAGCAAATACCATGGAGTACAGTGTTCTGTCCCCACGCTGGTCAGTTTGCTCACAGCAAGGATGATGGATGGCACCAGTAGATGAAGAAAACGTTCCACCTGGCCAAACTGATGAGGTATCAGAGGCTGCGATGACAAAGATTGGCTCCTAGGGCCATCGCTGGGGTCACCAGAGGCCCTTGGTATGGCATGGGGAGTTTTTCACCAGGAAGTGTTGTAGGCTGAACTGTGCCCCCACCCACCACCTCCCAATTCATTGTGACAGTACCTCAATCTGGAGACAAGGCCTTAGAGATGTGACTCAGTTAACATGCAGCTGTTAGAGTGGGCCCAATTCCAATCTGCCTGGCATCTTTAGAAGAAGACAAATGTGGACAGAGAGAGAGGCACTGGGGAGGCACTCACTCAGGAGGAGAGACAATGAGAACATGGGGAGAAGGCGGCCTTCTGCAAGCCAAGAGGAGAGGCCTCAGAAGAAACGAAACCTGCAGACACCTTGATGTGGACTTCTAGCCTCCAGAACTATGAGGAAATAGATTTCTGTAGTTTAAGCCACTCAGCCTGTGGCATTTTGTTAAGGTGCCTCTCACAGCCAAAATAGGAGAAGAAGGTCAGATGGGCTGGAGAGGAGAGAAAACCACCTGGTGGCCTAAGTGTTCACAAAGGGTTCCCAAAGTGGGCAAGAGCCACTTGTGAGCTGACCTGGGGCCAGAAGCAGAGTCTCCATAAATGACCCTTTCATTCTCCTTTAAATAGAAAAGGAAATTATATGATTTATGGAAACTCAGGAAATACAAATAAATAAAAAGAAAATGAAAAACTAGAAATCCGAGGGGACATCAAAGTGTGTGGAAAACTAAAATTAAAAGTACAAATTTGAGTACAAGAATTTTTGAGATCTATGCATCGTTTTTTCATAACACACATTTTCCACGAATATTTTGAAGACCCCCCTCAGACTCCCACCACCCAGATGGAATTACTGCCACGCATCACTTCACCACGAAGGCACATTCTGAGAAATGCATCATTAGGCAATTATGTCACTATGTGAACATAGTAGAGTATATATACACAAACGTAGGTGACATAGCCTACTACACACCCAGGTTATATGGTATGGCCTATATGCTTCTTAGGGGACCGCCATCATAGACGTGGTTCGTCGTTGATAGAAACGTCATTACGTGGTGTACGAGTGCATTGACATCATTTTGAAGCTTTCTCTAGGCCTCTAACGCAGAGATGCACAGCCACACTTCCAAGGACAGGGAGTTCATAACATACGTACTGTTTGGGAACCTATTTTCTTTTCTTTCTTTTTCTTTTTTTAAATAATTATTTATTTTATTTTATTTATCCATTCATTTATTTTTTTAATTTGACCAGAGAGAGACAGAGGGTGAGAGTGAGAAAGAGAGGAAGTGAGAAAGCAAGCCACCAGATTCAGGACTCTAACCCTGGTCGGCCAAGTGGGAGTGTCCAGCACCTTAACCACCATGCCACCTGCTGGTCCCAAGGAACCTATTTTATTTTTCACTTCATATATAATACCTTGAGGTATCAGTAAATATTCATCTGCATAATTTTATGTGTTTATTTTATTAAAATTATTTCTGTCAAATCATAATTATATAACATTTACGGTGTGATGATTTGAGATACACATGTACACAAATTAGAATGATTAAATCAAGCTAACTAACATCTAGCACTTCAATTACATAGCACTTTCTGTGATGAGAGATTTAGGATTTATTCTTGGTTGTTTTGAAATATACGGTATTGGGACCAGCAGGTGGCATAGGTTAAGATGCTGGACACTCCCACATGGCCGACCAGAGTTAGAGTCCTGGACCTGGTGGCTTGCTTTCTCACTGTCCCTCTCTCTCTGGTCAAATTAAAATAAATGAATGAATAAATAAAATTAAATAAAATAATTCTTTTTTAAAAAAAGAAAAAGAAATATACAGTATTATTAGTCACCCTGCATCATTTTAAATGACTGCAAATGTGTCACCATAATTAAGCAGATTACAGGGTATTTAAATTGTTTCCATCTGTACCACAACTACCAACACTACTGGCTCCTTGATATTTAAATCTCTGAATGATCTCCTTGGGCCTGTTTTATTGTCTACCCTTCCTGCACCTGCCGCGGGTTAGCTCACCTGGCTGCCGGCCACCCATGTCTTCCATGCAGTCTTGGTAATGTTTCGCAAGGAGGGAATACAGTCGGGCCAAGTTTGGGGCTGGGCCAGCTTCCACCAGGGCTTCTGCAGTGGCCAGGTGCATCACGGTGTCATCACTCACTCTCCACCTTCCCACATCGATGGCGTCCAACCCGCCCAGCTGGGCCAGCTGCTTGTGTATCTTCTCCCCATCCCGCAGGAACTCCCACTTTGCATTGAAGTACCCCAAGGCGTCTCCAGCTCCACTCAGCACCATTGCGGCCACATACCTCTCCACCAATCCTCCACACATGCTGGGCTATGTAGAGGGTGGCTGGGGGGGGACAAGGAAGACACATGAAGGAGCATAGGGAGAATCGGAATTAATAAGCCCTTTTTTTTTTTTTTTTTGGAGAGGTTTTTGCTATAGGGCATGTGCACTCACCAGAGAGACAGAGAGTGACAGAGAAACAGAAAGCGAGAAATCATCCCCCAGGGGGGATGGCCACACCACAATCCCTTCTCCTCCATTCTCCTCTCAGGATCTTTGGCACACATGCACATGTGCCCGGCATGAGTATAAACCACCAGGTCCAGGACTCGAACCAGTCGACTACATGGGAGTTCAGCAACATAGCCCTTATGCTAACTGCTGGTCCCAATAAGCCCTAACTTCTTATAGAGCACTCACTACTTGCTGGCATTGCATTAAGTGCATCTTGTTTATCCTCATAACTGCTCTATGAGGCATGTATTATTAGGGCATTTTACACATTAGCATGAGGATCGTGGAGATAACACAGTATCAGAAATGTTGTGACTTGTCTCAGGCCACAGAGCTGTAAGTGGCAGGGCTAGGATACCAACTTAGGTTCAACAGATGCCCAAACCCATGATTTAACTTTGCCTCTTGGAGACTGGCAAGCCCATCACATTCTGCAAATCAAACCAAGCTCATCGTTGCCTCTCCTGAGCTGAGATTTCGTCTTGGAAGTGCAATGCTTTGCCTCAGTAACGATACTTTCTACTGGTATCACCCCGTACAGTTCATATTCATCGTGCTTCCACATTCACTGTCTCATGAGCAGGGAGAGACTGTCGCATGTATTTGCATATAAAACTGAGGCTTAGAGAAGCAAAATTCACACAACCAGAGTGTAGGCAATGGGACCTCGATTTGATTCCGGCCGGGCCAGGCTGCTTGGGACTACACTGTCTCAGTTGGGACCTACGTCCCTAGGGCAACCTCTTGGTACCCCAACCTCTACATCTGTGAAGTGGTAATGAGAAAAACAGTAACAACCTCCCGGGCTTGTTGCGAGGAGTCAATAAATGAATGTTCATAAAGCACTTAGGATGGTGCCTGTCACATAGAAAGCACTAAATTTTTTTTAGAAATGTTATGTTGCTCAGGCTGACCCTGAACTTGCCGTCCAACTCTCTCAGCCTCCGGAGTGGCTGAGATTTACAGCCACACACTACTGCACCCAACTTTTTTTTTTTTTTTTTAGTATATGAATTTTTTAAATTAACAAATTAATTTATTTTTAAAATTTGCTATAGGGCATGTGTGCTCACTGGAGAGAACAGAGAGGGAAAATAAGAAAGCACCTTGATGGAGGATGGTCATGCCCCATTCCTTCTTCTCCGTTTCTCCTTTCAGGATTGTGGGCACAAACACACACTCATTCCATGTGTTTTTCAAGCCACAGGGTCTAGGACTCTAACTGCACAGGCAGCCACGTGGGATTCAGCCGCCTTAACAACCACACCACTTTGTTTTTGATATTATTTTTATTATGCATACACAACCAGAGAAAAAGGCTTTACTATTATTGAACTAGAATACTTCCCCCGACAGCCTTCCCTTCCACAGCAATATTTAAATTTTTTCTTCTAAATAACTGACTTCTAGAGTATTGGCATCTCAGCTAAAAGAGCCACCATGGATTAAGTCCCTGGGAAGGTGCGGCCTCCCCTGTAGGTGTGTTTCTTAAAAGCCCTTCAACAGCCAGTTCCCCAGGGAGCTCTAATTCCCGTGCCCTAAAAGCCCTCCTCTGCCTTTTCTAGCCATCACCCCATACAGGACGCACCTTCACCTTCGTCAGGGCGGGTTGACTGGCTCGAGCTTACCCCCCACACACACACCTCCCCGAAAGATGCCGTAACCTGGCTCGGCTTCAACCCTAGTACTCGGGTCAGTTCAAGTCCTGGCTTCCGCTGCGCTGCTGTGGGCGGGGGAAGGCAGCCCTGGGGCAGGAAGGAGGAAATGATGCGGACCGATTGAGCCTCCCAAGACCCAGTTACTGATCGTGCTGCGGTTCCCAGTCACAGAAGCGGCGGAAACGTTACCGACACGTTGTGTTATTCACAAATGAAGCCTACGAACCTGGAGTTGTGGACGGCTGGGCGGGACTCTCCCCAGAACTGGCTGCGTGACCCACCCCGGAGCTCGAGTTTTACTCTGTAAACTGGAGTGCAGAAGGGGGACCGAGCTTGGCTGGCTCGGAGGACTCCCTTGCACCCACCCCTGTCCCCGCCCTCTCAGTGGCCTTGGCGTCCCCTCTGTAAGTCCTCCGGGCTCCACTCACACGCGTGATGGGAGAAGGTGACCAGCATCTTGCTCCGTGAGGAGCTCCTGGCTTTCTGACCGATCGAGCTAGCCTCGGGCTGTCAGAACGCGGTCCCTTCCACTCCGGAACTTTCCCCGACCCGAATGCTACGTTCGAAACTAAGGTCTGGACGGCAGCTTCTGAACAGTTCTCTGCTTTGCGGCGGCCTGAGGGTGTCAATATACAAACACGCACGACTTGCAAAGGGACCCCCCTCTCGCCCGAAAGTCCCGACGAGCCCCACTTTCAGGGTGCAGCGGGGCGGGATGTCTGGCCACCCCTGGGAAGAGCGGGCCGGGGCAGGGGTACCTGATCGCCGCAAGGAGGAGCTCGCGCAGGACGCTGGGGGCCCGCTGTGCCGGGATCTCGGTGCAGGGCGTGTCAGGTGCCAGCCAGCGTCACCGGGAGCAGGGCCCGCGCGGGACAGGGCGGGGCCGCCGCGCCTTCCCGGCGACGCCCAGGTCCCCCGCGCGGCGGGCCCCGCGCACCCCACGCTGGCTCGGTCCAATCGCGGCGCCTGGGGGCAGTGTCCCCGCCCGCCGCGTCCTTCCGCGCCCAGCTGGGCGGGCCGACTCTCGTCCCCGCCGGGAAAGGCTCTGGGACACTACCGGGGGCGCGGATTGCGGCGACCCTTGGGACCGGCTGTCGTCAGGGACTCGCAGGTGACCCGGGCGCGCCTGAGCCTGTCCTCAGTCCTGGCTTTCCAGGCCAGGCTGAGCCAGGTGTCCGCACGCTCAGGAAGGAGCGCTGAGGGGCGTTCCTGGCCGGGTGCTGGGCCTCTCACCCAGAAAACTGTGCCCACCCCTTGCAGTTATTGTTAAGGATTAAAGAACTGTTCACTAAGTAACTGAGGAGTTTTTTAAAGGACTAGAAGAAAAGACTAGAAGATCAGTTTATCATGGAAAAACAGACTCCCTAGACATCAGTCCTAAAGTAATTAAAAATATATATATAGTACATATGTACAAGTAAAAATGTTTGCAGAAAAATGGAATCAAAGTACATGTTTGTTTTGGTGAAAAAAAATTGACATCCACGCTCAATTTTTTTTTTTCTGGAGAGGTTTTTGCTATAGGGCAAATGCACTCGCCAGACAGACAAGAGACAGACAGAGAGACAGAAAGTGAGAAATCACCCCCCAGGGGGGATGGCCACGCCGCAATCCCTTCTCCGTTCTCCTCTGTTCTCCTCTCGGGATCTTGGGCACGCACGCACACGTGCCCGGTGTGAGTTTAAGCCACCGGGTCCGGGACTCAAACCGCGGTCGACTACGTGAGAGTCCAGCGACATAGCCATTACGCTAACTGCTGGTCCCTCCACGCTCAATTTATCACAATACTTTCTGTGAACTTTTTGAAGGCTCCCCCTTACATAAGTGCAGTTTCAATCATATAACGTTAGCGCTGGGGGGGGATATTTACAACCCATCACCTTCCAGTGAGGAAACAGGCTAACAAAGACAGTGACTCAGAAGCAGGCAGGCTGGAATTCAGGCCTCTGAAGGCAGGTCCAATTTGGTAAGGTTTGGGGGCCAGTAGGTAGCTTTCTGAAGGTGCTGGACCCCGCCCCCCCCCCCAAAATGGCTGACCAGGGTTTGGAGTCCCAGACCTGGAGGCTTGCTATCTTGCTTTCTCTCTCTCTCTCTGGTCAAATTAAAATATAATAATAATTAAATTAATAATTCCTTTTTTAAAAAAGTTTAAATCGATATCACAGACTAAAAATTGGTTTCACTAAAGATATGAACCTCCAGGCCTAATTTTTAAATTAGTATCCTATAGTTCCCCAAAAGAGGTGTAAACCTCCATTTGATGACAGTGTAAAAATAGTAATTAAGTGATTAACAGACACAAGAGCATAGGAAATAGTGGAGTAGGTTATAGAATGGTGTTCCATAGCAGAGTCAAAACTGTCATTGACAATTCAATATATACTCCCCTCCCCCAAGACTAATAGAACTATTGATACAACATGATGTAACATTCAATGCCGAATAACGTGAATATGTCTATACCCTTAATTATTACACACTGTATGCAGTCTTTAAAAACCTACTGTACCCCACAAAGATGTATAGTGATTATATGTAAAGCAGGTATTGCAATTTTTTTTTTTTTTTGGTGAGAGAATTTTGCTGTAGGGTGTGTGTGCTCACCAGAAAGAGAGAGACAGAAAGCGAGAAATCACCCCCCAGGAGGGCTGGCCACGCCACAATCCCTTCTCCTCCATTCTCCTCTTGGGATCTTGGGCACGCACGCACACGTGCCTGGCGTGAGTTTAAGCCACTGGGTCCGGGATTTGAACTGCGGTCGACTACATGGGAGTCCAGTGACATAGCCATTACGCTAACTGCTGGTCCTAGGTATCAAAATTTTGAAAATGCCAAAGAATGAAAAAGAAACATCTAAGATATGCACTGTAATTCTAAGAGCAGGTGGTGATCAAAAATAGCAGGCGGGGGGCGCCTGCGCGGTGGCTGGCGGCCGGGGCTCTGCCTCGCATGCCGCGGCCGGGGCTCTGCTTCGTGTGCTGCGGCCTGGACACCCGGCCCCCGCTGCCTCTCTGGCACTGGGTGTGTCCCGCACTCGGCGCCGACGTGGGCCGGCGGCGCGGACCGACCAAGCTCGCCGTCCTTCCTTTCTTGGGCCACACGGGCGAGCAGGAGGTGGCACTGGATCCCGCGCACATTCGCGCGCTTGGGGCTGGCGTGTGGCCGCCAGGCCTGTGTGTGTCCGCCAGGCCTGCGCGTGGCCCCGGGGTCTGCGCGTGGCCACCGGGCCGGCGCGTGGCCGTGGTCGCCGGCCACAGGCGGCAAACTGAAGCCGAAAACTAGGACTAAGAACTTGCAACTACAAGCAACAGAAAGAAACTTTAGCTGTCTTAAACCAATTGAGAAATATATTGTATAGGAGGATTTTCTCTGCCTATGGTCAGTGAGAAGATGATGGTTACCAGCCCTGTATTACCTCAGGGAAAAACAAGAACTACTCTACCATTCTTAAGGAAGCCAGATACCCCAGGATGACGCACGCTGCAGATCCCCACAACACCATTCCCGGTAATCACAAAATGGATGCTGTGCCGCATCAACTGATAATCATCTCTGCTTTCCAGAACCGCTTTCCTGAAACTGTATTCCATGGAGATTCACCTACAATTGCGGAACTGCACGAGACCCACCCTTAATCCAACCCTGAATAGAATCTAAGCTTCCTATTGTTAAAAACTTTATGAGCTGATAATTGGGAAAAAAAAAAAAACTGAAAGAACTGGAAGGTATAATAGCAGGGAAGGCAACTGCAGATACTAGAGACAGTATGGGAGAGGTAATGGGAATGAGTAATTGAGGGCGGAAGGGAGGGATTCAGGGAACAAACAACACACTTAATAGACACAAAAATGAAAAGTTGTCTGTTGATGATAATGTATATGGTAATATCATTGTTTTGACTAATGTGCACTGTATTCATGCTGGGAAAAACCATGTTGTACACGGTAAAGAGGTGCAATGATTAAATGTAAAAATAAATTAAAAAAAAAAAAAAGACGTAAGTGGATACAAATTGGCGGGAAAATCTAGGAGTGGCTTCTGCCTTTCTAAGCGGAAGAGAAAGGCCTGGGGGAAGTCCAAGTTACAACTCCTGTCATCTTTCCCCCACTGCTGCAGCTTGCTTCTGTAGGTCAGGGCTTCCCAACCTTTGAGCTAGAGGGCCACCAGCAGATTTAGAAATCTTTGGTACATTTCCTAGCAGGTGGCTTCTCCTGCTCCCTCTCTCCCAGGTTTGCTGGCATTCCCCGTGGAGAGGGGAGCTCAGCTGGCCAGCAGAGGTGCACGCTTTGCTTCCGGAGTTTGCAACAGACTGCCCCTGCTCCTTCCCACAGCCCCACCCTGAGTGACTTAATTGCCCACTGGGCTCTCAGTGGGTGGAAATACCGCTTCTCAGAAGCGAAAACTAACTACTACTCAAACCAAAAACCTGGGAGCCTTGCAAAAGTTCTTTTTCTCCCATGTGGGCTATGCTTCACAACCCCTTTGAGATCAGCCTGGGCTAAATCTGCATGAATCTACTACTCTCATTCTCTCTCTCTCTCTCTCTCTCTCTCTCTCTCTCTCTCTCTCTCTCTCTCTCTCTTTCGCTATAGGGTGCACGTACTTGCCAGAGAGACACAGAGAATGAAGTAAGAAAGAAAGACATCTCCCCCAGGAGGTATGTCCATGCTGCAAATACTTCTCTTCCATTCTCCTCTTGGAATTGTTTGTGCACGTGCGCACACACACACACACACACACACACACACGGTGTGATTTTTTAAGCTGCCAAGTCAAGGACTCGAACTATGGTCGACCATCTGGGAGTTTAGTGCCTTAAGCACCATGCTGCCCGCTGGTCCTTCGAAAAGATTTTTGAGACAGCAAGTAAAAGATCTAGTTGGGGGACCAGCAGATGGTGTAATGGCTATGTCGCTGGACTCCCATGTAGTCCACCATGGTTCAAGTCCCAGACCGGTTGGCTTAAACTCACGCCGTGAGTGTGAGTGTGAAGGCCCAAGATCCTGAGAAGAAAATGGAGAAGGGATTGCGGTGTGGCCATTCTCCCCGGGGGGGGGGGGGGGGGTGATTTTTCCTTTCTGTCTCTCTGTCTCTCTCTTTCTGTCAAGTTCACGTGCCCTATAGCAAAAACCTCTCCAAAGCCCTATAGCAAAAACCTCTCCAAAAAGAAAGAGATCTAGTTGGAGGACATTTGGTTGCTCTCGCCCTCCAGCCCACTCTACTTTCTGATGAGGTACCATCCTTTCATCCTTGGGTCTCAAGCATTGATACCTAAAATTGTTCTTCGGAGAGAAATGAAGCCTAGGGTAGGGTATCTAGAAAAAGACAAAATCATTTAGGCAGATTTCCTCGTCTGGGGCCATTAGAGTCGTTACCAGACCTTCCCCTGGAGGCTCAGGAGAGACTCAGTAGGAGAGGGCCCATAAGGCTCTTCTGGCCAGATTCTGCTCTCTGTGGCTTGGTGAATCACGTCTTTCTGCTGAGACTACAATTCCTTCTCCTGTTCAGATAGTACTGAAATGTGTCTGTGCAAGGCGTGCTTTGTATGTTGCCTCTTCTAGAAAGAGTTAGTGGAGGGAAACACCCCTTTTCGTTCAAGCCATCCAATTTCTCTTTAACTTGATGAACAGAATTGTATCCTTCCCCTTTTTTGAAACCTAGAAACTATGACCTTTAGTTAAAGATCATTTTTTCTGTTACATTGTAAATAAGAAACAGATAGCAACTTCCTAGTTCACTTTCCAGAACAATGTGCAAGAAGGAAGAAAAAAGGCTGGGAGGAAGGGAAGTGGGGGGAAGAAGGAGGAGGATGGAGGACAGAAGATGAAGGTGCATACTTCGTGTTAGGAGTCAGGAAACAGCTTGGTGTGTCCGCGTGCGAAGCCGTGTCCCACTGTTACAGCTGCGGCAGGCTGCTCACAGCACCTTCAGCTGCAGCTCATTCGCGCTTGCTTTCATAATGACCACACTCTCCTCCTTTGAAAGCACCAAGATGATCTCTGCCTTCTCCTCATGACTGACCATTGGCTCCTTCTTCTGTTTCTCAGGGAACAGAGAAAAGGAAAGAGAAAACTGCAAAGAGTGACATTTGTAACTCCGTTAGCCACCCTGGTGGACAATGTGGAGTGTGGCAGCCGACCGTTGTAGTAACGGGGCACCTCAGCTCCTAGAATCGGCCGTTAGCCAGGATCCCAGGGCAAGCCCTCACTACTGGGCAGAGAAGCCGCAGCCCTTCTGGGCACAAGATTTGTCTCCTTAAAGTATCAGGCAATAAAACTCAGCAACCTTCTACCACACTTACTTTTTCCCTTTTCATCACAAAAAACGATTCCCCCTTGGGAACCAGCAGTTAGCGTAATGGCTATGTCGCTGGACTCCCACGTAGTCGACTGCGGTTCGCTTCTCGGACCCGGTGGCTTACACTCACGCCGGGCGCGTGTGCGTGCGTGCCCAAGATCCCGAGAGGAGAATGGAGGAGAAGGGATTGCGGCGTGACCATCCCCCCTGGGGGGTGATTTCTCGTTTTCTGTCTCTATGTCTCTCTCTGTCTGTCTGGCGAGCGCACGCGCCCTATAGCGAAAAACCTCTCAAAAAAAAAAAAAAAAAAAAAAAAAAAAGATTCTCCCTTAAACACAACCACATTTTTCCTGCTTTAAGATTTTCTCCTGGCTGGTCACCCACAGAAGTGGAGGGCATATACGTCTATTACAAGCTCAAAAAAGGCAAAAACATCTCAAGGCAATGGAGGATCACTGTCAAGCACCTCAAAACCACTTGACCAGTCTTAAAAAAAATGAATTAAAAAGACAAACCTCAGCTCTCCGTATCTCTGTTCTTTAAGTTGCCCAGTGTAGCACCCTTTGTATTATTGCTTGTTACTTTTCTCTGGTCCCTTTCCATTGTCTACAGTTACTTTGAAAGCAGATGAAATATTTCAGTAGGGACCCAGACTCACGCAGAAAAAAATTCGCAGAGGTAATTCCTGGCTATGTATGTCAGATTACCAGCAGAACCTCAACATCCGTGGTGGCTTTCCACCATCCGAGACTCCTATTCGGCTAGTTGCCCTGCTCTTTTTCTGCTGTTACTTGTTTCTTCTTAGGATCCTCCAGTTTGCTCTTATCTCTCTTGGTCTAGTCATCTTTGCGTCCCCAGTTCCCAGCACATAGTAGGCACTCAATAAATTTTGGGGGAATTCGATTAAGGAGCCAAATGAGGAGTACAGACATTAGGAGCTCAGAGAAAGAAAAGAACAGACAGGCGTTTGGGGTTAAGGAAAGCTTCTTGTGATAATGACCTTTGTCCTAGCCCTTTAAGGAAGCAAGATGGTTGGACGGGCAGAGAGAATGGGCAAGGCAGTCTAGGAAGCCAAGGGATGGTGTAGCCAGATCTGCATGCACGGAGTCCGGTGCCAGGTTTAGGAGGGAGGGTGGGCTGCAGGCCATGTGCAGAGAGCCCTCAAGCTGAGCAAGAGTTAGCTCTGAAGGTCCACTCCCCTTTTCATTTAAGCATTTCAGTGATTTCCATCTTAGTGGCCGAACTGGAAAAGGAAGAGGTGGCAAATCTCACCGGGCTGTCGTTTAGCACACAGGCAGTACCCGGGATCCCCTGGCCTTAGAGCCGAGGTCTGGCATGTGAGCAGACAAAGCAGGAAAAGGCGCACTTCAGCCCTCTGTTGAGAGGCCAAAGGTCATGGTGCCACACGCCATGACAGAAATAATCTGCTGGTCCTCGAGCGGGTGCCCTGGGAAATTGTCTCCAAAAGGCGGTCAAACAAAGCTTCTCATGACTCTTTGCTGCAAGACCACAGCCTTACTTAGGAATAAACTTCCAAACCCCACGAGAGGGTCATGTTAGAAAACGAAAAGCAAAACTTCCCTGAAAATTTTTGTCAATGTAATAATGGGTTTTGTTTCCTTGGCTACAGCGGCCCACTGTGGGAAAGGGGTTTTCTCAGCGTCGAGGCTGTCCAGCATGTTGGAATCCCGGGTACTCAATATGCAAATAGAGAAACTTACAAGGACTCTAAGCCACTGCCAGGATCCAGCCCAGCCCTGCCCCGGGGGAATCCAGAGACCGGGTAGAAAGTTTGAACTCAGCCTGGCTTTATCAGCCTGTGAAAGTGAAACAGCCCTAGGTTCAACAGAGGCAAGTCAGTGCAGAGACCGTTCTATTTCAGGGGCGAAGGAAAAGGAGAGGACCACCCTGCCATCTGGTCAGATTCATGCCCTGTGCTTTCTGAGTAGCAGGCTGCATCTCCCTGGAGTCATCCCTTCCTGTAGGGCCGTCTTCGTACATCCAGTACTGAAATGAATGCTCCTATTCATTTTGTTTATGGGGCCTTTCAGTGTGTAAATATTTTTAATTTATGAACTCAGATCTGCACATCTTCTCTTTTTTTTAAGAATTAATTTTTAATTTAATTTTATTTATTCATTCGTTTATTTTAATTGGACCAGAGAGAGACACACAAAGAGAGAGAGACAGAGAGAGGAACAGTGAGAAAGTGTTAGGCTGAATTGACATAACCACCGCCATGTTAGACCCTCAAGGACAGAACCCGAGGAGTCTGAGACCACATAAATAAACAAAGTGCGGGTGGGCCATGACAACGCCAGGGCCAGGTCAACCTGACCTCAACTGGAAGTCCTAATCTAAACCTAAACATATAGTGACCGCTAGCTTTCACACACCCCCTTCCCTCAAGTGGAAAATTACTGGCTGTACTTCCTGCATTGTGATTCTGAGCTATAAAAGATCCCTTTTTCTTAGGCTCGGGGTCCTAAGCTAGCTGGCAAAATAAAAGTCTCTTATGTAATTGCATTGTTGTTGTCTTTTCTGTGTCACCAATGGTTAGATCAATCTCAGGACCCTAACAAAAGCAAGCCACCAGGTTCAGGACTTGAACCGTGGCCTGCTATGTGGGAGTGTTCAGTGCCTTAACCAACATGCAACCTGCTGGTCCCTGCATCTTTTCTTTTTTGTGGCCTCCAGGTTTTGTGGTTTGTGTTCTCAACCTAGGATTATAAGAACACTCTCTCATAAATTTATAATTTTTAATTTTTCACGTAAAAATCTAAAGAGTAATTCCCTCAGTTTTCATTACACAGTAGATGGATTAAAAAATCAAATGGATACAGACAAAGGTATACTGAGGAGCAGTAGTCCCTGCTCTGCTCCAACCCCCAGGCCTGCTTTCCAAAACAAACTCCTTTTACCTCTTTTTCATGGATTTTCCTTCTGATAATGAGACAGGAGTAAAATCTCTGGCAAGGTAGATAGGGTTAGGAGTTCACGGAATGGAGAGTTTAAGACAAGATGGAGTCACTATGGTCAAGCCTTTAATACAAATTATTTGCTGCTCTCACTAGAAATCATTTATTAGGTCTCACCACTTGCTTACACAAAAAGCCACTTGCAGTCTGCTTGAGATAATGAAACTGAAGCTGGCACTTTTCCTATCATTACCGCATTCCAAACCAGGAGTGTGGTCTCTCCTGATCTGGAGAACAGGAGAGGGAAGGACCTTAACATATACTCTTCTTTTATATGTTTTGAAATTTAGGACTACTTGCTGACAAGACGAGAAA
This sequence comes from Tupaia tana, assembly GCA_026018925.1. Lineage (NCBI taxonomy): Eukaryota > Metazoa > Chordata > Mammalia > Scandentia > Tupaiidae > Tupaia > Tupaia tana. Next base: position 22,362,226 of record JAKSZU010000020.1, on the reverse strand, counting down.
TAGACAAATTAACTCCAGTCCTCAAAACACTGTCTTAACTCAAGGACAATTAACTGAAAACTACCCAGCAGCCCAGAACATCTTCACTGGCATCTCTTAAAAGAAAGTTGTTTTGGGAACCAGCAGTTAGTGTAATGGCTATGTCGCTAGACTCCCAAGTAGTCGACCGCAGTTCGCGTCCCGGACCGGGTGGCTTAAAACTCACGCCGGGCGTGTGTACGTGTCCAAGATCCCAAGAGGAGAATGGAGGAGAAGGGATTGCGGCGTGACCATCCCCCCTGGGGGGTGATTTCTCACTTTCTGTCTCTATGTCTCTCTCTGTCTGGCGAGCGCATGCGCCCTATAGCGAAAACATCTCAAAAAAAAAAAAAAAAAAAAAAAAAAAAAGTTGTTTTGGGGACCAGCAGGTGGCATGGTGGTTAAGGTGCTGGACACTCCCACATGGCTGACCACAGTTCAAGTCCTGGACCTGGTAGCTTGCTTTCTCACTTTCCCTCTCTCTCTCTCTCCAGAAGTCTTTTTCTCCTATCTCCTTAAACAAAAATAGTTTACAGAGAGTATTTTTTTTTTCTTTTTTTTTGTTTGTCAGGGCCTAATATAATTGTGCTACTCCTACCCACAGTGAGTGACCCATTCAGGCCCCTTTCCGCTTAGCTGGAAGCTTTTACACTTTCCTAATAAACTTTGCTTCCTATCCATTTGTCTCTGTCTCTAAGTGTTTGTGAGCATGAGACAAAGAACCTTGTCATCTTGTGGTCCTGAACTCAGCACTGGTGTTAGGCCTAACCACCCCAACCCCCTGTGTCAATAATACCGTACTCAGGCTTTGGCCTCCTTCGAACTGCCCCATACATCACCTCCATCCACTTTCTAGCCTCCAGAAGTTTATTCCAGAAATCTTTGGTCTACAGATCATGCTTTTATTCTCCCAGTAATTATGGACATATCTTTTCTTATTTTAATGGGGTCTCTGGGAGTGGAGGGATTGAATACATTCCATTAGTGTAGGATTTTGGAAAAGGAACCTTCTGTAATTTACCACCAAGAAGGGGGAAAACCAACTATAAAGGAGGTATCACATCCCTTTTGTTCCAGTCTCTCTGGTTAGTTCACATCAAGATGTTATTGGCCAAGATTATGTAATGCATGCTTTTCAAAATCAGGTTTGTATTTTACAGGGATTCAAAACTTGAGAGTGTCTTGTGGTTTTCAAAATTCTTACTGGTATACCTCCCAAACAAAACCTATAAAAGTATTGGGCTGGGGGGGGGGGGTGACAATTGGCATGGTGGTTAAGATGCTGGACTCCCACATGGCAGACAGTGGTTCAAGTGCTGGACCTGGTAGCTTGCCTTCTCACTCTCCCTCTGTCTCTCTCCAGTCAAATTGAATAATAATAATAATAAATAAATAAAATAACTTTAAAAAAACCAAAACTATTGAGCTGGGCCAGCAGGTGGCATGGAGGTGGCTGGATCACACATGGCCAACTGTGCAGTTTGAGTCCCAGACATGGCAGCTTGAAAATCATACCAGGCACATGTGCCTGTGTGCCCAAAATTTCCAAGAGGAGAATGGAGGGGAAGGGATTGTACTGTGGCCATTTCTCCAGGGGCTGATTTCTGACTCTCTCTCTCTTTTTCTCTTTGTCTCTCTGGTGAGTGCATGTATCCATAGCAAAAAATGAAAAGCAAAAGAAAAACTATTGAGCCAAACCCCATAGCACAGTGGTTGCACACTCTGTGGAGGGAACCAGATTTCACAAGGCCTGCTGAGGTTTAAATCCCAACCCAAGGCTTGGAAAACAGGCTGGTCATGCCTATGATCCTGACAGACAGGAGGGATGAAGGAAAGGGGGTTGCAGTGTGACCAGTCCTACTGGGGTAACCTGCTAGCAGGGCCTTAGGGCATATCCTCTAGAAAAGCCATTCATCTCTCTCTCTCTCTCTCTCTCTCTCTCTTTCTCTCTCTCTCTCCTCTCTCATGCATACATTTTCTGGAATAAAAATATATATATAATATAAAACTATGTTTGTTGTTGTTATAGGGTGTATGCAGAGACAAAGAGAGAGAGTGAGAAATCACCCCCCAGAGGGGATGGCCAAGCTGCAATCCCTCTCCTCCATTTCTTTGAAGGATCTTGGGCACATTCACACACGTGCCTAGTGTGATTTTCAAACCACTGGGTCCAGGACTTGAACTGTGCAGCTGGCCGTGAGGGATCTAGTGCCTTAACCTCCACACTGCCTGCTGACCCAAAGACTATGTATTTCTTTGCTCATTTATATAACTGTGTATAACTTTTAAATGTCTGCAAAGGATATAATTTCCAATGTATTGTAATATTGTCATTTTAAAAAAGGAAACCGTTATATTATCTAATGTATGGTTTAAATAATGTATTGAGTAGAATTAAATTGTCAAAAATGGCAAAAATCAGTGAAAACATTTCTCCTAAGATCTGGTCAACATTCAAGAAATATAAAACAGGAACTTAACGGGAGCAGCAGATGGCATAATGGTTACTTTTTTGGGCTCCCATGTAGTCGACCATGGTTCAAGTCCTGGACCCAGTGGCTTAAAACACGCTAGGCGCGTGTGCGTGCATGCCCAAGATCCCAAGAGGAGAATGGAGGAGAAGGGATTGCAGTATGGCCATCCCCCCTGGGGGGTGATTTCTCGCTTTCTGTCTCTATGTCTCTCTCTGTCTTTTTGGCAATCACACATGCCCTATAACAAAAATCTCTCTGAAAAAAGAAATAAACTTATCTGATATTGATTCCCTTTACTTGACAATGTAATGTTGGTCTGTTAGAGGGAAGTTGTTACATCCTCTTCATAATTATTCAAAATATGCACCTGAGACCCAGACCCAAGTGAGTGAGGGTGCTCAGCCGCCTCCTCTAGCAAGAGAAGGTGGAAAGATAGTGTGTTCCCATCACAGAAGGGCTTGCCTACATGCTCTCCAGCACTTGAACATGCTCTCTAAGGTGAATAGAGCAGCCACCCATGCAGCCCCATCAGGAACTTACTGCCAGGATGAAGCAAAGTGCCACGCCAGCAGTATTTCCCACCCACGACCTCTTTGCTCTCTGCCCAGGATGAATGATGTCTTCAGTCACACACAGGAAATAGAAGAGTCATGATTCATTAAATGAACGCTATTTAACAGAAGATGGGATGGACATGGGCCCACCTCAGGCTTCCATTGTCTTACTTCAAGGAGGCAACAGTTGACTGATATGCATGGTGCTCCTGCTGGAAAAAGCAACATTACACATTGTAAAGATATGTTTTTAAATTTTATTGTTGTTATTATGTATTTTTTAAAATTTGACCAGAAAGACAGAGGGAGAAAGAAAGGAAAAATGAGAAAGCAAGCCGCCTGGTCCAGGACTCGAACAGTGGTCAGCCATCTGGGAGTCCAGCACCTTAACCACCATGCCACCTGCTGGTCCCTGTAAAGATATATTAAGTAAATACAAATTTAAAAACAATTTTCTTTAACTTTTTTTTTTTAAAAAAAAGAAGGCAATGTTGATTAAAGCACCAACATTCCAAATTGTTCCTTTATTTGTAAGGACTTTTTTCTTTTTCTAGTACATTAGTACAAGTTGGATAAAAGGTAAAGCTATTCTTCTACATAGGGAGAAAACCCTGGGCCTCCGCACTGTAGGTTAAGTGAAAAATATGGAAATGGATTCTCTTAAAACTGCTAGTCCCACATACCCTTTGAAAATCTCCAGCTGCCCTTGGGGCAGATGAATGCTCCTCTGGTGGGGAAGGGCTGGCTGTTGTGGAGTGCTGCCAGGAGGGAAGTTTTACAGGTGGGCCTATCAGATCACATCTCTGAGCTGCCACTCACTCCATGCAGGTGTGTCTGATTTTCCACGCGCTAGCAGGGCCTAAGGGCATACCCTCTGGAGAAGGCCTGCTCCCAGCCTAAGCACAATCACAAAATTGAAAAATCCTTTGTTCTTTCCTTCTTTTGCAATGACCTTCCCTCCTACCCAGTGCTGTCCCTGCTGTCTTGGCCTGGATTCTCCAGAAGCAGAGTTAGAGACAAGGGCCTGAGCAAAGAAGTTTATTTGGAAACCTGAGTCTGGTGGTGCAGGAGGACAGGGGAGGAGGAAAAGTCAGTATCGGGAAGCCTTACCCAGTTGGCCTCTGCTAAAGGCGGCTTGCTTTCTCACTTTCTTTCTCTGTCTTTCTCTCTTTTTCTAGTGAGTGTGCATGTCCTGTAGTAAAATATTTTTTAAAAATATTTATTTATTTATTTTCATCGTTAGTATTATTTTTTAATTTGACCAGAGACAAAGAGAGAAAAAGGGAAAGTGAGAAAGCAAGCCGGCATGTCTTGGACTCGAACTGCGGTCAGCCAGCCACGTGGGAATTCAGCACCTTTAACCATCACGCCACCTGCCAGCCCCTCCTGTAGCAAATTTTTAAATGATAATAATGAATAAAATTAAACCAATAATATTATTTTCCCAAAGGCATTTGGTACTGGACCTATCCTGAGACCTCCTGGGGAACTTCATGAATGGTCTCTCCAGACAGATGGTAGAAGCAGTTATCCATCAGCTTCTAACCCCCTTTGGTCAAGGGTAGCCCAAGGGCACTGACTTCCCACATTCCGGAGATGGAATACATGAGTGCTGAACTTCCAGGTGTTTCCCATGACAAAGCAACAGAGGCAGACTGGGGAAAGTGCAGCCCAGGCGAGATGCAGTCAAGTTCTACCTGCACAAGTAAGTAGACTGATCCAGCCTGCGGCAGCTTACACACAGGTGCTCCAGAATTCTTCATAGATTCTTCATAGAGGGTGTTCTGAGGGAGCCCCAAATCTGAAAGGGCTTGCCCATAATGTTTATCAATTCCAAAGAACACACCCAGAGGTCAGCGGAGAAACGTGAGTTTATTGGGACCAGCAGTTAGCGTAATGGCTTTGTCGCTGGACTCCCATGTAGTGAACCACGGTTCGAGTCCCGGACCCGGTGGCTTAAACTCACGCCAGGCGCGTGTGTGTGCGTGCCCAAGATCCCGAGAGAAGAATGGAGGAGAAGGGATTGCTGCGTGGCCACCCTCCCCCCACCCCCCAGGGTGATTTCTTGCTTTCTGTCTCTCTGTCTCTCTCTGTCTTTCTGGTGAGTACACGTGCCCTATAGCAAAAACCTCTCCAAAAAAAAGAAAAAAAGAAACATGAGTTTCTTTACATTGAGAAAGAATGTTCCACTCACCAGGCAGAGAATGGTCCGAGCAACCACAAGCACAGGCTCAGGATTTACAAAGAACCAAGGTAAGAACAAAGCCTTCATAAGTCAACTAAAGATCAATGCAGGGGAGTTAGCTGGTAGCATGGTGGTTGAGGCACTGGATTCCCGTAGGTCTGTCTGTTGTTCGACTCCTAGACCTGGCAGCTTGCTTTTTTCACTTTCCCTCTCTCTGGTCAAATTAAATAATAATAATAAATAAAATTAAGTAAAAATAATTCTTAAAAAAGTATCAATGCATGGTCAGCAAGTGGCATAGTGGTTAAGGCACTAGAGTCTCACATGGCGGACCATGGTTCAAGAGTCGGGCCCAGCAGTTTGAAATTCATACCAGGTGCATGTGCATGCGTGCCCAAAATCCCAGGAGCAGAATGGAGGAGAAGGGACTGAGGCATGGCCATCCCCTCTAGAGAGGGATTTCTCATTTTCCCTGTCACTGTTGTTGCCTCTCTCTCTCCGGACACTATGGCAAAAAACTTAAAAAAAAAAAAAAAAAAAAAAAAAAAAAAAGATCAATGCAGACTCCCTGTCACTAAGACAAAGGTCTGGTTTGTGTATACATTGCTTGAAGGTTACAGTAAAATGCTAGCTTATCAATTAAGAGAATCAGCAGAGTATGTTTAGAGGTTAGTGCCCTAATCTTGTAATGTTAATGTGTGTGTGGGTGAGGGGTGGGGGGGGCGCATACCTCTGGAATGTCCTTACTATCGACCAGTTGCTTGAGATGCAGGTCATGGTCACAAGATGTTCAGGAGGCCCAGCCAGACGCACAGGTGGGTCTCAGGCCAAGATAGAACAAAGAAGGAGGGGGAAGGAGAGCTCAATGAATGGAGCCCGCCCTGAGAGGGGCACAGTGTGATGGAGGGCAGACTGATTGGAAATGGGGAGCTCACCTAGGGGCACTCAGCCATGGCTAGAAGGCTAGAACATGCTATCCAATATGGCTGCTGGAAGTCCACCCCCTGAAGACGGTGGGGAAGGAGGGGCAGGAGTGCAGTTAAGGGTGATATTGTGAGCTGAGCACTCTCCAAAAACTACCCACTCCCTATAGGGCAGATGGCTTATTCCTGCAGTGGCCTGATGAGGGAGAAGTAACTCTGGGTGCTAAACCAAAACTTGAGACCAGCATGGAGACTATCAGCCCATGAAGCTCATGAACCACTGCCCAGGCAAAGCTAGCAGGCTGCCCTCCTCTGCTGGGGCCCCTTCTCCATTCCCCCCCAGGACTTCCCAGTGCGCTGGGTGTTTCCTGTTAGTTGTCCATGTTGATGAGGGAAAGCGGTGGTGTGATTTGCCCTGACCACACCCGCTAAGAGGAGACTGCTCAAAGGCAGACAAAGCTTCCTCAAACCAAGTCAACACTCTTGCCAGCTGCAGTATCACTGAAGTATTTCTGAATGCATGAATCCTCCATCCCGTAATAGGAAGTAGGAAGGGGGAACTCCCCCTCTCCCATATAGCCCCCAGAGAAAAACCGAGTGACTTGCCATTATTTTGCAGACAGCAAGCAAAGAGCATCTCAGAAGTGGGTCCTCTTCCTTTGATTTTAAGCACAAGAAGAAAAGAAGAACTTCTCTCAGCAAGTGAGTACGCATACCATTATGTGGGTAGACGATAGCTTGGTAGAAGTAGTTACTAACAACGCGCCTGCTTTTTTTTTTTTTTTTAGAGGTTTTTGGGTGCCTGCGCTTGCCAGACAGACAGAGAGAGAGAGACAGAGAGACAGAAAGCGAGAAATCACCCCCCAGGGGGGATGGCCACGCCACAATCCCTTCTCCATTCTCCTCTCGGGATCCTGGGCACACGCGCCGGCGTGAGTTTTAAGCCACCAGGTCTGGGACGCGAACCGCGGTCGACTACATGGGAGTCCAGCGACATAGCCATTATGCTAACTGATGGTCCTGAACACACCTGCTTTGTGAACGAACACACCATTACTTCTACCTCCGGGACTAATACTTGTCCTCACAGAGGCTTCTGGGCCCTTATTCCCACAGAGGCCAGAGCTTCCCGACATATCTGGAGAATCGCCAGCAGATTGTGGCTCGTTACTTTAAGTTTCCTAGATGGTAGCAAGTATTATTGTTGCAGGCTGTATTTTTCTAACTGGTAAGATGCTGGTTAATAAGTCTTGCCAAGATAATCCTGGTTAAAAATGAACTGGGCTATTAAACCATCGGATGTAGCTAGAACCCCAGCTCTGGGGTGGTTCACTAAGAGGAGACCCGAGCACCTTCTGAGTAGCAGGGACAGTGTCTGTGGCGGCAGCCCGAGAGGGTAACAGTTCAGCAGAGCATTCGTTTTCATTTCTCAATATCGGTATATTTACCGGAAAAAAAAAAAAAAAAAAAAAAAAACAAAAAAAAACCAGCTTCCTGATATTAGAGAACGTAATATAAATAAGTAATGTTTACAGTGGGTCTTCTTTTCCTCCCTTTTTACTGATAGACTTTTATTGACTGAGACGCTCTAGCCCGGCGGTCCCCAAGCATTTCGGCGCTGGGAACAAGCTTTATGCTTGGCAGGGGAGGGTGTAGGATTGCGCAACCTGGATCCAGCACATGTGCAGTGCACAGCAGGGTCCTTGCTCCTATTTTTTTAAAGGTTTATTTCATCTTATTTGTTGTTATTATTATTATTATTATTAAATTTGACCAGAGAGAGAAAGGGAGAGTGAAAGTAAAGCTGCCAGGTCCAGGACTCAAACCGTGGTCAGCCATGTGGGAGTCCAACACCCTCTCCACCATGCCACTTGCTGGCCCTGAGGCTCTGTGCTCCTATGAGAATCTCATGCCACCGCTGATGTGACGGGGGGGAGGGGGTGCCCAAGTGGTAACATGAGCATGGGGAGCAGCGTATGTACAAACGAAGCCCACCCACTGCTCATCGCCTGCTCAGTGGCCTGATTCCTAACGAGCCTTGGACCAGTGGGTCCGTGGCCTGGAGGTGGGGACCCCTGCTCCAGCCTTCATGACATATTATTTGAGTAGAGGTGCTTAAGGATTGATCCACTTGTTTTGCTCTGTTAATATGTAAGGAAAGAAGTTGCTTCATAACTTAAATTCTGTCTTGGACAAAACACACCTTTACTGGTTGTTCTGTGTTTCTTGATATATCCAGAAGAGGATCTGAACATCCATGGGCTGGATACCTGATACTGAGGGTCCTTAGACTCTAACAAAAGTCTAATCATACCTATTTTTAACACAATCATTTTTTGTCTTCAAACATTATTATGCTTGAACTTTCATTTGATAAAGTATTTACGAAACCATCTGGAGACTAAAGACAATACTTTCAAGCAGACATGACTATGCTAAAAAATTTTTTTTCTCACACCCAGCCTCCCACCCACTCTCTACCAACCACACCTATTATTAATTGTGTTTCTGACAGTCTACCATGTCTATTAAGAAGAAAACTCTCTCACAGAAGAGCTGTGGTTGGTTCTCAGAAAATGCACAAGGCATGGTCGTTTCCTCGCAGAGTTCCCCTGAGCTTGCTTTTCTCTCACGGTCACACTCTAGAGGTTGCTCAGGTTTATGATTCCCAACTCTTTTTAGGCAGGTGGCTAGGGAGTTTTACAACCCACAGTAAGAAGATCTTCCTTTCTTTCTTTTTTTTTTTTTTTTGGAGAGGTTTTTGCTATAGGGCGCTGCACTCGCCAGAAAGACAGAGAGAGACAGAGAGACAGAAAGCGAGAAATCACCCTCCCGGGGAGGATGGCCACACCACAATCCCTTCTACTCCATTCTCCTCTCAGGATCTTGGGCATGCACCCGGCGTGAGTTTAAGCCACTGGGTCTGAGACTCAAACCGTGGTCGGCTACATGGGAGTTCAGCGACATAGCTATTACACTAACTGCTGGTCCTAGAAGATCTTCCTTTCTGAGTGACTTCTTTTTTTCTCTTTCAGGTTGTGAAGATAAACCCACACACTTCGGAAACCAAGGACTATCTATCCTCAGTGTATTTTGAAAAACCCACCAGAGAACCCTCTACCTGGGTCAATTGAATTGTCTTTTGCCCCTGCCTGGCACGGACCTGAGAGGTTCCCGGCTCTTCATTGGCTCTAAATTGTTGGCTTTCATTTTCTTCGCAAGCATCTGCAGCCATGGGTCACACACCAAGGCAGGGAACACTGCTGCCCGAGTGTCCACACCTCAAGCTCTTTGAGCTCTTGGTGCTGATTAGTCTTTTCCAGCTCTGTTCAGGTAAGTGACCTCAGGGACTTCACTGAGTCCACTGCCACAGGGTTAAGAGAAAAAAAAAAGAGGTGGTCTCTGTACTGCTCCCTGCTGTCACCCTGTGGGCTGGACGGGACCTTCAGGGTGTTCTTGGTACATTTTAGGAATGGTAAAACTGAGGCCCAAAGAAGTTAAAGAAACTTTTGCCTGTAGTTACACAGCAAGTTAGTGGCCAAGTTAACTAAAGAATGTAGACCACTGGGGCGGGGGGGGGGGGGGGTGTGCCCAGGAAAAAAGGGTTTAACAGATACCAGAGTGTGAGGCTCATTGTTGAAAACGATGTATATGGGGACCAGCAGTTAGCATAATGGCTATGTTGCTGGACTCCCATGTAGTCGACTGAGGTTCGAGTTTCGGACCCAGTGGCTTAAACTCATGCCAGGCACGTGAGCATGCGTGCCAAGATCCTGAGAGGAGAATGGAGGAGAAGGGGTTGTGGCATGGCCATCCCCCCTGGGGGGTGATTTCTTGCTTTCTGTCTCTCTGTGTTTTACTGGCGAGCGCATGCGCCCTATAGCAAAGAAAAAAAAAAAAAAACTCTCCAAAAAAATAAAAGGATGTATATGGTGATACCCTTTATTTGCTTATCACATACTGCATGAATGCTTTGAAATATCACATCGTATGCCATAGAGGTGTACAGCAATTAAATGTAAATACGAATTATAAAAATTTAAAAAGCTAGAAAAAAATCCAGACCTTATAAAGAAGGCTGGGACGGAGTTATTGCAACAAAACCCAAAGTCAATTCAGGATAGCTTAGAGTTATGGCTTCTTCTGTGATTTACATTTCGTGATATGCCCAGGGCGTTTGGCTGAGGGCTGATCCCAAACTAGAGGTTCTATGATGCAAGTTGGCTAAAGATTCTGCCTCTAGGCACAACCATGGCATTCTTTCCTACTTGAAGGGGGCTGTAGAAGAGAATGGAGTTGAGAAATATAATCTTTCTGTTTTCATTGCTAGAAGGCATTGTGCTCACCAGAGACAGAATGGAAGAAAGCACGCCCCCCAGGGGCTGATAGGTGGTATGGTGGTTAAAGCTCCCAGATGGCTGACCACTCACGGTTCGAGTCCCCCCCGCCACGTGTCACTCTGGTCAAATTAAAAAAGAATAATGATGAATAAAATTAAGTAAAATAATTTTTTAGTGGCTGGCAGTTGGCATGGTGGTTATATGCACTAGACTCCCTCCCACATGGCCTACCATGGTTCAAGTCCCAGACCTGGTGGCTTCCTTTCTCACTTTCCCTCTCTCCTTCTCTCTGTCTCTCTCTGGTCAAACTGAAAAATAATAATAAATAAAGTTAAAATAATTCTTTAAGAAAAAAATTAAATACAACAATTTTTAAAGAGCTATTTTATTTTTTTAATAATAATTTTACAAAATTTATTCATTCATTTATTTTAATTTAACCAAAGAGAGACACAGAGAGACAGAGAGGGAAAATGAAAAAGCAAGTCACCAGGTCCAGGACTCGAACCATGATCCGCCATGTGAGAATATCCAGCACCTTAACCACCATGCTACTTGCTGGCTCTAAGAATTATTTTATTTTAACTTTCTTTCTTTTAATTTGACCAGAGAGGGACAGAGCAAGAATGAGACAGTGAGAGAGAGAAATGAAGTGAGAAAGCAAGCCTCCGGATCCAGGACTTGAACCGTGGTTGGCCATGTGGGAGTACCATGCCCCCAATCACCACACCACCTACCGGCCCTAAATAAAATAATTTTGAAAGAAAGAAAGCACACCCCACCCTACCCCACCCCTCCCGAATAGGGCATGGTCATGCTACAACCCCTTCTCCTCCATTTCTCCATCCTGTGAGGACTGTGAGCATGTGCACACATACACCCAGAGGGTTTCTCAAGCCAGTGGGTCTGGGACTTGAACTGCATGTTTGGCCATGCGAGATTCAACTCCCTCAACCTAGCCTGTGGACTGGCCCATGACTGTTGTAGATTCAGGTTTTTCTCTTCTGAGTTGGTAACTTTGCGGAACTAAGAACCATGACTCAAGTTTCACAATTTACACATCAGGTTATATATATATAGGACGGTTATATTACACTTCTAGGTATAGTACACTTTCTGAATACGTTTAAACTATTTGAAAGAAAATGTATGCAGGCTTCTGAAAAATGAGGGAAGGGGCAGAAAGGAGACCATAAAAAGGAGAAAGAAAACATAAAAGGAAAATTAAAACCCAAGACTTTAACAATCGTCCAGGAAAGTTAGTCAGAAATAAGTAGAAGGAGATGTCTTTGAGCTGAAGGACGGTGTTTCAGAAAGCCCCTTCCTCACAGCTGCATCCAGGTTTTACTGTTCGGGCTACAACAAACCAATTATCTACGAGCCGCTTCTCTCTGAATACTTACTGTGTGCTAGGTGGGACGTATAAGTTGTGCCGGGAATTCCTGCCCCAAAGAGGCTTGCCTGTGTTAACCGGGGAAGCCAAAACTGAGCACATGCCACAGCAAAGAGCTAGGAAGTACTTGGTCGGCTGTAAACACCCAAGATCTGGAACAGGAGAAGCCAGGTTGAGCTGCAGCAGCTGGGGCAGCTTCCTGGAGGCAGATGGGTGATGGAAAGAGAATTCTGGATAAAGGCCCAAAGTAGGGATGTGTCTGGCAGCAGCGTGCATCCTTCTCCTTAATCATTTATTAATGTAACAAACGCTAAGCATCTACTCTATACAGGACAATTTTCTTGGTCTTGGGAACAAATCATGAGCAGAATAGGCATGGCTCTTGCCTTCACGGAATTCACGGTCATTGGGAGGGAGGATTTGAGTAATAATCACTCGGATGAATGTGTGACCAGCAAACAGAGGACCAAGCTTTCAGAGGAGGGGCTGTCTTCCCTGCCAGCAGGGGTAAGGAGTGAGCTGGGATAGGAAGGACTGAGCCTCAGAGTCAGCAAGGACCTGGTGGAGCAGGTGGAGACTGAGAGGGAGCAGGGACAGACAGACTCCCGCAGACAGACTCCCACAGGACCTGCAGGCCATAGTCAGGGATTTGAATGTTCTCTGGGAACACTAAAAAGTCACAGAATGGTTTTAAGCGGGGGAGTGGTGTAATCTATCTCAATACCATTCACACTTCAATTTTATATACCAATTACCTGGGGCTTTTTTTTTCCCCTTTTAAAAAATTTTATACATTCAATCACTGTATATCATTACAGCTTACAAAATGAACTTTCCCAATATGAATGAACTGTATATTAGTCCAGTTGAAGATATTATCATTCACATTATCATCAACAGATAATTTTCCATTTTTGTGTCCTTTCAATGTTTTTTTGCTTCTTTCTTTTTCCCCTTGATTCCCTTCCTCTCATCCTTCCCCATTTCCATTCTCCTCTCGTGCTGTCTCTAGTATCCTCAGTTGTTCTCCAAGCTTTTATATCTTCCAATCTTTCAGTTTCTGCCATAGAGTACAGTCATTTGATATGTATTAAGTAGGGATATATAATGCCTCTCTTCCATAGTCTGGCTTGCTTCGCTGAGCAGTAAGTCTTCCATATTCCCTCACTTTCTATCAAATGCCAGGGTCTCATTATTTTTTATGACAGTAGTATTGCATGGTCTATATGTGCCACCCTTTTTCAGTCCATTCACATGTTTGTGGACATTTGGGTTGGTTCCATGTCTTAGCAATTGTGAATAATGCCACAATAAACATGGATATGCAAGTACTTTTCTGACTAAGTATATTCCTATCCTTTGGGAAGATACTCAGCAGTGGAATTGCTGGATCATATGGTAGTTCTTTTTATAGGTCTTTGAGGAGTCTCCATATTGTTCTCCACAGTGACTGTATTAATTTACCTTCCCACCAACAGTGAAGGAGAGATCCCTTTTCACCACAGCCTCATCAGCCTTTATCATTTTTTATTGTTCTAATCTTAGTCATTCTGACTGGGGTTAGGTGATATTGCATTGTGGTTTTGATTTGCATCTCCCTTATGATGAGGAAGGTTGAGCATTTTTTTCATATGCTTTTTGGCTGTTCATGATGTCCTTAGAGATTTGTCTGTTCAGGTCATTTGTCCATCTTTTAATTGGGTTAATCATTCGTTTCTGGGTAAGAAACTTGAGTTCCCTGTATACTCTGGTTATCAGTCTCTTATCTGAGGCATAATTTGCAAATATATTCTCCTATTTTACGGGTTGCTGATTCACTCTAATTAGTTTCTTTTGTTGAGCAGAAGCTTTTTTAACCTGATGTAATCCCACTTGTCTATTTTTAGGATTATCGCCTGTGTTTTAGAGGTCTTACTTAAGAAGTGTTTGCCTACTCCGATGTCTCCAAGAGTTTCCCCAGTGTTACCCACCAGTAATTTTATAGTGTGAGGCCTTAGGTTTAAACCTTTGATCCACTTTGAGGGTTTTGTTAAACTGCAGCTTCTAGCACAGGGGACATTTTTTTTAGAGAAGTAAAACTATTTTGCATAACACGGTAATGGTGGGTTAAGTCACACTTTGTCAAAACTCACAGAATGTGCACCAAGAGTGAATGCTAATGTAGACTATGAACTTTGAGTGATAATACAGGGGCAATGTAAATTCAACAAGTATTCCAGTCTGATGGGGGACGTCGATGGTGGGGAGGCTATGAATAGGTGACATGGAGGTATATGAGAACTCTCTGTACTTTCCACTCAGTTTTGTTATGAACCTCAAAACCGCTCTAAAAAAATTAAATCTCTGTTTATTTAAATGATGTTTCTTCTTAGGTGGGTTTGGGATGTAGCCTGCGATTTTGCATTTCTTTCTCTTTTTTTTTAAAGAGGTTTTTGCCTTAGGGTGTGTGCACTGACCAGAGAGAGAGAGACAGAGACAGTGAAAGGGAAAGTGAGAAATCACCCCCCGGCGGGATGGCCATGCCACAACCCTTTCTCCTCCATTCTCTTCCCGGGACCTTGAGTATGTAAGCACATGTACCCGGCATGAGTTTTAAGACACCAGTTCTGGGACTTGAACCATGGCTGACCATGTGGGATTTCATTGATGTAACTGCTAAGCCATCTGCTGGTCCTCTGAGATTTTGATTTCTAATTAGCTCCTAGTTAGATGATGCTTGTGCTACTGCTGAGTAATAATCTTTAGCTTGAGTAGCAAAGTCGAAGCACTAAGACTAGCTTGTAGTATAGCCATGATAACTGCCAGCTCTCAGGAGGTTTTCCAGTGCATACACGAGGATGGTTTTGATGAAAAGCATGAAGTCAGAGAGAACAGAATGGACTGGGGAATGTGTAGGAGGTGAGATTGGTGAGGGTCTGTCCAACTGGAGCATATATGCATGTTGGGCATGGTCTGTGGGAGCTGAGACTGGGTGAGGAGAGCAGAGGAAGATAATGGAGAGTTTTGTTCAGGGCAGGGGAGTTGCCACACTGGGCTCTCCTATCCTGTCTGAGTCAGGAAGCCACATCATGGTAAGAGTGTTCCCCCTTGTTCCTTCCGCAAACCTTGGTCCCAGGGCCCCTCTTTCCTGCACAGGACGGGGCCGGCCGGGCCTCTCTCCACCGCGAGGTTGGCAGCTACTGTCTCCGGAGGCAGAAATTCTGACTGCATACTCTAGACATTGGAGCTGCCAATGTGGGCAGCTTTTCCTTCACGACTGGGGTTCAAGGGAGGCTGGGCCCCAAGTCGAGGAGAAAGAACTCCCACAGGAGCAGGGCAAGGGGTGAGGAAAAGCATTAGTCTGAGAGTCTGTGGCATGGGGAACACTGAGCTAGAAAAACAAACGCCTCCAAAGTGCCACCATTAACAGAACCAACCCCCAAACCCCATCTTGCTATCAGAATGCTGCTGGCCAAAAGCGCTCGTGAATGATCATTTTTGCCATCTCTGCCCTGATAGCAGCTGTTCAAGTCCTAACCATTTTATTTTTAGAGAGAAATGTTTGCTATAGGGTGTGTGTGCTCACTGGAGAGACAGACAGAAAGCGAGAAATTATCCCCCAGGAGGGTGGCCACACCACAATCCCTTCTCCTCCATTCTCTTCTTGGGATCTTGGGCATGCACCTGGCATGAGTTTGAAGCCACCGGGGCTGCGACTCAAACCATGGTTGACTATGTGGGAGTCCAGTGACGTAACCATTACACCATCTGCTGGTCCCCAAGCCCTAACCATTTTAAGGCAATAAATACTGTTGAGAGAGAGGGAGAGAGAAAGGATCTGGTTTATACAGAGTATATGACCTAGGTCTAAATAGGAGAAAAAGTTGGAGCCAGCAGGTGGTATGGTGGTTAAAGCACTAGACTCCCACAGGACCAACCATGGCTCAAGTCCTAGACCTGGCAGCTTGAAATTCATGCTGGACGGTGTGCATGAATGCCCACCCCAAGAGAAGAATAGAGGAGAAGGGATTGCGGCACGGAGAGTGGTTTCTCACTTTCCCTATCACTATCTCTGGTGAGCACATACACCCTATGGCGAAAACTTTTTAAAAATTAATAAATAAAATAAATTTTTGAGAGGTTTTTGCCATAGGGTGTGCTCACCAGAAAGACAGAGAGAGACAGAGAGACAGAAAGTGAGAAATCACCCCCCAGGGGGGATGGCCACGCCGCAATCCCTTCTCCTCCATTCTCCTCTCGGGATCTTGGGCACGCACGCACACGCGCCCAGCGTGAGTTTAAGCCACCGGGTCCAGGACTGGAACCGCGGTCGACCACATGGGAGTCCAGCGACACAGCCATTATGCTAACTGCTGGTCATCCCAATAAAATAAAATTTTAAAAGGAGAAACAGTCAGATGCAAAGTGAAATTCAGAGGATAGTCTCAAATCTGCCAGCGGGACAGCAGACCCACCTTACTCCCTGTGTGTCTACCTGCCCTGGGCCAGGCACGACCCCGTCGGTGCCAGTTCGCTTCATCCAAAGCTCAGAAGTGTCCAGGCAGGAAGCTTCCACTGGGAGGGTGTACGCAAACCATCAACAGTGAAATCTCCAGCTAGTGATTTTTATGCTTTTTGTGTCTTTTCTGTTCTTTCTCAATTTGATGTGACTTTCTTTCATAGATAAAATGTTTATTTAAAAACCAAGCTTGGGGCCAGCAGGTAGTGTAGTGGTTGAGGCACTGAACTCCGACATGGCAGACAGCAGTTTAAATCCTGGACCCAGTGGTTTGAAACTTATACCAGGTGCTTGTGTGTGCATGCCAAAGGTCCCAGGAGGATAGTGGAGAAGAGACTGTGGTGTGTCCATCCCCCATGGGGGGGATTTCTCACTTTCTGTCTCTCTGGCAAGCCCATGCACCCTATAGCAAAAATATCTAAAATAATAATAATAATAATAATAATAATAACAACAGATACAGAAATAAAAAACAAACTCAAGGGGGCAGCAGTGGTGTGGTAGTTAAGGTATTGGACTCCCACATGACTGACCACAATTAGAAACTCATGCTGGGCATATATGCATGTGGGCCCCAAATCCCAGGAGGAGAATGGAGGAGAAGGGATCGCAGTGTGGACATTCCCCCACGGGGTGATTTCTTACTTTCCCTCTCACTGTCTCTCTCTGTTGCTCTCTGTCAAGCACATGCACCCTATGGCAAAAACCTCTCTAAAAAAAATTTTTTTTTTTAAATTCACCGAGCTTTTTGAACACAACATGATTGTAGAAAAATTTCATGCCTGACCTCATGTGATGAGTCACAGTCAAAATGTTGCAATACAAAAATGTTGTTTAAAATTACTTAGGTGGGACCAGCAGATGGTGTAATGGTTATGCTGCTGAACCCCCACGTGGCTGACCACAGTTCAAGTCCCAGACCCAGTGGCTTGAAACTCATACTGGACACATTTGTGTGCATGCCCAAGATCCCGAGATGAGAATAGAGAAGGAGAATAGAGAAGGGACTGCACCTTAGCCATCACTCCTGGGGGGTGATTTTTCTCTTTTCGTTCTTTTATCTCTCCAAAGAGCACATACACCCTATACCAAAAATGTCTCTCAAAAAAAAAAAAATACTACTTTAGCTATATGTATGAGGTAAATGCGAAATGTAAATGAATTTCATGTTTAGTCTTGGGCCTCAGTTCCAAGATATGTCATTAAGTACATGCAAATATTTCAAAATCTGAAAATATCTGAAATCTAATATATTTCTGGTCCCAAGTATTCCAGATAAGGGATACTCAACCTATACTTTGTCCATGTGTATGATCATAATAATCCATCATAGAATGAATTCTTAAAAGGTGATTTATTTGTCTTACATCAGTGGTTCTACATGTGTATGCAAATAGCCTCCAGTCCTGGAAAGTTAGTGGTTGGAAATTAGTGGACAGGGCAGAAAGGTAGCAAAGTGGTCTAGAAAACAAGGACCGGGGCTAAAACTGTTTAGTGTCCCTGGTGAGTCATCAGGAGCAGGGTACACATATCCACAGTCCCTTTCTGACTGCCTTTGAGTAGGTGACATCATGGGCTTCTCACTCTAGCTATAAACACTCTGCTCAGTCTGAGGGTTATCAGTTACCATGAGGATGCTGGTCCCAGCCTTAGTGTGGTTCAGCAAATTAGGTTGCTGTGAACAAGAACAGCGCCATTAAAAATCTGTACAGCATTTTATAGTGAGCAAAGCACTTACACATGACATCAGAGAACTGCTGTGACAATTACATGAAGTAGGGACAATAGTCATCTTGGTCCATTTTATGTTGCTTTAACAATTCCTGATAATTTATCAAGAGCAGAGCTTTCTTCTTTTTTTGAGAGAGAGATTTTTTTTTTTTTTTTTTTTTTTTTTTTTTTTTTTTGCTATAGGGCACGTGCATTCACCAGAAAGACAGAGAGAGACAGAGAGACAGAAAGTGAGAAATCACCCTGGAGGGGGGATGGCCATGCCACAATCTCTTCTCCTCTATTCTCCTCTCAGGATCCTGGGTATGCACACACATGCGCCCAGCGTGAGTTTAAGCCACAAGGTCCAGGACTCGAACCACGGTTGACATGGGAGTCCAGCAACATAGCCATTATGCCAACTGCTGGTCCCACAGAGCTTTCTTTCTTACTTTCTGGAAGCTGGGAAGTCCAAGGTTGAGGGGCCCACATCAGGCAAGGACCTCTTGACTCATTCCTACAGTGAAAGGTGGAAGGACAAGAGAGCACGTGCATAAGAGAGAAGGAAAGAAGCCAAAGTTATCCCTTATAAAGACATCTCCCAAAAGCAGTAAGCCCATTCCCTCAAGAACAGCATTAATCCACTCACAGGGCAGAGCCCTCATACCCTAATCACCTCTTAACACTATTGCACTGGGGATTAAGTTGTCAACACGAACTCTGGGGGAGCACATTCTATCCACAGCAATAATATTATTGCCATTTTACAGAAATAGTGACTGAGGCCCAAAGAGGTTAACCAACTTATTTAAGGTTAGGACTATAACGTACAGTCGATAGAGTCAGACTTCATCTCCTAATGCCTAGCCAGGTATTTTCACAGTATTTATTCAGCACCTACTATGGACCAGAACATTTTCTAGAGACATTGCAGATAGGGCAATGAACAAAACAGACAAAACCACATAAGTTATTTTATGTATGTGTGTGTGTGTATACACACCAGGCACACACATATAAATATATATTATATATATGTATTTCTTGTTGTTGTTTTTAGTTTGCTATAGGGTGTCTGTGTTCACCAGATAGAGAGGGAAAGTGAGAAATTACATACCTGGGGGGCTAGCCACTCTGCAACCTCTTCTCCTCCATTCTCCTCTCGGGATTTTGGGCATGCACGCACATG
Source organism: Tupaia tana (assembly GCA_026018925.1). Classification (NCBI taxonomy): domain Eukaryota; kingdom Metazoa; phylum Chordata; class Mammalia; order Scandentia; family Tupaiidae; genus Tupaia; species Tupaia tana. Next base: position 22,342,942 of record JAKSZU010000020.1, on the reverse strand, counting down.
CACCCAGGGTGATTTTCAAGACACTGAGTACAGGACTTGAAGTGCTCAGTTGGCCATGTGGGATCCAGTCACCTTAATCTCCATGCCATCTGTGGGCCCTATATGTGTGTAATATAACATGCACACATATACACATATATGTGTGCATACACCTGTGTGTATGTGTGTGTGTGTGTGTGTATACATATGTATTACACTTGTGAATATCTATCAGTGGAAGACAAGCTTGAAGAGAAATAGGGGAGAGTCGGAGAGGCTTCCCTGACACGGACACATGAAAGCAGGCCTGAATGAAGGGATACCTGGTCCGTGTGAGTCTCTGGGGAAGATGCTGGCCCTCTGTCACCCCAGGTCCTAGGAAGGATTCCTCTGTGCAAAATCTCATTTAAGCCCTCACAGCTGCTTGGTTAGGTAGGTGTGGCTACGCCCACTTGTGAAATGGTGGAACGAACTCAGAAATTCAATGATGCCGAGACATCAGGGGCCTACCTCTCCCCCCGGAGTCATTGAGGCAGATAAAACCCTTCAGAAATCTGTCAGCTATGTTCTCGTTTCTCTGTACGTAGTAGAGTCCCTCAGTGTGGAAGCTGAGTGCCTGTGGGAATTTCCAAATTACCCGGAATTTTTTGGTTCCTCATTTGAGTCCAGTTCTTTCTCACAACCAACGTCTGGTGAGAAGAGGATCTCAGAGAGGAACATCCAGCAGCCCATTGATGGTGTGCTCATGACCTTTGGAGAGACACCCACGCGTCTACTCAGATGGCCGGACAAACACTTCTTAGGACCCGTCATTGAGCTTAGATACCACTGCTTTCAGTTACGATTTCTTTTTGATAATATCACCACGTGTCAAAGTCAGTTGGAAACAGTGGATATTTTTAGAGTGGGAACAAGCAATTTGGTGGGGAAAGATGCTATTATTGGAGCCCCCGATGAGGGAGTTACTTTCTGTCATGGCATCAGTCTGGCTGACCGATAGTGAGACCAGAGTCCTGTACATACGGCGTAGACCTGAGTGAGATGAAAGAAGCCAGAGAGTAGGAGCTGGAGATGGCAAGAGGGAGAGAGAAAAAAAGGAAACACTTACAGAAGGCTCGCTATGTCCCTGGGACTTTTCCATGTGTCACCTAACTGAACTGAATTTTACAGCGATCCTGAAGGACAGGCCCCAGACCCACACGGAGGTGAGGGAGCCGAGTCAACAGCGAGTGTCTGGCTGGACTAGAGGCCAAGTCAGCGGGACTGCATAGTCCATGCTCCTTCCACGTTGTGTTGCTTTTTACCCCTAAGTGTGTCAAGTTGTAGCTTCATCTTTAGTTATTATGGCTTCTTTTGGAAATATGCTCCCTCTAGTGTATCTTTAATTTCCTCCCCCTTTTCAGCTATACCCCCTAAAGTGGGGACTGGCAACATTCAGCATGATCACTAAAAGGGGTGCCTGGGATCGTCCTGAGTGACCTCACTCAGCTAAGCAAATGCCACCATCACAAAACCTCCCTTCTAAACACGATGCTGGGGCCGTGTCTGGTCTGACAGAAGCCTAAGAACTGCTGGTAAGAAGGCAAGCTGCTGGGGCCAGCAGTTAGCGTAATGGCTATGTTGCTGGACTCCCACGTAGCCGACCGCAGTTCGAGTCCCAGACCCAGTGGCTTAAACTCACACCAGGCGCGTGTGTGTGTGCGCCCAAGATCCCGAGAGGAGAATGGAGGAGAAGGGATTGTGGCGTGGCCATCCCCCCTGGGGGGTGATTTCTCGCTTTCTGTCTCTCTGTCTGGCGAGCGCACGTGCCCTATAGCAAAAACCTCTCCAAAATAAAAATTAAAAAATAAAAAAAAAAGAAGGCGAGCTGCTAGCACTAGCACCCCCACGATCCTGCTTTCCAAGAAGAGAGAGGTCCTAGAAATGAAACTCTTAAACATGGGCCTTCCCAAGGGGATCTTTGTGGCTCTGGGGATTACAGGCAAGACGGACCCAGAATGACAGCACTGAAAGAGAGAGAGAGAGAAGGAAAGTGAGAAATGACCTGCTGGAAAGGTGGCCACTCCATAATCACTTCGCCATCCCACCTCTGGGGATTCGGGGCATGCATGCATGGGAGACCGGCATGTTTTTCAAGCCATCCAGACCAGGACTCTTAACTGCAGTCAGCCACGTGAGCTCTAGTGCCTTAACTGTACCACCTGCTGGGGCAAACCATTTAAAAGGGGGATCCTCTTAGCAAATTTGGCGACAGGGCAACTGTATGAATGAATTGCACATAGCCAAAAAAAAAGACAGAACACAGGATCCATTTACAGTAGTTGAAGAGGGTAGAAACAGCCCAGAGGTCGTCATGGCCTTGTCTGGTGGAGAGAACAAGCTATAGGGTTGGTCCAGCCTGGAAATGAAAGGACTTTGTTTTTCAAAGCAAAAGAGCTCAGCAATGGGTAAGGATGGGGTAGGAACAATGTTGGCTTACTTCTTCAGGGACTGGAGCCTAAACCTGAGGAAACCAGTAAACAAAGAGAGTGGCCCTAAGAGCCTAGGCCAGAAAGAAACAAATGTGCAAAACCAGGGCAGTTTCCTGCCTCGAGTGTTTCCTCGTCTGTAAAACAAGGCCACGGAATGAATGGTCATAGAAATCCCTTCGGATCTCACACTCCCTAGCAGTGACTTCCATATTGTCTTACACTAAGTAAGTTGTTTAACCCATGCTGGCACTTACGTTCAGGTCTCTTAGAGTCTGCCTGCTTGTAGGATAAGTGGCCCTTCTCCCTCCCAGGGTGTTCCTGTCTCTGTCCCTGATTCCTGGGTCAGCCATATGGCGTCCCATCACTGTCTGCATATATCCATAAAAGAGCAGATGCCTTCCTTATCTCTGAATGTTCAAGATGTGTCATTATCACCAGAGAGAGAGGGAGAGAGAAGAAAAGTGCAAAAGCACCCTCCAGGGAGAACGGTCATGCTGCAATCCTTTTTTCTCCATTCTTCTCTCAGGTTTTTGTGCAAGCGCACACATGCACCCAACATGTTTTTCAAGCCTCTGGGTCCAGGACTTGAACTGTGTCATCAGCCAAGTAGGGATCCAGCCGCCTTAACTATCATGACACTGGGATGGCCCCTGGATATTTCTTCGTCACTGGAAGAGATTTACCCATCTGGTAGGATGTTGGACTAGATGTGGTATCAATGGGCTCCGTGGAATGGATGGATAGGAAAAGAAGGCAATCTACTTGCCAATATAGCCAATAGGTATAAAAGGTGTAAGTGACTGCGAAAGTATTGAATTCAACTGCACGAATAAAAGATGTAAAGGAAATTATAACCCAACTCTACTCTGAGTCAAAATAGACGTCTGGGGTGTAAGATTTAGTGATCTTTGTTCTCTCAAAGAAACAAAAACAAACCAAGCCGTGTGAGACAAAAGTGGGGGTACACAAAACTGTAGGGACAGGAGGAGGAACTTGTAGGAACATTATCTGAGAGAGGACAAAGCTGTCCTCAGATAGTTACAGGCCAGGTCGTATAATAAGTATGAGATTTTTCTTAAGAATTATTTTATTTAACTTTATTTATTTATTTATTCTTTTTAATTTGCCCAGAGAGGGAGAGAAAGAGCCAGAGAGAAAGAGAAAGTGAGAAAGCAAGCCACCAGGTCTGGGACTCAAACCACGGTCAGCCATGTGGGAGTCCAGTGCCCTTAATCACCATACCACCTGCTGGCCCCAGAAGTATGAGATGTATTTTGTGAGAAGCTAGAAGAAAAGAAGACTTTCAAAGCAAAGGAAAGCTTCCTAGGTCAAACTGTCCAAAGGTGAAATTAGCCTTAGAAGTTAGTGTATTTCTCCTCCCTCTGAGAAAGAAAAATGGGATTTATAGTTGATGAGTGCCTAGGCACTGAATTATGTGCTTAAATGAATGATTTCACTAATCCTCATAATAAGCAATGAGAAGATTGAGGTTCAGGGAGGTTAAGTAAGTTGCCTAAGGTCACACAGCTACTGTGGAATTTATTGAATGTCCAAAAGCCCATGTTCTTTCCATACCAACCTACCAAGAGCCTGTAGTCAGGGTTGTTAGCAGAAGGCACTTACGATTATCTTTAAGCTTTTTTCCAGTCCTCACAGCTTCAGATTATAACTCAGTTAAGCAAAAAAAAAAAAAAAAAAAAAGGTGGAATCAGGATGTGTGTTAAGGTGACAAATGTGACTTTATTTCTGTGCCAAGCCAGTGAAGTCACCTGAGACCAAGTGTCTTTAGCTCACCTCATCTGCATAAACTGTGTCCTTGGATTCTCCCATAGTTCAAAGCAGCTCTGCATTCTAAATGAGTGTGTGCAAATGTGCAAACGTGTGTGTGTGTTACTGCACAGCGTCCAAGTGAGGGCAGAGGGGCTGTAGAAGAAATAAAATGGAAATGGAATGAGCTTCCAGGGCCAGGTCTTCACAGTGAAAATCTCCCTTGCTTCTCTCGTGGTAGCTAAAAATGACCGAAGTGACAGGGAACAGAACCAGGAAGGAGACCTTCCCTAAGGGGGCTTCCTGGGGTGTCTGTTACACAGCTGCAGTACAAGGATTTCAACAGAAATAGATGTCACTTATTTCAAAAAAGCATGTTATTTTGGCCTTCGAGAGTGTATTTTGTATAGGTCATGTATATACAGTCCACTCTTTTTTTTTTTTTTTTTTTTTTGAGAGGTTTTTGCTACAGGGCGTGCGCTCACCAGAAAGACAGAGAGAGACAGAGAGACAGAAAGCAAGAAATCACCCTCCAGTGGGGATGGCCACGCCGCAATCCCTTCTCCTCCATTCTCCTCTTGGGATCTTGGGCAAGCACACACATATGCCCAGCGTGAGTTTAAGCCACCGGGTCTGGGACTCAAACTGTGGTTGACTACATGGGAACCAGCAACATTGCCATTACGCTAACTGCTAGTCCCCAGTCCACTCCTGTGTTTTTTTAGGAAATGATGTTCTATAAAGTTGCTGCAGCCACTGTATTGGCAAATACTGAACCAGTTCTCCTAGGCTTAGGTTCCTAGGAGCTTCCAGTAACACCACTGCTACCAACTGCTAGGGGCACGATGCTGTTTTGTATGTGTTTCTGTTGAAAGAAAACTTGTTTACTATATATTGTTGATCTATAAACATTGACCTGACCAGCTGCAACTCAGGCCTGGACGAAGCTCATCTGACACACTTGTTTTCTGTGAGGCACGACACAGCCTTCTTGGGCTTAGGGCCCCAGGTGGCACTTCAACACTATGTTTGGGGGACATTAATAATAGCAAAATCCCCTATAATGACAAAAATGTGACAGACAGGCACTGAACAGACGCTGAGCAGGATTCTCGTCTATAGTATGAGAGCTGAAGCAAGAGGGCGGTGCCACTTTGTTCTTCCTCAGCTGGGGATGGGAGTCCCAGGCAACTGGAAGTGTTGGTCACTTTGTGTACATCTGTAAACAACTACAGAAGTGCCAGAAGTATTGACTTTGGGGTCACAAGTACATTTGAGAGATGCCAATATGCAAATGTGTAATGCACGATAATGAGCACCGACTGTCTTACCTATTTAAAATATGGCTCTCTTTTTTTCTTCTTCTTTCTCCTAATTCCCTCCCTTCTTCTTCCCTTATAACTCCAAAATCGTAGGTACATGGAATTGCAGGCCTAATTTGCCCTGCCCTAGGCTGCTTCTGCTGCTTTTTTTTTTTTTTTTTTTTTTTTTTTTGAGAAGTTTTTGCTATAGGGCACGTGCGCTCGCCAGACAGACAGAGAGAGACAGAGACAGAAAGCAAGAAATCACCCCCCAGGGGGAACGGCCATGCTACAATCCCTTCTCCTCCATTCTCGAACTCTCAGGATCTTGGGCACGCACGCACACGCGCCCGGCGTGAGTTTTAAGCCACCGGGTCTAGGACGCGAACCGCGGTCGACTACGTGGGAGTCCAGAGACATAGCCATTACTCTAACTGCTGGTCCTCCTGCCCTAGGCTTCTTGACCCTCTCAGACTCTCAGTTGTCTTGTCTGCAAAATGGGGATAAAACCATATATCTCGTAGGATTGTTAGGGGGATTAGACAAAATAGCACTTGTTTCCCTCCATAGAACAAGCCTAGAGAAAGCAAAAAAAGGCAGTATGAAGAGCGATTTGACATAAGGTATATAGACCTCACCGCCTACTGTCCCTCTCCCTACTATCCTGGTCAGAGCTGACCTTTCTGTGGGTGGCATTATGTTAGGTAAAGCAAATAAGACTAAAAATGGCCTAATCTGAGAGAAGACTCACATTGGCCTTCAATTTTTTTTTAAGAGAAATTTTTGCTATAGAGTGTGTACAGTCACTGGAGAGACAGAGAGACAAAAAGTGAGATATTATCCCCCCCACCGGGGGAATGGCCATGCTGCAATCCCTTCTCCTCCATGCTCTTCTCAAGATTTTTGAGCACACACACATGCGTTCAACATGAGTTTTAAGCCACAGAGTCTAGGACTTGAACTACATTCAACTACATGGGAGTGCAACGACGTAACTGTTACGCCATCTGCTAGTCCCAACACTAAATCCTTCATATCATTGGAAAAGTTCTCAAGAAAAAAAAAAAAAGGAAATTGATTCTATTATAATAATTGGTCCATGAGTCTGATTTTAGTCATATGTCTTAATTACTTGAGACACTAAATTTGTTTTCATGTCATCATATTTGGTTTTCTAAACAGTGCTTCCAAAATCTTTCAAAAAAAACACTGGCGCTGCAACCACTTTGGAAAATAGTAGGGAGGTTTCTCAAAAACTTAAAAAATACATAACCATATGATCCAAGAATTCCACTTTGGGTTTATATCCAAAACAATAGAAAGCAGTGTCTCAGGTAGGTCCTGCAGCCTTCTGGGTAAGGGAGCTGATCCCACGTGGCTAACTGCAGTCCAAATCCGGCTCCGGTGGCTTGAAAAACATGCTGGGTATGTGTGCATGTGTGCCCAAAGTCCTGACAGGATGGAGAAATGGAGGAGAAAGGATTGGCAGGAGCACACACCATTTGGGGGGGGGGGGGTCTTGTCTGTGTGTATGTGACTCTCTCTCTTTCTATTTCTCTCTGGAAAGTGCCCATGCCCTCTGGCAATTACAAAAAAAAAAAGAAAAGAAAATGTTCCATAGAGGTATTTGCATACCCATTGTTCTAGCAGCATAATTATTTTTAAAAGAATTTCTTTATTTTATTTTATTTTATTTATTTATTATTTTATTTTATTATTTTATTTATCCATATATTTATTTATTTTAATTTGACCAGAGAGGGAGAGAGAGAGAGAGAGAGAAAGTGAGAAAGCAAGCCACCAAGTCTGGGACTCAAACCGCAGTCAGCCATGCCGGAGTCGAGCGCTCTTAACCATCACATTTCCTGCCGATCCTCCAACAGCATTTTTCAAAATAGCCAAGAGGTAGAAACCATCCAATTGTCCATCAACAATTGACTGGATTAACAAAATGCACTGTGTACACACAATGGAATATTATTTGTTATTATTATCATGTCATATTACACTTCCTTAAAAAGGAAGGAAATCTTGTCACATGCTATGACATGGATGAACCTTAAAGGTATTATACTAATAAAATAAGTCATCACAAAATAAGGCAAATACAATATTCTCCACTTACGTAGCTATCTAGCATAGGCAAATCCCTAGAAATGAACAGTAGAATGGTGGTTACCAGGGTCTGAAGGGAGGGGGGATGCAAGCTGTTGTTTAATGGGTAAGGGGCTTCAGGTTGGCGAAAGTTTTAGAAATCTGTTTACAAAAATGTGAACGTACTGAACACCACTGAACTGTGCATTTGAAATGGTTACAGTGGTAAAGTTCATATTACGTGTTTTTTTTTTTTCTTTACCACAGTACAAAAGAGCGTTAGGGATCAAACAAGCTGGAATCTGCTCTTGTTTTGTCACTAGATACTGTCAACTCTTAAGTTCCTGCTCATGCAGGAATCTATATTTAATAAACATAAAACCTCTGATTGGCCTTTCCATAGGTTTTAAGCAGGTGACCAAGGCGGTGAAAGAAGTGGCATTGCTGTCCTGCGATTACAACGTTTCTCCTGAGCAGCTGGCAAGTGTCCGCGTCTACTGGCAACGGGGTGACGCAACGGTGCTAACCGTCATCGCTGGGCAAAGGGAGGTGTGGCCTGAGTACAGGAACCGGACCACCATTGACCTCACTAATAACCTTTCCATTGTGATCCTGGCTCTGCGCCTGTCGGACAGGGGCCGATATACCTGTGTTGTTCAGAAGCTTGAAAAAGGAGCCTACAAACTCAAACACCTGACTTCAGTGATGTTAAAGGTCACAGGTTGGTGGGATTTTTTAATGTACTGGCATATTCGTGTGTGTGTGTGTGTGTGTGTGTGTGTGTGTGTGTGTGTGGTGTTTTAGACAGCATCTCTATCATGAGCCTCAGGCCTCAGCCTCCCAAGTAGCTGGGACTACAAATCCATGCCACATAGTCTGGCTTTTTTTTTTTTTTTGGAGAGGTTTTTGCTATAGGGCGCGTGCACTCACCAAACAGACAGAGACAGAGAGATAGAAAGAGAGAAATCACCCCCCAAGGGGGATGGCCACACCACAATCCCTTCTCCTCCATTCTCCTCTCGGGATCTTGGGCACGCACGCACACGCGCCCAGCGTGAGTTTAAGCCACCGGGTCCGGGACTCAAACCGCAGTCGACTACGTGGGAGCCCAGCGACATAGCCATTACGCTAACTGCTGGTCCCAACATAGCCTGGCTTTTCAGGATGGCCAGGAATGAACTGGGCTTCCCATGTGGTCTCAGCCTGCTAAAACACAGTCACCATGGCTGGGCCTAAGCAAGATTCCTTGTGCCTTAAAGACACATGCCTATTGCTCTAGGTGAGTATTTTACCTCACTTATCTCACTTCATTTCTTAGGGTGGAGTCTCTAGTTTTACAATAAACCCTAATTAATTTCTCAAGATAATTCTAGAAGGATCTCTTCCTGAGGGTTTCTTGTGCTTTGACAATCTGAGTTCCTGACGGTCACCCTGGGGCACTGCAATGACCTGAAGTGCTTCCTGAATCACAAAGAGACATCTCTGTGCCATTAGCCACACTTGATCCTCAATCTATGCTCCCGGAAGTCGGTTGCAGAGGTCAAAGAACAATGCAGGTGGAGATAACTTAAGTCGTATTAGAATGTCTATTACTGTGGCCGTTCTAATATTTTAATGTCTTCGATATGATCATTTACTTATGCATGTTCAAAGCTCTAACCTAATCATCAGTCTCACAAAGTTAGATATTAGAGCATTAGATGCTCATTTATGTGTATCACAAGGAAGATAATTGATTCACAAATCAAAGCCAGGTTTATGCTGTCAAGGGCAAGCATTTCTCACCTTGGGTAGGAGGGAGCCTCACCTTATTCACTGCTGATCGTACATGGAGCCCAGCTTCTGTTGAGAAATTGTAGCTCTGGGCCATTTTCTCATGCACGAAATTCAAACATATATTTCTGCCTGACTCTTGAGACTCTACTGAACACTAGACCTTTCACTTAATAAATCATAGTGATTAACCTTGACAATAGACACCTTCAGTAGGCCCTTTGTGAATTCCTCACTGTTCTTTACTGCTCTGGTCATTAGCTAGGAGTCCTTGCCTGCAGTAACCAGACCACACCTGAAGCTTAGTTACGTGAAGCTCTTATTCCTCACTTTGTCCATCCCCTCTCATGAATAGAGCAGATGATTATAGAGTGAAGAAGTTCTCCTCCTGTCACTAGGGTGAGAGTCTCTCAGGTTCTTGACCTTGTCACAGGAAGGCAAAGCAAAGCAAGCTCATTGTGGAAAGGTGAGAATGCGCTCCACAGACAAAGCAGGCTGAGCTGCAGGAGGAGACAGTGCCCAGTGCCCTTGCGGGATCTCCCTTTGTGGGAAATTTACATGGATATTCATGATGGGGGTGGATTTTTAGAGTGTAGAGTGGTCTTGAGCACCCCTGTAAGGGTACTCATTTGTGCACATGTTCTTTAGCTGAGCATGCTTGGGCATAGGATGCATGTGTTACTGACATCTAAGCCCTCTTCCCAGGGTTGTGTTTTCTAGCATACTAATGAAGCAAAGGCGGGACCAGCAGATGGTGTAATGGCTACATCACTGGACTCCCATGTAGTTGACTGCAGTTCGAGTCCCGGACCCGGTGGCTTAAACTCATGTCGGGCATGTGTGTGTGCGTGTGTGCCTAAGATCCTGAGAGGATAATGGAGGAGAAGGGATTGCAGCATGACCATCCCCCCTGGGGGGTGATTTCTCGCTTTCTGACTCTCTGTCTTCCTCTGTCTTTCTGGCCAGCGCATGCACCCTATAGCAAAAACCTCTAAAAAAAAAAAAAAATGCAAAGGCTTACTACAGGTCCCCTATAGTGCTAGTGGGCGTGAGTGGCCGTGGAACTGCCACAAATCATGATGGCCAGGATACTTACAGTTTCTTTTTCTCTGTGAAGTTTTGTTATTGGGCTTGACCTGGTTCCTCTCTCCTCCCCCGTCTTAATCTCCTTCTCTGTGAAGTTTGCTCTCTCTCTTTCTCTCTCTCCTTCTTTCTCTCTTTTTTTTAAGAGAGATTTTTGCTATAGGGAGTATGTGCTCACCAGAGAGAGATACTGGGACAGAAAACAAGAAATCACCCTTCAAGGAGACGCCCACGCCATAATTCCTTCTTCTCTATTCTCCTCTCGGGATTTTGGGCACACACACACGCACCTGGATGAGTTTAAGTTGCCATATCTGGGACTCAAACCACAGTCGATTACATGGGAGTCCAGTGACATAACCATTATGTCATCTGCTAGTCCCTAAAGTTTGTTCCCAAGGTTGATCTGGTTTTCAACTCCCACTTTTTCTCTGCTGGCTCACTTTAAAATTTTGACCTGCATTGAATCCTGAAACTTTCATCATTAAAGCTGTTCCTGCTAGTGTCAGCATTTTTCCCACTACAAGATTCCTTTGAGAAGCAAAGAATTAAATAAGCTCTCATTTGGCTAAAGAGAGCAATTGTCCTATTTCCCCAGGACACACGATTTTAGTGCTAAAACTAGGAAAATTTCAGGCAAACTAGAACATGTTGGTTACCTACATTTGTCTAAGATTGCAAAATAATAATATATTAACAGCACAGCAGCATATGAAAACCTCCATTTACCAGTATATTTGAGACTAGGTCTACTAGATCACAGATTAACTAGGTTAACAAATTTTTAGCACCCCCCCTTTTTATTTTCTTGAAGAGGTTTTTGATATAGGGCGCCTGCATTCACCAGACAGACAGAGACAGACAGAGAGACAGAAAGCGAGAAATCACCCCCCAGGGGGGATGGCCACGCTGCAATCCCTTCTCCTCCATTCTCCTCTTGGGATCTTGGGCATGCACGCACATGCGCCCGGCGTGAGTTTTAAGCCACCGGGTCTGGGACTCTAACCGTAGTCGGCTACATGGGAGTTTAGCGACATAGCCATTACGCTAACTGCTGGTCCCTCACCCTCCCTTTTTTTTTTTATTATTGTCAGAGGACTCGTGCCCTTGCCTGAGAGAGACAAAGGAGGAGAGGGAGAAACACCCCACTGTGGAGCATGGTCTCTTCTCCATTTCTCTGTCCTGTTGGGATTTGGGGCACACATGCACATATGCCCATCGTGTTTCTCAAGCTTCCAGGTCCAGGATGCAAACTGTGGTCAGCCATGTGGGATCTTGGCTCCCTTCACCACTAGGCTACGGAGTCGGCCCAAAATTTCACCTTTCTAAAATTTGTGTATTTCTTCCATTCTTCATAAGATAACCTTACCTTTCCCACTAAGAGTCTTTTAAAAAGGAGGTTAACTGATTTAAATGAGATACAAAAGATTAATTTTTGACAGTTCACAGTCTTGCAAGGCCTTTAGGAGCAGTTGCTCTGAACAGATGATCTTGTAGAAGGGATAGGAAGGCCAGCCTGCAGTGCGGTGGTGAAGGCAGCTGGATCCCACATGGCTGACCATGCAGGTCGAGTCCTGGACTCTCTGGCTTGAAAGACATGCTAGGAGCATGTGCATGCGTGACCAAAATCCAGAGAGGAGGGAGAAATTGAGAAGAAGGTATTGCAGCATGACCATCTTTCATGGGAGGGGAGGTACTTTTTCGCCTTCTGTCTCTCTTGCTCTAACTTTCTCTGGGGGGGCATATGTGCCCTCTGGCAAAAAAAAGAAAGGATATGAGACAGAACTGTGGCTGTTCTAAACCTCATCAGACACTGACCAGATCACTTTTTTAAAGGAATTATTTATTTTATTCACTATTAGTATTAGTCTTAAATTTTGCTATAGGTCAGAGAGAGAGAGGGAAAGCTGGAAAGCTCACCTGAGAGAGAAAGTTGGAAAGCAAGTCGCCAAGGCCAGGACTTGAACCACAGTTGACCATGCGGGAGTCTAGCACCTTAACCATCATGCCACCTGCTGGCCCGGACCAGATCATTTTTAATCCCTGGTATTTGTAGCATTCTTATAGTTTAACTATTTCTCAGAAAAGCAGAGTTCAGGAACAAACGTGAATCATAAGTTAGGGTCTGAGTTATTTGGATTTGTTTTTTTATTTTTTTATTTTTTTTTGAGAGGTTTTTCACTATAGGGCGCGTGCGCTCGCCAGACAGACAGAGACATAGAGACAGAAAGCGAGAAATCACCCCCCAGGGGGGATGGTCACGCCGCAATCCCTTCTCCTCCATTCTCCTCTCAGGATCTTGGGCACGCATCCACACGCACCCGGTGTGAGTTTTAAGCCACCGGGTCCGGGACGCAAACCGCGGTCGACTATGTGGGAGTCCAGCGACATAGCCATTATACTAACTGCTGGTTCCCTTGAGTTATTTGGATTTGTTACCCCAGGTTATCATACACATGATTTATTGAAAAAGCAACAATGTCAGTTGCCAGCGTAATAACTTGATCTTATAGGATAAAATTAATGAGTAGGAAATAATAATGCCAACTAAAAATGGCCTAGGAATATGTGAGATTTCATTAAGGACAGGGTTCATTAAAAAAAAAAAGGGTCTTAACCTCCAGCCAAACCCAAGACTTTCCCTGTCCTGGTCATGATAACCACCTGTCATGGCTTCTCCTTTTCTGCATGTTCCTCAGTGTCACAAGTTCATCCTGCAAGCTTTCACCCCATAGCCTAATTTAAGAAAGAACTCAGGGCCAGCAAGAGGCATGGTGGTTAAGGCACTGAACATTCCCACATGGCCAACCATGGTTAGAGTCCTGTATCAAGTATCTTGCTTTCTCACTTTCCTTCTCCCCATGTGTCTCTCTCTGGTCAAATTAAAATAAATAAATGAAAAAAAAATTAAATAAATAATTCTTTTAAAAAAAAGAGAGAGAGAGAAAGAACTCATATAAGGGAGGATGAATTTAGGACCCATTTAAACCCATCTATCATCTAACTTCCTGTGTGTAAAGTTTTGTGCTGAGTGATTTAGATTAATGATGTCATTTCATTCTTACCACACTGGAAACCAGGCATTATTATCCTCTTTTGTCGTATTACCCTTAAACTAAGAGTAAAGGCAGATAAGCCATTCATCCAGGTCATAAAGTAAATCTGGTTCCCAAACCTGCTCTCAGTGGCCGTGTTAATGACGTCTCTGTGGGACTCAGAGTTCTGAAAAGGAAGCTCGTATCTGGAATGCAGTGTGGGGATGGGGAGGAGGACTGGATTCCCACACTTCTGCTCAGAAGTTCAGTTCTGTAAGTGTAAGTGAGGAAGCAGTTAGGGCAGCCTTTTCCAAAGTTCTCTGTAGTCGTTTCCCTGCACTTTGCTTTACATGTACTTCAGTATCTTATTGGTGGTCAAAAATGCAAGTGAGAGACTCGTGTCTGGGAGGAATGCTGGAAGAACCTCTCTGCCAGTATCAGAAGAGCGAGGGAATCGGTCAAGCGCTGCGGTTTGGACTGCAGGCTCAGGACTGCACAGACTAGACACAGGGAAATCTGAGTAAAAGAGTACTTTTTAAAAAGCAAGGGAGGCCCAGCTTCTGTGCTACCTGACAACAGAGCTGCAAGCTACGTGCTGACTGGGTTGATCCCCAGCCACACTGCCCCGCAACACACCACGTGTGTGCATGTGTGCCCAGGATCCTGGTAAGCTGCAGGACTGGAGGAAAGTGACCGTGGCTCTGGGAAGGCTGCTTCTCTCCCTCTCTCCCTTTATTGTGTGTGTGCGAGCACTCTATCCCCTCACACAAAAAGCAAGCAAGGAACTGCTAAACACAAAGTAAAGGTAGCGGTTACCTCCCGTGTAGGAAAATAAAGAGACAGGACAGAGGAGACCACACAGTGAATTTACACAAGTTTCTGTCGATGTTTTGGTTCTTGAGTTAGGTGGTGTGTTCACAGGTGGGCATTATAGGGGACCAGCGGTTAACATAATGGCTATGTCGCTGGACTCCCATGTAGTCGACTGTGGTTCGCAACCCGGACCCGGTGGCTTAAACTCACGCCAGGCACATAGGCATGCGTGCCCAAGATCCCGAGAGGAGAATGGAGGAGAAGGGATTGTGGCGTGGCCATCCTCCCTGGGGGGTGATTTCTCGCTTTCTGTCTCTTTGTCTCTGTCTTTATGGCGAGTGCATGTGCCCTATTGCAAAAACCTCTCAAAAAAAAAAAAAAAAAAACACACAGAAAAAACAGGTGTGCATTATAGTTTAATAAAGAAATAAATAAATAAATAAAAGAACCATTTGTGTACCTGAAATAGCAGATGGAAAAGAAGGATAAGAGGGGAAGGAAAGGAAAGGACAGGCTCCGGTTTCAGAAAGACTTGAATTCAGAGCCAGCCCTGTGACCTAGTGGCTAAGGGGACTGGATCCCATGTGGCTGATGCAGGTTTGAATCCTGTCCCTGATGGTCTGAAAAATACACCTGGCGTGAGTGCCTGTGAGCCCCAAATCCTGACAGTATAGAGAAATGGAAGAGAAGGGCAGTGTGACCACGCTCCAATACAAGGTCTTTCTCCCTCTTCCTAGCTCCCTGTCTCTCCCTGGTAAATGTAAACACCCTCTGAACCTGCATCAAAACAAAACATAACAGGGACCAGCAGTTGGCGTAATGGCTATGTCGCTGGACTCCCATGTAGTCGACAGTGATTTGAGTCCCGGACCTGGTGGCTTAAACTCATGCAGGCATGTATGCATGTGTGCCCAAGATCCTGAGAGGAGAATGGAGGAGAAGAGATTGCAGTGTGGCCATCCTCCCTGGGGGAAAGGGGTGATTTCTCACTTTCTGTCTCTGTCTTTCTGGCAAGTGCATGTGCCCTATAGCAAAAAAAAAAAAAAAAAAAAAAAGCTTGAATTCTTATCCCAGTTTTGCAACCTAGATATGATTTCTCTAAGCCTCAGATTGATTATTTACCAAATGAATTCATATTAGGTTGAATGGTATGAAATGATTGGTATTTGACCTTTTATGGTCTACAGTTTACTTCTGAAGGTTGTTGTGAGACAAAATGAGGTAATAGCCAGACCTAACAAACGAGGGCCCAATAAATGCTGTTATTTTTCTCTTTACCTTATATAATTGCAGTCCTATGTCAACACTTCCCCACACAAACCTATTTCTTCTCTTTAATTACTGCTCTCTTATCTCTATCAAAAGTAATTAAGAGGGGCCAGCAGGTGGAACGGTGGTTAAGGCACTGGACTCCCACATGGCTGACTACAGTTTGAGTCCTGGACCTGGTGACTTGAAAATCATGCAGGGCATGTGTGCGTGTGTGTCCAAAATCTTAGGAGTAGAATGGAGGAGAAGAGATTGCAGCATGGCCATCCCTCCTGAGAGTGATTTCTCACTTTCCTTCTCACTGTCTCTGGCTAGTGCACGTGCAAATATGGCAAAAAAAAAAAATTTTTTTTTAAAGAAAAGGAAAGAAAAGAAGAAAGAAAAGAAAAGAAAAGAAAAGTAAAGAAAAGAAAAGAAAAGAAAAAGACAGTAGTGAAGAATTGACATGACCCATTTAAATCCATCTTTGGATTGCATATGATTATGAATGACTTATGGGTAGTTACAAAGGATACTAATGTTATATTTTATTATTCTCACTAAAGCAGATAATTTATGGGAAATGTAAGGCCATACACACAGAAATGTAACTGCACGTAATTATACCTTTGTTCTCTCTTTAGCTGACTTCCCTACCCCTAGCATGACTGAGTTTGGAACTACATCTTCTAACATTAGAAGGATCAATTGCTCAACCTCCGGAGGTTTTCCAGAGCCTCGTCTTTCTTGGTTGGAAGATGGAAAAGAATTAAATGCCATCAACACTACAGTTTCCCAAGACCCTGAAACCGAGCTCTTTGCAGTCAGCAGTTACCTGGATTTCAGCACGACAAGCGACCGCAGCTTCGTGTGTCTCGTCAAGTACGGAGACTCGACCGTATCACAGACCTTCCACTGGCAGAAATGTGAGCAACACTGTCCTGGGATGTTGTGACTGTGTAGAATCTAAAATGAAAGTAACTCGGCCAGAGTTTTAGGATTGCACACGTTGACTTTGATAGGTTTTTGGTTTGGGTTTTGGTTTTTGGTTTTTGCCATAGGACACGTGTGCTCACTGGACAGAGACAGAAGACAGTGAGAAATCACTCCCCAGGGGTGATGGCCATGCCACAATCCCATCTCCTCCATTGTCCCCCTGGGATTTGGGGCATGATGCACAAGCACACGTGCCCAGCATGATTTCCAAGCAGCTAGGTCTAGGACTCAAATGTGGTGAGTCATGTAGACTCGTGGGCACGCATGCACACGCACCCGGCATGAGTTTAAGCCTCCGGGTCCGGGACTCGAACTGTAGTCGACTACGAGGGAGTCCAGCGACATAGCCATTACACTAACTGCTGGTCCCCCATTATGACTTATTAAGGTCACTATACAAGGTACGAAGATAATGTTACTAATTTTATTTTTAATAAACATTCTAAAGTTTATGAATCATAATAGCTGCCAGTCATCAAATAGTCAGTCATCTTAGGAAATTATTGTAATAATACTATTTTTATTGAAGGCACTAAAATTTGTCTTTTAGAGTTGCCTTCGGGGCTTTGGCACTTCCTCTTAGGGCTCCCCAATACCGTAAACCCATGGTGGCAAACATTATCTTTTTATAGGTGAATGTGCTTTTTTTTTTTTTTTTTTGAGAGTTTTGTTTTTTTTGGGTTTTTTTTGTTTTTTTTTTGCTATAGGGTGCATGCGCTCGCCAGACAGACAAGAGACAGAGAGACAGAAAGCGAGAAATCACCCCCCAGGGAGGATGGCCAAGCCGCAATCCCTTCTCCTCCATTCTCCTCTCGGGATCTTGGGCACGCACGCACACGTGCCCAGCGTGAGTTTTAAGCCACCGGGTCCAGGACGCAAACCGAGGTCGACTACATGGGAGTCCAGCAACACAGCCATTATGCTAACTGCTGGTTCCTAGGTGAATGTGCTTTTAAAAAACTGCTAGTTTATTCAGAATGAAATCTGGAAAGAAGGTGAGTGACAGACTCCTCAAGGACGGCGCCTTACAAAAGAAGTTATTTTTGAGCAAATACTTTATAGGAAGGAAATCCACAGAATTCTCTTTCCTGATAATGTGAAAGCATCTGAAAATATAAAAGGAAACAGTTGGGTTTATAAATTTAACCAATTTTTTCCCCAAGAAAGAATGGAGAAGAAGGGATTGCAGCATGGCCATCCCCCCAGGGGGTGATTTTTCACTTTCCCTCTTTCTGTCTCTCTCTGGCAAGTACATGCATCCTATGGCAAAAATCTAAAAAAAATTTTTAAATAAAAAATAACCAAAATTTTGGGACCAGAGGTTGGCGTAATGACTGTGTCACTGGACTCCCATGTAGCCAACTGCAGTTCGAGTCCCGGACCCGGTGGCTTAAACTCACGCTAGATGCGTATGTATGTGTGCCCAAGATCCCAAGAGAAGAATGGAGGAGAAGGGATTGCAGCGTGGCCATCCCCCCGAGGGGTGATTTCTCACTTTCTGTCTCTCTGTCTCTCTGGCAAGTGTGCGTGCTCTATAGCAAAAAGTTCTCAAAAAAACAAAAGAACAACAATAAAAACACAAAATTTTTTAATTGCCAGAGGGCATGTGTGCTCATCAGAGAGAGCGAAAGACGAGGGTGGGAAGAGAAAGTCCCCCCAATGGGGCATACTGCAATTCCTTCTCCTTCACTTGTCCGTCTCCTCAGGATCTGAGGCACACACGCACATGCACCAGAATTTGAGCAACAGTTGGCCATGTGGGATCTGGCTTCCTTAACTACTAGGCTATGGGGCCAGCCCTAAATAGATAAACCAGATTTTGACATGGTTTTACTGAACCTCCAGACTCCTCTCTCTCAATCATCTTTTATATATTCTTAAAAAAAAAAATTATAAACCTGAGATTGGAATCACATAGTAAGAGAGCTTATTGGGCTGGCCCTGTAGCACCGCAGTTAAATGCTGTGCCTAGAAAGCCGGTCTCGATTGCAGTTCAAGTCTCTTCCCTGATGGTTTGAAAAACATGCCAGGCTTATATGCATGTGTGTTCCAAATCATGACGGGGCTGAGAAATGAGGAAAAAGAATTGTGGTGTGACAGTGTCCCACTGGGGTCTGTCTGTCTTTCTTTCTTTCTTTCTTTCTTTCTTTCTTTCTTTCTTTCTTCCTTCCTTTCTTTCTTTTTTTTTTTTTTTTTTTGAAGAGGTTTTTGTTATAGAGCGTGTGTGCTTGCCAGAGAGACAGAAAGCGAGAAGTCACCCCCCAAGGGGATAGCTACACCGCAATCCCTTCTCCTCCATTTTCCTCTCGGGATTTTGGGCACACACAAACACATGTGCCTGGTGTGAGTTTAAGCCACCGGGTATAGGACTCAAACTGCGGTCGACTACATAGGAATCCAGTGACGTAGCCATTACGCCAACTGCTGGTCACTCCGAAGATGCTTTTAAGCTGACAGGACTTTTAGTTTAGGAGAGAGACACATACAGGAGGCTAAGGCAAAGATATCTAGAAGTATCATAATCTGAAATGGGCTATCATAGAATTATTTTGTTTGATTTTTTAAATTTATTTATTTATTTATTTATTTGACCAAAGAGGGACAGAGTGAGAGAGAGAGAAAGGGAAAGTGAGAAAGCAAGCCGCCAGGTCCAGGACTTGAACCATGGTCGGCCACCTTTAACCACCATGCCACCTGCTAGCCTCCTGGGGTCTTCCACTTTCTCTGGTAAGCACACATGCCCTCTGGCATTTAACCAATTTTAGATGATTCTGACTAAAGGTGAAGAGGGATACAGAGATCAATAATTATAGCTTGAATCATATTTTATTTGGACATTAATTATATATAAAATATGGATATAAATAATGTTCCAGGACAGGGATTGGCGAATTGTTTTCTGAAAAGAGCCACATATTAAATATTCTAGGCTTTGGAGGTCAGTATCTGCTGCAACAATTCAATTCTGTTGTGGCAGTACAAAAGTAGTCCTTGATAAGATGTAAGTGAATGAGGTGGCTGTGTTCCAACAAAATTTCATTTAATAAAACAGGTAGTTGGGGCCAGCAGATGGTGTAGCGGTCATGTCGCTGAACTCTCACATGGCTGAGCATGGTTTTGAGTCCTGGACCCTGTGGCTTGAAACTCATGCCTGGCGCATATGTGTGTGGGCGCCCAAGATCCCAGGAGGAGAATGGAGGAGAAGGGATTGTAGTGGAGCCATCTCCCGTTGGGGGTGACTTCTCCCTTTCCCCTCTCACTGTCTCTGTCTCTACCTCTCTCCAGAGAGTGCATATGCCCTAAGGCTAAAACCTCTAAGAATGAATGAATGAATGAATGAATGAATAAATAAATAAATAAAACAACTTGTAGGCCAGATTTGGCCACGTCTAGAGTTTGCTAATGTATAGGTTTTAACTTGGTTGTTCGAGAGCTTTAGTGCATAAATACTTCAAATGTCATTAATTGGACTGTAGGGATCATTCACAGTAAGAATCAAAAGCAAATAGGCCTTTGTGGGTGGCCAAGGGCTGACTGCACACACAGATGCTCATCAGATGTGCAACTCATAGAAATGCTGCAGGTCAATGCAAGTAAGCATCGCTGTGTGCACACCCAGTCTGAGTTCTCACTTTCCCTCTGTCTCTCTCCGGCAAGTATATACATCCTATGGAAAATAAATACATAAATAAAAGATCTCCTTAGAATCTTTCTTAGGCCAGCTTATCTTGGTAAATGTCAAAGTTTAACTTGTCCTTTTCACATTTGATATCTTAACATCTAAATACCAGTTGCCACAACTATGTGTCCTATTGAAGAATTATGCAAGAAAAATGCTCGTAGCTGCATACTGGAGAGCTGACCAGGCTCTCCACAGTTGCCTCAGTAGGAAAGGCACCGAGTATCAGGTGTAGAATACATAGGAGTTGACATTATTGTTTCCCTTCCACAGCCAGAAACGAGCCTTATATTCCATCCTGGGTGTGGATTGCAGCTGGGACTGGGACCACCGTGCTATTGTCATTGCTATTCTGTGGTATCTACAGTAAGTACTGGCCTATTGTCATGATCTCAATTTCCGGAAGCCCAAACTGCATCAGTATGTTTCAGCCTCGCTCTGAGGTTTTAGCCTATTTTTGTGTCATGTTTGCAGCAAGTGGAGGGAAAGCTTAGCATCTCCTTCACCTGTCTCAGCAAGTTCTATTTTTCGTAACTTTGTATTTTCTTGGAGACACTGAGGCTTGCTAACTAATTCGAAAACATTTCTGATGCTAAATGATACTGATTGGAGTTGGAAGACAGGCAGAATGACAAGATTGGGAGCAGAGGACTAAGAACCATGTTGTTGGAGGAGGGCAAGAAACTACTGGGGCCAACATTGGGCATGGTGGTTAAAGCGCTGGACTCCTAAATGGTCTACTGTGGTTTGAGTCCCAGGTCTGGTAGCTTGAAAATCATGCCAGGCGTGTGCGCTTGCATGCATGGCCAAAATCTCAGGAGGAGAAGGGACTAGGGTGTGGCCATCCCATCCCCACCGGGGTGATTTCTCACTTTCCCTCTCTGTCTTTGTCTCTTTCTCTCCAGCAAGCACATGCACCCTATAGCAAAAAAAGAAAAAAAAAAAAGTTGAGAAATTACATGGCAATCAATGATTTTACCAATTCTTTTTCTTTCTTTTTTAAAAAGAATTATTTATTTAATTTTATGTATTCATTCCTTTATTTTAATTTGACCAGTGAGAGACAGAGAGACAGAGAGAGAAAGTGGGAAAGCAAGCCACCAGGTCCGAGACTCGAATCGTGGCCAGTCATGTGGGAGTGTCCAGCGCCTTAACCACGACACCACCTGCTGGTCCCCAACCAATTCTTTTTCTTTTTCTCCTTCTCCTCCTCCCTCTTCTTCTTTTTTCAGCTTTTTGCCATAGGGTGTGTATATTCACCCAAGAGAGACAGAGAGAGAGACAGTGAGACAGTGAGAAATCACCACCACCACCACCCTGGGAGAAGATGGCCACACCACAATCCCTTCTCCATGTTTCTCTCCAGATTTTGGGTACACTCGCACATGCACCTGATGTGATTTTCAAGCCATTGGCCCAACGGACTTGAACCACCGTCAGCCATGTGGGAGTCCAGTGCCTTAACCACCATGCCGCACATTATGGCCCCACGAATTATTAATTCTTCAGAATATATTTTTGGAGAAAAGATCAGGAGTGGTTGATGAAAGAAGAGCTACCTAGGATATTTTACCTTATGAATTTAATATTTTGGCCTTATATGTAGGCTACCTTTTTTTTTCTTATTGAGAGATGTTTGCTATAGAGCGTGTGTGCTCACATGCACACGCGCCAGGTATGAGTTTTAAGTCATGGGGACCTGGGAGTCCAGCGATGTACTGCTACACCATCTGTTGGTCCCTGTAGGATACCTTCAATCTCTAGTTCAGTGAACAGGAACTGTTAGGTCAGCATTATGGCCATAGTCACCATGAAGGGACACCAATCTTCCTTAGAAGTCTTGTACACCAAGCAGAAAGCTCTGTAAGTCCGAAATCTGATTTTCTCAACCTTCAGCACACACACACACACACACACACACACACACAAATGCCAGAGCTCAGTAGAGTGACTAGAGGTTCTGGGCTGTGGACATTCACCCCACGAGTAGGATTAATGGGTCGGATGAGCTCAAGGATCTTCCCAGAGCAAACTGTCCAGTCTTTGTCTTCTAGTCCGGGATTTCTTGTCCTCAGCACTACTGATAATTGGGGCCAGATCAGTCTTTGTTCTAGAATGCAGTTCTGAGCACAGGAGGGTGTCTGCAGGTTCCCAGGTTCCCTACCCTCCACTCACTTTATACCAGGAGCACCCCCATGCCTATTTGTGACAACAAAATTGTCTCCAAGCATTGCCAAATGTCCCTGGGGGAAAAAAGGAGTGTTGGAAATCACCTCTGGCTTGAAAACTACTGTTCTAGTTTCTAGGCCAGTCCAAAAGCTGGTTGAAATATATGTATATGATTTCAGAGAAACTCACCCATCGTTTTTGTTGTTTGTGCTTGTCTCTAAGACTATGTTACAAGATGGAGGGACAGAAGAAGGCGCGTGGAGACGGTGGAGATGGATACAGCATCTGCAGAGGCGTAAGGCTGAACGGAACATCTGCAGGTAGCTGCCCTTAGTGCTCCTGTCCATGTGGGACACAGGGGGCGCTGGACCATGAGGCAGTCTTCTTCTTCCTCTCAGAACCAAATTTGTTTTTATCTCCTATCCACCCTCTGCAAAAACCTCACTCAGATTACTCTAAAGACAAAGGGTACCTGGCATCCCTCTCCTTCCTTGTGAACACAATTTGCTTATTGCAACCACTTCCTTTTCTGTGTCATTCTGCCAGTGTAAATGTTCTGTTCTTGTCAACCAGTTTAGTGTCTTTCCTTACCTACAAAACAACTGAGTTCATCTTGGGACCAGCAGTTGGTGTAATGGCTATGTCGCTCAACTCCCATGTAGTTGACCGCGGTTCAAGTCCTGGACGCGGTAGCTTAAACTCACGCTGGGCGCGTGTGCGTGCGTGCCCAAGATCCCAAGAGGAGAATGGAAGAGAAGGGATTGCGGCGTGGCCATCCCCCCTGGGGGGTGATTTCTCGCTTTCTATTTCTCTGTCTCTCTCTGTCTTTCTGGCGAACGCACATGCCCTATAGCAAAAATCTCTAAAAAATAAAAAACAATTGAGTTCATCTTGAAGTCATATATTTGGACTAACTTCTTATTCTTAAAAAAAAAAAAAATCATTTTTTTATGTGTGATTTTTTTTGTTTTGTTTTCTTTTTTTTTTTTTTTTGTAGAGGTTTTTCACTATAGGGTGTGTGCGCTTGCCAGAAAGACAGAGACAGAGAGAAAGAAAGTGAGAAATCAGTCCCCGGGGGGGATGGTCACGCCGCAATCTCTTCTCCTCCATTCTCCTCTCGGGATCTTGGGCATGCACGCACATGCGCCCGGTGTAAGTTTAAGCCACCGGTCCGGGACTCGAACTGTGGTCGACTTCATGGGAGTCCATTGACATAGCCATTACGCTAACTGCTGGTCCCTTCTTTTGTTTCATTTTAGCCAGGGTCTTGCTATGTTGTAATCCCCGTGCCTCAGCCTCCCAAGTAGCTGGGACTACGGGTGCATGTCACCATGCCCAGCTTTTTGGGTTAGGCTGGAAATTAAAACTGAGTGTCCCATGGAGTTGGCAGGTGGCGTGGTGCTTAAAAGTGCTGGATTCCCACATGGCTGACCAAGCTTCGAGTCCCAGACCTGGCAGTTTGTCTTTGCTCTTTCTCTCTCTCTCTGTCTCTGGTCAAATTAAAAATAATAAAAATAATAATGAGGGACCAGCAGTTGGCATAATGGCTATGTTGCTGGACTCACATGTAGTCGATCATGTACCACTTCCATGTACCACTACACCGTCTGTTGGTCCCTGTTCAAGTCCCAGACCCAGTGGCTTAAACTCACGCCGGGCGCTTGTGCATGCATGCCCAAGATCCCGAGAGGAGAATGGAGAAGAAGGGACTGCAGCATGGCCATCCACCCAGGGGGTGATTTCTCGCTTTTTGTCTCTCTGTCTCTATCTTTCTTGCAAGCGCGCACGCCCTATAGCAAAAACCTCTCCAAATAAATAAATTAAAGAAAGGAAATAATTCTTAAAAAAAAAAAAAAGAAAAAACACAAAATCTGAGCTTCCCATGTGGCCTAAGCCTGCCAAGCAGTGCACACTATGATAACTGGGCCTAGCTGCTTATTCTGATTGTGTGTGTGTGTGTGTGTGTGTGTGTTGATAGACACAAATTGGGGTCACTCTGTACTTACACAGTAACATCCTCATTGGTTTCTCTGACTCTTACTGACAGACTCATCCTATAGACCAATAATGAATCCAAATTTCACAAGGAGTTACTCTGGCATGTCATTTTCCCATTCAAAACTTCAAGAGACCCCATTACCTACAGGAGAAGCTTTGAAAGTTTTGTCTTTCCACATTCCAGCTCATCTTCTCAGTCTAAGCATCCTGTTTTTTCCATTGTTCTTCATGTGCCATAGTTTCCAGGACTTTGTCATATGCTGGTAAATCAAATCCCAGACTGTAGGTTCACTCTTTTTTTTTTTTTAAGAATTATTTTTGCCCAATCCTGAGAGGAGAATGGAGAAGGGATTGCAGCATGGCCATCCCCCCTGGGGAGTGATTTCTCACTTTCTGTCTCTCTGCCTCTCTCTGTCTTTCTGGCAAGCGCATGTGCCCTATAGCAAAAACTTCTCAAAAAAAAAAAAAGATAATTATTTTATTTAACTTTATTTATTTATTTATTTTTATTTGACCAGAGAGGGACACAGTGAGAAAGCGGGGGTGGGGGAGTGAGAAAACAAGCCACCAGGTGTAGGAATCAAACTGTGGTTGGCCATGTGAAAGTCCAGCATCTTTAATCACCACGCCACCTGCTGGCCACTTAGATTCATTCTTACTGACTCTTCATACAATGGAATAATTACTATCTAGAGTAGAATGTTCTTTGTGTGAAGGGAACCTAACACCCCATTAGCTTTTGTGGTAATCACACAGTTCATTTATTTCAACTTTATGTTCTAAAATCCCCAGGTTTTTCCATGCTAGGGAAATATCGCAATCCAAAAGACTGGTATCAGGTCCAGGGTAGCTATAACCTCCACTAAGAGCTCAGCTCTGACCTGTAGAGGTTGAGATAATGTCAGCAAAAGAAATGACAGTATAAAGGAAGCTGGCCAAAGTGGCACCACGGTAACATGACTGGACGCACATGGGAAAGATCCTGTGTTCAAGTCCCAGGATCTCCCTAAGCACATGGGGTATGTGTGCACATACCCATGATGCAGGCCATCTGAGACTGGGGGGGATCTTGGTGTGAAGAATCTGCTGGAGTGTCTCTCTCTGTCTTTCATGGGATAGTATTTTTTTAAGGAAGGAAAATTTAAAAATAGCTGAAACTTATGGTTTACAAAGACACTGTTTCATCATAGTGCTTTTCCTATGAGCAAGATCTTTCTCTTTCCATTTTATGGGTGAGAAACCTGAGGCTCTTGGCTGGGTGATTTGCCTGAAGTCAGACAGATAAGGAACAATGCCACGACTCACACAGGACAGCAAGCTCGGGTTCCTGCCTCTCCCCTGCAGTGTCACCTACGTATTTTCCTCAAAGCAGCCTCCCAATTTCCTGTCTTGTTTTCAGCTTGATGCCCACTTCTCGGGATGCCCCTAACGGGATGTCCCTCCCTTTCAATTCTGCAATTATAATATCTAGACTCTCCCCTACTTTCCCTCTGTCGTAAGTCTGCTGCTCAGTCTGCTGATAGTCCAGGAGGCCATGCGCCCAATCTTGGTGAAGTTCCCTGTGACCGTCTTGCTCAGTCCAGGCAGTTCCACCTCTGCTCTTCTGGTACAGCACGACACATACCGCCCTCACTTTATTCTCATGTGCCTTTACCCCATACCCTTTATAGGCTTAGTGAGAAGAGCGACCTTTTCTGATACATCTGTTATTTGCTCCACACATAAAAAATGTCCTTGATCAAAAGTATTTCATCGTATAATTATTTAATAAGCATTTGTCTTATAGTTTATATAGTAAAAAATGCCAGACTAGTTCTAAATTCTCTCATAATTTCAATCTCTCTTTACATTCTCTAGCTATCAAGATGAATATCCGGCCAGCAGGTGGCATGCTGGTCAAGGAACTGGATCCCACACGGCCAGCTCACCAGTTTGAGTCCCAGACCCAGCAGCCTGAAAATCATGCGGGGCACCTGTGTGTGCATGCCGAGTTTCCAGAGAAGAATGGAGGAGAAGGGATTGCCGTATGGCCATCCCTTCCAGGGGGCTAATTTCTCATTTTCCCTCTGTCTCTCTCCAGCAAGAGCACATGCCCTATGAAAAAAGAAACTTAAAAAATAATAATACTTGCAGGGCTGGCCCTGTGGCCTGGTGATTAAGGAAGCTGGAATCCCCATGACTGGTTCCCACATGAGTGGTTTAAGTTATGGCTCCAGCAGTTGGCAAAACATGAGAGCATGTGTGTGTGTGCTCAAAACTCCAACAGAAAGGAGGGGTGGAGAAGACAGAATTGTGGTAATGACCACACCCCATTAGGGGGATGGTTTCTCCCTCTCATTATCTCTCTCTGGCAAGTACATGTGCATTTTCTTTCTTTTTTTTTTTTTTTACTTTTTTTTTTCTTTCATTTAGTTCATTTTTTTTTTAGAGAGTTTAAGACACCGGGTCCAGGACTCAAACCATAGTTGACTACATGGGAGTCCAGCGACATAGCCATTATGCTATCGGCTGGTCCCAACTCTTTCTAAAAAAATAAAATAAAATAAAAAGATTAATATACCTTGCTATTGAAATATTGCAAAAATATAAAAAATAAAATAAAATAAAATACCATTTCACTAATGACAAAGACTCTATTGGAGGAGTCCGACCCTGTAGGGCCCTAGGATCTGTTTTAAGCCTTTGACCTTTGAGCACAGCTTGGGTTGATTCAGTATGTTGGCAAGGCCGCTTGTTGTACACTTCAGAGACTGAGGTAGCCTTGCTGGGAGGCGACCCCCCTCTGACTCCCTGATATACTGGTATAAAAGAATTACATAGCTCTCTTATACATCCTGAGTATATGATAATATTTTCCAAAAGTCCCCCAACCGTTCCCCTTTGCTCTGACCACCTACTGTTAATTACAATGCTTCACTCCGGCACGGTCACAATAGAGGGTGTGCTGAAGTCACATCTAGGCAGAAATCTTCTTCACCTTTGGAAGGCCCTTCAAGATACATTTAACATAAGCTTAAAAATAACCTTTTAGGCCGAAACTGGCCCAGGACACTCCTGCCCCACTATAGCTAATATTCTAACAAAATACGTAACAGTGGCGCCACAGGCACAATAGAATGTTTTAAGTATGCCACAAACCCACCTTAAAGTTCATTAACTTGTTAGTCACTTAACCGCCAGTTGAAAAAGCTGTCCCCGCCCTTACCAAGTGAACAATAGTTTCATTCCTTTAAAATATATTAGGATTCCTTAAGTTTTAGATCCCTATAAAATTATATAAGTTCCATTCTTTATTGAAATCCATAAGAACTAATATCTATACTTGAGGTTTTCTTTTCTCAGCATCATGCTCGGTAATCACAAGATGGCTGCCACGCCGCATCAGCTGATAATTATCTCTGCTTGGTGGAGCTACTTTCCTGAAACTGCATTCCATGGAGACCCGTCTACATCAAACGAACAATTGCAGAACTGCAATAGACCCACCATTAATCCAACCCTGTATGAAACCTATGTTCCCTATTGTTTAAACTTTATGAGCTGATAATTAGAACACATAGCCACTCACCCATTTACTTGCATGTATCACATTTTCAATAAAAAGGCATGATGATTCCTAGCAGTTGTCACTCTTCAGAGAGCGATCTCTTGGTGGGTGTCCGACTGAGGACGTGCATGAAAAGGCACCTAGGCCTTTGTCTTCCCTTCCTGTGCTGCCTCCGACGAGTCAACCTACCCCCGCCGAGGCTGGACCCCGGCACACTATGGCCTAGGGAAATATCCTGAGTGAATAGCCAGACCCAGGTTTTCTGGCTCTGGGGCTCTTTCCTTTCATCAATTTGACCCCAGGCTGTTAACTGTGTTTGTGTGTGTGTGTGTGTGTATAGGGTTGGTGCACACATGCATGTGCACACACACACAGCCAGTTCAAGTGCTTCCAGAAATAGAATCTGTCCGACATAAAGCCCACTTCAGACTTGATTTCATTTCTTGAGGCAATTCTGAAGGATTTTTATGTTGGTATGTGTGGGAAGTATGTTGGTATGTACACCTGTTTGAGGATAATGGAAACAGGATAATGGAAACGGCCAGTATTTCATTTTGCGTGCTCTCCTTTGTTCCTCTCCTCTTCCTCCCTAGGTGCAAGATAAAGTAGAACTATCCAAAACCAATTTCCTCTGACATGTCAGGTACCCATATAGTCAGGCTGAGGAGAGATAAAAATTCATAAATCCACAGTGGACTGATATCTCTTTTAATGGCTTTATACTAATTTGATAACTACGAAAATTTCTCATTTAAAATGAGATTTGGGCCCTGCCGCCTTCTTGAAGCCAAGGTTTCTTTCTTTGTGACATTTCAGACTCTCTTCGTTAGGTTGTGGTCTGCTGTTCTTGTGCCTGAATGTTAGTGAAGTGTGAAAGAGATGCTCCCTGGCCTCGGGGAACTCTGGGGAGCCGAACTAGTGTCAGAGCAGAAACACATGTGGATCTCCAGCTGGCAGGAAATTAGCTGAAGGCGATGGAAATGTTAGACAAAAGGGAAACTCGAGCGACTTTCTTATTTGAGTTCAACATGGGTCATAAAGCAGTGGAGACAACTTGCAGCATTAACAATGCATTTCGCCCGGGAACTGCTAATGAACATGCAGTGCAGTGGTGGTTCGAGAAGTTTCGCAAGGGAGATGAGAGCCTTGCAGAGGGGGAGCCTATTGGCTATCAGAAGATGACAGAGACCATTTGAAAGCAGTCATCAAAGCTAGTCCACTTACACCTATATGAGAAGTTGCCAAACAGTCAATGTTGATCATTCTAGAGTCGTTCAGAATTTGAAGTAAACTGGGAAGGTGAAGAGGCTTGATAAGTGGGTACCTCATGAGCTGAACAAAAATTAAAAAAAAAAAAAAATTGTTGAAGTGTTGTCTTTTTCTACAGAACAAACCGATTCTCAATCGGATAGTGACGCCCAACAAAAAGTGGATTTTATACGATGTCTGGTGATGACCATTCAGTGGTTGGACTGACAAGGAGCTCCAAAGCACTTCCCAAAGCTAAACTTACACCAAAAAGAGGTCATGGTCACTGACTGGTGATTTGCTGCCAATCTACTCCACTACAGCCTTCTGAATCCCGGGGAGACCATTGTATCTGAGAAGTATGCTCAGAAAATCAATGAGATGCACCAAAAGCTGCAATGCTTCCAGCTGGCATCCGTCAACAGAAGGGGCCGTTTTCCATGACTACACTTGACCTCACATCACAGAACACTTCAAAAGCTGAATGAACTGGGCTACAAAGTTTTGCTTCATCCACCATATTCACCTGACCTCAGGTCAATCAACCAGCACTTCAAGCATCTTGACTTTTTACAGGGAGAATGCTTCCACAAGCAGTAGGATGCAGAAACTGCTTTCCAAGAGTTTGTCAGTCCCAAAGCACAGATGTTTACACTACAGGAATAAACAAACTTACTAGCAAAAATGTATTGATTGTAATGAATCCTATTTTGATTTTTCAAGATTTATTTGAGTCTAAAAAAAATTAAAAATGAGATTTGGGGTCAGTCAGTGGTGTGGTGGTGAAGGTGCTGGATCCCACATGGCTGACTATGCAGTTCAAGTCCTAGGCCCAGTGGCTTGAGAAACACACTGGGCGTGAGTGCATGTGTGCCCAAAATCCTAAGAGCAAAATGGAGTGGGAAGCAAACTTCAGAGGTAAATGACTTGAGATACTAATGGCAAACCTTCATCTATCCCTGAAGAGGCTTTTTTCCCTTGATTTTTTTTTTTTTTTTTTTTTTGGAGAGGTTTTTGCTATAGGGCGCATGTGCTCGCCAGACAGACAGAGAGAGACAGAGAGACAGAAGCGAGAAATCACCCCCCCAGGGGGGATGGCCACACCACAATCCCTTCTCCTCCATTCTCCTCTGGGGATCTTGGGCATGCACGCACACACGCCCAGCGTGAGTTTAAGCCACTGGATTTGGGACTTGAACCACGGTCAACTACGTGGGAGTCCAGCGACATAGCCATTATGCTAACTGCTGGTCCCTTCCCTTGATTTTTTGACATCAGAAGAGAATCGAAGAGAAAGAAGTTGCTAACCTGTTCCTGTGTTATTCATGACTGCTCTTTCTCCAAAACTGCTTCCTACAATAAACTGGACAGTTGCACATTCTCATCTGAAGATTTGGAACTGAATGCAAGAGTTGTGCAAGTCTCTCAAATACGGCTGGATCTAAAACACGTCATTTCAGCAGCAAGAAAGGGGTCAGATTCTGCTATAGAATCAAAGAAACCGAACAACACTTTTAAATGGTTGCTCTCAGAATTAAATCACTGTAGAAAATAGACAGTAGGCTGGTAAGACCTTAGGGCAAGGAAACAACAGAGTCAAGAATTTCTACATTAGTTAAGATGTATAATCCTTAGACATGATTAAAGGCCTCAAAAAGTAACCAGCCACAAAACAGGACAAACACAGGGATAGCCTCTAACACTTAAATTATACTATTTCCTAGCCAAGCAATGATCACTATTTTTCCAAAAAGTTGTATTTTATTATGCTATTTTTGTGAACATGAATAAAATTATATTTAAAGGTAACCATTTATTTTTATCATTTTTAGTTAAGATTTAATCATTCCCCCCCTTTTTTCTAAGACAGATTTTTGCTATAGGGCATGTACAGTCACTGGAGAGGTAGAAAGGAAGAAATCACCTCCCTAGGGCGATGGCCATGCAGCAATCCCTTCTCCATCTCTCTCAGAATTTTGGGCATGCATGTACATGTGCCCAACCTGAAATTCAAGCCGCTGGGTTCACGACTCGCTGGGTTGGCCAGCGCATCAAGTCCAGCAACGTAACCACTATTCTATCTGCTGGTCTCAAGATCGAATCTTTATGTCGGGGTATGACTTGCCATTTGCCAACGATGTATAAATGGGATCATAAGGAAAACATGCCTTATGGAGGGTGATGCTAACACATAAATCATGGTGCCAACATGCTGCTGCAGTGCCTCTCGTGTCTTTGTAATCACCACCATTAATTAGCACACAATGGCCTGTGTGCCAGGGCACTGTGATAAATGCTTTCCATGCATCCTTCCATTTAATACCCCCCTGTCGCAGGTAGATACTATTCCACTGGGCAGGTGAGAAAACTGAGGCTTAAAAGTACAATGGCTGTATAGGCCCCACGGCTGCTGAGCCACACGGTTGGATTCAGGGGTCTGCCTCTAGAAGCCATGGCTTTGGCTACCACACTCCTTTCCTTCACAAACCCTGGTCCCATGGAACAACAGTATTCTCAGAAAATAACACCAAATAAATCACTAGCAGTTTTTCCCCCTCGATACATGTCAGTAATTTTTTTCCTGTTCTGCAGGCGGGCTTCCTTCCTGGGTAGCAAGCTCCCTATTTTAGCCTAAGTAACTCATGCAGACTGTAGGCTAGATACCTTACCAGCAAGGTTGAGGGAGGGAACAAAATCAGACTATAATACGGCTGACCTGCTTCCTTTTTGCTACGTTTGTGTTTTATTTCAAGTGGCATAGCAGTCATCTTTAACGCTTAACACAAAACCAAATGCTACCATACATTTAGGCCCAAACTGTCTCCAGGACCTAAAGGCACAAAGGTTTCCTAGACCAAATGGCTCTCCTGATTTTTTCCGTCTCTTCCCAGTGGTTCCCAGAGTTCCCTTTTCAAGGACTACATGAATAAGTAACACCCTGTGGAATTCAACTTAAGTTACTGTGGTAAAGTCCAGGGAAAAGGAACATGTATCAATTAATTGAGCAATCTAGATATAAATATGAATTTAAATTTGAGAAGAAGTGAACTGAGAGGACAACGGCCCAATTCTTGATTAAAAAAAAAAAAAGATAAGGACAAGTCACTGCCACCACAAGTGTCACTCTTCCCTCTGTCGGCGGCCGATGGAACAGAGGCCTGACTGCTGTTCAGGCATGGCCACACGGCTCCCCACACGGGTCAGAGCTTCATGCTCACAGCATTTTCAGTCTTTGTCTCGTTTATCTGCTGCTGGAGGGTTTCTAGGAAGGCTCAGCAATGCTTCAATTTTCTTAGCATCATCCTCAGCTTGGTCTTTCTGTAAGCCACTTTCAATTTCCTCAGGAAGGACCTCTGTAACTTGCAGTCTGGCTTTCCTATGATCAAAGCATAAAAACGATGTATCGATGAGTACTGCTCCACTTTGAGTTCTTCTAGAGATTTAAAACAAAAAGGATAGTTCTCTTACTCTCCTTGCTTTGGCACACTTCAAATACGGTAACGTCCTTCTCTCGCCTACCCTGTTCCACTCACAAGCCAACTCTGCCTGCTGCGTGACCAAAATGGACACTGTCGCAGCAGCAGCTCTGACCCCTGAAGAATCCCAGGACATGGGTCCGAGAGTCGCCCAGGTGATGCATGGGAGCCGACACACCCCGTGCTGATGTGAAGCCTGTGTCTGCTTGTCGTCTTCCCGAGGGCCCGGGACTGTGGGAAATCTGCCACCAGACTGTGTCCACTGTCGAAACTGGGCTAGGGCCGTAATATCAGTGACTGGGGTAGACAAAGGGCAGATAGGACAACACTACAGATGTGTATTCACAGTGAGTTAAAATCCAATTTCCAAATAATGGGCTAGTTTCTTTCGAAAGTATTAGGATCCTCCTTCTTAAGTAATTATTGGGGTCACCTATACAACTTCCTTCTCAACTTTTCACAGCCAGATTTTTCCATTCTTCCGTAACTATACCCAGTTGTCCACATTTTCTGCTCACTAAAGCACTTTTCTTAGACTCTCAATTTGTTTGTATTCCCTATATTATTTTCAGGCAAAGTAGGAGACACAGAAGGTAATTAACCATTCACTGAATTAACTCTCCTTAGAAATATCAGACACATACACATATTAAAACACATATATGTATTTTTGGATTTCTTTTGTTTTCGTTTTGTTTTTGAGAGGTTTCTGCTATAGGGTGCGTGTACTTGCCAGAAAGACAGAGAGAGAAGAGAGACAGAAAGTGAGAAATCACCCCCCCAGGGAGGATGGCTATGCCACAATCCCTTCTCCTCCACTCTCCTCTTGGGATCTTGGGCACGTACACATGCGTGCCCAGTATGAGTTTAAGCCACCGGGCCCGGGACTTGAACCGTGGTTGACTACATGAGAGTCCAATGATATAGCCATTACGCCATCTGCTGGTCCCAAAACACATATATGTAAATAAAAGTTGTACATTTTTCAGACATCATTTTCTTCTGCTGAAGTATTCTTTTATCACTATAATTCAAGTTATCATTTTTACTCTTAAGGTTTTCCATATTTAATCAATGATCACTTCTGCAGTCTTTCTCATTTCCTTTTATATTGGAACACTTATTTTTTATTCATATTTTTACAATAGCCATTATACTGTACTTTCCATACTCCCCCCCCCCCCCCCCCTTTTGAGAGGTTTTTGCTATAGGGTGAGTGTGTTCACCTGAGAGACAAAGAGACAGAAAGTGAGAAATCACACCCCCCAGGGGGAATGGCCACACTGCAATCCCTTCTCCTCCTGGGATTTTGGACATGCACGCACACATGCCCAGTGTGAGATTTAAGCCTACGGGTCCGGAACTCGAACTGCAGTTGACTATGTGGGAGTCCAGCGACGTAACTGTTACACCATCTGCTGGTCCTGTCTTTCCCTACTTTTCTAACCTCCTTTTCAAAGAACCCTTTTGTGATAGTAAGAAAACTAGAAATAAGCTAACACTTTCGTGCTTTTAAGTCTTCATATCAAATTTTATGCTGGCATTTCAAATTTTAAATGCTTCCTCCTAGAACCTAGAAAATTGCATGTCCTACCTTCCCTCTTAACATGAAAATTAAGGAAACAAACAAAAGTTTACCAAGCGCTAAAGATTTAAAATAGCGTGGGTCATAGAATTAATTTACAGAATAACTGAGATTTTTTTAAAAGAATTATTTTATTTAACTTTGCTTATTTATTTATTTTAATTTGACCAGAGACAGAGTGAGTGAGTGAGTGAGTGAGTGAGAGAGAAAAAGATGGAAAATGAGAAAGCAAGTTGCCAGGTCCGGGACTCGGACCAAGATTAGCCATGTGGAAATCCAGCATCCTTAATCACCATGCCACTTGCCAGTCCCAGAAAAACTGAAACTTAAGCCTAGTTTTCAAAGTTTCACTGGCTCGGGCTGGCAGGTAGCATGGTGGTTAAGGCAGCTGGGCTCCCACATTGCTGACTGTAGTTTGAGTCCCGGATCTAGCAGCTTGCTTTCTTGCTTTCCTTCTCTCTCTGGTCAACTTCGAAAAAATAAAATAATGACAATGAATTAAAAAAAAAAAAAAAAGTTTTCGCTGGCTCAAAAATCACTGGCTTTTCTCCTATGGCCCCTAAGTCCTTGGACAACGGACCTATAGATATTAAGAATATCTGGGGCAACCCATTCTCTGCCCCTCCCTTCTTCTCGGGAGCTCTGTTTGTCCTTCCCTCTCCTTCAATAAACTCCCCACTTTGCATACCGACTCTCTGTGTCCGCGTCTCTCTTTCTTCCTGAGCGTGGGACAAGAACTGTGTCTCACTACGAATGTGGGCCTGATCGCCCAAGCATCATGTTTCGGTGCGTTGGCCAGGACATCCAGACTCCACTTCCCATCGAATGGTAAGTAATGAGGACTTTCTATCTTTTTCAGGACACTCTTGTCCCTAGAAACTAGATCTATCAGATGAAATTACCAGGCACTGGACAGTCATGTAAATACCTTTAGGGTGACTCCAATGTGAGGCTGGCTGGGAAACAGTCAATCTCTCGGTATTATCAAAATGTTGAGAATGTTGGCTGTTTTGTGACTCGGTTTCTGTTTCTGGAATCTCACCCACTGTGAGGAAGTTGAATGTTCATGAGGCAGCTGATGGTGCATGCCAGGGTACTTGCTGGTGTATCCTGAAGGCCCTGAGAACTTGAAGACATTCCTCATAGCCCAGCTGGGTGATGGGGCAGATTCCTTTCTCTCCTTTCCCTCTTATCCACTAGCAGGAGTGTTGCAGAAAACAGACCACCGAGAAACCAAGCACTGCTCGGAGAGTAGGAGAACTCTGTTTATAACGCTGGTGGTCCCAGAAGAGCTTTTAACCTAAACTCTGGGCCCCGACTTGTGGATGTTACAGGGGTGATACAGTCTGGGTCATGGACACTGCAGGCCAAGGAAACTGGACGAGTCCCCAAACAGTTGCAATCCAGCTTGTAACATTTCCCAGTAGGCACTTACCAAGGTGGAATAGAAACACTTCCTGTTTATAGGCAGTTAGCCAACACGATCCCTATCATTCCCCCACTTTGATGCCCTTAGTTTTTCTTTTCTTTTTTTCAATTAACTTTATTTATTTTATTTTTGACCAGGGAGAGAGAAAGAGAGAGAGAGAGAGAAAGTGAGAAAGCAAGCCACACACTCAAACTGTGGTCGACCATGTGGGAGTCCAGAGCCCTTAACCACTGTGCCACCTACCAGCCCCAGACCTAGGAAAATTCTCAGGTAATTCAGGGAAATGTTAAATTCACCTTAACCTTTGATTTAACTTTCACCTAAAGAGCATCTAAGAGTCACTCCTGGTAATCCTGAAGGCAGGGAACTTCCCCAGAGGGCAGGATCTAGAAAAAGCCCAGATCAGAGCCTTTGCCTCAGGAGACTCTATTTCCAGTGTGGGACACCTGGGCACCAGACAATGCCCGTGACTGGTATCTGCACGTTCCCCCACTGGGGCTTCATCCCCACGGTGGAACTGCTTACTAGAGATGGGGATGCCCTGAGCTCCAAAGGAAGTTCAGGACTTCTGAGTCCGTGCTGGCCTCCAAAACCGAGGCCTGATGACTTCCCTTGGGCATCTGGTACTCTCACTGAACAAGCCTCAGGTAATCTTTAAAGTGACAAGTAAGAATTAAGTTTTTTAAAATAATTCATGTCTAAGTCAGATGTAAAGATTGTTTCTAAAAGTACAGTAAAAAAGAAACCAGGGAAAATAACAATAAGCAAAAGAGGTAACATAAAGGGAAGATTACAGCAGTAAAAACAGTTTTAGTAAAAAGGTTAAAAGGAAAGGTTTTAACCTAGAAAGTATTTTGTATGGTAAAGTTTTGCATTTAGGAAAATGGCTAATGTAAAGAAAAACAAAGGGACAGAAAAAACTGACACGTATACAGCATGTTGTTGAAGGTTTGAATCATACTGGAAGAGTCTAGGAGTTAAAAACATTTTGATACAATTAAAGTTGTATTACTATGCAATAGAAATGGCTAAATTTCTTGGTCTATTACATCACTGTTGTAATAAACTGCTCTTCTTTTAGAATCCATCAAGCTACAAATGGTGGTCAGGACCAAGTCTCCAGTGAACATCCATCAAAATGTCTATAGAGCACAGGCCTCTAGACAGACTGCTGGTAGAGGATCATTAACTGCTGACTCCTGCCCCACTCATCACCCAGCTTCAGCAGGAAGGAAGGTCTTCGACCCTTGTGACCCCTAACAGCAGTTAGAGCTTCCTCTGCAGAGGGGGGAATGAGGTAGGAGACAGGGACCTTAAAAATATAGTTAGGGTATAGGCCCCAAATGGAATCTCGAAATGGCTAAGCTTTGAGAGGGAGACAAAGCAGCTTTGCTGCTTGCCCTAGAGAGACCTCTTGCAGCGGTGGCCCAGTGACTGACCTGGGCAGTATGACCTAGACCTAAAACAAAGGCTTTTTCCAGGCCCCACAGCATTCTAGGAAAGGATAAGATAATGGATAAGATAAGACAAAGATCTCCTGACCTTGGTACCCACTCTAAAATTAGGAAAATAACTGGACTCACCCAAAATGTGCCCCTCCCCACCATGAGGGGAATGCATGCACGAGCCCCAACTACACCAAGTCTGAACAAGGCCCCTTGGACCCAGGTAAAAATCCCTCTCCACAGTTCTTCCTTGGCAACCCATTTTCCAAGATCCCTGCCTTCCAAGATCCCTTGGTACTTCTGTTTTTTTCTTCCCTCTCTTTCAATAAACTCCCCACTTTGTTATACCAAAAATAAATAACTAAATAATAAAGAATGTCTGTGTGAGCAGGTATAAATGTTTAGCCCAAATAGAAGTTTCAAATGATGTCCTGGAAAACAAATAAATAAAAATGATTGCTCAACTATCCAACTACCAAAACAGCAGCAGAAATAGATGCCATCGTGGGAACCCAGGAAGCTGAACTGTGAGGATCGTCGTATTCAGGAGCACCAGGTGGTACTCTGCAGTCTGCAGACTGTGCTCGCTTTACCTGAGCCCAGAAAATAGATCTTACTGCACCCCAAGGAAACAACTAAGTGAAACAGACACGTTTCCAAGCTTACGAGAGCATCCAATTTATGAAAAGCCAGTGTGTCTACCTAATTCCTGAGCCTACAAGGAGAATCTTTGAATGTGGAGTCTTAATAGGTCTCTAATCTTTATAGATGCACATCAAAAGAGAATAGCACTTCTTAAATAAGCCAAATAAAACTTGCTCCTTGATGCATACTCCCTTTAGTTAATTTCCTACACAGTCAAGAACAGAGGAAAACAAAAAATACTCAACTAAATGGCTTTTATAACACTTTAAAGAAAAAAGTATCTAAAGAAAAAAACTTAATCAAATTTTAAAGAATCAGTATCTTTCAATTTTTAACTTTCCTTAATTAAATAGATTCGAAGACCACATAGGCTATGAGTTGAAGGACTCTGTAAAAACAAACTGTCTCTGGAGCCAGCAAGTGGTATGGTAGTTAAGGCACTGGACTTCCACATGGCCAAATGTGGTTCAAGTCCCAGACCTGGCAGCTTAAAAAGCACACTAGATGCATGAGTGCACACACTCAAATCTCAAAAAGAGAATGAAGAAGGAATTGCAGCATGAGCAAGCCTCAGGGGATGATTTCTCACTCTTCGACCCCTCCAACTGCAAGTGCATTCACCCTATGGCAGAAACCTAAAAAATAAATAAATAAAAAGAATAAAAATAAAAATAAGCTCTCTTTGAATTGAGGGGCTATTCAGAGGATTTGGGTTAACAGAACACTACTGCACAAGACCTGTAGCCAGGAAAATCAGATCTCCACATCAGAACATGGTCCTTACCACTCTTCAAGTTTCAGCTCATGGAGTGCCTTCCGGTCCTTCTGCTTTCTCTCCTGAACAGTCTCACCGCAGTACTTCTGAATGGCGATCAACAGACTTCCTATAGGAGTGCTGGGGGAAAGCAGAGAAAGCTCAGGAAGAAAGCCATTAGTTCAGGCAACATGTAAGCCTTTCTGCTAAGGCATGAACATACCACTGAGCCACCTGGGCACTATCAAGCATTGGAAAATCGGACAATAAAACTGTTCTTGTTGAATTAAAAAAAATAATAAATCGAGGCAATTTCCTTCTTGTTCTTAACAACAGAGAAAAACAACTTCCTAAAGTTAACTGGTATAAAAACCAGCAGATATATGGGGCCAGCAGGGAGCATAGTGGATAAGGCACTGGATTCCTATATGAATGACTGCAGTTCGAGTCCTGGACTGGGTGGCTTGAAAATCATGAAAAATGAATAAATAAACGTTTAAAAAATAGCAGATCTAAAAATCAGCTTTTTTTTTTTTTTTAAATTTTAACATGAATGAGAAACAAGCCAGGACAAAGAAGGAAAATATGTGTTTATGATAAATTCTAAAAAGTAGCTCCATACTGAAAGTTCTAAGAAGTAAAAATACTGGGACCAGCAGTTGGCATAATGGCTATGTCGCTGGACTCCCACATAGTCAACCGCAGTCCACGTCCCGGACCCAGTGGCTTAAACTCACGCCGGGCACGTGTGCGTGTGTGCCCAAGATCCCGAGAGGAGAATGGAGAAGGGATTGCGGCGTGGCCATCCCCCCTGGGGGGTGATTTCTCACTTTCTATCTCTCTATCTCTCTCTGTCTGGTGAGCGCACGCGCTCTATAGCAAAAACCTCTAAAAAAAAAAAAAAAAGAAGTAAAAATACTATGTAGACAGTTCAGAATGAATCTCCCTAGGGGACAAAATGTAGATATTTTAGGTTGGGGGAATGATATTATTTTTGGGGACAGAGCCACCAAAACATCCTAAAATTCAAGAGTAGTTTAACTGTCTCACCTACAATGCCAATAGTTACCCACTGAGAAAATGATTTAGATAACAATTATAGCAATGAAGAAGGTCTGGTTCTTGTGCTCTCAGAGAGATGGGGTTTTTGATTTTGATAAAATTTAAATTCTTTTCTGGTTACAACTTAAGTAATCTCATTACAAAAACTATTTTTGTTAATGGAAGCAAACTGAATGTCCATGACAGGTAAACATATGAAAAAGAAAATATGCTATATACATACAAGAGAATATTGTGTAGCCCTAAAAACAAAAAGGAAATGTTCAATGTTACTTTGTGGACAAATCTCAGGGACATCATTATGCAAAATGAAATAAGCCAGTCATAAAAGGACAAATATGGTATGATTCCGCACATGAAGTAGTCAGCATCATAGAAACTGAAAGCACAAAAATGGCCACTGAAAGCAGGGGGTCATCGGAAGGAGTTAAGTGTTTAGTGGGTGTAGTTTCAGCTTTATAAGACGATAAAGTTCTGCAGATCTGTTGCGCAACATTAGCAATATACTTAATATTGACTGTACATGTAAAAATGGTTAAGATGGGAGGGCCAGCAGGTGGTACGGTGGTTAAGGCACTGGACATTCCCACATGGTCGACCATGGTTCCAATCCTGGACCTGGTAGCTTGCTTTCCCATTCTCTCTCTCTGTGTGTCTCTCTCTGATCAAATTAAAATAAATGAATAAATAAAATTAAGTAATTCTTTCATTAAAAAAAAATGGTTAAGATGGTAAATGTTATGTTGTTTACCACAAAAAAAAAAAAAAATGTGCTGGTGGGACCAGCAGATGACATAATGGTTACATCGCCGGACTCCCACATAG
Organism: Tupaia tana; assembly: GCA_026018925.1. Classification (NCBI taxonomy): domain Eukaryota; kingdom Metazoa; phylum Chordata; class Mammalia; order Scandentia; family Tupaiidae; genus Tupaia; species Tupaia tana. Next base: position 22,302,520 of record JAKSZU010000020.1, on the reverse strand, counting down.
TTAACAGCAGTTTGAGTCCCAGACCCGGTGGTTCAGAACCCATACTGGGCACATTTGCATGTGTGACCAAAATTCCATGAGGAGACTGGAGGAGAAGGGATTGTGGTGTGGCCATACCCCGGGGCAGGGGTGGTGATTTCTCACTTTCTGTCTGTCTCTCTATTTCTAGCAAACACATGCACCCTATAGCAAAAACCTCTAAAGGAAAAATGTTGGTCTGGTTACTTCAAAAACTTTTCCCTTCAAACCAAGCTGTCACAAAGTAATAGAAAACCAATATATCAACTAATTAAAGTTAATGTTACTTTTAATGGGTAACACTTCTCTTGATGTGATACGTTAAGTACACAACTTCACCTATGTTATGTTCCTGACAAAAATATTTAACCTGGGACCGGCAGGTGACATCGTGGTTAAAGTGCTGAATTCCCACATGGCTGACAGAGGTTTGGGTTCCAGACATGGTGGCTTACTTTCTTACCCACACCCCCAACTCTGTACCTCTCTGGTCAAAACAAAAATAAAAATAAATAAATAATACAAAATAATTCTTAAAAAAAAAAAAAAAAAGAAAGAAAGCTTAACCTAAACCTAATCATAAGGGGATCAAACAAAATTGAGACACATTCTGGATATTATTACAATAATCAAGAATTTTGAACGTGAACCCTGTCTATAATATTTACATAGAAAAACTGTTTACTGTGATAATTATAATTTCATTGGAGAATATTCTTCATCCTAGGAAATTCATGGTGATGAATTACTGGGTAGAGTCAGGAGGTCTCAAAAGGTCTAGCTAAGAAGCAAAAAGAGAAAAGAAAAAGAAATACACACGTATCCCACACATTATACAGAGATATAAAATATAAATATGGAGAGACCAGCAGATGGCGTAATGGTTACACTGCTGACTCACACATAGCCAACTGCAGTTCAAGTCCCAGACTCAGTAGTTTCAAACTTACACCTGGCGCATGTGTGTGCATGCCCCAAATCCCAAGAGGAGAATGGAGAAGGGACTGTGGTGTGGCCATCCCCTCAAGGGGGTGATTTCTTGCTTTCTCTCTCTCTCTCTGACGAGAACATGCACCCTATAGCAAAAATCTCTCAAACAACAAAAAAACGGCAGTATGTTAACAATTGCTGAAATGTTTCGGTGTACTAATTCATTAAACTTTTCTGGAAGTTTGAAATAGTCCACAGTGGCCCTATGGACTAGTGATGAAGGGAACCAGATCCCACATAGCCAAGTGTGGCTCAGATCCTAACCCTAATGGCTTAAAAAAACATGCTAGTCACGTGTGCGTAGCTTGCCCCAAATCCTGACAGGATGGAGTAATGGAGAAGGGACTGCAGTGTGACCATACCTCACCAGGATGGTTGGGGGAGGTGTTTTTTCTCTCTCCCTATCTCTGCCTCGCAAGACCATGAAATCTTTGGCAATGAAAAAAACAGGAATTATCCAAAGTAAAAAAGCTAAAAAAGAAAATTTTCCAGAACTTTATTACACTAAACAAACAAAACCTAACCAGTTTTATGCAATATGCTTAACTGTTTCTTAATCCTTCTTCTGCTCCTTATAAGTAATTTTACTCAAGCTATAAATACTGTCAAAAGTTAGTAATACACTTACACTAAGCTGGCTAAAAAAAGAGAGTTTTGGGGTCGGTCTCTGAGACCTGAAAGTTAACAACTTCTTTGCGTCTGGGAGGCTGCTCCTGGTGACTCTGCAGCCATCACTGTGCCACAAAACAAATATATTGAATTACATCATAAACGCTATGGATACCGTTTGGATTACCATGAGAAAAAGAAAGAAAGTTGAGAGGCTCATGAACATTCAAAGAAGGCAAAAAAGATGATTGGTCTGAAGGCTAAGCTCTATCATAAACAGCACCAAGCTGAGAAAATACAAATGAAAAAGATGATCAAGAAGCATGAAAAGAGGAACACCAAACAAAAGAATGATGAAAAGGCTCCACAAGGAGCAGCACCTGCCTATCTATTGGACAGAGAAGGACAGTCCCGAGCTAAAGTATTTTCCAATATGATTAAACAAAAACGGAAAGAGAAAGCGGGAAAATGGGAAGTCCCTCTACCCAAAGTTCGAGCCCAGGGAGAAACAGAAGTATTAAATGTTATTTGAACAAGAAAGAGAAAGAAGGCATGGAAGAGGATGGTTATAAGTCTGCTTTTGGGGACCAGCAGGTGGCATGGTGGCTAAGGCACCGGACACTCCCACATGGCTGACCATGGTTCGAGTCCCGGACCTGGTGGCTTGCTTTCTCACTTTTTCTCTCTCTCTCTTTCTATGTCTCTCTCTGGTCAAATTCAATGAATGAATAAATAAAATTAAATAATTCTTTTAAAAAAAAAAAGTCTGCTTTGTTGGAGATAGCTTTACTTGGAAATCACCTAAATATGAAAGATTCATTAGGCCAATGGGCTTACGTTTCAAGAAGGTCCACGTAACACATCCTGAACTGAAAGCCACCTTTTGTCTGCCAACACTCGGTGTAAAGAACCCTCATCCCCACTATATACAACTTGGGGTGTTATCACCAAAGGTACTGTCATTGAGGTCAACGTGAAAGAGTTGGGCCTTGTGACACAAGGAGGCAAGATTATTTGGGGGAAATATGCCTAAGTTACCAACAATCCTGAAAATGATGGATGCATAAGTGCTGTCTTATTGGTTTGATAGCAGTTGCACACAAGTAACTCCTTGTAATCTTTGAAGATGATACACCAATCTGGAAAACTATCATGACCGATGTTTCTGAATACAGCCGGTCTTACATGTCTGCAGTCATCAAAAGATTACTTACTAAATTGTATAAAAACATTAAAGTGGCCTGGTTTTACAAAAAAAAAAAAAAAAAAAAGTTTTGGGACCAACATTTGGCATAATGGTTACATCACTGGACTCCCACATCGTCGACTATGGTTCAAGTCCTGGCAGCAGGCGCAGGTGCGTGTGCACCCAAAATCCTCAGAGGAGAGTGGAGAAGGGATTACAACATGGCCGTCCCCCACCTCCCCATGGGAAGATACGATTTACTTTCTGTCTCTCTGTCTCTGTCTCTCCAGCAAGCACACGCACCCTATAGCAAAAATCTCTCTCAAAATTTTTTTGCTCAGTGAAAGGAAATGTTGATCCTATTTTAGATAGTTATATTAAATCAGTGTTAAATTACTTATTGTGGGGCCAGCTGGGGTGGTGCAGCAGTAACCACTTTGCAATGCTAAACCCACATGGGAAGGTCCTAGGTTCACTTCCCAAGGTTTGCCTGTACATGCTGGGTGCTTGTGTGCACCTGTGTCCAGGATCCGGGCTGGCTGAGGGCAGATCATGGCATGAAGAATCTGTTGGGGAAGCTACTCCCTTACAGAACAAAAAAAAAGTTTAATTTGTTATGATAATATATTGTGGTAACTGTATGTCAAATAAATTGTAAATAAAAACTGTAAGTAACTTAAACAATAGAAGTAAAATTAGAATTAGACAGTCAAAGCTACTGCCAATACAAGATGAGGTCTACCATAAGGGTTAAATTGATTCTTAGGAAACAAAGTAAATTTGTAATAGGCAAGGCATGAATGAAAGCTGTGCCTTCAGAATCAAACCATGTTAATACTTACCCCAACAAAGCTCCAATTACACCACCAGCCACCAGGCCACGCAGGCCTAAGTTTATTCTAAATAGACTTCCTGTGACAGCTATTTAAAAAGAAAAGAAAAGGCAATATCAAATCATCTTTAAAAACTAGAGTTCCAAGGACCATCGGTTAGCATAATGGCTATGTCGCTGGACTCCCATGTAGTTGACTGCAGTTCGAGTCTCGGACCCGGTGGCTTAAACTCACGCCGGGCACATGTATGTGCATGCCCAAGATCCCAAGAGGAGAATGGAGGAGAAGGGATTACGGTGTGGCCATCCCCCCCTGGGGGGTGATTTCTCACTTTCTGTCTCTCACCTGTCTTTTTGGTGAGTGTGCGTGCGCTGTGGGAGGCTGCACACCAGCGAATATCACCGGTTTCTCAGAAAGCAAACAATTACACAATGCCAAAGGTCACAATTGGCTCCCCTTCAAAACCTCACCTTCAAAACCATACTCTGATTGGCCACTTCTCATAGCAAATCGGTGAGCTTAGAATCCCTCAGATTTGCATATCCGGCACCTCATGATTGGTCCACAAAGCAACCAATCATAACCCACCTTTTACAATCCTTCATTCAACCAATCACTGCCCACCAACATGTATATAAGCACGATCCTTGGCCCACAATAGACAGACGACTCTGAAGACCCTGAAGAGCTGTGACACGGTGTCGTCTCTGTGCTGCCCACAATAAACGGACGACCCTAAAGAGTTGTAACACTGCGCCATCTCCGTGTTGTAACACTGCGCCATTCGTCCCATCTCTCACTCCTTCCCTCAGGAAACCTGTTCGACAGTCCTGCGGGTCAGGACAGTGCGCTATAGCAAAAACCTCTCAAAAAAAAAAAAAAAAACAAAACAAAACAAAAAAAAAAAACAAAAAACCAAATACCTAGAGTTCCAGTTTTAAATTCTCCTTCTATAAAAGACATAAACCCCCTCACTAAACTTTCTGAACCCAACTCTAATATGCCACAACAGCCTAGATTTCCTGAATCTAAAATGACAACACAGGTAACTTCCCACCTACTTTGCAGAAACTCCCCTTTTATAAGAAATTCCTGATCAGTTCTGTGGATCCAACTCTCACTTGGGCTTTACTTTTGCCCATCTGCCCTTCAACATTAGTAATTTCTTTGCTTCTATCTCTTTTATTTCTTCCTTCTTCAAAGAAAACATTCCCAAAATAGAAAACTCTCTCTAGTACCTGCAGCTTATGCCTTTCCCTGGCCTCGCCCTTTGTCATCTGCTACATTGCAACTCAGGCAGTCAGCAGTCGGGTCTACAATGCCACCTGGTGGCCAGTACAGGACTGGACCTCCTTCCTTCCCCTGGGATGGCACATCCGTGATGATCATTCATTTTTCTCTTCCACTCTGCACAATGCAATGAAGGCCATCTCAAAGTGGTAACTTTTTTTTTTAATTTAACATTTGTGATTTATATTTTTTATTTAAGTACTATAAATTCATTTTAAAATTAACAAGGACATGGGCCAGCAGGTGGCATGGTGGCTTGAAAATCTAAACTTTAGTCAAAAAAAGTTGTATTAGGTTCCTTTCCCATTAAAATTATGCATGTGCTCTGTTCTATTGCATTTTCTTAGTTTATCTCCTCCAATCCAACAGGATAAAAATGGTATCTATTTAAGGTGCATTTCTCTACCAGCAGAGAAAGTCAGCTGTTTCTGCTCCCTGGATTACAAGTTATCTGTGCTCCCTCTGAATTACAAACTCGTGTTCTTTATCCCATTTTCAACTGAAAATTCCTTTTTAATATATATATACAAGTGCTTTTATCCACTCCTTGCACAGATTATTTTTGGGTTGCTTACATTTAGTATCTTTTACAGTTTTTATGACATAAGTAACTTAAACAAGCTTATGCACCAAGTGTGTTAATCATTACTTACTTAATTTTTAAGCTTAAAATAGTTGCACACACACACAAATACATATGTATCAGGAGTCTTCAAAAAGTTAATGAAAAAAATATGAGAAAACTATGCATAGATTTAATTTTTTATCTCACCAAAATAAACTCATACTTTAATTCCATTTTTCTAGGAACTTTCTGACGTCAAAGGGGCTTCACCTATGTCTCTACATTTATTCTTCATAGGCTTCTGCTTGAAACCCTTCCATTATTTGAAAACACTTTTCTCTGCCCCCCAGATTCTCTTTTCTAGGTTAAATCCCCTAGTTCCTTTAACCACTATACAAATGAGATAACCTTTAGGCCCTCTTCACCCTCCTCTAGAGTCTCCGTGTTTAAAAAGTTTCCACAAGCTGCCCCAAGTGCTCTAGACGCGGTCTAACCAGATAAAGTGCATGGAGATCTCTGACGCTCACATGCGTTCCAGACTCTAGACATGGGACTTCAAAAAGTCTGTGGAAACAACGCACAAGTTCATTTTGAGATCCACACAATTTTTTCACAGTATGTATTTTCCGTGACTTTTTGAAGATCCCTCATATAGCTTCCTACCCAGAAATCAGATGACTTACTTATACTCCTCTATCTTTTGTGAATCTTTTTTACATAAGGACTTTAGTGAATCTTACTTTGTTATACTTAGTATAGTTAACAATTTAATTTTCCAAATATAGTTAGTAAGTGTTCCAGCCTGTGAACTGCTGAGATTCTTTCCCAATCTAAAATATCATCCTTACTCTAGATATGTGTGTGTGCTTAGTTTTGTTCCTGACCTTTGAATTCTATCCTACAGATCTCTCAGTGCCCCATTGTTCTGCTTACTGTAATTTCACACGTTTCAATTTCTGATAGTTGTAAAGTCATATACTATTCTTTTAAATTTAATTTTGAACACAAGACACAGAGTGAGAGGGCCCACCCCAACAGGATCCTCACTGCGAACCATTCCTCTCAGCCGGCAGGGATCACTTGTGCCCGGAGTCCCAGCGAGGTCCTGGGACATGGATCCAGAACCTTTCCCTTTTGGGTCCAGTTGATATCACCACTGTTCCTCTGTCTGGCTTCCCTATGCTATTTTTTTTTGGCAATGCTCATGGAATCATTATTTTAGATATGCTTTAGACAGTACATCAAGTTCCTTTTTTAACAAATCTGATTTTGATTTTAAGCACTTACAGCTTATAAATTAAACACAATATTAACTTTGTTCATGTCCTTTCTCTATTTAAGTTGTACATTTATTAAGTTTATTCCTTATTACTTTATATTTTCACTACCATTATAAACAAAACTTTTTTTACTTTTCAAATAATCATTATTGGGATATAAAATGGTCATTATAGCAGATGGCATAATGGCTCCGTTGCTGGACTCCCATGTAGTCAACCATGGTTAGAGTCCTGGATCTGGTGGCTTAAACTCATGCCGGGCACATGTGCGTGCGTGCCCAAGATCCCGAGAGGAGAATGGAGGAGAAGGGATTGTAGTGTGGCCCTCCCCCCTGGGGAGTGATTTCTCGCTTTCTGTCTCTCTGTCTCTCTCTGACTTTCTGGCAAGCGCACACGCTCTATAACAAAAACCTCTCCAAAAAAGAAGGCTATTATATATTATACTTTACTGGTATTAGTAATATTTTAAGCAAAACTTTTAAATATTACCTGAAATATAGACACTTTTGTTTCTTTACAGCATTACTTTTACCCTTCTGTGTTTAGGTATTTCTAAGTTTTATTGAGATATAATTTATATAACTCAAAATTCACCCCAATGTACAATTCAAGGATTCTTAGTGAACAACTTTAGTTGCATTTAGTTGTGCAACCATCACCATATTCCAATTTTGGAATATTTCTATCATCATAAAAATATCCCTTGCACCTGCTCCTTGTACCCGACTCCATGTTAGTCAATCGCTAATTTATTTTCTAGCTCACAATTTGCCCATTCTGAAATTTCATGTATACCGATTCATATATTGCTTTTTAAATTTTTATAAATTTTATGTTAGAGGGTGTGTGCGCTTGCAAGAGAGAGAAAGAGGGACTGAAGACATCCTCCAATGGGCGTGGTCACACTGCACTGCTTCTCCCCATTTCTCCATCCTGTCAGGATTTGGGTCATGCATACACACATGCCCAGCATGATCTTCAAACCACCAGGACCAGCACTCAAACCACTGTCAGCACGAGGGACCCCACTTTCTATGCACACTGCTTACTATCTGTGCTATAGGGCTGCCACTGAAGTCTTCTGTGTCTGGTTTCTATCACTTAATAATGTTTCTGAGGTTTATTCATGTCATAGCATGCATAAGTATTTTGCTCCTTTTTACTGCTGAAAATATTGTAGTGAATGGACATACCATGCTATTTATTTATTTATTTATTTAGGTTTTTGTCATAAGGTGCACGTACTTTTCAGAGCATGATAGCAAGAGAGAAAGTAAGAAATCACCCTTACAGTCCCTTCTGCTCCATTCTCCTTTTGGGATTTTGGGCATGCACGTGTGCACATGCCTAAAGTAATTTTTAAGCCACCAGGTCCAGGATTCGAACCATGACTGGCCATTTGAGAATGCAGTGTCTTAATCACCACACCATCTGCTGGCCCATCATACTACCTTTTGTTTATCCATTCATTTGTTGATGAATATCTAGGTTGTTTCCAGTTTGGAACTCTTAGGAATCAATGCTTCAAAAATTCACAAATAGGTCTTTGCATGCTTTCATGTCTCTTAGGCAGATTCTCAGGCATGAAATTTTGGACTTACATGATAAACTATATTTAACTTTTTAAGAAACTACTAAAGTCTATTCTAAAGTGGTTGTACCAATTTACATTCCCACCAGCATGTTGGAAGGATTTGGTTTCACAGCATTTTATCGTCATTTGCTACTGTCTTTTTTAGTATATCTATTCTAGTCTGAAATGCTATCTCACTGAGGTTTTAATTTGATTTCCATATTGGTTAATGATATTGAACATCTTTTCATTTGTTTAATGGCTACTCACACATCTTCTCTGGTGAAATGTCTATTGAAAGCTTTTGTCAATTCTTAATTTAGTTATCTGTCTTCTTGTCACTGAGTTGTAAAGGTTCTCTATATTCTGTGGGCCAGCAGGTAGCCTGGAAGTTAAGAAGGCTAGCTCCCACATGGCTGACTTCATGGTTCAAGTCCTGGACCTGGTGGCTTGAAAATTATGCCAGGTGGGGTCAGCAGGTGGTGTGGTGGTTAAGGCACTGGACTCCTGCATGACTGACCGTGATTTGGGCCCTGACCTGGAGGCTTGCTTTCTCACTTTCTTGATCTCTCTTATAAGTGCACACATGCCCTGAAGCAAATTAAAAAATAATAATAATAATAATAATAAATAAAATAAATATTTAAAACAATTTTTAAAAAAGAAAGGAAAGAAAAGGAAATTATGCCAGGTGCGTATGTGCTGAAAGTTCCAAGAGAATGAAGAAGAAGGGACTGAGGCATGGTCATCCCCCTGGGGGGGTTTTTCTCACTTTCCTTCTTTATAATTCTCACTTTGTCTCTCTCTCTGGCAAGTGCATATCCTATAGTAAACAAACAAACAAACGTTCTCTATATTCTGAATACAAATCCTTTTTCAGATACATAATTTATGAATATTTTCTCCTTGTCTGTGGCTTGTCTTTTCATTTTCCTAATAGTGCATTTCTTTTGAAATACAAAATTTAAACATTTTGATGAAGTCCAATTTATCATCTTTTTCTTAATGAACTGAGCTACAGCTATCATATTTACAATAAATCTTTGCCTGACCCAAGTTCACAAAGATTAAAAACTCCAGGGTGCCTATTCAGAGAGAATCCCAGTACTTTGGGAGTTCTATTTCCAGGACTTCTACTACATTGTCACAGTGAAGATCTAAAGAAAACCCCCCTTAGACTCTGTCAAAGGAAGGGAAAAACCAACCATTCTGAAATACTCAAGAGCATTTTATACTAAATGAGGCCTGTCTTCAAGATAAACAATTACGTAAAACCCTGATCTACTGGGTTTTATTAATTTATTTATTTTTGGAGAGGTTTTTGCTATAGGGTGCACCAGAAAGACAGAGAGTGACAGAGACAGAAAGCGAGAAATCACCCCCAGGGGGCATGGTCAAGCCACAATCCCCTCTCCTCCACTCTCCACTTGGGATCTTGGGCACGCACGCATATGCGCCCGGCGTGAGTTAAAGCCACCAGGTCCGGAACCTGAACTGTGGTTGACTACATGGGAGTCCAGTGACACAGCCATTATGCTAACCGCTGGTCTCCCTACTGGGGTTTTATCAGAGGCTAACCCACAGGAACATTCAACTCTAGTCTGCTCTTGCCTTCCATGTGGGAACAGAGAAACACCCAGCTCCAGCCCACTGTAGACATCCAGTCTCACCTCAGGGGAGAAAAAAGTGCTTCTCCCACCGGAAATTAACAGCTCAGAGGCACAGTCACAGAATATTTTCCCTCTCCCACACCTTATCACATTCCTAAAGGCCCATTCATGTGGTTCTTTTGATCCAGTACATCATGTCTGGCTATCAAAAAAAAAAAGAAAAGAAAAGAAAGATGAGGAATATTAAAAGGCAAAAACTGTTTGGAGACAGAGCAAGCCAAGCCATCAGAAACAAACTTAGATACGGCAGAAATTTTGGAATTATTGACTGAGAATTTAAAACAACTCCAGTGAATATGCTAAGGGCTCTTGGCGTTGCTGGAGTAGAGTATACTGGTTAATGCTATCACACAACAGGCTGAGGCCACATAGGAGGCTTAGGCTTGACTCCTAGCCCACCCTAAAAGCCTGGCACTGTGGGGCCAGTAGGTAGCATGGTGGTTAAGGGTGCTGGACTTTCACAAGGCTTACAGCAGTTTGAGTCCTGGACCTGGCAGCCTGCTATCTCATTTTCTCTCTCTCTCTGTTCCTCTCTAGTCAAATATAAACAAACAAAGTTAAATAAAATAATTCTTAAACAAACAAACAAACAAAAAACAAACCTAGGCACAGCAGCACATCCCTGTAGTCCCAGCTACTCAGGAGGCTGAGGCAGGAGGATCATCACATAGTAACACTATGTCTTTAAAAAAAACACAAAAAGTAAGGGGTCTAATGGATAAAGGAGACAGTATATAAGAACAGATGAGTCCAGCAGGTGGCATGGTGGTTAGGGCACTGGATTCCCACATGGCTAACTGTGTTCTGAGTCCTGCACCTGGCAGCTTAAAAATCACGACAAATAAATGGATAAATAAATGAATAAATGTTAAAAATAAATAAATAAACAAACAAAAATAGATGGACAATATAAATAGAGATAAAAATTCCAGAAAAACATTGTGAGAGATCAAAAACCCTGTAACAGAAATGCTGGATGTCTTCATTGGGACCATTGGTTAGACTGGACATAGCTGAGGTATGAATCTATGAGCTTAAAGAAACAATACTTCCAAAACAGAAAACCAAAGAGAAAACAGAAGAACAAAAAGCAGAACAGAGTATCAAAGAACTGTGGGATAACTACAAAAGATATACCTTACGTAATACTGAAATACCAGAAGGAAAAAAAAAGAGAGAGAGAAGGAAACAGAACAAATATTTGAAACAACAATGACATAATTTCCCCAAATTAATATCAGACAAAAAAAACACAGATCCAGGAAACTCAGAAAACATCATGCAGGATAAATATCTGACCCACCCTGCCCATCTTATACCTAGGAACATTATTTTCAAACTGCAGCAAATCAAAGATAAAAACGAAAATTGGGCCAACTGGTGGCAAAGTAGCTGGGGTGGCTGGATCCCACATGGCCAACGGTGTGTTTTGAGTCCAGAACCAGTGGCTTGGGGAATATGCCAGGAGTGGGTATGTGAATGTCAAAAATAGCAAAGGGAGAATAGAGGAGAAGGGACTCTGGCATGGCCATCCCTGAAAGGTGCTTCCTCACTTTCCCTCTTTATCTCTCTCTAGTGAATACACACACACCCCATAGTAAAACTACCTATCTAACTAACTAAACAGGAAAAAAAAATCTTGAAAAAAGTTAAAGGGAAACAAAAGCAGCTTATCCACAGATGAAAAAAGAATTACATCGGACTTTTCAGAAACCACACAAGCGAACAGAAAGTAGACTGAAACACTTAAGTGTTGAGAGACAGAGAGAGAGAAAAAAAATCAATAGCACTTAATTTGCTCATATTTAATGTTATTACTGATATGACTAGATTTACATCTGCCATTTTGTCATTTTCTTTTTTTTTTTTTTTTTGAGGTTTTTGTTTTGTTCTGTTTTTTTTTTTTTTTTTTTTTTTTTTTTTTTTGGCTATAGGGCACGTGCGCTCACTAGAGAGAAAGAGAGACAGAAAATGAGAAATCATCCCCCACGGAAGATGGCCACACCACAATCCCTTCTCCACTGTCCTCTCGGGATCTTGGGCATGCATGCACATGTGCCTGGCTTGAGTTTAAAGCCACCAGGTCCAGGACTCAAACCGTGGCCAATTATATGGGAATAAGCAAAGTTGCCATTAGGCATCTGCTGGTCCCTCTTTTTTTAAAAAAAAAAAAAAAAAAAATCTGCTAGAAGGTGTGTGCCTGAGAGACAGAGAAACAGAGAGAGCGAGAGAGGGAGAAAACACATCAACAGAGCATGGTCATGCTGCAATCCCTTCTCCGCCATTTCTCCATCCTCTACTGTGTGAGCCATAATAACCTGCTTGAGGAAATGTCCTGCCTTAGTGACTTTCATCTTGGTATCGCTCTCCATAGGCCCCTCTTCTTGGCAAGGCTTGCTTCTTCCCATTTTTCAGGTATCAGCTTCACTCTCACTTCCTCAGAAAGACCTTCTCTCACCACCCTGTCCATGTCAGATCCCACTACCCCGTATATTTGTTACTTCCCATTACAGTGACCTGCTTTTCCCCATCAACATTAGACTTTAAAAAACCAGTAAAAACGAGGATTTGTCTGCTTTATTCACTAAGTATGGGAAGAGCCAGGTACAATGCTGTCTACATATACATTTACTGCATAAAGTGTTGAATGAGATGTGATCAGAAGCCATCCAATGAATAAAGTAGTCTTGATTTATAAGTCCTTACATGTTTTCTAAACCATATTTGAGAAAATTGAGAGATATAAACAAGAATAAAACGTCTTACCTCCTGCAATGACAAAATGGCTTAGAGCATTCTGATTTCGGTACACATTTAGACCAGTGTTCACTGTGCTGGGAAGAAGGGAGGAGAAGGAAAATGTAAGATTGAAGACAAATCCGATTTACCTTCCTGACTACTATTTTCATTAAGGTGAGAGGTTTAGAGGAGCCTATTACATCAATCTCTGGTCCTATTCTAGGTACCCCTTCGACACGTTTCAGACTGCTCATGTGCCTATGGGCTATCTAGGGAACAGCCTGCTAAAAAATGAACCAAAGAATAACCAAATTTCTAGAATAAATATTGGCTTAGAAATAGAGATACCAGGACCAGCAGTTAGTGTAATGGCTATGTCGCTGGACTCTCATGTAGTTGACCACAGTTCCAGACCTGGTGGCTTAAACTCATGCCAGGCGCGTGTTCATGCGTGCCCAAGATCCCAAGAGGAGAATGGAGGAGAAGGAATTGTGGCGTGACCATCCCCCCTGGGAGGTGATTTCTCGCTTTCTGTCTCTCTGTCTCTGTCTGTCTTTCTGGCAAGCGATGCACCCAATAGCAAAAACCTCTTAAAAAAAAATAAAAGGCAATATACTGGGACCTGCAGGTGGGGTGGTGGTTTGGCATTGGATACTCCCACATGATCAACCATGGTTCAAGTCCCAGACCTGCTGGCTTGCTTTCTCACTTCTCTCTCTCTCTCTCCAGTCAAATTAAGATAAATGAATAAATAAAACTAAATAAATAATTCTAAAAAAAAAAAAAAGAAATAGAGTTTTGCAGAATTTCTATTTCTTAAAACCTTGTCTCTATTGATTTTAGTTGGGAAACTTCCATCATGGATGAAAAACACACTGGACACTTGTGAATGTGTATTCCAGATCCAAAAAGGATGGAGAAATGGAGGAGAGGGGATTGCAGCATGACCGTACCCAATTAGGGGTGCTTTCTCCCTCTTCCCATCTCTCTTTGGTGAGCACAGATACCCTCTGGCAAACTAAAAACAAAAAGAAAACAAAAACTACAATTGAACCAGTCTTTTACATAGATGGACAAAAGCTCTTAAGATAAAGGCATTATGTATCACTTTTGTGAGTGTTCAGTTTTAATAATACCACGTGCTCAAAAGATGTATTCCAAAAGACTATCAAGCCCTCTCTTAGGGCTGGCTCAGAGTCACGGAGGTTATAAGGTCTGCATGGGGAGCCAGCTCCCACATGGACAACTGTAGTTTTGAATCCCAGCAATGGTGGCTTAAAAAAAATGCCAGTGGGACCAGCAGATGGTGTAGTGATTACATCGCTGAACTCCTACATGGCCAATCATAGTTCAAGTCACGAAACTGGTGGCCTGAAAACCATGCCAGGTGCGTGTGTGTGCACGTGTGCCCAAGAGACTGGGAGGACAATGGAGGAGAAGAGATTGTGATGTGGCCATCCCTCCCTGGGGATGATTTCTCACTTTCCCTCTCGCTGTTTCTCTCTCCAGCAAGTGCCTGTACCCTAAGGCAAAAACCACTCTAACCAAAAAAAAAAAAAAAAAAAAAAAAAAAACATGCCAAGTGCACATGTGCGTAAAATCTTGACAGGTCAGAGAAATGGAGGAAAAAATCACTGCAGTGTGATCATACCACACTGGGGAATGCTTTCTCTATTTGGCGAGCACATGTACCCTCTTACAATTTAGAGAGAACTTACTTGAATATGGTCACAAACACTGTAGTTCTCCAACTCCAACGCCAGCCATACCGAATGAAGCCTCGTGTAGCAGCACGATGTGCAGATTGCTAAAGTTAATAAAAAAGCTGTGAGGCTCCAAGATACTCTGATGCTTCCCTTATTCTAAGACAGTGTTAAAGGAATGTCAGCTACGGATTAGTCGGGTACACTTAAACAGACAGAAACAATAGAAAATAACTAGAAATGTAATTCTTTAAGGGTTGAGGCTTGAGCAAGAGTCCATGGGCATCCTATTCTATCAGGAGATGGAAAAGGAACTAAGAATTGCCGGTTTCAACCAAGCAATCCATCAATTACGTGTACAGTGAAAAGCGACAGAGGGACTTCAAAAAGTTAATGGAAAAGGAAATTAAAATACAAGTTTATTTTGATATAAAAGTCTAAAAATCCATGTATAGTTTTTTTTCACATTTTATGTGAACTTTCTAAAGACCTCTTGTACGTGGTAACTACTATGACAGATGTAAAACCAGTACTAGATATGCTTTTCATATTCGAGAAAGCTTAGGGGAAAGAAAAAGTGGGTCAGCCAGTGGCATGGTGGTTAAGGTGCTCACTTTCCCTTTCTCTATCTCTCCAACAAGTGCATGCACCCCATGGCAAAAACCTAAAAAAGAAAAATAAATTAAATAAGTAAGTAAATACCGATGTATAGGAAAAGAACAGAGGAAGAAAAAGAGTATTTACTGACCATCCTCTATGTAAAAAACGTGTTTACACTTTTTAATTACTTACCTTGTTCAATCTATCACATTACCTTCAAGAGAGAGTTTTAGTTTTAACTAAAGCTTAGGAAGACGATTATAGCTAGTATTACTAGCCCGAAAGGAGTAAAGTAAGAACTGGAAGAGACGTTTTCTGTCCCCACCGTCCATTTTCACCATAGAGCAATTCTGGTAGAACATCAAGAGTAACGTCTAGATTTTTAAAGAAAGCCTGAGAGGGAACCAGCAGTTAGCGTAATGGCTATGTCGCTGGACTCCCACGTAGTCGACCGCGGTTCGCGTCTCGGACCCGGTGGCTTACAACTCACGCCGGGCGCGTGTGCGTGCGTGCCCAAGATCCCGAGAGGAGAATGGAGGAGAAGGGATTGCGGCGTGGCCATCCCCCCTGGGGGGTGATTTCTCGCTTTCTGTCTCTATGTCTCTCTCTGTCTGTCTGGCGAGCGCACGCGCCCTATAGCGAAAAAAACCTCTCCAAAAAAAAAAAAAAAAAAAAAAAAAAAAAAAAAGAAAGCCTGAGAGACTTCCTGAGTAGATCTTAACTACTGCATGATCTTAGGCAAGTCAAAACTTCTGAGCAGTATTAGTATAAATTCGTGGATTTTAATGGGTAAAGAGAGACTGACACAGACATGTACATAAATCACATTTCTTTACTCTGTCTGCTCAGGGCCTAGATGCAATGACATCCTGGTTGCAGTGAGCTTACTTAGCACCTTGCTTTCTAAATATCTCTCTCCATTAAAAGATACTAGCTCCTTGGAAAAATGGCCACTTCCAGGGCGGGCATTGGAAATGTAAGAGATGAACCAGGACTATTCTGCTGTGCCAAAAAGTAAAGGCATACTGTATGAAGAGGACACAGGAACTAGTGAGAAGGACTCCAGAGAAGGTCTCCAACTGCCCAAATCTAGGTCAACTGATACAAGTGAGTTAGAACTCTGAGAACTATGAAGTTACAAATGTTAATTATCGCTTTAGTATAAGCTGGTATACTCTTGGAGGCTTTATAAATGAGGTAAATATGTTACAGCAGAGCCTTGATGATTTAGCAGGGGATCAGAAATGTATTTCAAAAAGAAGATCCAGGCCAGCAGGTGGCGTGGTGGTTAAGGGCACTGGACTCCCACATGGCTGACCATGGTTCAAGTCCTGAACCTGGTGGCTTGCTTTCTCACTTTCCCTTTCTTACACACTCTTACTCTGTCCCTCTCTGATCAAATTAAAATAAATAAATAAACAAGTTAAATAATATAATTCTTGGGGGGAAAATAAAGAGCCATAGTGGAGATCCTAAACATGCCAATTTTGAAAGTAAGAAAAGTGGTCTGACAAGTCATGTGCAGGCACTTGGGTGTAAGTACATTCACTGTGAAGTACAGATATTCTTCCTTACTCTGACATCCTCAAATCCCCCTAACCCAGGACCTAACTGAATGACTAAGTGTAAAGTGAACTGCCAAGTTGGTGTGCCCCCAATACTATCAGGATACCAGTACATACCACAGCATCAAACCGGTTATGATACATTTCTGCTTGGCTCTGCTCAATGTAGCGTTGTTTAGCATGAATAAAAGCTGGTATTCCCCCATAGGCCCAGCCAATGATGCCTGCTGAAACTGCCGCCCTGTAGATATTCTGGAGTTCCTTTGAAGTTCTCTGCTGTTCACTGAAACAAAAAGGCAATGTTGTTTGGGATTAGCTGAGGGATACTGCTCCCCAAATGACACAATTAACAGAATAACGCCAAATGCTAACACCACAGTTTCCATTACGGGTAGACCTGATTAAATGCTATGATGTATCAAACAGTGCAGTTACATTAAAAATAGTCTGAACTTCAGGGAAAACTAACCTATGCTGTTAAATGGTCCAGGTGGTGCCACAGGGCCAATCACAGGTTTGGATCCCTGGGAAACTATCTCAGCAACTCTTAACTACTGGAAAACACAGTGTAGTAAATAACTCCATGAAAGGTAACACTTTTTTACCAGTCACTAATAAAGAAAGAAAGGAATGAATGAATGAATGAAATACTCTGAATTCCTACTAGATGAAATTAATTCAGTTATAAGGGTTATCATTTATTCTGAAATGTCTGTTAATTTTAAAATCCAGCTAATATCTCTTCTATAAAATGATGAGACAATAGCTAATTTCATATTTGGCAACATAAAAAATTGACAACTCTCTCTGCCCCTCTGCAAGATCCATTTCTTTTTTTGGTGCGGGGAATGTAACTAGTAGTGAAATATCAAATTTGGGATCAACTGAAATAGGAAAAAGAACACTGGAGTGGACTCCGGCAGACATGGGTTCCAAGAACAATTCTGTCACTATCTGGTTTGGCCCAACTCTTCTAATTTGTAAGTCAGGAGACAGATTACATGAAAACTATTATATACTTCCTACATACTTCTAAGAGTTCTTTCAATGAGTCTGAACCATTTAAAACTCCCTCAGCCAACAGAACTCCAAATGGCAATGTTAGAATACAAACGTGTGTGTGTGGGGGGAGGGGGGGCAGCAGGTGGCGTGGTGGTTAAGGGGCTGGACACTCCCACATGGCAGACTATGTTTCAAATCCTGAACCTGGTGGCTTGCTTTCTCACTTTCCCTCTCTCTGGTCAAATTAAAAATAAATAAATGAATAAATTTTAAAAAGAATACAAACGTGTGCATCGCAGTTCCCCGTCTCCCACCCCAACCTTAGGGACTTTTACTCTTTGACAAACAGCTCCCGGAGACGGTCCCATCCGGATTCCGGGTAATAGGGTTTGGGGACGTAGGCAGGCAGCTTCTGATCCTCTGCAAGGGCCTCCGAATCAGCAGCAAGGACTCGGGGAAAAGGACTCAGTGCCCTGCAGAGGAAGCTCCGAGACGCTGGCGGCGGCACCTCCATACCGTTCCTTTCCCCTGCGGACACCTGGGCGCTCAGGACCGCAAGGCCAGCCGCAGGCCTCGCGGGACAGGGCGAGGATAACTGCGCGAACGGGGAGCCAGTAACCGCGAACTACGCTAGCGCTAATCCGCGGGCCGACTTGAGCCCCAGGACTCCATGTCCCTACACAAAACGCCGGGTCTTCCTCTGGAAGCCCTTGGAAACACGAGAAAGGAAGTCCCGCCCCTCCGGGGTAAAGAACAGAGGGCGGGGCGGCGGCAGAGCCCGACCCGAAAACACTTCCGGCTGGAGGCAGGACCGGCCTCTGCGTTGCCAGGCCGGCCCTCCGGAAGTGAGTTGGCTTTGAGTATCTCCGGCCCTCCCTTTGTCACATCTGTGCTTGAGAAGCGCACAGGCTTTAGTAATTTAGTGTATTTAAAATGCGAGAAGTCACAGAAATGAAAAAGAAAATGCAGTATTCTGTGAAAGTGGACGAGAACCGCGGTCGACTACGTGGGAGTGCAGCGACATAGCCATTACGCTAACTTGTTCCCTGTGAAAGTAGAGAAAGAGGGGAAGGAGATCTGCGCAAATACAAGCCCAACACCCCCGCCCCCATCCCCCCACCCCCGCACCCCTCCAGTTCGCCTGGGCTACATTTAAACCCTGTGGGTTCTGGTTTCCAGAAGTACCAAGGCCCTGGGGCTGGGTCTTCGTGCTGGTTATGCGAAAACGCTGAGCACTTCTGAAGAATGAGCTTTGCCGCAAGCCATCACAAGGTGGATTTCACATCCCTTAGCTCATATGCTGCTGTTTCTTAGAAGACAGGGCGCTTTATGGAGTTGTGCCAGATGTTTGGTTGGTTGATAGTCCAGCAATAATTTCCCATTACTGCAGCCTCTGCTAACGTGTTTCCGGGTATAGTTGTCAAAGTGCAGGCATTTATTTCAAGTATTCTCAAATTGGTTTATGGAATGTCATTTAATCCTTGCGAGTTACCATTCTCATTCTTTTTTTGCCACTCCTTTTCTAGTTGTAATTCAGAACTGCTCCACTCTTTAGTAGGTAGACTACAGTAAATAGAATTCTGGAATTTAATAGCTAGAAACCACAGATAAGGCCCGAAGAAGTGACTGACAGCCCCCACAGATGTCTCTGAAAGACGAGTAGGTTCATAATAATGGCTATGTTGTATAATAATGTCCTATTTCTTGATGTCTCAGTGGATTAACTTGAGGGTCAGAGACCACATACACTCATCTTGGATCCCCAGGAACTAGCATAGTGTCTGGCATGTCAGGACCCCTCCCTCATGGCAGTATGCTGCTGCATATCTCATAGCAGATAGGCGTGGGTACTAGGATAAGACCCCAAGGCCTGAAAGTCCAACAAAGTGGCTGTGCAGTCTGTCTAGCCAACATGTAGGAAAAGTTAGGTGCTTAAATAACCCCAGAGTCATTGTGGGATGAAGGAGAACTCGAAATGGGAAGAAGGGGTTGGGTAGGAGGAAGAGATAATAATGAACCACTTGGGAACCAGCAGGTGGTGTGATGGCCAAGGCACTGGACACTCCCATGTGGCCCACCATGGTTCAGGTCCCAGACCTGGTGGCTTGCTTTCTCAGTCTCTCTGTCTCTTCTGGTCAAATTAAAGTAAAATGAATAAATAAATAAATAGTTATTTACCAAAAAAAAAAATCACTTATATACAGCTGAAATGTCTCCAGGATCTACTAGCCTGTAGTAGAAATGAGGTCATTATTAACAGGCAACTTTTATTAACGCCACACCTGCTTTCTCCTTTGAGTAGTAAGACTCCTTTGTAAGGTTTCCTTTGCCACCTAGTACCTCAAGAAAAGACCAGTCTCGACTGCTCATGCTGTTGCTGCAATTCTATGTCAGCTTTCTCAAACTATCTGTCACCTTTCCATATTTCCTACTTCTCCAAACTCTTAGGACTTACCTTCTTCTACCACTCAGGGAAATACTCTGCCTCCTCTAAGCCATAACGTGGTTATGGGATTTAGCTGGAGTACTGTTTCACATGCAGCTCTTGCATCCTCAGACCTGTACTTCCCAGCAGAGTAACTGCATCAGGACAGAATTTCAGTCATCACCACGTGGGCCTGAACCACCACCCTCCCACACTCAGCCCTTGCTGCTGAGATCTGTTTGTAGGACCCAAAGGCTTCTTCCTCCATAGAGAATTTTCTCTCAGGGCTCAGAATTTTCTTTTCTCTCCCAGGTTCACCAAGTACTGACTTTACTAAATATCTTATGTAGTATAATATAGTTGTAATATATAATAGAATATTAGTTGTATTATGTATGATATAAACTGTTTCCACAGGTAGAGACAATGAATTTTGAGACTTCCAAGGACCACTTCATTTACCTGTCCTTCACAGTAACTCAGTTTCTCCACAGTCTTCCATCTGTCCCAGCTAGGTGTTTCTTTCCTCGAAACTCCAAATCCACTGTCCTCAGGAATGACGAGCATTCACATTGCCTGAATCACCTTCTGCCCATGCTGCCACCCACACTGTCTCTTACTGTACCAAGTGACAGCCCCCCTCCCCCAGGGCAGAGGTCTTGTTGCAAAAATCTCATTTCCTGTTTGTGTACAGCAGATACTCAAGAAATACTTGCTAAAGATTGATGGGTAATTTCTTAAATCCCTCTTTCCTATCCACACTACATAACCTCTGGAAGCTGCAAGATTTCCCTAAGAGAAGACGTCTTCCTTTAGATACATGTGAAGACAGGTTTCTGGGATCAGCAGTTAGTGTAATGGCTATGTCGCTGGACTCCCACGTAGTCGACCACGGTTCGCGTCCCGGACCCGGTGGCTTAAAACTCACGCCGGGCGTGTATGCGTGCGTGCCCAAGATCCTGAGAGGAGAATCAAGGAGAAGGGATTGCGGCGTGGCCATCCCCCCTGGGGGGTGATTTCTCTCTCTCTGTCTCTCTCTGTTTGTCTGGCAAGCGCATGCGCCCTATAGTGAAAAACCTCTCCAAAAAAAAAAAAAAAAAAAAAAAGACAGGTGTGCTCGTGTTTGTAGTCCATCTAGGGGTGAAATGTAAGAACTCTTTGGAACTGACCCAAATGAAGGGGTTACATTTTTTTCTGTTGGAACTGTTAGGCTGAAAGATAGAACCTGGTAGTCTACCCTTCCAACCTCTATGAAATTTGTTTACGTTCTCCAGGATACCCTCATGTCATTTCTAGAAAGTTCTTTTGCGGGACCAGCAGTTGGTGTAATGGCTATGTCGCTGACTCCCATGTAATTGACCATGGTTCCAGTCCCGGATCAAGTGGCTTAAATTCACACTGGGCTCGTGTGTGTGTGTGCCCAAGATCCCGAGAGGAGAATGGAGGAGAAGGGACTGCAGTGTGCCCATCCCTCTTGCGAGGTGATTTCTGGCTTTCTGTTTCTCTGTCTCTGTCTTTCTGGTGAGCATATGCACCTTACAGCAAAAATCTCTCCAATAAAAAAAATGAATAAATAAAACAAAAAACAAAACAACAAAACTATAGGCAGTATCTGTTCTTGACAATTGGGGAAATCTGACGTGATTCAGTAGAATAACGTGGGACACTGATATCACACAGATGATACTGCCAAAACAAAGAAAGGAGAAGCATTACTTCTATTACTTAAATATCCTACTTCATTCAAGTAAATTATTTTTTTCCTTAAAGTATGGCCATTAGCTGCTTTTTTTTTTTTTTTTTTTTTTTTTTTTGCCATTAGCGTTTTGAGAAGGAAATGGCGAGGTTAGGATTGCACTAGTATTAATGACAACAAAAACCTTCAAAAGTTGTGGGAATACAAATTGTTTTCAAAAACATACATTTTACATACTATTACACACCATCTTCATTCCATTGACACTGAGGTAAACAGATAAACAAGTATAAAACCTGAATACATTTACTGGATTTAAAGACAAAGATTCCCTTATTAACTCTTCACAATACAGGTAAGTATTTGCATAGATCCAGTTCGTACAGTCTTATTCAGTTCCCCTTGAAGCTGTTGGTGAGACAATCTGTAAATAGGATCGAGTTAAGTCCAGTGTCTCTATTTACCCATCCATTCACAGTCCTTTAGTATTTCCTCGTGTGTGGTACTGTGCTGGACAGTGGAGACACCAATAGGAGTAAAACATGATTGTTCATAAATAAACTCAGAGCAGTAAGTGAAACAGTCAAGTAGCCACAGTGCAGTGTGATGCCGTGTAACACCAGCATGAGCAAAGTTATGGTAGCCCCTACCTGCCTCAAGGAAAGAAAAGACTTGGAGAGAAAGTGATGTTTGAGCTGCAACTTGAAACAAAACTGGAAACATTCCCAGGAAAATGAAGCCTCAGCTCCTAATCTAATGGACAGCAAATTGTGTTCCTATTTTAGTGAGAAGAAAAAGAAAACAGAGTAATAAATGCAGAGTTGATACGTGGACAAAGCAAGGGTTAATAGAGGGCCCAAGGTGAGCCTAACCTAAGGACAAAAGCAAACGTGTTCAGGTTAAGGGCCCAGGAATAAGACCCTGAGATCAACTTTTACAACAGAGGAAACATAGGCTCTGGACCTGCTCTGGTGCCACCTCCAGCAATCACCTGTGGCTGATAGATGCTCTGCATTCCTGACAAATGGCTAGCCACCCACCCAAATTCGGACCAAAGCTTTCAGAGTCTATCCGTACCCTCCCTTACAACTGAGACCATAAGTAGTAGACCCTTCCCACCAAAAGGCACAAACCTGTGAACCCGCTCGGGTCTCAGGGTGTTCTTGCTAGAGCTCAATGACAAACATAATAAACTTCTGCTTATGTTCACATTTCTCTCTGGTAAATTCTTTTAGCACCTGCACACTGGCCCTACTGTCCCACTACACAACTGCAGTTATATTAGTAGAGCCTCATAGTGACAAAGAAAAACCACAGTACAACTCAGAAATCTGGACTGCCTGTCATTAGACTACAACACCTAAGGACACAGTCCCCGTGAATTGCTAGTACTCAGAAAACAAAAACATACCTCCTTTGTCCATGCAATGATCTCCTCATGAATGTTCAGCTCCTCTAAGAAAGTCCTTGGAAAAAAAACGTGGTCAGCAGGTGGTGTGATGGTTAAGGTGCTGGACACTCCCACATGATGGACCACAGTTCAAGTCCCGGACCTGGTGTCTTGCTTTCTCACTTTCCCTCTCTTTCTCTGTGTGTCTCTCTATGGTCAAATTGAAAATAATGAATAAGTAAAAATACATATATATAAAAAAAGTCAGTGGTCTGACTTATCTTTTGAAAAAAAGTCCTTGGAGTTAAAATTTTGTGGGACTGGCTTCATGGCCTGGTGGTTAAGGGAGCAGAATCCAATTCCCAGCTCAGCAGCTTAAAAAACATGCCAGGTGCCTGTGAGTGCATCCCAAATACTGACAGGATGGAGAATTGGAGAAGAGATCGTAGTACGACTACACCCCATTGGGAGATGCTTTCTTCCTCTCCTTATTTCTTCCTGCGATGGCAACTTAAAAAAAAATTTTTTTTGGAAGGAAGCTAAAAAAGCCAAATACCAAATATATGTCTGACAAGTGAAATAAAATCTCTGATTTCATGTGACTGAGCCCCACACCTATTCATTTTGAAACCATTCTACACCAAATAGTTCTAAAGAGGCAAAGGAAGAGAGTTGATTTCTCTGCAGAGAGGCTGGCCTAAGAGACAAAGAGGTTCTAAGTCATCAGACCACAGGGTTTCAATCTAAACTGTTTTCATTTTTGACTAGGTAGGGAGAATACCCTGAGAGATTAAACTACTACCCAAGTGTCTTTTTCAAAAAGGGAACAAAGACAAGACGGGATCCAATATGGATTTGTGCTAAGACAAATATCTCCTCTATAATTAAGTATTCAAATTGAATGCTCTAAACTACCAACTTAGCGACATGTCCAAGGCTGGCCCTGTAGCACAGTTAGGCACTGTGCACTGGGAGCCATGACTGACTATGGTTTGAATCCTGTCCCTGAAGGCTTGAAAAACGTGTGCATGCGTGCGTGCACCCAAAATCCTGATGGGAAGGAGAAATGGAGGAAATAGGATTGCAGTGGGACCATGTCTTATTGGTAGGATGCTTTTTCTCTGGTGAACACATGTGTATTCTGACCATTACAAACAAATTACTAATATGTTCACAAATGAAGATTCCTTGTGGTCCCTGTGAGACACTGAGAACATGGATGATGCCTGCTGCTGCCAATTTAAGAAGGAAAAACATTAAAGATGTGCAAAGGGTAAGGAAGAGTTGCTGTTTCATGCACAGTTTCTTTCTTTCTTTTTTTTAAAGGGCTGTTCTCTAGTATTAAGAGGTTTTTGTGTTTTTTTTTTCCCCCTTTAGAAAGACAAAAAGAAGGGCATAAAGGCACGAAAGGGGAAGATGAACTCTAATTGCAGTAATTACTCATACAACTGGCCCCTATCTAGGTGGCATTACAGAAACCTCCTGAGTATTGAAGTTAACATTTTTATAAAATAGAATTTTTACATCATCACATGGCATAGCCAATGCTTCCTTAGACCTTTCAGGAAATGATACCCAAGTATTTTTCACAAACCCTAAAGTTTCCCACATTAAAATAAAGCAACCGAAATCAAGCCTAGAGTAACTTTAGAACTGCAGTGATAAGTTATACAAGTTCCAAATGATGAATTTTCTGCTCCACATAATGGGACAAAGAGCATCATCACATAAACAGAGTCAATTTCACGGTGATGGACGTAATGCATGTGGATGGTCAGAGGCACACGCTGTGATCGGCCCTAAGAAATGAAAGGTAGGGAACCAGCAGTTAGCGTAATGGCTATGTCGCTGGACTCCCACGTAGTCGACCGCGGTTCACGTCCTGGACCCGGTGGCTTAAAACTCATGCCGGGCGCGTGTGTGTGCGTGCCCAAGATCCTGAGAGGAGAATGGAGGAGAAGGGATTGTGGTGTGACCATCCCTCCTGGGGGGTGATTTCTCGCTTTCTGTCTCTATGTCTCTCTCTGTCTGTCTGGCGAGCACACGCGCCCTATAGCGAAAATCTCTCCAAAAAAAAAAGAAATGAAAGGTAGAACCGAGTCTCAAATTAATTCTCTCATGATTTCTAGTCCTTATGCAGCCAGAGTTGAGTTGCTTCATCTCTGTGTATTAGACACATTTTGGCTCTTTCTCAAGAGTTGCTCTGGGTGCAGCATGAAAAGGAAAACCAGATATTTGGCTTGATACGAGATAGTCAAGGCGATGCCACGCTCGTGGTAAGCTTTTCACCGTGTGATATCTGAGATCTGCGGCCATAGGGAAGACTATGGTCCCTGTGATGACAACTAGAGTTCAGTTTTCAAAATTTTGGGAGTGATCTGATCATAGCCTTTCCTTCTCGTCACATTGTAAGACAGGAATTTAGAGTATTCAGTCAAGAGGCTCTCCCAGTAACAGGTGATGTCATCCATCTGCAAGTGATTCATAATAAACTGGCTTCCCCTACAGAAAAGATTAACAACATTAAAGCACAGAATTTAAAAATAATAATAATGGCCTACATTTGAGTGACTAAGCACTATTTAGAGCACTTTACATATTTTAACTCATTTAATCCTCAGAACCAACCCTAGAGTCATGATTCCACAGACATGCACTTAACAATAGAATTTAACATTTACTTCCATAAAAACAAATATAAACAGTCAACGCTTACCAAAAGTACTTGTTTACCTTAAAGATTTCAGTTTACTTCTATAAAGCTTGCAAATGTGTGTGTATATGTTTTTTCTCCAGGACAGTTTTAATTCTGAATTATCTCTGTTTAATGAGGATGAGATTATAGATATTGCCATGGCAACACTATTTGGATAACTTTAGCTAAGGCAAAATAGGGATGATAAAGTAAAATGGAAAAGGGAAAATGAACAGAACTTATTACCTTTCAGCAATTTCTCGAGCTACATCATCATTTGCTTTTACAAACTGCAACAGTTCCCTAAAATGAAAAGAATTATTAGACTCTAAAATGTAGACCAAAATCATTAGTACCAAGTTAGAAAGACTTTGGACTGAAATCTGTGGTTGGTCTGTAGCTACGTGTACCATAATGGATTATTTCCTAAAAGCAAAGATAACAAGGTCCTCACAGGAACAAAATAAGGCTACATACAGGTTATAAAGGTAGCTTATTGTAGATTCTTGACGGGTTTGTGAAAATAAAAAAATACCCAACAATACACATAAAAAATCAAGAGTGGGGACCAGCAGTTAGCGTAATGGCTATGTCGCTGGACTCCCATGTAGTCGACCACGGTTCGAGTCCCAGACCTGGTGGCTTAAACTCACACTGGGCGTGTGTACGAGCTCAAGATCCCAAGAGGAGAATGGAGGAGAAGGGATTGCAGTGTGGCCATACCCCCTGGGGGGTGATTTCTCACTTTTTGTCTCTCTGTCTTTCTGGCGAGCGCATGCGCCCTATGGCAAAAACCTCTCCAAAATAAATAAATAAATAAATAAAAATTAAGAGTGGAAAAAAACTTCCATCCTGGTTTTAAACTCTGGTTTCAGTCCCCAGAAGAGGGGAACTGGGCTCACACTTCAGGCCCCTCTCCATTCCTCTTTCTAGCTCCTCCGATCATGAGGAGAAACTGACCTAAGCTTCACTAGGATTGATTCCCATGCTGTGCCTGACAGGTCCTTTGACAATGTAACAAGACAGACTAGACTATCTTGGGTCAGCTCTGTGGCACCTTGGTGATACACTGCTCAGGAAAAACCAGATCCCATATCTCAACCAAGGTTCCAGTTCCTGGTCTGGTCGGTCTGAAGCATTCTGGGTACATGTGTGAATGCCCAAGATCTAATGGGCTGGAGGAAGGGGAGAGCGTGGTGTGACTAGACCCTGTGGAGGATGGTCATCTCTCTCACGTGCATATGCGCGCACTCTGATGAATACAGAAACATAAAAATTTTTAAAGTATCGAATATCCCTATCTTTGGTCTTTAAGAGATTAGTTTCTTTTTCAATGCATACTGTCTAAATGTTACATTTGAAACCAGCATTAAAACACTTTTTCAAATTAAATTCCACTTACAGTCTACTTGCATAATAATGCAATATTATATAGCAAACCAAGTAAGAGAATACAAAGGTTTCAATGGAAAAAATCATCAGGAATGAATACCTTAAGAAGCTGGACTTAGGGGACTAGCAAGTGGCGTGGTGGTTAAAGTGGTGGACACTCCCACATGGCCAACCACGGTTCGAGTTTTGGACCTGGCGGCTTCGTTTGTCTCTTTCCCTCTCTCTCTCTGTGTGTGTGTGTGTGTGTGTGTGTGTGTGTGTGTGTGTGTCTGGTCAAATTAAAATAAATGAATGAATAAATAAAATTAAATAAATAATAATTTTTTAAAAAAAGCCGGACTTAGAAGCAGACTGTAAGAGTCCTTAGAAGCTGCACTGGGGAAGAGCTGCTTACTGGACGTTGGATAGATTGGTCTTGACTGGGATATAGTGAACCCATGGCTTCAGTTGGGGATAGAAGAATTCCAGCCACTCGTCACCGACATGGAAAACGAGGGAACCACACAGGAAGAGGTGTTTGAACCGAAAACTTGCAGCGACACCCCGAAAGTTAAACAGGTACCTGAGGGAAAAAAAGAGAAAACATATTTGTTATATGCCTAAATACGACATTTATTTTATTATTCTTTCCTCCTCTTCTCTCGGTTTAATTCCTCTCCCTTTCTCATTTCTAGATTTCAGGGACACATTAATATGCTTCTGTGGGGTTTCCATAAATTCCTTGTTTCTCCAGGGCTGGGGCTACAGGTTGCTTTGAAAATATTGGGGTAAAGGAAAAAAGAGAATATTGTCTCCTGACAGAGCTAGATAGGGTCTGGAGCTATGGCATCGTTGGAAAATTCATGATGTATTTTTTCTATGCAAAAATGTGTTGTGACTTTTCTGACAACTCAATAGGTGCTAGATAAAGGGAATGCAAGACACAGATGGAAGTGACAGCCTATTATAAGTTTGGGGCATATGTGGCAGTCTTTGAAGAGTTCACGGAAAATGTATATTATGTAAATACTAAGGGGCCAGCCAGTGCCATGGTGGTTAAGGCAGCTGGATCCAACTTAGCTGACTGTGCGGTTCCAGTGCCAGATTCAGTGGCTTGAAAAATACACCGTGTGTGTGTGTGTGTGTGTGTGTGTGTGTGTGCGCGTGCGCGTGTGCCCGTCTGTGTGCATGCACATGTGCCCGAGATCCCAAAAGGAGAAATGGAGAAGGGATTATAGCATGATCATCCTCCATGGAAGGTGCTTTTTCACTTTCAGTTTCTCTCCAGAGTGCATGTGACTTCTAGCAAATTATTTAAAAAAAAAAAAAAAAGCAAAAAGGAAAAAAAAAATTATACATAGATTTCAATTATTTTTGCACCCAAATTAACTCATATTGTAATTCCATTTTCCACAACTTTTTGAAGTTTCTTGTATTGGAGAAAATACAGAAATGTTCAACAATAACACATCACAAATCAAAAGCAGAAAAACTAAACAGAATTCACAAGCTGTCTAGGCCTGCTGTCTCGTAGCCATGGCCCCTAGAGTCTTGCTTTTCCTCTAGTGTGCCCCAACTGATCAAAGGTATCCCTTTGTCCCCTGGACATCACTTTCTTCTCCTCAAGTCTGGAGAGGAGAACAGGGACCAGCAGATGGTGTAATGGTTATGTCATTGGACTCCCACATAGTTGACTGCGGTTCGAGTCTCGATTCTGTGGCTTAAAACTCATGCTGGGCAAGTGTGTGTGCGTGCCCAAGATCTCGAGAGGAGAATGGAAAAGAAGGGATTGCAGTATGGCCATCACCTCTGTGGGGTGATTTCTCACTTTCTGTCTCTCTGTCCTTCTGGGCAGTGCATGAATCCTATAGCAAAAAAAAAAAAATCTCTTAAAAAAAATGGAGAGGAAAACAATACAAACCTATAAAATTTTCAAGAAATGCTGCCCCATAAAAAGCTATCTTAGAAAAGAACATTTTCTGCTTGGCTTTTCTCATGCATGCAGATGTGTCTCCAGCCAGAGTTGCTTTGACCTTTAGCTTCCACTGCACATGTAACCAACAATCACATCTCTGAATCCCACCGCCCTCCCCCAGACCTGGTTTTACCTGTTCATCTAATTCTTAGTCCTGGCATTTAATTACAATATTTATTAACCTGATTAATATTTCATCTACCTTCAACTGTTAGGTGGGTGGGTGTGGAGAGAGGTAATCCCACTGCGTTAATTATTGGCACACAAGGCCTCTGTAAGCAAGACCGGGTTTCCGGCATCTCTGCAGTCTCTGCAGAACTTAGGTCAGTTCCAAATGGGCCCTCAGTAAAAGCCGACTAAATTAAGTAAAATGACTTTCCTATAGCCTAATTGGGCTTTCTATTAATGTTCTCACCCAAAGTGCGGTTACTACGAAAGCAATATGGAACAAAGCCAAGAGTCCTAGTAGTCTTACTTGTATTTGCAGTGATCCACAAGGTGGACGTCCTTAGCAGCTGGCTTTCCCAAGGTATCCTTTAAGTGAAAAGGCAATTATTAGTACCAGTGGTAAAACATTCACTGGTGACCACTATGCAGCAAGCATCATTATCCTTATTATATAAAGGAGGAAGCCAACACTTTGAGGAGTTGAGAGACTTGCTCAAAGTTATATGGCCCTAAATAGAAGAGCTAGAGTTGTTTTTTTTTTTGAGAGGTTTTTGCTATAGGGCGCGTGCGCTCGCCAGACAGACAGAGAGATAGAGAGAAGAAAGCAAGAAGTCACACCCCAGGGGGGATGGCCACGCCGCAATCCCTTCTCCTCCATTCTCCTCTCGGGATCTTGGGCATGCACATGAACTGGCGTGAGTTAAGCCACCAGGTCCGGGACTCAAACTGAGGTTGACTACATGAGAGTCCAGAGACATAGCCATTATGCTATCTGCTGGTCCCAAAGAGCTAGAGTTTTAACCTGGGTATGTCTGATTTTTGAGTTTAAGATCACCTGAAGCCATGCTGCCTTCTTTTGAACTCAGAGATTATAAAAGAAGGTCACAAGTGCTGGCTGGTGAGTTCAGGGGTATAAGCTTCATATAGATTTTGTTGGTCATGCAGTATCTAAAATTAAATATTTTAACCACTATGAATATTTATAGGTAGTAGAGTATTTCGTACAAAAACCCAGATTCTCAACTTTTCTTGAAGAAAAAAATAAAAAAGGAAAAATTGGGCTGCTATTTCCACTTGGCAGCCACCAACTGGAATTCTCAGTACTCTTGATCACTCTTTTATGTCACCTGCCGACCCTGGGGTCTTGTGAGTTTGAGAGCCCCAGTCATTCCATCCACCTTAGCAGATGACAAACTCCTTGTTGAGGGGAACAAGTTTCATTTGCTTTGCTTTTGCAGCCTCACTCAGTAGATGCTAATAACCTATGTGCTGGGGCTGGCAGGTGGCATGGTGGTTTAAGGTACTGGACTTCCACATGGCTGACCACGGTTCGAGTCTCAGACCTGGAGGCTTACTTTATCACTTTCCCTCTCTCTCTTGTCAAATTAATAATAATAACAATAATAATAAAATTAAACAAAAATAATTCTTTAAAAAAGTTGTTAAAATAACCTACATGCTGAATGAATACATTTTCCATTTTCCATATTTTTATTATTTAAGTTTCTACTTTTCTTTTTTTGTTTTGGAGAGGTTTTTGCTACAGGGCGCATGCGCTCACCAGACAGACAGAGAGAGACAGAGAGACAGAAAGCAAGAAATCACCCCCCAGGGGGGATGGCCACGCCGCAATCCCTTCTTCTCCGTTCTCCTCTCAGGATCTTGGGCATGCACGCACACGCGCCCGGTGTGAGTTTTAAGCCACCAGGTCCGGGACGCGAACCGCGGTCGACTACATGGGAGTCCAGCGACATAGCCATTACGCTAACTGCTGGTCCCCTTCTTTTGTTCTTGTTTGCTTAAAACTAAATCAAATATGCATCACAGCTATACTTAGTTTTTCCCCCAAGAAGCTTAAAGCTTTTGTTCATGGCATCTCAATGGTACAAGGATATTCTAGATGAGGAAATCTGGGACTGTTAGTTCTTTGATCAAGGCAAGAAGTCAGAGTTAAAAGGACAGAGATGGACTTTACACCGAAAGTCCCAATTTATGGTTTCACCTTAGAATCACTTAAGGAGTTTAAAGAATGAAGTTTACCAAACCTCTCCCCAGAGATTCTGATTCATTTGATTCATTTATTTAGTTCTCTGGCTATACTGTACAGCCAGGGTTGAGCGTCAACAGTTTAAACCTAGGGTTGGCAAACTACCACTCAAAGGTCAAATCTAACCTACTGCTCATTTTTGTATAACTTATGAACTAAGCATATTTTACATTTTCAAATAGTTAAAAAAAAAAGGCAAAAAAATTTATGGATGTAAAAAGTACATGAAATTTAAATTTCAGTGCCCATAAATGAAGTTTCAATTAGAACACAAGCGATGCCCATTCGCTTGCACATTGTCTGTGGCTGTTTTCATCCTTCTGAGGTAAAGCTGAGTAACTATGGAAAGATATGACTTGTAAGCCCATAATGTTTACTGTCTGGCCCTTTAGAGAAAGAGATTTGCAACCACTGGTTTAAACCTTCAGCATAGTATCACATACTGGTCACAGTATGGTCCAAAAAACAATGTGAGTTTGAAGAAGAAATTTACATAGTCACAGAACTTTCTCTATATTCATCTCACCACCGAGAGGAAACCTAATCTCAAACTCTACCCAGGTGGCAATGTTCTTTGAGGGAGGCTGTTCACTGCTGTAGTTCTATGCAGGTGATAGGTGATTACTTTCATAGACTTCCAGGCCTGGTTTTTGGTGTATTCTGCATCAACAAGTTTTGGATTTTTCCGAGATAGAAGAATGAGAGGATCTCGTTCTGGACTTGTTCTGTAAGACAAACACATGACATAAAACTCTGTGGCCTACGCCACAGTGCTATCCCCAATTTCCGAAAGGTGAGCAGTGCTAGGACCCAATGCAAG
Source organism: Tupaia tana (assembly GCA_026018925.1). Taxonomy (NCBI): domain Eukaryota; kingdom Metazoa; phylum Chordata; class Mammalia; order Scandentia; family Tupaiidae; genus Tupaia; species Tupaia tana. The sequence continues at coordinate 22,270,310 of JAKSZU010000020.1, read as the reverse complement.
GACTGTACGCAGAGGGACCACTGCATACCCCGCATACACTGGTTACTGCGACAGTGATGAGGGGGATACTGGTTCTGCACCATCTAGGCCATCTGGGACTGTTTCCTACTTTATCCTTCAGGGTGGGGAACATTTGGCCATTCTCTACATCTGGTCTTTCAGGGTACACTGTTTTGGGTCACTACAGCCATCACCCACAGAATGATTTCAGGAAGGCTGATGTACTCTCTATACTCACTGATTCTCAGAGCTATGTAACTAGGTAATCACTCACAATAGCTACATGATCTTTGTTGTGCAAAAGTCTAGCAAAACACTTAAATTAAAAGACAAAAAAACTAAATTAAAAGACAAAAAAACTAAAGGATTTAAAAACCTTAAGACTGTATGTGGAAAGAGCCCTAGTTACAGTCCAAGTAGGAGAGGATTTTTTATTTTTTTTTGAGAGGTTTTTGCTATAGGGCACGTGCGCTCGCCAGACAGAGAGACAAAGAGATAGAAAGCGAGAAATCACCCCCCAGGGGAGATGGCCACGCCGCAATCCCTTCTCCTTCATTCTCCTCTCTGGATCTTAAGCACACACGCACATGCGCCCAGAATGAGTTTAAGCCACCGGGTCCAGAACTTGAACCGCGGTCGGCTACATGGGAGTCCTGTGACATAGCCATTACGCTAACTGCTGGTCCCAAGCATCTGTGATCTTAAGACATGAAAATCAGAAAGACTGGCAAGGAACAGTAAGCAGTGGTCAGCCCAGCCACATCTTGAAGTCCACTGCCCAAGCAAAGAGGAGGGCGAGTAGAGGGTCTGATCTCTGACAAGGACACAGCGCAAAAACTGCAGGACCCTTCTCCCTTCATGGTCGTTACTACCCATCAGCTCCACAGACACTACCCTGTGTCTTCCGGGTGTTATTCCTGACACTGGAGCTATGGAGCTCAACAGCGGAGACAGTGCCATTTTCCCTCTTCTCTTCCTCATTTCCCTGTCCACTATCACGTCTCTGTTCTTAGCCACTGTTGGGCAGTCACCGGATCTGATGCTAAGGCAGGAGACCAGGGGAGGACAATTGTTCTGCATCAAGCCACGCAATGACCGTGGCTCAATCACAAGCTACTCCCAGGAAAGCGGGAATAAGACCTGCGTGTCCTCTCCGATGGCCTGTGTTCAGCCACCCATGCAACTCTATAAACATCTGCTAAACAGCTACATGGACAAACTTCACTTCTTTGAGTTTCAGTTCAATTTAAGAGTGATTTAGCAAATAACTTGAATTTTCTCTAGTTTAAGATTCTGTGATTCCATATTTATTCCTCTGTCATCTTGGCTTTCCCTTTGAGCTACAGTTAGTCATACCTCAAGATTATTTTATATATTACTTGGAGGAGTACCTTTGTAAAATGTCATAAAACATGGGGCCGGCAGGTGGTGTGGTGGTTAAGGGTGCTGGACTCCCACGTGGTCTACCTCACATCATGTTCTGGACCTGGCAGCTTGCTCGCTCGCTCTCTCTCTCTCTCTCTCTCATTCTGTCCCTTTCTGGTCAAATTAAAATAAATAAATAAGTTTAAATAAAAAGAATTCTTTAACAACAAAAAAAGAAAATATAATCACCTTGATCCTCGGAAATACGCTGTAGAATTTTTCTTTTTCCACGGCCACTGTGCTGCTGATCTAAAAATATAGATTTTGATTAGTTTCTAGAATCCCTTTTCCTCAATTACATGAAGATGTATTTTAACCATTTCTGAAAACTGGCTCAGAGCTTTCTATTTTAAAATAAGTCTGATCAATGCTACTCAAAAGAGAAAACTGTAAATGATACTATGTTTCCTTTCACTACAATTCTACCATTCTAGCCAGTAATATCTACATACCCCGCCCACCATTGTTAATATTGAAGGAAAAGCTCTCAGACCCTGAATGACATGCTAAAGACTGCTTAATCTGGCACAATGAAGATAGCCTCTCTAAGTAGCATGCTACTGACAATTTTATATGCGAAGAGAATTGCAAGAAATACCAGAAGTTGAAAGGGAAGGAGAGCACTCCCTGACTTCCTGTTTTAGAGGGGTAGAAAGTGTCATCAGATTTGGCCTGATATTTGCAAAGCAGCGAGTGTTCTTAAAACTGTACTCAGTGTAAAGTCCCCGAAACCCAGTCCTCAGTACACATCTCCATAACCAGCCTTCCTCACTGAACCTAGCAGCTCACAGGCACATCATCTGCGTTTCTTCCTAGGAACCCTCCCTGCACAGAAGTGAAAGAGAAGGGGCAGGCAGGCCAGGAGTTAAGGAGGGATGGGTGGGCTCTATTCAAGCATAGGAGAAACTCAGGATATAACAGAGGTTATACCATACATGTTGTTAGGTAGATTCTTAGTAGGAAATATTTTTTTTTTTGGGGGGGGGGGAGATTTTCGCTATAGGGCGCGTGCGCTCGCCAGACAGACAGAGACATAGAGACAGAAAGTGAGAAATCACCCCCCAGGGGGGATGGTCATGCCGCAATCCCTTCTCCTCCATTCTCCTCTCGGGATCTTGGGCACGCACGCACACGCGCCCGTCGTGAGTTTTAAGCCACCGGGTCCAGGACGCGAACCACGGTCGACTACGTGGGAGTCCAGCGACATAGCCATTACGCTAACTGCTGATTCCCAGTAGAAAATATTTTAAATAATAGCTAACACCTATATACTATTTACTACGCTCCAGATACTGTTCTAAGTGCTTTATTATTTATAATTTCATTCTCACAACCTTATCAGGAGGGCTTTATTATCCCTCTTTTATAGATGAGGTCCTTGAGAGGCTAAGCAACTTGCTTCATAGCTAACAAGAACCAGGATGCGATTCCAGAGTCCCAGGTTTTAAGCCCTGTTCTACCTTGCCTTCCCACTTACCCATAGTCTTCTATTTTTTAAAATAATGTTTTTCATTTGTTATTATTTTAATAATTTGATATAGGCCACATATACTCACCAGAGAGACAGCAAGAGAGAGAGAGAAAGAGAAAGAGAGAAAGCAAGTCACTGGGTCTGGAACTCGAACTGTGGTCAGCCATGTGGGAGTCCAGCACCTCAACCATTATGCCACCCACTGGCCCCGGTACTCTATTTTTATAACCATGTCATCATAATTCACTTCATCCCTTACTGACAGCCTTTTACATGGTACCCAATTTTTTGTTCTAGGACATAACACAGTAGTGAATATCTTTGTTCACAAATCTTTCCACGTTAGTGTCATGCCTCAGGATACATTCTAGATGTGAATGACTGTGTCAAAGGATGTACATATTTTCCATTTTTTTTTTTTTTTGAGAGAGATTTTTGCTATAGGTTGCATGTGCTCACCAGAGAGACAGAGAGGCAGAGAGAGACAGGAGGGATGGCCACACTACAATCCCTTCTCCTCTATTCTCCTCTCAGGATTTTGAGCACACACACACACACTCAATGTGATTCTCTAGCCGCAGGGTCTGGGACTCAAACTGTAGAGCTGGCCACGTGGGATGCAGCTGCCTTAACCTCGTGCCACCTGCGGGCCCAGAATCTAGCATCTCCTGAGCAGCGGATTACTGCGGCATCAAAGAGCCAGCTCCCATGAACTTTTAAAGGCCTGCTCATATTTTTCAAAAATGTCAATGTCACAAAAAGAGAAAGACTGAAGAGCTGTTCTGGAATAAAGGAGAATAAAGAGATGTGATAAGTAAATGAAATATGTGATCCTGGACTATGTCCTCTACTAGAGGGGGAAAACATTATATAAAATACTATTGGGACGGGCTGGCAGGTGGCGTGGTGGTTAAGGGCACTGGACTCCCACATGGCCGACCACAGTTTGAGTCCCAGAACTGGCAGCTTGCTTTTTCATTTTCTCTTTCTCTCTCATCCTATCTCTCTCTGGTCAAAATAAATAAATAAATAAGTGGGTAAAAAAAGCTAAATAAAATAATTCTTTAAAAAAACATTATTGGGGCATGATGAAGACAGTGTGGAATGGAGTGGAAGAAGGGAAGACTATAGAGAAGGATAGCAAGAGAATAAATAGAGGCATGACATTAGTGGGTCAGAAATGGGTTATTACCTGTTGATGATAACATGTATAGTATTCTCAACTGGACTGGTCTGAGAAGTATTTCATGTTGGGTAAATTCTCTTTACAAGCCAAATGATATATAGTGATTGAATGGTTAAAAAAATAATGAGAGGGAACCAGCAGTTAGCATAATGGCTATGTCGCTGGACTCCCACGTAGTCGACTGCGGTTTGAGTCCCGGACCCGGTGGCTTAAAACTCACGCCAGGCGCGTGTGCATGCATACCCAAAATCCCGAGAGGAGAATGGAGGAGAAGGGATTGCGGCATGACCATCCCCCCCTGGGGGGTGATTTCTCGCTTTCTGTCTCTATGTCTCTCTCTGTCTGTCTGGCGAGCGCACGTGCCCTATAGCGAAAACCTCTCCAAAAAAAAAAAATGACAGTAATAAAAATAATAATAATCTGAAAAAAATGATGAAAAGCTATTTGATGACGAGGATGTGGATAGTAAAGTCTTGGTCTTGACTGATATGCATAGTATTCCTTCTGGAAAAGGAAATGTAATACACTGTAAAGATATATGTGATTGCATGTAATAGAGACAAGATTATGATAATAAGAAATAAAATTTTGCTATAGGGCGTGTGCGCTCGCCAGAAAGACAGAGAGAGACAGAAAGAAAGCGAGAAATCACCCCCAGTGGGGATGGCCACACCGCAATCCCTTCTTCTCCATTCTCCTCTTGGGATCTTGGGCACGCACGCACTCTCTTTCTGGCGAGTGCATGCGCCCTATAGCAAAAAGCTCTTAAAAAAAACAAACAAACAAAAAAAAAAAACCTACAGCTTGGACGACCTAGATGATCTAAATCCTGAAATGATGGCAGGATAGTCTCCAGGCCACGGGATGTTTCAGTCATGGGTCAGAGGGTCTGGAATAGCCTGTGCTTGAGAATGAGAGACACCTATCCTCCCTCGTCCCCACTTAGAGTACTTGGCTCTAAATTATCAGGTACCTCGGTTCTTCCAAATAATTTTCTATCCTCCACAACATGGTCATGCAGTTTTTTCTTATTAGGAAAATTCACTTTTAAGGAGTACGGGAAAATTCAGGCCCAGCTTGAAAGGCACACGACTAGTGCCACTGCTTGGGAAGCTGTAAGCTGTAGGGGAAGCACAGGTTCAGTTCCCAGGCCCACCTGAACACTCTGGATTGTTAGTGACTGTACTTCCAGTTAACTGGGAGGCTGGGGCAGGAAGACTGTGACACAGTGAGACCCTGTCAGAAATGCTTATCTCTGGGGCTAGCAGGTGGCATGGTGGTTAAAGTGCTGGACTCCCATGTGGTAGACTGCAGTTTGAGGTCTGGATCTGGCAGCTTGAAAATCATGCTCTGAAGGGACCAGCAGTTAGCGTAATGGCTATGTCGCTAAACTCCCATGGAGTCGACCACGGTTCGAGCTCTGGACCTGGTGGCTTAAATTCACACTGGGCGCGTGTGCGTGCATGCCCAAGATCCCGAGAGGAGAATCAAGGAGAAGGGATTGCGGCGTGACCATCCCCCCTAGGGGATAATTTCTCACTTTCTGTCTCTCTGTCTCTGTCTGTCTGTCTGGTGAGCGCGTGTGCCCTATAGCAAAAACCTCTCAAAAAAATAAAATAAAAAAGAAGAAAATCATGCTGTGTGTGTGCGCATGTATTCCCAAACCTCGAGAGAATGGAGGAGTGGGACTGTGGTGTTGCAATCCCCCCTAGGGGGTGATTTCTCACTTTCCTTCTCTCTATCTCTTTCTGTCTCTCTGGCAAGTGCATGTGCCCTATGGCAAAAAAAAAAAAAAAGAAAGAAAAAGCCTGTCCCTGTTGCTCTCCCTTTCCTTCTACCTCCCCTTCTCTTCCTTTCCCTTTTCTCTCTCTCTCACTCACTTTCTCATAAATAAATATAAAGTACAGAAAACTTTAAAGGAGAAAACAGAGTCCCTATCATCCCTTCCATATAGGCACTGCTGATAATTTAAGATAGAGTTCTTCTGCCCTTTTCTATCAGTATGAAATATTTTTATACACATACAAAGTTGTTTCTGCTATATAAGCAGTTTTATTTTCAACTTAAAAAGTTAGTTATTTAATTAATTTACTTATTTATTATCTTCATAATCTTGTTTATATTACATTGAATTACATAAAAGTTAGCTCTTTTATAGTAAATAATTGGTTATATTCTGTTTCTTATTTCAAGAGAACCCACAAAGAAGAAAAGCAAACTCTCTTTGAAGCACCTACCTTAACAGGTCTTCTCTGAAGAGGTCCCACCGTCCAAGACCTGTAGGGTAAATTGGCCAAACAGCGGGTCCCCCTTCCCAAAATGTCCAAGCAGGATACATAATATCGTGGTACTCTGATGTCTTCGACAGAAACAGAAACGTCGCGTAAATCAGTCTCGGAACAGAGAGAGAAGCAGCAAACTGTCTCGTGTCACAGCATCTGGACATAGGCCTTGTTCTAGTGTCACACTGCCACAGGCAAATTCTCTCTAGTCTGCAAGCCTAGACTCTAGGTATTAAAAGGCAAAGGTGATCGTGTATTAAAATTCATTGGCTCACTGAATCCTATCATTTAGAATCACACTAAAGATCAACCTTTTTAGTTCTTCAGAATTATTTTTTTATAGAGGTTTTTGCTAAGGTTTTTAGTTTATTCATATATTTATTTATATATTAGCTAGAGGGTGCATGCACTCACCAGAGAAAGAGAGAGAGGAAGAAAGCACTCCCCAAATGAGTGTAGTCATGCTCTCTCTTTCCTTCTGTTTTTCTATCCAATTGAGATTCTGGGCACACACGCCTGGCATGTTTTCGCGAGCCCTTGGGGCCAGGATTTACACCATGCTTGGCCATGTGGGATATTACCCCCTTAACTACCAGGATACAGGGCTGGCACAAGGTTTGTAGTTTAAGGAAATAATATATCCAATTCTGAGTAATTCCACGGCTCACTCATCATTTAACTGCTATTATACTTGGGGTTTACGTCATCATACCAGTGCTTGGTTATGTCTTTGAGGGTCTTTTGAGAGTAAAACCAGGAAATACAGAGCGATAATTAAGAGGCAGATAATATGAGTTTGAATGCTGATTCACCTCTTTACAGTTCCAGGCAAGTTACTTAATCTTTTTTAAAGAATTATTCATTTAATTTTAGTCACCATTATTATTATTTTATAATTTGCTACAGGACACACATGCTCACCAGAGAGACAGAGAGAGAGAGGGAGAAAGTGAGAAAGCAGTTTGCCAGGTTTGGGACCTGAACTGCAGTCAGCCATGTGGGAGTCCAGAGCCACAACCACCATGCCACCTGCTGGCCTCAAGTTACTTCATCTTTCTATACCTCAATTCCCTTGTCATTGTAATGGGGGAAATAATACCAATAATACTACCTAGTAGGCTTACTCAGAATATTAAGTGAGATAATACATGTGAGAAGCTCAGAATGCTGTCTGGCGTAGTGAGCACTGGGAAGCCTAGCTAGTGTTATCTTGCACCTTGGCACTGTTGAGCTCTCACTGGTTAGTCCATGAATTCTTGGTCACTCATTGATCTGGGTCAGAAGTGCCAATGGGCACAATAGGGGAAAGGGAAGGGGTGTTACCACGTATCTTTATTTTTTTTCAAAGAGAGATTTTTGTTCTAGAGCACGTGTGTTCGATGGGGAGAAAGAAAGACAGAAAGACAGAAAGTGAGAAATCACCCCCTAGGGGGATGGCCATGCCACAATCCCTTCTCCATTTTCCTCTCTGGATTTTGGGCATCCATGCACATGTGCCCAGCATGAATTTGAAGCCACTGGGTCCAGGACTCGAATTTCAGTCGGCTACATGGGAGTGCAGTGACATAACCATTATGCCACCTGCTGGTCCCACCACGTACCTTTTGAAGAAAGTTTGAAACCATTTGTTTCCTTTATACGTTTACTTTTGTTAAAATTCTGCCACTGAGCAGCCAGCAGGTGACATGGTGGTTTAGGCGCTGGACTTGTACATGGTCAACTACTATTTGAGCCCCAGACCTGGTGGCTTAAAAATCACACCAGGCATGTGTATATGCAAGCCCAAAATCCCGAGAAGAAGGGAGGAGAAGGGACTGTGGTATGGCCATCCCCCTTGGAGTGTGATTTCTCACTTTCTCTCTCTCTAGTGAATACATGGACCCCATAACAAACTTAAAAATAAATAAATAAAGGAATAAAAAAAAGAAATGGTGGGAGAGAAGGTCCTTTGCTTTGAAGAAACCAAATTAGAGATATGTTCTTTTTCCCAGTCCATGGGGTTTTCCTAAGCCCACTCTTCCCCCATAGAATCTTCTCTGGGCTCTTTGCTAGCCTCTGCATCCTACCCCCATATGCTTTCATTACCTAGCCTCTAGGGAACCAAGGTCTGTCCCTGCCAATTCACCATGTGCATGACCCTGAACACTAACAAGATTTACACTGCCCCATGTTCTCCAAGCCCACAGGTATGTCCCAGGCTCTTCTCTCCTCCACAACAACACCCAAAGATCAGCCCCTCACATAGACCTCTTGGTCATCCCAGGCTATCCCCTCAATGTACTGCTTAGACACAAACCATGTGGAGTTATCAGAATTATCTTCAGGTTCATTGTCAGCCATGCCGGGTCCCCAGGCCATGGTGACAAATAGAACAGATAATACCTAGCACGATAGCTGATGTATACACTGAGCAGCTCCATAAACATTTTTTGCATGAAGGTGTTCTTTCTCTCCAAGCTCATGAGCTTTCTTAGACCCTTCTCTGCCATGCTCTGTGGATCTCTGAGTCCTGCCTCCAACATCTTATAGTTTCTCTGGCCTCTCACTCCCTCACCTTGATCCCAATCCGTTCAGACACTTTAATTTACTCACATTACTTGCAGGTCCTCGATGTCATCTTCTCGGTCTTAACTGCTCAACTACCATGAAGCTAGCAGGGATACCGACTTGCTCCTGGACCTTGGCCTCATCCTCGCTATTACCCAACAGCCTCAGCTATAGGACAGCGATCTTCTGCTCAGACCCTAGAAGACCGCCTCCATGCCCCACGTGGTTCTTTCTGTACTTACCTTACTGAAGGAGAAGACTGGGATGGCTGGTTCCATCCATTTAGGAACCTGAGGATAATCTCGTACATTAATCACCATCTCCATGTCAGGCAGGCGCCCGATGACTTCCAAAATAAAGTGCTCAACCCCGCTACACCTGTCAACCAGAGAAACCTCGCATTTACCAGAGCAGCGCTCACAGGTTCTAGGACGGGTCAGGGTTCCTGTCACACTTTTAAGTAAGACAAGCCAGTATATGGATCATTAGCCTCCTGCAAAGTCTCCTGAAAGCAATGCTCTATGCTCCAAAGGCACTATGCCACTTTTTAGGATTGCACAAGTAATTATTCTTAACTCACCTGCTCTAGCTTATAGTACGTAATACAATTTTCCAAATAAGTCATCATACCTTTGACGGTAATATTATGGCAATCCGTACTACTTTGCCTATATTCATTCTCATATAGGGAATAGTTTCATTAGTAGGAAAAGTTTCACTAACAGGCAAGATACAAATTCTAACAGGAATTGGAAAAGCTATTTTTTAAATTTAACTGTGTCCCCTTGGCTTTGCTTCTCACAAATCACTTTTATTTCCACCATAATTAGGTCTCATGGTTTACGAGGAAGGAGAGAGAACATTTCATTACCTTCAACCTGAACACAGAACACTATCAAAATCAGTTTTGCAAGCCAGAAAAAGTGCTATGTGCACAATCACAAAGATGGTAACACAATTTTCTGACTACACTCCTTGGTAATCCTCAGAGGATTTCTTGAAAGAAAAGATACACTGACAGTTTAGCTTGTTTCTGCTCCACCCTTTAGGTCCCGGTCAGAATACTAGGAGCAGCATTTCAAGGCTTAAGCAAAATGGAATATATATATATGTAAATTTGTTTAATGTTTTTACAGACTTTTTTCATTGCCAGAGGGTGTGTGCACTCACCAGAGAATGAGAGAGACAGAGAGAGAAACTGTCCACCCCCAGTGGGCATAGTCACACCACAATCCTTTTTTTTCCCACTCATTCATTCTGTCAGGATTTCGGGCATACACACCTAGGCACCCGGCATATTTTTTATGCCTCCAGGACCAGGATTCAAACTGCTGACCCTGTGAGACCCAGCTCTCTTAACCCCTAGGCCATAGGATTGATTGGCCTAGTTCTATGCTCTCCTAAGAACATTTCTGGGACCAGCAGGTGGCATAGTGGTTAAGGTGCTGGACACTCCTCCACAGCCAACCACAGTTTGAGTCCCGAACCTGGTGACTTGCTTTCTCACGTTCTCTCTCTCTCTCTCTCCCTCTGGTCAAATTAAAAATAAGTAAAATAAAATAAAAAATGGATGAATAAATAAAATAAAAAAAGAACATTTCTTCTTCTTCTTTTTTAAAAATAATTGTTTTATTGGGGCTGGCTGGTGGCATGATGGTTAAAAGTGCTGGATTCTCACATGGCCAACCTCAGTTTGAGTCCCAGACCTGGCAGCTTGCTTTCTCTTTCTCTTTTTCTTTCTCTCTCTCTCTCTCTCTCTCTCTCTCCCTCCCTCATTCTATCCATCTCTGGTCAAACTGAAATAAACAAATGAGTAAAGAAATAAATAGAGTTAAAAAAAAAGAATTATTTTTATTTAATTCTATTTATTTATTTACTTATTTTAATTTGACCAGAGAGGGACCGAGAGAGAAAGAAGGGGAAAGTGAGAAAGCAAGCCATCAGGTCCAGGACTCGAACCGCAGTCGGCCATGTGGGAGTCCAGAGCCCTCAATCACCACACCACTTGCCGGCCCCTCTGAAGAACATTTCTAAGAGCTCATGATTCTGACCAAAATGCTCTTGGGTCAGGAATAAGAGATATGTGCCCTTCAAAAACTTTGAAAATACTTCATTTTATCTAGGAATTGTTCAGCAAACTATTAAACATTGAGTAAGCTTTCAAAATCCAACAATATCTATACTCGTGTTTTATTTCTCATTCGTGGAAAATAACAATTCCCCTATGCTTATAATTTGTGTTTAAGGCCCATTTTATTATCCAAAGTAATGAAACAAATACCTATTTAAAATACCTTAATGATTTTCCCCATTCAAATCTCATTTCTCAGGGACCAGAAGGTGGCATGGTGGTTAAGGTTGCTGGACTCCCACATGGCTGACTGCAGTTCGAGTCCCAGATCTCGTGACTTGCCTTCAAGCTTTCTCTCTCTCTCTCTCTGTCCCTCTCTGGTCAAATTAAAAATGAATGAATGGGGACCAGCAGGTGGCGTGGTGGTTAAGGTGCTGGACACTCCCACATGGCCAACCACAGTTTGAGTCCTGGACCTGGTGGCTTCCTTTCTCCCTTTCCCTCTCTCTCTCTGTGTGTGTCTCTCTCTGGTCAAATTAAAATAAATGAATGAATAAATAAAGTTAAATAATTATTTAAAAAAGAAAGGTTAAAATATATTGTAAAAAAAAAATGAATGAATGAATGAATAAATAAATAAGTAATAATAATTCTTAAAAAAATCTCATCTCTCCCGACACTTCATAACCAAAACTGATTTCTTCAGGGTTGTGAGATAGCAATTTTTCTTTTTGGTTGTTGTTTTTACATATTTTGACAGTAAATACACATCAATTTATAATAAAGTTGTTATTAAAGACCATAATAGGGACCAGCAGTTAGCGTAATGGCTATGTCGCTGGACTCCCACATAGTCGACCGCAGTTCGAGTCCCGGACCCGGTGGCTTAAACTCACGCCGGGCGCGTGTGTGTGTGCCCAAGATCCCGAGAGGAGAATGGAGGAAAAGGGATTGCGGCGTGGCCATCCCCTCTGGGGGGTGATTTCTCGCTTTCTATCTCTCTGTTTCTCTCTGTCTGTCTGGCGAGCGCACGCGCCCTATAGCAAAAAAAAAAAAAAAAAAAAAAACCTCTCCAAAAAAAAAGAAAAAAAAAAAAGACCATAATATACATTCTTAAAAAAAAATAATGGAAAAGACCATAATATAAATTCTTAAGTCCAAATGGAGATATATATATATATATATATATATACACACACACACACACACACACACATATATATATATATATATATATACACTTTTTTTTTGCAACACTGTACATTTATTTTACTGTTCATGATAGAACAGCAATTATTTAGAAAGAGATCTTAGGTAAGGGAATACTTTGCCTTCTGTGTTTTGTACTTTTCCTTTTTTTTTTTTAAATTTGTCAGAGGGCACATGCACTTGCCTGAAATAGAGACAGGGAGAGAGGGAGATGGAGAAAGCACCCCCCAGTGAGGTGTGGTCATACTGTATTCCCTTCTCCATTTCCCCAACCTGTCAGGATTTTGGACATGCATGTACCCAGCATGTTTTCCAAGCTGCCGGGACTGGCATTTAAACTGGGATCTGGCTACCTTAATGATCAGGCTATTGGGCTAGTCCCCTGTTGTTCTAATTTTATAGACTTAAGTAGAAAAAAAAAAAAAAAGACTCCAAAATGGAAGTCAGTCCTTTGGTGTATGTAATGCTGCCTAACTAAACACCCAGGTTCTCAGTCAGTGCACGACCTTGCCTGCTTCCCCGCGGCCCTCAGCCCGCTGACAAGCTACCTCAGCTCTCACACCTTCTGTCCTGGCTGCTGTCATCTGCAGCACCAGGTCATCGCTCCTGACTCCACCCCCTCTGCTTGGATACTCAGTACCCAGAACAACACTGGCCCATGGCAGATAATAAATACCTACGCTTCTCTTCCTTCAGCCCCGCTCACTCTGCTGGGTCTCATCAGTCCATTTCCTGTGGTTACTATATCCAGGGAAGGCTGAGAAAGGGCAGATCCACAGCCAGTGCAACTGCTGAGGTGCCCAAGCCTCAAGAAGAGAGGGGGGCACAGGCTTCGCTAGAGGAGCTAGCAAGACAAATTCGCAGGCAAGGAGAAGAACGAGGCACTATTTTGTTGTCTCTCTGAAGTGTAAGAAGGGATTTACTTGTCAGTCTCTTGAATTGGCTTCTCCATAATATCAGAATCCAGTTAGCCTACATGCAATGAGGTCAGAGGGCATACCTCATAACTCTTACCTTGAGGGGAACATGCAGTCGTTTTCTCGGTATAATCTGTTCTTAACGATCTGGTAGTGGGTCCCTAGCTTCCGTCTGACCACCTCCGCCATCGTCTTCCTGGAGATGCCTGCTCGGAAAGGAGTCAGATCCTCTTCTATGATACTGGGAAAGAATAGGAATTGTCAGGAAAGGCAGACTGAAAGGGTGGTACCATTCCACCTGCTTCCTAAGTACTCTCAGAGAACACAGTAAACTGAGGGGCAGGACAGTGAGCAGGCCTGGGCAGTTGTGTTTCCCAGAAGGATCGGGGTAATTTAAAACATCAAACACAACAAAGCCACAATAAGCAAAAAGCAAGTCAAAGTCTCTGCTTCCTCCCTGCCTCTAGACTGATTCAAATTCCTCCTTTACTACTCCGGCTACACCATGTCTTCCCTGTCACTGCAGTCCCACGGACAGCCCCTTCCCTCTTCTGAGTCTCATGGGAGGTCCAGTTTATACCCTACAACTCTGATTTCCCTGCTGTGGTTTTCATGCCCTGCATCCACCCCTACACACTCTGCCACAGCAATGAGAAATTACATTATTCTGTATCTTTAAAAGTTCAGTACAGGGGGCCGGCAGGTGGTGTGGTGCTTAAGGCACTAGATTCCCACATGGCCGATTGTGGCTGGAGCCCTGGATCTGGCGGCTTGCTTTCTTACTTTCCCTCTCTCTTTCTCGCTCTCTCTTGCTCTGTCCCTCTCTGGTCAAATTAAAATAAATAAATAAATGAATAAAGTTAAATAAAATAATTATTAAAAAAAGGTTCAGTACTTGGTAAGTTTTTGATAAGCCTCATAAGCATCAAATGATTTTTTTAAAGGTTTTTGCCATAGGGTATGTACACTCACTGGAGAGAGAGAGGTGAAAGGGAAAGTGAAAAAAAATCACTCCCCAGGAGGGACGGCCATGGTGTAATTTCTTCTCTTCCATTCTCCTCCTGGGATTTTGAGCATGCACACATACATGCCCTGTGCGATTGCTTTAAGCCACTAGGTCCAAGACTCAATCTGCGGTAAGCCACGTGGGAGTCCAGCACCTTCATTGCTACGCCACCTGCTGGCCCCCCAATGATTTTTTTTAATTGCCGGAGAGTACATGTACTTGCCACGTCCCAAATGGGGCATGGTCACACTGCAATCCTTCTCTATTTCTCCATCTCACTGGGACTTTGGGCATGTACACACACACACACACACACACACCCGGCATGTGTCTCAAGTAGCCAGGGCTGGGATTGGAAGCACATTGGCTATGTAGGATCTGGCTCCCTTAACCTCTAGGCTAAGTGGGCGCCTCCAGATTAATATTTTTTTTTTATTGCTGCCACTGTGTCACCATAGCTAGGCTGCCATTTTATTTATTTATTCATAAGTCAGAGGGCACGTGTGCTTGCTAGGAAGAAAGAGAGAGAAAGCATCCGTCTCAAGTGGGGCACAGTCATGCTCTCCCTTCTCCTCCATTTCTTCATCTCTTCTGGATTTTGGGCACACACATACATGTACCCACAGTGTTGTTTAAGCTGTCAGGTATGGGACTTGAACTATGTAGTCAACCATAAGAGATCCACTCTCTTAACCACTGTGCTATGAGGCCGGCCCCTTAAATGAATATTTGGAGAAGTCAAAACAGCATAGTGAGGAAATAAAAAGGACCTGTTATTTAGGTGATGAGGAATCTAAAATCCAGAGAAGTGGCTTGCCACAGGGTAACTAGTGGGAGATCTGGGACTAAACCCCAAGCCTGCTTTCCAAGTTCTCTTTCTACATACAATGACCCAGTGCTAATGTGTACACTTTACCATAAGGCAGGCACCGCCGTGCCCTGTACACTTTAAAGATGACAAATGGTGGACCAGCAGGTAGTGTGTGGTTATAGTACTGGATCCCACGTGGCCGACTCCATGGTTTGACTCCATGGTTCAAGTCCTGGACCCTACAGCTTGAAAAACAATGAGGGTATATGCATTCATCCCCCACATCCCTAGAAAACGGAAGAGGGGATTGCAGCATGGCCATCAACCCAGGAAGATGATTTTTTGCTTTCCATTGCTCTGTCTCTCCAGTGAGAATACATGCCCTATGGCAAAAACCTAAAAAAAAAAGGAGGAGGTTGGTAGGTGGTGTAGTGGTTAAGATGCTGGACCCCCACATGGTTGACTGTGCTTTGAGTCTTGGACCCAGCACCTTAAAACTCATGCTGGGGGAGGGAGCTGTCGGGACCCTCTGCCCCGCTGCCACCACCCAGCTCCACGCCAAGCCGTCGGAGAAGACCTTCAAGCAAAATCACACCTTCGAACAGAAAACAGAAGATGTCCGACTTATCCGAGAGCAGCATCCCACCAAACACTGGTGAGAATAGAGTGGTACAGGGTGAGAAGCAGCTTCCTGTCTTGGATAAGAGCAAGTTCCTGGTTCCTGATCATGTCAACATGAGTGAGCTCATCAAGATAATTAGAAGGCGCCTACAACTCAATGCTGATCGAGCCTTCTTCCTGTTGGTGAATGGACACAGCGTGGTGAGCGTGTCCACGCCCATCTCTGAAGTACACAAAAGTGAAAAGGATGAAGATGGATTCCTGAATGTGGTCTACGCCTCCCAGGAGACGTTTGGAATGAAACCGCCAGTGTAAGACTAGAAAAAGGCAGCTGCTCTAAAGTTTTAAAACTCTTACCAAGTAAAAAAAGGGATATTACCAATTGAGATTGATCAAGTTCATCTAGTCAGATCATCAAAACAGTAGTAGTGTTCCCACCTAGGAGTTTTAGGAAGTTGTTCTTGTATTTCAAGCAGAAAAACAGTTCCAAATGAGCAAATTCAGCTTTGGAAAACTCTATTATTTAACCTAGACCACCTTGTTTTAAAACTTTAGAGGTTTAGGGAACCAGCAGTTAGCGTAATGGCTATGTCGCTGGACTCCCACGTAGTCGACCGCAGTTCGCGTCTCGGGCCCGGTGGCTTACAACTCACGCCGGGCGCGTGTGCGTGCGTGCCCAAGATCCCGAGAGGAGAATGGAGGAGAAGGGATTGCGGCGTGACCATCCCCCCTGGGGGGTGATTTCTCGCTTTCTGTCTCTATGTCTCTCTCTGTCTGGCGAGCGCACGCGCCCTATAGCGAAAAACCTCTCCAAAAAACTAAAAAAAAAAAAAAAAAACTTTAGAGGTTTAAAAATAAAATACTTTGCATTCTAAGTTGCCAATATAATAGACCTTAAGTTATTTTAATGCTCTTTTTTTCCCCCAGTAGGAGCTTGCATTTTGAGTGGGAGCTTAACAGGCATTCAGAGCCATAGGAGTCTTCTTTCTGAGCAGAACTACCTTTTTATAGGCGGCTTCTACTCAGCTAGAGAAATCTCCCTCAGAGAATCTTTAAGCATAAGATGTCAAGTATAACCACTCCTCCCCCCAACACATTTGCCATTAACAGTTGGCACAAGAGCAGGAGAAAGGGGGCAGTAGAAGCAGCCAATAGGAAACTGCCCCAGGCTTCTGACTGCTGACAGACTATACCGGAAGTCCACCTGCTTGCAGTGTTTGCAATGTTCTTATTTGTTGTCTAGACAGCTACATACAGACAGATAACACTGCTTCACAGGAACCTTGAATAATTTTGCTTTTGTCTAGTTTCTTAAAAGTCCCCAGAAAAAAAGAGTGGCATTTCTTCTGTTTGGAATTTTCTCTTAGACTTCAAACTAGGGCCTCTTTGGAAAATAAGTAATTTTATCAATGTCATCCTTCAGGGCAGGGATAGCAACTACAGAATAGTAAAACTGAAAGCATTGAATTTCAGATGTACTTCCTTCTACCTTTTGGCTTAAAGCTGTATTTTTTGTTAAATATGTAGCTAAAATATCTTATTAAAACGTTCTTACATTTTTAAGAGTAGTTATCATTAAGTCAAACCATCAGGTTTTTCCCCTCTAATGCATGTCAATTGTAAAGAAGACAGCATAAACAGACAAATATTAACGTCAACACTTAAACATTTTCCAAATCCAACCTGGAATAAAAGACCAGTGCTTCCTACCTCCTGCATGGGGCTACTACTATTTTCTTGGGAGTGTCACGGAAAGATCTGAGTTACGCAGTCTGAGGCTGTACGTGTAGCAGGTCACAGTTTGCCTGTGTGTATGTAGACTTGAGTGGAATACCTGAGTCTGTTAGTGAAAGTTGTTTGCTGTAATGGGGGGGGAAGCAATTACTGCATCCGGGCCTTCAACTGATCACTAAAGAGGTTCCTGTCTCTCCCCACTGCATGTATCTGTCCACACGGCTAACTTTTAATGCGTATATTTTTACATTATGTAAATTCTTTTTTTTAAAGATTGATTTATTTATTTTAATTTGATCAGAGAGGGACAGAGAGATAGAGTGAGAAAGTGAGAAAGGAAGCCATCCAGTCTGGGATTCGAACTACAGTTGGCCATGTGGGAGTTCAATGCCCTTACCCACCACTCTACCTGCCAGCCCCACATTATGTGAATTCTTAATCATCCTGTCCTGTTTAGATTGTACATGTCATTATATCAGACATTCTTAAAAAAAACAAAAACTAAAACAAAAAAAACAACTCATGCTGGGGGAGGGTGTGTGCACATGCCCACTCCCAAAATCCTGAGAGGAGAATGGAGAAGGGACTGTACTGTACATGGCCATCCCCCCGGAAGGTGAGTTTTCTCTTTTTCTCTCTCGGTCTCTCTCTGCTTCTCTCCAGCAAGTACATGTGCCCAATGACAAAAAACAAAAAAAATTTAAAATGACAAAAAGGGAAACCTATGATTAGATTCACTGATAAATATTGATATGTTCATTCTTTCAATAATATTCATTGAATATTTGCTAAGGGCTAGCACCAGGGGTACAAGAGTAAGACTCAGACATTGACCACAGAAAGCTTTCAGTCCAGCAGGAAAAAACAGGAGTGCGGGCATTAAATCCCACGAGGACATGGTGATGCTGAGACACCTGGGTCTCTTCCATCCCAGAGTATTTTTATACCCCCTGTAAGTGGGAAAGCGACCTTTCGGCAGGCACCCTTTCGGCTCTCAGAAACTGACACTCTGACCGCAATGCAAGATCTCTAGGTACCTCCTGGTGACAAGATCTAAACTCTCAAATACTCAGCAAAGAGAAGAACTCACCCATGGTAGCAGCTGCAGTTTTGACTTGAACATGGTTCGTAATTCTCCAAAGACCTGTTAATTTGGTCAATAAATACTTTCCATTTTGAACCTACAAAAAGTGAAGTGAGAGTTAAAATATCCCCGCGTGTTATATGTTAGAAACAGGCGGACAGACCACCTGAAGTCTGAACTTTGGGAAATCCCTTTGCCACCTCACTGGCGGAAACCCCCAAAAGATTCTTTCTGCAGCTCTCTACCCAGGTTTGGTGTTCAAAAAACAGAAAATTCCTAGCTCAATGCTCGGCTCTTAGAACGCTATGGATAAACTGCAGAGTGGCACGGATTCTCCCCTCTTGCCAGTCAAACTGAGCAGGATAAAGAGGATCGATTAACTCACAGATATTAACCCGCCCTTCATCTCTTTGGGCAACACAATCCCCTCTGTCCCCGAGTGTTTTAGGGAGATTCGTGGTAGCGAAGTGTGGGCGACACCTCCTGCGGGTGAGCAGCGGAATTCCCTCTCCCCCTACATTCCAAGTTCCGGAGGGTGGGCTGGCTACGCCCCAGGGGCCTGCACAGGAGCAGAGGTGAAGAGCCCCTCACTCTCCTCTGCAAAACGCCGCGGGGCCATCTGCCCAGCCCTGCGCTCCCCCAGGGGTCTGGCCGCGCCGGGAGCCAGGGCAGCACCAGGGACGCGGGACGACTCTGACCAGACCCCAAGCCCGAGCGGGGCCCACCTGACTCCTTCTGGCGGCCCTGTGCTGCGGGCAGGAGCAGCAACACCAGCCCGAGCCGAAGCGGCCAGCTCGCCGTCGGCTCCATCGCCAGCGGACCAGCTGCGGAACCCGGCAGCCGAGCCGCGGAAAAACCGCCCCGCACAAAGATGGCCGTGGGCGCTGCAGCACGTGGGCGGAGGGCCGCCCCGCACAGAGATGGCCGCGCTGTCCCTACCACGCAGGCCTGCTGCAGTTCTCCTGGGAGCGCGCGCCGGGTAGCAAGCTGGTCCAGCCCACCGTCCTCCCTCCTTGGGATCCCTTGGGGAAAATACGTCTCGTAATGCCAATTCCTCCCATTCCATAACGGGTAGAAAACAGCTTACTCACTGCAGCCAGAAAACAAGGTCGGAGACGGTAGCCTGCAGCTTCGCTTGGCACAACCAAGGCTTGTCATAGAGCCATGGCCTCAAAGTGCTTCCTATTAAATAGCGTCGATTCGTTGCATATGTGAAGGTGTACAGCACTCAGGACACCCAAGGGTTGCCAGTAGTGTTGCACAGCCTCCTATGTGAGTTGGGGGGACTTGGACATGGAAAAATCATCAGTGTTAAATAGTAAAATTTACGGGAGGCCGTTTTAGACTGAGCTCCTGCATTAGTTTCCAACAGACCAGACCAAACCAGCATGCAGTCTGGAATGGGCCATTTTCCAAGAAACAGATTCACAGCATCCAGTCCGGGCCCAGTCTGCCTGACCCACAAGACAAACAAATCCCGTTTTAATGGTTTTCCTTTTGTTTTGTTTTCTGCCAGAGGGAGCATGTGTGGGGGCCCATGGGGAGAAGATGAGCTGCAATCTTTTCTCCTCCATCTCTCCCTCCTTTAGGGATTTTGGGCACACAGGCAAACACACCCAACATGTTTCTCAAGCTGCTGGATCTGGGACTCAACTGCACAGTCAGCCACAGGGCATCCAGCCACCTTAACCATCATGCCATGGGCTGGTGCTGGAATGCCTTTCCGTTTCATAGTTAGGATGCTGCCTCATTCATGAATCACTAATAAATGCCAATTTGATCTTTAAGTTTGTTGAAATGATACTGGGCAATATAGGTTTAGGAGTGATTTTATAATGACAAATATTTATCCATTGTCTAACACTTCCATAATTTTATGTATGTGTGTGTGTGTGTGTGTGTGTATACACACACACACACACACACACACATATACATACATATATACATACACATATACATATATATATAGGCAATTTGCCAGAGGGCTCATGCACTCGCCTGGGAGAAAGAGGGTGAAAGCCCCCCCACCCCCCGTCCCAACCCGGTTCGGGTGCCACGTGTCCCGACCCAGGGGGACAGTCGAACAGGTTTCCTGAGGGAAGGAGTGAGAGCCAGGACAAGCGGTGCAGTGTCACAGCACGGGGACGACAGTGTCATCTGTTTATTGTGGGCAGCACGGTACAGCATGGAGACGACGCAGTGTTACAACTCTTTAGGGTCGCGTCGTCTGTTGTGAGCAGCACGGAGACAATGCGGGGTCACAACTCTTCAGGGTCGTCTGGTGACGATGTAGTGTTACAACTCTTCAGGGTCGTCTGGAGACTGTGCGGTGTTTCAGCTCTTCAGGCTCTCCAGGGTTGTTGTCTTCCTGGTCTTCCGTGTAGTCTTCGTGGTTGTCTGGCTATTGTGGGCCAGGCAGTGGTTATATACACGCTAGTGGGCCGTGATTGGTTGAATGAAGGATCGTAAAAGGTGGGTTATGATTGGTTGTAAACGGTGGGCCGTGATTGGTTGTAAACGGTGGGTTATGATTGGTTGCTTTTGGACCAATCATGAGGTGCCGGATATGCAAATCTGAGGGATTCTAGTGGCCAATCAGAGCAAAGTTTCGAAGGTCAGGTTTTATGAAGAGAACCAATCATGGCAATTGTTTGCTCTCTGAGAAACCTCGGCAGACTCGCTGGTGTGCAGCCTCCCACATCCTCCCCCACACACACACCAGGGAATGGTCATGCCAGTCCTTTCCTCTCTTATTTCTCCTTCCTTTTGGGATTTTGGGCATGTAAACTCACATGCCTCTCAAACCATGGGTGGCTCAGAGTAACCACTGTTATTGGCCTTCATTAAATAAAAATAAATAATACATTGTTCTTTACAAACACATCAATACAAGATAACAAGAGTGATCTTAAGTCTTTAATCAAATTGTCACTTACTTGTAACTCCTCATTGGTCTCCCATGTCACTTAAAATGCAAACACTTATTGTTCAAAAGAGCGTTCTTGGGGCTGGCAGGTTGCGTGGTTGTTAAGGGCACTGACTTCCACATGGTCGACCACAGTTTGAATCCTAGACCTGGTGGTTTGCTTTCTCACTTTCTCTCTCTCTCTCTGGTTAAATTAAAATAAACGAATAAATAAATAAAGCTAAATAAAGAAATTCTTTTTTAAAGAAAAGGCGTTCATGTTCAAGCTTCTGCTTAAGTCTTTAAATTAATTTCATGTCACTTTCCCCATTGCGCACCATGATCCAGCTATACAGGAAGTTTAAGTGTCAAGTTTGAACCCACCTTAGAATCTCTGCATAAATTTTGTTTCTATCTAGACCTTTCTTCTCTTCCATCTTTGCATCCCTGGTTCCTTTCCAACCCTCAAGTTCCTGCTGAAATATCTTTGCCTCAGAAAAATGTCCCTTCAAAGGGACCAGCAGTTGGCGTAATGGCTATATCGCTGGACTCCTATGTAGTCGACCACGGTTCAAGTCCCGGACCTGGTGGCTTAAAACTCACGCCAGGCGTGTATGCGTGTGTGCCCAAGATCCTGAGAGGAGAATGGAGAAAGGATTGCAGCGTAGCCATCCTCCCTGGGGGGTGATTTCTCGCTTTCTGTCTCTCTGTCTCTCTCTGTCTGTCTGGCAAGCGCACGTGCCCTATGGCAAAAAAACTCTCCAAAAAGAAAAATGTCCCTTCAAAATTGCACCTTATTCTCTACTTCAGCCCCTTATTTATTTCCTTTAAAATACTTTTTTTAAAGAGCTATTTTATTTAACTTTATTTATTTATTTAAATTTTACCAGAGAGAAGCAGAGCAAGCGAGAGAGAGAAAGTGAGAAAGCAAACTGGCAGGTCCAGGACTCGAACCATGGTCGGCCATATGGGAGTCCAACACCCTTAACCACCATGCCTTAACCACCTGCTGGCCCCTCCTTCACAATACATTTAATTTGTAATTATTTTATATATTAATAAATGTTATTCTAGAATATAAGCTCCAGATGGGCAGGGACATACCTGTCTTGTTCACTAATGCAGTGCATCACAGAGTTGGCACTAAATAAACAATTGTTCAATGAAAGAAGAATGCCATGGAGTTAACAGAAAAACTGCAAAGGACCCTCAGTGTGGCAAGCTAGGAAGTAGTGAACAGAGCAAATATGAAAATAAATGTACAAAATTTCCTATGCCAAGAGGTGAATGCAGTCAAAATATAAAATGATCTATGTTGGGTCTCATATATTCATGAATTGAAGCTCTGTGGTACATTAGGGCACTAGGAATATTTGGGAATGTTATTAACTTAAGTGGTTTTGCTATCAGTCATCCTGTCTGGAAATTCTGTCTCTGTCCCTTATTAGATGGGATATTTTCAACAAGATACTTCTCAGGCTTCCTCTGTAAAAATAGCAACCAGGGTAGGACCAGGTGGTGACAAAGCAGTAGCAAAACTGGATCGACCCGGGGAAGATCCTATAAAATAGTTTTGTGTCCAGGGACATCTCTGAGCACACAGGGAGCACGTTAGCCACGTTAGTGATCTGGGCTGGCTGGGAGTGGGGGTGCATGCAGTGTGGGGATCCTGCGGGGGTATGCCTCTTTCTCTCTGTTTCACTTTCTTTCCTGGAAGAAACAGATGAGTAAACAACAACAAAAAAGTATCTACCAAAAGCGTTGTGATATCTACATAAAATGTGTAAAGCTGCTAGTCTGCTGTTTGGCACAACCACATCAAAATTTTCAGTAAATTTTAACCGATCATATAATCAATCAATACAAAGGGCTTTCTGTTATGGGCATTAAAAAACTGGTGGGGAAGGGCTCACACACTTCCTTGACACTCTTCTACGAGTAATTATTGGCAGTTCCTTAGTTTTTTCCTGCCATTTCCTCTCCTGGAGGAAAGTCACTCTTCCATGAACTGCCTATTCATTCGTAGAGCCCTGGCTTAAACCCCACGATTTCTGCAAAGCTTTTCTCAGTATTGACACTACCACAGGACCACACAAGTCATCACACCATTCTGAGGCTAGCTCTGGACCTTGGACATGCTTTCAAGGTTGGATGTATTACAATAACCGTAATTACTGTTTCCACTAGACTCTGAGCTATTGTGGTACCTGCGGTTTTCAAACTCCAGCACCTATCTATGCCTTTACTTAAACAGTAAGCTCCGAGTTGGATGGTGAAGCATGACTTCATGACTTGGGCTCTTAGCAAGGACGCACGATCTTAGGTGAGTTCTCCCAATCTGCCCTCACCTGTAAAATGGGAGCAGGAACTTGCACGTAGCTATTACATGGAGCCCAAGCGGCAACAAAAAATGCTCGCTACCACGGTGCCAGCGCTTCCTGGGAACCGGCTGAGACTGGGGGAGGAACTACGCTGGCCAGCGCTGGCAGGAAGGCAGACCGGAAGCGCCGCGGAGCAGTCGCGTCCCACTGCGCAGGCGCAGGCGGGAGGCGTGGGGGTGCCAAACCGCTGGGTGCCTGGGTAGTTCCGGGGGCCAGCTCGCGGTTGGGCGGCCAGACGGCGCGGGGCTGACGTCATCGCCGTGCGCTGCCACGTCTGCTCAGCTCCGCGGTAATGGAGGCTGAGGATGAGTGTTGACGGGGACGGGTTCTGGCTCTACCTTTAGCGCTGGCTCTGGCACTGACTCTGGGTCTGGGTCCGGCAGCCCGAAGCCTGGACGCCTTTTCTCTACTCTCCGGGCGGAGCCGGCCTGCGCCCAAGCAGGTGGTTTGGAGCGTTTCAGTTCGGGGAGGGAGTTCACTTGCCGGGGGTCCGATCTGTAAAGCCGCTGCCTCCTTCTAGGGATCCCGCCCCACCGGCTGGGCCTCCTCCATGCGTGAGTATTACGGACCTGCCGCCCTGTCCGACAGTCCCCGGGCTGCCTCGGTCCTTCCAGGTGCACGGCGGAGACTGCTTTGTTGTCTCTTCTTAGGGGCCAGCCTATTGAATTGTGTGGTCTTTCGCTCTCCACGTTCTCCCACCACATACATTTGCCCCTTCGAGTTCAGGTTTTTGCCCCTCACCTTTCTTTCCCTTTGCTCGTTAATTGAGCAAAGACCAGCAGCCTCTGCATCCATCGGTTGAAACTGTCTCACCTGGCTTTTGTTAATCTACAATCTAAAGCTTCTGGGAATAGGGAACATCGGACCAGTCTGCAGTAAGGTTTTGAAAACCAGGGTTTTTCCAGCTTGTCCTTCTTTAGGTTTTGGTTGTATTGTTCAGGAAACATTTGGTATCTATATTGGTGGAACCGTGATTTTCACATAGACTGATGCAAACACAACTCTTTTTCAGTGAGGATCTTTATTTGTTCTTTGTCTTTTAATCTTGCGGTTTCAGTAACATATAAATAAGTGGTTTTAGTCAGTTCCTCTGGACTGGGTATCCGCTTGACTTCCTCTCAGTATTTTCACCCTAACATATGGACGTGCCACTCGAGTTAAAAGGCCTACTGGTGCCCTCTTAATAAGCATCTTGGTCAGTCTTGAAAACAACCTCTGTAGAACCGGGGACATGGTTTTTCTTGATGAAAAAACAAACTCGAGGGTTGAAGTCAGATAATAAGTCTCAAAACCCAGATCCCCTGATAAAAATCTAACGTTTTGGACAGTTGAAACACAGGCCAATACTGTATGTCAAGTGGCTTAGCATAAAATATTGAATTGGGTGTGTATAATTTGTGGTAGTTCTTGTAAACCTCCACCTGATTATAATATCTTTCATGTGATACACATTAACTAATAAAGGCACAAATGTAATTTGCCTAGCAGTGAACAAAGCTTGGATCAGAATGCTTCTGACCCCTTACAGTCTGAGTAGGCTTTCAGTAGAAGCAAGTAGATAATAGACACTGGGAGGATTTGTTTGAAAATCTTGTTTTACAAGGCCTGCTCACTCCTTTTTTTTTTTTTTTTTTTTGATTATTTTGTTACATTGCATTGCCTATTTTAAAAATAGTCAACTGGTTAATTGTGTATTATTTTTCAGAGTTGAAACAGATCGACAACCATTAACCTGGGTTGCAACTACAGGTGGCTCTGGAAGCAGATTGGTTCCCGGACATGCCCGGTGGAAGGAGGGGCCCTAGTCGGCAACAGCTAAGCCGTTCAGCTCTCCCTTCATTACAGACTTTGGTTGGTGGGGGCTGTGGCAATGGAACAGGCTTGAGAAACAGGTAAAGAAGAAATAAGTCGATGTATAATTTGTGATGTCCTATGATCAGTAAGAGTGACATATTAAAAACTATGCTATTTAGCTATTTGCTTATGGAGATTTATTCTTTTTCTTTAAAGAATTTTTTAAAATTTAACTTTATTTATTTATTTTAATTTTACCAGAGAGGGACAGAGTGAGAGAGAGAGAGCAAAAGAGAGAGGGAGGGAAAGTGAGAAAGCAAGCTGTCACTGGTACTCAGACCGCGGTCGGCTCTGTGGGAGTCTAGTGCTCTTAACCACCATGCCACCTGCCAGCCTCGCAAGATTTACTCTTGACACTGAGGTAGAAATTCTGCCTTTGAAGACAAGAGGTTAGTCTTTCATAATACTTTGAAGGTAAAAAGATATGACTGGGGACCCACAGAGTGAAAGCACTGCAATTCCTGTTGCTGATAATCCAATTCTAAATATCACCATTTTAGCTGTTAGAAGGGAGAGGTATGCTCCTGTGGCCTAGGGGTTAAGGAAGCTGGATCCCATCTGGCTGACTTTGTAGTTTGCATCCCAGCCCAGAGGCCTGAAAAGCATACCGAAAGTGTGCAAGCATGCCCCAAATCCTAACAGATGGAGAAGTAGAGAAGGGATTTTTGGCGTAACCATTCCCTGTCATGGGGTGCTTTCTTTATCTCCCTTCCTTATTCTGTCTCTGTCACTCTCTGGTGAGTGTATGCCACCACCTGGCAGATAATTCCAAAATAGGGAGAAGCGAGTTGAAGTATAGGCAAATGTGATGTGGCTTATCTACCTTTTTTTTTTTTTTTTTTTTTTTGGAGAGTTTTTTTTTTTTTTTTTTTTTTTTTGCTATAGGGCTTGTGAGCTCGCCAGATAGAGACAGACAGAGAGACAGAAAGCGAGAAATCACCCCCCAGGGGGGATGACCACGCTGCAATCCCTTCTCCTCCGTTCTCCTCTCAGGATCTTGGGCACGCACGCACATGTGCCCAGCGTGAATTTTAAGCCACCGGGTCCAGGACACAAACCGCAGTTGACTACACGGGAGTCCAGCAACATAGCCATTATGCTAACTGCTGGTCCCTGGTTTATCTACTTTTTGACATTCTTGTTTTCAGGAAGGTAAATTAAAATTGACAGTTAACATGATGTTCTAAAATTATTAGTCAAATTCCATCAAGGTTTTTTGTTTTTGTTTTTTAAGAATTATTTTATTTTATTTATTATCATCATCATCATCATTTGTTTAGTTTGACCAGAGAGAGAGAGAAAGGGAAAGTAGGAAAGCAAGCCTTCAGGTCCCGGACTTGAACTACAGTCAGCCATGGGAATCCAGCACCTTAACCACCATGCCACCTGCCAGCCCCCATCAGGGGTTTTAAAGTGGGAGGGGAAGAAAGTAGGGATTTGTTCTTGTGACATTGTGGTAGATGATTATCCTTTTAGGAAAGGAGGATATACTCTGTGCATTTCCGAGTTTCTTAGCTCCTAGTTGAGGGAAAGTACTGTTATATTTGAGAAGAACTTAGTGTTCTTTTTTCTTTGCTCAGCCCTTGCACATACTTTGTTACTAATACCATCTACACAAATACAAGTGGCCGCTGCTTTCTCTATCCCTTTTAGTTTCTCTTTATCCCTGAGTTTGCTTACCTAAATTCTGCTGCTTACTGGTTCTACCAGAGCTGGCCTCAGTCCTTCTATATTAACTCTTTCCTGCACATAAACTGTATATACAAGGATAAAGCAGGTGTTCAGCATAAACCTCATTGCACAGTTTAGGCACAGTGAACCATTCTTACTATCTTAGGAAAGTTTTATATGAAGTGTGGCGGGAACTGTTAGTTTCTGAATACCAGTCTAACAGGTAGTTTTTTCTAAGAACAACTGTGCTGAACATCTGCTTTCCTTTTGGAAGTCTGGAGTTTTGGAATTCTAGGAAAAAGGTGCCTTCTCTGCATGACCAACCCCCAATTAAAAACCTTGTGTGTGAGTCTTTTTTTTTGAGAGGTTTTTACTATAGGGCGCATGTGCTTGCCAGAAAGACAGAGAGACAGACAGACAGAAAGCGAGAAACACCCCCCACCACCACCACCACGGGGGATGGCCCCACCATAATCCCTTCTCCATTCTCCTCTCAGGATCTTGGGCACGCAACACATGTGCCCAGCATGAGTTTAAGCCTCCAGGTCCAGGACTCGAACTGCGGTCAGCTACATGGGAGTCTAGTGACATAGCCATTATGCCAACTGCTGGTCCCAGGGTATGAGTCTTTAATGAACTTTCCTGGGGACATCACTTTCTCTGTGTTGTCACAACTCATTGCTGGAGAAATTGAAATGTATCCTGAATAGATTTTTTAATCTATTTTTATATCCTGCTAGAGGGATTATACTTTTATTTTACCTAAATGATACCTTAGTAGTTTTTTGAGCTGTATTGATCTAGTCTATTTATTTTAGTTATCCATGGTTTTGATTTTAAGAACTGTGATTTTATGTGCTCTTAAGCTTTCAATTGTATAGGATAGAGAAGACTTAATTTAATAGATTCTCTTAAATAGGAATACATTCCTCCCCCTCCCTCCTGAGAATTCTCTAGATCACTTTATTTGACCTTCGTCTCTTTGTCTTCTGTCCTGAATAGCCAAGGCTGTATAGATTATCATGAGTGTAGGGGGCCAGCAGGTAGTGTGGTGGTTGAGGGCACTGGACTCCCACATGGCTGACTATGGTTTGACTGATGGCTTGCTTTCTCACTTTTCCTCTGTCTCTCTCTCATTTTGTTCCTCTCTGGTCAAAACAAATAAGCAGTGGTTGGGACCAGCAATTGGTGTAATGGTTATGTTGCTGGACTCCCATGTAGTTGACTGTGGTTTGAGTCCTGGACCCGGTAGCTTAAAACTCATGCCGGGCGTGTGTGCATGCATGCCCAAGGTCCAGAAAGGAGAATGGAGGAGAAGGGATCACAGTGTGGCCTTCCCCCCTGGGGGGTGATTTCTTGCTTTCTGTCTCTCTGTCTCTGGTGAGCACATGCACCCTATAGCAAAAGCCTCTCCAAAAACCAAGCCAAACCAAAACAAATAAAGTTCAATAAAATAATTCTTTAAAAAACAGAATATCGTGAGTACAGATCTTTTGTACTTTGATTTGAATGCCTTTTATAAAGTTCAGCATTTTATAGACTTTGTTAATATTGGCAGAAGCACACTACTCTGTTTTACTTATGAAAAATTCTGTGTGGGGACCAGCAGGTGGCGTGGTGGTTAAAGTGCTGGACACTCCCACATGGCCAACCATGGTTCAAGTCCTGGACCTGGTGGCTTACTAACTCACTTTCTCTCTCTCTCTCTCTCTCTCTCTCTCTCTGGCCAAACGAAAATAAATGAATGGATAAATTTAAAAAAAAAAAAAAAAAAAAAAATTCTGTAAGAACTCTTTTAGGGGCCAGCAGGTGGCATAGTGGTTAAGGTGCTGGACTTCCATGTAGTCAACCACAATTCAGGTCCTGGACCTGACAGCTTGGAATTCATGCCAGGTATGTGTGCATGCTTGCCCAAGATCCTGAGAAGAGAATGAAGGAGAAGGGCGTATGGTGTGGCCATCCCCCTGGGGGTGATTCCTTCCTTTCTGTCTCTCTAGCGAGCACATGCACACTATAGCAAAAATCGCTCTCAAAAAAAAAAAAAAGAAAACCTTTTAACCCCTTAATGTAGCTTTTTTTCTTTAAACTGTATTTTATTTCGAGAGAGAGAGAGAGAGCGCGCCACCCATGACAGGGTCCCAATACCATGGTCCACCCCTAGTCCTCAGCCAGTCCTGAATCTTGGTCATGCACATGCCTGGCAAACTCAGGGAGGCCTCTAGGATTGAATCAGGAACCCTCCCATGTGGGACTGCTTTACAGAACAGCAAGTTTTTACTGATGTTCCACTGGGCCTCCCTTACTGTATTTTTGACTGAAGGAAAATAAGGATTTTTAGTTTGTTCTAGAGTAGTGGATCCTAACTGTGTAATGCCTCATATGAAGTTTAAATTTCAATATATATATATATTTTTGGAGAGGTTTTTGCTATAGGGCACGTGTGCTCGCCAGACAGACAGAGACAGAGAGACAGAAAGCGAGAAATCACCCCCCGGGGGGATGGCCACACCGCAATCCCTTCTCCATTTTCCTCTCGGGATCTTGGGCACGCACGCACACGTACCCGGTGTGAGTTTTAAGCCACTGGGTCCGGACACGAACCGCGGTTGACTACGTGGGAGTCTAGCGACATAGCCATTATGCTGACTGCTGGTCCCTAAATTTCAATATCTTAAGTTTAACTGGAGTGAAGGGGTTGATTGGCTGCTGACATCAATCTTCTCCATTAAAGCCTACCAACCTCTGTAGCTCCACAGACCACTTTTCATGTTGTATTCTCTGGAATATCTCCTGGAGTTGTGCATTGTTGCAGCCCATCTTCCAGAACAGGTCCCAAGGCAGTGGTGTGTCAAGGACTGCTTCCCAGACTCAGTGGTAGATCAGTCTGTTACTTGGAAGACTTGCTCTATTGGAGCAACTCTGGGAGTGAGAGGAAGAAATTTATACAGGTTTTCCGATTCTTCTTCCACCTCCTCTCCCTGTTTCTGTTCTTCCCTTCTAACTCTGAGTTTCTGCCACAATATTCTTAATGTTTCAGAATGAGCAGGGTTCATATTCCCATGAGTCACTTAAAGTACTATAAATGCCACATACCACTGGTAGAATTCTATATTTGGAAATTTTAAAGTACTAGGATAGCACTAGTCCTGTTTCTCTTCTCAAATCATCTTTGGAAGTTTCTAAACCACACGCATCTTTTTTTTTTTTTTTAAGTAGTATTTATTTAATTTTATTTATTTATTCATTCGTTTATTTTCATTTGACCAGAGAAAGACAGACAAACAGAGAGAAGGAAAATGAGAAAGCAAGGCATCAGGTCTGGGACTCAAACCGTGGTCGGCCACGTGGGAGTGTCCAGTGCCTTAACCACCACGCCACCTGCTGGCCCTAAACCACGTGCATCTTTCCTTGTTCTGTAAACAGTAGTAGTCCCTTAGATCTCTATAACTAGTTGCAGGCATATAAACAGTAGGAAATTTTATTCAGTGCCCCCATCTTACCACTTTAAATAGCCCATCTATTTCTGACCTGTAATAGAGCTTGGGGGAAAAAAAATAGAAAAGGGATTAAATTTTCTTATCTTTTTAAAAAAGAATTATTTATTTAATTGTATATATTTGGGGGGAAGGAGGGGATTTTTGCTATAGGAACCATGTGCTCACCAGAGAAATGGAGAGCCAGAAAGTGAGAAATCATCCCCCTCGGAGTATGGCTACACTTCATTCCCTTCTCCTTCGTTATCCTCTTAGGATTTTAGGCATGTAGGCACATGTGTCTGGCAAGAGTTTCAAGCTGCTAGGTCTGGGATTCAAACCATGGTCAGTCATGTGGAAGTCCAGCACTTTAATCACTATGCCACCTACTGGCTCCTATTTATATGTTTTTTAATCTGATGAGAGAGAGAGGGAGTGAGAGTGTAAACTGCCAGGTCTGGGACTCGAACCATGGTTGGTCATGTGGGAGTCCAGTGCTTTAACCACCATACCACCTGCTGGCCCTATTTATTTTTTGAAATCTGCTGTGGGGCATAGGCACTCACTGGAGAGCAACAGATAAGCACCTTATCGGTTGGTGCTTGGTAAGAGATAAAGCGAGAAAGCACCCTCTGGGGGGGTGTGACTCTGCCACAATCCCTTCTCCATTTTCCTTGGGATTTGGGGCACTTGTGCACATACACCTGGCATGTTTGGCAAGTTGCGAGATCCAGGACTTGAACTGTGCAGTTGGCCATGTGGTATCCAGCTACCTTAACCACTACACTGCCAGCTGGCCCTGATTTGTGTTTTAAGAACTCTTCTGCTTGGCCTAAAAGTATATGTTTCTATTCAACTAAGAAAAATGTAGTCTTTGTCCTGAAATTGTAGTCTGGTAGAGAAGACATAAATGTATGTAAGAATGTCATGTTACAATATGAAATATGAAATATTAAAGGCATAGTTTAAGTATAATGTTGGCAGAGGGGAGAGAGCAATCAGTTTTGATTGAGATAGAGTTAAGTTTCACAGAGGATATGTTCAAACATCTTACAAGTCTTGGGAACCAGCAGTTAGCGTAATGGCTATGTCGCTGGACTCCCACGTAGTCGACCGCGGTTCGCGTCTCGGACCCGGTGGCTTACAACTCACGCCGGGCGCGTGTGCGTGCGTGCCCAAGATCCCGAGAGGAGAATGGAGGAGAAGGGATTGCGGCGTGACCATCCCCCCTGGGGGGTGATTTCTCGCTTTCTGTCTCTATGTCTCTCTCTGTCTGTCTGGCGAGCGCACGCGCCCTATAGCGAAAAACCTCTCAAAAAAAAAAAAAAAAAAAAAAAACATCTTACAAGTCTTGATGAACGGGGGACTGGATGGTGGCGCAGTGTTAAATGTGATGCTCTGTGAGCCTGACCCACTTGGGAAGCTTCTGGATTTGCATCCAGAGACCTCCCTCAGTACGCTGGGTATGCACATGTCCACAAGCCAGGGCTGGCTGGGGTGGATTGCAGCCTCAGGACCCTGTTGGGGGAACATGCTCACTCTTACCCGCTCACTCATACAAGAAATAAATAAATAAACTTAAAAAAAAATCTTGAGGAATGAGTAAAAGTCTTAATGGACTTTGTTAGTAAATGTGTGTATGTGCAAATTTAAGGGTGGTTATGGAGAATATTACATGTAATGGAAATGTGCACAAAAGAACAAGGTATATGTTCCAAGCAGCAAATAGCACGAGTATAATATAGGATTCATGTGGAGGAGAGTGACTAAGAGGTGAAGCTAGTCAGGACCAGCACTTGACATGATGGCTATGTCGCTGGCCTTCCACGTAGTCAATTGTGGTTCAAGCCCTGGATCCGGTGGCTTAGACACATTCCAGGTGTGTGTGTATGTGTGCTCAGGATCCCGAGAGGAGAATGGAGGAGAAGGGACTGCGTGGTGTGGTCATCCTCCCTGGGGGGGGTGATTTCTCGCTTTCTGTCTCTCTGTCTCTCTCTGTCTTTCTGGCAAGCGCATGTGCCCTATAGCAAAAACCTCTCAAAAAAAAAAAAGAAAAGATGAGGCTAGTTTTAAGCAGAGGGCCTCATAGAACGTGCTAGGAATGCTTAGATATTATTCCATTGGTAATGGAGAGCCATTAAAGAGTTTTAGGTAAGAGAGTAACAATCAAAGTTTCTCTTTAGAAAATCCTTTAAGGCAGGGGACCGGCAGGTGGTGTGGTGGTTAAGGTGCTGGACTGCCACATGGTCGACCACCATTTGAGTCCTGGACCTGGTGGCTTTCTTTTTTTTTTAATATTTTTTAAGATTTATTTTATTTCTCACTTTCCCTCTCTAGTCAAATTGAAAATAATAATAATAATAATAATAATAAAGAAAGTCAAATAATAATTTTTTTTAAAAAGGAAAGAAAATCCTTGAAGGCAGATTGGAGGGTTCGGTGAGAGTAGTTAAATTTAGGAGGATTCTGACAATGTTAATATTTGTACTAAGGCATAGGTTTAGAGGGGAAGGAGCAATTGGGAGAGAGTTGTATAAAGTGGAATCTCTAAGATTTAGTGAGTGATTGGTTTTGGAGGGGCAGATGAAAAAGTCTTATTACTCAGGTTTCTGGCTTGAGTAGCTAATTGGGCGAGCCATGAACCAGGGTCAGAGCTGTAGGAGTAACAGAAATGTCTGAAGGCAGTTGGAAGCAGGTCTAGAACTCAGCGGTGAATCCTGTGGAGAGAAATTTTAGTCGTTAGCATATAAAGGATAATAGAAGCCATGATGCCATCCTAGATCACTGAGTATGGAGGGGAGAAGGAAAGAGGGTCCCAGGATAGAGTCTTTAGGAAGGCCAGTAGTTAAAGGGTAGGTGAAGAGACAGCGGGGGCCCTGTGACGTTAAGAGTATCCCCATTTGAGTTAACTGCAGTTTTCTCTTTCAGGAATGGTAGTGCCATTGGCCTTCCGGTCCCACCTATCACAGCTTTAATCACCCCAGGTCCAGTTCGTCATTGCCAAATTCCCGACTTGCCTGTAGATGGAAGCCTGCTCTTTGAGTTTCTGTTTTTCATCTACCTGTTAGTTGCTCTATTCATTCAGTACATCAACATCTATAAAACAGTGTGGTGGTACCCTTACAATCATCCCGCTTCTTGTACTTCATTGGTAAGTGTCAGTAGGCCTGTAAGTTCATGTTGCTTAGTCAAGAGACTAGCTGGAAAGTTTATATGTAGAAATTATTTAACAATGTTTTCTTCTAATGTTTTTCTACTAAACCACAGACTACTTTCAGAAATAAAATTTCATGATAATTTTGTTAAAATAACTAATACTACCAGAGGAAGTAAAATATAAATGAAAATGCAGAAAACATGTAAATAATTTGATATAATGATATCACAGAAAGGTTTTGATAAGGTTTAGCTTTCTGTATACCGTGTTAAATTTGTTGTAAGTGTGAGGTGTCAGTATGATTAAATTCTAGCAACTCGGGGGCCAGCAGATGGCATAGCAGTTATGTTGCTGGACTCCTACGTGGCTGACTGTGGTTCGAGTCCCGGACCTGGTGGCATGAAATTCACTTTGGGCGCATGTGTGTATGTGCATGCGTGCCCAAGGTCTTGGGAGGAGGATGGAGGAGAAGGGGTTGCAGAGTGCCCATTCTCTCCATGGCATGATTTCTCACTTTCCTTCTCATTGTCTCTGCCTCTTTCTCTGTCTCTCTGGCAAGCACATGCACCCTAAGGCAAAAACTACTTAAAAAAAAAAAAAAAACCAAACTAAATTCTAGCAGCTCTACCCTATTCATGTCTGAATTAGGAAAATGATAGCTTCTATTAATAAACATGCCCAAATTTGTATAATGCTTCAAACATACAGCAGTCTGGCAATCGTGCAAGTCCTTCCATGTGGTTAGCAAGGGGACCCAGGCTGAAGGAGGCTCTGCCATCTTCTAGCATGCAGCCTTCAAGGTCCTACCCTGTAAGCCAGGCAGGGAAAAGAGCACAGGGAAACAGACACATGATCTTTAAGGCTGCTTTTAGCTGTGTGGCTGTTTAAGTAAATACCTCACTATCTTTAACAGTGCCCACGGCAAACATTTATTATATTTACTCTTTATAAAACCAGGTAGATACTACTGAATGACTCCCATCTTGTAAGTGAGGGATGTGAAACCTATGAACTGGCCCAAAACCACATAGTTGGAAATGAAGACTCAATTCCAGACCAATCTACTATGCTTTACACCTTGTATTCATTCTGTATTTACTCCTTAAGTGCTTATTGGGTAGTTCAAGTATTTCTAGTTTGACATCACCCTAGAAACTTCTCATCTGCAAACTTCTCAATTGCATTTTTACTGTAATGAAAGAGTCCTTCTGCCGGCCCTGTGGCCTGGATCCCACGTAGCTGACCATGTGGTTCAAACCATAGCCCTGGCAGCTTGGAAAAGGAGCTTTCTCCCAGTCTACCATTTCTGATTAGAATTCTTCAAAATCACCTGCACAGGCCAGCAGGTGGCATAGTGGTTAAGGCTCTAGACTCCACGTGGCCAGCTGTGGTTTGAGTCCTGGACCTGGCAGCTTGAAAATCATGTTGGGTACATGCATGTTCACCCAACATTTCAGTAGAAGAATGGAGGAGAAGGGATGTGGTGTGGCCGTCCCCTCTGGGGAATGATTTCTCACTTTGTCTCTTTGAAGCCAGCACACATGCCCTAGGGCAAAAACCTTTAAAAGGAAAAAAAAGTCACCCACACATGTTGGTCTTGAAATAAACAGAGCCAATGCTCCTATCATAATCAGGAACTTGATGAAATACTGCCAACTCCAGGGTTATAATTCCTTTGCCCTGATCCATGCCATCAAAAACAGATGCCTTTTACCAAGTCCCCCTCCTTGCTTCACTCAGTACTGAATTCCAGTTTTATGTGATGTGTGTGGTTGGCAGAACCCAAGTAATACCTTGCAGGAAAGTCAGGAAGTACCACATTTAACTCTCCCGCCTCTGTTGTAGGGGAAAACACATGTAAAGGAGTCCGTGGTGTATACTGGCTCACTTTATCTGCTGCATGTGGTCTTGTTAACACAAAGGCTAGAACCAAATTGTGAAACCAAGAGTAACACATGTGACTAGGGAGTAAGATTATAGCTCACGAATCTGGTAGGGGCTTGAGCCAGTGAGCTGCTTGGAGAGGAAATGGGCTGCCAAGGACCTACATAGATCCCCTCACTGAAGCTGTTCCAGCAGTGAAGGTGACTGGGATGCTTTAGAAAAAACTGTGTCCCAAATATGTGGTTTGTTGTCCAAGTTTTTTTCTGCGTGCCTGACCCAGAAACTTGTTTCTTTTTCCATTTCAGAATCTTAATAATTATCAAAAGTAAATGTGGACACCTGAACATGCAAAGTTATTATTCTAGTTCTCAATTAAATTAGCTTAATGAGTCTTTTTTTTTCTTTGCTGTGGAGCACGCATATGCATTCAACGGGGAGAGAAAATGAAAGACACAGTGTGAAATCACCCCCAGTATGGGCTTGCCCGGGTATGGGCTTGCCCGGTTCCCTTCTCCATTTTCCTCTCAGGATTCTGGGCACACATCACACCCACCCAACATGCTTTTTTTTTTTTTCTTTTTTTTTTAATTTATCATTGCTATTGTTTTTTAAATTTGCTACAGAGTATGTGTGCTCACCAGAGAGAGAGAAAGAGAGAGTGAGAAAGCAAGCCACCAGGTCTGGGATGAGTGCAAGAAAGCAAGCCACCAGGTCTGGGACTTGAACCATAGTCAGCAATGGGGGAATCCAGCGCCTTAACTGCCATGCTAACTGCTGGCCCCCCTGGCATGCTTTTTAAGCCACCGGATCCAGGACTTAAACCACAATCACCCGGGAACCAGCAGTTAGCATAATGGCTATGTCTCTGGACTCCCACGTAGTCAACCGCGGTTCACATCCCAGACCCGGTGGGTTAAAACTCACGCCGGGCGCGTGTGCGTGCGTGCCCAAGATCCTGAGAGGAGAATGGAGGAGAAGGGATTGCGGCGTGACCATTCCCCCTGGGGGGTGATTTCTTGCTTTCTGTCTCTATGTCTCTCTCTGTCTGTCTGGCGAGCGCATGCGCCCTATAGCGAAAACCTCTCCAAAAAAAAAAGAAAAACCACAATCAGCCATGTGGGAGTCCAGCACCTTAACCATCACCCCATTTGCTGGGGTGAGTCTTAACCCTAAGAAACATGAAAGCTAGAAATAGTAAATTATTTAGAATAGTCAGGAGTAAGAGGCTCTTATTATTTTGTGTGTTTTGCTTTTGCTTTTGTCAGAACACATGTGTACTCGCTGGAGAGAGAAAGAGAGAGAAAGTAAGAAAGCATCCCCCCAGGGAGGATGGTCAGGCTGCAGCACCTTCTCGTACACATACGCGTGCGTGCACCTGGCCCTTTCTTCAATCCACCTGATCCAGGACTCACCTGAGCAGTCAGCCACGTGGGATCCAACTGCCTTAGCCACCATGCCACTGCTGGCCCCTGGGCTCTATAAAGAGTTAATCTTAAACAGATCACCAGTTTTCATTCATTTAGACTATAACAACATTTGCTAACAAAAAGATAAGTAGATGAAGTAGTCACTTAGCATTTTTTGATTTAGAAAATGTCCTGGTGATGCATTTATAGAACAAGACATTACGGGGCTAGTGAATCTGCATGCATTATTTTGGAGGAGTGGGGTGACTGGGAGGAATCTCAGAACTAAGAGAGGATAAATAAAATTAGAATGCAAAATAATCTTAAGGCAGAAATAGAAAAGGAAATTGAGGAGTGGTAAGCCACTTCTTGACATTCTGACTGCTCTGTTTCTCATGTATATCCCAAATTTGGTCATTTCATGCTATCCCCATTGCTATGCTCCTGTTCATCCTGTCATCATTTCTCACCTGAATTAAAAGCAGTAACTTTTTTGGTTTAAAGTTTGTTTATTTCTTCCACAAGAGAGGTAGAGGAAAAAAGGCAGGCACGCCCAACAGAGTCCCCATACTGTGATCCACCCCCAGTCTCAGCTAGCCTGGATCACAGGTATGTGTCATGGGAACCCGGTGTGCAGAAGGACGCCCCGTGACACCATCCCAGGACCTTCCCACAAGGCCAGTTGTGCCACCAGCACACCATCTTCTGGCCTAAAAGTTATAGTGTCTTTTTTTTTTTTTAAGAGGTTTTTTGCTATAGGGCACATGCACTCGCCAGAGAGAGAGAGACAGAGAGACAGAAAGTGAAAACTCCCCCCCCCCCCCCGGGGGGATGGCCACACTGCAGTCCTTTCTCCATCCTCCTCTTGGGATCTTGGGCACGCATGCACACACATGTGCCTGGTGTGAGTTTAAGCCACCTGGTCCGGACTTGAACTGCGGTCAACTACATGGGAGTACAGCGACGTAGCCATTACGCCAACTGCTCGTTCCAAGTTATAGCTTCTTAATGTATCTTGCCCCGTAATAATATATTCTCCACTGAGCAGCCAGAGTAAGCATTTTAAAATATAAATAAATAAATATTTAAGGCAAAATCAACCCTTTGCCTTAATTACACCTGTATCTTTCCATTAAGGGGGGGAATAAAACCCTGAAATTCTCATTGCCTCACTCCAGGCTTCTTGTTGCCCCCCCCCCCCCCCCTTTTCTCCTTTTTAGACAGGGACTTGCCCTTTCGTGATTTTCTTGCCTTAGCCTTACTGTAGGGCCACAGGTGTGTACCTCCATGCCTAGTTCTTTTTCCTAACAAAAAAGAAGACAGGGTCTTACTGTATTGCCCAGGCCAACCTCTAACTTGCCATCCTGGCTCAGCCTCCCAGGTTGCTGGGATTAGAGACAGTGCCACCTTACCTGGCCTTAACCTTGGACAGGAGTTGAACCCAGGCCTCCCATGTACTCCCAGCCTGTGAAGCCAGTAATTTAGCATCATGCACCACTGCAGCTGGACTTTATTGAGCTCAAAGACCCCAGGCTGAATGGCTCCAGAAACCTGAACAGAAATTTGATTATCTAAGGCCTCACCAATCAAGAATGCCCACGAGATGATCACCTCCTCTTGAACCAGTCACTGAACTGCTCGTACCCCTAATTTTGCCCTGAAAATGCATGTGGGGAATACCTCCAGGAGACTGGGTCTTTTCAGTGTGAACTGCCCACTCCTTGCTTTGCACTTTGAAATAAAGCTGTACTTTCCTTCAACACACCATCTGCCTACATTTGGTTTTATAGTGCTTGGGTGAGCTAACCACCTAATTTGCGATCGATCCATAATGCTTTTTTCTTTGAGCTTACAGTCAGCAGTTTCCCTCCTACCAAACATCTTACATATTGAAATGAAAACCTTATCTTTCCTTTAAGTGAGAGTTCTAGAGGTCAAATGGCCCTTATTCATGGCCAGTGTTGTTTCATTATTATAACCAAAGTCTGAAGTTTTACCCCTTCCTTTGGGCCATTACAATGTAAATGGACCTTGTATTCCAAGAACCTTAGGAAATACACTTACAATTTTAGTACAGCCCTTATTAATTTTCAGTTTGGGAAATTATTTTTCTTCCACAGAAAGGGGAAACTGAGGACCTATTCCCAGGGGCTCCCTGCTCGATTTCCCCTGTAAGGGCATTCTTTGGACTTTTCCTCGGTTCTTAGAGTAGTGTTTGTGAGGGAGGCTGGGAAGTGAAGCGTTGGTTAGCCAGGAGTCTGTTTCCAGTTAAATTCTATTATAATGGCAAAAGGAACAACTAGTTATTCCTGCCATTCCCCTTCCCTCTACACTACAGCAAAAATGAAGATCCAGGCGTGGAAGAACTGGCAGTCATTGCCAGCACTGTGTCCTTAGTGTCAAGAAGGGTACCTGGTACGTTGTGGGTGCAAGGTACATAGTGAATTAATTAATTGAGAAATTCAATTCTGTAGTCTGGAAGGAAACCTACAATTCTTTTCATCTTCATAATGAAATATATCCCAATTTTGTTGGTTCCTGGGATACTGTTGCTAAAGACTTGTTGCCAGTTACCGTAGTTATCTGTATACAGACCTACAACTAGAAGGAACTGTTGACAGCATATAAGGTTGTGTTACTGTTTTATAGGAGAAGTGGTCAAATACAAGGCATACTTCATCATGTAGGGAGAAAGACTAAGTAAATATAATTGATACAACAAATCAGAAGAGAGTTGGGTATTGATAGATGCCTGTTTAGATTAACATAATTGAATTTGATTAAAATAAGGCCAACAATGGTATCTCCTGAACCCTGGATATCCAACTGATTTATTAAATTTGTCACAGAAATAGAGGACTTTAGATCAATTATTCTTACCGTAATTCTTTTTTTTAAAGAATACTTTTATTTAACTTTATTTATTTAATTTTTAGTTTGACCAGAGAGGGACAGAGTGAGAAAGAGAAAGTGAGAAACCAAGCTGCCAGGTCCAAGACTCGAACCGTGGTTGGCCATGTCGGAGTCCAGCATCCCAAACCACCACACCATCTGCTGGCCCCGTATTCTTACCATAATTCTTAAGATTATCACTTATTAACTCAAAGCTATAATCTTTCCCCTTGAATACTATAAGCTTTCAAAAATGGAGAGGAATTCATCCCACATAGTTTAAAATACTCTGGAAAACTAAAGGTTGGTAGTCTTTTTTTTTAAGAATTATTTTTATTTAACTTTATTTATTTAAATTTGACCAGAGAGGGAGAGAGAGAGAGAAAGTGAGAAAGCAAGCTGCCAGGTCCAGGACTCGAACCTCTGTTGGCCATGTGGAAGTCCAGCACCCTTAACCACGACACCACCTGCCATCCTGGTAGTTTCTTTCAAGATATCTCAGTTTCCCAGAGTCTGTAAGAATAAGGTGATCTAAGGAAGATCTTTTGAGGGACAAACCTTTATTACTGTAGTAGCCAGTTAGATACACATCACATTCTGATGCAGTTATTTGTTTTTCTTATAGAACTTTCATCTCATTGATTATCACCTGGCAGCATTCATCACAGTGATGCTTGCGAGGAGGCTCGTGTGGGCCCTCATCTCAGAGGTAACCGCTCGTTCACTGTCTGCTATCACTTGTAGCCAGGGAAGTGACCAGAATCGGTCAGGGTGAACATGTGAGATGTCCAGCTATAACTTGAGTATAGCTGTGTATTGATTTCTTTACCCCCATGTAAACTGTACTTTAAAAGAAAGGTTTTCATGTAATATATTTAAAATTCAGATGCAAAGTAACTCAAGAGAATGGTTAGAAATCTCATTTGTCAGGTAGGAGCTAATTTTCAGCTTCTGAGTTTTTCAGTGCAGTCTTTTAATAGTTCCAGTAAAAATAGGATGAATTTCACTTAACTGTTAATATGAGGAGTTATCTGTACATGTAGTTATATCTAAAACATTCACTTTCATGTAACATTCTCTTGAAATTGTTTCTATATCATTTATGGAGTTTGCTGGCAAGAAACAAATGTTTTAACTTACTAGAACTTAAGAATTTGGGGGGCCAGCAGGTAGCATAGTGGCTAAGGGCACTAGACTCCCACGTGGCTGACTGCAGTTTAAGTGGCGGACCTGGCAACTTACTTTCTCACGTTCCCTCTCTCTCTCTCTTGCTCACTCTGTCCCTCTCTGGTCAAATTAAAATAAATAAATAAAGTTAAATAAAATAATTCTTTAAAAAAACTTAGTATTTTAAAAGACCATTGAAATTTGCACAGGAGTAATTTGAAGATTAGAATTGAAGTTTAGTTGGCAGAAGAGGAAATAATTAGAACATTAAAATGATCTTTTTAAAATTAAAAGTTGTTGATAGGAACCAGCAGTTAGCTTAATGGCTGTGTCGCTGGACTCCCACGTAGTCGACTACGGTTCGCATCCCGGACCCGGTGGCTTAAAACTCACGCTGGGCGCGTGTGCGTGCGTGCCCAAGATCCCGAGAGGAGAATGGAGGAGAAGGGATTGTGGCGTGACCATCCCCTCTGGGGGGTGATTTCTCGCTTTCTGTCCTATAGCGAAAACCTCTCCCAAAAAAAAAAATAAATAAATAAAAGTTGTTGATAGAGTTGGTGTCATTTTTTGTATACTTGTGAGGAAGGAAAATGTGTTTTCTCAAGATTTTGTTATTTTATGCCCTATAAATAATGACAAAAATAAAACATGTTAATCAACATGGCTGATAATTTTAATCTTGGAACTTAGAATTCAGTGTGAATTTGGGGCCAGCAGTTAGCGTAATGGCTATGTCGCTGGACTCCCACATAGTCGACCGTGGTTTGAGTCCCGGACCCAGTGGCTTAAAACTCATGCCGGGCGCGTGTGCGTGCGTGTCCAAGATCCCGAGAGGAGAATGGAGGAGAAGGGATTGTGGCGTGGCCATCACCCCTTGGGGGTGATTTCTCGCTTTCTGTCTCTCTCTCTCTCTCTCTGTCTGGTGAGCGCACGTGCCCTATAGCAAAAACCTCTCAAAAAAAAAAAAAGAATTCAGTGTGAATTTTTTAAATTGTTTTATTTTGGGACCAGCAGTTAGCGTAATGGCTATGTCGCTGGACTCCCACGTAGTCGACCTTGGTTCGAGTCCTGGACCCGGTGGCTTGCCGGGCGCGTGTGCGTGCGTGCCCAAGATCCCGAGAGGAGAATGGAGGAGAAGGGATTGCGGCGTGGCCATCCCCCCTGGGGGGTGATTTCCTGCTTTCTATCTCTCTGTCTCTCTCTGTCTGTCTGGCGAGCGCACGCGCCCTATAGCAAAAACCTCTCCAAAAAAAGAAAAAAAAAAAATTGTTTTATTTTATGGTTTTTGCCATAAGGCATGTTGCACTGGCTGGAGAGATAGAGAGAGAGAAAGTGACAAATCACCTGTCGGGGCGGGGGTGGCCACACCACAGTCCTTTTTCCTCTCAGGATTTTGGGCATACATGCCCATGCATCTGGAGTCATTTTCAGTCCACTGGGTCTAGCACTCAAACTGTGGTCCGCCATGTGGGATTCTAGTGCCTTAACCACCATACCACCTGCTAGTCCCATTCAGTGTGAATTTTAAGCAAGTAGTTACTGTAATCATAGATAGCTGAAAGTCTACTTTTTTTTCTTCTAGAAATATGCAGGAAGTCCTTGTATTTTTTTAAAGAGTTATTTTATTTATTTATTTCACATGAGTTTTGCCAGAGAAAGAGAGGGAGAGTTAGAAAGCAAGCCGCCAGGCCCAGGCCTTGAACCACAGTAGCCCATGTGCAAATTACAGTGCCTTTACCACCATGCCACCTGATCCCATTTGTATACTTAAACTCTGATTTCCAGGAGGCTTATTTCTGTGAGCACAGAGTAGTGGATATGCTGAATCATGATCTAGAAGCCATTTGAAGTTAACTGGAAAACATAGGTAGTAGGATTATTTTTCATAGTGGGAAAGGCTGTCTGTAACCTTTTCTCTAAGGTTCTTTATTTAGGTGATGTATTTTTAAGCATTCATTTTGATGCCTGCTTTTGTCTATTTTGAGAAAGTGTTCTTTCTCTGGAGGAAGGAACTCCTCAGTAGTTTGTTTTATACCTGTTAAAACAGGCGGGGAATGACTGTTTCATCTTCTCAGCCACTTGAAAATGGTAATTGGTGTACCATTTAGTATATCCAGTTAGTGTGGACGCCATTAGTGGGGTTTTTACTTTGTTTCTGCAAAAGGCTATTACTTGAAGTGCTTTATTGTTTTCTTTAAAAAGGCTTAAAAGTAGTTGAGCAGCTTTTGCAGAGCCTTAATTGTATATTAAAATATATTAGCTGTTTTCTAAAGAAGCCTTAGCTGTTTTCTAGTTCTTACTGGGAACAGAATACTTAAGCTCAGTTTAAGTAGATTTTTTAAATTAAAGACTTAAATCTCTACCTTTACATATGTCAGATGCTAAGTGAAAAAAGCAAAGTGTAGAATGGTATTCAAAATAGGGCAAGTGGAAGGAACAAAATATGTTTGCTTCTATATGAATAATTAGTTTCAAGAAGGATGTACAAATATATAACTGGTTGCCTCGTCAACTCAGAGAGGAGGCCAGCAGGAAGGAAGTGTTTGTATTTTGAGCAAGGTGAATGTATTATTCACTCAGAACTTAAAAATTTAAAGTAACAGGTGTATAGTGATTCTTTTCTTAAAATATATCTCAACATTTTTTAATGAAATTAACTAAATTAACTAAATTGTGTAGCATCTTGTTTCACAAATTGATTTAATTATACATGTTTGTTAAGATTAAAGTATGTATGAAAAAGATGTTTCATTCATATGGTATCTGGAAAATGGTATCAAATACTTCCTTTATTAATTTTTGTCTTTACAAAAAGTGTTTAGAAAAAAAACAACTATGAAGACAGTTTCAAGTACAAATAAAATATACCTGACATTTAAAAAGAAATAATAATATAAAAAATAAAATTCTACCACTAATATATGATAATTTCAAAAAAGGATTTACTGTTCTAATTTTATTCCAATCAATACATACTATTCTCTTTTGTGTACTGTAGATGTTGCAAATTTTAAAGAAATAATTTGCATGGTATGCATTAAAACGTTACTCTTCTCTCAAACATGAAATTAGATGTTAAGGGGTGTTTGCGTGTATGTGTTAAATAGAATATTTTCCATACATATGTGTATGAGACAGTTAGTATAACTTCTCTGTAATTGGAACAATTTTCTTTTTTTTTTTTTAGAATTATTTTATTTAACTGTATTTGTCTGTTTATTTTAATTTCATCAGAGTGTGGGACAGAGTGAGAGAGAGAAGGAGGGAAAGTGAGAAAGCAAGCTGCCCGGTCCAGGACTCAAACCGTTGTCTGCCATATGGGAGTCCAGTGCTCTTAACCACCATGCCACCTGCCAGCCCCGAAACAACTTTCTTTTTTTTTTTTTAAATGAAATCCATGATTTTTTTTGTTTTTGTTTTTAAAGAATTATTTTATTTAACTTTATTTATTATTATCATCATTGTTTTCCAGTTTGATCAGAGAGAGACAGAGAGAGAGAGAGAGAGAGGAAGTGAGAAAGCAAGCCACCAGGTCCGAGACTTGAACCGTGGTCGGCCATGTGGGAGTCCAGTGCCTTTAACCACCATGCCACCTGCCAGCCCCCCCGAAACAACTTTCTACAGTGTGAATTAAAGATTAATTAATCTGGGGCCAGCAGGAAGTGTGGTGGTTAAGGGCGTTGGACTCCCATGTGGCCAACTGTGGTTCAAGTCCTGGATCTGGTGGCTTGCTTTCTCACTTTCTCCCTCCCTCCCTCTTTCCCTCCCTCCCCCCCTCCCCCCCTCGTCAAAATCAAAATAAATAAAGTTAAATAAA
This sequence comes from Tupaia tana, assembly GCA_026018925.1. Taxonomy (NCBI): domain Eukaryota; kingdom Metazoa; phylum Chordata; class Mammalia; order Scandentia; family Tupaiidae; genus Tupaia; species Tupaia tana. The sequence continues at coordinate 22,225,336 of JAKSZU010000020.1, read as the reverse complement.
AGAATTTAAAAAAGAGAAATTAATCCAATACCATATCCACAGTGCTGGGTGGTAACAAATATAAAGGGTTTGCACATTTCAGACTTAGGTAAAGTTCATATGAAGTGTAATTTTGTGAATTTCTGGCTTATCAGATCTAAAGATAGATCTTTTTTTTTGGAGAGATTTTCGCTATAGGGCGCATGTGCTCGCCAGACAGACAGAGAGAGACAGAGAGACAGAAAGCGAGAAATCACCCCCCAGAGGGGATGGTCACGCCGCAATCCCTTCTCCTCCGTTCTCCTCTCGGGATCTTGGGCACGCCTGCACACGCCCGGCGTGAGTTTTAAGCCACCGGTTCCGGGACGCGAACTGCAGTCGACTACGTGGGAGTCCAGCGACATAGCCATTAGGCTAACTGCTGGTTCCCTAAAGATACAGCATTTTTAAAAAAAGGTTAGTCATTTATTTTAATTCCATTTGTTACCACTATTTTTTAATTTAACCAGAGAGAGACAAAGGGAAAGCGGGAAAGCAAGTCACCAGGTCCGGGACTTGAACTACGGTCGGCCGTGTGGGAGTCCAGTGCCTTTAACCTCCATGCCATCTGCCAGCCCCTTTTTAAAAATTATGTATTCATTTATTTAATTCATTTATTTTATTTGTTAAGGATACAGCATTTTTTTTGCTATGTCAACAGTGTTCATCAATCAACAAGTATTTTCTGTTTTCATTCTGTGCTCAAACACAGAATCAAATTTCCCCTCAGTGGGGGGTGGGGCGGATTATGTATATACATGTTTGTATATACACACACACACACAAATAATATAAACAAATTAATAAAGCCCATCATAACTCATCTTTCTTTGCTTCTATTGAAATACATTTGCCTTCTTTTTTTTGCTTATGTCCCAGAAAGGATTCCTAGTCTGAGAAAGATCAATTTTTTTTTTTTTAGAGGTTTTTGCTATAGTGCGTGTGCACTCACCAGACAGACAGAGACAGAGACAGAAAGCAAGAAATCACCCCCCAGGTGGGATGGCCACACCACAATCCCTTCTCCTCCATTCTCTTCTTGGGATCTTGGGCATGCACGCACACACACACCCAGGTCCAGGACTCTAACCGTGGTCGACTACATGGGAGTCCAGAGACATAGCCATTATGCCATCTGCTAGTCCCGGTCAATTATTTTTTTAATAAGAGATTTTTGCTATATAGGATGCATGTACTTGCCAGAGAGACAGAGAAAGACAGAAGTGAGAAATTGTCTCCCAGGGGGATGGCCATGTCGCAGTCCCTTCTCTTCCATTCTCCTCTTGTGAGTTTTTTTAAAACTCATGTGTCTGGTGTGAGTTTTAAGTCACTGGGTCCAGGACTCGAACTTAAGTCAACAGTGTGGGAGTACAATTACATATCCATTGCACCATCTGCTGATCTCAAGACCAATCATTTTTAAGGTGAGGATGGAGCTGATTAATTCAGAAAGTTACCTGCTCTTTGGAAATGACTACCTTTCTACCTAGATAGACTGTTTATCCCCCTCCCATCCAGCTTTTTTTCTATACTTGTTTCCTAAGACATAAAGTAAACTCAGCTATTCTTTTACCAAGCTGAAGCAACTCTTTTAAAAAAAAAAAAGAAGAAAACATTTAAGGGACATAAAAATGGAAAATTATCTGTTAATTATAACGTATGAAAATATCTTCAACTGGACTAATATGTAGTGTAGTCATACTGGGAAAATCCATTTTGCAAGCTGTAATGAAAAAAAAATATATATATATAAATATATGTAGTGATTGTACGAATAAAATAATTTTTCCAGTAATTCATTCTTTTTAATAAAGAAGATTCTTTTTGTTTGTTTCATGATTCACAAAGTGCTTTATTCCTATGAGCAATGCAGATATACAAATAAATAAATTTTTTTTTTTTTTTTGGAGAGGTTTTTGCTATAGGGCGTGTGCGCTCGCCAGACAGACAGAGAGAGACAGAGAGACAGCAAGCGAGAAATCACCCCCCAGGGGAGATGGCTACACCGCAATCCCTTCTCCTCCATTCTCCTCTCTGGATTCTGGGCACGCACGCACACGCGCCTGGCGTGAGTTTAAGCCACCGGGTCTGGGACTTGAACCTCGGTCGACTGTGGGAGTCCAGCGACATAGCCATTACGTTAACTGCTGGTCCCTCCAACCCTGGACTTCTGAGGATGGAGGCAGTGGAGTAACTCCAGGGGTCTAAACCATTGTCCCCCAGGGGATGACCATATCATAATCCCTTCTCTTCCATTCCATTCTTACATTTGACGTGTAAGGTACATTGATATGAGGTGTGCATAAGAGGAGTGGTAGGGAACTGTTTGTCCTGGCTCAGAGCAGCTGGAGCCTTTTCTTTCTTTCTATTTTTTTTTTTTTAAGAATTATTGTATTTAACTTTATTTTAATTTGACCAGAGAGAGAGACAGAGTGAGAGAGAGAGAGAGAGAGAGAAAGTGAAAAAGCAAGCCGCCAGGTCTGGGACTTGAACCATGGTCGACCATGTGGGAGTCCAGCACCCTTAACCACTATGCCACCTGCTGGCCCCGAAATATGCTCTTAAAGTTTTTTTTAATTATTCATTTATTTTTACTTATTTAATCATTTAATTTGACCAGAGAGACACAGAGGGGGTTGGGAAAATGAGAAAGTAAGCCACCAGGTCCAGGAGTCGAACCACAGTCGACCATGTGGGAGTCCAGCACCTCAACCACCATGCCACCCTCCTATGTACTGTTGACTCCAGATAATCTTGTTCTTTTCGGTTCTGTCACTGCTGTTTCAGATATTACAAGGAGTCACCATTTTCGCCTACAATTTTGCTCATTTTCTTATTCCTAATTCATTCTGAAAGACAATGGTATTACAAAACTTCATGTTTTGACAAGCAATGTTTTTTTTTATATATTTAGTCAGTTTTAAAGATTCAAGATTAAAGAATATTTGAACAGTTATGGTATAAAGAATTGGAAGCAATTATGCACTGTTTCCATGTTCGCAAAACTTGAAACTTTTATTTATGTAGGGATCTGTCAAGGACGGTCTGGTTATCTTTTGAATCTTTAGTAGTTTTAAATTTTTTAAGAAGTTTTTTGTAGAACCAGCAGGTGTTGAGGTGGTTGAGATGATGGACTTCCACATGGCTGACGGCAGTTGGAGTCCCAGACCTGACACACCCTACTTTCTCTCTCTCTCTCTCTCTCTCTCGCACACGTGCCCTGTAGCAAATTTAAAAATAATAATAAAATTAAAATAATTATTTTAAAAGTGGTTATTGTGCCTGTTTATTTTGAGATCGATAGAAGCAAGAATATCTTACATGTAAAAAGAAGTAATAAAATAAAATACTCTGAGGGTCTTGTCACTCCATGATGTTTCCCCCACATTTTCCAGCCAGCCGGGACACGCGCGTGGGGGTGTATTCAGGTTGACCTGCGATCCAAACCAGCGCTAGCCGTGTAGCTCTAGTATGGCACAGCAGTCCTGTACCGCCTGTGTAATTGCACTGGGCCCTTCAGGAACTTATTAGACATTAATTCAGCAAACAGATTTAGAGGTGAGCATTGAAAGAAAAACGGAAATATTGTGGCTGCTGTTGAGGAGCTTTACAGTGTACTGGAAATAAAACAGATAAGTGAGTGCTTCTCCATCTTTGTGTCCATAAAAATCAGCTCCTAGGTGTTCAAATACAAGTTCTTTGACTCAAGATTTGTTTTCTACATCTGGAGAGGAAAGTCACTATTTGACATGTTAAATAAGCAACCCAGAGGATGCTGGTGAGTGTGGTCTCTGGACCGTACTTGAGAAGCCCCAGGGCACACAGATGATGGACGACAGCATCCGTACTTGAAGGAGGCCTGTATGCGGCATGAGAGAGGTGTGAGGAAGAAATGACTGTACCTAGACAGTAGCTGAATTTTCAAGAATTAGGAAGATACGATGGATTGGGGCAGTTTTTCTGGTTGTTTTCCAGCACAGTTTAGCTTCTGCTAAACCTTTTAAGTTCTTACTCGGATGCATTGCTTTTGAATACGTTCAGCTATAAACTGTTCTTCTGATGCTTCCAAACTTTCAGGCCACAAAGGCGGGCGCAGCATCTATGATCCACTACATGGTTCTGATATCAGCTCGCTTGGTGCTACTCACTTTGTGTGGATGGGTACTTTGTTGGACCCTCGTCAATCTTTTTCGAAGCCATTCAGTCCTCAACCTCCTTTTCCTTGGCTACCCGTGAGTATTCCAGTTTGACTTTATTAGGAAATCTTCAGAAGTTATTTGAATTGTACAAATGGAGAAAATGAAAATTGTACACCAGGAGTTTATAAAATTGCTAAATCAGTTTATAAGTTTATAGAATTGTTAAGTCAGTGGTACTGACCATTTCATTTGTTTTCTAAATGGGGTACAGGTGAGACAGCAGGCATGGACAGGACTATCCTGGGAAGCCTGGACTATGGATACCCTGCGAGTGGGGAATTTTTCAGTGAGCTCTGTTCACCACGTAAAGGACTTACGTCAGGGGAGATGGTGCTTAATACTAGTCAAATGGACTTGCTAACTCCTTCTTACCCTTGGTTGGTAATTTGGTTGATTGGTCAGATTTGATCTTGGTTCATGTAATAGCAGTAATGCCCATTTCAAGCCTTAGAGATAAGACAGATATGCAAACATGCACATAGGTATTTTAAACTGACATTTTATAGAAACTTTGTTTTTAAAGAATTATCTTATTTAACTTTAGTTTAGTTAATTAAATTTGGCCAGAGAGGGACAGAGGAGAGTGAATGAGCAAGAGTGAGTGGGAAACTGAGAAAGCAAGCCACCAGGTCCAGGACTTGAACTACTGTCGGCCGTGTAGGAGTCCAGTTCCCTTAACCACCACACCACCTGCTGCTCCCTATTATAAAAACACTTAAACACTCAACAAGGTTGAAAGAATTTTACAGTAAACACTTATGTAAGCCCCACCTAGGTTCTGTTACTATTTTTACTATGATTGTGTAATACACATCTGTTCCTCCATCTATCCTTTTATTCATCAATTTATCTTATTTTTGATGTCTGAAGTTAACTTTCAAGCCTTAATTTATTTCCCCCTAAATACTTCAGCATATGCATATCATTAACTAGAATTCGATATTCATTTAGTTTTTTTCTTTTGAGGTTAAAGTTATACACAATACAGTTTATAAATACTGTATACATTTGCTGAGTTTCGATGAAGGTATACACACCTGTGTAACTCAAATCCCTATGACGATATAGAATATAGCTATTACTTCAGAAGTCCTTTCATGCCGCTTTCCCATTAAACTCTTTGTTTCTCCAAAGGTGATCACTATTTTTATTTTTTTTTTTTTACTACAGCTTAGTTTGCCTCTAGAACTTTATACAAATGGAGTCATACGGTGTGTGTACTCTTTTGTGTGAGCCTTCTTTTATTCAGCTTGATGTTTTTGAGATTATCCATGTGCTTGCATGCATTAGTAATATTTCGTTATATGAATGTATCGTCATTTTCACTTATTCTAGTGTTGAATACCTGGGCTGTTTTTAGTTTTTCACTATCATATATAAAACTATTATGAACCAGTTTTTTTGTTTTTTAGTTCCCTGGGGGTTTGTGCGCTTGCCAGCTAGAGAGAGACAGACAGACAGACAGAGAAGGAGGGAGGGGGAGAGAGAGAGGGAGAAAGTACCCCCCCAATAGAGCATGGTCACATTTGAGTTCCTTTTCCTCTGTTTCTCTGTCCCATTGGAATTTGGGGCACTACACACTCACATTCTTGGCATGTCATTTAAGCTGCTGGGGAGGAGGTTTGAACCATGATAGGCCACGTAAAACACAGCTCCCTTAGCCATTTGGCTATAGGGCCGACCCTAGAACATTCTTACGCACATCTCTTTTGTGAAAATATATTTTCATCCTGGGACCAGCAGTTAGCGTAATGGCTATGTCACTGGATTCCCATGTAGTCGACTGTGGTTCGAGTCCCAGACCTGGCGGCTTAAACTGATGCTGGGCGCATGTGCATGCGTGCCCAAGATCCTGAGAGGAGAATGAAAGAGAAGGGATTGCGGCATGGCCATTTCCCCTGGGGAGTGATTTCTCACTTTCTGTCTGTCTCTCTCTGTCTTTCTGGCGAGTGCACGCGCCCTATAGCAAAAACCTCTCCAAAAAAAAAAAAATAGAATATATATATATATATATATATATATACACACACACGTGTATATATATATATATATATACACACACATATATATGTACATACACACATATATATGTACATATATGTGTGTGTATATATATATATATATACATGCATGCATATATATGTATATACATGCATGTATACATATATATTCTTTTTATTTTTTTCCATCCTGTTGGGAGAAGTATCTAAGAGTACAATTGCTAGGTCATAGGATAAGATTGTTCAGTTTTATAAGACTCTATCTGATTTTTCTTAAACAAGTTGTGTCATGGGGCTAGTAGGTGGTGTAGTGGTTAAGGTGTTGGACCTCCCACATGGTTGACCACAGTTCAAGTATCAGACCCAGTGACTTGGAACTCATGACAGGCATGTATGCGAGTGTGCCTAAAATTCTGATAGAATGGAGGAGAAGGGATTGCAGCTATAGTTTCTACTATTATATGGCTATCCCCCTGGGGGATGATTGCTTGCTTTCTGTCTGTCTGTCTGTCTGTCTGTCTCTCTCTCTCTGAATTTTGGGTAAGTGCATGTGCCCTTTAGCAAAAATCTGTCTCAAAAAAAAAAAAAAGTTTCATTTTATCCTTTCACCAAATCCTGTGAGAGTTTTGGTTTTCTGCATCTTTGTTTTCCATTTTTAAATTTTTAGTCATTTTGGTGTCTTATTGTATATATTGGTTTATTAAACTTATGTGTATAATATTATTTTTATACGTTTGACTAATTTTTCCTTTTTTATATATGAATAGATAGATACTTATTGATATTTATTATTATGTGTTCAATGCTGTGCTAGGGTGCTTACATAAATCACATAGGAAGTCATTGCAGTGACCCAGGAGGGGTGTGTATTTAGTCTGCTATAACAGCGATCCAAAATACTAGTGTCTTTAGAAAGTTAGAATTTTATTCTTCTCTCAAGAATAGTATTGGGTGTATGTCATCTTTGGTAGCTGTGGCAGCTCCATGGTTTCCAAAGTCAGGCTCCTGTACTCTTTGTCCTCCACCCTCACTAGCAGGATAGATGGAGGGAGGAGGGCATGAGCTGATTGGTGACCTTGGATTTAGCATCCAGCAGGGGCTCTCCCAACCCCTCCACGCTGGTTGCCACGGGTTCATCCCGCAGAGCCTGGCGGATCCTCCCCAGGTCCACCCTTCTGCTTTCTCTTTCTGCTTTCTGCGGTCTGGCGCACGCCCCAGTAGAATAATTCTTTAAAAAATAACAACAACAACAACAACAAAAGGAAAGTTTCTGTTGGTTATACTCTGGCAAGTCTAATTATATTGCTTAAATTTGTTGTTGTTGAGGTTTAGTTTGGCCGTAAGGCATGTTTGCTCACCAGAGAAGGACAGAGAGAGAGTGTCTGGGAAGAGAGTGAGAGAGGGTCTGGGACTCAAATTGTGCAGTCAGCGATTTGAGCGTGTGTGGGATCCAACTGCCTTTACCACTATGCCACCAGCTGGACCACTTCCCACTTAATTATTTAAGGCTCTCATCAACTGAATTAATCAATATTACTCCTTTCCCTACAAAGTTAATTTTATGGATTGTAGACAGTTTTTTGTGACTAACATTTTATATAAATTATATGTTATATTTTACATTACTTATAGACTAATATTTCAACTGAGTTAAATTATTTAGTCATTGTACCAACAATAGGTTGTTGGATTGGTTAGATTAAACATATCTGTGTTTGAAAGGGGAACTGTGGATATTATGAGGAATCTTTTGGCTAGATTTAAGAGGAGTACTGAGAGGAGTACTGGGACCAGACGATGGTGTAATGGACTCCCACATAGTCAACCGCAGTTTGCGTCTGGATTCAGTGACTTAAACTCATGGCGGGTGTGTGTGCATGCATGACCAGGATCCCAAGAGGAGAATGGAGGAGAAGAGATTGTGGCATGGCCATCCTCTCTAGGGGGATGATTTCCCTGGTGAATGCACATGCTGTATAGCAAAAATCTAAAAAAAAAAAAAAAGAAACTTTTTCATTTTAATTCAGGAATTCAGGTATATAAAGAAGCTTATTCTTGGTGACTCTCTATACTACATAAAACAATGAAAGAGGGACCAGCAGTTAGCGTAATGGCTATGTCGCTGGACTCCCACGTAGTCGACCGTGGTTCGAGTCCCGGACCCGGCGGCTTAAAACTCATGCCGGGCACGTGTGCGTGCGTGCCCAAGATCCCGAGAGGAGAATGGAGGAGAAGGGATTGCGGCGTGGCCATCCCCCCTGGGGGGTGATTTCCTGCTTTCTGTCTCTCTGTCTCTCTCTGTCTGTCTGGCAAGCGCACGCGCCCTATAGCAAAAACCTCTCCAAAAAAAAGAAAAAAAAAAAAAAAACAATGAAAGAAGCATGTGACTTAAGCAAATTTTAGGTTTAATTTTATTTATCTTTTTTTTTTTTTTTTTTTTTTTTTTTGAGAGGTTTTTGCTAGAGGGTGTGTGTGCTTGCCAGAAAGACAGAGAGAGACAGAAGGTGAGAAATCACCCCCCGGGAGAATGGCCACATCACAGTCCCTTCTGCTCTTCATTCGCCTCTCAGGATCTTGGGCACACATACACACTCACCTGGTGTGAGTTTAAGCCACCTGGTCCAGGACTCAAACTGCGGTTGACTATGTGGGAGTCTAGCAACGTAGCCATTACGCCATCTGCTGGTCCCTAATTTTATTTATCTTTTAAAAAGTGATATAGCCTATCCAAATAAATTTTTAAATTTCAATTTAAAAAATAAAGTTTTTTCCCCAGCCTTATTTATTTATTTATTATTCTTTCTTGGATTCTCAAATAGTGTCTTGGTTTAGGGCGAATCAAAGTCTGACAGTTGTGGATCCTAAATTTATCTTGACTCTGTCCACTGTTTTTCATAATTTCTATTATGTTCTAAACCCCCTTCTGGTCTTCTTGCAATTTATTCTCTCCATTTCATTTTTCATTATAGCTAGAATGATTTTCCAACTGGGAATTCAATCAAATTCATGATTATCTAAAATCCTTTAATGTGGCTGGCTCTGGCGCAGTGGTAACACACTGCACATGAGAAGCTGGATCCCTTAGGGGACCGCAGTTGGGAATCCCCAGCCCAGGCAGCCCGGAACACACCAGGCACATGTGTGGGTACCCAGATCTAATGGGCCGGAGGACTGTAGGAAGGGAATTGCAGTGCAACCAGACCTTGTAGAGAGGGCTTATCTCTCATTGTCTCGCTCTCACGTGTTCACAAACATTCTGTATCTTATAGAGGTGTTTTATTTATTCATTCATTTATTTTATTTTGACCAGAGAGAAAGACATACATGGAGATAAAGGGAAAGTCAGAAAGCAAGCCACCAGATCCAGGACTCAAACCATGGTCAGCCATTTGGGAGTGTCCAGCGCTTTAATCTATGCCACCTGCTCATCCCCTGATAAAGATTTTTAAAAGGGGGGGACCAGCCGTTAGCATAATGGCTATGTCGCTGAACTCTCATGTAGTCGACCACAGTTCGAGTCCTGGACCTGGTAGCTTAAACTCGCGCCAGGCGTGTGTGCGTGCGTGCCCAAGATCCCGAGAGGAGAATGGAGGAGAAGGGATTGTGGCATGGCCATCCCCCCTGGGGGATGATTTCTCGCTTTCTGTCTCTTTGTCTCTCTCTGTCTTTCTGGCACGTGCAGGCACCCTATAGCAAAAACCTCTCCAAAAAAAAGATTTTTAAAAGGGAAATTTAGGGGCCCCTAGGTGGCAATGGTGGTTAAGGCTGCTGGACTCCCACATGGCCGACTATGGTTTGAGTCTTGGACCTGGTAGCTTACTTTCTCACTTTCTGTCTCTCTCTCTCTTTCTTGCTCTCTATCTTCTCTGGTCAAATTAAAGTAAGTAAATAAATACAGTTAAATAAAATAATTCTTTAAAAAAGGGGGAGGGAATTTAAATCTTTTAATGAATAATTTCCTTTACTTTACAAAGCCTTTCATGGTCAAAGCCTTTGATTTGCCTTTTCAGTTTCTCTCATTCTACCCTGGGTCAGTTACCTGTTGCCAAAGTAATGCTATAACAAGCACAAGACCATAGTAGCATTCCACAGTATGTAGTTATTGTGAATATGTTGCAGTCAGCTAGAAGTCAGGAGGCTCTCCTGATCTTAACTACAGTCAGCCACATATTTGGGAGTGATTGGCTATTAGTTCAGGCCACTGGGCTTTGCTCCACATGTCTCTCCAGCAGTCTAGCCTGGGCATGTCCCATGAAATTGAGTATCGAGAGAGCATGTCCTGATCTGCAAGCCCGTTTCAAGCGTCTGACATCTCATTGGCCAAAGCACGTCACATTGTTGAGCCTGATATAAAGCAGGTCACTTCATGCACAGGACAATGCTATGCAAAAGTGTAAGACTACAGGGAAAGGTAAAGAATTGGAGCATAGGGCCAGTAGGTGGTATGGTGTTTAAGGCACTAAACACTCCACATGGCTAACCACGGTTCAAGTTTCAGACCTGGTGACTTGCTTTCTCACTTTCCCTCTGTCTCTCTCTGGTCAAATTAAAATGAATGAATGAATAAATAAAATTAAATAAATCTTAAAAAAAAAAAAAAGTTAGGGCCATCATTGAAATCTATCATAGCTCCAGCCTCTTACCCTCACTTCTGCACATGCAACTTACATTTCAGCAATATTGTATTTCTTATAACTTTCCTCTCACCATTACAATTTTTTTTTGGGGGGGGGGGGGAGGTTTTTCTTATAGGGCGCATGTGCTTGCCAGAAAGAGAGAGACAGAGAGACAGAAAGCGAGAAATCACCCCCCAGGGGTTATGGCCACATTATATGTCATTCTGGTTAGCGCACATACCCTATGACAAAAACTTCTTTTAAGAAAGAAAAAAAGAAAATCACACTATGTGCATGTGCGTGTGTGCCCAAAATACTAAGAAGAGAATGGAGAAGAAGAGATTGCAGTGTGACCATCCTCTGAGGGATGTTTCTCACTTTCCTGTTCTATCTCTGATGAATGCATGTGCCCTATGGCAAAAAAATCCCACAAAACAAACAAACAAACAAAAAACCACTAAAAGAAAGAAAAAAAAAAACCCAGGATACAAAACAGTTTATGTTGTATGATGCCAAATATCTAAAGGCAAAAAGTGTATGTTAACTGTATATAAAGGTTACATATTGGAAAACTGTACAACCAACTATGAAGTTGATTATTTCTAGGTATTTATATGTTATCGTGATTTTCTGTTTCTGCTTTTGGAGAAAGAAATTAACTTCCTCAATCTTATTATTTTTTTAAGAATTATTTATTTAATTTTACTTATTCATTCATTTATTTTACTTTGACCAGAGAGAGAGAGAGAGAGGGAAAGTGAGATAACAACTCACCAACTCCAGGATTTGAACCATGGTCAGCCATGTGGGCATGTCCATTACCTTACCACCATGCCACCTGCTGGTCCCAGCTTCCTAAAGTTTATAAATTTACCATCAACAAAGTCACTTCTTGAGTCATGTTCACTCTGGTAGGTCAGACTATTTTATTGGCATAGTCATAAGATTTAGTCTCAGGTGGTATCTGCGGTCTCATGTTCATATTTGCCTTGTTTTACAGGTTTGGCGTTTATGTTCCCCTCTGCTGTTTCCACCAGGATAGTAGAGCGCATCTTCTTCTCACAGACTATAACTATGTGGTTCAGCACCAGGCAGTAGAGGAAAGTGCCTCAGCTGTGGGTGGATTGGCCAAATCCAAAGACTTCCTCTCCTTATTGCTAGAGTGTTTAAAAGAACAGTTCAATAATGCCACGCCCATCCCCACCCACAGCTGTCCCCTATCTCCAGACCTCATTCGCAATGAAGTAGAATGTCTGAAAGCAGATTTCAACCACAGAATCAAGGAAGTTCTCTTCAATTCCCTCTTCAGTGCCTACTATGTTGCATTTCTGCCCCTGTGCTTTGTGAAGGTAAATGATTTTCTTGCTTTTATGTACTTCCTGGATTTGTGTATGATTACATAAACTGGGTATTTCCTGCTTAATCCCCCTTTTCTCTGTCTCCCCTTTGGCAGCCTGGATGGTGGAGTTCGGCTGCATCTGGAGTGCACTAATACCGCTCCTGTTGGCGGATAGGTATTTCCATATGTGATGCACCCGTGGTGATCCCCTTTCTCTCTTTTTTTTTTCTTTTCTTTTCCTTTATTTTTCTTTCTTTTCTTTTCTTTTCTTTTCTTTTCTTTTCTTTTCTTTTTTCTTCTTTCCAATTCAGTCTATCATGGTTGGTCTTAACATGGTTATCAGGAGTTTCCTTGAATTTAACCTAACCTTTAAGTTTCCATTTACTTCAGTAGAAGGACAAATGGTCCGGATGTCACCTGGACCCAAATCTTTTGGGACTTGTTAGAGCCCTTCCTTCCTGAACCATTCAGAAGCACTTCTGCAGCTGGAGTGATCCTTCAGAGAGCCCTCAGTTTTTCTAGAAAGGAAACACTTAAAATATAACTGCCTCCCCCTCCCAGTCCTAACTTATACAGCCAGAAAGTCAGGTTGAAGGATTTTGCAGGACTCTGCTCTTGACTTTCTGCACGGACAGCAGGACAACCAGTGCATGTGTGACTCAGTGTGGCCTTTGTCTGCAGGGCGTTTGTACGCGCACACATCCCTGCCTCTGTTCCCCAGTGCATGGATCATTTCTCTCGTCTGATCTTTTCCAGAGCACCCAGTACTATGACATGCGCTGGTCATGTGAGCACCTCATTATGGTGTGGATCAATGCTTTTGTCATGCTCACCACGCAACTGCTGCCCTCCAAGTACTGTGACCTGCTGCATAAATCAGCTGCTCATCTGGGCAAGTGGCAGAAGCTGGAACATGGGTCCTACAGCAATGCTCCACAGCACATGTGAGTAGGCCAGAGGGCGAAACCACGTGCACTTTTATACATGCTGCCGATCATGTTTATTTGCTTTGTGTGTCATTCTTATTTTTGGCTTGGGACATTTAATTTTTAGTTTCTGTCTACTTGGATGCTTGTCATCATGCTAAACTGAACACAGAGGACATTAACTCATTTCCACCACCATCCCCAGCCCCTCCTTCAGTACGTTCTACTTTTCAGTGCCCAGTCATGCTAGATTGTGCAGTTTGTCTCCCAAACTATGCTCTTGGAGTTCTCTTTCAGTCTTAACCCTTTGCCCAAATTCAAAGTCATGATATATTTTTAATTCTTTTTAGAAGACTTAAGATGTGTCTTCTCATCTTCATCACCACAGCTAAGTAGTTGCTGGCTACTCACGTCACTCTGACGCAGTGGACTTGGCTTCTTTCACCTTTTCTTTCTGTCACATGCAGATTTGCCCTAGTAATTTTCTTTGCGCTTCTTACTGTTTTTTTTCTCTTCTTTCTAAAATCTCCATTGAACATGTCCCTGCTTCTCCCATGTTGAACAGAGAACTGTCCCTGACTGTGAGTTTTCTGAGTATTACTCGTTGTGCTCCCTTAGCTGTCATTTCTCCGCATGGCCTCTGTGATCCAAACGGCTTGCTTCAGAATCCATCTGTTCTCACTCTTCTGAGCCCATCACCATTCCTTTCTCTCAGACCTGGACCATCATCATCTTCCTCCCTTTTATAATTTGAACATTTCACAAATTCATCCCCTAGAAATTTTTGTCCTAATTAAGTGGAACAGATTGAGGTGACCTTCCCTTCCCCTCTCCCCCTCAGAGTTCTCCCTTCAATTATCTGCCTTGATGTCTGATACAGATTAGCACAGGCCTTCAAGCCCAGGAACTGAAAGAGATTGGGCCAGGCTGAAAAGAAACCCGACTGTGGGCAAAGGACAGATTTCAATAAAAATTGAAAATACAATCCACAGTGCTAGTACTGTACATCTTCAGGCTACTGATGGCACGTGGCCATGAGGTGTACCATCACCTATGCTGGTAAGTGTGAGCAAGGCCGGCGGGGCATTTTCTGAACTGGGAGAGCTTCAGGGTGCTAGAATTTTTTTTTTTTAACATATCTAAACTGTTGTCCCAGTTCTTACCCTAGGAGACTAACCTTTCCAAAATCCAGAAGAGATGAATTAACTTAGATTTATTTTTTTAAAAAGCTTAACCCAATGATCCCCACCCCCAACCCAACTCCATTACATTGATGCTGGAGAGAATGAAGCTTCTTCATCCCTAACTTCTTTTCCCTAGAGAACCCTCTATAAAAATAAACCAAGAAAGCGGTAAAAAGGAATCTCTCTGTCAGTACCTTTTGTGTTTTGTGCTATTGTATAGCTTTTTCACAGCTTTGAGGTATCTGAATTATGTATTAAGCAAACTGATGTCCTATGGCTTTGGGGAATGTGATTCTGCAGTAAATGTCATGCTTGTTCGGCAGCGTGTTAACTCTGCACTACTTATGTGACCATCAGCATTCTTTCCTTGTTTGTCCTTCTAGCATTTCCACCCGTAGACTCAGCTCACCTTGGATGGAGATGACAGTCCTCCTGCTTACACTCTGTGTTCTGGCTCACAGAGATTATGTACACATTTACGTCTGCTCGTTCTCCTAAGCCTCCATTAGTCCTTTGACACTGAGTTACCTATAGCACTTTACAACCTCTCTGTGCTATCTACTAGTGAAGTTAATGATAACATATCCTTTCTAACTACTTCAGTCTGCCCATGGAATTATCTTCAGAATTCAGGCAAATGAAGCCTTGAATACGTAATCTCTTCCATAGAAATATAGCTGGCCTTGCCAGACACTGTCTTATCTGTGATTGCCAATATGCTAACGTTGCATTTTTTTCCTCCCTTAGTTGGTCAGAAAATACAATATGGCCTCAAGGAGTGCTGGTGCGGCACAGCAGATGTTTATACAGAGCCATGGGGCCTTACAACGTGGCAGTGCCTTCTGATGTATCCCACGCCCGCTTTTATGCAAGTACCCCTTACTTATTTTCAAACACAAGCTTAGGGCTACGTGTCAGGAGGCCACTCTTATGTGCAAGCACCTAGCACAGTGTGTAGCACACACCAGGGAATAAGTGTGTGGTAATTATTGCTACTGCTGTAACAATGGACCTTATCCTTTGAAATGCCTTCTGAGAGGGAGTTTGAAGTTCTTAGACTATTATTCCAGTTTCAGTAGCTTAGCTAGTACCTCTAGTTACATAGCAGTTTGTTGAATCTAGTATTACTTTGAACCAAGTAGGCAGTTATCTAAGATTTGCTTTTTCATCTTGTAATTTTTTAAAAAATTATTTATTTAATTTTATTTAGTCATTCATTTATTTTAATTTGACCAGAGAGAGATACACAGAGAGAGAAAGAGAGGGAAAGTGAGAAAGCAAGCCACAGGTCCGGTTTTCGAACCGCAGTTGGCCATGTGGGAGTGTCCAGCGCCTTAACCACCACGCCTGCTGGTCCCCGTTGTAATTTTTATTTTTATTTATTTTTATTTATTTTATTTATTTTTTTTTGAGAGGTTTTTCTCTATAGGGCGCGTGTGCTCGCCAGACAGACAGAGAGAAACAGAGAGACAGAAAGCGAGAAATTACCCCCCAGAGAGGATGGCCACGCTGCAATCCCTTCTCCTCCATTCTCCTCTTGGGATCTTGGGCACTCACGCACACGTGCCCGGCGTGGGTTTTAAGTCACCAGGTCGGGGACGCGAACCGCGGTCAACTACATGGGAGTCCAGTGACATAGCCATTACGCTAACTGCTGGTTCCCTGTAATTTTTATTTTGTAATAAAAGTTATAAAATAATTTTGTTTTCGTTTACTGGTATCCTTAAGATATATTGTATCTGTGCATTCCTAACTGATAGGTAATATGATAGTTTTTTTTTTTTTTCTTTTTTGGTATTCGTTTTATATATTGTCTTTTTAAAATACTTTAATTTCCACTTTGGAAGTCAGACAGCCCCCATGATCTGCAGCCTAATTTTTTTACCTTTACTTGGATTAAAAGGAAAGAAACTTAAAAGTTAGAAAAGAAAAAAGCAATGAATACCCCTAAGGTCATTTCCTTTTGCATTTGAACTTACACCTTGAGTTATGTTCTTTTTGGTCTCTAAATATTTCAGAAATTCTGGTTGTAGGAGATAGAAATACTTATATTAATAAAACAAAGCCCAGCTTACTAGTGGGAGTGGGTAAAGGAAGTTGAATGTCAGAGACTGTGCTTAGTAGAGATGTCCTTAGTGCAGTGCATTTCCATTGAATGGTAATTATGTTGTAAAAAAGAATTGGAGATCTTTTTCTTGAGCTATTTGTATCTTTTTCTCTGTTAATCTCGCTCCATTTTTTGTGAAGGTACATAGACTTTCTGGTTCTGCAGGCATTTGTTACAGTAGGAACATTTCAGTTAAATGCTGGGAACTTGTGTCAGAGCAGGATGCTTGTGAAAAACATGGTGGGAGTTGGGATAGGTTGGAGGTTGGTAGAAGTGTGGGAAGAGGAAAAAGCCCTTGAATGAGAGAGCTACATGCATCTCTTTTTGGTTCTAATGGAATTACGTCAGATGGAGGGGTGGACTTCAGTGGCTCCCACGTAGACGTTTGGTTTCTACATAGCCTAATTTGGCCAGCTGAGTTCTCTAGGTCACTACTGACTTCTGTTGGTCCTTGCTGTTCCCCTGAAACTTGTGATAGTCAGATGTTTTATTAGAGTTTCCTGCTTGAAAAATAAGTATTTTTCTTGCTGGTTTTGGACATCTGAAAAATCAGATGGGATCCATAGAAGAAGATTAGACAGGATAACTTATTACTTTTGCATTACCAAATAGTTAAACCTGGCCTTCTTAAAGTGGTCTTTGGACTGTCTTCATATAAATCACCTGGCCCACTCTTTAAAAACAGTGATTTGAGTGGCTAGCAGGTGGCATAGTGTTGAACGTGCTGGACTCCCATGTGATCAACTGCAGTTCAGGTCCCGGGCCCAGTGGCTTGAAACTCACACCAGGCACATGTGTGTGTGCCCAAAATCCCAGGATAAGAATGGAGGAGAAGGGATTGTAGTGTGGCCATCCCCTGCTTGGGGGTGATTTCTTACTTTCTGTCTTTCTGGCGAGTGCATGCACCCTATTGCAAAAAAAAAAAAAAAAAAAAAAACCCTCTCAAAAAACAAAAAACAGTGATTCGGGGATACCTATTCCAGACTAGACTCTCTGGAGGATCTCAGAATTTGTATACTTGGAAATGATCCTTAGGCAAACTGAAATTTGACAATGTTCATTTAAAAATGTGCCCATTACCTATAGCTGTTAAAGGCTGTCTTCATGCTCATTCAGATTATAGCTTGCTGAAACACTTAATTATAGACCTTGCCATGGAACCTGAAATTACCTTTCTGAATCCTGTTAGAGCATTAAATTTGAGCCAGTTTTATATACGCTTTTATTGAATATCATGTAATAAAATCCAAGTTAAACATTTTCTTCCTCTTGAAGAAGTATCCTGAGTACCTTTCAGCTCTGTCATAGTGATTTGGCTTTAGTCTGGGGTTTTTAAGCTCTGCTATCTAAATTCCATCTAAATTAGTTCTTTTAGAGCTGATACGTGAGAGCTTAAAAAAGTTCATGGAAAGAAGGAATTAAAGTATGAATTGATTTGGTGCAAAAAATTTCAAGGACTGGCTGTGAGATGCAGTGGTAATGCACTACTCAGGAAATGCCAGATCCCTAACCAGCCTGAAACATCCTTGGCATGCATAAGAGTGCCCGATATCTGATGGCTTGGAGAATGGAGGAAGGGGATTGGGGCATGGCCAGACTGTTCTCTTTCACTTTGACACGTGCCCTATTGTAAATAAAGAAAAGTATATATATTTTTTTACTTTTTGCCATAGTGTGCATGCACTCATTAGAAAGAGACAGACAGAGGGAAAGTGAGAAGTCACCACCCCACCCCCACCCCCCTGCTGGGGTGATGGCCACACCACAGTCCCTTCTCCTCCATTCTTCTGGAATCTTGGGCACACATGCACCCAGCATGAGTTTCAAGCCATGGGGTCTGGGACTTGAACCATGTTCAGCCACTTGGGTGTTCACCAATGTAATCACTATGTCTATCTGCCTATATTAAATATATATATTGAAAAACATGTATTAATTTGAAATCCACACGTCATTTTTTTCATAATACACATTTTCCATGAACTTGGAGAGCCCATGTCTATTACTGCAGTCTGTCCTCATCTAAATTGAGCACTAGAGTGGTTAAGCAGAACTGTTAGGTGCGTTCCTTTGCAACCTGTGACCTATGGTAGGTACCTGCTTTGGTATGTGTCTAATCATAATGCTTTTTTATGTGTAAACCAGGATTTAGCCAGTTAAAGTGAGGAATTTGGTGGGAGTGAAAATTGCAAGCTTTATTTTCAGTCTGTCTCTAATTCTGACTCATTATTCCTTCCTTGTTGTCCTGTCTTTGTAAACCCTACTTCTCAATATTCAGGGGAAAAAAACAGTAGAAGTATGTGGTATAGAGGAATTCAGTCAGAGATTATGGTGGGTAAGCAGTTTAAAGAAAAATTTAGGAAACTGTTTTATTGTTATTTCAACTAAAATTTCCCTCTTTCCCCAAAACTTTTCTCCTGTTGTTTATGTCTTAGATCAACCCACAGCTAGGAATGGTTTTCACATTGTTAAGTAATTATACTTTAAGTTGTTAAATAAGCAACTACATAATTATCTTTCATTTTTGCCTTGCCTGAAATAATTCCCATTTTGTTCTTTATCCATCCTCTACCTTAGATAAATATGTTTTGGATTATCATCAATAAAATATATACATAAGATAGAATCTAAGGAAACTATAGATAATGTTCTTTTTAAAATAATTACCTATTTAATTTTATTGTTATTATTTTTTAATTTTACCAGAGAGAGACAGGGAAAGTAAGAAAGTAAGCTGTCGGGTCAGGGACTCAAACCGAAGTCAGCCATATGGGAGCTCAGCACCTCAATCGCCAGGCCATCTGTCGGCCCCAGTAGTATTTTTTTAGACATAATTCCTTTTTTTTTTTGAGAGATTTTCGCTATAGGGCGCGTGCGCTCGCCAGACAGACAGAGACAGAGAGACAGCGAGAAATCACCCCCCAGGGGGGATGGTCACGCCACAGTCCTTTCTCTTCCATTCTCCTCTTGGGATCTTGGGCACGCACGCACATGCGCCTGGCGTGAGTTTTAAGCCACCGGGTCCGGGACGCGAACCGCGGTCGACTACGTGGGAGTTCAGCGACATAGCCATTACACTAACTGCTGGTTCCCGACATAATTCCTTTTAATGTTTCAGGGGCACTGAAATAGAATTTCTTTCTTTTTTTTTTTTTTTAAGAATTATTTTATTTAAGTTTATGTATTTTATTTATTTTGATTTGAGCAGAGGGCGAGTGAGAGAGCAAGAGAGAGAGGGAAAGTGAGAAAGCAAGCCTCCAGGTCCAGGACTCAGACTGTGGTTGGCCATGTGGAGTCCAGCACCCTTAACCACCATGCCACATGCCAACCTCAAAGTAGAATTTCTTTTGATTATTCCTTGATTGAAAAGGGAAAAATTTGAATTTCTACAGCAAGAAATAGCTTGAGTTATGTTCAGTATTCAGTAAGCACATCCATTTGTTATTGCATATGAGAACCTATATTTCTGAAATTACTTGAGAAAAATAAGTGCAATAATAACCAGTCTTTTCTCTGAAATAACGTTTTGCTTTTTAACTTCCTTACAGTTTCTATTTCATCGTCCATTAAGGCTGTTAAATCTGCTTATCCTTATTGAGGGCAGTGTCGTCTTCTACCAGCTCTATTCCTTGCTGCGATCGGAGAAGTGGAACCACACACTTTCCATGGCGCTCATCCTCTTCTGCAACTACTACGTTTTATTTAAGCTCCTACGGGACAGAATAGTATTAGGCAGGGCATACTCCTACCCACTCAACAGTTACGAACTCAAGGCAAACTAAACTGCCTTTCAACAATGAGGGAGAACTCAGATAAAAATATTTTCATACGTTCTATTTTTTTCTTGCGATTTTTATAAATATTTAAGATATTTTATATTTTGTATACTATTATGTTTTGAAAGTCGGGAAGGGTAAGGGATATTAAATGTATCCATAAACAAGGTGATGTGATCTTTCATGTGTTAGTATATTTGAACAATATACATATGAGAAGTATGCCTCTTCAGTAAAGAGAATGATTCATTTGTATGGCTCTGGAAGAACTCGTTCATTCATGAACAAATCTCACGTGCCACTGGGCATAGTACCTTTGGCGTGTCTGCCCTCCTTCCAGCCCTTCTCTTTACCTTTAGTCCTCAGCTGGCCAGTAATCGCAACAGAGGGAGATCCATGAGTTGCCTGCTGGGACCCATTCCTTTTTTTTTTTTTTTGAGAGGTTTTTGCTATAGGGCGTGTGTGCTCGCCAGACAGACAGAGACAGAGAGATAGAAAGCGAGAAATCACCCCCCCAGGGGGGATGGCCACACCACAATCCCTTCTCCTCCATTCTCCTCTTGGGGTCTTGGGCATGCACACACACACGCCTGGCGTGAGTTTAAGCCACCAGGTCCAGAATTCGAACTGCGGTCGACTACATAGGAGTCCAGCGACATAGCCATTATGCTAACTGCTGGTCCCAGGACCCATTCCCTTTTAATGGCCAGTGGTATTGGAATACTTAGGGGGCAAAGTGGGTTGCAGTTTAAGGTGGGGTTCTTTGTTGCCTACTGGGAAGAAGCATTTCTGAGGTAGGGACTCAGCTGCTCTATGCTACCCAGTGACATTTAAATGTGATTTTGAATAAGCTATTTTTCTGAGGACTGGGTTTGATGTCACTTTCTGTTCTTTCACTTTTGTTCCCAAAGGTTTTCCATTACTCTTGGTTATTTGAAATACACTTTTTGAGACAGAAAGTCTTTACAGTGCTCACAGGAAGGAGATGATACATAGCTGGATCAGTGGGGAAGAGTGCAGATACCATGTGGGCAGGTTGAACATGCCAGGTCACTGGAAGAATGGGCAGGGTCTCAGCTGACCAGTCTGGGATGCAGTCCAGCTGCAGCCTACCTACAGCAGCCTTAGGGCAGGAGTTACAAGGGAGGTAAGGTAGAAGACGGTATCATTGTCCTCAGAGGGTTCGATCTACATTCAAAATGTGTTTCAATTTTTATATTACAGAATCTTTCTGTAAGCATAAACCTGTTAGAACTTCCCATGTTCTGAGAGCTGATATACTTAGTTCATTAGTCCTTTTAATTGAACTTCTGAGGCCGTACCTTGGAGAGCCTAAATGTATCATCATGTTTTCTGGGTTTGGTTTTTCACACTGTGAAACTTTTGGTAAAACAAAATTTTACATAGGAAGTAAAAAGACTAATCTTAATAGTTCATAAACTGGCTTTGAAGATAATTCTTTTGTTTTGGAGAAGTTTTTGCTATAGGGCGTGTGTGCTCACCAGAAAGACAGAGACAGAGAGACAGAAAGTGAGAAATTGTCCTCTGGGGGGGGGGGGGGGGGTGGCCACACCGCAATCCCTTCTCCTTCATTCTCTTCTTGGGATCCTGGGCACACACACACACATGCACCCGGCATGATTTTAAGCCACCAGGTCCAGGACTCGAACCGTGGTCTACTACATGGGAGTCCAGCAACATAGCCATTACGCCAACTGCTGGTTCAGTCTGAGTCTTTTCAACCATTCAGTAACTAATATGGACCCACCAGGTGTTGTATTAGGCACTAGGGATAGGGATATAGCATTGAAATAAGAAATGCAAGGACCCTAAAAAAGGGATATAGTATTGGATAAGATATGCAAGGACCCTCATAGAGCTTACAGTTCTGGGCACAACTAAATAGTAAAAGGGGGTGGAGTTTAGGAAGACTTTTGTGCAAATTAAAAGAAACTAGCATGTTTATATGCAGTGAGATAGAAACTTGAATAATGGATAGAAGGAGACTAGGAACACAAGAGTCTTGGGAGCCCTTGGAATGAGGAACAGTACTTCCTTTGAGCTAGAAAGGAGGCTAGATGGCAGTGGGAGATCGAAGAAAGACGTGATAGAAGCTTGTGAAGCAAGAGGCAACTCCATCTAGAAAGCTCAAAATAGTGGAATAGCCATTGTGGATGTGGGGGATAAGGCCACTGCTGAGGTGGTAAGTAGTCTCACAAAGTTTTATGGTTTTCTCGGATCTAAGTCACAGACAGTGTAAAAGGGTAGAGAAGTCCTGGTCTGTCCTAGGTTCCAGGCTTGCCAAGTAGTTGAAGGTGGTGGACTATTAATGGTCCTGGAGAGAGTAGTTGAGCTGACACACCTGGGGTCTGGAAAGGCAAGGGAGGGAAGTAAGACTTTGGTGGGGGTGCTATCTGTCAAGAGTTGGCTAAACCAGGCATTGGTAATCTTACGCAAATAGGAATAAAGTAGCAGACATGGGAGAAGGTTTTGAAAATAAAAAAAAACAGGAATTTAGGGTCACAGTACTTGGTGGTAAAACAGTCTGGTGTGTAACCCTGGAAGTTGAGGTAAAAGCAGCATGTGTAGCAAGAGTATTAGGTAGGTTTTCCTCAAGAACATTGAAGTCACCCAGGATGATGGGATGTGAGGTAGAAGGAAACATCTTTGCCATGTACCAAAGATGGAGACGTCTAGGACATTTGTTGCACTATGGCTGCAAAGAATGGGAAAAGTTAATACGGCAATCCATAGATTTTGGTTACAAGGGATTTTTGTGTGAGATGAGAACAGTGCTACATACGTAGAAGTGAGAAACTGGGAGAATATGCTCCCTGCCTTTTAGACAGGGAAAGAAGTTTTGCACGGGGCTACCGAAGTTCAGGAAGTGGCAACAAAATTCAGCGAAGAGACTGAGGCTGCAGGGGAGTTTTTAAGGACAGGATGATTCCTTTTAACTTACGACCGGGAAAAATTGGGAGTTGGAGGGAACTGTGTGTTGGGGTAGGGTGGGGAGAGGTTTGGGAGGGGAACAAGAGTGCAGGGATCTGGGAGTATATAGGAGAAAAAGGCATTTAGGACCATAGTGAAGGAGCAGACTTGTGTGGTGCAGGTCCTAAATAGAACATTGTTGCCAAAATGGTGGTAGTTTTTTTAATCCCCGTGGCAGTGTTATTTTTCACCATAAATATCACTAAGTTGTGAACCTAGGTTGTGTGATTGTTGTCCCCTCCCGCACCATTTCTGGTGACATATGCCAGAATAACAAGTGTGTGCTTTTTTTCCGCAGAGCATTATTCACACTCACTCAAAAAAATAGTTCTTGACTGATTCTATTAATAAGGAAATTGATTAGCATCTGTGTGGATAGACCCACACGATTGATTCCTTACACTGTGGAGTTTTGAGAAGCAGTATTTTCCTTAGTTTTCATTATGATATCATGGACTTAATACTTGGTGTCTTGTACTTAATACTTGCATGACATGACTAAATATAACAGCAAGAGGGTGAAGTTGCAAACATTTGATAATTATTAATCTGTAAGGTAACAAAAACAAAAATTTACTGAACAAAATCAGTAGGGTTTCTGCTATGAAACTATACCTTGAAGTAACAAAAACTGACATTAAACACAAGTTAGAACAAATGAGTCTGATGCATATAATGTACTTTTCTGATTATTAATTTTGTTGACCCCCATGTCCTCTAGCTCATAGTCCCATCATAAGCATTATGTTTTATACCATTTATTAGAGTATGTTTTAAAGCATAACAATCTGTTTTAATAATTACACTTAAATGTTTCTATAGATAGGTTTAATATTTATACTTTTTAATCAATAGAAAAACATTTTGATTATATCTTTGAAAACATTCGTAGAGCTCAAAAACAGCTGAAATCGTGGCTTTCTAACAGATTCCTTTGAAAAAGTGCTTTACTTTGCAGGATTATTATATAAGCCAGAAAGTACTATGGCATTAAGTTATTGCAAGGCATTGTGAGTCATCCAGTAAAACACACAGCATATGGGCTTCATGTGTTTCTTGTATTTAGCTGTGTCCTCCTTCACCCTCACAGAGAAGCTATCCCTGCCTGGCTCATGTACCTTAAAGTTACTAAATGATCTGCTATGTGCCCATCTACCTGTGGTGATCCCCAATTTTAGACTGTCTGGACCAGCATTGAATTTAGGCACTACCCTGCTACCATCTCCACCTCCTCCATACTTAAAAAGGTGCTCACTCCCTCTCCTGCCTTATTTGGCTAGGAAAAGTGTTGTGCGGGCATGTTCTTTATCATTCTACATTTCGAGCTGACTTTCCTGCTGGAAGTGCCTAAACTCATGGTACTGCAACACTCAACCCCAAAATTCATCAGTTAGGACTGGCCATGGTGGAATGTGGCCCTAATCTGTCCTGGTGGGAATTGGACCTACCACGAACTTCTCTCATTCCAATTCCAGACAAACACATCTGTGTTCCCCAAGACCCCTTTAGGTGGCATCATGAGGGTTGTATAGACAAGACTGTCCCATCCACTTTCAGACAAATGTGATGACCATGTGTTAAACACTCTAATGAAAAACAAGTCTGTCTTGGGCCTATAATGTCATCACTAACAGGAGTTAACCCACTTTGTGAGGACAAGTCTGTAAAATCCCCTCTCAAAGAGAACAGAATGCTAATCTTACCTGGCTCGTTTGCAGAGATCCAACAGGACTTCACAACCAAACCAATTAGAACCACACAAAACCTTACAACTACTTATTCTACCTAGTGGCCACTCTAATTTTTTTAAATCAAAGCAATGTTCTCAATACCTGTCTTACTGGTACATTCTACTGGATTTGCAGTAGTTTTAATTTGGTTATTTCCAGTCAGTAGGTCACTTGAATACTATTAACCCTATTAAAAGATGCTGTTTCTACATCCTCCCCCCTTGCCTTCATTTGACTGAGAATGTGAATCAGCTTCCAAGGTCTTCTGTAATTGGCTAGCCAGGAAAGCTCAGAGTAGGCGGTATCTCCAGACAACTGTCAGTGCATCTCACGATGACATCCATAGGTCCACACTCCTGAAGGTGATGCTGTAAATGGCCAACCTTAGCAACATGGCAGCCATTTTATACATAAGACACCTCAACCCATGGAATTGAAGTCGCTGGTTAATATATAAATGATGGTTTCTCAGTCTATCCCAAGATAAACACATAAGTATTAAAAACGAAAAATTTAAATCATAAAATAGTTTAAATATTTCATTATTTGGCTCAGTTCTGATGGTGAAGCAAAGTGCCAGTTTCTCCCTCTTCATTAGCAGGAACATGGTCCTTATCAAAGCAGAGACACCACAAGTGCCCTGAGGCTGACATAAAACCTGTCTGCCACATTTTCTGATAAGGCAGGAATGTAATTTCAGATCTCTGCTCTATGGCCTTTCTCACCTGTCACTACTGTATTTCACCTTGTTTGCCTAGGGGGAAGATGTTGTATTCTAGGACTTCTCTTAGCAATTGATATCTCATTGGCTGTTGCTCCAGTGTTTTGCTTGCCCAATGGGAATGGAAGGGCTATTGATTGCTCCCTGCTCAGTTGTCTGTGCTAACTGAAGGCAGAACTCATCAGCTGCCTTGCCAGTTGCACCTTCACCACAGACACTGGCTTAAAAGGTACGGGATAAGATTTAAAAAACGGTTAGGCTTATCAGGGAGGAAGAGGATATATATATCTGTTGCAGGCTGTCAGCTTCCAGTTTCTCATTGGAGGAGACAGCTTCAGCTCAGCCCAGCACCAGCTCTGGTTGTGAGCTCCGCCAGGGTACTGATAGTCCTTAGTGAGATTTCTGCAATGGCTGAGCTTCTGAACAGAGTTTGGCCAGGCCAGAACCTGAGAAGAGATGCCCTGTGAAGCCCTTTTTGGAGAAGCACCAAAAATCTGCCAGCAGGTATATTAGTTCTTCCTCCCTCTAGCTGAAAAGGAAAGAACCATTGAAAGTTGTAAATAATGGAAGGAAAAAAAAATCAGATCGGTTTATTGCTTTTGCTTGTGTAGAGACAGTAGGTTTGAGTGTGGAGTGAACGGTGAATGAGAAGAATGATGGAAGAGAGAGTGGTACCTTAGATCTGCTGTTGAGCAATGGAAGGAGAAAGGAAGGGACTCTGATTTTAAATGAAATCCATTTTCAGGGGTAGCTCTCGGTGGGCGGCAGTGATGGCTGCTTTGCTAGGGCCGACCCTTCTGGGCCTCCTCCTCTTGTCCTCCCTCTCCTGTCCTGTTGGGCCCAGCCTAGTGTAGATGAATGAAACTGAACAAGAAGTATTTTCTGCTCATTCCTCACCCATTGAAACACATTATGTTTGGAGTGGAGTTCTGTCTATGGGAGGCTTTTCTCTATTGATGACAAACTGTTCTTAGACATTGATATTGTCATTGAAAGCAGATACTTTCACTTCACTGTTGCATACCTATATGAAGATTCGGTATACTTCATTAAGGTAACTTCAGCACAGTCCACCCCCTGCCCAGCTACTGGATTTATAAATGAGAGTTCAGCACAGAGGCAGTTGGAGTTTCAGATTAATCAAAGCCAAAGCCAGAAAGTTTCCTTGGATGGTGTGAGTTAGAATCTTGGGTATAGATTCTGTTTTCCTATACTGGCATATGGAGTCATCTTGGACAGGCCCGTTGAACTTCCTGGGAAAAAGCACGGGTGAATTTACCCACTTAGGTATCTAAGTGCATGTTAGTTTGCATTTCCAAATATGCTTCTATTTTGGATAGTACACTTACAAAGCTTATTAGAAAACTGGTCTAAAAGGACACATGCTTAAAAGCACTAAAAAGCATGAAGTAAAGATGAGGCCTTCAAACCTCAACGGCAGCATTTTCCAACACAAGCAAAAGATTTTTCTTTCAAGGGGCATTACCACAGCCAGCCCTCAACAGTAATGGATTGTTTTTAGGGGAGTAATGCAGCTCACAAACAAGCCCCAAATTTCACTGAAGGCAAGCATCCTCTTCTCTTACCTAACCTTTCTCAGTTGCTCATATAGACTTATCTAAATTTCACCTTTTGGTCCTTCCCTTGACCCCCCTTTTAGCAAGTGAGCTAATTAGTAAATAGTTAAAAGGCTGAAGAAAGAAGTCAGAGGCCAACATAAGCCCAAACTTGATAACTGGTGCCTAGAAAATGGCACGTTGGCCCTCTAGTAACTTCTAGATGAACCATGATGGGTTTTTTGGACACTAGGAGATGAACTGATTATCATTCTATTTGCCTCCCACTTCTTCCATCCAGAATCACTGATCTCCGCTGGGGCTGGTAAAAACAGCTAGTTGAGGTCTCTAGTCTCTGGCCATTCTTAGGAATGGTCATTTTATTCCTAAGTGTAACCCCTTCTGGTGTGACCCATGTGTTTTCTGCCAACTCCCCACAAAGAAGGCCAGGGGAAACTGTCTGGGCGGGACTTTTGATAGGGGACAGCAAGACCTTGGAATCTGTCACTGTGGATGAGGGGGGCAGGTGGTCCATAATGGGGAAAGGAGGGCTGAATAAGATTAGGCTCTGAGGTCTTCCTGGCCTTGACCTGTGGAAAGGCTTGGAACCGCCAGATGGTCGCTCTATTTTTGAAGAAAGAAGGTTGTCCTCAGCTGGTTCTGTCTCTGAAGTGCGCTTTCTGCATTGCACTGTCATGTCCTGGGTGGACAGCAGGTTAGACAAGCCTGGTTCTGGAGGAAGAGGGGGTCCCTCACACATGCAGGCTGCAGTGGATTCCACTGGTGAGGACTTAATGGTTCCCGTGTCTTGCTTTGGTTTCTCTTCCTTTGGGCTTTCCAGGGAGGATGAAGACTCATCTTTGGCAGGTTTCTGGGAGGTCTCCCTAGTTGAGCTGGCTTCCTCTTGGCTCCTTTCCAGCAGCCGAGCCCCACTCTCCCCTGAGTTCTGAGAGGGCAGGGGCTGTGGGATCTGTGTGTATTGGATCTTGGGTGGGATGACTGGGACTGCCCTGGCCTGGCACATTTTGACCATAAAGGAGGTTCTCACAGCTGACACACTCACCGGAGCTGAGTTCCGGCGCCCTGTTAAGGCATGGGCGACAATGTCCAGGTCCTGGGGGTCCTGGGGGTACAACCTCCAGGGGTCTGCTTTACAGTGAGATGAAGTCATCCATGTGACCTCTGAATCTCCTGGCTCAGAGAACTGCATTCCAGGTGAACTAAATGAGGCTACATTCTCCAACCGGAAGAGGTCAGCAATGGGAATGGCAGAGTCCAGGTTGAGGGAGGAAGGTCTGTGTTTCCCTTTGAGGAGCCCACACTCAGTGTTCTTCAGCTGTAACTTTGGGGGATGCTCTCCAGGAGAGGCCCTGTCTTGAATGGTCGGTGAACTCTCCTTGCTGCTTTGTGGTCCAGAAACACCACCTTGCTTCATCTGCAGGTTGCTGTGCCCGGAGTGTGTCTCCAGGTCCTTCCCCTCTGCTAGGCTGACAGGGCTGCTTTCTGCTGGTGTGGGTCCCTTCTGGCTGGGAAGAGCCTCTGTCCCTTTCAGTCTAGAGAACTCTCTGAAGGACCTCAGGGCTTTCTCATCCCATCCAATAATCTCCCCTTTCAGTGTTGGGGGCTGCAGAGGGTCCGAATTCCTCTCTGTTTCAAGGTTAGCACAGCTGCTGGAGGAGGGAGCCTCCAGAGTCCATTGGCTCTTGACTGTAGTTTTACTGTCTAGAGAACGGCTCTGGCGGAGGCTGGGTCTGTGGGCAAGCCGCCTCTCCAATCGGTGGCTTTGCACCTGGGCCTCCTGCACATCTTTCAGGGTGGGAGAGTGAAGGGGACTTGTCACCCACTGCGGCTCCTCCCAGGGCTCCACCATCTCCAGGCCATGCTGGGCAATGTCTGTCACAGTGTCATCTTCGTCACAGTCTGAAGGCTCCTGGGTTGAATGGGCTGCCTCCCCCTCACCTTGTGGGGAGAACTCCACCTCCCCTGTTGGGCTTGGAAAGCCAGAAGTTTTCCCCTCGGGAGCAGCATTCTTTGAATTTTGCTTTTCACTTTGTCTTGGGGTGGTCTCATCTTCCTGACAGAGGCTCGGGATGCCAGATTGGTCTGTAGACTTCAGCTGGTCGACTGGGGGATTTGCCCGCAAATGTCCGGATACCTCGTCACTCGCAGGGCCGTCCTTGGATGGCAGGACTCGAGGTGCCTCCTCCAGAGGAGTTGGAGGGGGAGGAGCAGGTGGAAGTGGAGGGGATAGATTCCCTGGGCCTCGCGCTTGCACTTTTGCTTGTGGCAACACTGCCTCATACGGAACTATTTCCAGAGGGATGAGGCTGGCGGGGTCTGGGCGCAGGCCGGGCTGTGGATCGGCTCTACCGAGGATGGTGGGTGACTCCGGCTTCTCTCTATTCGCTGCTGAGGATCCCTGTGTGTTCTGATTGGCTGGATCCTTAGTCCCCTCCTCCAGAGGGGCGGAGACTGGAGCCAGGGCGGAGCCACAAGACAAGCTCCCAGGAGGGTCAGGCGAAGCAAGGGGCCCTGGACTGGATTCAGGAATTGACTGAATTGGGCTGATCCTCAGAGCCGATGTTGAAAATGAAGAGAGCTCCTCTTCAGATTCGATAATTTTCAGCTCCTGTTGAATCTCCGGCCAGATCAGGGTGTTGACCAGATCATCTTCGTCCTGAAAAACATGGAAAAACTGATTACTTTAGAACCACGGTCTCCGGGCTCGGTCTCCACACCTGTGCAGAGAGAGGGCCGGTCAGAGCAGTGTCCTCAGCCAGCGCTGCCTCGGAAGATAGAAGACACAGCATCGACAGCTGTGGACGTGCCATGGATACCTTAGCTGTATCTTCTTGTTTAATTTCCCCAACAATGCTGAGATAAACACTACTTAATTATTCCCATTTTATAGAAAGGAGGCCTTGGTTCAAACAGATTAAACAATTCCCCTAAATCATGCAGCAGCAGACTGGGACTGAGATCCAGTTCTGTCCAGCTGGAACATAAACGCATAATTCTTATGCACTGTTGCCTCGTAAAACAAACCCTGGTTTCATTTAACTTCAGGTTTCCTAGAAGACACACATGAATGAGATTTTCCAACTGGAATAAAAATGTTAACTCTTACCCTGATGCCTGCTTTCCAAATAAATGCAGTTCTTTTTTCTTCTTACCAAAGAAATACTGTATATGCTCCACATGGACAAAAGTCAAATGCATATTAAAATAAAGGTGAATACAATAATAGCAAACTCTTATGATACTACTACCTACAGATAACTGCTAACAAGCAGGGGGCTCTTTTCTGTGGTTGTTGCATTTCCTCCTCCTCTATCATGTTTGATGTCCTAGTCTTCTCTCAAGCCTAGCTTCTGTGTGTCTTTCTTGACTCCTTTCTTTTGCTACACAAAGCCTAAAGCTGAAGACAGGAAAGGGATGGAGGAAGACCTGGTCAGGGTCAGCAAATCAAACCCCAGTTCCTTTCCTTTCTTGTCCCAAGGCCTGATTGTGTCCCAAGGAGAAGCACTTGGAGAGGCATCTCCATCCTGTGGAGGTGTGGCCTTTCTGAGAAGTCTGCCTTGCCGATCTCTCATTGCATCTCTTCTGGCTATACTCGCAAGGTGTTTCATATTACCATTACTTTTTATGCTTGTAATATCATTCCCAATGGACTGCCGAGTTCTTCCAGGTCAGGGATTGTATTTAGGCTTTGTGATTCCTCAAGGCCAAATGGCGCCTGGTATACTGTGAGTAGTTGCTCAGTAGAGGGTCTGTGGAATTGAAATGGATCCAATGTTTCCTTCTGGTATTTCTTTCAGATAACTTTCAAAGTCTCTGATGTCACTGCGCTTCATTCATTTGGGCACGTTTCCAGTTTGTCTACTAGACTGTGCCCTTCTTCAGGGCAGAGACAACCTCTTACTCATCTCTTTATTCTCCTCAGTACGTATACTAATGAATCTCTTACTTACAAATCAGCACATTTAGATGAATGAATGAACATCTAAACTTCCCTCTGCTCCACTCTGCCATCTCAGTAGGAGGCCTCACAGTGCTCAGATTAGGGACCTCAGATGTGTGTGACTCTTCCTTCTTCCTCCTCATCCAGTTCTCCACCAGTCCTGTTCATTCCACCTTCTAAATAGCTTTTGAATCCTTTCGCTTCTATCCTCATGGCCTCTGCCCTAGTCTAAGCCACCACCTTCTCTCACCTGGCTTGCCACATAGAAGCCTCCTAACTGGCATCCCTGCCCCCTTCCTTGCCCTCCAAGACAATGTCCTCACAGAATAGAGTGACCCTTTAAAGATAAAATTTTGGAGACCAGCGGTTAGCGTAATGGCTATGTTGCTGGACTCCCATGTAGTTGACCACGGTTCGAGTCCCTGACCCGGTGGCTTAGAACTCACGCTGGGTGCGTGTGCATGCGTGCCCAAGATCCCGAGAGGAGAATGGAGGAGAAGGGACTGCAGTGTGGTCATCCCCCCTGGGGGGTGATTTCTCGCTTTCTGTCTCTCTGTCTCTCTCTGTCTGTCTGGCGAGCGCATGTGCCCTATGGCAAAAACCTCTCAAAAAAAAAAAAAAGATAAAATTTGAACATATATGCTTTTTCCCCTTGTCCTTAGGCTAATGTCTGTTTTCTTCTATGCAGTCCTGGCTGACCAGCCTTCTGCTTTCCCCTGAACCTCTCTTTCTGCAGCTATTCCGTCTTTGTTGCCATTCCTTGAATGTTGCATGCTCTTTCCCACCTCAGAGTCCATAATATGGCTTGCTCTTTCAGCCTGGGAGTCTCTCCTTTCTAATCCTACCACCTGCCCCTTTCCTCTAGCTAAGTTCCCAACCTACATACCTACTCTTCAGAGAAACATTCCCTGGCCCTTGTGACAACCCTCCCCCTTGACTAGGTTAGGTCCTCCTGGTGTATCCAACCATGGAACCCCATACTTTCATGTCACTCTAGAAACCACTTGTTCACTGACCTCTCTCCACTAGGCTGTCAGCCCCAAGAAGGCAGGGATGGGGCTCACTCTCCACTTCACTACAGTGATCTCAGCTCAGCACAGGGCCTGGTACAAAGTGGTTGTTTAATGCATGTTTGGATGAATGAATGAGCTGATGCCTTTACTTGTTCCCTTGAATCCACTCTGGTTCTCCTTTCGGGACTAAATTTGTCTACTTCTCAAAGCAATCTCATTCATTCTCCCATAAGAATTCAATCTCCATATGAATCTCTTCCCCTTCAACAAATGCAACCATAACTTACAGGAACCCTCACTCAGCCCTCCGGAGCCTGTTGTGGCACTCAGCCCTGCAGTAACTCCTAACACATGGTCCTTTTGTGCATTCTAGAAACCAACTTCCTGGAAACAAGTTAGAAGTCAAAGAGCTTCTTTTCCCCTTTGGTATACTGGTCACAGAGCTCCCTCCCAAAGGCAGGACTCCTCCCTAGTTGTTCCTGGAAAACCTCTTTACACCTTTTTATTGTAAGGACATCCCAGTGGGACCAGCAGTTGGCATAATGGCTATGTCGTTGGACTCCCATGTAGTCAACTGCAGTTTGAGTCCCAGACCTGGTGGCTTAAACTTATGCCCGGCACATGTGCGTGTGTGCCCAAGATATCAAGAGGATAATGGAGAAGGGACTGCAGCGTGACCATCCCCCCTGAGGGGTGATTTCTCACTTTCTGTCTCTCTCTGTCTTTCTGGCAAGTGCACGCGCCCTATAGCAAAAACGTCTCAAAAAAAAAAAAAAAAAAAAAAAAAAAAAAAGACATCCCATTAAGAATCTTGGAAAATTCCACCTCTAAAAATTGAATGAGGGTCGGTCAGCTCTGACATTATATTTTAACTTCTTCAGAAGCCACAGGAAGAAAGAATGGATCCTGAAAACCTTGCCATTTTAGAAAAATAACTAGACAATTGTGCATCCAGGGTGTCTGGAAGAAGAGCACCGACCCCGTTAATGGTCATCATATGTTTAAAAAAGATTTTATTTAATTTTATTTATTTTAATTTGATCAGAGAATGACAGAGTGAGAGAGACAGAAAGTGAGAAAGCAAGCCACCAGGTCCAGGATTCGAACTGCGGTCAGCCATGTGGGAGTTCAGTGCCCTTAACCACCAAACCACCTGCCGGCCCCTGGTCATCATATTTGAAACTGGAATATGACAAGCAAGTTTAGTGCTGCTCTCAGGACTGAATGTCATAACAAGCCAAGGACACATTACTGGTTTATGGTCAGAAACATTTCAAGTTGAGTCTGTCCTAGGGAAGCTGAGCTGGATGGGTCTTTTCCATGACTGCAGGACCACTGAAAAAGTCCACCTCAAAAAACCCCAAAAAACAAACAAACAAAAAAAAACCCAAGACCTGATTTGAAGTGTGTCTCTAAAGACCCTTTGGCAGAAACCACTTCTACAAAAGAAAAATTTTCGAAATCTTTAAATTCTACCAAGAGCTCTGAAAAAAAGAAATAAAAAAGAGGACTCTGCCTGGCTGAAGCAGGTAGCAAGTCCAGCTTACCATCTCCTGAAGAAACATGGCTTCAGCTCTGGGCCCGGGGCTATCCTGCAGAGTGCTGGGCTCCATTTGAGCAATCTCTTGTCCCTCCTTCCCCTCCTTCACAGCCTTGTCTGGATTTGGCCTCTTTTCTGGTTCCTTGGGATGTTGAGAGCCCAGGGAAACGTCCGAGATTTTCTCTTCCATCTGGGTGCCAGGACCCAGCGGTAGGCCCTTCCTGCATTCCGCTGTCCCCACTGTGTCAGGTACCGGCTTGGCATCTTCAAGAGCTGCCTTCTTGGGTCCAGAAGCTGCAATGAGGATGTGAGTTATCGGTTACAGAAGACTGCATTTCAAGAGAGATTGTCCTGTTTCCTGGGCCTGCTTCACAAGGATGGAGGGATGCTCCCAGCTCGCTGCCTCTTGAATTCTTTACCCTTCTTTCCTAGCAATGTCCTGGCCTCACATTCTGGGGGCACAGACATCAGAGATGGGAGGGACCTGGAAGAACAGCTTGACCAGTGGTAGGGTGCACGACAGGTGGGATCATGTCTTAATCTCTGTAACTGCACAGGCCGTAGTACACACACTAGGGGGCATGGTGGGGCGCTTATAAGCATGCACTTCTTTCTTAAGAATCATTTATTTATTTCCATTTGGTATTATTATTATTTTTTCATTTGACCAGAGACAGAGAGAGAGAAAAGGAGAAAGCAAGCCACCAGGTCCAGGACTCCAACTGCAGTCAGCCATGTGGGAATCCAGCGCCTTTAACCACTATGCCACCTGCCAGCCCCACAAGCATGGATAAATCCTGGCTCTTCTGCTTCTTTGCTCTGAGTTAGTGAGCAAATTATTTATTCCAAATTTATTCTAAATTACTTATACTAAGCAAATAGGGATAATGGTAACTATGCCTATACTTCATGGGATTGTGGAGAGAAATGAGATAATATATGTAGAACACCTAGGACAGTGCCTGATGACATACTATGTGTTGGAGAAAAGCTAATATTAATTAAAATAGTGAGCATTTGTTGGTTGGACTGCTGGCCATCCTTCCTTTAGGGTTCTCCCTACTTCCATTTTACGTGGCTCATGTTTGGCCACTGATCAAACCTCTCCTTATTCCAGACTCTGCCCAGAGACTGGGTCTGGTCAATCCTGGAACCCTCTTAGCCTAACAGTGATTGACCCAAGGTTGGGCAGTGACCCAAGCAGGTCCAATCAGAAACCTCCCTGTATTTGATATACAGAAGCTGGGAGAAAGATGCTCTTCACATTGTTAGGGCTGCTAACTGTATTCTCTGCAGGTATGAAGTAGATGTGAAGATGGGGAGATGGAGAAAGAATGAGTCTGGAAGACTTAAATCCCCAATTCCAGCCCCACAGCTATGCATTCCATTTTATGAGATTTTCTTCCTTCCTTCTCACTATGGAAGCAAATAAAGGGTATTGCTAATTGAGTATGTGCTGTGTATTAGACACTGTTCTGAGAGCTCTACATGGGTTAACTAATATCCACAAAAAGTTATGAAGAAGGTACTTTTTCCTTTTTTTAGTTTGCTCTAGAGCGCATGTGCTTGCCAGAGAGAGAGAGAGAGAGAGAAGGAAAGAGAGAAAGCAACCTCAGCCCCAGCCCACACAGCAATCTCTTCTCCTCTTTTTTCCTCTTGGGATTTGGGGCATGTACGGCATGTGCCCAGTGTTTTTTGCAAGCTGCTGGCTCGAGTAGTCAAACCATGCAGTCAACTATGTGGGATCTAGTTCCCTTAGCCTCCATGCCGCCTGCTGGCCTGAAGGTACATCTTTATTAACATCATTCTTCCTATTTTAATTTATTAAAAAACTAAGACACAGAATGATTGCATTAACTTGCTGAAGATCATGCAATGACACGGTGGAGCCTGGATTTGTACTCAGGCAATCTGGCTCCAGAGCCCACAATGTTAACCACTTCATTACACTGCCTTGCAAATCCTACTTCAGCAAGTTCAAGTCTAGTTGTTTGTCAGCTGCAATGAAAAGAGACCCTCTCTCCCCTATTTTACCTATAGATGTCTCAGCTCCCTGTGGCTTCTCCTCTTCTGGCCAACCTCCGCTCTCTGATCCCTGGAAAGAAAACTCTTCCAGGCTGGAAAGAGACTGCAGCTCCTTTGGAGGTGTTCTGCAGGGAGTGCTGTTGGTGCTGATGACAGCTGACACGCGGAGCGGCACGGATACGGCAAAGGGCTCAGAGATGTTCAGCGCCTTGCGCTGGTGTCGGGGGGAGGGCTCCATCTGGAACAGGCTGCTGGTGAAGACAGATTTGCTGGGGCTGTCGTTGGAGGTATAGAACATACCCAGCATTTTGGGAGCTGTCTGCTCACTCTCAGGATCTTCGATGGGCCGAAACACCTTCAGCTGCTCGGGCAGGGGCCGGGCCTGAGCTCCCTGGAGTTGGCTTCTGTCATTACTTACATCAAAGCCTCCCTCGGCCCCTGTAGGCATCACCTCCTGGCCCCATTCACCCTCCTGCTTGGTGAGGTCACAGGAGCTGCCTGTGCTGGTTGAGTGCATTTTTGTTGCCGGAATGAAAAATCCACCGGTGGTAACTGTTCGATTGAAATTTCCTTTGGTGTCTTTTCCTGGCGAAACAGAACATGCACACGGTCAGCTACCTGGGCACGTGCACTACTGTGCAGCCCTCCAGTTAGGACAGGCACACGCCAGCAGGATATTGGAAAGGAGTAACATTTTTTTTTGAGTGATTTTTGCTGTAAGGCATGTGCACTAGCCAGAGAGACAGAAAGCAAGAAACCACTCCCCTGGGGGGATGGCCACGCTGCATTCCTTTCTCCTCCATTCTCCTCTCAGGATTTTTGGCATGCATACACATGTGACCAGTGTGAGTTTCAAGCTGCCGGATCCGGGACTCGAACCATAGTCAACAATGTGAGAGTCCAGTGATGTAACCACTACACCATCTGCTGGTCCCAGGAATAACATTCTAATAAAAGTACAGCCATCCTAATAAAGACAGGTACATAATGTTTGGCTGGCAAGGGAGAGAGCATTTTCTCATCTGCACAGAATTTCGGCCTGAGGCTCAGACAGGAGCACTGCTGTTGTGCCAGATGTATCAGGTTTAAACTTCAGGTAGAAAGAAGGCCACCACTAAGATCGCTAAACAGAACTGTCATCTACACATATCGACTGTAATAAAGGCTATTGTAGTTTGCACATGCCTGATGCATCACTGGTGTCTAAGCAATGTTTGGTTTTTAATTGCCCGAGGGTACCTGTGCTCAGAGAGAGACAGAGACACAGGGGTAGAAAGGGACAAAGCAACTCCCCCTGTCTCCTACTCCTGGCAATGGTCACATGGCAATCCCTTCTCCTCCATTTCTTTACCCTGTTGGGATTTTGAGCATGCATGCACACGTGCCAGCAAGTTTTTCAAGTTGCCAGCACCAGGATTCAAACCACTGTCAGCCAGGAGGGATATAGCTCCCTGAACCACTATAAGGCTATAAGGCTGGCCTTAATCAATGTTCACTGATAAATAACAACTGAACAAATGGATGGACCTACCAACTCAAAACCACTACTTCACAAGCTCTAAGAAGCTAATGCCTGTGGAAACACCCACACTCTAGACACACATACATCCAGGTATAAAAACATGAGGTGTGAACCAGTGCAGTCCTTTCTCTGCCCAAGGTGTTCTGCCTCGCTGCCTTGGTATTCAGGTGTCGAAATTTTCACCCGGGCCTGGTGTGTATGAAAGGTAGCTGTGGCCTCCAGCTGTGGCTAGAGGAAGGCTGGAGAAAGGCCAACCCTGTGGTACAGGAGCAGAGGGTACTGCAAGTACTATGTGAACCCCGTGAGCTTGGCAATGGCCAGGGAGGGACTGGGCCTGGGTCGCTGCGAGATTGTGACAGCAGATGAGCAGGCATGAGGGCTTGTAAAGGCAAGTCTGGTGTGAACTCCAGCCTCCTGCTGGTAACCCCAGCTCAGAAACTGGGAAATCTCACCTTCCACAGGAACCGAACACAGTGAGTCCATGCTTTTAGCTGGTCGGATGGTAGCCTTTTCCACTAAAGACAAAAGAAAAAATATCCCTGGTGAGTGCATATTAAAAGGAAGCACTCAAAACCACAGGTCAGGTTGTCAGTGTGTCAGAGAAATTTCTTTAGGAAGATTTTTAAGTACTTATCATTTACCCGCCTTGGAAAACGCCCCCCCCCCCCCCCACACTGTAGACATTCTTACTTTCTTATTGGTACTTACCTTGTAAAAAACAGGGTATTTATAGGTCAAAATTTCATGACTATCTTTACAGATAAAGGTAAATTACAATTCTGTCAACCGAGATGTGCTGAGCCCAATTTTATTGTACAAAAAACACTCAAGGATAAATTTATGGGGTAGAATTTGCAGGCTCCAGTTTGGCAGGCCAGAGAGCAGAATTCTGGCCTGCGGGTCTCTCCTTCAGCTCCCAAGAACCTGGCCCAGTTGTGAGATGGCCGAGCAAGGTGAAGTCACCTTGGTCCCAAGTGCAGTTCTGCTCCTAGTAGTCTGCAAACTGGTAACCTCCCCAGTGATCTCGCTCACCACCTTCGTCCTGGAGCAGATGTAACCAAACCTTTCGGAGTGCCTACTCTGTGCTGGGTGTGCTCTATGCATCTTCACAGGCCACTTCAGCAGATTTTGGAAGAATGCGGTTGAAATGAGTAAAAAACATATTCCAGGCACAGTTCACATTTCAGGAGCTGAACTGGCTGGAAGGTAGTTCTTTGTAGGTCAAGCTTGCTAGGAGGAAAAGAGCAGTTTGGAAGAACCTCAGGATTTTAAGGTGACTTTGGATTCAGAAAGGTCTAGGTTTGACTCTCAACTCTGCCACTTTTAGACATGGGACCTTAGATAAGCAGTCTAACTTTCCTTTTATGGTCTTTCTTTCTTCCTTTTAATTTAGTTTATTTTCAATTGTCAGAGAGCACATGCACTTACCAGAGAGTGACGGAGAGAGGGAGCAGGAGAAAGTACCCCGTAGTGGGGCCTGGTCATGCCACAGTCCCTTCTCCATTTCTCCCTCCTGTCAGGATTTTGGGTGCACATGCAGACATGTCCGGTGTGTTTTTCAGGCTGTTGGGCCTAGGCTTATGTTGCAGGGATCTGTGGAGTACCTTTCATTACAGATGCCACTTTATAAACATAGAGGCTGCTGGTCTTTAGTTTCTAGGGTTCTTACCAATACTGTCTGGTATAAAGCAGCCATTCAGGCAGTAGTCGAGGCTACAGGTAGCCGCTTACATCGACCCTGCTGGTTCTTTCATTCCACCTCTGTACCCACAAAGTTCAGCCAGTATGGTCATCTTGGTTTCATTTGTTCCTAAGGCCATAGGTCAGTGACTTTCAACTCAGCTGCATAGCAGAATCACCTGGAGAGTTTTCAAAAAATTACTAATACCCAGATCTCACCACAGACCTCCTCAGGCAAAACTGCTGTGGGTGTGAGCACTGTGTGGGCATTTCTGAAGCACAGTCACCACCATTTGATCTGGCACTCAGATTTACTTCTTTTGAAAACTACATG
Organism: Tupaia tana; assembly: GCA_026018925.1. Taxonomy (NCBI): domain Eukaryota; kingdom Metazoa; phylum Chordata; class Mammalia; order Scandentia; family Tupaiidae; genus Tupaia; species Tupaia tana. Next base: position 22,186,098 of record JAKSZU010000020.1, on the reverse strand, counting down.
AGGGTAGAAATCTTCCTGAGTCAAGATCAAAGCAAGTAATTTATTTGCTTTTGCATTTTTGTTTTGTTCTGTTTTTTTTTTTTAAGCTTTTTATTAGTTAGTGCACCTCTTTCTTTCCTCTATTACTGATACTATAACTAAAACTCTCTCTTTAATATGTTTAAGCAAGTCTTTCATGATAGATTAGGAGTTTCTTGTCAGGTCCTCTTCTCAAAGTCTTCTTTGAGAATCCTAATTTCTGACTTCTCTCTGTTCTGCCATACTTGCGGCAACGTGTCCTTTTCACTTGGGTTCTTTTTCCATTTTGAGAAAGATGTATTTCTCCTTACAACGAATGTTATAGATAACTAAATATCTCACAACCCATTTCCCTTTTGCCTTTCTCACAGAGCTCTTATACTTCTGTGGTGCATCTGACTATAATCCCATACCTCAGACCAGTGATGGGTTCAGGAACCCAGGCCAAAGCCACATGGCATTCTCTTGGCTACAAGGATTGATCCATGTGACTCAGTGAAGGCTCTAGGTGGTTGTAGGGGAGAAATTCGGTAAGAACTTCTGAGAGATGGGACCAGCAGTTGGCGTAATGGCTATGTTGCTGGACTCCCATGTAGTCAACTGCGGTTTGAGTCCTGGACCTGGTAGCTTGAACTCATGCTGGGCACGTGTGTGTGTATGCCCAAGATTCCCGGAGGAGAATGGAGAAGATGGGATTGTGGTGTGGCCATCCCCCCTGGGGGTGATTTCTCGCTTTCTGTCTCTCTGTCTCTCTCTGTCTTCAAGTAAAGTCCTTATAATATTACCTTTCATTTTTCCTATAGAAATTAATTTCCCCCCACATCTTTATTAAAAATTTCAAACATTCCATAATGACTTCTAAACATATCTTATAGTTTCAACACCTGTTGCTATTTTGCCATATATTTGCTTTATCTATTTCTATATACCTATCTACCTGTTTCTCTAAGTCATTTGAAATGTGTTTCAATATTTTGACACCTCAAAGCTAGCAAATGTTTCTTTAGAATCATTAGCATGCTATGGAAATTTATTAATTTAATTGATTTCTTTAAGAGTTATTTTATTTAACTTTATTTTTATGTTATTTTAATTTGACCAGAGAGGGTGAGAGAGAGAAAGTGAGAAAGCAAGCCACCAGGTCTGGGACTCGAACTGCAGTTGGCCATGTGGGAGTCCAGCATCCTTAACCACCATGCCACCTGCTGGCCCCAGTAATTTAATTCCTTTTCTTTTTTTAAGTGTTTTCATTTGTTACTGAAAAGGAGCGTGAGATAGGCACCCTCAGCAGGGTCCTTATGCCATGATGCACCCCTAGTCCCAGCTGGGGGATCATAGGTACACATACACATGTGCCAATGTGCTCAGGGAGATTCTGGGACATAAACTAGGGCCTGCTGGCCCCTTTAATTTCTTAATGTTCCTTAGTATCTTCTAATATCCAATCTACATCCACATGTTTCTTATTTGTCTCCAAAATATCTTTGTAGGTCTTTTTTTTGAACCAAGATCCAGTCAAGATTTGCTTATTGAATCTGTACATTTATCTTTTACAACTTGTTTTCATAACCTAGAGCCTGAATATTTTTAATCATACTTTCAATCTACAATACTAAAGATAGTGGTGAGACTTTTTATCTTTGTTTTCCCTTTCCTGACATAATATTTACCTGGATTAGCTACACTACCCATTGTATCGTGGTTCCATCATTTCCTTCTTACATCAATCTTTATTCACTATTAAGAAATAAGTCCCATGGGACAGCATCTCTATTTTAAAATTATGATTCCAGGGCTGGCAAGTGGTGTGGTGATTAAGGTGCTGGACTCCCACATGGCTAACTGCAGTTTGAGTCCTGGACCTGGCAGCTTGCTTTCTCACTTTCCCTTTCTCTCTTTCTCTGTCTTTCCGTGGTAAAATTAAAAATAAATAATAATAACAAATAAAATTAAGTTAAATAAATAAATAATTCTTTAAAAAGTAAAAATTATGATCCTGGGGCCAGCCCATGACATGGTAGTTAAGGCGGATGGCCTAAATGACTGATTGCATGGTTAGAGTCCTGGATTTTGTGGAATGAAAATCATACTGGGTGTGTGTGCATTCTGCGTGTGTGCGTTCTGCACGTGTGCCCAAAATCCTGAGAGGAAAATGTAGGAGGGGGATTGTAGCATGGCCATCCCCTTGGGGGTGACTTCTCACTTTCTTTATATCTCTCTCTTTTTCTCTTTCTCTCTCTCTGGTGAGCACATGTGCTCTATGGCAAAACAAAATAAATCATGAACAAGTAAAAAATAAAAAAATAATAATTATGATTCTGGGGGAGAAGATACAGATCTTCCTTACAGTACAATTCCAAAGAATAAAAATCACCATTTAGGAAACACCATAGTAATAAGTGTTGTGGAATTGAACCATTGACAGATGCTAAAATACATGACAGGCAGCATTTCGACCAAGTGATCAAAGTTAACTTCACATGCAGTAAGACAGAGACAGCATTTGCCTCCTGATATGACACAGATAGGCACAATATTACTTCTGAAGGAGTCTTGCAAACACTCATGACCTCAGTCTAATTCTGAGAAGACATTAGTCAAACCTACACTGAGGTAAAGTCTACAACATAAAGGGCCAGTACTCTTCTAATGTGTCAAAGTGAGAAAGACTGAGGAACTAACTAGTCTAGACTACAGGGGATTGAGGAAGGGGATGTAACAATGAAACACAAGTGGGTTCCTGGATTGGATCCTGGACTAGAAAAAGGACATTAGTGGGTCAATTGGTTGAATACTGAATAAAATGAATAAATCAGTTAATATGGGTAATATTGATATTAGCTTTTCACTTTAATAATTGTATTACAGTTAAGTAAGGTATTAGCATTAGGGGAAGCTGCATGAAGGGTATACAGGTCCTCTGTGTACTATTTTTGCAATATTTTCCTAAGTAAAAAAAAATATTTTTTCCCCCAAAAAAGGCCTCTAGCTAATTAATAAGTTTCTCTTTCAGGGCTAGTGAGTTTGATGTGATTAAGCCAGACCTAAGAAGCAGAGTTAAAGGGACCAGACAATGATGCAGCATAAAATGCAATGCTCTGCAAGGAAATTCCACGTGGGAAGGTTCCTGGTTCAAGTCTGGAGACCTCCCTGAGTATGTTGGGCAGTCATGTGGCCACGAAGCAGGACTGGCTGAAGTTAGGAGTGGATCGTGTTGTAAAGACCCTTTTGTAGGTGCTGTCTCTCTCTCTTCTTCTCACTCTCATGCTCTCTTCACTCATGGAAGAAATAAATGAACTTAAAAGAAAAAAAAAAGTAGAACAAGGGAAAAATACATATCATCAAACATAGGTACTATTGACTCTTACCTGAGAGTCTCTGTCCTCTCACAAACACACTCCCATTTCTACTCAGCTTTGACTTGGAGTCTGATCCAGAACGTCCCAGGTTAAATATTGATTTCCACTTCTTTGATTTACTGGAAAGCTTTCTCCTAAAAGAGCCAAACATAAGGGGCTAGTTTGCTAGTGTACCACTTCAAGGGGACTTTTAAATTGAGAAAGAACACTCAAACTATTTCTTAGTTATGAATGGCTCTGACGTTTCAGAAAATCCCCTCTAAAATTCAAGATGAGATCGACTTTCAGCCTGTCTGTGAATTCCCTAGAGGACCAAGCCAGGTTTTCACGAGTCATAGCAAAGATCACATTCCCCAGGGCAAGAGGCAAAGTCATACTATTGAAGACAGGGGTGAGGGCAGACAGAAGCCGGGGTTGGGGGAGACTTCGGTGAAGCAACACAGTTCTGGAATTTTGGTAGAAATTCTGGTAAGCATGGGTTTTTTCAAAGATACCATTTTTAAGAAATAGGATCAAAGACCATAGACCTCAGTCCTGCTCAGTTCCCTAGACTGTGGTCACATTGTGGGGATACCTGCAAATGAGAAGAGAGCTGGCAAAGATTTTTACGAACTGAAAAGAGACGGACAACGATGCGGATCTGGAAGAGTCTGGTCTGGTGCAGCTGCGGGGAGCTGCAGTCTGCTGGGAACGGTCACTGGCCACTACAGAGAAGCGTGGAGGGTGGTCAGGGTCTCTGGCTTTGCCTCACACCAGGCTTCCTTGGTGGAAGGGGGAAAAGGAGGGCAGTAGGTTGGGTCTGCTGAGTGTGGCACCAGTAAGGGTCCCCACAGAGCCTGCCCTGCAGTGACTTGGCTCAGTCATTAGACTTCATAAAGTTCCAGGATGAAACCCTGCATCTTGTGGGTTCCACAGAGGACCTTTTCTCTGCAGGGCTCTCACAGAACATCCAGATCTCAAGCCCAACACGTTTTCATAATCTGCCCAAGAGAGGTCTTCAGAGCTCAGTAGTTTCTTTTGAACTTAGCACATGATTTTTTTCAAGTACTTGGCTTGGGTGGGGGGGTTTCCCACGGTTTTGCCATAGGGTGCACAAACTCACTAGAGAGGCACAGAGGGAGAGAGGGAAAGTGAGTCATCACCCTGAGAGGGGATGGTCACGCCACAGTCCCTTCTCCTCCATTCTTCTCTTGGGATTCTGGGCATGCACACATATGTGCCCAGTGTGATTTTCAACTCAATGGTTCTGGGACTCAAACTACAGTTGGCCATATGGGAATCCAGTGCCTTAACCACCATGCCACCTGCTCCCTATGAGGTGTGTTTTATAGGGTGGCATACTTTGGGTATGGTGTACCCTAGTGTGGTGGTCCTTCCAAGGTACTCTTCTTCCTGACCCCTGGTGGGGTCTTGTTCCCCAAGGATCTAGGGAGAGGAGCATCAGGCTCAATCTAAAGAGCCATAAATCACATGCTGCAGGAAATAGTGGCATTTCTCTCCAGGTGAGTTCCAGGGGTGCCATTCCTAGCATGCAGTGTGACTGCCACCTCCCATAATTGTGCAGGGTGATAATGTCCTCTCCTTCCTCCCCAAGGGAAACAGCCCCTCTGTCCTAGGGAGGACACCGACAGTAGGTGTCAGTGTTTGGATCCCTTTTCACTGACCAAGCAGCAGGATGACACCATCCAAAGAAAAGATTGCTTTTCAGCACCCCCACTTACTGCCTGTCCAGGCGTTAGAGCTCCTGCATAACCACTGTCTCCTACACAGGACGCAGGATGACTGAGGGGGGTGTGAACACCGGAGGGGCAGTGGAGGAAGAAGGAGAAATAAGGGGAGAAGAGCCTATTAATGAAAATGGTGTTTGATTGTTTGAAGGAGGTGGGAGGGCTCTATAGGTGTGAGAGGCAAGGCAGTCCCCAGAACTCTCAGCTCAAAGTGGCCCCTCTGTCAACTTACTCCGCCTCAAGGTTCATTGCTATGCCTTTTGTAATGTCAGGAGCAAAGGGAGAGGGAGCCACATTTTTGTTTTGAGTCGACTACCTTGTATAAATGTCACGCCTGTTTTTTTCCTAAACTCAGAAATAATCACTTGTGACATGACCCCTGTAACTCCCTCCTCTGTCATGGTGCTTGGGGTTTCTGGTGGGAGGATGGGAACTTGATAACTTTGGGGCAGCGAGTGGAGGCATCAGCTGCTGGTGAGAGAGAGTGTAGAGACAGTTCCTTCATTCCTGGAGTGTTTCTATACACCCCAACCTAGACCATTCTCCCAGTCCACACAGCCATCGTGCCCTGGAGCCTAGACCTCTCTTTCTCTATACCCCTCCACCCATACACCTCCCAGAATTGAAGTGAATGCCACTTACTTGTTGTCTGGCAACTCAAGGACGGTGTGGAAGAGGGTGCCCATGGGAGGGACAATCTCAGGCAGGCTATTCTCCCTCCTTTCCTTTCGGGCAGGATGGTTAGTAGCCAGGCTACGGGCCTGGGCTTCCTCCAGACTCACCAACTTCATGGGCAGGGAGAGAGCTGGTAAGGTCAGGCTCTTCATGATGGGCCGGTTTTCTATAAGGGAAGGAGACAAGCTCACTCTGGGAAGAGGCCTGTACACCATGTCCAGCCCTCAGTTCCTGATCTTTCTTTATTTTATTATTATTTAGTTTGTTATAGGGTGCATGCACTCACCAGACAGAGACAGGATAGAGAGAGAGTGGGAAAGTGAGACATTGCCTCCCCCCCAGGAGATGGCTACACTGTAATCCCTTCTTCTCTATTCTCCTCTCAGGATTTATGGCATGCTCACACACATGCCTGGTATGATTTTTAAAGCCGCCAGGTCTGAATCTCACAGGTGTGCATAGCACGTTCAGGTCCACCCAGGACTAAGCCTGGGGCCTTCCCACATGGCCACATATTGCACAGTGGCGCCCTGCCATTCATACCACAGCAGGCGGGCCAAAGTTAGCAACTTTAACCCAGTTTTCCCACTCAATCCAAAGGAAGTTAAAAATATTTACATTTAATTTACTTCAATGTTTGCTTAGGGTTTTTCTATATTTCTTTCTTTCTTTTCATCTCCCACACACCTCTGAATTCTTAGTTGAATCCCCACAGCTCAGCCTAGGTACACCTATTCCCTAGAGATTGTGAGGCCTTTGTAATATCCAGTTCCATCAACAAAGGTGCAGGTTGCTTGGTGAGGATCAGGGAAACAGAACTGCAGAAATATTGCAGGTCATTTCCTCCCGAAAGACTTTAACATTCAGAATTAACTCCAAGAAATAAGAAGTAACATATAATCTGTCAAATGACCAAGAAACAAAGAAAATATCTCTCCTCCAAGGGGAAAGAATAGCCCTTCATTATCCACAGACAGTACAATGGAACTAATGGAAATATCAGATAAAGAATTTAGAATATTCATAGTGACAAAGCTAACAGAGATGCAAGAGAAGAGAGACAATGAACTTTAGAAGATGCAGGAGAAAAGAGACAATAAGTTCCAGGAGGTGAGAAAATTCTTGCACTACCTGAAAGAGGAAATATACACCATAAAAAAGAATCAAATGGAACTGTTAGAGATGAAGGCTGTAATACAGGAAATCAAAACCTCCCCTGAAAGTATTAAAAGGAGATTAGATCATGCAAAAGATCACATCTCTGACTTAGAAGACAGAACCTTTGACCTAGAAAAATTCACCAAAAGGACTGAGAAAATAATCCCCAAAAATGAGAATTATAGGGACCAGCAGATGGTGTAATGGTTACGTCACTGGACTTCCACGTAGTCGACCGTGGTTTGAGTCCTGGACCTGGCAGCTTAACTCATGCCAGGCACGTGTGTGCATGCCCAAAATCTCAAGAGGAGAGTGGAGAAGAAGGGATTGCAGTGTGGCCATCCCCCCTTGGGGGTGATTTCTTGCTTTCCATCTCTCTGTCTTTCCGGCAAGCACACACACCCTATAACAAAAACCTCTCTAAAAAAATGAGAATAATATATGAATAATACTAGATACCATTAGATGCCCAAACATCCAAATAATCACTATCCCAGAAGGTGAAGAAACTAATAAGAGCATTGATAATCTATTCTATGAAATCCTGGAAGAAAACTTTTCAAACCTAGAGAGGCATTCAAATATCCAGACCCAAGAAATATAAAGCCCCCACCCCCCACATAGACTCAACTCAAGAATATCTTCTCCAAGGCACATCATCGCCAGATTGACCAAAACCACAGACAGAGACAAGATATTAAAATTGGCAAAAGAGAAACGTCAAGTTACTTTCAAAGGATAGCCCATCAGACTAATATTGGACCTCTCATCAGAAACAATGCAAGCAAGGAAAGAATGGGAAAATATAGTCAAAGTGTTAAGTGAAAAATAACTTCAACCAAGAATACTATACCCAACAAGATTATCCTTCACATGGGAAGAAAAGCCCGAAACATTCTCAGATAAACAAAACCTAAAAGAATTTACCAACATCAGACCAGCTCTTCGAGAAATTCTGAAGGGAGTGCTATACCAGGAAAACTAAAGACAGACAGACAGAAATAACAAAACGAAAAATGACCAAGAAAAAGGCCAACTTAATGGTAGGAACAAGTTCGGAAATATCAATAATAATGTTGAATGTTAACTTCCAGGATTTTAACATAAAGATTAGACCATGGTAACACTGCAAATTCAACAAAGAGGGATTACATGACACTGAGGCGAAATAGAATTCTATGACTTTTGTCTAACACATTACTGATTTTCTTCTATGCTTTGTCTTCTAGATTTAAAGATTTTTGGTTTTCTTTTTAGTGGCTAATAGGTTCAGCAAAAAAACTTTTTTTTAATTGAAACAGAAACTTTCCTCGCTTCCTGACCCCTTTGCAATTGGAAAATATTTGTGAGCATTCTTATTTTGTGGAAGAACGGTTATTTGCATAAATTCAATAATACAGTAGTATCTGTTGCCTTGCATCAGAAATTAAATTCTTATAGGGCTTTGTACAAATAACAGACCAAATTGAAATTAATCTACATTTTTTTGCAAATAAGTTAATTTATACCTCTCTGTAGTAGAAGGGGGAAAGAGAGAGAAAAAATGTTTCAGAAGAAAATGACAGTGCACTTATAACTAGATTTTAGCTTTGTCCATATTGTTAGTTTAAGATCTTTTGTGAATTAATAAAATGTGGGAAAAAATAGTATGGAAGAGAGGGAGGGGAAAGGGAAAGGAAAAACAAGTAAAAATATGCTTAATTGACAAAAAATGAGAATCTATTTGTTGATGATAATGTATATAGTAATATCTTTGTCTTGACTGACATGCATGATTTTTTTGTGCTAGAAAAAGACATATTGTACACTGTAAAGACATGTGATTAAATGTAAATAAATAAAAATAAATAAATAAAAATGAAACAAACAAACAAAAAAGAAAAGTCAGAGTAGGCAGGTGGCATGGTGGATAAGGTACTCGACTCCCACATGGCCAACCATGGTTCAAGTCCCAGATCTGGTGGCTCTCTCTCTCTCATCCAATTAATAAAAATAATAAAATTAAATAATTCTTTTAAACAAAGAAAGAAAAGAAAAGTCACAAGGCCAGCCCCCAGTCACCTAGAGGTTCAGGGAGCCTGATCCCACATGGCCAACTACAGTTTGAGATCCAAAGATCTCAACCTGATGGCTTGAAAAATATATTGAGCACATATGTTTGCATGCCTTAAGTCCCAACAAGATGGAGACATAAAGGAGATAGGATTATAGCATGACCACGCACCATTGTAGGGTGCTTTCTCTCTCTCTCTCTCTCTCTCTCTCTCTCTGTCTGTCTCTCTCCAGTGAACGCATGTATTCTTCAGCATTTAAAAAACAAAAGAAAGAAAAGAAAGATCGTAAACCATACAGAGTACAGAGTAGGTAGGATGGGGAACAATTATAGCAGGAATTGAAACTGTGATGTTAATTGTAATGAATTGTTCTAATGATTATACTGCTTTTTCTAAATATATTAGCTGACCTGGAAAAAACTGCTTTGATCAGCTAATGGATATTTTACAGATAAGGTTCTTTTTTTTTTTTTTTTTTGAGAGGTTTTTGCTATAGGGCGCGTGTGCTCGCCAGACAGACAGAGAGAAACAGAGAGACAGAAAGCGAGAAATCACCCCCCAGGGGGGATGGTCATGCCGCAATCCCTTCTCCTCCATTCTCCTCTCGGAATCTTGGGCACGCACGCACACGCGCCCGGCGTGAGTTTTAAGCCACTGGGTCCGGGACACGAACCACAGTCGACTACGTGGGAGTCCAGCGACATAGCCATTACGCTAACTGCTAGTTCCCACAGATGAGGTTCTTATACACCACAGGCTCTCCAAATATGCACCTTGTCAAGCAGCATCGGCATCATCTGGAAACGTGTTAGAAATGCAAATTATCAGCTGCACTTCAGATACTGAATCCGAAACTCTAGGGATGAGGTCTGGTAATACGTGTTTTAACAAGACCATCAAGTGACTATAATGTATGCTAATGCTGGAAAACTGCTTTCATACACAAATGGTTATTACCAGGATTCTTTTATAAGTTTATTTTTTTCTTTCATAAGAGAGAGACAGAAAAAGACAAGAACTTTCAACAGGTTTCATGCTGTGATCCCTCCTCCAGCCTTCCCAGCCAGCTAGGATCACAAGCAGGTGTGTGCCTGTGTATACGTTACCCAGGAACCGAGCCGCAGTCTTCCACATGGCTTCCAGCACTGCAGAGCACGGCACTACTGCTGTGCCACTATAGTTGTGCCCTGGCTTATTTATTTATTTTTTTTGGAGAGGTTTTTGCTATGGGGTGCATGCGCTCGCCAGAAAGACAGAGAGAGGCAGAGAGTCAGAAAGCGAGAAATCACACCCCGGGGGGATGGCCACACTGCAATCCCTTCTCCTCCATTCTTTTCTAGGGATCTTGGGCACACACACAATGTGCCCGGCGTGAGTTTAAGCCACCGTGTCCGGGACTTGAACCGTGGTTGACTACATGGGAGTCCAGCGACATAGCCATTATGCCAACTGCTGGTCCCTGCCCTGGCTTCTTTAGTAGCTGGATTTCTTGTTTTTAAAAGTTAGGCTCACAGGAGTTCAAGTAACTTAATGCAATTTACCCCTAGGGTTCATTATGTCATTATGGAAGACCCCCACAAAGAGACTCACTTTTGTATGACTACTGCTGGTGCAGGACGGAACAAAGGAAGCTTTTGAATCTATTCTGAACATGCATGTGAGAAGGAGTAGCAACACGCTCACTTAAGGCTTCAAGGTGAAGGCATAAGGATTTTTACAGTTAACATAGATATGAAATCTTTTTTGTTTGTTTTCGGAGAGGGTTTTGTGATAGGGTGTGTGCACTCGCCAGAAAGACAGAGAGAGACGGAGAGAGAGAAAGCAAGAAATCACCCGGGGGGGATGGCCATGCTGCAATCCATTCTCCATTCTCCTCTCAGGATCTTAGGCACACACACACACGCCTGGTGTGAGTTTAAGCCACTGGGCCCGGGACTCGAACCACATTCGACTACATGGGAGTCCAGCGACATAGCCATTACGCCAACTGCTGGTCCCCATAGATATGAAATCTAATAGTTAAGGAGAAGAGTGCTGCCAATGCCATTAGATAGTAACTCTAAGAATTTAAGAACTCACAGAAACGAGTAGAATATATTCTGGTTCTATTCCACCACACTAAAGTCATAGGATGTGTCATGACAACAACTGATCAGCAACATGCTAATGCCACATGCAAACATACAACATTTGCTGCTCACATACAGATGTATACATGCATGACCCCCAGACACTGCTACACCATGAGTGGTCAACACACACACACCATCAACAGGCAGAGCTAGACCCAAGCCCACCTCACTTATTCTCGGGCCCCATAACTAGAAAGATTAGGCTAGTGGAGAGTGTGTGAGGGGGCATCCTTACCATCATTCTCCAGGGATCCAGGTGCACCATTGTTAAAGATCTGATCCACATGATTCAGTATGAACTCAATCACCACCTGCTGGACCCGGACAGCAAGGAAGGCTGCATCTCCATTGCAACCGGTAGCTTCGATTTCTTTAGACCTAAACCAGAGAAGAAGCATTCAGTGGAAGAGTCTGCCTTGAACCTGAGCAGCAAGGAGGCCATGGGCCTTTTGTACAGCCCCATCTCCAACATTTCTGCGGGTTATAGACTATGATGACTATTTTTTTAAAAGAATTATTTATTTATTTAATTCCATTTGTTATTGTTATTTTTTTATTTAACCAGAGAGAGAGAGAAAGGGAAAGTGAGAAAGCAAGCCATCAGGTCCGGGACTTGAACCATGGTTGACCCTTTGGGAATCCAGCGCCCTCATCCACCATACCACCTGCTGGCCCCAAGACTATGATAACTATCAAAGACCAATTAAAAAGGCTCTTCAAAGGCTGTGAAACCCAACACACATTTAAAACAGTTACCAGGAATTACATGTGGCAAGACTGAACTCATGGAAACGAGTAGAACATGTAAATATCCAGAAGGTGCTCTTTTTTTCTTTATAAGATCCCTCCCACTCTCACCAACTCTCCTGTGGGGCAGGGAACCACTTAGGAAGTCATATGAAGCTGATCTCAGTTAGAGCCAGCTGTGACTCCACCAAAGCCGGGAAAGTGAATGAGCCCCAAAGACAAGACAGACCTTTTCAAGAAACTGTAGCATACAGATCCGTGACTTGAGCCAATCAGCATTATAGCCAAAAGTGTCTTTGGAATTCAGAAATTTTACATTAGCAAACAAAGAGCTCAGGCTACTAAAATCACATTTCATTTATTATGCTACAAATGACCACTTAGCTACAGATTTGTGTTTGTCTTAAAGGGATTCCAACTTAGAAGGACCCAGTCTCCACTCCGATTGGTGCGCTCTCTGACCGCACTGGGACGGTGAGGAGGGGAGGGCATGATGTTACCTGAGGAGGTTTGGAGCCCATACCAGGGCCAGGTTCCTGGCGTGCATGTTGGTCTTGCTGCTGAAGGAGGCGATGTGGGCCAGATGACGAATCAGGTATTCCAAGGTCCTGTAATGGTCCATTTTTTGGACAAAGTAAGATACTTCAGTGCCCGTGTGAAACCTGACATCTGGAGGTTATTTCCGAGTTTAGGTTTAAGGGATTAAATATTTCTAGCTAATGAATTTCAAAGGAATATTAGGAAGAGATTGCAATAGATGGGAGCAATGTTCTCGACCCTGGGGAAGGGGCCAGTCTTGGCAGAGTCAGCTAAGGCCCTGGGAGCACCAGCCAGAGACAGACACAGGAATCCCAGCACCCAAGGACCTGGGAGTGCTTAGTGGCCACTGGTTCTCCCTCGCCCAGGGCGGAGTCACGTCCATGCGGTCTTGAAATACAATAGCATCTCCTGTAGCTTTTAAAGAAAGTATTTTAACAACACTATACACACAAGATCAAGACCCTGCGAAATAGGCTTATTGTGTTGCTCTTAGAATATAAGCGTTCGTGAAAATAACATTTGGATGTGACACCCCCTGAAAATCACTCTGTAAATGCTAACCTGCTCATTTTGAACTGTGGTATTTTTCTCACAATTGATTGTCGATGTAAATGTTTATTAAAAATAAATTCCACAGAATACATCCTTAAAACAAAACAAAACAAACAAACAAACAAAAAACAAAACAAAACAAAAAACCTTCCAGCTCCAGGTAACGTGGTATTTGGTGGGGAGTGCACTCATGGTGAGTGCCACTTATTATTGCTAGGAAGTGCTTTCTATACCACATCCGGTCTGCTCCCTTGTGGAAGGTGGGCAGGCGTAGCGAACACTGGGGATGGGGGTGACAGCAGGGACTAGCCTGTGAGAGTGACATGCAAGGGTGGGATGATGTTGGGGGTGGTACTGATGAGCAAGGAGGCAGACCAGGCAGCCCAGCTCTCCAGAGCTAGTCAGCCCCCACTGAAAAGCAATCTTGGTTTCTACAGATTCGGTCATGCTACAAATCTGGGCGGGAAGCAAGGATGTCACCCGGCGACTGGCTCGTGTGGTGGGAATGACTTCCTGAGGGACTCCGAGGAGTGCCCTACAAGTGCCTTACAGAATGGCTGACCTTGCTGCCAATGTCCCTGGTCATTTGCCAGCCCCTTTCGATAACAGTGACCCATTCGCCAACCTCGAAATGCTCCAGGAAAGCCACGGTCCAGCGCACTCGCTCCCTCCAGTGACGCCAGCCTACCCAGGGAGAGCAGCACGCCACCTGGAGGCTGCGCGGTGCTTTCTGACTCACCTATAGTGGGATGGCGGCAGCTCCTGGATAACATTCTGGATTCGGGCCAGCTGGCCTTCTTCCGGACAGTGTGACACGGCCTCCTGTGGAGAATACGAAGTAGCCCAGTGAGTGCCGCAGAGCGAGGACACCGCCTCATGTGCTGGTGTCATCCAGGCCCTGAGACCCCAGCCTCAGCCCAGGGGAAAGACTACCTTCTCAGACGCATGCTTTTCTTTATTCTTTTAAAGATTTCCCCCATAAGGTACATGCGCTTGCCAGAGAGAGACAGCGAGAGGGAAAAGTGAGAAACCACCCCTAGGAGGGGTGGTCACACCACAATCTTTTCTTCTCTATTCTTCTCTTGGGATTTTGGGCACACACACATATGCACCCAACATGATTTTCAAGCCACAGGGTCTGGGACTCGAACCATGGAGTCACCTATGTGGAATCCAGAGAGAGCCTTAACCATCATGCCATCTGCTGGCCAGAGTCATGCTTTTCTGCAACAACCAGTAACTACACTTTCTGAGGGCTCACGGTGGAATGTGGTTCATGGCACGCACACAGGAAAGGGCAGTTCCTCGGGTCGGCGTGTCCTCTGGTGGTAAAGAATGCACGATCGTGGGTGTGTCTCATATGGCAGAAAGAATCACAGAGACTCACACTCAGAGAGGTGGAGAGAGACAGGGAGAGACAGAGAAGACAGGTGGCACCAGGCCTGTTCAGCCAGTTGTCTTCATGGGAGCAAACAGCCACAGCCCAGCTACCCCGAGACCACTCCAGAACCCCAAGTACCCAGCCGCTGCCTGCTCTGGTTGCCAGGAAGCAGGGAAGACATGCCATCCTCGTCAGAGATAAGGGCTTTGTCCCCAAGACCTGGAGGCCTTGCCTGGGCTTGCTTTCTGGTTATTTCCTGTATAGATATTTTGTTTCCCTCTCAGCCCAGGGCTTTCCAGGAGGGGCAGGAATGGTGGTAAAGACAGTGTGGTCACAGGCTGGCCCACACCCATCTCCTGCCTATCCAGGACTTCTGCATGATGTAGTCACCCCTGTGCAGATTCCCCTGAACCAGGCCTGCACGCCGTCCTGAGAACTGTCCTGCCTGTGCCAGGCTCAGTGCCCCTCACACAGTGCCGGAGTGATCCCACACCGCCAGCCTGGAGCATGAAAGTCGGAGGCCAACGGTCATCCCGTCTTTCTTTTTACTGAGATATAATTTGCATACACCACAAATATGCAGATTTTAAGCTGTAACTCCATGAGTTTTCTCACATGTACACACCCGGGTCGCCCCACCAAGATATACTTTTAAAGGGGCTCTTGGGCTCACTTCCATCCGTGTTATCTTGAATGCACAGGCATATGTGACTTATCTAGTCTTGAACATCCTCCTGGTGCTGGAGACCTGCTTTCATTTAAATATAATGAAAATTTTCGGGACGAGCAGTTGGTGTAATGGCAATGTTGCTGGACTCCCATGTAGCCGACTGTGGTTCAAGTCCCAGACCTGGTGGCTTAAACTCACGCTGGGCATGTGTGTGTGTGTGCCCAAGATGGAAGAGAATGGAGGAGAAGGGATTGCGGTGTGGTCATCCCCCCTTAGGGGTGATTTCTCGCTTTCTGTCTCTCTGTCTCTCTCTGTCTTTCCCGTGAGTGCACATGCCCTATAGCAAAATCCTCTCAAAAAAATAAATAAATAAATAAAAAAGAAAAGAAAGAAAGAAAATTATAATCATGAAATAGAGCCTTTAGTTTGGTAAATACTGTCCCCTCCAATCCAGCTACAGATTAGATCCTGGCTCTGGTGACAATTTCCTTCTATCATTCACTTCTGTTCAGTCTTTAGCTGTCATTTGCTTGCTTGTGTGTGAGTGCTGAAGGCCACACTCTCGGTAATGAGCATTTTAGGCCCAGAAAAAGTAGAAGGGAATTGACTTTACCAGGCATCTTCCTCTGTTTGCCAGGCCCTAGTCTAGGCCACGACCGCTGTATTCTAGGCCCTAGTCTAGGCCACGACTGCTGTATTCGAGGCCATATTCGAGGCCACGACTGCTGTATTCTAGGCCATATTCTAGGCCACGACCGCTGTATTCGAGGCCATATTCTAGGCCACGACCGCTGTATTCGAGGCCATATTTGAGGCCACGACCGCTGTATTTGAGGCCATATTCGAGGCCACGACCGCTGTATTCTAGGCCATATTCGAGGCTCTAATCTAGGCCACAACGGCGGTGTATATTCTGTTCTAACATTACTCTTCTCAAAAAGCGTATTTATTTGTCCCATGACAGAGAAAGAACAGAAAGAGAGACAGAGAGAGAAGCACATTTGACAGTCTTCATGCCGTGGTCCAATGCCAGTCTCAGCCACCTGGATTATGCTCACACACCGCGGCATGTGCAGGGAGGTCCTGGGATGCTAAGCGAACCCAGGACCTTCCCTGTGTGGATCCGGTTGTGTTACCACTACACCTCTGCCCGGCCCTAGTCTGTTCTGACACACAGGAGAACTCCGAGGTCCTGTCTCCTCCCGGACCTCGCACCCCTCTCTCTTCACCCCACAGCACTCATCAGCACTACACACGCTGTAGGATGCACTCGGGTCTCTCAGGCTGTTGAGTACCGTCTGTCTCCCTGGCTGCGATGCAAGTTCTATAAGGGATGAGATGAGTCCTGTGTCATCCCTTATAAAACAGTGCCTGGGACACAGCAGGTGCCCCCTGCAGGGGACATTGTCTCGGAATTTTGTCACCAGCTTTTTATTCTTTTTCATTTTTTGTTTAGATGAAATAAAATATATATACAAAAATCCACCATTTTTAAAGACAAAATTTTGTACATTGAAAACTGTACACCTTGTTTTCTAGGCACAGTAGGGGGAAATGAGAAACTAGGAGTGTCACAGTCTAGTGGCCCACAGCCTCAGATGGACATGCTTGCCTGAGGGAGACCCAGTGTGACCACAGTCTGAGATCTCTGGTGCAATCCCCTTTGAGAGACAGTAGGGTGTAGAGCGGGGCAAGGATAGGGTACCCAGTCAGCACTCTGACACCTCGGTGTTCTGCCCTGGTGCTGTCATTCAGAGAAAAGGGTTGTGGAGAGGACCCTGGCTTCAAGTTATGGAGAGCCTCACTAGAGGGAGAAGCTGCAGGGGAAGGAGGGGCTGCAGGATGGGAGTTGCTTCTTCCACATTCCGTCTTGCAAAGATGGAGGGATGGAGAAGCCTCTCTTCGTCTCTCTGCAAAGCCAGGATCATGCTTTGCAAAACTTTGTACCTACTCCCCGCCTTTTAGAAAAATGTGTCTGGGGAATAAAATTGTAGGTTAATGTAACAGCCTTCATGGAAAGTTCCTTTAATATTTTAGGAAGCTGTTAGTCATCTTTGTTCTCTGAGGCAGGGCAGGCTCACCCGGAATGCCTGCCGGTCCTATTGGAATTGGTGTTTATTTCATTATCCACGGCCTCTGCCCGTCCCATCACAAAACTATTCAGAAGCTGTCTAAATCCTTGTTTCTCTCAGGGGCCTGGTTACTGCACTTAATTTTAGTGTCTTTATGTTCCCAGTGAGGATGCAGAACCTATTCTTGGGTAATTGTGGGGAGGGGAGTTAATATTTTGTCCGCCCCAATTTTTTGCCTATTAGAGAATTTCACTCAGTATTAGCCCAGTCACTGAAGCTCATGATTAAATCGTAAAAGATCTAGGATGAATCTGTGACTATTTGTTCTCTCCAAATTAGTGTCAACAAGACAAGCTTCCAGCCCTTTAAGGACGTGGGCACAGGCCGGGTTCTCGTCTCCTGTGCTGGGGCCTCACTCTGGGTGTCTCTGTTTACCCAAAGCCGCCAGTGCTCCTGCTGTCCTGCTGCCCCAGCCTTCTGTCACCAGGGTGGCTGAACACTAACACCCTCCGGCTCTCCCCCTTCCCACTGCACCCAGTTACAGCTTTAATTAATTAATTTATTTTTCTAACTACTTAAAAAGTATTATAAAATGATTTTTATTATTCTAAGCTATTTTAAGAGATTGACTGGCTTTTTGTTTGTTTAAGAGAGATTTTTGCTATTGGGAGCATGTACTCTCCAGAGAGACTGACAGACAGAAAGTGAGAAATCAGCCCAGCCGCAATCCCGTCTTCTCAAATCTCCTCTTGGGATTTTAGGCACACATGCACATGCACCCAGTGTTTGTTTGTTTGTTTGTTTGTTTTTGGAGAGGTTTTTGCTGTAGGGTGCGCACGCTCACCAGAAAGACAGAGAGACAGAGAGACAGAAAGCAAGAAACCACCCCGCAGGAGGGATGGCCACACCACAATCCCTTCTCCTCCATTCTCCTCTTTGGATCTTGGGCATGCACGCACACGTGCCTGGCATGAGCTTAAGCCACTGAGTTCTGGACTTGAAACGTGTTCAAGTACATGGGAGTCCAGCGACACAGCCATTACGCCAAATGCTGGTCCTGTGCCCAGTGTGTTTTAAGCCACCAGGTCTGGGACTTGAACCTCCATCAACTATGTGGAAGTCCAACAAAGTAACCATTACGCCGTCTGCTGGTCCCAAGTGATTGACTGGATTTTTAAAAGGTAATTCATACACATGATTATGGGAGGGGTGGTGGGGAAGGTAAAGGGTCCAAAGGAATACACAGAGAAAAGTTAATCCTCCTTCCAACTGCTGACCCTCAGTCTTCAGAGAAGACAGCGTGTGTCCTTCTGGGAGGTCTTTATACACACGTCTTTGTTACGCCATGGAAGTGAGTGCTACTAAGTGATCTGGCCCATCCTCAAATTCCCCACTCCATCTCCACTGTTTACCCCCGCTTGCTCCACGCCAGCCACACCGGCTCCCACGTGTTCCCTCAAGCAAGCTTGGCATGTTCCCATCAGGACCTTTGCACCTGTTCTTTCTCCTTGGCACCTTCTTCCCCCAGATACTTGCACAGTTTCTTCCTTCACTTTATCCTTGTCTCTCCTAGAGACCCCTAATTCTCCTACCGAAAAGAGAAGTCCCCATCATTCTCTCCCTTGTCCTGCGTTACTTTTCTTCATAGCATCAACAGTTCTCTTGACAGTGCTGTGTCTTACATTTGTGTATCATCTGTCTTTTCCACTAAAAGGTACATTTCACAGGTCAGCTGGCGATGTGATAGTTAAGGCAGTTGGATCCCACATGCAGACCATGTGGTTCAAGTCCTGAACCCAGCAGCTTAAAAATACACTGGACCAGTGTGTGCCTGCCCACTCAAAATCCCGATGAGAGAAATGAGAAGGGAGTGCGGTGTGCCTGCCCCTGTGTAGGTGCTTCCTCACTTTCCCTCTCTTTCTCTGACTCTCCACCGCGAGCCTACACATCCTCTAGCAAATTAAAGAACAATGTAAGTTTTACAAGAGCGAGGATTCTGACTTACTCAGTGCATCTCTAGTACCTGTGCCTGCCAAGTATTCATTGTCAGAGCCCAGTAAACGTGCTGAGTGGACCAAGGAAGTGAATGAGCTGGTATTTGGCTTTGTGCTTGAAAATGTCACATCTGGACCACACTCCCAGGACAGTAGCATCCTAGGATCATTTGCTGTGGTGACGAACGCCAGCATTGCTGACACAGTGCTTTCACTGCAGGCTGCTGGCAAGGTGAGTACTCATGCTGGTTTTCCTGGGACTGCGGGCTTCCTGGGACATGAGACTCTCAGTGTGGAGACTGTGAGAGGCCCTGGCAAACCCACACAGTGGACTACGGCCCCCTCTGCTGCCATCTCGAGCTCACGGCTGACCTTCGGCTGGTGCCAGGAGCTCCCTCTCTGCCTGAAGGGACATTGCAACTCATCTGTGCAGGTTGACCTGTCCACTAATGTGCCCCAATAACAGCGACAACATTTCCAGTAGCTGGGGGACAGGGAAAAGAAACACAACAAAAGGTAAAACACGTCTTTCTTGGGAAGTGCACGATTTAGGGAGGGAGGCAGATACATAAAGAAATTATTCAATATAAATTCAGTATGTAATGTAACACCTCTCTAAACTACCTTCTCTGAAAATCCCAAATCGGCAACTTTTCTATTTTGGGTATAATAATTTTAGCTGGATTACTCTAAATGAAATGGATTTTTTCTAAAATAAATGTTAATTTTTTCTCAATAAAAATGAAAAGTAATATAGTAGGTTGAATAATTGCTCCCATAGCTATTAGGTCCTAATCCCTGGAACTTGTAAATGTTACATTATTTAGAAGTCTTTGCAGATGTGATTAATCATCTTGAGTGGGGAGATTATCCTAGGTTATCTGGGTTGGCCAGCAGTCACAGCTAGAATTTATTTATGTATTTATTTATTTAAGAAATTTTTGCTGGGACCAGCAGTTAGTGTAATGGCTATGTCACTGGACCCCCATGTAGTCGACCACGGTTTGAGTCCTGGACTCGGTGGCTTAAACTCACACTGGACACATGTGCATGCATGACCAAGATCCCAAGAGGAGAATGGAGGAGAAGGGATTGCGGCGTGGCCATCCTCCCTAGGGGGTGATTTCTCACTTTCTGTCTCTCCGTCTCTCTCTGTGTTTCTGGCAAGCGCACGCGCCCTATAGGAAAAAACCTCTGCAAAAAGAAATAAAAAGCGATTTTTGCTATAGGGTGCATGTACTCGCCAGACAGACAGAAAGCAAGAAATCACTTCCTAGGGGAGATGGCCATGCCTCCTCTAGATGGAGCACAGCTCTGCTGAACCGGTGATGTCAGCCCGGTGAACTGATCTCTGGCCTCTAGGACTATGAGAGAATTCATTTCTGTCATTTGTCACCTGGTTTGTGTTAAAGCAAAAACAGAAAACCAATACATATACTCAAAATTAAAACATGGAATCTGCAGGAAATAAAAAGTTACCTTTTATTGCATGACCCAGAAATGGCCATTAACTTACATGTGAAGCAAAAAATAAAGGTCTGCCAGGCCCTCAGCACCGACTGTGAACACTGGCATCGTTCCTGTTTAGTTGCATATATCGCGTTTTCCTCATTTACCTTTATTGTGGCCAGTAAATATTCTTAAAAAATGTGACTCTTCATGGCTACCAAGTTTTGTTTTGTTTTATTTTGTTTTAAAGAGAGATTTTTGCGTGTGCTCACCAGAAAGACAGAGAGAGAGAGAAAGTAAGAAATCACCCCCCGGGGGGATGGCTACTCTGCAACCCCTTCTTCTCCATTTCCTCTTGGAATCTTGGGCACGCAAGCACACACTCCTGGCGTGAGTTTAAGCCACTGGTTCTGGGACTCGAACCACTGTTAACTATATGGGAGTTCAGAGATGTAACCATTATGCCATCTGCTGTCCCTGGCTACTAAGTTTTGAAAACAATAACCTTGTCATTTATCTAACTCATCTATTGTTTGACACACATGAGAGAGATATCTTTTAAATAGTAATATTCCTGGGGTATGGGATTTCAAGTGATTTGTATTTGTCCTTTATATTTACTTTAGTGCTTTAATTTTTGCGATAAAATTTAATTTTGATTTGGGTACACAAAATGCAGCAAAAACACTATACAAAGAATAACAGACTAAAGGAAATACCCACAAGTTAAGTGTAGTTTTCTTTGGTCTTTAAGAAGAGAAACCGAAGATTCCTTTCTACTTTCTTCCATTTTTCAAATTGTTTTTTATTGATATAATTACTTTTTTCTTTTTAAGATTTTTTGCCATAGGACCTGTGTGCTTTCTGGAGAGAGACAGATAGTGAGAGAGACAGTGAGAAAGTGAGAAATCACCCTCCCCTGGGGGGGGGGGGTGAGCATCCCACAATCTTTCTCCTCCATTTCCCTCCTGGGACTTTGGGCACACAGGCACACATGCCTGGCATGATTTTCAAACCACCAGGTCCAGGACTTGAACCGTGGTCTGCCATGTAGGAGTCCAGTGCCTCAACCAGCACACCACCTGCTGACCCAAGTACAATTACTTTTTAAATGAGGAAATACATATGGTCACAGTGATTATAATCTGGCACAGTTATAAAGCTCACGTTTCCTCTTGGTTCCTGGAAAAGACTCCTCAGTGGTTCCGTGGGCAGACATGGCCATTATTAAGACTCAGACATTCCAACTGGAGGCTTGCCTACCTTCCACCTTAGATCTCAAGGGGAGGGGTCCCTTAATCACAGACCACCTATATCAGCGGGTAGATGTTGACTTCTCTAGTGGTCAATATTTATGCCCAAGTTTTTTGTGCGCTTTGGGCCATTTTTTAAAATAAGAAAATTAATAACTTTGAGTATCCGTTAGCCAAAATGCTTGGGACCATGTGTTTCAGATTTTGGAATTTCCTGGTTTTCTGTCTGAATATATAATTGTATATCTGGGGTTTTCCAGTTATCACTATGAGTGTTTCCTGCATCACTGAAAAATTTTTAAGAATATTTTTAATGGTCCAAGTCCAGTTGTTTTTTTTTTAAAGAATTATTTATTTAATTTTATTTATTCATTCATTTATTTTAATTTGACAGAGAGAGATACACAGAGAGAGAGAGGGAAAGTGAGAAAGCAAGCCACCATGTCCGGTATTCGAACCGTGGTCGACCATGTGGGAGTGTCCAGTGCCTTAACCACCAAGCCACCTGCTGGTCCCCTAAGTCCAGTTTTTAAATGGTAGTCTTCATGGACAGGCTCCATGGCTTGGTGGTTAAGGCAGCTGGATCCCACTTGGCTGACTGTGTGATCTGAGTCCTGAACTTGGCAGCTTGAGAAACATGCCAGATGCATACACATGTGTGCCCAAAATCTCCAAAGGAGGACGAGATGAAAGAGAAGGGATTGCAGCATGACTATTCCCCATGGGGGATACTTTCTTCTCTCCCTCTCTCTCTGTCTCTCTGCCTCCCTCTATAGTGAGCACATGTGTCCTCTAGTAAAACAAACTAACTAAAAAAAACCAAACAAACAAACAAAAAACAAACAAACAGAAAAGGTAGCATGCATTCGTTCTTACATCATTTCACACTGAAGAACCTCATACATGCTCAAGGTAAGTTTATTACAGGAGCCATGAGAAAGATTATTGTTAGAACCTCAACCTGACCCTGACTAAAAATTACAGCCTCTCCATAATCTCCATTTCAAATGTCCTCCTCACAACCACCCTACACTCCATTGATCTGGCTGGGATGAATAATCTCTTGATCTTCTTTTACCCTGTTCCTCATCAGCCTTGCCCATGTTCCCTTTCTCATCCAGACTAAATGCCATGGTCCCTTAGTCAGCCTCAGTCAAATACTCTCATCTCCCTCATCCTTCTTTTACTAGGTGAACTTCAACCTTGGTTGCACCCAAGTCTCTGCCTACCCTACACCTACGCCATGCAGCCAGAAATTCAAGTTGTGTTTAATGCTGCTGCTGCTGCTGCAGGCGTCCTGCAAGCACTTACTCTCCTTTCTGTTTTCCGGGGGTGCCCTATTTGGTGACCACGGGGCTGCTATTGAGGTGTTCTGCTCTTGCCCATCTATCCTCCCCACCACCCCAATCACCGGCCTATCCCGCACTCCCCCTCGGTTCATTTCCTGATTCCTTTCTCTTCTCAGCTTTCTAACCTCTTCCTTCCCTTTTGTTTGTCCCTTTTCCCTTCTCTACCAACCCATGTCTTCTTCTACCCCCCAGAGAAACACAGAAGAAATCGCCTGATAAAAACAAACTAGCAGTGGGTGCAGCATCAGGGGTCTCAGGTTCCTGTCCCGCCTGGGCTGTGCGACCTTGAGCCGGCCACTTTACTTCTCTCGGTTTCCTCCCTATACAATGAGGCACATTCAGTTGAATAAACCTGGAGATAATTTAACCCAGCTCTTAAAACAAACAACATGATTCTGAAAATGCAAGAACGAAAAATTTAGCCAAGAGTTCCCCTTACCCTACTCTCCTCACCACACCACCCTGCTTCCA
This sequence comes from Tupaia tana, assembly GCA_026018925.1. Taxonomy (NCBI): domain Eukaryota; kingdom Metazoa; phylum Chordata; class Mammalia; order Scandentia; family Tupaiidae; genus Tupaia; species Tupaia tana. The sequence goes on along the minus strand of JAKSZU010000020.1, from coordinate 22,162,497 downwards.
TCACCATGCTGAGATAATGCCAACCATCTGCTGAGTATTCTTATTGTTATTTTAGTGCTCAAACTCTCCTTGGCCCAACCACGCATCCCACCCAGTAACCAGAATAGAAATGCAAACACTTACCGTGAATTTCTCATAGAGCTCATACGTCAGGAGGGGGTTGGGCAGCTCCCTGAAGTAGAGCTTGCAGAGCGAGCCCACGCAGTGGATGTCCTGGAGGTATACTTCCCTTGTCAGATCTGGACCCTGATCTGAGCCAAACTCTTGCCTGAAACAACACAGACGGAGACATAACAATCCCAGAGCACATGTGTTCCGTGTCAGCTAGCTGCTTGGCCGCGTAGGGGTAATAAAGACCCTAAACTGCTGATGTGACTATATTTCTGATCTTGAATCAAAGAGGTCTTCTACTCCAGGCACAAGGAAGACTTCTACTTCAAGTCTGGATCTTCCTTGCCAAACCTGCTGTGATGAAAGGACATGTGTTCACTCACAGGTGGATTTCTCATGGCCTCACATCTAGTCTCAGTCATGAACCTTGGGGAGATCAAAAAACAATATACCAAAAAAAAAAAAAAAATTGATTCAGATTTCAGGGTTTTTTCAAAATATTGTTTAAAACGAACTTTCCTTTCTTGCAGGAGAGACCGAAACTAGGATGAATTTGTTTGTTACCACTCATCTCCAGAGAAGTATGTAAAAAAAAAAAAAAAACAACTTGCTTTATCTGGAAACTCAAACCCAAGGTTGAAAGCATTAATTAAATATCTCCGGGGCTGGCAGGTGGCGTGGTGGATACGGGTGCTGGACTCCCACATGGCCGACCACGGTTCGAGTCTCGGACCTGGTGGTTTGCTTTCTCACTTTCCCTCTCACTCTCTCTCTCTGTGTCTTTCTGGTCAAATTAAAAAAAAATGAATGAATAAATAAAAAAATTAAATAATTATTTTAAAAAAAATAACTCCTAGACATTCAATGGAACCTTCCAGGGTGCCTGATAGTGATTCCTCTCGAATAGATAACTTTATAAATATCTTCCTAAACCATCTATCATGAGTTGCCTGGAAAAGTCATCCAATTCGGGGCCTGGGTTTTCATTAGAAAACATTTTCTGAAAGTTATTTAAGAAGCAGCAGGTGGCACAGAGGTTAAAGGCACTGGATTCCACATGGCCAACTGCTTAAAGTCCTGGAGCCAGGGGCTTGAAAATCACACCGGGTACATATGGGTGAAAGCCAAAATTCCTGAGGAGACTGGATGAGAAGGGGAAGGGATTACAGCATGGCAATCCCCTTGGGGGATGATTTCTCACTTTCTCCTACCCCTCCTCCTGTGGAGAGCATACTCACCTATAGCAAAAATAAAAAAAGAAAAAAAATAGGAACCAGCAGTTGGCGTAATGGCTATGTCGTTGGACTCCCACGTAGTCGACAGCGGTTTAAGTTCTGGACCCAGTGGCTTAAACTCACACCGGGCACGTGTGCATGCGTGCCCAAGATCCCGAGAGGAAAATGGAGGAGAAGGGACTGTGGCATGGCCATCCCCCTGGGGAGTGATTTCTCACTTTCTGTCTCTCTGTCTCTGTCTTTCTGGTGAGCAGACGTGCCCTGTAGCAAAAACCTCTCCAGAAAAAAAAAAAAAAGAAAAAAAAAAAGAATATGCTGCCTCGAATAATGTATATTTACAAGTTAAACATCTTCTTAATAAAATGACAAACTTGGGCCAGCCCAAATTAATGCAGCAAGACATTGTGCATACAGAGCTGGGTCCAACATGGTCAACTGCAGTTTGAATCCTTGCCCAGAGGCTTGAGAAACATGCTGGATGTAGGTGCGAGTGGGATAGAGAAATGAAGGAAAAAGGATTTTGGTTTTACCACCACCCGTTGAAGATGTGTTCTATCTCTTTCTCCAGCAACCATGTGTGTCCTCTAGCAATTAAACAAACAAAAAAAGAAAAAGAAAAAAGAAAGAAAAAGAAAAAGAAAAAGAAAAAGAAAGACAAATTTAAGCTTTGCTACAGAAGAGAAGTTAGACCTCTTGAGAATATTGACTTAGTCAGCCACATGGTGACGAAGTCAACAGGACTTTCAGAAACAGCATTTTCATTTTTTTTCCCCTAGGTTTTTTTCTTTTTTTTTTTGGTGGAGTGGTTTTTGCTATAGGGCGCATGCGCTCGCCAGACAGACAGAGACACAGAGACAGAGAGCGAGAAATCACCCCCCAGGGGGGATGGCCACGCCACAATCCCTTCTCCTCCATTCTCCTCTCGGGATCTTGGGCACGTACACACATGCGCCCAGCGTGAGTACTAAACCACTGGGTCCAGGACGCGAACCGCGGTCGACTATGTGGGAGTCCAGCGACACAGCCATTATGCTAACTGCTGGTCCCCTCCCCTAGGTTTTTGTCATAGGGTTCATGCTGGAGAAAGACAGAGGGAAAGTGAGAAATCATCCCCTGAGGAGATGGCCTTACTGCAATCCGTTCTCGTCCATTCTTATGCTGGGATTTGGGGCATGTACACACACGTGCCTAGCATTAGTTTCAAGCCACCCGGCCCAGGACTCAAACCACGGTCGGCCATGTGGGAATCCTGCACCTTAACCACCACCTTACTTCCTGGCCCAAAACCAGCATTGTCAAAACAGCAGGTTGCCTGTACTCCTGTACTCTGGTTCTGCCCCTTTAATAACGGGGAGAAAAATCCCTGATGCTGTCAGAAGCGGAAAGAAACTGTGTGGGACCTTGAAGAGAGAGCTAAGCCATGGCCTCGTAAATTCACAGACTTATGTTTTGTTTTATAAGAGGGCAGAACAAGAACAATCTTGAGTTTGTTTATTTATTTAGTCAAAAATTTCCCTTGTCAAGGCTAAGGTCAGTCCTCAAATGAATTGGCTGCCACCCCAGTGTCCTTCCAGGATACCAACTACAGTGTATATGTTTTGGAGCTAAGAGTAGACCAGGAGCAAATATTTCCTGCTGGCCCAGTGCAGTGGTGCAGGCAGGAGGGCACCACTACTCCCAGTCTATCTAAACATATGGTCCTGGTGGCTGGGGGCTGGATAGGATTGTGGCATGGCAAGACCCTGTCAGGGATAAGAAGCTTCTCTTTTTCTCATGTAAGAAATAAATAAAAATAAACTTTAAAAATTATTTACTGTTGAAATGACAAAAAAGGGTACAGAGGTAAATTAGTGCAGTTATATAAACACACAGGTTCATTAAAATCTATGGCTGCAATAAACCAATTATGATGATGATTTTTAAAATTTCCTATAGGGTGCATACACTTGCTGGAGAGACACAGAGAAAGAGAGTGAGCGAAAATGAGGGCCAGCCAGGTGGCATGGTGGTTAAGGCAGCTGGATGCCCCATAGCCAACTGCATGGATTGATTCCTGACCTGGAGCCTTGGAAAATACACCAGGAGCATGTTCTTATGTACCCAGAATCTTGGGTCTTCCCGAGTTCTTGGCAATGAAAAAAAGTTCATAGCAATCCAACTGCAGAATGGATTGTGGTGTCACCCCATCCCCCCCAGGGGGGATGTTTTCTCATTTTCTCTCTCTTTCTCTGCCTCTCTGTTTCTTTCCAATAAGCACACACACCCTACAATTTTTTAAAAAGAGAGAGAAAGAAAGAGAGAAGGAACATGGGAAAGCACCCCCAGGGGCGATGACCACATCATAATTCCTTCTCATCTTCTATTTTCTTCTTGGGATTTTGGATACACACACATACACATGCACCTAGCATATTTCTCAAGCTACTGGGTCCAAGATTCAAACCAGGCAGTCAGTCAAGTGGGATCCAGCTGCCTTAACCACTGCATTATTGCTGGCCCTCAATTACATTTTTTAAAAAATAATTATTTTATTTAACTTTATTTATTTATTTTCAATTTGGTCAGAGAAGGACAGAGTCAGGGTGGGGGCGAGAAAGTAAGCCACCAGGTCCGGGACTTGAACCACGGTCAGTCATGTGAGAGTCCAGCGTGCTTAACCACCATGCCACCTGCCAGCTCCCCTAGATTTTGTTTTTTAACAGTAATCATTTCTTTAGGAGTAAAATGATGTTCTCTTCCTTTGGTATAATTTAATTATATTGGGTCATCAAAAAATTCATGATACATTTTTGCATAGAAAAATATGTCATGACTTTTCCAGCAACCCAATAGTTGACATTTAGGGGAAGGGAGGACCAAAAACTAAATAGGGAGAAGAATATGAAAACTGAATTACCTGCACAATCTATTAAACTTCATTTATTAACCTTGTAGTAAGAATATTTTTATTTTTTAAAGTCTACATTTATAACTAAAGAACATATAATAAATATAGAAAAATAACACCTTTTCTTGGTGTTTATGTACAATATGCAAAATACATAAAACTATTGTTTTAATCATAGAAAAGTATGGATACTTGACATAGACTATATATTTATTCTATTATAAACATACACAGAGGAGGGACTCCAAAAAGTTCATGGCAAAAAATTAGGTGGAGGGAGGGAAGCCCCATAGTACAGTGGTTAAGTGCTGGGTGAAGGGAGCCAGATCCCACATGGTAGACTGGACTTCAAATCTTGCCCTAGTAGCTTGAGGGAAAAAAAAAAGAAAAGAAAGAAAGAAAGAAAGAAAGGAGGGAGGGAGGGAGGGAGGGAGGGAGGGAGGGAGGGAGGGAGGAAGGAAGGAAGGAAGGAAGGAAGGAAGGAAGGAAGGAAGAAAGAAAGAAAGGAAGGAAGGAAGGAAGGAAGGAAGGAAGGAAGGAAGGAAGGAAGGAAGGAAGGAAGGAAGGAAGAAAGAAAGAAAGAAAGAAAGAAAGAAAAGGAAACACCCTGGGCATGTGTGCGTGGTCCCAGGATCCTAGGATCCTGGTAGAATGCAGAAATAGAGAAGAGGGGATTTCAGTGTGACCAGCCCTATTGGGGAGCTTCTTTCTCTGGTACGTGCATGGCCCTCTGACATTAAAAATGAATAAATAAATGAAGGGAAACATGGTTTTAAATCCATGACTAATTTGGGGACCAGCAGGTAGCATGGTGGTTAGGGGCACTGGACTCCCACATGGCTGACCACTGTCTGAGTCCAGGACCTGGTGGCTTGCTTTCTCCTCCCCTCTCTCTCTGTCCCTCTCTAGTCAAATAAAGAAATAAGTAAATAAATTTTAAAAAGTTAAATAAAATAATTCTTTAAAAAATCCATGCTTAGTTTTTTCATAATATGCTTTTTCTATGAACTTTCAGAAGATATTTATATATAGGTAGATATAAATCTCATAAACCAGTGTTTCCTGTAAAGGTTTTTGCCATCTTAATTAAGTGTAATAGAAATTTCTTCTATGTGGTTAGGATAGAGCCACAGAATTGGCAATTTGTAGTAGCAGTAATTTTTTTTGTGTGTGTGTGAGAGGTTTTTGCTATAGGGAATGTGTGATCACCAGGAAGACAGAGAGACAGAAGACGAGAAATCACCCCCCAGGGGGGACGGCCACGCTGCAATCCCTTCTCCTCCATTCTCCTCTCGGGATCTTGAGCACACACACACGCGCCCGGCGTGAGTTTATGCCACCGGGTCCGGGACTCAAACCGTGTCGGCTACATGGGAGTCCAGCGACGTAGCCATTACACCAACCGCTGGTCCCTAGTAGCAGTACTTTTAAAAACACCAGCATCCACTAGAGACATGCACAATCTTGAAGGTGAATATCTGGCCAACATGTCAAGTGCTGAGCATGTGCCAACAGGAAGCTGCCTCTATCTCGGAGTTCTGAACACTAGGGAACAGGGCGTAAGCTGACTGGGCTGCGGGTCGACAGGCGAGTGATCATAAATCATGTCTTTCTCACTTGTCACTTAAATCATTTAAGTTAAATTAATCCACCTAAGGATAAATCTGGTGCAAGACAAAGAAACAGGTGAAGACCCCCCCAGGAGTCTCTTTCTGGAAGGATCACAGGAGTTGGAGAGCTTCCTGATTAGACTGAGGACAATCAGGCGTGTGAGAGCAGCCATAGCTGCTCCTCAGCCCCTCCAGGCTTTGAATACTCTCCACACCTGTAGACAGACTCACGGACAGGAAAAGGAGCGTGGGAGAATTGTTTGGGGGCTGTTCTTTTAGCTTACCTGAGCCGTTGTATATTTGAGGTGACCCCGGAAAGTCGGTAGATTCCATCTACAATGCCGTGAGTCTCTATAAATTCTGCACAGCTTTTCAATACATACGGAACTATGTAAAAGAAAAGAAAAAACAATGAGCATAGTACATGCATATCTGATGGTCCTTTAGCGATTTCTTCGAAAAAATGTAGGTAACTTCAAAGAGAAATAAATATGGAATGCATACGAGTTACAAGTAGAAACAATTGTAAGTGGTGGGTGATCTTTCATATCTTAAAAAAAGTCAAAGGGCTTTACAGACTTTAAAAATTCACATTTGAAGGTGTTTTTGCTTTTGTAAGAGTTTTTAAAACGTGCAAAAAGTTAGCAGGTGCGATCTGACCTGCTGTGTCAGCATCTCCTGGGAACTTTTTGGAAATGCAGAACCTCAGGTCCCGCCTGGACCTACTGACTCAGGAATTCTGGGGGTGGGACCAGTCACTCATGTTTCAGCAAGTCCCATGGGGAGCTCCGATGAGGCAAACTACAACAGGAGAAAGGCTGCCTTATTCTACGCATGAGACCAAGGCACACGTCAGCTGGCTATCGTCATGAAGATGTGTTGTTTGTGAAATGGAATTAATACACAGGAAAATGTTTATGAAACAAGTAGGTAAAAGAAAAATAAGACACAAAATTGAGTATATATTGCAAATTCAGTCATGTTAAAAAAATTCAAAAACCCCACCAGAATGCTAAAGGTGACCTAAGGTTAAAGTGTTAAAGCATTTTTTAAAGGTAGGAGTCCTTCCCAACTAACTCTCAACCTTGAAATGGGTAACCAGTCATTGGTTTAATGGACCACATCAAAGGGACCGACCTGGCCTCTTGAATTCTTGCCACTCTGGAGGTTCAGACCCTGGTGGAAGAGTCACTGGACCGAGGCACGTGGCATGTTGTGTTGTGTAAGGCACAAGTGGCCTTCAGAACTCTGAACACTCACAAGGATTCCAAGACAAAAGCCTAGGACTTGAAGGGCTTTTATGAAAAACACTCCACAAAAGGGGCAGAGTAGTCACCAACCTGTCCTGACCATTCTCAGTTAGGGACCTTGCACGACCATAGCTCTCAGCTGCAGTGCTCAGACTTTGTTGTTTTTGTTTTTTAATTTTTTTTTGCCATAGGGTATGTGCATGCATCAGAGAGACACAGAAAGAAACAGAAAGAGGAAAAGTGAGAAATCACCACTTGGGGGTTGGCCATGTTGCAATCCCTTCTCCTTCATTCTCCTCTTGGGATTTTTGGGCATGTATGCACATGCCCAGTGTGATTTTCAAGGTGCCAGGTCAGGGACTTGAGCCATTGTTTGCCATGTGGGAGTCCAGCACCTTAACCACCATGCTACTTGCTGGTCCCAGGCTCCGTTTTATTTATTTATATTTTTAAAAAAGGTTTTAAAGAGAGATTTTGCTAGAGGGTTCATGTACTTGTTGGAGAGACAGAGACAAAGAGACAGAGACAGAGAGATAAGAAGTGAGAATTCACACCCCCTCAGAGGTGAATGGCCACATCACAATCCCTTCTCCTCCATTCTCCTCTCAGGATTTTAGGCATGCACACACACGTGCCCAGTGTGAGCTTCAAGTTGCTGGGTCTGAGACTCAAATTGTGGTCAGCCACGTGCAAGTCCAGTGACATAACCACTATGCCATCTGCTGGTCCTTTTTTTTTTTTTTTTTTTTTTGAGAGGTTTTTGCTATAGGGCATGTGTGCTCGCCAGAAAGACAGAGAGAGAGAGAGAGAGAGAGAGAGAGACACGGGGGGTGGGGGTGGCCACACCGCAATCCCTTCTCCTCCATTTTCCTCTTGGGATTTTGGCCACACCACACACGTGGCTGCCATGAGTTTAAGCCACCGGGTCTGGGACTTGAACAGTGGTCAACTACATGGGAGTTCAGTGACATAGCCATTGCACTAACTGCTGGTCCAAGAAAGGATTCTCTTAATCTGTGTAATCACCTCACTCGAGACCCAGGCAATGGCTCCCAGACCACGGGCCCTGGACCAGGCTCCCATGCAGCTACACTGTCCAGGCAATTCTGATGCTCAGGAAAGTTGGAGAACCACCAGTGTAGACCAGGGCTCATCAGACCTCAGTGTGCCCACAAATCACCTAGGGGTCCCGTTAACACACATACTCCTAAGCAGTAGACAGGCAGTAGAAAAGGCTGAAAATTCGCATTTCTGACAAACTCCCAGTGAGGAGGTGAGCCAGTCTGCAGCTCAGAGTCAGGCCAGCACAGGGCCAGAGTCCTCAAGGGCTGTGTGGAGGGGCTACCAGTGGTTTAGTCTCAAAACTTCAGAATTCTTTAAGTTCTTGTCCCTGCAGTCCAACCGGACTGGGGACGTCCCAGGCTTCTGAACAGGGTAGAAGCTTGACACAGAACAGCTGAGCACTGAGAGATGGAAAGAAAGCTTCCATTGTCAGCTTAGGCCTGGGAAGGAGTGACGCTGGAGGCCGGAGTCACAGAGCTGGTTCTGTGGGATTTATCTGAGCCTGAAGAACTGCACGTCTCCTACAGAGATACACAGTTGATTGTGACATGATATTATAACTCAGAATTGCTACACTGATGGTTCTCTAACTAGCCCTCTTTCCCCCCACCAGCAATCTTTTTTTTTTTGAGAGTTGTTTTTCTTTTTTCTTTTTTCTTTTTTTTTTTTGCTATAGGGCATGTGCGCTCGCCAGAAAGACAGAGAGAGACACAGAGACAGAAAGTGAGAAATCACCCCCTTGGGGGGATGGCCACGCCTCAATTCCTTCTCCTCCATTCTCTTCTTGGCATCTTGGGCACGCACACACACGCACCCAGTGTGGGTTTAAGTCAACTGGGTCCGGGACTCCAGCCGTGGTTGACTACATGGAAGTTCAGCGACATAGCCATTATGCCAATTCCACCAGCAATCTTAAACATTAAGTTTTAATCTGAGTTACAAAACATATTTCGAGGTGGAAAGTTACATTTGATTTTATGCTTTACAGATTATCAAACATTAAAGATCTCTGTCTCATTTGATCTCATCCAGCACAACTGACAGACATTTCACACTAATAAACAGTAGGAGGCCCTCTTTCTCTAACTCTCCACCTCTTCAAGGGGAGGTGCAGAAGCAGCCAGCAGTCAGCTCATTTTTCTGAGTCCCACCCAGAAGTCACAGCTCTGCTAACCTTCCTCAGTTCCCTGTGTGGCTAGCACATCTGATCAGATCTGGAGACAGAGAAGGAAACACACAATTTGTTGTTGTTGCTGTTTCCCTTAGAGATTTTTGCTGCAGGAGGTGTGTGGTTGTGGAAGAGACAGAGAGAAACAGAGCCAGAAAGTGAGGAATCACCACCTGGGGGGATGGTCAAGCCATAATCCCTTCTCCTCCATTCTCCTTTTGGGACTTTGGGCACACATACACATGCACCGGCATGCATTTCAAGCCACCAGGTCTGGGACTCAAAGCACAGTCGGCCCTGTGGGAGTCCAGCACCTCAACCACTACACCACCTGCTGGCCCCAACATGCACAATTTTTTTGATCATTTACATCTTCGTGGTGGCCATATTCTTTCACAGTGCAAATTGCATTTGTTTTAGGGAAATAGGCAGTCTTTCCTTGGTCAGACTTTATCCTTTTTTTTTTTTTTTTTGAGAGGTTTTTGCTATAGGGTGTGTGTGCTCACCAGAAAGAGACAGAGAGATAGAAAGCGAGAAATCACCCCTCCCCCTCCAGGGTGGGGATGGCCACACCACAATCCCTTCTCCTCTATTCTCCTCTCAGGATCTTGGGCATACACACACACACGTCAGGCATGAGTTTAAGCCACTGAGTCCGGGACTCGAACAGTGGTTGGCCATGTGGGAGTCCAGTGCCCTTAACCACCATCCCGCCTGACAGCCCCGATTTGAAGTACATTTACCAGTTAAGCAACCATAATGCTTTCTAATTTCAGAACATTTTCATCACCCTACAAAGAAATCCCTACCTATTATTAGTTATCATCATTCTCCCCTTTCAACCCCTAATTGACTTTCTGTTCAGATGGATTTGCCTATTCTGAACATTTCATATAAATGAAATCTTTGAAAAATGTGACCTTTGTGACTTTTTTCACTGGGTAGCTTTTCAAGGTCCATCCATGTTTGTAGCATGTGACGATACTTTATTAAGGCTTGTGGCTGCATATAATTCCAAATAAACGCCTTATTTTGTTTATCCATTTATTAGCTGGTAGCGATTTGAATTTTCTTCTTTTTTTTTTTTTTTTGGAGAGGTTTTTGCTATAGGGTGTGTGCGCTCGCCAGACAGAGAGAGAGAGACAGAGAGACAGAAAGCGAGAAATCACCCCCCCAGGGGGGATGGCCACGCCGCAATCCCTTCTCCTCCATTCTCCTCTCGGGATCTTGGGCACGCATGCACACGCGCCCGGCATGAGTTTTAAGCCACCGGGTCCGGGGCGCGAATCGTGGTCGACTACGTGGGAGTCCAGCGACATAGCCATTATGCTAACTGCTGGTTCCCACATTTGAATGTTTCTTCATTTTGACTATTATGTATAATGCTACCACGAACCATCACATACGAGTTTTTGTGTCGTCACGCTTCCAATCCTCTTGGATATATATCTGAGAGTGAAAGGGCTGGGCCATATGGTGACGAACTACTTTCCAAAGCAGCTGCAACATTATACACTCCGACCAGCAATGTATGAGGATTCCAGTTTCTCTACTTCCTCATCACTTGTTAACGTCTCTTTTTTATTCCAGTCCCCTTAGTGAGTGTGTAGTGTTCTCTCATGGAGGTTTTGATCTACATGACTGATAACTAATGATGCGGAACATCTTTTAGGTGGTAATGGGTCATTTGTACATGTTCTTCGAAGAAATATCTACTTGGGGGCCGACAGGTGGTGGGATGATTAAGTGCACTGGACTCCCACATGGTCGATCGTGGTTCGAGTCCTGGATCTGGCGGCTTGCTTTCTCACTTTCTCTCTCTCATTCTGTCTCTCTCTAGTCAAATGAAAATAAATGAATAAAGATAAATAGAAACAATTCTTTAAAAAAATGTCTACTTGGATCCTTTGTCCATTTTTAGTTGGGTTGCTTGACTTTTTTATAGTCCTAAGAGTCCTCTATATATTCTGGTACTAAACCTTTATGAGATATATGTTGGCAACTCTTTTTTCCTATCCTATGTATGGATTGTCTTTCCACTTTCTTCATGGTGTTCTTTGAAACAACAAAAAAGTTATATTTTAATAAAATCCAATGTATGCTATTTTTTTCCTTTTGTTGCTTATGTTTTTGGTGCTAGGAGAAAAACTTCCTATTTGTGGTTTATATTGTTCACATTCTTTGGTTCTTCATTACTCACATGCATAAAAAATGATACCAAAAGTAATGCAACTGTTTCTGCTTGTTGTAGATCATAACATACATTCGAAGGAGCATTGTCCTTTGGGAAACTAGACCATTATCCGGGTCCAAACCTTTTGGGGGTGATCTTTGGGACCTGCTCGTTAGAAGTCATACACATTTAACTTTTCAAGGAGACTGGAGGATAACCTTCACCCAGGAGAGAAAAAGGAGTGAGGAATGTTATGCTCTCGTTTTCCCTCTAGGGTTCAAAGCGATTGTTTTATTATTTCACTTTCGAATTCATTTCAGGGAAGATGGGCTTCGTTCTGTTTCAAATATTTTATCTTCTGAAAACAGAGATCTGATTATGTTACTCTCCACCTAAACACTGCCTAGGCTTCCCCCTTACCAAGAGAACAGAGTCCAAGCTGTAGAGGAAAACCTATTTGGTTTTCCACACTCTGGCCGCCTTCCATCTTGTGGGTCCCTCCTCTCACCCCCACAGGAAGGCTGCCTTCTGGCCACACTGGACAACTTGCCAACCATTTCCCGAATATGTCCGGCACCATCACCCCCCACCCCCCAGCTTGGCACAGGGTGCTCCTTGCCTGTGCCCGTTGCCCCTTCCCCTCGAGACTCCTCCTACTTTTCTTTTGTTTTTAACGATTTAATTTTATTTATAATCATTTTTGATTTTTTAAAATTTGCTATAGGGCATGTGTGCTTACCAGAGAGAGACAGAGAGAGAGGGAAAATGAGAACGCAAACTGCCAGGTCCAGGACTCAAACCACGGTTGGCCATGTGGGAGTCCAACACCTTAACCACCATGCTACCTGCTGGCCCTCCTGCTTGTGTTTTGAGGTTCAGCTCAAGCCCCAACTTCTCTATGAAGACTTCCTTATACGAAACTAGGTTCTCCTTCCTCCATGTCCTCATCTCTCCTGTGCTTTCTCCCTTTGTAGCATTTTCTCTCTCTCTCTCTCTCTTCTTTTTAAAATTCGCTATAGGGCATGCGTACTTGCTGGAGAGACATGGAGAGAAAGAGACAGAGAAAGGAAAAGTGAGAAAGCATCCCCCCCAAGGTGGGACGGCCATGCCACAGTCCCTCCTCCATCCTTCTCTCCAGATTTTGGGCATACATGCATACACCTGGTACGTTTTCAACTCATTGGGTTCACCCCAAACCACTCAACTGGCCATGTGGGATCCAGCTGCCTCAACCTCGGCACCACTTGCCAGGCCTGTGGCATTCTCTAGAACTGCCTAGATTTAACTCAACTGCAAATTACACCTGCACTAATATATTACCTTTCACTTCTCAGATTGGCAAAGGTACGTAAGCCTGATAACTCACAGTGCCCGCAAGGTTGTGAGAAAACAAGCACGCTCATGTACTGCTCGTGGCCGGGTACAATCTCTGAGGGGCAACTTGATAGTATCTGTCAAATCACAGATGCGTATATCCTTTGACTCCACAGTTCCTCTTCCAGGAATTTATCGTACAAATCGTCTTGTATGTGTGACAAATACCACATGTACAATGTTATTCATTGCAGCCGCGTCGTAATAGCACAAGACTATCCATCAGTAGACAGTTCCTGACATCAATAATAGAACATTCACATTGTGGAATACTATATAGTCATTTAAAAGGTAAGAAAACTTTCAGGTACAGAATAGAGTGGTCTCCAAGATATATTGTTAGCAGGTCGGCATAATGGTAGGCTAGCATCTGTTGTTGTTATTGTTGTTGTTTTAACGATAGATATGTACATTCAACTGTATATGCATTTGGTATAGATGGAAGAAAGCACAAGGAGCTGATCATTGTAGTTGCCTGCAGGAAAAGGAACTGGAGGCCTGAAGTAGGGCTATGAGTAAAAGGGAGACTCTTCATTGTATTTTCTTTTGTATTTTGAATTTTAAACTATAAGAATATTATCTCTTTTTTTCCTTTAGGTTTTTGTCATAGGGCACATGCACTTGCTGGAGAGAGAGAGAGAGAGAGTGAAAAATAACTGCCCCTCCCCCCCGCCCCTGATCCAGGCGGGTGGCTACACTGCAATCTATTCTCCATTCTCCTGGGATTTTGGGCGTGCGTGCACACACACACACACATGTGCGTGCACACATACACCTGGTGTGTGTGTGTTTAAAGGACTATAAAACTATTTAAAAAGCGATTACAATTTGAGGACAGTTCATAGTGCCGTACCAAGTCTGCCTCTTCTGAATCTTTCCATCTCATGAGAAGCATCAGCCTTCCCTGCTGTCTGTGGCACCAATTACTCGTGCAGGATCAAGACCTCTGGCCGAGTCTCTTGGCTTAGCAGCAGTATCTCTTCTTTGATTTGCTGTCATCAGATTCAGTCAGATAAAGATGTTCTCTTTCTACTATCTTTTTCTCTACCACCTTTCTGAGAATTAAGGAATGTTTCAATTAGCTCTGGATGATCTAAATTTTCTTCTGGTTCCCAGGTATTGTCAGCATCTGCAAATCCCTTCCACTTCAGAAAATAGTCCCCCTTCCCATGCACTACGCATCAGTCCAGTACTTTTTCCACCACAAATTCTTCAGGCTCTGCCTCTTCAACTTTGTTCCTCTTTACATTCTGTTTCTTATCCATTTTTTGCAATGTAGTTTTATCAAAGGCCATTTTTTATGGCAGACTTGAAGAGTGCACCACGGGGAGCAGCTCTGGGTCGAAGATCTGTGGTGTCTCTGCCTGATGTGATTTTTAAGCCACTGGGTCCAGGACTCGAACCATGGTCAGTCATGTAGGAGTTCAGCACCCTAACCACCATGCCACCTGCTGCTCCTCAGATAATAATATCTTTTCTGAAAGTTTTCATTGTAAATTCCGTTCCACAAGGATTACCACAGGCCTCCCCTGTGTCCAGCGCCAGGTGTGAGGTGTCGCTTATTTCTAGGTTATTGCCGTGACTTTGCAGTGAGCTCCTGGGAGGCTGCGAGGACAGCACCATGTCTCAGTTACCCACAGTAGCCCTGGGACACCAGCACCCATGATGTTTTGCTGAACAGGAGAGTGGTCGTTCTTCTGCAGATGGGAGTTTGGTATGGGAGTTTGCTATCCGGGTGGCATAGAGAAGAAAACACTTACTGTGTCAGACACTGCTTAGGTGGGTTTTTATTGGGTTGCTTTACAGAATTCTCCATTCTATAATCATAGCTAATCCGTGAAACAGGAAAAATTATCTTCATTGTGACATGTGAAAGCTGACGCTCAGAGAGATTAGTAAATTGCCCCACATCAGATAGCCTGTAAGTTCCAGAATCAGGATTCAGACACCACTTTGTCTGACTCCATGGTTTTTCTATGAGGCCACAAACTGATGAGGAACAGAAAAGGTGCACACTGCACCTACCCTGATTTGGCCCTCCCGGTCAGAGGCAGGACCTGTGAGGCGAGGAGGGCTGACTGGCAGCTCCCTGCCCTTGGACTGCCAAAATGCTTAAGATTCTACCTCACTGGCCCTACCTCTTAGGTATTCAATACCTTGTGGTTCATATTAATGTTTAAGTTCCTTTTGAAAAAATTACAAAAGAATATATGTTTTGGGACCAGCAGATGGCATAATGGTTACATCGCTGGACTCCCACATGGCTGACCGTGGCTCATGCCCTGGACCTAGCGGCTTCAAACTCACACCTGGCACATGTGTGTGTATGCATGTCCAAAATCCTGAGAGAAGACTGGAGGAGAAGGGATTGTGGCATGGCCATTCCCCCTGGGAGGTGATCTCAAAATAATACACATGGACCAGCAGTTAACGTAATGGTTGTGTCGCTGGACTTCCACGTAGTCGACCGCGGTTTGAGTCCCGGACCCAGCGGCTTAAACTCACGCCGGACACGTGTGCGTGCGTGCCCAAGATCCCAAGAGGAGTATGGAGGAGAAGGGATCGCGGCATGGCCATCCCCCCTGGGGGGGTGATTTCTTGCTTTCTATCTCTCTGTCTCTCTCTGTCTGTCTGGCAAGCGCACGCACCCTATAGCGAAAGCCTCTCCAAAAAAAAAAAAAAAAAAAAAAAAAGAAAAGAAAGAAACAAAATAATACACATATATAAAGAACAGAGTGTTTCTTAAGCCACCCTTCTTGATATATTAAGTGGTTAAAAAAAAAGACACACATTAGAATGTTACTAGTAGTTACCTCTAGATGGTGGAAAATAAATAATTTTGCTTTTCTGTATTTTTTTTTAAACTTTTCTGAATTTTCTGTGATGGAGATATAGCAAAAGTAATTAGGGGGAAAATAGGTTTCTAAAAACAATTTTTTTTAAAGAATCATTTTATTTAATTTTACTTATTTATTTATTTTAATTTGACCAGAGAGGGACAGAGTGAGAAAAGGAGAGGGGGAGAAAAAGAGAGAGAGAGAAAGTGAGAAAGCAAACCGGTAGGTTCGGGACTTGAACTGTGGTCAGCCATGTTGGAGTCCAGCAACCTTAACCAACATGCCACCAGTGGCCCCCGGAAAAACAAATTTCATTAAAGAAGTTGGAGGGACGCCACCAGCTGGAGTCCTTTCTGACGGCCCTGTTGAGCTTATTTCCCCTGGTCAAGTCACCTATCTGCCGGTCTGTGTGGCCCGGGACTATCTCTGCTACCCTGCTGGGATCGCTGGGATCGGCTCCCGATGGCGGATAGAACCCTGGAGCCTACTCTTCCAGACAGGGTCCCCTTCCTCCCTCTGGTCGGCACCCTGCCTCTCATCCCTGCTGGGTCTCTGCTGTCAGTGCTGTCTCCTCCCTGATGATAGCCATTCTCGATTCTCCTTCTACCAACGCAGATGACGGAGGGCCGGCCCAGCCGGAAGGACAAAGGTGAGTAAGGTCTTTGCCGTCCAGAAAGAACCAGCTTGTTAATGTGCTGGTCCCTGAACTGTATGTTTTTTTTATCCATTATTTGTACCCGGTGCAATCCTCACCACCACCTTATGAGGGAGGTATTTATCCCTGTTTTATAAATGAGGAAACTGAAACGCAGAGGTATTAAGTAACTTGGCTACTATGAAAATATCAAGCAAAATACGTCAAGGGCCCTAGACAGGCACACAAAAAAGAGGCGGAAGTTCTTTAGAAAGATTACGCATGATGGACAAAGGCAGACTGAGCTTTGAGGGGTTGACCGAGAACAGAAAATTGTGTGCATTTACAGAGAGCCAGCGGGCTGAGAGGGCTCAGAAGACAGTGCAGTCAGGACCCCCACACGCCGTGACTCACAGTGCGGGGAGATCAGTGAGAAGGGACAGAGCAAGGTGATAGGTACGAGACACACAGGGATGACTTGAGACGGCACGCTATGAAGTGACATGACACAGCATACATGACGATACGGTGAAGGCTCAGGGAAGCATCGAGCGTATAATAAGCACTCAGGAAATGTCACCCACCCTCTGGTGGCCCAGGGAGATTAATGTGGTGAATTCCAGGAATGCTGGCTAGATGAGTTTGTTGGGAGAGACCCAGTCACGGATATCGGGGAGTTTTCAGTGAGGGCTTAGGAAGGTTACACGCTATCTCGACCTCCACCGCCTGGTACATCCTCCTAAAATGCTACCTTGGTAATGAAGCTCCCCTACTCCAAAACGTTCATCGTCTTTAGAACAATCCAGGCAGCCCTGGGACTAGACACCTTCATCAGGGCCAACTCCAGAGTTCTTCCCTTTAAGGGAACAAGTGTTTGAGAACAGAGGGGTGGGTAGTTTGGAATAAAAGACTTGCCATAAACATAACACTCCAAAAAGAAAAAACAAGTCAGTGAAAAACAAGTCAGGTTTATCAAAGATGAAAGAGAAGGGAGGACGGGCTCTGTAGCCTAATGGTTGAGACAGCTGAATCCTACATGGCCGATGGCACTGTTTGAGGCCTGGATCAGGGAGCTAAGGAAACATACGGCAGGACCGGAATTTAGCGTAATGGTTATGTCACTGGACTCCCATGTAGTCGACCGCGGTTCAAGACCCAGACCTGGTGGCTTAAACTCATACCAGGCGCATGTGCGTGTGTGCCCAAGATCCCGAGAGGAGAATGGAGGAGAAGAGATTGCGGCGTGGCCATCCCCCCGGGGGGTTGTTTCTCACTCTCTGTCTCTCTCTGTCTTTCTGGAGAGCACATGTGCCCTATAGCAAAAACCTCTCCAAAAAAAGAAGCATATGGGGCGGGTGTGCATGCATGCCCAAAATCCCACCAGGAGGGAGAGATGGAAAGGGACTAGTGTGACCATGCCTTGTGGGAGGCCCTTTCCTCTCCCCTCTGCCTCTCCTTCTCTCGCTGGCCAATGCGTGTGCTCTCTGGGGGGGAAAAAAAAAAAGAAAGAAAAGAAAAAAGAAAAAGATAAAGGGTGGGAGGAGCTAGTAAAGCTAGCCGCCCGAAATTCCTTTAGAAAAGGTGAGAGCCTTTGTGACTCACAGAAAAGGCTGGCTGAGAGTGGAAGGCATTTGGGACACATTCTTGATGGGTTCTTGAGCAAGTGGGAGCAGCCGAGGAGCACTTGCAGAGTGCCCCTGGGTGTGTGCTTTTTGGGGCAGGGGTGTTTGTGGCTGTGAAGAAGGGCGGTACCGAGTAGAGCAAAAGGGTGAGGTTGATGAGGCCATGAACAAGGAATCCCCACGTGGTCTGGGCTTAGCGCTGGCCCCATTCACCTTCCTCACAGAAACTGTGCACAGAGGTGTTTGTTTGTTTGTTTGTTTGTTTGTTTCCATTGGCAAGAATGAAGCCTGTTAGGCTTCGTGTGACTTAGAAAGGCTTTTTCGTTCATCCTTCCTACTGTCTGAGTGCCTGTAGAGAAGCTTTGTTCTCAGGGGATTTGTAGGAGCAGACGTCCCTCACTCCCTCACTCCCTCACTCCATGGGGCTGCTCACACAGGACAGAAAGGTCTCTGTCCACCCCTGGCACATGGCCAGGCCCACCTTGGGCACAACAACGAATCAGTTAAGTTGTTCCATTTAACTGCACAAAGGGCACAAGCAGCCTGAATCACCTGATCCAGATTTTATTGACTGGACAAGCGCTTTCTTGACACTTGCTCCTGGGATGCCAGTGGGCGGAGACCTTTAAGGGTAATGGATAGAGAGGAGACCCACGTGGGCCTCCTGAGAGGGGACAGGGAGGAGGATTGTGAACTGAGAATGATAAACAAGGAAAGTAACCCCATTTCTTACACTGTATGCTTCACAAACACCAGTCATCTTAAGAATGAGGACAACGCACATTCTTTGCGCCTCTGAGTGTGTCCAGGCACCTGTTTTTTTTGCATGCCTCGTGGGTGGTCATGGGGATGGGTTAATCAAATGCTACAGTGGAGTCCTGTGCCTAATCGTCATTATGCCATATGCTTGTTCCAATGCAAGTGATTACCATTAGTTGAATTACTTATAATTCTGAGGTAATTGCTCTGGGGCATTACTATTTTAAAAAATGTATTATTATTATTATTTTTTACATTCAAACACTGTGTATCATTACAGCATACCAAATGAATTTTCCCATGTATATTGGTTCAATCAAGGATATTCCCATACATATTATCATCCACAGATCACTTTCCATTTTTGTGCCCCTTAAGTGTTTTGCTTCTTTCTTTTCCCCCTTGATTCCCTCTCCATTTCCCACCCTCTCCCATTCCCCACGCTCCTCCTACACTGTCTCTGATCTCCACTGTCAGGCATTACTGTTACTATTGATATTTTCTAGATTTGGTGTGGTTAGATGACTTGTCCAAGGTCAAACAGCTAATAAAGCACAATTCCAAGCTTCTCTGACCCTCAAGTTCATGCACTTTGTGGTGTATTTCTTAAGCATAACCTCCACATTAGGGAAACCAAGGCACAGACCAAAAATGGGGAAGATCAGAATGCAGCAAAATGTAGAGGCGATTCCACATCTAAGAGCAGCTTGATGAGAGAAAAGGATTTAGACAAGGAAATAAGAACCCTGGTTCTTGGGCCACCAGATAGCATGCTGGTTAAGGCACTGGACTCCCCCCATATGTCCAACTGTGATTCGAGTCCTGGACCTGGCAACTTGAAAAAAATCACACCAGGTGTGTGCATGACCAAAATCTCAAGAGCAGAATGAAGAAGAAGGGAATGTGGTGTGGCCATCCTCCTGGAAGGTGATTTCTCACTTTCCCTCTGTCTCTCTCCTATGAGTGCATGGTGGCGAAAACCTGAAAGAAAAAAAAAAAGGAAACCTGGATTTTGGGTCCAGATTTATAGGTGTTATTATAGATTTTTAGACCTTTGAGAACAGTAACTGTTCTCTCTGAATTTCCCCAGGCATCTCACAGGTACAACGCGCTAGATGCCTGTCAGTTACAACATGAATCAGCTGTGTGTCCTGCTGCAAATCAGCCACTCCCAGCCTCAGCCTTTGGTCTGTGTAACTGGGAGCCAAGTTCTATCAATAGATCTACATGACTGCTTAGGTTTCTTCCGGGTCTAACATCCCAAGATCTGTCCACTTCCTGTATGCTGCTGGGAAGAGAAACTGGGCTAAAAATTAAGAAGGCAGATTTGATTTCTATAGACAATGTCCAGTGAAGACTCCTACCCATCCTGGCTTACATCTAGGTCTTCTAGGACAAAACATTAGAGTTATTTTTGTTTGTTGATTTTGTTTTTGTTTCTCATTTGTGCTGTTAATGACTCCCCAACTCACTCCACCCACATGAACGGAAATTTCTGTTAAATAAAATAGAGACTTCAATCTCAAAAAGTTTATACATATCTCCTTTGGTATGGCTGGACTCCCATTAACCCCAACGCTATTTTTATTTTAACGTGGGCTGGAGTCCTCCAGGGACTTATCTCTAAATGGTGCTTAGTTCATTTGAAGCTTTCCCTTCCCTACTCTCCCCATGTTGATATGCCCAGACTCTAAGAGTGAGAAATACCTTCTCTTGTTTGTTAAACCCTTTGTTTTTTTTGATTTCACATCTTACATAAAGTCCCCATCATGATGTATAATATATATATATATATATATATATATATATTTTTTTTTTTTTTTTTTTTTTTTTTACAGAGGACTTTATCTTTTTTGTCATTAAATGTTTCTTTCCTTTGCACTCAGCCTCACTCTGTACCACCCACTCCCTCCCTCTTGTTTCTACACTTCTCTATTACCATATCTTCAGATCGCTCCATTTCTGCCTTAGATGTGCAGACATTTGGTACAAATTGAGTGGGAATATACAGTGTTTTTCTTTCAAAGCCTGACTCACTTCACTCAACATTAAGTCTCTATATTCATCCACTTTGAATAAAATAATAAAGTCTCATTGTTTTTTATAGGTAAGTAATATTCCATAGCATACACGTACCACACTTTTTCAATCCTGTCATCAGTTTTTGGACAGCTAGGTTGATTTCATGTTTTAGTGATTGTGAATAATGCTGCAATAAACATAGATGTGTATCTTTCTGATTGTTCTCCTATCCTTTGGAGGAATACTAAGGAGTGGGATTTCTGGGTTACATAGCAGTTCTATTTAAAGGTTGCTGAGGAACCTCCATATTGTTTTCCACAGTGGCTGTACTAATTTATATTCCCACCAACAGTATAGAGGGTTCCCTTTTCACTACAGCCTCACCAGCACTTGCCATTCTTAAAATTTTTATCCTAGCCATTCTAACTGGGGTTAAATGGTATCTCACTGTGGTTTTAATTTGCATTTCCCTTTGAAAAAAAACTTTGAATGTTTTTTTTTTCATATCCTTTTGGCCATTCATAAATCTTCTTTGGAGAATTGTCTATTCAGTTCATTTGGTCATTTTTTAATTAGATTTTTTTTTCTTTTTTATGGATGAGCTCCTTGAGTTTACATTTTTGTATTTTTCTAAAATCAATTTTGCTGATGGGAGTTGGGAGTATTTAGAAGAAAACAACCTCACCTTTGGCCAGGCCAGTGAAGTCGTGAACAGCCAGGTAGTGCTTATCAGTCCTTGCTGTACCCCACCCCCTGCCTCGGCATCCTTTCATTTCCTGCCCAATATTCCTGAGCCACAGGCAGCCATTGTTTCCAGAAGGCTTTACTTGGAAGCCTGGATATGGAGGCCTCCCAGCGCTTCCTGTTGTTACAAGGCCTCTCTTTCCTGCTGAGAACAACTGCACTTCCCTGTAGTATGTAACCCTTTTCAGGCAGCCCATTTCTTCTGTGAGCTCACTCATTGCTTATAAATACTGGATACTCATTACATTTATTTCATGTTTTTTCTTATCACACAAATACTACAGGTTCACTGTAGAACAATTAAAAATACAGATAAGCAAAAGCAAAAACAACAACAACAACAAAAAACTCCACATCTCATCCTCTCTATTAGCACTGAAACCCTCTCGGGCTCATGTTTAAAGACTATGCATCTACATACACCCGCTCTACTATGGGACCCAGAACTTGAAGAGACGACCATTCCCAACAGCTGAACCGGAGGCAGGGAAGCCTGCCCGGAAACCAGCCTCCTGGAGGTTGTCACCTATTGGTGTGCAACAGGGTTTTCCAGGGGCTTCAGAAAGTACACACTCCAGATGCCCTGCAAATTATCAGGGTTTCTCTCTGAGAAACTCCAAGAGAGACCTTCTTTAAATAGTTTGTCTTAAAAAACTGGGAGGAGCTCATGAAGGAGTCAGGGAAGTGGGAAAACAGCATCGCTGTTAGGACTCTAGCAGGAATCTCCTCAATCCAGCTCCTTGCTGGCTGCAGAACGAGCTTTTGAGAACACAGACTGTGTTTGTAGCAGGGAATGCTCAGTTCTTCATAATCCTTCCCTCAGCACCACCTTTTCTAGTCACACCTCCCACAGGTCTCTGAAGCCCACCCCTCACCTCTCTGCACTTCCCTTCCCTGGATTTAAATCATTCCAGGAGACCTCCTCTCTCAGGGTTCTCACTAGGGCTCATAACCTCTAATGGAGGAAGTCACTAAAAACACGACACCAAGATCTGCTGCACCTTCCAGCGTTCTGAACACTGTTTGAAGGTCACATCGAGATATTCTAATTTTTTGAGTTTCTGTTTTGCAGCTCCAGGGAACATAGTAGAGGGATGGAATGGAAAGCATTTTACATCTTAACATTCCCTTCTTCCCCGGCTTTCTCTCTGGAGCTCTCACACAGACCAACAAAAAGGTACATTTCCACAGAGACACTACACCTACACCTTTAATGTCTTATCCCTTCTGTAAAATAAAAAATGTGTAGCAATCTGTGATTTTTTTTTTTTTTCTGAGAGGGTTTTACCATAGGGTGCATGAGCTCTCCAGAAAGACAGAGAGAGACAGAGAGACAGAAAGTGAGAAATCACTGCCCCCTCCCGGGGGGGGGATGGCCACACCACAATCCTTTCTCCTCCATACTCCTCTTGGGATCTTGGGCACACATACACACATGCCTAGCGTGAGTTTAAGCCACCGGGTCTGGGACTTGAACTGTGGTCGACTACATGGGAGTCCAGCGACGTAGCCATTACGCTATCTGCTGGTCCCACAATCTGTGATTTATTAAAACAGAAAGGGATGGTGAAGCTTTTATCCCAAAGTTTTGCAGCTCATAAATTACTTAGGATTCCCTGAAATGTCTCCTGTGAAGAACCACCATCTGTACAGAGGCCTGATAATGCGATTATCCAAACCCGCTCAGTCCTCCTCACTCGCCACTGCCATGCCTCTGCTCTCGGTGCTGTCTTCTGAAGTAATTTTCACCAGATATATTTAACAGTAAGGCTTGATGTTGAAGATGGCACAAGGATTACTGTCAAATTTGTGAGCATCTCCTCAGAAGAGGGAATGGTCATAGGTAATACTGAAAGGACGGAAACAACTACAAAGAGAATGCTAGTTTGCCATTCCGACACTCTAGAATTAGAAGAACTGGATAGCAAAGAAATCTCTTTCACTCTTAATTTCTTTCTTTCTTTTATTTTTTCAGTTTTTGCTGTAAGATGTGTGTGCTTGCCAGAGAGAGACAGTGAGAGGGTATGTGAGAAATTACCCCTCTGAGGGGATGGCCACACCACAATCCCTTCTCTCCCATTCTCCTCTCAGGATTTTGGGCATGCACACACACATGATTTTCTTTCTTTATTTCTTCCTCTTCCTCTTCTCCTTCTTTTTTTTTTTTTTTTTTTTAAAGGAATTATTTTATTTAACTTTATTTATTTTAATTTGACCAGAGAGGGACAGAGTGTGTGCACAAGAGAGAAGGGAAAGTGAGGAAGCAAGCTGCCAGGTCCAGGACTTGAACCATAGTCAGCCATGTGGGAGTCCAGTGTCCTTAACCACCACGCCACCTGCTGGTCCTGACCAGCATGGTTTCCAAGTTACTAGGTCTGAGACTCAAACTGTGGAGTTGACTATGTGGGATCTAGTGCCTTAACCTCCATGCTACCTGCTGGATCTCTCCTCATCCTTCCTTCCTTCCTTCCTTTCTTTCTTTCTTTCTTTCTTTCTTTCTTTCTTTCTTTCTTTCTTTCTTTCCTTTCTTTCTTTCTTTCTTTCTTCTTTCTTTCTTTCTTTCTTTCTTTCTTTCTTTCTTTCTTTCTTTCTTTCTTTCTTTCTTTCCTTCCTTCCTTCTTTCTTTCTTTCTTTTTCTTTCTTTCTTTTTCTTTTTTTTTTTTTTTTGAGAGAGATTTTTTTGCTAGAGGGTGCACGCACTCGCCAGAGAGACAGCAAGAGGAAACAGAGACAAAAAACAAGAAATCACACCCTGGGGGGTGGCCACACTGCAATCCTTTCTCCTCCATTCTCCTCTTGGGATTTTGGGTACACATGCACAC
The DNA here is from genome assembly GCA_026018925.1 of Tupaia tana. NCBI lineage: Eukaryota > Metazoa > Chordata > Mammalia > Scandentia > Tupaiidae > Tupaia > Tupaia tana. Next base: position 22,138,187 of record JAKSZU010000020.1, on the reverse strand, counting down.
ATGCCCAGTATGAGTTTCAAGCCACTGGGTCAGGACTCGAACCACAGTTAGCCATGTGGGAGTCCAGTGATATAACCATTACACCATCTGCTGGTCCCTCCTCATCCTTCCTGAAGACCTTCAAAATTCAACTTTTCTGCTGTTTGCCATAGAACATGTCAGAGTGAGATCCAACCCAAAGGTGGCCCAGAGACAGGCAGCTTTTACAGGGTTGGGGTCTCATCAAATCATGATCCTCTTTCTCTAGCCATCCAGTTCCTCGAGATTTTGGGTGCCCACTCATGTGCCTGGCATGTATTCAGGGCAGCCCAGGAATCTGAACCCATGGTCAGCCATGTGGCTTTCAGCACTACAGTCTAGTACATTATAGACTGTGCTACATGAGTCAGACATAGTTTTTCTTTTCTCTTTTTCCTTTCCTCTCCTCTCCTTCCTTCCTTCCTTCCTTCCTTCCTTCCTTCCTTCCTTCCTTCCTTCCTTCTTTTATTTTTGGTTGCTAGAGGGCTCTGTGCTCACCAGAGAGAGACAGATAGTGAGAACAGAAAGCACTCCCTGTGGGGGGAATGGTCACACTACAATCCCCTTTCCCTCATATCGTTAATCTGTTGGGATTTAGGGGCATACATGCGCACACACCCGACATGTTTCTCAAGCTGTTGGGTCTGGGACTTGAACCACATTGGTCAGCCATATGGGATCTGGCTGCTTTAAACACAAGGCCATGGAACTGGCCTAACATTGAAGTTTTAAGAGTTTTGTCAGGATTAATTAGGGGTAGAGTAAAAATAATCTAGACATCGGATAACTCACCCACTTCTAGGTCATGGGAAGCTTTCCCTGTTTCCCATGAGTAGGGAGTACTTGTTACACAGTTCAACCGGTTAGGTCAACCAGTACACGATTAGAACTTAATTGAGTAATTTTGTTTTGTTTTTATTTAAACATTTGCTTTCCTTCTAGTCTGTAAACTTTTTTTTTTTTTTTTTTGGAGAGGTTTTCGCTATAGGGCGCGTGCGCTCACCAGGCAGACAGAGACAGAGAGACAGAAAGCGAGAAATCACCCCCCAGGGGGGATGGTCACGCCGCAATCCCGTCTCCTCCATTCTCCTCTCGGGATCTTGGGCACGCACACACGCACACGTGCCCGGCGTGAGTTTTAAGCCACTGGGTCCGGGATGCGAACCGCGGTCAACTATGTGGGAGTCCAGCAACACAGCCATTACGCTATGCTGCTGGTTCCCTAGTCTGTAAACTTCTTGAGGAGCTATGTCTTGTTTGACATGTGACACTACCCGCGACTTCAGTTTATAATCCAGTCATTTCCCTGGGCCTTGAGAAGTGCCAGGTACAAGACAGAATGCCTATGTAATGCATAAGAGGAAGGAAAGGCTGGGCACCAGCAAACATCATGAAGGATGTGACACATGACATCAACTTGACAGGGGCAGAGCAAGCCCATGGGGAGACTACCAAGAGCAGCTTTGTCTCCACTACTTTTTTCAGAGCCACAATTTTTTCCTCCTCCCCAGCCACCTCAGCCCCATCCGCAGGCAGTTACTCCATTCTATCCCTGTCCTTCACTTTCAGAATACTGAAAAGTCAGTTAGAGGAAACCTTAAGATCATCTTGTTGAACCTGCTGATTCAGTGTCAGGAAATAAGCCCCCAAGAAGTTCAGAATCTATCCAAGGTCATCCAGCTCAACAGAACCAAAGCCCAGAGTAGGAGTGATAGTAAGAAGATGACGTAGGAATAATTCGAAAAGTGATGAACATTTAGTTTCTTTATGATTTTTCATGATCAGGGCTTAAGCACCTAGTAGACCTCTTTCTGCCTCAGATAAACACTTTGGTGTCATAAATGATTTAGGAATTTAAGCTTAGGCACATCCTTAGTAGTCAAATCAAATATCCCATGCATAAAACCTGTCCCAGACTTTTGGGACACAAAGAAGTAGCTTCTACTTATAAGACACTGCCCAGGACCTCTGCTTTTAGTCTAGCTGGTTCAACAACATGCAGCTAAATTGTGGGTAGAACAAAAATTTTTTAGCCATTCTACAGCTGTCAGGCAGGAGTCACTGGGTTTAGTGATCTTTCTGGAGAGCAAAGAGAGTCAGCTGCCAGAGGCTCTCTCTCCTCTTCTATAAATTGGCTTTCTCTTCTTAAAAAGCGTGCGGCTGATCCTCAGCAAGGAGGAGAGGTTTGTTTATTGTTTTAGAGATCTCATGAGTCCTGTATAAAGAAGGCATAGTTTTGCAAAATGGATTCTCTCAGGCTTAAATTCTCTGAGGAGAGGAGTGGCAGGCGCTAAGGGTGTTGTCAGAGCAGCTGGGAGGGGGTGGCCTCAGGCTAGGGGCTCCAGTGGGAGCACAGGAAAGTAGGCACGAACTGGATGAGAAGAACTGGGGGGGACTTTTCTGCAAGAATCATTCCAAAGAAACAAGAGAGAGCCCCTGGCATTACAGGACCCAGCGGAGGGCAGTAGACTGATCAGGACCCAGTCAGTAAGACCTATAGTCAGTCTATAGGATCTGTACTAGAAAGGGGCAGTCAGGGGGCACTTGAGAGCCCAGAGCTGGGCAAGGGCTGACTGACAGGCCTTTTATGACTTGTTTGCAAGAGCAGACACTTCCCACTTCCGGTGTTCTGGTTCACAATCCCCTGTTGAGCTCATTTAGTTGCCCGTATCTGGGAAAAGGAACTCATCAAGGAAGAGAAAGGGGTTCCTGCCTAGGGCCTCTCCATTATTCAGATTGTGATCATATCCTGCTCTCTTCATAAAGGCTTTCCAGATTCATTTGCTCATCAGGTTCCTTCTGGTGCCCATTCTATGCTTGGGTACTAGGTGCTAGGTGCCAAGGACACTCCATCTTCAGGAAGCTTAGTGTCGGATGGGAGGAAGTGCGTGTAAATGAATCTCCTCTCCTGTTCCTGGCTGGGGGCACAAATTCTGGAGCCATTCTTCCTGGGTTCATATCTTACACTTTCTACCGGGGAGACCTGGGCATGTCTCCTGAAGTAGAATGCTATAATCCTCACGGGCCAGGGCGGTTCCAGTTTACAACTGCTATTCTGTGTAATTATGGGAGTTCTTCCTTTCACTTCCAAAACTTTCTCAATTTGGGTAAAAAATTATATGGTTACCTTACTCACAAGGTTCTGTTTTGTTATTTATAAACTGGAGTTAGTAATAAAATCTACCTCATAGGGTAGTTGTGAGATTTAAATAAAATAATCTGCAAGGTGCTTATATCAGTGTCTCAAAGAGCCCCCAATAAATCTCTTTTTTAAAGAATTATTTATTTCATTTTATTTATTCATTCATTTATTTTAATTTAACCAGAGACAGACGGAGAGGGAAAGTAGGAAATCAAGTCACCAGGCCTGGGACTTGAACCGTGGTTGGCCATGTGGGAGTGTCCAGCACCTTAATCATCAAGCCACCTGCTGGTCCAGCCCCCAATAAATCTTAACAATTACTACTGTTGGGGCCAGCAGGTGGCGTGGTAGTCAAGGTGCTAGAGTTCCATGTGGCCGACCACAGTTCAAGTCCTAGAGCTGGCTGGTGGCTCACTTCCTCACTTTCCCTTTCTCTTTGTCTCTCTCTCTCTTAGGTCAAATTAAAAGATTATAATCAATAAAATGAAATAAATAATTCTTTAAGAAATTGCCATTGTTATTTTGTGATTATTGTCCAGTTGGACTTTGGTCCTTTATTAATGAGTGGATCCTTGTGTCAGGGACTGTTTTACAGCCTTTGTCTTCCTAGCACTCAGCGCCAAAGCCCTGCCCAGTGGAGATTCCGACTCGATGTCTACGCAAAGGGATCGGGGCACCCAGGTCAGCCATATTAGGTTGTACTTGTAGAAGAGCAGACCAGAGGATTGTCCAGAGAGGCTGTGTCTTATCTGGTCACAGACAGAAGCTTAGGAAAATGGAAGATGTTCTTCTTATTCCCTGGCTGAGCATGGTTGCCAGATAAAATACAGAATATCCAGTTAAATTTGAATTTCGCATAAACAATGAATAACTTTTAGTATAAGTGTGTCCCCGATATTTCATGGGACATACATTACTACATGGTTTATTGTTTACCTGAAATTCAAAGTTAGTTGAGTGTCCTGCATTCTTGTTTGCTAAATGTGGCGACTCTATTTCTGAATCCCTCTCCCGCTCTCTGTGGCTCCCTGCCCTGCAGGAGCGCTTCCCCTAAGGCTCATATTCACGAAGCCACATCACAAATCTCCCCGGACTCCGATTTGCCCTATGGGGCCAACCCTCGCCCTGTGTACAGGACACTTCTAGTGAATTGGCTCCCTCTACTAGGAGGAGGACCTGAGAGAGGAGCCGGTGGCACCAGAGGAGCCAGACTGCACACTGTGTCAGAGGCTTTAGGTGTCCTGACCTATCTGTGGCTCCCCTCCCTACAGAGATAAGGGGAAGCTATTTCCCCACCTCGACTCCTAGTTAGGCTTTCCCTTCCCCATGACTGTCTTTGTCTCTAAGCTCTGTGGATTCCACCTCCTCATGTCCCTTCTCTTTGGCTACTAGGCATGTTTGTAATGTATGAGTATGTTGGAGGGGCAGGATTTGGGGAGTATTCCTTTTTTTTTAAGATCTATTTATTTTTAATTTTATTTATTATCATTATTCTTCAATTCTGACAAGATTTTTGGAGTATTCTTGTAGAAAAGAGGGGAGAAATAGATCAGGCTACCTCTGCATGTAGGGAGTACGGTCAGTGCTCCACTTTCCCCTGCTCCTCCCTCCTCGTCAGCACACTTGCTGTGTGCCAGACCCTGAGTTAAGTATCTCCGCACAACCGGCAAGGCTGGTAAAACACCTTCATTTCACAGGTGAGGAAGCAGAGCCTGAGAGAGGCTGACTTGCTGAACCTCATTCAGCCTGTGAGTGCCGGAGCCGGTATTTCAGCTGAGTCTCTGACTTCCAATCTCATTTTTTTTTTTTTTTTTTTGAGAGGTTTTCGCTATAGGGCGCGTGCGCTCGCCAGACAGAGAGAGACATAGAGATAGAAAGCGAGAAATCACCCCCCAGGGGGGATGGTCACGCTGCAATCCCTTCTCCTCCATTCTCCTCTCGGGATCTTGGGCACGCACGCACACGCGCCCGGCGTGAGTTTTAAGCCACCGGGTCCGGGACGCAAACCGCGGTCGACTACGTGGGAGTCCAGCGACATAGCCATTTCACTAACTGCTGGTTCCCCCAATCTCATTTTAACTAGCTTTCGGTTCTGCTCTTCTTTCAGAATTCACTCTGGCACCCTAGGTGCTCACTAATGTGAATGCACGATTGAATGTATAGAGGAGTGTCTCCAGCCCAGAAGCCACACTTAGACTCACTTAACGGTGACCATCAGGAAAGTGATTTATTACAATGTATCTATACATTTTTCACGTTGAAAATTCATCTAAGTGTAATTTGTGAGCAAATATTTTATGGCTACTAATTTCATTATAATATTTTGAGGATTTTTAAAAATTTAACTTTATTCATTCATTTATTTCAATTTGACCAGAGAGGGACAGGGATGTATGTGTGTGTGTGTGTGTGTGTGTGTGTGTGTGTGCACGTGCGCACGAGAGAGAGAGAGAGAGAAAGAGAGAGAGAAGGAAAGCAAAAAACAAGCCGCCAGGTCCAGGACACAAACTGCAGTCGACCATGTGGGAGTTCAGCACCCTTAACCACCACGCCACCTGCTGGCCCTTTGAGGATTTGTTTTTAAATGAAAATGCTTTGGTTACAGGTCCCATGTTCCCTAGGCCTTGATGCTCCTAGTTATTTTTTGCATTTGTTACACCATTTGGGGGGAACATATTCCCTGTGTAATTCAGGATTCAGCCAGTTTTTTTGGAAATTGCCCTTGTGGGATTCTCAAATCGCAGTGTCTGGATGGTCCCTGCCTATTGAAGAACTTTACTGAAACTTGTTCTAATCTTCAATTTTATATGAAGGAGCAGTAACCAACATCTCTGCATAGCTCTGAGTATTCCATTGAGAAATGTATTTTTTCTTTTGATCTTGATGTACATTTGGTATTCATTTTTTTCTGGGTGTGTTTCCACTTACACATGAATAACCTCAGTCTGTTTTTAGCTGAGCACTGCCAGAGTGAGATGAAGACACAGAGCTCCTTGAAGCCACTGGCCTAGGTTACAAGTGCTCTTTCAAAGCCCCTACGGTCATAGCACGCGATCTGTCACACACACTGAGTCAGGGCGTCATTTCTGTTGTGAAACAGAAAGACTCTACTGTGAAGAATGCAACGATAAATACGAAAATGTACAGTAAAGTAATCACTGTCTTAAGAACAAGTGGTGGGTACCAGGTTGGATATAAGCGGTGATAGGTGGTCTGGCACGGTTAGATCAACGTTCCAGGAGTGCCCAGAACTCCGGAGTCTCATGGCGGAGTGAGAGGACATCTAGGAGACCCCTGAGAGGCAGCAGGGGTGTCTCCACACAGATGTCTGGTCATCACATACTTGGCTGTGATAAATTTATCACACACTCAGTATCTCCCTACCACCATTATAAATGTGTAACAATAGTTTAGCAGCCTTATAAAAGTTCAGTTACCTACGTTTATAGGAATATATTTAAGAAAATAAAGAGTTACACTGTTCTCAGAGCTGACGGAACTTCCTTGTCTCCCCTTCCGCCACATTTCAGGGGTTTGCAGTGCTAATTTTGGGACTATTTTCTTCTTACTAGCTGTGCGACCTTGAGAAAATTTCTTAACCTCTCGGTGCCTGAGTTTTCTCAGCTGTCAAGGGGGAGAATAATATCTACCTTACAAACTTGCTGAGCAGATGAAATGATTTAACCTATGGAAAACACTTAGAATAGTGCCCGACATACAGAAGGGCTATGTAAAGATCTGTTGTTATTACTATTGTGAATATTAGCAGCAAGAACACCAGTTTAAGATAATTAAACTGGTGTTCTTTTCCAGGTTTCCACGATTTAATGTACCCTCTTTTTCCCAGCTTTATGCAGCCACTTGTCTTATTCTGTCTTGATCTGAGCTCATTTGCATTCTGTTTATGTCCCTTTCCCCAAATAAAGTTTACAAGCCCCATCGCATTGTTCACTGCCTAGCATACAGCACCTGCTTGGTAAATGATTGTTTAATTCCAGTCTCTTCAAATGCTTGCCTTCCTGACTCTGCTACCCATGACCCCAAATATCTTCCTGGCTAATACTGATCCATGTGGATTCCTCACTCCCAATTTCATGTTCCTCTATGGCACCAAGCTTCACTTATTTTTTTATTCAGTAAATATTTATCAATACCTGTCTGTACAGGTTCTACTAGGCACTAGTGGGAAAAAATAATCCTGTGACATTTCCCACGCCAATTTACACACCAATGGACGGTTCAAACAGCTGTTTGATCAGGTCTCCTGGCCAGCTGAGTGACTGATGGAAGGAGTGCAGTAAAGCGATCTTTTGTTTTGCCAAAAAACAAAATATGGCTCAGACAAGCAGTAGCATATTTAAGAGAAGAGCTAGACAGACTAATACATTTGGGATTGCCTTAGATATTCTTGGCCACATGGTCGACAAAGAAGCTGCAGACTGGGCTTGCGTGTGGAAACAGCACTGACAACCACACTGGGCATGAGGCCGGGCACCTCATATCTACGACGTTGGATCTGATACTCACAGCTCCTGGAAGGTAAGAATGATCATTTTCATCTTAAGAGGAGGAAATTGAATCTCAGAGAAATATTCTTTGTCAGTGTAGCACAGCTGGTAAGTGGCCCACGCTTTGTCTATCCTACGGAGCTGCTGTGACTGCTGATCAGGTCGGTCAGTGACAGTTTTCTTAAACACCAAAGCGTCTCCTACGTGCCACATTTGGCATTAGATGTAGAATTTCAGATAGATACTTCTGGAGACTGTTGTAGATCTTCAAATGTGTAAATAACAACAAAGCACTTAGGTTATGTAAAATGAGCAGAGAATGAGTCGCCTTAAGAGATGGCTACTGGGATCCTCTAAGCTCTTTTACTGGATAAATAATTAATTTCGACACTATACCCTCCATGTGTGCCATAAATGTGTGGTTCAACCAAATTAAATGTGACTACACAACATATTTCTCACTGTTCTTTAATTTGCATTTCTCTAGAGGCTGATGATGGTAAACATATTTTCCTGTGCTTACCATCTGTATATCCTCACTGAAGAAATGTCTTCTCATGTCTTTTGCCCATTTTCTTTTAAATGTATCTATTTATTTATTATTGTTTTTCTTTAAATTTGCTATAGGGCACATGTGCTCACCAGAGAGAGCCAGAGACAAGAGAACAAGAGAGAAGGAAAGTGAGAAAGCAAGTTGTCAGGTCTAGGACTCGAACCATGGTTGGTCATGTGGAAGTCCAGCATCTCAACCATCACACCACATGCTGGCCCTTTTTGCCCATTTTCTAATTGGATTGTTTGTTTTTCTTTTTGCTAAGGTTTAAAAGTTCTTTCTATAGTCTATATACTAGTCCTTTGCTGTTTGCAAGTATTTTCTCTCTCTGAAGCTTGTCTTTTTACTTATTGTAATTTTTTAAAAGAATGATTTTATTTTATTTATTATTATTTTTCAATTTGACTAGAGAGAGAGAGAGGAAAAGTGAGAAAGCATGCCACCAGGCCTGGAACTTGAACTATAGTCAGCCAGCGCCTTAACTACCATGCCACTTGCTGGCCTGTCTTTTCACTTATTAACAGGATACATTGCAGAGCAAAAGTTTTTAACCTAGATAAGGTTCAGTTTATTCATTTTTCCTTTTGCGAATCATGCTTTTTGTGTTAAGTTTAAGAATTCTTTGTCTAACTACAGACCCCAAATATTTTCTTTAATTTTTTTTTGGAGAGGTTTTTGCTATAGGGCGCATGTGCTCGCCAGACAGACAGAGAGAGACATAGAGATAGAAAGCGAGAAATCACCCCCCAGGGGGATGGCCACACCGCAATCCCTTCTCCTCCATTCTCCTCTTGGGATCTTGGGCACGCACGCACACGCGCCTGGCGTGAGTTTAAGCCACCGGGTCCGGGACCCGAACCGCGGTTGACTACGTGGGAGTCCTGCAACATAGCCATTACACTAACTGCTGGTCCCTATTTTCTTTAATTTTTTAAAAGAGTTTTATAGTTTTGCATTTTACATTGAAGTTCACAATTGCTTTTGAATCAATTTTTCTATAAGGTATGTGGTGTACAGCAAGGTATGTTTTTCGGCCTAGGAATATGCAATCGTTTTCACATCATTTTTGAAAGGCTATCCTTCCTCCACTGCATTGCTTTGGCATCTCTATCAAAACTCAGTTGGCTGTACTTGAGTGGGGGTTATTATTGTGTCCTCTTTCCATTGATCTTCGTGTCCACTCTTTGCTAATACTGCAGACATACTGTAGCCATATCCCAGGCCTTAATACTGATTAGAGTCATTCTTCCCACTTCTTTTTTTTTGTTTTTAGATTGTTCTAGTTATTTTAAGGCCTGTGTCTTTTCATATACATTTTAGAATAAGCCTGTCCATGTCTACAAAAATACCTTGCTGAGATTTTGATAGGAATTGCATTAAACCTATAGGACGGTTCAGGGGGAAACTGACATCTTTACTACACCGAGTTTCTAAGTCCTCTGGGTTTGTTCCTCCTCCATTCCTGTAACTACCACTCTGAAGGAGGCTGTCTTCAGCTATTGCCTGAATTACTTGACCACCCTAATAGCTTTCCTTTGGACTGTGGTCTTCTGTAGTTCCCACTGATCCTGTATATTGCTGCCAAAATAGTGAACCTTGCACCATCCCCAAGCAAGTTGCTTTCGTGTTTGGGACTCTCAAATGGCTTTCTGCTTCAGACCCAGGCCCAGATTTACCCTCTTATTGAAACTCTACAAGCTTCAGTTTCTCATTCAGTCTTGACACACAGGTAATTCACAGTTCCAGCCCATTCCCTAAGCCTAACTTGGCCAGGGATTCCTTTCATACTGCCAATCTGTTTTCATTTTCTCCTGCCAATTCAAGCTGAACATCTGGTCCCCTCATACATGCTCCCACAGTGGCAGGCCTAGCATATGTGACACAGGGAACAAGTCATTTTCAATAACACCTTCTCCCTAGAGTGGACTTACGTTCAGTAGTTCTAGTAAGTATAGAATTTAGTAACAGTAATCATTTATATTGTTTTGTCTTTAGTTTTAAGACAATTAATTTAAAGGAATAAAATTATATCTCAAAGATACTCAAATTCAGATATACCCGTTATAAACTAAAACTATGCACTATGAGACAAAAACTCATACTTCACAATTGACATCCTGTCTCCCTGTTCAAAGTTTAAACGCAAAAACCTCAGGCGTCATGTTATGTTCTGATTTTCCTGTCTGTAATCATTGTGCTATTTTTATTTCACATCTACTGCTTAAAGGCAGGAATATGTATTGTCATGAGCTAAAATCACGAACTACACCTGGTCCAAGGATTCAAACCAGGATGAGTTTATTGCTAAAACGAACACCTGTTGTTGAGTCCACCGGCTGGATGCATGAGCAGGAGTTCATCCTGTAATATCCATGTAAAGGGGTCGGCAGGTGGTGTGCTGAACTCCCACATGGCTGACCACGGTTCGAGTTCCAGACCTGGTGGCTTGCTTTCTTGCTTTCCCTCTCTCTCTCTCTCTCTCTCTCACTCTGTCCCTCTTTGGTCAAATTAAAATAAATAAATAAATAAAGTTAAATAAAATAATTCTTTAAAAAATCCATGTATAGTACTTATTAAAGAGTAAGAACTAGCAGTTGGCATAATGGATATGTCACTGGACTCCCATGTAGTTGACCACGGTTCGAGTCCTGGACCCGGTGGCTTAAATTCACTCTGGGCGCATGTGCATGCATGCCCAAGATCCCGAGATGAGAATGGAGAAGAAGGGATTGCTGTGTGGCCATCCTCCCTGGGGGGTGATTTCTCGCTTTCTGTCTCTCTGTCTTTCTCTGTCTTTCTGGCGAGCGCACGCACCCTATAGCAAAAACCTCTCAAAAAAAAAATATATATATACACTTTATATTTATTAAAGGATGAGTATAAAAGTGTATGAGTACACTAAATATATTTGCATATGAACTATTAAAATTCATAGTCCCTCAAATGTTAACATGGCGTTATCCTATGAGCCAGCAATTCCTCTTCTAGGTATATGCATATATCCAAGAGAAATAAAAACACACATCTGCACAAAAGTTTGTACCTAAATATTCCTAGCAATATCATTGCTAATAGCCCCAAAGTGAAAACAACCCTAATGTCCATCAACTGATGTGCGAGTAAATAAATTGGCATGTCTATACAATGGAATACTAGTCAGTAATAAAAAGAACTTAAGGACAAAAACATGCTCGCCATGGGTGGCCCTTGAAAACTCAACTGTAAGAAGCCACATACAAAAGGCCATATATGATCCCATTTATCGTAAATGTCCAGAATGGGCAAGTCGTTTTTATAAAATGTAGATTAGCGATTGCCTAGGGCTGCAGGGGCCAGTAAGGGGGTGGGAAATGGGGAATGACTGTTATGGGGACCAGGCCTTTCCAGGATGATAAAAATGTTATAAAAGTGATCATGGTCATGGTTGTATAGCTTTGTGAGTAAACTAAAAACCACTGACTTACATACTTTTGATGGGTAAGCTGTGTTAATTATGCTTCAATTCTCATAACTTTTTTTTAGGAAAATCAATAGTAATAACAGCAATTATTTGGAACTTAGACCTCCCCCCAAAATTTAGGGGGGAGAATATTCTATCAGCATCATTGGTAGAACTGCTGATGCATGGGGACCAGCACATGGCATAATGGTTATGTCGCTGGACTCCCATGTAGCGGTTTGAGAGCCGGACTTGGCGGCTTAAAACTCACATTGGACGTGTGTGCCTGTGTGCTCAAAATCCAAAGAGGAGAATGGAGGAGAAGGATTGGGATGTGGTTATCTCCCCTGAGGGTTGATTTCTCACTTTCTGTCTCTCTGGAGAGCTTACACATCCTATAGCAAAAACCTTTCTTTAAATGGCTATGTCGCTGGACTCCCACGTAGTCGACCGCGGTTCACGTCCTGGACCCGGTGGTTTAAAACTCACGCCGGGCACGTGTGCGTGCGTGTCCAAGATCCCGAGAGGAGAATGGAGGAGAAGGGATTGCGGCGTGATCATCCCCCCTGGGGAGTGATTTCTCGCTTTCTGTCTCTATGTCTCTCTCTCTCTGTCTGGTGAGCGCACGCGCCCTATAGTGAAAACCTCTCAAAATAAATAAATTAATTAATTAATTAAATAAAATAATTACTGATACATAGTGATTAAGAAAAACAGACCTGCTCCTAGCTGGCTTTATTATGATTCTCAATTTCTCTGCAGGCAATAGAGCCCCTCATTTTGGGCACACAGGGTGGCCTGGTCCCACTCTGTACCTTGGCACATGACGTTCACACAGCAGATGTTGATCTGTATTATGGCCCATCTAGGGGCCATGCTATAAGTTGGCCATAATATAAGTCTGGCTGATATAAGTTGCTTGTGTGTAGAGAAAAGTCTAATCTAGGACTTAGGAGAAAATTTTAATCTGTAGCACTCCTGTTTTTAGAAACAGTAAAAATTAAATAAAACCTTTTATATATAGTTAAGTGAATCTTCGGTAGACTTTCATTCAGAAACCACTGCTTATTTTTTTAAAAGAATTATTTTATTTAACTTTATTTATTTATTTATTTATGTATTTATTTATTTATTTTTTGCTATAGGGCGCGTGCGCTCGCCAGACAGACAAAGAGAGACAGAGAGATAGAAAGCGAGAAATCACCCCCCAGGGGGGATGGCCACGCTGCAATCCCTTCGCCTCTATTCTCCTCTTGGGATCTTGGGCACGCACGCACACGTGCCCGGCGTGAGTTTTAAGCCACCGGGTCCGGGATGTGAACCGCGGTCGACTACGTGGGAGTCCAGCGACATAGCCATTAACTTTATTTATTTTTAATCTGACCAGAGAAGGACAAGAGAGAGAGGAGGGAGGGAGGGAGAGAGAGAGAGAGAGAGAGAGCAAGCAAGCACTGCCAGGTCCGGGACTTGAACCGTGGTCTACCATGTGGGCGTCCAGTGCCCTTAACCACCACACCACCTGCCAGCTACAGAAACCACTGCTTTTTAAACCCACTTAACCCAGGATCTGGATTTCTTCTGCACTTGGGCAGGTCCTGATGTCCGTGTGCAGCGTGGCAATCATTGTCGCAGACGGCCCCACATTCCTGCACTGTGAACAATCCACAGGGATAAACGTCTGCTGCTCTTTCCAGACACCAAATCAGTAAGGGCTTATATTTCCATGGCTGTGGAGACACTGCTCCTGTGGTTATCTCACCCCCAGCCATGGATCAGTGCACTTGCTCCTCAGCAGCCAGACCCCCACTGTAGCATGGCCGTCATGTCCCAGCTGAGCCCTAAATCTTGCGGGAGCTTACATGTTCTCCTCCCCTAGCCCCCACTTCCCTTCCAATGTCCATCTCTCCACTTGCCATGCCATGAGCTCTATCTTAGGAAGACACATCCCCCAGAGGCTCCCAGGTGTGCTCTGCCTGGTCACCCAACCTCCCACTGCCCTGCCAGGCCGAGAGGAGTCTATGTCTCCACTTCAAGGACTAGGGTCAGGGCTCCTGGAAACCTGAATTGCCACTGGGCAAAGTCATAAATGATAGCTCCTATTGTATGCCAAGGGCTATTTCTTTTTTTTTACTTTTTTTTTTTTTTTATTACTGGAGGGCATGCATGCTTGTCAAAGAGAGAAAGAGTCAAAGAGAGGAAGGGGTGGGAGAGGGAGAAAGAACCACGGCCCTGCAATAGGTGTTCTCAAGCCATGATCCCTTCTCCATGTTTCCATCTTCCTGGCATGTATTTTAAATTGCTGGGCTGGGATTCAAACCATGGTCAGCCATGTGGGATCCAGCTCCCTTAACCACCAGGTCAAGGATCCAGCCTGACAAGTGCTAATTTTTTTAAAAAAAGAATTATTTATTTAATTTTACTTATCATCATCATCATCATCATTATTTTTATCTTGACCAGAGAGAGACAGAGAGAGAGAGAGAGAGAGAGAGAGAAAGCGAGAAATCAAGTCTATGACTTGAACCATAATCAGCCATGTGAGAGTCCAGCACTCCAACCACCATGCCACCTGCTGGCCCCAGACTGGTGCTATTTTTTTTAAAGAACTATTTTTATTTATTTACTTATTTATTTTAGTTTGACCAGAGAGAGACAGAGAGAGAGAGAGAGAGAGGGAGAGAGAGAGAGAGAGAGATTAGAAAGTGAGAAAGCAAGCTGCCGGGTCTGGGACTCAAACTGTAGTCGGCCATGTGGGAAGCCAGTGCCCCAACCACCATGCCACCGCTGGCCCCAGACAAGTGCTATTTTTAAAGGATTTTTATATACATTATTTTCTATGATTCTTGTAATTGTTAGAATCTAGACATTATCTCAGTTTTGGTGATAAGACTGAGACCCTGAGAGGTTAAATAACTTGTCCCAAGTCACATCGCCTGTTAAGTGAAAGAACTATGACAGAAACCTATGGTTTCTGCTTCCTGTCCCAGTTCAGAACTACGTAGAGGCACAGACCACAATGAAATTATAGTCTACGTAGACTTTTGCTGGTTGGGCTTGGGGCATAACCAACATTTTAGACTTTTTTTCATCTCATGGGAAAATGCCTTTCAAATTCCATGTAGTCAACATGTAAGTGTTCTTCTGGGGCACAATTCACTTTTTTTTTTTTTTTTTTAGATTTCTTTTTTTGGCCATAGGACATATGAGAGAGAAAGATAGAGACAGAGAAAGGGAAAGTGAGAAATCACCCCCTCTAGAGGGATGACTATGCTGCAATTCCTTCTCCTGCATTCTCCTCTCAGGATTTTGGGCATACACACACATGCACCCTGTGTCATTTTCAAGTCATCAGTTCTGGGACTTGAACCATCTTACCCAGCACTCTAAATGCTGGTCCCCACAACTCACATTTTTTTTTTTTAAAGAATTACTTATTTAATTTTATTTACTCATTCATTTATTTTAATTTGACCAGAGAGAGACAAAGAGAGAGAGGGTGAGAAAGTAAGTCGCCAGGCCCAGGACTCAACCATGATCGACCATGTGGGAGTGTCCAGTGCCTTAACCACCACGCCACCTGCTGGTCCCCCAACAATTCACTTTTAAGTTAAGACTATTTCTATTGTTTTTCCAAGATTTCGTTTTTGTTGATTCCATCGTTATACTGGTCAGGATCCCAAGGGAAGACTGAAAAGCAAAGACTTTGGAGTCAGACTTGGGCCCGCCACTTATTAGATGTGACTTTGAGCAAACTATTTAACTTCTCTGAGCCTCAGTTTCCTCCTCTATAAAATAAGGACCACATTATACATATAAGATTACTGTAAGAATTTTAAAAATAATGCATGCTTATCAAGTGCGCAGTGCAGGGCCTGGTGCCGAATCAGCTGCAATAAATGAGGACTGTGGTTTGAAGCAGGGAGTCAGGCTGGCTCCAACCGGAACACACTCCCATGGTCCTTGCTTACTCCGATTGCAGGTGAAATTATGAATGGTACACCCTTCCTCTCCTAAAGTGCTCCCTCTGGATACCGCGTGCTATGGCTCCCACTGAGAGGGCTGGCTGGCAGGGCCCAGGGTTCTGACTGAGGGAACCACAAAGCCCCAAGGCTGGAGCTCCTTCATCACAAGGAAATCTGGCCACTGTCTAGAGCATCTTGCCAGGTAGCTGAGAGCTACTGCTTGGATGTTTCCAAAAGCAGCGTCTGGGTTCTTGGAGGACCTGCAGCCAGGAAGAGAGCTTGCAGAAGAGGGAGCCCAGCCAAAGGAACCAGCAGTCACGCAAGTGTCTGGTAAGTTAGGAGCCCTCAGGGCGCCAGGCCACAAGGGCAGGGCTGGGGTTGGCAAGAGGGTTAAGACAGTAAGCCAAACAGGAGGTGAGAGGGAGTCAGAAGGTGAGGGGTTAGGGACACCGGTACGGGAGGCCCCCAAGGTGCTAAAGCAGTGACGGGGCTCTCTGTGCCTGGGGCTGGGGGGTGGAAGGGTTCCTGAACATTGGTTCCCCTACAGGGGCCTGACTCCATCCTTCCCTGTCTGTACTTACTCATTTTAGAGTTCGTTTTTGTTTGTTTGTTTGTTTTTGCCTCAGGGCACATGTGCTTGCTGGAGAGAGAGATAGTGAGAGGGAAAGTGAGAAATCACCCCCGAGGGGGATGGCCCTGCCACAATCCCTTCTCCTCTATTCTCCTTCTGGGATCTTGGGCACCCACACATATGCTCCCAGCGTGAGTTTTAAACCACTGCGTGCGAGACACCAACCGCGGTCGACCATGTGGGAGCCCAGTGATGGACCTGCTATGCCATCTGCTGGCCCCCCTTCCCTGTCTTTAAAGGAGCTGAACACTGTCTAGGACATACCCAGGTTGCACCTTCGATGACGCTGTGCACACATACCTGGGTTGATTAGTGACTTTGAGAAGGTCCTTGGTGCTAACGAGGACCAACCACATGGTGGGCAGTGCCAATTAAGCCTTCCAAGGCATTGCTTCCTCCACCTGCCCATGTTAATTTACAGTGGTCAATAAGCTCAACTGACAGCTTATTTATTCATTTTTTTACCTGAGTACTTCGCATAAAGTAACTGTGGTAAAAGATTTCTCAGCAATGAGGTGTAATGACTGAAAGCCCTACTAGTCAAGAGGTACTGTGGCCAAGGAGAAGGAAGAATAGGGTAGTGGTCTGAGCCTGGCTCTATCCCGCCTCGGCTTCTTTCTGATTCTGAGTGTGCTGAGGGAGGCAGGTATTTTAGACAGGGTCTCATCATGTCACAGTCCTCTTGCCTCAGCCTCCTAAGTAGCTGGGACTACAAACATGCACCCTTGCACCCAGCTTTCAAAGCAGGCTGGGAATTGAACCTGGGCCTATCACAAGATTTCAGCCTGCTAAGCAGCAGTGTCCGGGGGGGCCACGCCAACTGAGCTCTGATTCTGAAACTTTAGAGAAGCCTTTTCAACGTGCTGAGCTCCTTTTCTTTACCTGTCAGTGGAGATAATAGTTGAAAATAAAGAAAGTATTGGGGGAGGGGCAGCCTGTGGCCTGGTGGGTATGGCTGGATTCCACGTGGTTGACTATGTGGTTTGAATCTGGGACCTGGCAGTGCGCAAAACACAGCAGGCATGTGTGCATGTATGCCCCAAATCCTGAAAAGATGAGAGATGGAGGGAAGGGAAGAGATTTTTGACATGATCTTGCCCACAATGGAGGGTGCTTTCTTGCTCTCCCATTCTTTCTCCCTCTCCCCAACTCCACGAGTAAATGTGCCTTCTGTAAAACTATGACAGTATGACAGCTAGAAAACATAAAGATCTTCCCCCAAAAGTTGAAATAGATACATGAATAATAAGCCCATAGTAAAATTAATAATATTTACAATGTATTAGTCATAATAACTACAATTAAAAGTCCCTTTTGAAGAAAAAAGGAGCATCTTTCTCTCCAATAAACACTCCTGGTTTGGGAGCTGGAATTCTGGGCTGTGCATTTTTTTTTTTTTTTTTTTTGAGAGGTTTTCGCTATAGGGCGTGTGCGCTCGCCAGACAGACAGATGGAGACATAGAGACAGAAAGCGAGAAATCACCCCCCAGAGGGGATGGCCATGCCACAATCCCTTCTCCTCCATTCTCCTCTTGGGCTCTTGGGCATGCACACACACACGCCCGGTGTGAGTTTTAAGCCACTGGGTCTGGGACGCGAACTGCGGTCGACTACGTGGGAGTCCTGCAACATAGCCATTACGCTAACTGCTGGTTCCCTGGGCTGGGCATTTTTGAGGCAGTACTTCCAGCATCTGGAACAAATAGTACCTGTGATCAAGACAACACAGTGTTATAGAAAAGGCATGGGCTCTAGGATCTGAAAAACCTAGGCTCTTGTCCAAGTCAGCCGTTCCTGCTTCTGTGTGGCTCTAGGCAGGTTATTTCTCCTCACTGAGCCTTGGTGCTCTCCTGGTAGGGTTGAATTGAGTAACATCAGCCATACTTAAGTATGGTGCTTAGCCTAGATGAGAAGACAGTAACTGGAGGTTCCATTACATGGTGAAAGTACCTTGACCTCTACCTAGCACTGCCAGGAGGCTGGGGACAAAGACCATGCCATAGCCAGCTACTTGTCACCATGAGTGAATGGGAAGTGGGACAGCCAAAAAGACTAAGCAGCAAGGTCTTATGAACAGGGTGTGGAATTCACATGTGAGAGCGTGTGTGCGTGTGTGAGTGAGAGAGAGAGAGAGAGAGAGAGAGAGAGAGAGAGAGAGAGAGGTCCCTGTCCACACTGTTCTTGCTAGACCACATCTGGAGCATTGGGAAACTCATCTTAAAGCACAGAGAATCCAGAGGAAGATGAAGAGGAGACCAGAGGACTCAAGGTTGTTTCATTTGTTTTGTTTTTTTTTTTCGTTCGTTCTTTTTTATTTTTTCTTTTGCTATAGGGCACATGTGCTCGCCAGAAAGACAGAGAGAGACATACATGCACATGCGCTCAGCGTGAGTTTAAGCCACCAGGTCCGGGACTCGAACCACGGTCGACTACATGGGAGTCCAGTGACATAGCCATTACACCAACTGCTGGTCCCAGTGTTGTTTTGTGTTTAAGAGAGATTTTTTGTTATAAGATGCCTGTGCTTGCCAGAGAGACAGAGACAGAGAAATAGAAAGCAAGAAGTCATTCCCAGGGACCATGGCCACGCTGCAATCCCTTCTCCTACACTTTCCTCTCAGAATCTTGAGCACACGTGCACATGTGCCTAGTGTGAATTTTAAGCTGCCGGGTCCAGGATTTGAACCGCGGTCGACTACGTGGGAGTCCAGCAACATTAACCATTATGCCATCTGCTGGTCCCAAGGCCGACTCATTTGTAGAATGACTGAAGGAGCTGGGGAATTTAACTTAGAAAGGAGAAATCTAAAGGTAAAGGGATATTTTTGAAATCTGAAAGGTTTCCAGAAGTTGGTGAAGATATATTCTTTCTGACTCCAGAATGCAAAACAGGACCCAGTGACAGGAATGGCAGAGGCATTGTTTAGCTCAGCAGTGAATGGACTCTGGCTCAAATGGATGACTTCAACTAAGGGAATGGACTGCCTGGTGTGTGAGGTGGTGTGGTGAGCACCTGGTCACCATGGGCAACCAAGGAGAAGCTGGGTGACCCCTGGGTGCAGGGTTCCACGCTGGGCTGGGCTGGGGTCAGCTGCTTCCTGAGATCCCTGCTGAGTCAACGAACACTTAGAATAGCCCTGGTTTCAATAATCCTGTTAGAATTGCTATAAATTCCTTATGAAATGCTACTTCATAAATCTCAAGTTTTTCAAAGTGATTGGTCAAGGAGATTATGCCTGAAGACATTAAAAGCCAGGAGAAATAGTGAATTTAGAGCTGTTAGAGCAGTTTCCGTTTTTGTCAGTAGATGCAGATTGCTTTGGATGATTTTCACTCCAATCTATGAAGGTTTATGAAAATTCCCAGGCACTGTATATACACCTTCCCTCTTTACTCAAACTCCAATGGAGTCAGAGTCCTATTTATTACTGTTTTTTCCCCAAAAATTTAAAGTACTAAAAATAGTTAATATCACTTTCCTTCTTATTCTTCTCCTCAAGTCATCCTAGAGTTCAGATGTACTTGTGCAGAGATAGTGCACACACCGAGAAGGAAACTGACTACAGGGCCGATTTCGATTCTCTTTTTCCTCCACGCACAACCGTGTAAATTACATTAGTTATGTCTTCTCAGACATGGAGTGCTGCAGAAATGTGATCCAGAGCTGAAATAATGTTCAATTACCCAGTCCAAGAACCCTGAGCCTAAAGGCAGATTTGTGGTCCCTTGAACTCATTTGACCAAGGGAAGACCATCAGAAGTGGACATTTGAAACATGTCAGCAGTTTCAGAAGAACACCCAATGACATTTTAATCTGAAAAATGATAAACAGCTTCACTCCCACCACCGGCCATGGCACCTCCTTAGGAATGTGCAGCGTGGTGGGTCTGAAGGAGCCATTGATAAGGAAGGCAGCTTTAAAGGGCTCTGGCCAGGCGAGAGTTTGACAGCTGAGATTATTTCTAATGCTTCCAAAGGCACACATTTTATAAATATATTGCACGTACAGAGCAGAGGTCTGTTTGGACGCATAACATGTGTATACAACAGCTTATTTAAAAGCATTTCAAAGCTCTTCAGTAAGGACTTGTCCTAAGGGCTGTGGGGTAAGACAAAGAGATAAAACAGACAAGGCCCATCCCTATAGGACCGGAGATGGCTCCAGCTGACAGACACTTCAAGACCATCTCCATCTCCCTCCTTTTATAGATGAGGAAGCTGAGATCCCAAGAGGGGAGGGAGGTCACTCGAAAATCAGGCCTCGAGTCCAGGTTTCTGAATGTCAAGACTAGAATTCGCTATGTGATAATGGAAGAAAACATTCACAACTGCAAACAATCCTCAAACAACCCCAAACAGCCAGAGTCACCCGTGGCTGGGAGGCCTGGTCCTATCCCAGTGAAGGAAAGCACACTCTGTCCCGTTTTCTGGCTGCTGTAACACAGCCCACTGGGCGCCTACCCTGGGTCATGGGATAGTCATGCCATTGGCATGGACGCAGGATGGCTGCCAGTGCCTGTGCAGCCAGTAAGCTGAGCCCCTGACCCCACCCTGCTTGCAAAGAGTAGAACTAGCCATGCCCTCCTCCATGGCTTGTGCTGCTCTGGGCTCTCTAGAGTGGCTCTTTTTGAGCCACTAACATAATGAAGAGGCACATGAGAAGCACAAATCCTGCCTCTGACATCCTCCCAAGGATAGCTCTGGCCTTTGAGCCTAGTTTGCTCTTGTCCCGAGGCTTTCACCACAATATGAACTGGGGCATCTAGACCAGTTCAAACAATCAGACGATTGAACAGAAATATCTAGCACGCCAGTCGGTTTCATGAAGCTGCTGGCTAACTGACGCACTGATGGAAGTGGAAGAGCCACTCTGCATAGACACAGCCTCATTTTCGTCTCCACTGTGACTTCATCAGCGTCTTTGTTTGTTTACCCAGACAGGGTCTTCATTTACCGGGTTTCTCAGCACCAGTGAGGACCCGCACAATGAGGCTTGGATAACACCCCGGTGAGGACACTGTGGACGGCTCCTGTCAATACACTCATGGTTCAGTCACAGAACAGTCTGTCCTTTGACTGGCTGCTGTGGAATGAGCGCAAGCTCTGTGAGCGGGCACGCGGGGCATCCTCTGTCTGAGAGCCAAGTCCTGTTTCCAAGATCCCCATTGTAACCTTGGATACAGCTGGATGGGGGTGGGAAGGCCCTCTAAGAAGCCTTTGTTTGTCATTGGAGACTCTGGAAGGAGGGTATGGATAGCCGGAGTCTGGGTCTGGAAAAAGAGAAAGCAGAAAAACTGCCGAAGAGGGCCCAGAACTTCAGCAGGATCAAAACCACAGCACCCGGGCCAGGTATCGGTCCATCGCAGTAGTCATTGCGTGTGTTCTGGCTCCCCTTCAACACCTCCTGCTTTCTGAACGTTTCCTTCCTAGCCACTCCCACTCACACTGGCGTGATGGTGTTACACAGAAGGTCAGGAGCCTGTGGTGTCTGTGTGGCATGTGAGGAGGCCTTGTTGGGCAATGCTGGTGACTTAATGAAGGCTGAATTAACATGCAGTTCAGGAAAGTGAGCCGTGGTGACCATTTCCCCCCATGATCTACATGTTAATGCAGTAGCAGGACCTCCATGGTCTGTAGCCATCACATGTTTTGGTTTCTTTCCAGGGTACATGAGGTGGTGATGTGTCCATGTCATGAGGTCCCAACATAGTTCATGTCTTAGTCCATTATTATCTTAACAGAACTATCTGAGATTGAGTAGTTTATAAAGAACTAGACGTTTATCAACCTCATGGTTTGAGGTCTCAGGTCTAGGGGTCAATTTCTTATGACACCACAATATAAAGGAGGGTAAGATCTTGAGCAGGGTGGCTATCCATAAGTTTCTGTTTGCTCCAGTTCCCTTCCCCCTTTATAACCCTACCAGAAGTTAATTGCTGATGTCCTACCCTAATGACCTTATCACACCCAAAAGTCCCACCCAGGGACACCATGAAAGGATT
Source organism: Tupaia tana (assembly GCA_026018925.1). Classification (NCBI taxonomy): domain Eukaryota; kingdom Metazoa; phylum Chordata; class Mammalia; order Scandentia; family Tupaiidae; genus Tupaia; species Tupaia tana. Next base: position 22,115,931 of record JAKSZU010000020.1, on the reverse strand, counting down.
AATACCTTCACAATACAACCAAGTTCCACTACATGAACCTTTGGGGGACAAACCATCATCCAAATCATAAGAGGTAATTTAGTCATCCAATGGATGGTTCTTAGAATCATAATAATAATTCTTCTATGAGCTATCATTTAAAGTATTTATTATACACCAAGTACCTATTACGTGGTTTCATTTCCCCTCCTCAATAATCCTGTGCATTTGGTATTATTATCTCTTTCAATAAATGAGAAAACAGAGATAGAGGTTAAGGCTGCTTAATTAGAAAGGGGCAGAGGTAGTTTTCATACCTAAGGCTGTCAGAGCCCAGAGCTTTTATCTTTATAATAACAAATAAAGATGAGATAGTAATATGCAAACATTGCATTTAGTTTTAAAATATCTTGAAAATATTTCCTATTTTTGTTGCCATGTAATATACATTTAATTTGGAGCCTCACTTTTTCATCTCTGAGGACATGGCTTTTGTCCTAACGGTTACACCAGAGAGAAAGCACTGTGCATCCTGAGTGTGATGTGATTGACTAAAGAGCTGATCTCAGGCTGCATTACCAGAAGCGCATTGTCTAGAAAAAGGGAGGAGAAGGCTGCTCAACACTCCTCAGTCCACACTAAAACACAATGTTTTATTCACGGGGACACTGTTTAAGAGGATCACAGAAACTGGGGCTTCAGAGGAGTCTGCAATACTCAGAGAAGTCCAATGGGGAAGGTGAATGGGCCCCAAGCCTATGAAGAAAAACTATGCAGAATATTTTCTAATGCAGGGACCAGCAGTTGGCGTAATGGCTGTGCTGCTGGACTCCCATGTAGTCGACCACGGTTCAAGTACTGGGCCCGGTGGCTTAAACTCACGCACATGCACCCAAGATGCCAAAAGAAGAATGGGGGAGAAGGGATTGCAGCATGGCCATCCTCCCGGGGGGTGATTTCTCGTTTTAGGTCTCCCTGTCTCTCTCTGTCTTTCTGGTAAGCACACGCATCCTATAGCAAAAACATTTCCAAAAAAAGAAAAAGAAGATTTTTCTAATGCCGAAAAACTGAGGAACCGAGGTTATTTGGTTTCAAGAAGAGTTGGAGTTTCTGGCAACATGTTGAGTTGGTGTGGGTGGGGAGGAAATGGGATATAAGATTTCTTCAAAGTTTGAAATGCTGTCCAGAAGAAAGATAAAATTCTCCAGTGCAGGGGTAATGAGCAGCCTAAGAGCAGTCTAAAGGAGCTAACCGCACCACTGGAACTGTTGAAGCTGCTCACAGGTGGCAGTCTGCTTTGTGCAGTAGGTGGCTCCCACCGCTGGAGTGGCCCAAGCAGAGAAAGGACTGGGTGTTCACGCGGTAGAGGAGGGTCAAGCAGCAGGTTGCCAAGGCCCTTAAGGTTCCTTCCGACCCCCAAATTCCACAGTCCACAGTTCACTTACCATCATAAATGTCCTCTCAGATTCTGTATCTCCCTCCTAATATCTCATTCATGTATAATCACTCGATGGTCTTTATTTTCTTTTCCTTCACTGGAGTCATAACTATTTTTAAAATACTTCAATATTGAGTTAATTATTGATTTTTTTCAAGTTCTTAAACTTTTAAAGATACCTGATTTGTTTGTTTGTTTTACTAGAGAGCACAAGCACTTGCCAGGTGACAGAGAGAGAGAGGGAAAGTGGGAATCACCCCCAGGGGAATGGACATGTCGTAATCCGTTCTCCATTCTCCTCTCAGGATTTTGGGCATGCATACACACGCGCACAGCATGTTTTGCAAGCCTCTAGGCCCAGGATTTGAACCATAGCTACCTTAATCTCCAGGCCACCTGCTGGCCCTAAAGATGCCTGATGTTTTTTTTTTTTTGGGGGGGGGAGTGTGGGGGGAGGTTTTTTGCTATAGGGTATGTGCACTCACCAGAAAGACAGAGAGAGACAGAGAGATAGAAAGTGAGAAATCACCCCCCAGGGAGGATGGCCACACCGCAATCCCTTCTCCTCCATTCTCCTCTCAGGATCTTGGACACGCACGCACACACATCCGGCATGAGTTTAAGCCACCAAGTCCAGGACTCGAACCACGGTCGACTACATGTGAGTACAGCGACAGAGCCATTATGTCAACTGCTGGCCCCGATGCCTAATCTTTCTGACCAGACATTTATAGTGGATTTCTAATACAGGACATTTAAAAGCAAGTCTGTAGTCCATGGGAAGGACAACTTATTTTTATGAACATGTTATTCCAAATCTTCCTGTCTAAAGACCAAATACTGTTATAATTTTCTCTTCTAAAACAGAACAGTAGCAAGATGGATTTTTTTGGTGTCTCCATGAATGCTGAATTTACATGTGCTGGCAACACAACTGTGTATACATCCAATTCAACATGCACTGTTCACTCATTCATTCAACAAACATTTGTGAGGTGTCTAGTGTTGTTTTAGGTCCTGAGGAACCAACAGTGAGCAACACAAACACCATTCTCTACTCTTACGGAGCTACCTTTTTCATGGAGGAGACAGACAATAAGCACGATAAAAAAGGTAAATGCAGGGACCAGCAGATGGTATAATGGTTACATCACTGGACTCCCATATAGCTGACGGTGGTTTGAGTCCCCGACCCAGCAACTTATAACTCACACCAGGTGCGTGTGAGTGTGTGCCCAAGATCCCAAGAGGAAAATGGAGAAGAAGGGATTGTGGTGTGGTCATCCCCCTGGGAGGTGATTTCTTGCTTTCTGTCTTTGTCTCTCTCAGTCTCTCCAGTGAGCACATGTGCCCTGTAGCAAAAATCTCTGTTTAAAAAAAAAAAAAAAAAAGCAAATGCACACAAAACAACAAAATGTACATGAGATGGTGACAAGCACTAACGGGTTAAGCCGGAAGAAGTGTGTGGGAAGAGTGAGAGACAAGAAAGCATATTGCCAGTTAAATGGGGTGGTCAAATCCCATTAGACTGTATGACTGTATATATTTATTTATTTATCACTCCCCAGGGGGGATGGCCATACCACAATCCCTTCTCCTCTGTTCTCCTCTTGGGATTCTGGACATGCACACACATGTGCCCAGCGTGAGTTTAAGTCACAGGTCCAGGACTCAAACCGCAGTCAACTACATGGGAGTCCAGCGACATAACCATTATGCCACCTGCTCGTCCCTAAACTGTATTTTAATAGCGGGAACCCCAGTGAGAAGACAGTTTTAGACCTCAAAGGAACTGAGCAGGTGGGGAGGTAAGTGTCTGATGGCAAAACACACCAGGGCAAAGGAATAGCAGGGCCCATGCACAGCCTTAGTTACGCTCTGAACACCTGCCAAGTACTTAGCATCAAGTGTGACAAAAAGAACCCAAACACAGGTCCTGAACACCAGGAACTTGGAGAGGAAACAGCACACCAAAACAACAGGCAGTTGGCAAGTGCTAAATCATGGAGATGAACTCAGTGAAAAACCTGTCCCTGTTAGTTACGCTGGACTAGCACTTGCCCCGAGACATACCTTCCATGTTCCCAACTCCAGGCCTCTGACTGTCCCACCACCTAGGCCGGCTGTTCTTCCTACCCTTCTTAGGCATTAGGCCCTACACGACCTTCAAAGCCCACCTCCTTCATGAAGCTCTTCCTGACCACCCACCGTCCCGTGTTTCCTTTCTCCTCACCACCCCACCTCTCAGACTAAACCACAACCCAAAGACCCACAAGAGACTGCGCTCACGAACATCTCAACAGCACCACTCATCTTCACACTGTAAAACCCCAGGAAGCTTTTTAAAATACCAACGACTAGTTCTACTTTTGAGAGTCTGATGTAATCTGCATTGGGGAGGACTAGGCATTACATTTTTTTAAAACAAGAGAGACCGGTGCAGTGGTAAAACATGACAATTGCAGGGCAGTCCACATGGGAAGGTTCTCAGTCCAGTCTGGAGACCTCTCTGAGTATGCTGGGCACAGCTGTGCCAATGTTCGGGGCCTGCTGGATATCCCAGGGCAGGAACCCTGATGTCATGCCGTCACTCTCTCTTTTCTCTCTCTCTCTTTTGCTCATGGAAGAAATAAATGAATCAAAACTTAGGGGCCAGCAGGTGGCATGATGGTTAAGGCTCTGGAATTCCCATGTGGCCAACTGTGGTTCAAGTCCCAGACCTGGTGGCTTGCTCTCTCTCTCTCTCTCTCTTTCTCTCTATGTCTTTCTCTGGTAAAACTTATGTGGAAAAAAAATTAGTTAAATAATTCTTTTTTTTTTTTTCTTTTTCTTTTTTTGGAGAGGTTTTTGCTATAGGGCGCGTGCACTCGCCAGACAGACAGAGAGAGACAGAGAGATAGAAAGCGAGAAATCACCCCCCAGGGGGGATGGCCACGCTGCAATCCCTTCTCCTCCATTCTCCTCTCGGGATCTTGGGCACGCATGCACACGCGCCCGGCGTGAGTTTAAGCCACCGGGTCCGGGACTCGAACCGCGGTCGACTACATGGGAGTCCAGCGACATAGCCATTACGCTAACTGCTGGTCCCTTAAATAATTCTTAAAAAAAAGAATTAAAGCTTAAAATTTTAAAAAAGAAAGAAAGAAAAGAAAAAGAAAACCTTTCCAGGACAGACCATATAGCACAGTGGTGAAGTACTGTGCATTGCAAGTCAGATCCTACATGTTCAAATCCCTGCCTCAGTGCTTGGGAAACATGCTGGGTGTGTGTACTTACACAAAATCCTTTAAAAAAAGAGAAAGAACTATTTTATTTAACTTTATTTATTTATGTACTTATCTTAATTTGACCAGAGAGGGACAGAGAGAGAGAGAAAGTGAGAAAGCAAACCACCAGGTCTGGGACTTGAACTCCAGCTGGCCATGTGGGAGTCCAGCCCCCCCTTAACCACCATGCCACTTGCCGGTCCCCTACACAAAATTCTGACAGGGAAGAGAAAGAGAGAGAAAAGGATTATGATAAAACCACGCCCCACTGGTGGGGCTTTTGCTCACTCTCTCTGTCAAGTGCACATATCCTCTGGCAATTAAAACAACAAAAAAACAACTCAAAATGTTACAGAGGATTCTAATATACAGCAAAGTTTTGAGATTCATTAGCTCATCTCTCATTTCCCTCATATTTCACTACCTGTTTTGCCCCAGATGTCACACAGCCTGTCTTCAGGCTACGTCTCCCCCTCCCCCAACGCGATAGACTCTTCGGCACACAGAACCAGGAGCAGCTGGCTTTCCCTCCACTTCCTCCCCTGGCTCACCAGCTCTGGGCTCACCTCATGGAGTCCTTCAAGAACCCAGAACCGCAGAGAGGACACAGGAGGAGGCAGACTCCCCATCCAGGAGTGTAGTCTCATGGTAAGGAGCCTTGGGCAAGCCACTTAAATATCTTCTCTGTAAAGGAGGAACAATGGTATCTCTCTAGTATGTCCTGTGGAGTCACGGGGTCTCAGAAGATCAACAGTGATCATATGTGAAAGTGCTTTAAATTGCAGGGTATTAATGAGCATGAAATCCATACAGTCCTAGGATACTTATTTCAAACTTAAAAATCTTTTTCCTCTTCATCTTCAACCCAAGGAAGACTTTTCAGCAAAATTTTATCGTAGCATTCAAAAGGATGAATATGCATGTGTGGTGCCTGTGTTGACAGGAGTAGGTGCGTTCAACAGTTGCAGCTAGTAGCACCATTGCAACTGGACTGCAGTGATTCTGTGACTTGATCAGATTTTCTTTAGCACCAAACACCCTGAGGGTGTTCAGGAAATATTAACCAGTGAGGCCTAATTTTAGAGGGCACAGTGTAAGTGCACACTCATGCCACTGCCGGAGTGAGGGGGGGCTACTTTCCGCTTGCCCATGTGATATCTTCATTCAGCCATTCTGCTGATCTGCAAGACCAAGAGACCTGGTTTCTTCAAAATAGGTCCTCATTGAAAGTTGACAACTTCTTTGCGTCCGGGAGGCTGCTCCCGACAACGCTGCAGCCGTCACCATGCCACAAAACGAATATTTTGAATTACATCGTAAACACCACGGATACTGTTTGGATTACCATGAGAAAAAGAGAAAGAAGGAAAGTCAGGAGGCTCATGAACGTTCAAAGAAGGCAAAAAACGATGATTGGTCTGAAGGCTAAGCTCTATCATAAACAGCGCCATGCTGAGAAAATACAAATGAAAAAGACTATCAAGATGCATGAAAAGAGGAACACCAAACAAAAGAATGATGAAAAGGCTCCCCAAGGAGCAGCACCTGCCTATCTATTGGACAGAGAAGGACAGTCCCAAGCTAAAGTACTTTCCAATATGATTAAACAAAAATGGAAAGAGAAAGCGGGAAAATGGGAAGTACCTCTACCCAAAGTTCGAGCCCAGGGAGAAACAGAAGTGTTAAAAGTTACTCGAACAGAAAAGAGAAAGAAGAAAGCATGGAAGAAGATGGTTACAAAAGTCTGCTTTGTTGGAGATGACTTTACTAGAAAACCACCTAAATATGAAAGATTCATTAGGCCAATGGGCTTACGTTTCAAGAAGGCCCACATAACACATCCTGAACTGAAAGCCACCTTTTGCCTGCCAATACTCAGTGTAAAGAAGAATCCCTCGTCCCCACTATATACAACTTGGGGTGTTATCACCAAAGGTACTGTCATTGAGGTGAACGTGAGTGAGCTGGGCCTTGTGACACAAGGAGGCAAGGTTTTTGGGGGAAATATGCCCAAGTTACCAACAATCCTGAAAATGATAGATGCATAAATGCTGTCTTACTGGTTTGATAGCAGTTGCAATACAAATAATTCCTTGTAATTTTGAAGATGATACACCATCTGGAAAACCATCATGACTGATGTTTCTGAATATAGCCGGTCTTACATGTCTGCAGTCATCAAAAGATTATTTATTAAATTGTACAAAAACATTAAAGTGGCCTGGTTTTACAAAAAAAAAAAAAAAAAAAAACAGGTCCTCATTAAAAGTCATGCTTGGGCTCGCCCTGTAGCCTAGTGGTAAGAGAAGCTGGATCCCACATGGCTGCCCCTGCCATTCCAGTCTTTACCCTGACAGCCTGAAAGTCATGCCAGGCATGAGTGCATGATGGAGAGATGGAGGAGAAGGGGTTGTGGCTCTGTCTCTCCTGAACTTACCGGCTTCTTTTTCCCTAGTGTTGAGAGAATAATGACACAGTGTAAGTAATCTAGAGAAGATCTGAAGTACACGGAGGAGGTAAGCAGGCTGTACCATGTAATATGACGCGTGAGCGCAGCATAGGAGCCCAGGAACAAGTCCTCCAGATGCCGAAGGACACTGTACTCTAAAAAGGGGGAAAGAAAGTGGAGAAGAGCAGGGCAGTAATCACTTTGCCTAGGCTTACACACAGGTACAGATAACAGAGACCTAGCACGTTGGGCCTGCAGGTAAACTTCACTCTCGCTTAGAGAGATGGCCGGGCGCCCGCCTACCACACATGGACAAAACGTCTCAGGGCAGCAAAGGGTCCTTGTGCTAACTTTCCTTTTTCATTTATGAGCGTACCCTGTCTCCTCCAGGACCCTCTTCCATGGATTCCCAGAAGGAAAGGGAGAGGAGGAAGGAGGGGAAATACGGAAACAATGTCAAGGGCCCGAACATAAACTAGAAACGTAACTAAGATGCAGAGCTGAGAGAACAGATGGGCCTCTCTTACTGCAGCGGAAGACTTTCACAGTGAAACGAAGCCTTCCCTTGCTCTCAAAAGGATGCGAGCCCACATGAGTGATAGAGACTTTCTTTTCCTTTAATTTGCCATTTGGGTACCCTCATGGGGGGAAAGGATGGCACACGCTGTGTGTGTGTGTGTGTGTGTGTGTGTGTGTGTGATGTATTGGTCACACCCCAATCCCGTCTTCTCTACTCTGGGGTTTTGAGCACACACTGGTGGTCCAGTGTTTTTCAAGCCTCTGACTCCAGACTCCAATCCGGCCCTGGGCCAGGTGGGGGCCCCGTGGCCTTAACCACGCGGCGCCCGCTGGCGGGGTGGAAATCTTCTGTTAAGGGTGCTCTCGGTTGTGCGTGATAACCTGGAGCTCGGAGGCTCGCCCACGGCATGCAGCTCTGGGGCTGGGTCCGCCGGGGTCACGGCCGCCGTTTCCTTTGGCTCTCTCTCCATGACAGTGTGTCACGCTAGGCAATTCAGACAATTTCCTCAAGTCACGGTGTATCCTCCCTCTTTCTTGCTTGTTATCAGACAGGTTTTCTTCCTGGCCGTGGTTTAAAAACAACACAGTCCCCAACATCTTTGCTGCCCGAGGCGCGCCTCCTCCCTCGGTTCTCGACAAGTGCTGGCCGCCCGGCGCCGCGGGCCTGGGACGTGGAGCCCCCACGCGTGCCCCGGGGTTTCCCCCTCCGGGGCGCAGACGGGGCTGCGGTGTGGGCGGGGAGCGGCCGGGCCCGGGGCTGGGCAGCGCGCGGCGGGCGCGGCGTGACTCAGACGGCTCGGCGGGCGTTCCGGGAAGCGGCGGCGGCTCGGGGTGCGCGGCGCCGGGGCGCGGGGGCGCGGGGCTTTCCCGTGGCGGAAAAGGGATCAGAAACCCGTGGGCGGGGCGGGGACAGGACGCCGCGGCGCGCGGAGCAGGAGCACGAGTCCTCGTAGGAACGCGGGCGCAGGGGACGAGGCCTCCACGTTACTAACGTCCCGAAGGCCGACCTGCGAGGACCGAGCGCGCGCACCTGCACCCCCGGCGGAGCAGGCTGATGCGCTGTCCCTGCTGGCACAGAGGCGGGCGGCGGAGCGCGGGGCTGGGATGGGAACTTACGGAGGACCAGGGAGAGGACTCAAGGGGGAGCGGTCCAGGGGGCGCCCGGCCCGCGTTGGCGTGAGCCGGTTTCTCCTCCCCGCCCTACCACCGAGCCTGACGCCGGCGTGGCCCAACGCCAAGTAACCGGCAAATGACAGAGGGGCAGGCGGAGGGCAGCCTGGCTGGGGGCAAAGCGAGCGGGTGGGGGCACCGCCGCACCCTCGCCCACCTCCTCTCTCCGCCTGGCTTTCCCAGACGAGCCGTTTCTCCATCAGAAACGCCTTTGTCTTCATCGCTGGCCTCTCAGCACCCTGGTGGGAGGCAGGGGGAGGCTGGGCAGGGCCAGTGGTAGGAGTAGGGACAAAGACGGGGTGCAAGTGGAGGCCGAACGTGGCAGACCATCACAGGACCGCAGGCAGGAATGAGAAGGTGGTGAGGGGCAGTGGGGTGGGAGACCCAGCCTCCAGGCAGAGCAAATGCACAGGCGAGCTCTCTGCTCCTTGAAGAGCATGAAGGACGAAGGGCATGAAGCCACAGCTGTCACTACCGTTAGGCACTTCTCCATTACCTTGGGCTCTGTGAGATCAACAAGAAAGTTAAAATTCCAGTTACTGGTCGCAGCTCCCCCTTGTCTTGGCCAAGGTTGGAGGATATGAGGCAATATCCTCATACCCCCTTTTTTCTTGTTAGTTTGAATTCCTTCACTCACTGCCAAGAAAGTCCCAATAACACACCTTTTAATCCATACAGCTGGGAATCCAGTCCAAAGAAATATAATACAACAAAAGACCCATCGAATAAGGCTTCAAAATATTCACTATGGGCTTGTTTATAGTATTACAACAATTGTAAACCATCTAACTGTCGAATAATGGCTGTTGGATGGGAAATAAACTGGCACATTCATATGATTAAACAATTACTGGGCCTTAAATTGATGTTATATGTAGGGCTTGATTAACTGAATAAAGACTTAGGTTATAATGGTAAATGAGAATGCGAAATAAAGAATTATACACACACGCACCATATGCATAGAACCACAATATGTAGAATATACATAAAAAACCACTAGAGGGAAATCAGCAAGATGTTACATCTTTGGATAATAGAATTATAAGAAAAACCTTTTTCCCCTAGAACATTGACTTATGTTCTAGTTCCTCTACAATGAGGCTAAGTATGTGTTACTAATTAAAACACTGATTTGGGGGCTAGCAGGTAGTGGCAAAGGCAATGTACTCCCACGTGGTCAACCGCACAGTTCAAGCCTCAGACCTGGCTTCAAAATCACACCCAGCATGTGTGTATGTATGCCCCAAATCCCAAGCAGAGAATGGAGGAGAACGAGTAGAGGCATGCTAATCCCTCGGGGGGGGGGGGGGGAAGGGAATGATTTTTCATTCACTCACTGTCTCTCTCCAGCAAGTGCATGTGCTGTATGGGGGAAAGGCAAAAAAATTATTTAAAAAATTTTACATATATAATTTGTGTGTGCCTGTGTGTGTGTGTGTGTGTGTGTGTGAATGAAATTGCTGCTGAACAGAAAGTTACCAGATCTGGGTTAAAGAAGATGTACTAGAGCAATTTTTCTATTAATTGATTTCTATAACTTAAAATAGTATATGAAAGTTGAAAGAGGGGTCAAAGTTTTTATGTCCAAGACATTAATGAGAGGGAAGGGCATCCCGCAGTGGGGCAGAGAAGGAAAAAACATCTGCGTTTAGAACACACAGAAAGGAAATGACGAGATCATGGCTAATTCCCGATTGGCAAGGACACGCTGATTCATGGGTGGAAGAAGATGGGAATGGAAGCTTTGACAGCAAAGGGAAGACTAAGCATTACTTAGGAAAGAAGGTAAGGGAGAGACAGGTAAGGTAATGGCATCCTGAAAAGTTTGTTGACAATAAGTATATTGTATTTATCAGGGTAACATTTTCTAAGCCTGAAGATAGGATGTGCAAAATGAATGTTATGTGTTCACATTTGTCCCACCAAGATTTTTAATTTCAACCCAAGCAAGGTGATGATGATTCTTATTTGGTTTAGAAAATGCTTAACAATCGGGACCAGCAGTTGGCATAATGGCTATGTGGCGGGACTCCCATGTAGTCGACCACGGTTCAAGTCCCAGACCCAGTAGCTTAAACTCACGCTGGGTGCGTGTGCGTGCGTGCCCAAGATCCCGAGGAGAATGAAGGAGAAGGGATTGTGGTGTGGCCATCCTCCCTGGGGGGTGATTTCTCGCTTTCTGTCTCTCTGTCTCTCTCTCTCTTTCTGGCGAGCACACGTACCCTATAGTATAAACCTCTCCAAGAAAAAGAAAAAAGAAAGAAAATGCTTAACAATCAAGTGATCCCATTATTATTTGGGACTTATTCATCTTCAGTTGGGAGGCAGGGGACAGCCTCATGCCCACCTACTGTGTGTCCCTGGAGATACTTATGTAGCAGCAGAGAACATAGGCTAATAAAATCAGGTTCCTTTAGTTTGAGTACTGCTCAGTCCGGGGTGAGTATCTGGTAGACTAGAGAATGTGGCAGTATCCTTCAAGTAACCTAACACATTTAACATAACTACAATGAGGAGCATAATGTATTATGGACCTGTATTATGACGGGAGGCAGAGCTCTTGTTCTGAGATTGAAACCTTGGATTGTCTGGGTGGTAGAGGTAAATTTTACCAAGCCATACACAAAGGGCTTTCTGTCTGGGCTGAAGGATGTCTTGGGTAGTTCCAGTTCCCCTCCCTTGTTTCTTCCCCTGCCAGGGGAGATCCCTTGTTGAATTCACCTCTTACTGATCTCACCTCTCTGGTGATCTCATGGTGTGTAGGCTTTTTATCACTTTCCCTCCCCTACTTATTGAAAGCTGTACACCTTTTACTAGAAACTAAGTGGGAGGACTACTAGGTTGAGGACTAGACCCTGGACCTTCCCATAACAACACTTTAGTTTTCCCAATGTCACCACCCTGCAATACTCTCCAATCTTATCACCCAGTTTTCCAGTTACTGGAACAGATTACAAGGAGGAAGGGGAACCACTCATGGTTCTTTACAGACCTTAAAAATTAAAGCCCACTAGCGCCTCAGATAGAGTATTTCAGCACTAGGAAATGTTAGGCTTCCTACAGTTGCACGCTGGTTAAATGCAGACACAGGAAGCACAATGTCTGGCAAGAAGACTTTGTGTTAGCACTTACACAGTAGGTAGGACTGCCTCGCTTGATATCCTGCAACTTACGGAATGCAGTGAAATGTTATCTTCTTAAGATACCTTATACTACAGTGTGCAGTGATTTCTTAATACCCTCTATCGAAATTAAAGAAGGTGTTGGAGAAATCTTTTTTTAAATTTGCTACAGAGTGTGTATACTTGCTGGAGGGAGGGAGGGAGGGAGAGAGAAAGAGCGAGAGAGAGAGAGAGAGAGAGAGAGATTGAAGGTGAGAAAGCACCCCCAGGGGGATGGCCATGCCATAATCCCTTCTCCTCCAGTCTCTTCTCAGGATTCTGGACACGGATGCACACGTGCCTGGCATGTTTCTCGGGCTACTGGATCTGGAACTTGAAACCACACAGTTGGTCATGTGGGATCCAGCTGCCTTAACCACTATGCCACTGGCTGGCCTGAGAAATCATCTTTTTAACAAATGACAATAGCAGAACAGAAAGCCTTTCTTTTTACTTTGTCTAAACCCAAAACATCAGGATAAGCATTTGTTTGACACTAGGGCTCACCAAATGGAAGAATTTTCTGACCCTGTCTTTGAAAAAAAATCCTTTAGAGATTATTTTTTAAAAATATGTGATGAAATCCAGAAGGTGCTTTTATCTCATAACACCCATACCAGAAGATTAATGTCTGTGGTCGGTGTCTTGTTCTGCTTGGGAATACATTTGAGCTCAGCTTTGAAATCTCTTTGGTTAGAACATCTGTTCCACAGTTGTTAATGTTTGTTTGGTATAGACCAAAAAAAGGCAGAGGGAAGAATTTTTAACAATGAGTCTCAAGATAGACTAGCCTAGCAGCACTGCTTATTTTAAAAAGGCATTTTTTTGGGGACAATCTGACCTGTATGTAAAAAAGATATGGGTAGGTCCCTGGATCAGGAGATGGATATCCATCTAATACTGGAATGCAGTTTAACTTGTTTTCACCATTTCTCAAATTTTTTCCAGAAATATTTGTTCATTGAATTACTACTGCATTCTACACTAGCAAAGTTTAGTTTTAGAATTTTAAGAGATTTAAATGTTTAACTTGAAATAATCGTAAGTGTGAGGCTGATCCCACAGTATTTGGTTACAAATATGCAAGAGGAAAAAAGTTCTAGTTGTCTTAGATAGTTAGGAAATGTCTTCCTTGACCAGAAAAAGAGAATGATCTCTTCTTTAGGCTCCAAGAAACTAGATTAAATTAGTTGACCAGTATTAAACTGTCTCATTAATTTGCTAAGAGAAGGTTCAAGAAAAATCAAGCTGACCCCGTGTTTGCACAGTAGAAAACTTAAATTAAGGCTAAACTCAAATTATATGATAATGTTCCCAAAAAAACGATAATGGTACAACCCCTCTGTTAATAAGGCTATTTTTATTCTTACTACATGTGCAAGAGTTCCAAGGAAGATAATCTATACAGATTCTGAATTTCACCCAGTGCAAAACCATCGAGACCTAGCTTTCGAAAACTGTGGAAACAGCTGGGTTTAGTTTCAAAGCTCTAAAATTAAATTGAAAGAGGGAAAGAGCCTAATCCCTCAGACCATCTGTTCAAAGAACAGTAAAAAACATGACAATCTTCAGCTGGGGGAACAACAATGGCCTCGAATGAAATCTACAAGTCCCTTCCTTTTCAGCATTTCACCTGGTCTTCACAACATCTCTGTGAGGTCTGTCAGAGCAAATATGCGTATCCTCATATTACAGATAAAGACTCTGAGGCTTAGAGAAGAATCTTATTCCATGTCACACCAAACATCGCAAGCAAGGGCAGGACTTCTACTGCTTCAGCAATTCTAAAGCAGGCCTCCGTGGCACATGCAGGGACAGGCAGCGTGTACTAAACCGCAGCACTGGCAGCACGTGGCCGGCTGCCGGGTGTGAACCTGAGTGGGCCTGAAATACATCACCTGTGTGTTCCCGAGATCCTGAAGAGCTGGAGGGCTGGGGAAAGAGGATCACAATGTGACAGTACCTAGTTAAGAGTTCCTCTCTCTCTCTCTTTTTCAAGAAATAAACCATGACCAGCCCTGTGGCCTAGTAGTTAGGAGAGCTGAATACCACATAGCAACTCCACAGTTCAAATCTTGGTGCTAGTGGCATTAAAACATGCTGGATGGGAACCAGCAGTTAGCGTAATGGCTATGTCGCTGGACTCCCACGTAGTTGACCACGGTTCGTGTCCCGGACCCGGTGGCTTAAAACTCACGCCGGGCACGTGTGCGTGCGTGCCCAAGATCTCGAGAGGAGAATGGAGGAGAAGGGATTGCAGCGTGACCATCCCCCCTGGGGGGTGATTTCTCGCTTTCTGTCTCTATGTCTCTCTCTGTCTGTCTGGCGAGCGCACGCGCCCTATAGCGAAAATCTCTCCAAAAAAAAACAAACAAAAAAACCCATGCTGGATGCATGTTCGCATGTGCACAAAGATCCAATGGGATGGAAGGATGGAGAAGAGAATGCAGTGTGACTATACCCCATAGATGAGGCATGCTTTCTCTCTCTCCCTCTCTCTTTGTCTCTCTGGTAAGCCCTCTGGCAAAGAAAAAAAAATAAAGCAAAAGTTATAAAATAAGCCTTTAAATTTTTTTCAAAAGTTCTATTTCACATTTCTGTACCAGATTCCAATTCCATTCTTCCTATCCTCCTCCTCTTCTTTTCCCCTCTTTGCTTAATTCTTTCCTTTCCTCCCACATTACTTGGGATGCCTGTGTAGTGGCCGAAATTATTCTATGTTGTTAGTGTTCACATAAGAAACATGTATAGGGACCAGCAGTTAGCATAATGGCTATGTTGCTGGACTCCCATGTAGTCGACCATGGTTCGAGTCCCAGACCTGGTGGCTTAAAACTCACACCAGGCGTGTGTGCATGTGTGCCCAAGATCCTGAGAGGAGAATGGAGGAGAAGGGATTGCGGTGTGACCATCTTCTTTGGGGGGTGATTTCTTGTTTTCTGTCTCTCTGTCTGTCTGGCGAGCACATGCACCCTATAGCAAAAACCTCTAAAAAAAAAAAAAAGAAAGAAAGAAACACGTATATACCCAAATGGCAGCAGGAATGCCGAGAATTATTCATAGGAATCTGGAGATGTGCACTAATGCCAGCTCTTCAACCCTGCCTTATTTCCTTGCTGTTTTTATTGAAAATAAAACCCCACATGTCATATGAAACATAAAAGAACGTATTTGCGCTGACCAGTTCTTGCCAAAGAACATCAGTTTGCATGTGTGCACTGCGGGCTCTTTATGGAATGTCTTACCCCCTCAAAACAAAACATCTGGCCTTCCCAGAAGAAAGATTCCAGGGTAAGCCCAAGGGCAGCAGATCCCAAAAACAAGGTATCAGTGAGGTCAGGTCAGGCTAAGCCAGACAGGAGGGACATGGGAGATAAGTGTTTGCTGGGTGGGTGACCCTCAGACAAAAAGAAGTTTTGCTGATTTGCAAATTTCAATAGTGGTGATGTTCAAACTTTTATTTTTTCCTGAGCATGATGTACTTTGTTCACGTGAATTTTACCCTAGATCATAAAACAAGTAGCACTGCCGAAACAGACTTCTCTGACTGAAGCAGAGTGGGGACCCTAGAGTCCTTCCTCCAAGCCCCTCGAGGGGCCCCTGCTATGGCAAAACAGAGCACAGATGTAAGACTGTTTTACTTAAATATCCCTCAAAATAAGGAGACAAACCCAATCTCTAGGATTAAAGTATGGGCCCCACAGCAACTACTTCACCAATAGCCCCTACCTCAAGCCCACTCTAACTCAGGGCTTTCAGAGAAAAGAGGCATCTGGCCAGGGATTCCTCTCTTTCCTGGAAACTGGTTACTTATCTTAAAAGTTCAGTCTGCCTAAGAAAGACGTGGGGTGAGAAAATGGATGGGTTAGCTTCCTAGGGAAATGCCTGGGCGTTGTTGGATTGTTGTGGGTAGTACTGAGTTTATCCCATCCTAAAATAACAATTCTGATTAGACAAAATTATTCTCAAACACATATCCCTTGGATTCACACTGAGCAACTGATTATACTTTATATTCCTTTAGTAATTCACCATTTTCAAAGCACACTATTTTTGTGTCTATTATCCTGTTAAATTCCAACCCCACAAGGCAGCTGGCGGTATCATTATCCCATTTTACAGATGAGGAAGCTGTGGTTCGGAAAGACCGAGAGAAACCCCACAAAGTCACATGACTAATACATAAGTTTTCTGATTTCTCTGCAGAGTTTTAAACATGCACATCATGTACATAGACCCTGCATCCTAGTGCAGTCGTAAATAAAAGACCCCTGATTTGGTGTTAGTTCTGTGTTTTGGTGACTATCAGTGTCCTCGTCATGTGGCCAGTAAAATACTTACCTGCCTCCATCTATCGCTGTCTCAGGATTTTGAAAACCCAATGAGGTCATTTGGTGACAGTGTTTTGTAATGTGCCATCTAAAGCTTACTTACCCTTCTTCCTCCCCAACTCCAACATTTTGGCAGGTTCTCTGTCTTTCTATTAACTTGGACTTCGCTTTTACAAACCGAGTAAAATTTGTTTCACACTCTGTGGGTATTGTGCAAGTCTCTTAGCAACGTCAGCTGCTGACTGGCAAGCAGAGAAGCTAGCTAGCTAGTCCTGTTTTTGCACAACCTCAAACCGAAGCTCACTCTCCGTCAGAGATTTGAGGGTGCACTGCCAAAGATTTCTAAGGGTGCTTTACCTGGAGTCCCAAGCAGTGGCCATAAGGATTGTGTCAGGCTGATATCCTAGAGAGGGTCTCAAAGGGTCAGGGTGGGGGATGCTGAGCCTCTGTGGAGTCAGCACAGGCCAGGGTCTTATCTTCTCCTTGGCTGGATCAGAATCTGAATTTGGTCAAATTTACCTGAGGGGGATCTGTTCTCTGCTAAATCCAGAAGGGATGACTTTGTAAAATCTCATGGCAACTTAGTGGATTTTTATAGAAGTTCAAAATTGAGCATGGGCGGGTAATGGCTATGGTGTAATGGCTATGTTGCTGGACTCCCATGTAGTCAACCGCAGTTCAAGTCCTGGACCTGTTGGCTTAAACTCACGCCGGGCACGTGTGCATGTGTGCCCAAGATCCTGAAAGGAGAATGGAGGAGAAGGGATTGCGGCGTGGCCATCTCCCTTGGGGGTGATTTCTCGCTTTCTGTCTTCCTGTCTCTCCCTGTGTTTCTGGTGAGCGTACGCACCACATAGCAAAAAGCTCTCAAAAAAAAAAAAAAAAAAAAAATTGGGCATGGGCTTTTTATAGATGTGGACCCCATTGAGGAGAATAAGTTGCAGATGACAAAATTTGTTTAACGAAAACAAAATCAGAGTAAAGAAAGTTTAAATAATTTAGGGGAGGTGTATGCTTTTATAAAATTTGGAGAACCTTATTATTTTTTTCAAAGTAAAAGCACTATACATATTCACCAATGCAAAAAAAAAAAAAAATCAGACAACATAGTATGCAGCAACCATGCAGAAGAAAGAGAAAAGCATCCACCCACATCCAGAGAAAGCTATTACTAACAGTTTTGAGTCTAATCCTACAGACTTTGTCTTGTATATATACTGTTACCAAAATGAAGTTATACTGTGAATGGATTTTGTCTTCTTTATTCATGACACAGCCTGTCCGTGAATGTGAGAATGAGAGAGAGAAAGAATGAGACAAACACCCTCCACAGGGTCTGGTCACACTATGGTACCCCTCTCTGTGCTCCCGCCTGTCAGAACCTGGGCATTGGTGCACATGTCCCATGGGTTTTAGGCTGACAGGGCTGGTGATGCCAGCTCCGGGTGCCCTGTGTGACCTGGCCTCTCCCGAGCAGTTCATCACCACTGTGCCATAAGCCAGCCCCTGTACTTGTTGTTTTATAAAAATTTCCTTGCTACGTTCTTGGACATCTTTCCATGCCATTAAATACGTCATCCCAACTCACCACATGACAAGGACATATTTCTCAGGCTGTGAGGTAGTCTGGTGACTCCTTTTCCTTCTAGAGTCACAGTCATCTGAACCTCCTCCCTCTTTCTCAGGATCCCTGATGCTGAATAGCTCTGAGAAATACACTGACCTGTTATTTCTGGCCAACACCAGTACAGAGGCAGAAATGCAACTGACGACTGCATCTTTCTCTTCTGGTCTCTTCTTTTTTTCTTTTCTTTTTTTTCCTTTCCTTTCCTTTCCTTTCCTTTCCTTTCCTTTCCTTTCCTTTCCTTTCCTTTCCTTTCCTTTCCTTTCCTCCTCTCCTCTCCTCTCCTCTCCTCTCCTCTCCTCTCCTCTCCTCTCTTCTCTAGAGGTTTTTGCTATAGGGCTCGTGCACTTGCCAGAAAGACAGAGAGAGATAGAGAGACAGAAAGCGAAAAATCACCCCCCCAAGGGGGATGGCCACACTGCAATCCCTCCTCCTCCATTCTCTTCTTGAGATTTTGGGTATGCACACACATGCTCCTGGCGTGAGTTTAAGCCACTGGGTCCGGGACTTGAACTGCGGTCTACTACATGGGAGTCCAGCGACATAGCCATTATGCCATCTGCTGGTCCCTGGCAACTGCATCTTATCAGGTAAAATACTTTACTTACACTTCAGGGCCTCAGGTTCTCTTTGGATTACATGAAAGGTTCATGTAGGGACAGTCTAAGATTCTTCCAGCTCTAAAAGAATACATCAGCTTCTAGTTCACTTATGTCTATGTCTGTCTTGCCATAGGGTAGCCCTGGCACTGTGGGGAAGTGGGTGCCCCAAGGGGACCAGCTGTGCACCTCATTGATGGACTTGAAAGCCCTGACACTGGCAGGGCTGGGAGGCACGAAGGAGCATAGGAGAGTTGGATTAAAAAGAAATAGCTCTTGGAGCCAGTGGGCGGCATGGTGGTTAAGGTGCTGGACTCCCACATGGTTGACTGTGATTCAAGTCCTGGTGGTTCAAACCACCCAGACCTGGTGGTTTGAAAATCATGCCAGGTATGTGTGTGTGCATGCCCAAAATTCCAGGAGGAGAATAGAAGAAAGGACTGTGGCATGGCCATCCCTCCTAGGGGATGATTTCTCATTTTCCCCTTTCATTGTCTTTCTCCATTGAGAGCATGTGCCCTATGGCAAAATCTTTAATGTAAGAAAGAAAAAGAAAGAAGAAAGAAAGAAGGAAAGAAAGAGAGAAAGAAAGAAAGAAAGAAAGGAAGGAAGGAAGGAAGGAAGGAAGGAAGGAAGGAAGAGGAAAAGACAAGAGGAAAGAAAGAAAAGAGGAAAAGACAAGACAATTCAAGACAAGAAAGCCAGCTCCTTCCAATGTGGCAGTGGGTGATGTCACAAGGAGAGATCGGATTCATGGAGCATAAGTAAATCTAGCCTTTGGGGCCATTTAGCCCTTCCTGAGCACAAGTGTCTAAACTACAAGATAATTAGGGTCTTCATTTTCCTGTTTTTAAAGTCCTTTAGCCAGATGAGCAGATGGCATAATGGTTACATCGCTGGACTCCACATAGTCCACCGCGGTTTAAGCCCTGGACCTGGCAGCGCGTGTGCATGTGTGCCCAAATCCCGAGAGGAGCATGGAGGAGAAGGGATTGTGGCATGGCCATCTCCCCTGGCGGGGGGGTTTCTCACTTTCTATCTGTCTCTGTCTCTCTGGCAAGTACACACACCCTGTAGCAAAAATCTCTCTTTAAAAAAGTCCTTTTGCATATGTTATCTCATCTAATTTTCATTTTGCTCTTTTAGATTAAGAAATCTAAAAGATTAAGAAATAAGATTCAGAGAGCTTGTTGATTTGCCTAAGAGCAGATGATGAGAATTCGTCAAATGAAAACTCAATCCTAAGCTCTGCCCATGGATTCTTCTTCCACCTCCTGAGTCTCCACAGCAGACACACAGAGACACATGACACAGGCACACAAATGTGCAGAATATTCATACAGAACACACCCTTCAACTCCCACCTCTCCACTACACAGACCCACAAAGCAGCATTACCTTCCTTGGATCAAGGGGCTCCCTTAACACATATGAGGGAATTTCAAAAACTTTGTGGAAAAGCTGAATTAAAGTACATGTTTATTTTGGGACCAGCAGTTGGCATAATGGCTATGTCGCTGGACTCCCCTGTAGTTGACCACGGTTCGAGTCCCGGACCCGGTGGCTTAAACTCATGCTGGGCACGTGTGCGTGCATGCCCAAGATACCGAGAGGAGAGTGGAGGAGAAGAGATTGCGGTGTGGCCATCCCCCCTGGGAGGTGATTTCTCACTTTCTGTCTCTCTGTCTCTCTGTCTTTCCGGCAAGCGCACAGGCCCTATAGCGAAAACCTCTCAAAAAAAAAAAAAAAAAAAAAAAAAAAAAAAAAAAAAAAAAAAAAAAAAAAAAAGTACAGGTTTATCTCTGGTGAAAAAAAAAACAAATCTGAAATCCATGCATCTTCTCTCCTAATATGCATTTCCATGAACTCTGTATTTATGAACATTATGCTAGGCCCTGGTGAGAAGATGGTGACCCACAAGGCACCTCGCAGACTGACTGAGTGGCATCTCAAGTTCAGAAAGAGGCAGGGATTGGGTGGGGTGAGGGTTGGTGTTGGTGTGAGGCAGGGGCAGTGGAAGGGCAGGTGGAAGGGCAGGGTAGGACCGAGCACACAGGACGCACCTACAGCCTTCCTGCCCGGTCAGAGAGGCATCGTGAAGGATAAGACATCCAAGCGGGGATCCACAAGGTGGGGTGAGCTGGCCAGCCGCAAGAGGTGAAAAAGAGATGCAGAGAGCACTGAGCATGCACAAAAGCCTGGAGGAGCACGGGGCTTTGCAAGAGCTGCGAGGAGTCCAGCGTGGCCAGAGATAGGCTCAGAGATCCCGCTCCACGAGGCGGCCTCCATTGAGGCTACAGAGAGGCAGGCGGACATGAAGGGCTGGCTGCCGGCTGGTACTGATGAGTCCTGGTTTGTCTTAAAGGCAACCATCAAATGGTTTAGAGAGTGCCGCAGGTGACCAGCTCTCCTTTAGACATTTTCCATTCTCCTTTTCCTCGCTGCAAGACTCTATGGATTTTCTGAGCCTTCCTTAGGATATACTCTGGCAAAACACAGATTTCAACTTCAGGATACTCCTCCGGCTCGAGCTGCCACCTCCGTTTCACCTGCCTTGCCGCTCTCCCTGGGTCTCGGAGGTCTGTGCCAAGGCGGCTCAGATACTCTTGATTGAGATGCCCTGGAGGAGCCGGTGTGGGTGACAAACAGCTTCTAAGTGTTCCCTGCTCTCAGGTCGGCTGTAACCCAGGCCATGACTCCAGGGTACAGAAGACCCACTGGACAGGCAGCATCCCCCACACATACTGAAGACAAGTTGCAACTATAGTTAGGAGTCTGTGGGCTAGCAAATTCTACCCTCAAAGGGAAGCAGTATGACTGTTCAGTAAGTCAGAGATCATAGACGTCATCCATGATGCGTGGCTTGTACAACACCCTTCCTTGACCAATAGGGAATCCGAGAAGCTTTCCAGGAGCTTATAGGAAGGGGACAATTCACACATAAAGAAATGATTAAGTAAATTGTGGTATTTTTATAAAAAGTATATATTTACACAGAATATCCTGGGACTATTCTCCACTGGGGAGAGGACAAGGAGGCTGGGGACAGGATGGAAGAACATATTTGCTCTACCCTTTAGAGTTTTTTACATTTTTTTCTCCTTTCTTTCTTTCTTTCTTTCTTTCTTTCTTTCTTTCTTTCTTTCTTTTTTTTGGAGAGGTTTTTGCTACAGGGCACGTACGCTCGCCAGAAAGACAGAGACAGAGACAGAAAGCAAGAAATCACTCCCCAGGGGGGATGGCCACGCCGCAATCCCTTCTCCATTCTCCTCTTGGGATCTTGGGCACGCAGGCACACGCGCCCTGCGTGAGTTTAAGCCGCCGGGTCCGGGACTTGAACTGTGGTGGACTACATGGGAGTCCAGTGATATAGCCATTACGCTAAATGCTGGTCCCTAGAGTTTTTTACATTTTAAACCACAAAGATGTGATATCTGATTTTTAAAATAATGTTGAACTTAAAAAGCAACCCATATAGCAGAATCCCAGACAATGATTAAAAAGAATGAAATCAAGTTATAATGACAAAAATGGATGGTTCTCCAAGGTCTACTATGTCAAACGTGGGTAAGATATAACTTTATTTTTGTGGGGAAAATATGAAGAAAACTGCTTGATGTGTGTATTTTTTAGGATACACACTGCGGAAGGTCTCTGTGCTGTCCAATGCAATAGCCACTTGCCCCGTGTAGCTATCTACATTTAAATGAATTAAGGTTAGCCAGGTGCAGTAGTGCACGCCTGTAATCCCAGCTACTTGGGAGGCCGAGGCAGGAGGATCGCAAATTCAGAGCCAGCCCGGAGAAACCTAGTGAAGCCGTTTAAAATTAAGTAATAAAACGAAAAGGTTAGTTCTGCCACAGCGCTACTACATTCAGGTTCTCAACAGCCATATATGGCTCCTGGTTGCCGTAGAGACAGTGCAGACAGAGCCGTTTCCATCACTGCAGACAGTTCTGTCCGGAACTGGCCTAGGGAAGGCAGCCCAGACTAGTAACTGACGAGGTCGGGCAAGGATGGAAGGGCCTTCATGCTTTACAAAGCTCCATATTCCTTCCTTCCTTCCTTCCTTCCTCCTCCTCCTCCTCTTCTTGTTTTACAAAATTATGATTATAATTTTACAAGAGAAGAGATGGTTTGCCTCTGTGGCAGGTGTTTATTCCTCATTAACATCATATCCTGTATTTTTTCTTTTCTTTTCTTTTTTTTTTTTTTTTTTGGAGATGTTTTTTTCTCTATAGGGCACGTGCGCTCGCCAGACAGACAGAGAGAGACATAGAGACAGAAAGCGAGAAATCACCCCCAGAGGGGATGGTCACGCCGCAATCCCTTCTCCTCCATTCTCCTCTCGGGATCTTGGGTACGCACGCACACGCACCCAGCGTGAGTTTTAAGCCACCGGGTCTGGGACACGAACCGCGGTCGACTACGTGGAAACCCAGCGACATAGCCATTACACTAACTGCTGGTTCCCCTGTTTTGTTTTTTTTTTTTTTTTTTTTTTTTTTTTTTTTTTTATGACTCCTGACACTCCACTCGGGAGCCAAGAACTGGCTAAGAGTTGGGAGAGGAGCTGTCCTGGTGAGGGGTTGACGGAAATGATCCCTGCCCAGCTTGGACCTCAGTCTGGGAGGACACCTCCAGCAGAGGCTGGCCATCACCCAGCCTCGCTCTCTTCTGGGCTGTTTTTCAGTCTCTTGGGACAAACACAGTTTGAGTGCCCGCCAGCTGGAGAAGCAGAGGCGGAATTATTTTTAGCTCTTGGAGCTCTGGAAACTGGCAAGGGTGTGGTGGGCACTGGACTGAGAGGGCCCCCTGAAGAGGACCTGGGGGGCCAGGGAGGGTGGGGGAGGGCACTGCTGCGTGGTGGGGTTAGCCCTCCTGCTGGGATGGAAGTGCAGAAGGCCAAGCTCAAAACACTGCCTTGGTAGAAACGGCAAGCGCGGTAGATCTGGTGTCTGCTCCACGGTTTCTCAAATTGGGGGAAAGACAGAGACAAGAACACTGCGAGATAAAGAAATGGATGGAGTGGACACGTGACCAGGAAGCAGGTGGGAAAGAACATTACAAAGTTTTTCACCTCAAATAAAACTTGGATTTGAAATGTTAAACATCCTTCTGGTTATCATCCACAAGACAGAGTGGAATGAAATTTCCTAAGATTATAAATAAATAGAACAAGCTTGGAAACTCTGGTTTTATAGTTGTTCCGAATACCTCATTTTCCCTCTACCTGAAGAAGCTAACATCTGGACGGTGTCCAGTTTTTTCTCAGCAACCACAACAAAAACCCTCAAAAAAAGACATCCTCACTTTAAATAGATGGCTCTTTCATGATTCCTTTTCCTTTATTAATTTGAAATTTAAGCTGACATATTTGTCTGCAATGTTCACTTTTTCCCTGCAAGATTTAGAAAGGTCATGCAGTAAGCCATCTTCTGTCCCTATAAACATAGTCCGGGCAGGTAGGTCCCTTCACCTTTGTCTCCTTCGAGAATGTTGATCCTACCATACTGTTTTACACCTCTGCATCTTTGCTGTGCTATTCTGTCTGGAATAGCTTCAAGAAGAGATGACTTAGATTCCACTCATTTTATAAGATCCAGCTCCTCTGAGTCAAAATCGATGGCATCTCCTTCCTATAGTGGCTTGTGTGAGGATGGGTGGAGGATGTGTTCATCTCCTGCATGGGACTGTGAACTCCCTCCGGGACAGACAATGCCCATTCATTCCCGGGGCCCAGCTGACCCAAGTGCCTGGTGCATGCAAAGTGCTTAGTAAATGTTGGTGGCATCTGATGCCCATCTCTTTCTTCACTCCCGTAATCACTGCCCCATTCCTTTCACTCAACTTAATGATTTCTACTGGGCCAATCATGTGCTGTGGGGAAGAAAGATAGTGGGAAGTTGAGTAATGGCACCCCAAAGAAATCCACATCCTTATTCCTAGAATTAGTGAGCATTGCCTTTTACGGCAAAAGATGGTTTTGCAAATGGGATCAAGTTAAAGATCTCAAGACAGGAAGATTGTCTTGCATTATCTGAGTGACCCTGATGTGATCACAGAGTCCTTGTGAGGGAGATGCAGGAGATCTGGAGAAGGCAATGTCCAGATAGAAGCCACAGGAGCAAAGGGGACAGAACTGGGACCATGAGTGAAAGAATAAGGACAGTCTCTTGAAGCTGGAAAGGGCAAGGAATGGACTCTGCCTTAGAGCCTAAAGAAAGGAGCCAGTGTTGCAGACTCCTCACACACAGACAAAGAGAGAATGCTCCCAGTCTTCAAGGAGTTCTCTGTATTTCTACTGAAGGTGGAACACGACTTAGGACACTATCCCAGGGGTGGAGACAGGTGATGGAGGTCTGCACTAGAGCAGAAACACTGGAACAGGGAGGAGTGCTCAACTGGGGGCTCTCGAGGCAGAGCGAAGGGAGTGGGGCTCTCAGTTCTGTGGTCTTTCACTGCTCACTTTCTGCCTTGGTGGATTTCAGCATCTCACCAGTCTACCCACCGCATCTGAGTGTCTATCCTTTCTTCTTTAGAAGGTCCATTTTGGGGCCAGCAGGTGGTGTAGTGGTTAAGGCCTTGGACTCCCACATGGTTGACTGTGATTTGAGTCCTTGACCCGGCCATTTGAAATTCACGCCAAGCACATGTACACGTGTACCCAAAATATGAAGAGGAGAATGGAGAAGGGATTGCAGCGTGGCCATCGCCACTGGGTGAGGGGGTGATTTCTCACTTTCTATCACTCCCTCCTTCGCTCTCTATCTTTCCTTCGAGCACATGCATATCCTGTAGCAAAAAAAAAATCTCCAACAGATAAATAAATAAAATAAAAGGCCCATTTCTTCAGTTAATTCCAATTTAGGGCTAGGAAGAAGGAAACTGTTCACACTATTGGGTTGTCGGGAAAATCATGATGCATTTTTGCAAAGAAAAACAGAAAAATACATGATTTTCCCAACAACCTAATAATTCCTACTGAGATGAAACCAGCGGATAATGCCATAACCTTCGCAGACATGTGAGCACTTACAAGGCCTTACCCACCTACTTCAAAGGGCTCCCTTTCTAACTGGTAGTTCTCTAAAGCGTATTACCAAGGCAAGAACCACACACTGGGTGAATTCCTTGGCTAAGAGTGTTCCCTGGTGGGCTGGCAGGTGGCGTGGTGGTTGAGGCGCTGGTCTCCCACATGGCCAACCATGGTTCAAGTTCCAGACCTGGCAGCTTGCTTCTCACTCTCCCTTTCTCTCTGTCAGTCTCTCTAGACAAAATGGAGGGATAATGAAAAAATAATATTTCCTGGGACCTGAGTCCCCTTTCCTACACACCACCAGGTTGCTGTACAATGTTCTTTTCTGACTACTCTCCTGGAAGATCATGCAGGTGAAGTTCCTAACTGGCTTGTTCTTTTTTCATTTTATTTATTTATTTATTTATTTATTTATTTATTTATTTATTTATTTATAGAGGTTTTTGCTATAGGGCGCGTGTGCTCGCCAGAAAGACAGAGAGAGACAGAGAGACAGAAAGCGAGAAATCACTGGCTTGTTCTTTTGACCCCCTCCCCGCCACCGAAGACCGAACCTGAGTTCCCCATGTAGCCTGAGCATTCAGCTACAACTGTTGCCAGTTTTTCTCTAGCTGCCTCTCAACTGAATTCTTGATTGTTTGACCAGAAGGTAAGTTAGGAAGGGACTATTTTCTCATCTGAAAAAATAGAAGTAATTATTAACACCTGCCTCTTAGGACTGATGTCAGAGACACATGAGTTCACGTTTGCACAGGGCCTGGTAGGAGGCAGGTTCTCTGTAAGTGGGAGCCATGATTCCCGCACATCTGTGTCTCTCTCAGTAGCCAAGAGGGCTGAACACATAATACTGACAGGCAGCAGCACTTCCCAGCTTACAGTCGACAAACTAGACTGTGTTCAGTAGCACGACATGTTCTTCAAGAACCAGGCACTAGATGGCTTTGGTTTGTTTGTTTTGTTTCTCAGTCCAAAATAGAATTTAAGGAATATTTTTAATCGTGCACCAAATTGGATCAGAATCCCATAATCATGAAGTGTTGCTATTGAAGAAGGCCTCAATGATCATCCAGTCTGGATAATCCGCCTAGTGTAACAACTTTCTGGAGGGTAAAATGCCCTCCACATAGGTCTACACCCTAATTCCTGGAACCTATGAATATGTTACCTTCTACGCAAAGGGACTTTGTAGACATGATTAGGTTAAGGCTCTTGAATTGAGAATCGTATAATGGATTACCAGGTGGGACCAATCTAATCAGATGAGTCCTTAAAAGCAGAGAACCTCTGCTGGCTGAGGTCAGAGGGAGGTGTGACTTTGGAAGAACTGTCAGAGAGATGCAGCATTTACTGGCTTTGAAGGTGATGAAGGGGACCACAAGGCAAGGAATGTAGGTGACCTCTAGAAGGTGGTAAAGGCACAGAAATGGATACCATCTAGAGCTCTAAGAGAAACAGAATCTTACCTAGATCTTAGTGAGACCCATGGTCAACCTCTGACTTACCAGACCGTCAGATAATAGATTCACGTTGTTTTAAGCCATCATACTTGTGGTGATTCGTTATGGCAGTGACAAGAAACTCATACAAGGGGTAACCAACTCAAAAGCCCAGAAGGCCAGCATGGCCATGCCAATAGCTGAAGCAGATTTTACCTTGTAATGATTCTTAGTAACTTTGCTTGTTATCTGTAGCATTTTACAATCCTTCACTATTCTGACTACCCTCCTAAATGTCCATCTGCGTGCAAGCTTCCGTCTTAAAATGGGGCACCAAGAATAACAACACTCCACATGGACTTCTCTCCCCAAAAGTGCAATGTGGATCCCTTGATTCATAGTCCCTGCTTCCGTTTATACAGCCTAAGATTCGACATGTTTTGCAGTTAATTCATGCTTGAACTCACTCTCAAGCCAGTTTTGCTTCATTAGGTCAACTTCCAGAGTGCAATTATAGACACCCAGCAAATGTAGTGTACAGATAGCACCACTAAATGAGAGGCTGGGAGCTACAGAGGAGGCCCTGGGTTCGGTTCCTAGGCCAACCCGAACATGATGGGTACAAGCCTGTTGTCCTAGCTAATTGGAAGGATGGGATAGTAGGATGGCAATGTGGTTAGGCAGTGTCAAAAATGCTCATCTCAGGGAACAGCAGGTAGTGTAATGGTTACGTTGCTAGACTCCACATGGCCAACCGCAGTTCAAGTCCCAGACCCAGTGATTTGAAACTCATGCCAGACACGTGTATGTGCATGCTCAAAATCCCAAGAAGAGAGTGGAGAAAGAATAGCAGCGGGGCCATCCTCCCTGGGGGAGGAAGGGTGATTTCTCACTTTCTGTCTCTCTGTCTCTCCAGTGAGCACACATGTCCTATAGCAAAAATCTCTCTAAAACAATATTCATTTCAGAGTTGAAAAATGACTACTAGAAGCTGGGAAGGACGGGAGAGAATGGGGGATAGAGTGATATTGGTTAACAGAAATAAAATTACAGATAGATAAAAGAAACAATTTCTAGTGTTATAAAGCAAATAAAGCGAATATGGTTAATAATGATTTACTGTGTATCTTGGAGTAGCTTAAAAGAAAAAGGATTTTGAATATTGCCAACACAAAGTAACGACAAATGGTTGACGTGATGCCCTGATTTTATCTTTACACATTGTATTCTTGTACTAAAAACACACACACACATTGTAACCCACAAATATGTACAATTATTATATGTCAATAAAACAGACAGAAAACCCCAACAATTTAGGACAGATGGCCAAAGCAGCTAGTACTTCCAGACTCCCACTGCCCCAGGCCTTGTATGGTCAAGACCTGCATCATTCTCCTGAATATCCAATTGCCCAACTTCTGCATACCATAGGGGAACATGGGGGATTATCAGAATGTCTTAACAGTTTTCTGTACTGCAGAAAGAATAAAACATTTTTTAAAAAGACCTATCTCTGTCCCCTTGCCTTCTTTCTTTCTCATAAAGGAAAAAAAAGATGCAGGAAAATAAATGGACATGTGAAATGTCATATGGGCTAGCATAACCCCAGGCCTTACATTTTCCATTAGTGATGGAAACAGACTCATTTTCCAGGTTTATAACTCTCCTGAAATACAGATGGAAACTGGAAGCCAGATGGCTGTCACTGTAATGATAGCCTTCCACCATGAACTTTTTTTTTTTTTCAGCTTTGGTTTTAGATTTTTTTTTTTCCTGGTTACTAAAGAAATGTAAAACAGAAAGCGTGCCACAGTCCCACTCCAGATTCATTCACCAATAGATAAGAATCTTAAAACTAGCATTTAAATGAATCCAATCAAAGAAAATAAATAATTGTGTATATACCAGAGAGGGAAAGTGAGAAAGCAAGCCACCAGGTCTGGGAGTGGTCAGCCACATGGGAGTGTCCAGCACCTTAACTACCACACCACCTGCTGGTCTATGGAAATTCATTTTTAAGAAAAAGGTGGTACAGAATTCTTGGACCTCGAATGAAAAACTTATACAGCCATAAAAGAACCTCCTCTTCCTCCTTGCCCTTCCACTTTGAAACCAAATGTTTTTAGAGGCAATGAAGAAAGTGGAACTGAGAGAACCATGAGCCATCTGGAAGGCAGGCTTAGATGGGGAAAGCAGGACCTTTGCAGATTGATCCATGGGTATATTTCCCTGACCTTCAGCTGCAGGCTCTTTTTGCCCAGGTCAATGACAGCTATGATGCAGCCACAGAGGGCTGGCCCCCAAGCAGGGTTTACATCCTCAGCTTCAAACCTGATTCAGAGACCTGCATTTAGCTTTGCTTTTCCAGAAACCAAAATGGCTCCTCTCCGTTAACACCAGCCCCATGTTCTAGCTATTAGCCAAACAAAGGATTTTCCAAATATGGGCCCCAAAAAGCATATGCACTTTGAAGGCCACAATGAAGCTTAAATAGCTAAAACTTATTAAAAAGAAAGCTAACAATTGACGCCAAAAGCGTGAGTCCTCAACAGAACAGCAAGACAAAAGCCAGAAAGAGGAACAAAAATATGCATTGCAGGGGAGGGGCCAGCAGGGAGGTGTAGATTTATGTGGAAGAGTTGACATCATTGTTTCCCAATAATACTTGCCGGCAGGAAGCAGATGGGAAAGAAGTGGCTACTTATGGTAACAGGGCATGCTGTCTGTTTAGAGTCCTGCCATGTGGAACCACGTTTTACTTGGAAAAACTGGAGATGGAAACTCTATTGTCAGAAGTTTTATTACAGACAAACTAAATCCTACTGAACTTATCACCTTGGCAATGCATGGCGAAATGGAGTTCCACATCTCAGACCCTGTCTGGCAGCCAGCACAGCCAGGGCTGTTTGGGGCCAGACAGACAGTCATGGAATGGGACTTAACCGTTAGACAGACATGATTTGAGTCCTGCTTCGCCTGCTTCCTGAGTGGGTGACATTAGGCTAGTTACTTAACCTCTCTGAGGCAACCTCATTGATTTATTGTGTTAATTGCCTGGAGAGTCAGAGAGAGGAAGAGAAAGACAGACTCTCCCCCGTGGGGCATAGGCTCTATCCCTTCTCCTCCATTTCTCCACCCTGTTGGCATCTGGGGCACACAGGCACACACCCCTGGCATGTTTTCCAGTCTGCTGGGACCAGGATTTGGACTGCTGCTGGCCACGTGGGATCCGGTTCTCTTAACCACTAGGCTACAGGCTGGCCCAGTCCTCATTTATAAATGGAGATAAAACTGAACTTTCCACACACACAGTGGGAAGAGGTTGAGATTGGACACTTACACCATACAGCTAAATTTAATCAAGAAACAAAATTAGTTTGGTCAGTTAGCATCATTTTTCAAAGTTTTATCTTGGGACAAGCAGATGGCATAATGGTTACATCACTGGATTCCCACATGGTCGACTGCAGTTCGAGCCCAGGATTTGGCAACTTAAAACTCACACTGGGCTTGTGTGTGTGTGTGCCCAAGATCCCGAGAGGAGAATGAAGGAGAAGGGATTGTGGTGGGGCCAACCCCTCTGGGGTGATTTCTCGCTTTCTGTCTCTCTGGCGAGCACATGTGCCCTATAGTAAAAATCTCTTTAATTTAATTTAATTTTTATTTTTATTTTTATTTATTTATTTATTTTTTTATCCTTCAATGGAATCTCCCATTCTTCTGTGCTAGGGCAGGACACAGACACAACTAGCCGAAGCAATAGCCACTCTTATGACAGATAGGTTTACTTCCCTGCCACTGAACACGGGCTTCCGTCTTCCCAGCCAGGGTCTTCCTTTACCTTCCAGCCAGGCCACTATGCGTCACCTCTGCTATCTTTCCCAGAGCCTAAGTGCCTGCTTTCCCAGGGTGCAGGAGTGTGTGACAATTCCAAGTGTCAAACAAAACTACGTGGTTTCCTGCCTCTAGAAACCAACTACCCCACCTCCTCAGTCTTAGTCACTCCTCACAGTCAGATGATGTCCATGATGTTTTATTGGTTCCCTGCCCCCCACCCTGCGACAGGCAAACCCCGTTTGACGGTTCTCTTCCCCTCAGCTGCCTCACGTGTTAACATCCCCTGCTGGCACATCCTCTGAGCCTCACTGCATTCTTCTTTGTGCTGCTTTCAGTTCTTTTCTCATCATAAATCCTTCTAGGCTGAGAGCAACTGGAGTATCTTTCCAAATCTGAAGTGTCTAGCATGTTAGCGTCCCCGTTAAATACTTGCTGCATTGCATCGACAGCCCCATGTAAGATACTTTCTGATTAAAAGCATGAAACGAGCAGAAAAAGAAATATGCATAATCACACAAATTAGCTCAGCTGCCTTCTATGAAGGCTAGTGGTTCATGTTTGCCTGAATCCTGGCTTACATGTCAAACTAGTTTCTAGAGTCTGTAATAGTGAGTGCTGGTTTATGTGGCTTTATGTGTGTAGGGAGGTGACATTCATCCCTCTCCCTCCAAGGGTGGCGAGCAGGGGGCCCACCAAAGGCACTCTGGGCCAGCATCAGGCCATGGGCGTGGTACCAGGGCCTGGAATGCATCAGCCAAGCTCGAACTAGAACAAAGACTGCCTGAGACTCGATCCCAGAAAGTCAGTTAGTTCTGG
Source organism: Tupaia tana (assembly GCA_026018925.1). NCBI lineage: Eukaryota > Metazoa > Chordata > Mammalia > Scandentia > Tupaiidae > Tupaia > Tupaia tana. Next base: position 22,084,261 of record JAKSZU010000020.1, on the reverse strand, counting down.
GGCCCTGCCAAGAATGTGGTTCATACCAAGGAGTGACTGGTGAGGCACTAAGAAAAGGCAGCGTTTCTGGGGCATTCTGTGCAAGCAAGGCCTGGGCTGGTTTCTATCCAGGACTAGCGTTGGGGACCATTCAACGATCTTGGATCCCTGATCATCTGGCTCAGCATCTATGTCCCTGTCCCGAGTTTCCTCCAAGGGCTCTAACCCTGGTTTCCTGAAGGAGGAAATAGGGTCAATCAATCAACTGCTGTGTCCACCACGGCACTCACCCTGAGAGGCCCAGCGAGCTGCCGGATCTGTGTGAGCTGCCCAGTGCAGTCTGTCTTCAGCAGAGCTGCATGCATTCACACACAAAGCCAGTTAGAGAACAGAACCACAGGTAGGACAAAGCCCAAACTGGGTGCCTCTGACCCTGAGGCGGTGGGCGTTCCAAGAGGATTGTGGCTGCAGTGGGCAGGGAGGGAGCTGGGAGGGAAAGGTGGGGTCTGTTTGGACTTGAAAGCAAGTAGGTTTAGACAGGGGTGTGTGTGAGAGAGAGACAGACACAGAGAGAAGCACTCGCAGAGAGTAAAACTGCAAATGTCAGTTTTTAATGTGGCTAGTAATGGTCTAGGCAGGAGGGCAAACAAAGCAAAGGGAGAATAAATTTTTTTTTTTTTTTTTTATAAGTTTCAGGGGCAACACTGTAAGGTAAATGCCAAATTATGAAATAGGCTACTCTGGGAGGTGTGAGTCCAGCCTAAGATAGTGGCTTGGGCAATCAGAGAGATCTGGATTTAAATCCTGCCTTCCCCATCTTTATAACCTTGGTAAGTGATTTAACCTCTTGGTCTTTGGTTCTCTCTCTCTGTAAAATGAGGATTTAAAACACCCAGCTCTTAGACTGAAAATAGTACTCCGTGCATGTGAAGCGACAGGCACAGAGGAAGCGCATCCACACAGATAGCTCTTATTAACCGTAAAACTAACCAGTTCTGGTTTGGGGCTAAGCCTTCACTTCTGGGTCCCTTCTCTGCTTCCAGGAGACTTCCTTATCCTCCAACCATGCAGCAGCCTGGTTTTTATCATCTTTGTCCATTAAAACACATTCTTAAATAAAAAAATAAAAAATCTAGTACCAGTGTTTATTCTCTTTTGAATTGTAGTCAGCCTGTTTCTTCCCAGGAGTTATTTATATTAAGCCTAAATTTTAACTAAAATTGCATCCTGGGGAAAGATGAGAGGGGGCCATGGGGTGGTCGCCAGACTCTTAAAGTGCTAGCAGGTAGCTCTGCCCCAGTCCATACTCCAGGACCGCCAGGCCTTTGAGGAAGGAACACAGTAGGACCAGTTCAACTCAAACATGGCATTCGCATTGGGGGGCATAGCGAGAATCAGCTCAGAGAATCGGGTGGATGGTCCACTCACAGCAAAAAGAAAATTAATTTGAAGAGTGGGGATAGGTGGGAAAATGCCGTATTGGCTTAAACACACGATGAGCAATGGGTGGGGGAACTAGCTCCACGTTTTTGAGCCTCACCGGTGGTCTGAAGGAAGCACAGGAAGACAGTGCAGTCCTGAGACTCAGAGGCCAGGGTGGATAGGCAGCCCAGCTCCAGAGACCTGTTCTGGAGACAGTGAGCAAAAGGTGGCCCATGCAGAAGGCTCGAGCACTACTTTGTTCCAGAAATATTTAGCTACACCATCTAATGGCAAAAAGGGGGAAGGGACCCAGGCTGAGTCTTGGAACTTTCAGCTCCACCCCTTCCTTCCAGCCACTGCTGCAAAGCCACAAAAGCTCAGGAAACCCTTCTGCAGTGAGGTGATTCCCAGGAACAAACAGCCCCCAGCAGAAACGGTCTTGGTCAATCAATCAACTTCTAGTATTTGGAATGTGTCCCTCTCTCCAGCATCACAGAAAGGTTCTCAGGCTAGCTCACAGATGCCTGCATTAAGAGGGGAAATTAAAGGATGGATCAAAAATTACAACTAATGCCATTGCAAAGCTTGTCTTCCAAGAACAGCATCACCTATGGGAAAATGTGTTCCTAGTTTCAACGTGTTTCCCTCTGACCCAGCATAAGGTCAGGTTGCCAGCTCTCCCCTGACCAGGAGATGGTTCTCTTGGCTCCAGGGTACTACTGGGATGACAGGGGAGTGAGTTTCCTTAGCAGTCCCAATGCCTGGGCCTCCCAAGGCTGGAAGGCAACTGGGTGGCTGGCAGCAGAGCAGATAGGGGAAGAGGTCATCCCTATGTTCAAGGGGCTCTTGGGCCTTGAAGAGTGAGTAGGAGCAAGGCATGTGTGTAGGTGGAAGTAGCTGTTGCTATTTTGTGTGGGCTGCTGGATCCAGACTACATAGAGTTAAGGTATGGCTTGACTTCAAGTTATCCAGTTAGCCTGCTCCAGATTCAAAGTCTTAATTTTCCTCTTCCAGTTCTTCCTGTTTCACTCTGGAAGCCCAGATGCAGGAACAGCCCTCGAAATTCAAGATCCCCATTTAGGATAGGACTTCTCTTTTTCAGTTCCCTGTGGGTCCAGCAGTGGCTGGCTGGGTCTTTGTGAAGTCTTTAGGAGGCCTTTTAGTTTCCGATTGACATGATGCTCTTCTCCCACTGTATGCTGATGCTCTGCCCTGCAGAAACGCTGGGAAACCCCAGCCTGTACTGGCCTTATTGGGGCAATCAATCCACTTCCTTCTCATCTTAGTGAATAATTAGTGCCCACTAACTGTATCATCCACTCATTTCATTGGCGCCTCATTCATTCAATCAGGCATGCTAGGGTTATGCTAGGGTAAATTGAGGGTGTCATGATAGCAATAGCCACACTGACAGTTTACCACGTGCACTTCCTCTACCCATAGTAACTTATTTATCTTCCTATCAACCCCATTATTCACAACTAAGAAACGGCTGGGAGGAGCAGGAGGTAAGTAACTTGCTCTCTGGTCACTCAGTTGTAAACAAGTAAAATTGGGATTCTTCTCGGGATTAGGAGTTCCAGGTAGAACTAATGGGAACCCCTGGCAGGGGGACCTGACTTGGACGGATCAGGGAAGATTTCCAGAACCCACCAACGCTGAGAGTCCAAGGCTGAGAAATTAGCCAGGGAAGGTGTGATAAAGACGGGCCAGGCAAGTTCCTGGGAAGGAAACTACTGAGCCAAAGAGAACACCCCTGCCCTCATTCTCCATCCAATGTTAAGTCTTATCTTGAACAGAAACACATTTACCTCCCTTGCTAAGCCTGTTTATGTCTGAGTACCTCTTCTTTTGAATCGAAGATCAAAGCTTTCACATTTTCTCCTTCAGCTTTCCCTGTAGTCATCACAGCTAACTTCAAAGCTTAACGGAGCTGATGGTTTCTGTAAGTTTCTTCACAACCCTTAGACTGTACATTTCTTGAGTCATAAACCCATTTTCCTTCCCTTCCCACCGTACCCCACACAGCGCCGTAGGAAGTATTCATTAAGGAGCCGCAGAAACAAAGCCCAGGAATCCTTTAGCCTCAGAAATGTAGAATGGCTACACCTAAAAATTCCCAATGCCTTACTCTTGTTTTGTTTTTGTTTTTGTTTTTGTTTTGCTATAGGGTGTGTGAGCTCATCTCTTCTTGGGATTCCGGGCGTGCATACACATGTACCAGGTATGTTTTCTTTCTTTCTTTCTTTTTTCATTCTTTCCTCTCTTTCTTTCTTCCTTCTTTCTTCCTTAGAATTATTTAATTTAATTTATATTTATTTATTTTAATTTGATGAGAGAGACAGAGCGAGAGGGAAAGTGAAAAAGTAAGCTACCAGGTCCAGGACTCAAACCATACTCGGCCATGTGGGAGCCTAGTGCCCTTAACCACCACGCCATCTTCCAGCCCCCAGGTGTGTTTTCAAGATGCCAGTCTGAGGGAACCAGCAGTTAGCGTAATGGCTATGTCGCTGGACTCCCACGTAGTTGACCGTGGTTTGCGTCCCGGACCTGGTGGCTTAAAACTCACGCCGGGCGCGTGTGCATGCATGCCCAAGATCCCGAGAGGAGAATGGAGGAGAAGGGATTGCGGCGTGGCCATCCCCCCTGGGGGGTGATTTCTCGCTTTCTGTCTCTATGTCTCTCTCTGTCTGTCTGGCGAGCGCACACGCCCTATAGCAAAAACCTCTCCAAAAAAGGAAGATGCCAGTCTGAGACTTGAACTGCCTAATTGGCTACGTAGGGTCCAGTCACTCTAAACTTCATACCACCTGCTGGCCCACCTTATTTCTGTTTTTTAAAAGACTGGGGCCTGCTCTCATCAAGTTTAGCATTATATTGTAATAAGCATTTATTTATTTGTTATAAACTTCCTGTCACCCCTGAAAACAAATATGTATGTGTGAATGAGTGTGTGCGTGTGCGTGTGTGTGTGTTGGGGGGGAGAGACATATGTTAATATCCTTTTTTTTTTCAGTCTGGTAAGAGTTATAAACAAATTTTCAAGAGTAAAAACTTTCACAGTTCTTATCAAACGCTCAGAGCGTGCAATGGCTGAATGCTTGTCCAGGAGAAAATGATCTGTAAGTTCATGCACTGCAGGCAGTAGTTTCCAACCCTGCCTCCAAAATATTAAAATAAGCTAGGAAAGATTCCGATCTACTTGGTCTGAGAGAGGACCTGGGCATTAGTTTATTTTGTTTGTTTTTTTAGTTCTCTGGATGATTCTAAAGTATGGCCATCATAGAGAGCCTCTGGAGCCACGTTTTTCCCTGCTCAGAAAGGTGGGGAAGTCATCAGCCTTTAAGGAGGGTCCAACATGGAGAAAGAAGATAGTTTTCCTAATAATATTCTCTTACTGTCAGGCCTTGACTTCCGGCCCCAGCACCTCTAAGCTCTATTAGAAGATCCGAAACTTGGGAACGGCAGTTGGCATAATGGCTACAATGCTGGACTCCCACGTAGCCGACCGCAGTTCAAGTCCCGGACCAGGAGGCTTAAACTCATGCCGGGCATGTGTGCATGCATGCCCAAGATCCTGAGAGGAGAATGGAGGACATGCATGCCCAAGATCCTGAGAGGAGAATGGAGGAGAAGACATTGCGGCGTGGCTATCCCCCCTGGGGGGTGATTTCTTGCTTTCTGTCTGTCTCCCTCTGTCTTTCTAGTGAGAGCACAAAAAAACTCTCCAAGAAAGAAAGAAAAAAGAAGGTGCAGAACTCTAAGAGGAGAGAGATAGGAAATGACCACTGATGCACTGTGATCTCATAGGGTTCCAACCACAGGTTGCGGTCTTTTTATTACACAGCCGCGGGCAAGGGCCTTTGTATTCAGTGGTTAGAAAGGAGAAAAAGAAAACTATACAATTTGCCAGACATTAGCAGTAGGGAAGGGAAGGTCTCCCTCTACTCGAGACAGGAAGAGAAATGAGCTGGTTCCAGGGGAGAGCTGGGGGTCAGGGGCAGCAGTCACTGTTGGAGAGAAAGTAAAGAAAGCTTCTGGCCAAGTCTGCCATTCTCGGGTGCTCTTAGTGAGCTACAGAAAAGTGGTCAAAGAAGGAGGGGAGCTGTCCTTTCACATCAGGCCTGCATACAGCTGGCGACGATCAGCACAAGGTCTGAGATTGGCATCTCAGTGGATGCCTCCAGAAACGTTATTCACAATGTGTGTGTGCATGTGTTTCTAAGGGAAAAGGCTTCGTTTTTCAGCAGCTTCCTGATGGTAAAGGGTGACAGCCAACCTCAGTAACATCCACTCCAAGCTGAATGCCTGTGTGTCGCCCACACGCCCTGCTCCATCAGATTTGTCCACCTGAAGGTAGCAGCACTGGGCCTCAGCAAGTCTCAGAAGTAGATGACATTCGTCCTTCGTGCTCAGCCTCTGCCCAGAATTCACACCCAGGCATGTAGCTTCCCCTTCTTCAGATGCCCAGAGCACAGAGAATCGTCTCTAGCTTTGGGTGACTCCAACGTAAAGATTTCCTTTCCATTCAAACCCAGGGGCTCTCTGTTATCATTCCACATCTCTCTTCTTCCCTTCTACCCTTTGGCTCCCAGACTCGAATCCATTTTCCCTGTTTCTACCCAGGCCTATCCCCCTGCCCTTGATCCCGAAGTTCCATATCCATGGTGTGAGACTTGGGAGATGCTCTCCCAGCCTCCTGGCTGCTAGTCACCGCACCAGCTTGTCACCCTCAGCATTCTGGCCTGCTCCACCCTTTCAAAATAGGTCTTTCAGAAAGTCCACGAGGAGGATACATTTTAGAGGAAACCATTAATAATGACTCTGTTTATTGATGCTACTCTCTAACAAAAATAAGAGAAAACCACCCAACTGATTTTAGCTATGGGAAAAAAGAAATCCTAATTACTCTCATTTATATGAGGGGCCTTTAGTTCGTGAGAAAATGGAATTAAAGTATGTATGAGTTTATTTTGGTGCAAAAAAGAAAAAAAAAAAAACTTTAGAAATGCAGGCAAAGGGCCCAGCAGGTGGCGTGGTGGTTAAGCATGCTGGATTCCCACATGGGTGACTGCGGTTCGAGTTCCAGACCTGGCAGCTTGCTTTCTCACTTTCTCTCTCTCTCACTCTCTCTCTATGGTCAAATTAAAATCAAATAAATGCATAAATAAAAAAATAAAGTTCAATAAAATAATTCTAGGGGGAGAAAAGAAACACGGGCATAGTTTTTTCCTACTATCCACTTTCCATGACCTTTCTGAAGACCCCACATATAAACTGCTTATGATGGGTGCCTACATTTCACAAAGCACACTCACGGTGTATGATCATTAAGTGGGTTGGTTGCTTTTGATTTCAAAGTGGAACTCTGTTCAGGTTTGTTCAGTCTTGAAAGTTTACTGATTGGGTGGCAAGGCCATCTGCTTTCCATTTGGGGGGGGGAAAGTCATTAGAAGAGAATGCTGGCTTAGACACGGTAGGGAGAGGACCCTGAGAGGCCAGTGCCTTCTGCATCCTTCACAGTTAACTGCATGACCTTAGGCCAGTCCATTTACCTCTAGGATTTCCTCATCTCCGCAGGGGGAGAAGTACTGGGCAGTAGTTATTCATTTTTTCTTGAAGCAGTAGTTGCCTCAATTTTTCTTTCTTTTTTTTTTTTTTTTTTTTTTTTTTTTTTTTTTGAGAGGTTTTTACTATAGGGCATGTGTGCTCGCCTGAAAGACAGAGAGACAGAAAGCCAGAAATCACCCCCCAGGGGGGATGGCCATGCTGCAATCCCTTCTCTTCTGTTCTCTAGGGATCTTGGGCATGCACGCACTCGCGCCTGGCGAAAGTTTAAGCCACTGGGTCTGGGACTCGAACTGCGGTGGACTACACGGGAGTCTAGCGACGTAGCCATTATGCCATTATGCCAACTGCTGGTCCCATCCCCTAGCTTTTTTTTTTTTTTTAAATGAAACATATGTAGAAGCCCAAAATACAGAGTAGGAGAACGAGCAGTGCCGAGGCTGCCTTTGAGGTATCTTCACAGGACTCTAGGCTTTCAGCTCGGCCTGGCATCTAGGGGTTGGCAAGCACCTCTAAGAAACCCTCGGAGCTATGGAAGGAGGGCCTAGAACAGAGCACACGCGGCAGAGAGTGACAGCCTATGCACATCCCTGGTGTACCTGAACGTTACCCTGAAGGCCCCCACAGATACAGGGAGAGGGAGACATTTCATCGTGAACTTCTGACAGTTGTAGCTAAGATGTATACGGAAGAGTTCTCCTGCATTCAACAAAAGGGCAATGTAACTGATTTAACTTCAAATCGACCTCCGGATTGTCAACGAGGATTTAGTGAATTGACTCAGTGAAGCCTCAATTTCAAGAGGCAGTTTTGAAACCTGTGGTTCTGCCAGCTCTGAAATACTAAGTCATTTGTCCTAATGACACAGCAGACTGAACTGGAGAATACCACAGGAATATCACACCACTGCAAATGACTAGGTGGTGCAGAGACTTGAAAAAAACGGAAGTGGAATGAAAGCACTGCCCTGTTTTTGAGTTGTATATTTGATAGGAACTAATCAAATCGGTTTCGAGATTACTTTCCTGGAGGCAGAATTATTCTGCACAGTTTCGCAGCCCTCCGGTTCTCTCCTTTATCTATATATAAACACGAGGCCCATATAGTAGACGGTTTCTCTCACACTGAAGCTTCTGAAGACAAGGTCTTTTTGTCATGGGTAAGCGCAGGGCCAGTCGACCTTACAAAAGGAGTCATTTAATGCTCAATTTTCCCAACTTTCCTATGATTTAAAAACTTGGAACCTCCAAGGCGATAATGGTATTCCAGATTGCTCTCTTCCCTCCTCCCCCAGTACATGTTTAAATTGTCTCTGCTAAATTCCTTGTCCCCCATTCTGACCTTGAAAACAGGCGCTCTCCTTTTCTGGATCCTAAACTATTTTTAAAATTTAAGGCCCTCTGACCTTTTCACTAACTCTTCTTGTCTGACCTGCCCATTGTGCATCTGAAAACCAAGAGTGGGTGAAGGGTCTGGGGAGTCGGGTAAAGGGGGAAGGGGTGGGGAGGGTGCTGAGCAGGAGGTGCTGTATATTTGGCCTCAGCTCAGAAATTCAGAAAATGTTTGTGCAACCACCCTGCCCACCAGGATCCCCGCCCCACCCCCAACCACCCCTTTCTAGTGCAGTAATACAAAAAGATGTGAGCGGAGGAAACGGGAGAGGCCGGGAGGGACAGCGAAGGTGGTCACGCTGATGAACCCAGGGAAGCCCACTGATGGCCATCCCACATGTCCACTCTCATCTCTCCCCTTCAACGCCCCAAGTTTCGGATCCGGACTTTGCCAGCTTCCACCCCCACCCCCAGAGGTGGCCAGCTACACTGGAAGCAGCACCGCCCATTAACGGCTAGGGTGACACTAACGGAAGGACTGACAGCCTCTGCACGTCGGGGTGGGAGCGCCGCGTCCCTGAAGAATCCTGTCGGTTCGGTACAAGAGAAAAGTCCGAGAGGGCACAGGCCTGCCATACATTAGCTTGTGAACGGAATGAACACACCCCAAGAAAGTCCATCCTACAAACAAAAACGGGGGGGGGGGGGGGGGGGCAAGCGAAGTCACATTACCATCCTGTCCTGAGCTCTCCAGGTATTCCGTCAGGTCACAGCCGAACGCACTGGCGGCTCCCTTTCGTTTCAGCTTCTGCTTGGCACCCTTGTTCTTCATGAGTTAGTCCAAAGAGGTTGCCCCTCCGTGTCCCCCTCCCCTCTGCTTGGCACCGCGGAAGATGGTCTCCTGGGTGAGGTCGCTGGCTACAGCGCGGCTCTAGGGGGCCGCATGGGCGACCCGAGGCTCCTGGGCGCCAGGCGCGGCGCGGCGCATGGACCCCGCGGGCTGGGGCGCGGCGGAGCCCGCAGAGCCTGAAATCCACCCGCTCTCCCCGGCACGGCCCTGCCCGAGGCCGCGCGGAGCTGGCAGCGGCGGGCCGGCTGGTTTGGGAGTGTCACTTCCTCACTTGGAGTCCCCGGGACTTTCACAGGCTGTGGCGGTGTCTTCGGGTGTTTTTCCTGGGCTTCCGAGGGAGGGCGAGCTCTCCTCTCCGCCTTCCTGCGTGGCCCGCGGAGGACGCGCGCGGGGCAGGGGTAGCGGCGCGGGGCGCGGAGACAGCCCGGGGGCCGGGGTCCTCCGCCCTGGGCCCGCGGGCTCGCCTTCAGACGGCCTGGGTGCAGCCAAAAGCAAGCATCCTGTCTCTCCCGCCGCCCTCACGCCTTCCTTTTTCCCTTTCTTACAAATCCTAGGATCATCCAGCTCAGGAAACGCTGGAAGGAAGTTACTAGGGAGGGGGGCGGAGGGTGGACATTTTTGGCAGCTCCGTGCGAGTGTGTGTTTGCGGCCGGAGGAAGTAGGTGGGTGGGTTGAGGAGGACGGGGTGGGGAGAGCGCGCTCTCCTGAGAGCCGTGCTGCGACTCCGGAGATAACTGCGCGCAGTCGGGGAGGAAATCGCCGCTCTCGGAGCGGGCCCCGCAGCCCGAGCCGCCCGCTTCCTGCCCCGCCAGCTCGGCGCTTTGAACGCGGCCGGAGGAGGTGCGCTGGCTCTGCGAGGCGGGTGCTGCTGCGACGTTTGGCCGCGGCTGCCTGGGTTTGATCCCTTGTCATCGTACCGTTGACACTTTCTATTTCAGTCTCTGCCTTTCCCCTGTGCAAACACTTCGAGAGTAGTGACCAAAACAAAGACGGGGGGCTCCGGCCGAGGAACCTGGCAGGCAGCGGGCTGACGCCGTCCCCCACCCCCCAACGCTGGTCTCCGAGTCCGCGGACCCTGGGCCCCGCAGCTGTGCTCCAGCGCTGGGGTGCCGGACCCTGGGGCAACCAGAGGCTGCAGCTGTTGTCACTGCTGCCCCGGCCCTCGGAGATGCGAGTTCACGAGAGACAGAGACAGAGAGAGAGAGAGATCTTGCAGAAGTTTAATAAGTGGCTCCTATTTTGGGGAAGACTCCAGGATTTAGGCCGCCTCCGATATTCTGGCATTCTATGGAGAAGCACGCTCCCAGGTGGTTTCCTAATTGGTCTCATGTTATTCCGAGAGGGCATGGTTTTCCCTCTCCAGTTAGATCTGAAATTCCTTGACTCTGTGTACTCAGCACACAGTAAGCACTCAGATTCTCTCAGTTGGACCATCTGAGGTTTAGATTAAGCTGTCTGTATAAATTCACAACCATATATAGGCTTGAAGGGAAGGGACACACGTCCGGCTCGGATTGGTGGTCAAAGCTTCAGGCACTGGGTAGCACTGTAGTAACTAAACCTTTTCACAGCCACTTGTCTTCCTTTGTGTCACCACGCCAGTTTATAAATGTTGATCTTTAACCCTTCTCTACATTAGAGGCCACCACTTGGCCAGTTGACAAATCTGGCCTACAGATGTATTTGGTTTGGCATATGCCATGCTTGAACATTTTTTTTAATCTTTTTTTTTTCCTTTTTTTTAGACTTCTGCCATAGGGCCCCCTGTGGTCAACAGAGAGAGACAGAGAGAAGGAAAGTGAGAAATCCTCCCCTTGAGGGAGCGGGCATGCTGCAATCCTTTCTCTTCCATTTTCCTCTTGGGATTTTGGGCACGCATGCACACACAGCTGGTGTGATTTCCAAGTTGCCAGGTCTGGGACTCGAACCATAGTCAACACCTTAACCACTGCATCACCTGCTGGCTTCACCATGCTTGAGCATTTAAAAAAAAAAATAAGTGGCCAACATTAAAGAGTTAAGGTTTTTCATGTAAGTAATCTGGATTTCTGCTTTCCACAGAAATGGAAGATCTGGTTACTTCACAAGTGCATTTCCATATGTCAGGGTCTGCCAATGCCCAGGTGTGACAGCCACTTGGAAGCGCCCTTGTTAGAGAGGTGAGCCTTGCAGTTTTGCAGCCGCCATGGTCTCTCTTCCCCCGCTCTGCACCTGTTTGGAGTCTGGGGCCACTCAAGCTTTTGCCCCAAGCTCCCTGCCTCCCAGGGTCCCTCCCTTTTATTTCCCGTTGTCTCGATGACACCAGCATTGCCCCAGCTGTCTTGGCTAGACATCTTCAAGGAACCACTGACTCATTTCTCTCCTCCCCCCTCCACCTCCAAACCAGTTCTGCCCAGACTGATGAGTCCTTCAAAAGGCCTCTCAGCTGGGTTTCTTCCTTTCTAGCCCACTCAGTAAGGGGAATCCACTCCTCAAAGATGGGAATAACCCCCGTGGGATTTGCTGAGTCCAGTTTCTACTCACGTCATCCAGCCTCTGTCCTAAAGGCCTGACACGTCTTCCTGAGGTCTTGCCTCGTTCTACGCCTTCCTTGCTCAAACCCCTTCAGTGATGCCATTTCCTATCACCAGGGCAGCAAATTCTAAGCATTTCGTAAGCCGTTTGGAAAATACCCAGTATTTTAGTAAAATGGCTTGTGGTTCCCCTAAATTATAGAGAGGTGTCTTTATATGGGATTGTCACTACCACTATTAACATTGGTTTAGGAGTTTATTTCAGCAAGGACTTTCAAATTCCTGATCCTCTCTGATCTACAGTAGATGTCTTCACCGTGGAGGAAAGACTGAAGGAGTATCTTTTTTCCCTGGGCCCAGACCCGCAGTGCACAAATTATGGATAAATGTGGATTATCTTTTAAAATCTGCTTTAATTTGCTTGCGGGCATGTGCACTCACTGGAGAGAGACAGAGAAGAAAAGTGGGAAAGTACCCCATTGGGAGATGGTCATGCCCCATCCCTTCTGCATTTCTTCTTTCTGGATTTTGAGGCACCCACATGCACCCCCAGTGCTCCTCAAGCCACTGGGTCCAGGACTCAAACCGCGCAGTCAGCCATGTGAGATCCAGGTGTCTTAACCACCATGCCACCGGCTGGTCTGTGAATTAATTTTCAAAGTTACATACAATTTTTATGAAATGTGATTTTTTTCTCATAATAAAGTCTATCCGTGAAGTAAGGACACAGCAATTTATGAAAATCCTGAAACACTTCACAATATAACTTTAGCTATATTCAAGTGCCTCTTAATCACCATCTAACCTAGCAGAAGTAGTTTGTTGGAAAACAGGGTTACCTATGTGAACCAGTAAGACCAGTTAGTGACCTTACCACAACCTTAAGATTCTTCTATGCTTTACTTTGGATCCCTCCCACCCCCTCCCCGCCATACTCGGCCATCGTAGAATTTTCAACCTGGAACAGCCAAAGAGACCTTTAGGTCCCTGGTTCATGGCAAGTTGGGTTCATGCTAAGTTGATAAGTTGTTAAGGGTTCAGGGCAAAGTAATACTGAGCACCCAGCAAGGTGTTCATTATGTCTGTCATGATAAAAAAAAACCCTTATTTTAAATGAGTAAAAATGAATGGTCTTTTGCTTCTAGTTGAAAGCTCTCAATGATCCACTCTGAATGGTGGAATGAATTCTCAATTTACCAAGCCGAATAATAAAGTCACATGGTGATGGCATGTCTTAATCCTTTTGTATTGCTATAGCAGATCACCACAGACTGGATAATTTATAAACAATGGAAGTTATTTGGCTCACAGTTCTAGAGACTGGGGAGTCCAAGATTAAGATGCTGCTTTGGGGACCAGAAGATAGAGTAGCAATTATGTCACTGGACTCCCACATGACTGACATGGGTTCAAGTCCCAGAGCCAGTGGCTTAAAAATCACACTGGGCGTGTGTGCATGTATGCTCTAGATCCTGGGAGGAGAATGGAGGAGAAGGGATTGTGGTGTAGCCTTCCCGCCCGGGGGTTGATTTCTCACTTTCCCTCTGATTGTGTCTGTCTCTCTCTCTCCAACCAGTGCCTGCTCCCTAATGCAATAATCTCTAAAAAAAAAAAAAAAAAAAAAAAGAAAAGGAAAGAAAGAAAAGAAAAGAGAAAGAAAGAAAGAAAGAAAGAAAGAAAGAAAGAAAGAAAGAAAGAAAGGAAGAAAGAAGGAAGGAAAAAGAAAGCGAGCGAGCTGCTTCTGGTGAGGCCTTCTTGCTGTGTCTTCCTATGCAGAAAGGGTAGAGCGAGTGAGAGAGAGCAAGAGGTTGAACTTGTAGCCTCAAACTTCAGCATTAACTGGCATTAATCCAGTTATAAGGGCACAGCCCTCCTGACCTAATCACCTCTTAAAGTTCCTACCTGTCAACATGGTTGTATTGGGAATTAAGTTCCTAACACATGAACTTTGGGGGACACATTCAAAACATAGCTCGACTTGATTCAGGGAGCTGGAAAGCTGTACCCATTTTTTCCCTGCCTCTTCTCAGTGTTGAGCGTGTCCTCAGATAGGCGCCAGTGTTGAATCTAGCCCTTGTTCTGGATACTTCTTTCCATTTTTTCTTTCTCGTACAGCTCTTTTTCTTTCTATTTTTCTCTTGCTCTTTGCAAACATTCTTTTCTGGATTTGGAAGAATATCATAGGGCGGGCGCCACCACGCCCGAGTTTGGAAGAATATCTGACTGGGTTCTGTCTTATTCCTCTGTCACATTGCTAGAAGACACACTTAAGACTGAATGATTTATAAAGAAGTAGAGGTTTATTTGACTCATAGTTCTGGTGATGGAAAAGTCTAAAGGCTGGCATTAGGCCAACCTATGTCACAGCACAGCTGACAGGAGTAGAGAGGATGGCAGACGTGTGCAGAGATAGGAACCTGGGCGCTGCCATCTGTTTTATAACAACCCACTCTCAGGAGAAATAACTCTTTCCAAGAGAGTTAGAACTCAGTCTATCATGAGATAGCATTAATCCACTCGTGAGACGGATGCCCCCCCAATCTAATCACAGTCCACTAGACCTCACCACCTACAGATGCCATTGCATTGCACTGGGGGCCACATTCTAAATCATGAGCCTTTGGGGGACAAGCCACTATCCAAACCATAACAGGTTCCAAAGAGTTTTTCTGCTCAGCTGTGGATTTTCTAGAAAGCTGGGTTGGTTATATGAAGACAGTGTAGGAATATTAACTGAAGGAATAATTAAGCTATTTGATAATAACATAAATTATGTCTTTGGCAGATTGTCATAGCACAAATTTACTAGAAAAGTCCTTTGCTCACGGGAAGATACTCAGAACAATTTTGCTTCTGCTTGTGATCCTTCTTATCTGTACCTCTTGAGGACTGATGCCTTCTGCTTCCTTCATCACCAAGGATGGTAGCATTCGTCTATGCTCTAAACAAATAGATGCAGAAGACAGAGAGCAGATATGGGGGGCAGTTTTGGTGTTTGCTGTGACCAGGGTTTTTCCTTTCACATAGATTTAGCAGTCAGCAATTTCAGCATTCTCCCTTCTCTCCCAGTACCTAAGTACAAACGCATGCGTGGTTCCCCGTCCACAGGCTGTGATGAGTGTGGTCGGAATCCCACGCTCTCGAGTACTGCAATGTTAGTTCATCGTTTCACTGGATGCATTTCTTCCCCTGCTTCCTTTTCATTCTGCCTTCAACCATCCCGTTTCAAAGGTGCTTATGGGGTTTCTAGTGTTGAGATCAGTTGTTAAGTGAGGATGTTTCATGAGAAAGACCTTGTTCCCCCACCTAGCCCAGCCTCCAGCCTTGAGGTTCTGAAGCCAATAGAGGATGAAGATGACCAGAGCAAAAGGGTTTCTAGAAAGTGTGTGTCCCAAGCTTCGTTACTTCATTTCTCTTTGTGCTAGTTCCCTGATTTCAATTATGATGCAAATGTTTACTTTTAAGTGCCCCAGTGAGGTTAAATAAGCATCCTTAGTGGGGTGGGGCAGAGAAGTCCATATTATCAATACTTAATCAAACTGATTAAAAGAAAGGTCTGGAGGTCTCCATGTGTATGCCAGATGCTCACCTGTACTGTGATTCTGACTGGCTGAGCTGGAGGTGAGGGGGTAGGTTCTCAGTGTGAAGACTCTACCGGGGGAACTTTTCTCTCTCTCTCTTTCTCTCTCTCTCTGTCTTCTTCTTTCATGGAATACATACATTTAAAAGCCTACACAAATCTGCAGTAACATTTGACCTATATACATAGTTATAGCATTAAATGAGTCTTGAGTATTTCATAAATGATGATCAAACCAGGCTGCACAAGACCCCCTTGTCTTGATTCTACCACATTGCCAAACAGCAGCAGGACACTTCCTTTCTATGCAGAGAAGATATGCAGAGAAAAGACTTCACAAGGCCGGGGGAGAGCCAAGCATGTGGGGTGAATGCACATTATACCAGCATCTGACTCTGCACAGGCCCGGCCTTACCCTCTAAGTCTTAATCTGGCTCTGTTTAGCTTGAAACTTATGTTCAGTAGCCCAGAAAGATGTCAGGGCTGTTCTGTAAGCAACACTGCCCAGAAGCCTGGCAGGGTCTGTACTGAGGACCTGGAAGTAGATCGTGGGGTCCCTCTCAGCAGCGGGCTTTGGGATAAAGTCTCACCTGTGCCATATATTTCTTCTTTCTCTCTCTCTCTCTCTCTTTTAAGTTTTTTTTTTTTTTTTTTCCCATAGGGTGAGTATGCTCACTGGAAAGAAACAATGAGAAGGAAAATGAGAAATCATCCCTCTCCCCCAGTGGAGATGGCCATACTGCATCTCTATTCTCCTCTCCAGATTTTGGGCATGCACCCACACATTGGGGTGATTTTCAAGTTGCCAAGTCAGTGACTCAATCCATGGTCAGCCCTGTGGGAGTCCAACACCTTAACCACCACACCACCTGTTGCCCCTTCTATGCCATGTTTTTGGAGTTCTCAAACTGGACAGAGTCTTCAGCTACTAAAACCTTTGTTCTTCAGAGAACTTGGGAGTCCTCCAGGTTGAGAATGACCTCCTGTTTGTTTATTTCAATCATCTTGGCTTCGTTACCTCACTCTGCCTTGACTTCTCCTTTTACACGGTTCTGTGCCCATTTGGGACTGTCTCCCCCCAGGGTCTCTGAACACTGTTGCAGCAAGAGCTTTTTCTTAGGTGGGTGGGGCTCTGTCCCTCCCCGTTCATTGTGTTCCCTAGTTTCCTGTCCACTGCCTGTAACCCTTTACCAATCTGCCAGGCGCCTTTTAACACAAAAGAGAGGAGATGGGGGAAGGGAGTGCTGAGGAAAAACATCCCTATTAATAGCCCTCTTTAACAAAATTGTTTTCCCAATACACAGTTGTTGTCAGGCCTTGATGCCCTGTAATCTACCTCTGTACTCTCCGCCCCTTCCATTCCAGCCTTCCGGTGGTGCCGTGCCGGGTTTTCCTACTCAGGCCTTGGTGAGGTGGAGACCTTGTAAACTCACTTGATATAAGCTTTGAATCCCAAGGCTCCTCCCAGCACAGGCTGTGGGTCAGGCTGACCTCAGTTCTGTGTCTGGTTCTGCCACTTGTTGGCCCATGACCTTGGTTGGACAAATTACTTAACTTCCCTGACCTCAGTGCCTTCTCTGTTAAATGGGGGTGATAACTACCTTGTAGGGTTGTCAGGGGATTAAAGAAGGTAATGACAAAGACTTACACTTTGTCTGTTCCTAGGTAGGCACTTGACATATAAATGAAAAGGGTTTTTATTACCTTCTCATTGAGTGATCCTTCTGCCTTTTACATTATTATTCTATTTCTTGCTGTCTTTTTTCTCATTTTCCTATCCTGGTCCTTTCTCCCATATGAAACACGTCTATAAGACTTTATTTTATTTTCATTTATTTATTTATACCTGTCCCACTTTTAACATAGTTTGAGCTGATTTACTTTACATTTAAATGCTTCCAACTTGGAAAAATTTTTAGAAAATGTAAGACTACCTCTTGTTAAAATGTTTTCTAACATGGACAGTATATTGCCTTTTGTGGACTATTTAGAAAGTAGTTTTGAATGTGGCTCACATTTTCCTTGTATCTCTGGTATCCTAGGACTAGCTTTCATTCCTATTTTGAGAAAACATACACAGAAATTAGATTGGGGACAGAAGTTATAATAGGTTACAGAAACAAGTTACCCTCAATAGGTTGTTGTACCTCTAGAATTGTGAACATCTGTAAGTTGGATAATACATTCTTGTTGTTTTTCATTAAAACATGTGACTGAAATATTTTTTCAAGCTGCCAGGTCTAGGGCTCAAACCTCACAGTTGGCCATGTGGGATCCAGCCGCCACCATGCCACCAGCTGGCCCTAGGAATGTCCTGATTTTTGCTTTAGAAATTATGGTCAATGTTATGGGTTCAATTGAATCCCTTCTGCCCACCCCTGTCCAAATTTATATGTTTAGTTATAAGCTCCAGTACCTCGGATGTGACCTTACTTGAAAACAAGATGGTTGTGATGTCATTATTAAAGACATGGTCAAACTGGAGTAGAGCAGTTTCCTAATCCAATAAGACAAGTACACAGACACTTATATAGGGAGGATATCTCATGAAGATGAAGGCAGAGATTGGAGAACTGCTTCTGTATGTCAAGGAACACCAAGCTTGCCAGCTAGTCTCCAAGGGAAGAGGCCTGGAACACAGTCTTCACAGCCTCCGAAGAAAGGCCCCTTGATCAACACCTTGACCTTGAACTTCTAGCCTCCAGAACCGTAAGATAGTGAGATTCTATTGTTTAAACAATCCAGTTGGTAGGACAGTAGTCCCCCTTTATCCACAGGGGATATTCCAAGGCTCCCAGTAGATGTCTGAAACCCCAAATACAAATGGACTTCAAAAACTTTGTGCAAAAATGCAATTAAAAGTACAAGTTTATTTTGGTGAAAAAATGTGAAATCCATATATACTTTTCCATAATATGCATTTTCCTTGAACTTGAAGACCCCTCATATATGTGCCAATACCATGCTGTTTTGATTATCACAGTTTTGTAATCTGTTTTGGGGCCAGGAAATGAGATGGCCCCCACTTCACTCTTCTTGTGAAGGATAACTTTGGCAATACAGGGTCTTTTATGATTCCAGATAAATTCTATGATTGTCTTTTCTAGATCTGTGAAGAATGTCTCCTGTAATTTTATTGGGATTGCATTAAACATGTAGATTATTTTTAATCTCTTAAGGTGCCTAATTTATAAATTAAACTTTATCATAAGTATGTATAAGAAAAGATATAGGATTGGATAGTCAAAAAAGTCATGACACATTTTTGCATAGAAAAGCATAAAAAAATACATCACAATTTTCACACAAAAACAGACTTGAGGACCAGTGGAACACAGTAGAGACCCCAGAAATAAACCCCAAAACATACAGCCGACTGATCTTTGACAAAGGTTATCAGTCAATAAATACAGTGGGAAAAGGAAAACCTCTTTAGCAAATGATGCTGGAAAAACTGGATATCCACCTGCAGAAAGATGAATCTGAATGTTTATCTGTCACCATTAACAAAAATCAACTCAAAGTGGATCAAAGATCTAAACCTAAGACCGTAAACTGTAAAACTACTAGAGGAAAACTCTGGGAGACATTGGGGTAGGCAAAGACTTCTTAAGCAAGACCCCCAAAGTACAGGCAATAATCCCCAAAATAGACAGATGGGATTACATCAGATTAAGTTTCTGCACAGCAAAGGACACCATAATTAGTGTGAATCGACAGCCCTAGGAATGGGAGAGAATTTTTGTTAACTGTACCTCAGATAAGGGACCGATAACCAGAATACAAAGAGAACTCAAGTGGCTTACCTGGAAGAAAATGTTTATCCCAATTAAAAGATGGGAAAATGAGCTAAATAGACAACTCTCTAAGGAAGACATACGAACAGCCAAAAATCATATGAAAAAATGCTCAACATCCCTCATCATAAGGGAGATGCAGCTTAAAACCACAATGAGATACCATCTAACCCCAGTCAGAATGGCAAAGATTAAAAAAACAAAAAATGATAAGTGCTGGTGGGGATGTGGTGAGAAGGGAACACTCCTACATTGTTGGTGGGAATGTAAATTGGTCCAGCCACTGCGGAGAACAATATGGAGGTTCTTCAAATAGAACTATTATATGATCCAGCAATTCCACTCCTGGGTATCTATCCAAAGGACAGGAGAATGCTCAACTGGAAAAACACTTGCACAGCTATATTTATTGCAGCATTATTCACAATTGCTAAGACATGGAACCAACTCAAGTGTCCACAAATGGATGAATGAATTGCAAAACAATGGCACATATACTCCATGGGATATTATTCAGCCATAAAAAACAACAGAGCCCTGGAATTTGATAGGAAGTGGAAGAATATGGAATATTTGTTGCTGAGTGAAGCAAGTCAGGCTATGAAAGAGAGACATTGTATGTCTCCACTTAACATATACTGACTGTCCACACTCTATAATAGAGACTGAAAGACTGGAGGACATAAAAGCATTCAAAATTGTGGACACTAGAGACAAAGTGGAAGGAGAGTGTGGGAGGGGAAGAGTACAGGAAGGGAAATTAGGGGGAAAATAAGTAGAGATAAGATATTTGTGGGACACAGACATGGTTTGTTATCTGTTGATGAGGATGTGTATAGTATTCTCAACTGGACTGAGATGTGTATCATGCTTGGTAAAATCTCCTTACAATCTAAATGATGTATAGAGATTGAATGTACAAATAATAATAATAATAAAAATGTAAAAAAAGATAAAAAATAATAAATAATAATAAAGTAGGTAAATTATGACAATATACCATGATAAAAGTTATGTGAACGTGTTCTCTCTCTCTCAGAATACCTTATTGTACAGTACCCCAGTAAGTGAAATTAACGATGAAATCACAGATTAGAGGGGACTTTTGTACTTTGCAAATGATACAGTTAACATCAATAAGGAACAGAACTACCCCCAGCCTTGCACTGGAACCTGCTACTCTAATGGTCAGATTGGTAATAGGCTGGGGGAAGACTGTGGTGGCCATGATCCAGGGCTGGCAGAAGGCCAGGGGTGGATTGTGCCCTCAGGACCCTGTTGAGGTGCTATTTCTCTAGCTCATGGAACAAACAAACAAACAAAAAATGTTAATAGTCTAAGAAATCTCAAAAGTCTCTTGATAGAGCCCCTGGGAGATATCTTTATCTCTAGTTGGCACTGATGTTAAGCAATTTTATGTAAATGAATGCTGTTTCAGCAAAGAGGCTAATGAAAGCCAAGAAGAGCTAAGAAATGAACCAGAGATTCACCTCATTGTAGAGGGAGGCGGGAGTTGGAGGGCTCTTTCCCACATACTTTCATGTTTAAAGAACTGTTCTCAGGGCACCAGAGGGAGGCATCCCTCTGGAGGCACTGGGATAGCCCTGTGACCTCTTCCTGAGAGGACTCTTCGGCTCTGACCTCTGCTCTTCCATCCCTTCCTACACCTCTGCAAGCGGATTCGGTGAAGGAGCCATCTCCCTTCTATATTCCCAGGCCCTGAACGCCAAATATTTTAAGAGAGTCCGCAAAGTCTACCCATACCGACATGTATTCATTTATTTGGCCAGTCAACAAATTTACTGAGCATCCTCTGTAGGCCACACACTGGGTTTGGTTGAGCAGACACCACTCATGCCCTCAGGGAGCATTCACTCCAGAGGCAAGACAGGCAGGCACAGGTGAGATAAATGGCAGGACGGCATGTTAAAGTGGGAATACTCAAGTGCTTGATGGAGTCAGAGGAGGCCGCTTCGAGAAAGTGACCCTCCTAGAGACTTGAAGAGTTGCTCCTACAGATAATAAAGAAGCAGGAATGGGAGTGGGCAGAGAAGACACAACAAGGATGCGATATTCTGTGAGTCTGACCCACAGCGGGAGGTTCTGGGTTTGCGTCTGGAGTCCTCCCTAAAAATGTTGAGCATCACGAGCCCATGCTCTGGGGCCGGCTGATGCAGGGCGGTGTTGTTACATGGAGACCTTGTCGGAAGTAAATCACTCTCTCTCTCAAGAAAGGAAGAAATAAACTTTGTCTTTTTTTTTTTTTTTTTTTTCTTTTTTTAATAGGGGAGAGGGTTTTTAGGATAGCAAGGATAGCATTTCTAGAGACACAGAGAAACAGAGATGTATGAGACCAGGACTGTTTCTGGGATTGGAAAGAAAGTCAATGTGGTTGAAGGTGTGTAGGGGAGATAGGTGTTCCTCCTTGTGCTGAGGGAGGAGCTAGATGAGGTGGGGCCCATGTATGTTGTGCAATGAAGTCCCGAATTGATCCTGGAGTCCCCTGGAGAATTCTGAACAGCAGGATGTCCGCTTAATCTGGCAATGATGTGGGGGGTGGGAAGGGGGACAGCAGCACTCCTCCATGGTGCCTTCCTTCTCACCTTAGTGAGAGGCAGAAATGCACCTGGCTACGCGCCTAGCTTCTGGAGTGAAACTACTTAGAGTCACACCCTGGCCTAGTTACTTGCTGTGGTTCCACAATTAGTTTTGAAGCCTAGATATGAAATTAGGTGGCCTAGTAAGGCGATTTAATTTATCTGCATGAATAATGTATTTTGCGTGGAAAATAAGCACAGTAGATTCTAGAAACAATGGCACTATAGTTTCGTGTCTATCCCTCAACATCAGTTGCAAGACCATCATCACAAAGTTCATTTACACACTCCATCTGTATACAATAGGTTAGCCTCTAGGGAACTTCGCTCTAATTATGAAAGTGCCCCAGCCTTCCAGAAGGGGCACCTCAGTAACTCTCAACATTTGAGATGTGGGTTTGCCACCTAGTGGGCGTCTGTGAATGCGTCTCTATCATAAATACGCACATATACAATATACACCCACAAAAATCCTAACACCTAATCTTTCTTGCCATCCCCAACACTTCCAGGTCAAATATATTTTAGATGCATTTCTATTTGCAAAAGTGTCTCAGTTTATGTGTGCCAGGGGTATAAGAATGTTTTCTGGTGTGTGTGCTTATACACACAGTGGGGATACCAGGATCACATGGACAATTCTTTGTGTTCTCCACATCTGCCTTTCTTGCACTTGAGAATTACTGATCTAGAAAAGAAGATAGAACACTTTATCACCACTATAAAGGCATGGTGCCTGCTTCACAGTTGATACTCAGTAAACATTAGTTTCCTTCCTTTTCTCACCACACCTTCTCCCGTAAAAACTGTACTCCAAATTACAACTTTGGTAGTTCCATGTGCATTTCCTGTGTGAAACACTAAGTGCCAAGCACATTGCATGTGTGCTTGCCAGAGACAGTCATAGAGAGAGGGCAAGTGAGAGAGCACCCCTTGGGGAGATGGCCACATTACAATCCCTTCTCTTCCATTCTCCTCTTAGGATTTTGGGCACATATCACACATGCCTGGCTTGATCCTCAAGCCAACATGTCTGGGACTCGAATCGTGGCCAGTCATGTGGAAGTCCAGGGCCTTAATCACCACACTACCTGCTGTCCCCTACCCCAAGTCCTGTCTTTAAGATGGAGTGGAGAACTTAAAATTTTCGCAGCTAGATTCCAGCAGGTTACGATTCAAACGTTTGCTTGTGATAAAGACTTTTTAAAAAAATTATTATTTATTTTATTTTATTTATTCACTCATTTACTTTGACCAGAGAGAGAGACAGAGAGAGAGAGGGAGAAAGCGAGAAAGCAAGCCACCAGGTTCAGGACTCAAACCATGGTCGGCCATGTGGGAGTGTCCAGCGCCTTAACCACCACGCCACCTGCTGGTCCCAAGACTTTTTTTTTTTAATTAATTGGAATTTGGTTTTCCTTTAGAAATTATATTACAATGATGCTAGTTTCTCAGACTAAGAAAAAAGATCCTTATGTAAGAGAGGAAGTGGACTTGGGAAGAAGCTTAATTTCTATTTGAAAGGACAGAGATTTAGGAGAGAATAGGCCCAGAGAGCAAAGGAGGGGAGGGGAGAATAGAGGAGACAAGACTGTGGGACACATTTTGTGTTTGATGAGAGAGGAAAGAGATTTAGGAGCAGCTACCATACGGTGTGAGATGTTAGGAGAGATCAGGGAAGAAAATTTTAAGAGGTTTTGTTATGTATTATGAATAAAATCCCGCTTTGAAGTTTCCATGACACTGCAGTAAAGATTTAAATTGCCTTTCTGTTATTTTTGGATGTGGGTTAGTGTTCCTTTGGAAAATCACACCAAACAGACAGGCTGTGAAGTGGCTTCATTTTATCTGGAAAACATAATGTTCAGACTATAAAACTTTAAAAATAGATACATTATACTTTCCTTATGTACCTTAAACCTATAATGACTAAACAAAACTAAAATGATAAATTGTATAAGAAATAGCTATTTTAAATGTAATACATTTATGTGGTTCAAAAATGAAAAATGTAACTAAAACTAAAATGATAAATTGTATAAGAAATAGCTGTTTTAAAAGTAATACATTTACTAGGTTTAAAAATCCCAAAGGTACAGAATGGTATTAAATGGAAAAGTGAAAAGTTTTCTGAATCATTCTCCAAACCTCCCCTTTACCCCTTGTTTTACCACTCAAAGGTAATCACCTTCAAAAGATTGTACTAAATTATTTTGGTGATTAGCAGTATAATAATAATTTCTATACTTACAGCCCTCTTCTTTGATTTATCTACTTTTTACAGTGTTTGTTACCTGCATGCAATGAATGATGAAAAATACAGCTCATTTAGATGACCTCTCCATTTTCTTCCCCCTTCATATTTTGTTACTTATGTTATTTTCACTCTTTCAGTTGTTTATTTATTTAGGTTTTTACCATAGGGCGCATGTGCTCATTGGAGAAAGACAGAGAGGAGACAGTGAGAAGGAAAGTGAAAAATCACCCCCTGGGGGAATGGACAAGCCATTATCCCCTCTCCTTCATTTTCCTCCTGGGATTTTGGGCACACATGCACGTGTGTCTGGCATGATTTTGCAGCTGCCAGATCTGGGATTCGAGCCACGGTTGACCATGTGGGAGTCCAGCACATTAACCTCTACCCCACCTGCTGGCCCCTTTTCTTTTTCTTTTTTTTTTGGAGAGGCTTTTTTGCTATAGGGCACATGCGCTCGCCAGAAAGACAGAGAGAGACAGAGAAACAGAAAGTGAGAAATCACCCCCCAGGGGGGATGGCCACGTCGTGATCTCTTCTCCTCCATTCTCCTCTCAGGATCTTGGGCATGCATGCACACGCACCCAGCGTGAGTTTAAGATGCCGGGTCCAGGACTCGAACTGCCGTCGACTACATGGGAGTCCAGCGACATAGCCATTATGCTAACTGCTGGTTCCCTGGTCCCTTTTCTTTATAAATGTAAATACTGTGTTTAGATGTGGACTTCTTGTTGTCCATGGAAGTGGACATGTAAGTGTTGATTCACACCCAGGGAGTAGGAGAACAGCACCTCACACTGCACTTCACCTCTCCTTGTGTGCTCCCTCGCACTCCAATCTCCTTATCCACTTAGAATTGCTCTTTGCTACCTTTACATTTCTTTTTCAACAATTTATTTATTATTTCTTCCACGAGAGAAAGGGATACAGAGAGAAAGAGAGGAGAGAAACAGGTACTGCCAAGAGTCTCTGATCCACCCAGTCTCAACAAGCCCTGATCCTGAACACACATGTGGAGGGCAGGTGGATCCAGTTGCTTTATCACTGCGCCTCCTCCTGGACCCTCTACCTTTACATTCATTTATTATTCATTTATTTTTTAAAAGTTTTCTATAAGGCTGTGCATTTGCTAGAGAGAGAGAGAGAAAGGGAAAGTGAGAAACCTACCCCTCTGCGGGGGTGAGATTGGTAATGGTCATGCCTCAATCCCTCCTCCTCTTGGGATTTTGGGGATGCACATACACACACCTGGTATGTTTTCAAGTCGCTGGGTTGGAACTCTAATTGTGCAGTTGGCTATGTGGGATCCAGTGCCTTAACCTCCATGTCACCTGCTGGCCCTAACTTTACATTTTTTTTAAAGAATTATTTAATTTAATTAATTTATTATTATTATTCAATTTGGCCAGAGAGAGAAGAGAGTGAGAAAGCAAGCTGCCAGGTCCAGGACTTGAACTGCAGTCAGCCATGTGGGAATCCAGCCCTTTAACCATCATACCACCGTGCCACCTGCCGGCCCCCTACCTTTGCGTTTTAATGTTAGGGTTTAGAGCATTTGCATTTTGTCCTATAAATACAAATAATCTGTGTGCATTTTATCTATTGATTGATTCTAATAATCGACATCAATAAATTAGTTTAAGACATAGTTTATGCTTACCTAGATATGATTTGCTATGGAATATAGAATGATTGGCTTGGAAGATAAGTTAATGCAATCTCTCTTTTATGTAAAAGGAGAATGAAACAAGTATCAAGGTCCAGGGGATACTTTTTTTTACATTGTATAACCCGCACATATCATATCACATTATAGTTTGTCATACTTACATAATTTTTAGGTTTTGCTATAGGGCATGTGCATTTATTGGAGAGAGACAGAGAAAGAAAGAGAGAAGGAAAGTGATAAATTACCCCCTGGGGTGATGGCATACTGCAATCCCTTCTCTATTCTCCTCTCAGGATTTTGGGCACACGCATACATGCGCCCAGCGTATTTTTCCAAGTTGTCAGGTCCAGGACTTGAACCTTGTACTTGGGCATGTGCGATCAAGCAGCCTTAATAACCACACCACCTGGCTGGCCCAGTTTGTCATAAATTTTATGCTACTTGTAACGGTCATTCAGTTTTACTTAGGATGGTAACTTGCATTTCTTCTTTTATCAACATGCTTTTCTTACTACAATACTGCTTCCAATTATACTTACGCTATTTTCAATTTTACTTGCTTGTGAACAAGTTGTAAGTTCACACCCTACAAAATAATAAAGGAACTAATCAACATACAGCAGAAAGCTAGTCTCCTTTTTACTCTGGTCTTTTAGTAATTTGATTCTTCTTTCTAGAAGCACCTACTTATTAATTTTTATGTATCCTCTTAGAGATATTTTATGGATTTATAAGCATACCACTGTGTTCTTCTTTCCCCATGCAGATAATAGTACATTGCATGAAAACTTAGCTTTTTAAAATTTAGCAATATATTATGAAGGTACTTCTATACCTGTATCTAAATTATATCTACATTGCTGCTTCCTTCTTCATCTATTTTTTTTTTTAAGAGAGATTTTTGCTATAGGATGTGTGTACTTGCTGGAGAGGCAGAGAGACAGAGATACAGAAAGTGAGAAATCACCTACCATGGGGAGATGGCCATACCGCAATTTCTTCTCCATTCTCCTCTTGGGATCTTGGGCACACATGCACACATGCCCAGTGTGAGTTTTAAGCTGTCAGGTCTGGGACCCAAACTGCAGTCAACTATGTGAGAGTCCAGTGACATAACCATTATGCCATCTGCTGGTCCTGCTTCCTTTTTTTAAAAAAGAAAAAAAAAGTTTTATTTATTCTATGAGACATGGAGGGGCACCTATGCTGTCTTCATGTTGTGATCTAACCCTCCAGTCTTAGCCTGCCTGGATCACAGACACATGGGTGCAGTCACTCCACAGAGAGAGGGATGTCCCAGGACGTAAACCCAGGACCATCCCATGAGGGTCCAGCTGTGTTAAGGCAGTGACACTCTCTAGCCCCTGCTTCCTTCCTTTTTTTTTTTTTTTTTAAGAGGTTTTTGCCTTAGGGCACATGTACTTGCTGGAGAGAGAGAGAGAGAGAGAGACAGAGACAGAGACAATGAGAGGGAAAGTGAGAAATCACCATCACCCCCTGGGGGGATGGCCATGCAATCCCTTCTCCTCCATTCTTTTCTTGGGATTTTGTGCATGCTCGTACACATACCTGGGGTGTTTTAAGCTGCTGGGTCTGGGACTTGAACCATGGTCAACTACATAGGAGTCCAGCAATGTAACCATTATGCCATCTGCTGGTCCCAAGTGTAATATTCTTAATTGGCAGATTTTTTTTTTCTTTGTATTTTGAACATATGCCATTCTCTTTAGGCTTGCATGGTTTCTGGAGAGAAATCTGCTGTTAGTTTGATAGGAATTCCACTATATATAATTTGACACTTTCGCTGTTTTAAAATTTTTCTCTTTGCCTTTGAATTTCAACAATTATACCTCAGTAAGGACAAATATACCTCAATAAGGACCTCTTTGGGTTGAATCATCTTGGAATTTTTTGAATTTCTTCTACCTGGATGTCTATATCTCTTTTAATACCTGGGAAGTTTTCAGCCAATATTTTATTAAAGAATTTTTCTGTCTGTATCTTTGTTTCTTCTCCTTCTGGAACTCCCATAATGTAAATCCTGTAGCTATCTTTATTCTTTTTCTTTTTTTTAATTAAAAAAATTATATTTACTTAGAAGCATTCAGAATGTCAAAAATAAAACAGCTGCAACTTTTTTTTTTTTTTTTTTTTTTTTTTGCAATTACAGAATGGTATTCAGTTAACAGAACAACAATTATTTCATATAAGCTGCATCAGAGACAACTGAAGATGAAAAAACTACCATCCCCATATATAACTAATTTGTGCTATGCACCAAAAAGAACCTGCTTTAAATTTCCATGCCAGTTTACAACCCCTATACTGCAGGATAACCTTGCCTAACCCCAGGCAAGGTTAGTGGCTATTGAAAATACCACCAGGACAGGGCTATCTAAAGACACATTCGGTAGTGTGTTAACTATACAAAAAAAGAGACACTGTACAGTTTAAAAACAAATCTTACACAGCCTTGTATTTCAGTTTTTTTCTTTAAAAGAAATGAGTTGTGTACAGGGCGGGTTAAATGCTTTATAGACAAGGGAAAAAAAAAACTGCGTTAGAACCAGCTTATTCATCATCATCTTCTTCATCTTCGTCCTCTTCATCTTCCTCTTCTTCCTCATCTTCTTCATTTTCCTCTTCTTCTCCCTCCTCCTTTTTCTTGCTCTTTTCAGCCTTGACAACTCCCTTTTTTGCTGCATCAGGCTTTCCTTTAGCTCGGAATGCAGCAATATCCTTTTTGTATTTTTCCTTCAGCTTAGCAGCCTTCTTTTCATAAGGCTGTTCACCATCTGCAGCAGTGTTACTCCACATCGCTCCCAGTGTCTTTGCAACATCACCAATGGATAGGCCAGGATGTTCTCCTTTGAGTTTTGGGCGATATTCAGAACAGAACAAGAAAAAGGCCAAAGGAGGCCTCTTGGGTGCATGGGGATCCTTGAACTTCTTTTTTGTTTCCCCTTTAGGAGGGATATTTCATTTCTCTTTCATAACGGGCCTTGTCCACCTTTGCCACATCTTCAAATTTTCTCTTTAGCAGACATGGTCTTCCACCTCTGAGCACTTCTTAGAAAACTCTGAGACGTTGACTGGAGCATCTGGGTGCTTCTTGTGCTCCTCCCGGCAAGTTTGCATGAAGAATGCATATGATGACATTTCGCCTCTCGGCTTCTTAGGGTCTCCTTTGCCCACGTTTAGTTATCTTTCCTCCACGAGGCACAGAGTCGCCCAGTGCCCATCTGGCTCTCACTTGCCCCAGCGCTGTCTCTATCTTTATTCTTTATTCTTTTTTATTTTTTATTTTATTTTTTTTCTGACTGGATGATGTCCAAAGATTTATCTTCCAAATCTGAGATTCTTTTTTCCAATTGATCTAATATGCTATTGAAGCTCTCTGTTTTTAATTTCATTTATTGAGTGTTTTCAGTTTGAGAACTTCTGTTTGGTTCTTTTTAAAAAAGATTTTTGCCATAAGGTGCATGTGCTTACTAGAGAGAGAGAGAGAGAGAGAGAGAGAGAGAGAGAGAGAGATTGAAGGAAAGTGAGAAATCATTCCCCGAGGAGATGGTCACACCACAATCTCTTCGCCTCCATTCTCCTTTTTGGTTTCTGGGCACACACGCACGTGTACCTAGCATGATTTACAAGCTGCTGGGTCTGGGACTTCAACCGTGGTTGACCATGTGGCAATCCAGGACCTTACCAGCCATGCCACTGCTGGTCCCCTGTTTGGTTCTTTATTGTGATTTCTATCTTTTTGTTGAATTTCCCATTCTGGTCTTATATTGTTTTCCTTATTTCGTTGAATTGTCTTTATCAGTTGTTTTCCCATGTCTCACCAAGTATTTTAGAATCAGTATTTTTTCAAAGAATTATTTTTTATTTAACTTTATTTATTTATTTTAAATTGACCAGAGTGAGAGAGAGAGGGGAAGTGAGAAAGCAAGCTGCCAGGTCTGGGACTCGAACCACGGTTGGCCATGTTGTGGGAGTCCAGCACCCTTAACCACCACACCACTTGCTGGTCTCCCTAGAATCAGTTTATTTATTTATTCTATTTTTTTTTTAAGATTTTTTTTTTTTTGGCCACATAGTCAGAGAGAGAGACAGAGACAGAGAGAGGGAAGGTGAGGAATTACAGAGGGGATGGCCATACCACAATCCATTCTCTTCCATTCTCCTCTCGAGATTTTGGGCACACATGTACACATGCCTGTTGTGATTTTCAAGCTGTTGGGTCTGGGACTCAAACCATGTTTGGTAATATGGGAGGAATCCAGTACCTGAACCACTACACCACCTTCTGGTCCCTAGAATCAGTATTCTGAATGATCTTTTTAGGTATTTTGAGAATTTCCACGGGACAATCCTGTAGCCTGGTGGTTTCAGGAGCTAGTCACATGGTCAGTCACGTGGTTTGTGTTCTGATCCTGATGGCTTGAAAAACATGCCAGGCATGTATATGTATATGCCCAAGATCTTGATGGGATGTAGGAATTGAGGAAAAGGGATTGCAGTGTGACCAGGTCCCATTAAGAGTGCTTTCTCTCTTCTCACTCTCTCTCTTACTCTCTCTGCATCTTTCTCTCTTTCTCTAATGAATCCATATACTCCCTGGCATTAAAAAGAGCCACTTAAAAAAATAATCATCTTATTTTTGGGGCCTATTACATGAGAATCATCATATTCTTTTGGAGATGTCTAGTTTTCTTGCATTCTCATGTTTCTTGCATTCCTATGCTGTTATCTTGCATCTGGTGGGATAGGCCCCTCTTTCAATTTTGGGGGTAGCTTTCTAAGTGGGATTTTTTTTTTCTTAATTAGGTGAGAGTGTTTTGGTTCGGAGTGAGCGTAGTCTATAGTCTCCACAGATCATCTCCTATGATAATCTCCCCCCAGGGGGCTCTCTTGCTCACCTTTTCTTAGCAGAGGGGCTATCTCTTGCTCAATCCCTTCTTTTTTTCGGGAGCAAAAGGGGATTTCTACTGGACTACTGTAGCTTGTGTATCTCCACTGGTCAGATTGCTCTGATTCTTGGCTATTCCTTTGGAGTTCTGTGTTTCAGAAGACTAGCTCTTCAAACTTACTTAGGTATTCCAATTGAAGTGTGTCTGACTAATTGCTGTTTTGTGCCTTTATTGTAAAGGAGATGAGTAGTGGGGGCTTTATTTTTTTTTAATTTTTAAAATTTATTATTTATTTTGACCAGAGAGAGAGAGAGTGGGACAGGGAAAGTGAGAAACCAAGCTGCCAGGTCCAGGACTCAAACCGCAGTCAGCCATGTGGAAGTCCAGCGCCTTAACCACCACACCACCTGCCAGTCCCAAGTAGTGGGGGCTTTCTGTCAGTTGCCTTGATCCCTGGAACATCCTTAGTTCAATCTAAGATCATCCCTCATCTTCCCTTGTCTTTGACATTGATTATTTAAAAGCTATTTATTGTAGGTTTGTCTGTTTCTTTTTCTTTTTCTTTCTTTTTTTTTTTTTTTGGAGAGGTTTTTCGCTATAGGGCGCGTGCGCTCGCCAGACAGACAGAGAGAAACATAGAGACAGAAAGCGAGAAATCACCCCCCAGGGGGGATGGTCACGCCGCAATCCCTTCTCCTCCATTCTCCTCTCGGGATCTTGGGCACGCACGCACATGCGCCCGGCGTGAGTTTTAAGCCACCGGGTCTGGGACGCGAACCGCGGTCGACTACGTGGGATTCCAGTGACATAGCCATTACACTAACTGCTGGTTCCCTGTCTGTTTCTTCATGATTAAGTTTCAATTATAAATTTGTGACAGGAATGTAATAAAGGTTGATGTTATGTCCTCAGAGCATCACTTCATGTGTGATGTCTGTACTATCGGCCAAATAAACTGAAGTTTGATTAGGGTCGTATGTGCCCGTTTTCTCCCACGTAAAGGTGTCATCCCCCCCCCCCCTTTTTTAAAATAATTATTTATTTTATTTTATTTTATTCATTTATTCATTTATTTTTTTAGTTTTACCAGAGAGACAGAGGGTGAGAGTGAGAGAGAGAGAGGAAGTGACAAAGCAAGCCACCAGATTCAGGACTCGAACGCTGGTCGGCCATGTGGGAGTGTCCAGCACCTTAACCACCATGCCACCTGCTGGTCCCAATTTCCCCTTTGTAATTGGTAAGTGATCTCAAGGAATGTCTCTTTTTTTTCTTCAAACATTTTTAAGAAATGTTCTAAATTCTGTGTCAGACAATTTCATTATCTCACATCTGTTAAAGTAAAATTGGCCTGAGGCTGCACCTTGAGTCTTTACGTAGTGGGCTACCTGTTATTACATAAACAAACCAAACCCTAACGTAGGAGAAGATGTTTGTAACGGAGAGCCAGATCTCAGCCAGTCACAAGGAGCCAAGCCAAGTAGCCCACGGAGCCATCCTCACTTTGCATTGGGAGGTTGCCAAATTACTCATGTTAACTTTATTTAATAAACAGTACTGTACGCCTGAATTGGAGAAACAAAGTTGGTATTTAAAATGATGGAAGTTCTGGGCTAGTTAGTGGTGCACTGGTTAAGGCACTGGATCCCACCTGGCCAGCGTTATGGTTCAATCCTGGACCTGGTCACTTGAAAAACACTCTGGGCGTATGTATGTGCATGCTAAAGTCCCTAGAGGAGAATGGGGAAGGGGCTGCAGTGCGGCCATCCCCCTTGGGGGATGATTTCTCCTTTTCTATGTCTCTCTCTCTCTCTCATGAGTGCACTCACCCTATATCAAACATCTAAGGAAAAAAAAAAAGATGTGAGTTCATTGTTAAGTGTGGACTCATGGAGTGCTCAGATGGCCATCTAGTCTTTCCTGAGCTCTTAAACTCTGCACTTCACGACTCATCCCAGAGTGGATAAAAGGTCACTACAGGGCTGGCCCCATAGCTCAGCAGTTAAGCACTAGACAGAGGAAGCCAGATCCCACGTGGCCAACTATGGCTCAAATTCTGGCCTATTTAGAAAAATATTTTATTTAACTTTATATTTATTTATTGTATTTTAAATTTGATCAGAGAGGGAGAGAGAGAGAGAGAGAGAGAGAGAGAGAGAGAGAGAGAGAGAGAGAGAGAAAGCCACCAGGTCCAGGACTCAAACCTCGATCGGCCATGTGGGAGTCCAGCATTCTTAACCACCATGCCATCTGCTGGCCCCTCAGATTCTGGCCTTGGCAGCCGGCAGCCTGAAAAACACACCAGGCACATGTGCTCAGGGCCCAAATCCTGACAGGATGGAGAAATGCAGGAAAAGAAGTTGCAGTGCGATCAGGCTCCATTAGGGAGTGCTATCTTTTCATTCTTTTTTTTTTTTTCCTCTGGTAGAGGTTTTTGCCTTAGGGTGCATCCACTTGCCAGAGAGAAAGAGACAGAGACAGAGACAGCAAAAGGGAAAGTAATGTTGTGGGATGGCTTCTGTGATGATATCCAGGTTCTTGGTGTTTTGGACAAAGCATTGAACAAACCACCCAAACACTGTAAGAAAAAGGTAATTTACTAGGTAAAAGTAAAAGTACGCTCCTGAGAGGTAGGAGCGGGCCTGAACAGAGAGAGAAAGAATGGCTCTAAAGGCCCTGGCAGTTGCGTATTGCCGGATTTATAATTTTAATCTAGGTCATATATGAGTTCATCATTGGCTGGGCCCACTGATTTCTCACTGGCTATTTCAAACGTGGCTGGGCCCACTGGTTTATCTTATTGGCTATATCAAATGTTGCTTAAGGGAACCAGCAGTTAGCGTAATGGACTATGTCTCCGGACTCCCAGGTAGTCGACCGCGGTTCGCGTCTCCCGGACGCGGTGGCTTAGAACTCACGCCGGGCACGTGTGGGTGCATGCCCAAGATCCCAAGAGGAGAATGGAGGAGAAGGGATTGCAGCGTGACCATCCCCCCTGGGGGGTGATTTCTCCCTTTCTGTCTCTCTGTCTCTCTCTGTCTGTCTGGCGAGCGCACGCGCCCTATAGCAAAAACCTCTCCAAAAAAAAATATTGCTTAATCAGTTAGACACTCCCCACTACTCCACTACTCTCTTGTCTGAATTACCTTGGGTGGAGAATTTTTCTGCCCCCTTTTTTGTTTTTTTTTCCTGTCTAGCCACATGGGCAGATGCTCCAGTCCCATTTCTCACTTCCACTTGCTAGCTTTCTCTCTTTCAGTGATGTGGGTACAGGTACCTTCTGGGAAAAAAAATGTTATTACTAGAAAACCCATGTCCCTAGTAATAGAATTTTATTTATCTCCTACTCTTTTTAAACTCCAATGTAAATGAATACTTAAGGCTTTTTTTTTTAAGAATTATTTTATTTAACTATTTATTTATTTATTTTATTTGACCAGAGTGAAAGAGAGAAAGAGAGAGAGAGAAGGAGAGAGAGAGGGAAAGTGAGAAAGCGAGTCACCAGGTCCGGGACTTGAACCACAGTTGGTCACGTGGGAGTCTAGCACCCTTAGCCACCACGCTATCTGCTGGCCCTAATACTTAAAGATTTTAATGAATTATGTCAAAGTGTGTGATCAACAGGTAAAAGAAGCTTTTTGTGATCCATTGACTGAGGACAACCAAACCTTTCACAATCTGGATATTGGGTCTTCTGGAAATGACATCTGAGAAAAGCTGCTTTTGAACCCTATTGGAAGGGGCCATCCACACTGCAGCAAAGTTTCAGGGACTTGAGTCTCGTGCCCACATCTCAAGATTCAAGAGGACTTCTTAAACCTCTAGGAAATATGCATTTTTTTTGAGTCATTAAGGTAAAGCTTACAGGAAGTTTCTCCTCAGAAGTAGATGGCACCCTAGACACGAACAGTTCCCCAAGATCATGGATCAAGACTTCTCTTCTTTGCCAATCATGAAATTTATTAGTTTTTCTTTTTTCCCTTCTTTCCTGATTTCATAATTCTTTCTCTTTTCTTAAAGGAAAATTCATGGACTCTAATCTGTAGATGGTTTTAGCTAAATCTCCTATTGTAGCAAAAAACTAGAGTTACTGTTGGGTTTATGGATTAATGCCAAAAAAGTCCCAGGAAATAATTTCATGAAAGCCAACGCCTCTTTGTGTTCCCAGTGATAGTCACTCCAAAACCTCAAATGAAAAGTGGAAAGTTATCCTTGATATTTGTAGACTTTGGGTATTTCCTTTCCTTTATTCAGTAACCTTTTAATTTAATAACGTAACTTCTACCAGATATAGAAAACCTGTCTGAGCCATGTCTGCAAAAGGTGTATTGTGCTTCTGAGCATCATGCACCGAAGACTTGGGACTACCTATAGGTGTAAAAGTAATTGCTTGTGTAACACCTTTGGGTTAAGCCCATCAGTGTCCTTTTCCACTAAATGTGGTTTTATGTCCTTTTAGCATGTCATACCAGGACCACAAAAGTAAAAGTAAGTTCCTGTTGAACCTTGTTCAGGAGCTATGGTGACCTATGGGTAGCCACTAGGTGGCTCTATTTTCCAGCACCCAAGATCCTATATTAGGTCTGGACGTTGGTTTACTCTCTTCTGCCTCTCACTGGTGTGATCTTGCTGTTTGTCCTGGCTCACTCCTGCCTCCTGAACAGCTTCCTGTGAAGGTCCCCGAACTACCTCCCATAATCAGACGCCAAAACAGTTACCAAACAAAATCAGGAGCAACCTTGAATTAGATGAAGATAAGCTAATTTCCACTGGGCTTTCCGGGGGCTCTGAGAAATGACGGACTTTATAGATTACCAGATCCATCGAGGGTTCGGGCAAGGAGAAGCCAACCTTCAAAGGGCGGTTAAAACTCAAGTTCAGCCGAACCTTTCATGATCTGAGTATTAGGCTTTCGGTTCCACAAAGGCACTTAATGGAACATTGTCCAGCTTCCGGTCTCCTCTTTGACCTACTGGAGGCTTACACAAAGGGCAGAACCAAACTGGCCGCTGTAACTATCTTTTCCCTGATTGTGCGCTTACATAAAGCTTAATTAAAATAGTGACCGACACCCGTTTCCTTAGGCACTGCCGCCAAGGACATTTTTCAGAGAAACAATGTGCCTTACGGGGGTAGTAAACGGTTGGTTTGTAGGCATCCTAAGTGGTGGATGGTGGTTTGGCTTTTCTAAGGTTTCTTTTTTTTTAAATAATTTTTACATAATTACCTATTTAATTCCATTTGTTATTGTAATTTTTTAATTTTATCAGAGAGAGAGAGAGAGAGAAAGGGAAAGGGAGAAAGCAAGCCACCAGATCCAGGACTCGAACCATGGTTGGCCACGTGGGAATCCAGTGCCCCTATCCACCACACCACCTGCTGGCCCCGGTTTTTCTAAGATTTCTAAATCTTTATATTTCTTTGAGGGGGTCTCTAGGTTATTATGATTTATGCACCAGGCTAATGAAAATTACTGTATATCTCTTTAAATCAGATCATTTGACAGTAAGTGACGGTTCTTAATTACCATCAAATCCTGAACAAACTCTGTGAGCACCTTGACTCAACTGAACTATCTTTGCTCTCTGCACTTTGATTTGTTTGATTTTGATGGGTTTGGTTCATTGGGGTTCAATGAACCACATACATTTTGACCTCAGTATTATCCTTCTTATTAGCCAACATAAGTCTCTCTGTTATGTCACATCCACTTAAATATCTGTAGGCAGCTATCCGTCACGTGTAAAATGGTCTCACTTTAACTGAAACAACAAAAATGCCAAGAATCATTCAACTGAAGTGAGGATGTAAATTGTGAAGGCCATTGTGAGACCAAAGAAGTCCATTATGATGGTGACAGAAAGTGGCATCAATATCTGAGGTTTTGGTCTGTATCTCAAAATTAAGAGGTTGACCAAAGAGCGGGAATTGTTAAATTAAACTTGGCCTCAATCTGTTTATGTACTTTGGGTCCCTACATAACACACTGCGATCTAGCATAGCATGTAAACAACCCAAAATGTAAAGTAGGAGTAAATATTTTGAGGGGCTGGCAGGTGGCATGGTGGTTAGGGGTGCTGGACTCCCACTCAGCCAACTTTGGTTCAAGTCCTGGACCTGGTGGCTTGCTTTCTCACTTTCCTCTCTTTCTTGCTCTCTCTCCCTCTGGTCAAATTAAATAAATAAATAAAGCTAAATAAAATAATTTTTTAAAAGTAAAATTTTAGAAAAGTTATTTATTTAATTCCATTTATTTTTATTATGTTTCAGTTTGACCAGATAGAGACAGAGAGTGAGAGCGAGAGCGAGAGCGAGAGAGAGAACAAGCCATCAGGTCCGGGACTCAAACCATTGTCAGCCATGTGGGAATCCAGTGCCTTTAACCACCACACCACCTGCTTGCCCCAGAAGTAAATATTTTTTAGGGACCAGCAGATGTTGTAATGGCTATGTCACTGGACTCTCATGTGGTTGACTGAGGTTTGAATCCCGGACCTGGTGGCTTAAACTCATGCTGGGCGCGTGTGCGTGCCTTCCCAAGATCCCGAGAGGAGAATGGAGGAGAAGGGATTGCAGCATGGCCATCCCCCCAGGGGGTGATTTCTTGCTTTCTGTCTCTCTGTCTCTCTCTGTCTTTCTGGTGAGCATACATGCCCTATAGCAAAAACCTCTCCAAAATAAATAAATAAATAAATAAATAAATAAATAAATAAATAAATAAAATACTATATATATATGTATATTAAATAGATAACATGGCCTCAGCAAACCACAAGCTGCCAAGTTTCAACCAAGCACAACCTGCCAACTGATCAGACCATGTTCAAACAAGGCAAACTGGCTACATATAATCAGCTGTTTCCTACCTGCTTCTGTCTATAAATACCCACCACAACACAGAACTCTCCATCTCTTCTGGTTCTGAATGCTGCCTGATTCTTGAATTGTTTTATGCTCAGATAATCTCTGCTAAATTTGTCAAATGTTTTTCTTTTAATATGTCCTTGGAGGACTAATCTATTAGTTATTGTTTCAATTCTACTAACTGTCATTCCTGTGTGGCCTGCTCTACTTCTTGATTTTTTTAAAGACTGGGGGTGAGGAGGTGGGGATCAGCAGATGGCTCAATGGCTAGGTTCCTGGTTTAAGTCCTGGACCTGGTGTCTTGAAACTCACACCAGGGGAGTGTACATGCCCCAAATCCTGAGATTTTGGCGGTGTGGCCCCCCCCCCCCCCCCCCCCCCCCCCCCCGGGGGGTAGGTAGGGGGTGGGGTGGTGGTGTTGATTTCTCACTTTCTGTCTCCCTCTGTCTCTCTGGCGAGCACACATACCCTACAGCAAAAAATCTCTCTCTGAAGAGTCAGAGGGCTTGTATTTGCTTGATTCCTCTAGGAGCAAATTCAGGATGCCTCCCAGAGAGGGTTTGCAATGTTTGTGACCAGAGCACAAGGGACCTGGGACTGCTTCAGCTGTCAGTGGTCTTGGCTTGAGGGGGGAGGCTCAGAATCGGGGGCTCCTTGCTTTTAGCCAGGACCACAGCGTCAGCACTGACTAGTAGGCTCTGTCTAGCTCCAGATCTCCTACTCAGACCCGAAAGACCTCAGCTCTGGGTCTCTCTCGGTTTGTTACTTTGGGGGCGGGTAGATCAGGAGGCTCCTCGAAAATCTCCTTTCCCCATGAGAGCCCCAGGAGGGTGCCCTGGAGCACCTACCTGGCTAACCTGCCTGCCTAAACAGAATCTATGACTTTGTCACTCAAATCTTTGTGATAAATATGATTTTGTTTTGGCTTTCTGTAATACCTTTGAAGAAATTAAGATTTTTTTTTTTCCACAATTAACTCATTTAAAAGTCGCAACAGTCCTAGGAAATGAGAAAGTCAAACAAATAGGGAAGTACATTATGCAGTTGATGAAGCTGAACCTTGTCATGTGACGTAAGGCCAGCATAGTAACCCCCACGGCCTCAGTTTCCTGTTCCGTAGGATGGGGAGGTCCTTGTCTCGTCCCCAAGGCTTTGTGAAAACGCACGCGGAAGGAGTGTGTGAAGCATCCAGAATCTACCCCACTCCTGGCTCAAGGTTTTAAGATCACCTGCCCTCCGCCCCTTTCCCGCCCCCGGGGCCGGCTCAGAGGGTGCAGCGCCTGGCGGGAGCACGGGGCAGACCCGCCCCGGGCCGCCGCGGGGTGGGAGGCGTGCCCGCACGCAGGAGCCGCCTCCTGGGCGGCGCGGTCCCCGGCCGCTTCATGCCCTTCTCCATTCTCTGGCGGCGCTAGCTCAGGCCCCGAGCCGGGTGAGTACGCGCGGCCTCGCTCTGCCCGCGTCTGCCGGACGGCGGCAGCGGTCTGTCCCCCGCCCGGGCTGGGCAGGCGCGGGGCGACCCGGCCTGGTGGGGCCGTTCTGCTGCAGCCGGAGCCGCGGGCCTGCGGAGGCCGAGCCTGGCGGGAGCACCGCCCGGGGGCCGGTGCCCGGTCGCCGGCTGCCTGCGCTGCGGGCCGGGCAGCCAGGAGAGGTGCCCAGGTAGGGAGAGATTCTGGGCGCACCGCCGGAGGCCCCCGGCGTCCCTCTCCGCCCGGCGCATCGCGGGAAAGAACCTCCGAGCCTTCTCTCCCGGCTCTCCGGCTAGGAAACTGATCAGCTGACCCCGGACTGGGGCCCGCCAGGGGCCTCCCACTTCCAGCCGGTCTCCGAAATGCTCGTCACCCGGATTTTAAAGGGCTCCAGGGACACCTGCCCAGGCCTGGCTCCTATGCAGTGTCTGTGGATCGGGGTATCTTGATGTTCCATCTTAAATGAGATAAAGGCTGTTAACTTGGTTTTGGGGGGAAAATACACAAGTCCGCGGGGATGGACGGAGGGCAGGCCTTGGGGCTGGCGGCCTTGGCGGAGAGTGCTGAAGCGGGTGGGCGTGTGCCGCGCTGCGGAGCGTTCCAGAGTGGGCGAGGGGTGAGCGCGCGGGGGCGACCGAGCACAGGAAGATCTTTCCACCCCTTCGGTGATGAAAAGGAGGAGGAAGGAGGTGGTTAAGGGTCGAAGGCAATTTTTTTTTTTTATTTTAATGTTTAAACAAAGAAGATCATATTGAGGGGACAGGCAAGTCAGGGAGTCTTAGGTCTGGATGAATAGGATTCAGGTGAGAAATCGGGATTCGGCGGGCGTGGAGGGCTATCCATTCCTGGCACCTGGGCGGGGAGTACTGGTATGCCTCTCAGGGAGGAGATAAAATGCTTCATTGGGCTAGTTTATCTATTTGGTATTTTATCTTCTTGAGCAGGTTTGACCTTTGTAGAGACTCTCAACATCACGAAATTGCAAAAATCAAAAAAAAAAAAAAAAAAAAAAAAGGTGTTTGGATGCATTTTAAGAGAGAAGGCTCATAGCTTTGATCAGTTTAAAAACATCTGTTAAAGAGAAGTAGGAGGAGACTTCAGAAGGTTCTTGGATAAGTGGAATTAAAGTACATGTTTATTGTGGTGCAAAAAATGTTGAAATTCGTGCATAAATTTTGCATAATATGCATTTTCTGTGAATGCCTACAGTACAGAATTGTGTCAGACCGTCTGACTACATAATCTGAAGTGGAGTGGATGTGGAGGGCAGTAAAACTAGTTATTTATTTATTTTTATATATCATGATGTAAGTATTTGGTATCAACTTTTAAGATGAGCCAATAATGGTGTGCTCTTTTTCAGAGATGCATGCAAATTACTTGAGAACTATCCCCCCCCCCCCCCAAGGTTTTGCTATAGGGCATGCGCGCTCCCAGATAGAGACAGAAAGCGAGAAATCACCCCCCAGGGGTGATGGCCACTCCACAATCCCTTCTCTTCCATTCTCCTCTCTGGATCTTGGACACGCACACATGTGCGCTAGGCATGAGTTTAAGTCACCGGGTCCGCGACTTGAACCGGGGTTGACTACATGGGAGTCCAGCCACGTAGCCATTGCCAACTGCTGCTGATCCCTTGAGAACTATCTTTTGAAGATTTTTTTATCCGGTGTGGGAACATCCAAAGCAGATCAGTGGTGATTTTTTTTCTAAGCTGTCCATGCAGTTTATGTACGTTTTCTTTTCCACTTAGCTAACTTGAGCACTTTCATGTAGTTTTATTAAATACCATTTTAATGAAAGAGTATGTTCCATTATGGTTTCTCAAACCTGGTTGCATGTCTTAGAATTACTTTGTTACTGTTAAAATTACAGGTTTCTTGGGGCCAGCAGGTGGCATAATGACTGGGGTCCTGGACTTCCACATGGCCAGCCGTGGTTCCAGTCCTGGACCTAGGGCTTGAAAATCATTCTGAGCACATGTGCATCTGTGCCCAAAATCCCAGGAGGAGAATGGAGTGGGAGAGATTGGGGCATGGCCATTCCTCGTATCACAGAAGCATAAAGGAAACAAACAGATTTCTTGGCCCCACCTCAGGCCTTTGAAATAAAAACCTGGGGGTGGAGAAGTGGGGAAGTAGGGTGGTGGGGGGGTTGGAGAGGTGGGGGTGGAGCCTAGGAATAGGTACCTTCGAGACCACAAGGTTCTCTGGCATTGAAAATTACTGACAGCCTCTGAGGCTATTCTTTGAGACTGGGTTTTGTGTAGTTCTTTAGAACAAGTTTTCTTTTTTAAAAATATGTTATTTATTTATTTATTATTATTATTTTAATTTGACCAGAAGAGACAGAGAGAGAGGGAAAGTAAGAAAAAACTAGCTGCCAGGTCTTGGACCCGAACTGTGGTTGGCCATGTGGAAGTCCAGCACCTTTAATCACTATGCCACCTGCCGGCCCCATAGAACAAGTTTTCTTAAAAGTTATGGGAATGAATTGCTGCCAAATTTACGTAACTAAAAGTTTTGATCCCCTTCTATTGAGTCATCTTTAAATTTTACTATATTTTAAAGGAGAACCATATGGTTATTTTATCAGAAATCTATATTGCTTCTGATTGTAAAACCCCATTGGAGAAAAATTGTAAAATACAGAAGAGAGCTAACAGGTGGCGTAGGTCAAGGTAACTGGATCCCACATGACCGGCTGCTTGGTTGGAGTCCCTGACCTGGCGACTTGAAAAGTGCAGTGGGTATGTGTGCCCAAAATCCCAAGAGGAAAATGGAGGAATGGAGTAGAGAGGATTGTGGAATGGCCATCCTCTTGGGGGGGGGGAGGGGTGATTACTCACCCATTCCCCCTTTCTGTCTTTCTCTGTAGAACACATGTGCCCTATAGCAAAACTTAAAAAAAAAAAAAAAGGTGGGGGTCAGCAGATGGCATGGTGGTTAAGGCACTGGACTCCCACATTGCTAATGTGGTTCAAGTCCCTTATCTGGTAGTTTGCTTTCTCACTTTCCTTCTTTTTCTCTGGTCACATTAGAAAGAATAGGGAACAGCAGATGGTGTAATGGCTATGTTGCTGGACTCCCACGTAGTCAACCGCTGTTTGAGTCCCAGACCCGGTGGCGTTAACTCTCGCCGGGTGCATGTGCGTGTGTGCCCAAGATCCCAAGAGGAGAATGGAGGAGAAGGGATTGTGGCTCCGCCATCCCCACTAGGGGGTGATTTCTCGCTTTCTGTCTGTCTGTCTCTCTGGCGAGCGCATGCACCCTATAGCAAAAACCTCTCAAAAAAAAAATTAGAAAGAATAATACTAATAAAATAATTCTAAAAAGATACAGAAGAAAAAAATGGTTTTACCCTAATTCCATAACTAAAAGACAACCACTAATGACTCTTTCTGGCATTTTAAATATAAAACACACACACATACACACTGGATAATTGGGATTGTAGTTTATGTACATTTTTTTTCACTTACCTACCTTGAGCACTTTCTCATGTAGTTTTATTAAGCACTATTTTTTTTTTTAAATTCAACTTTATTTATTTATTTTTAAAATCTGACCAGAGAGGGACAGAGAGAGAGAGAGAGAGAGAGAAAGTGAGAAGGCAAGCTGCAAGATCTGGGACTCGAACATAGTCAGCCACGTAGGAGTCCAGTGACCTTAACCACCACGCCACCTACTGCCCCCCTTATTAAGCACCCTTTAAAAAAATAATTATTTACTTAGTTTTATTTATTCATTTATTTTAATTTGACCAGATTGACAGAGAGAGGGGGAAAATGAGAAAGCCACCAGGTCTGGGATTCAGACAGTGGTCGGCCAGCCACCTGCTGCCCCATTAAGCACCATTTTAATGAAAGTATGTTCCATTTTATGGCGTGTTGTAATTAACTAGACAGAATCCCTATTATTAACCTTTGAATTCATTTCCATTTTTAAAATGATTTTAGCCACATTGGTTTGAATATTGTGGTCTACCTCTCTATTTTCCTTAGAATAAATTTCTAAATGATGAAATGCAGAGCTAGTCAAATGCACTTTTAAAATCTCATTTTCACATCATCTTACTGCTTTTCCTCACCAGAAGAAAACATTTCTGAAGGATCTATTGCATTCCAGGTTCATTCTCTTATTTCAGTGGTTTTCAAACTTTAATGTGCATAAGATTCCCCTTGGGAGAGTGTCAAAGTTTCAGTTTCCTGAGTCTCAGACTCAGCTGTTCCAACCCAGTAGCTCTGGAGCAGGGCCATGGAATCTGCAGTTTCAGTAAGTTCCCGTGTGTTAATGTAGAAACACTTGGAACCACACTTTTGAGAACTGCTTTTTAAATAAATGACCAGATATATTTAGAATGTCTAGGTTCCTTGCCCAAAGCATTTATGCACATAGTAACAAAATTGGAACTCAG
Source organism: Tupaia tana (assembly GCA_026018925.1). Classification (NCBI taxonomy): domain Eukaryota; kingdom Metazoa; phylum Chordata; class Mammalia; order Scandentia; family Tupaiidae; genus Tupaia; species Tupaia tana. Next base: position 22,041,048 of record JAKSZU010000020.1, on the reverse strand, counting down.
CTCCTGGTGACTTTAGTGCCCTGTGTTTTCTGTTAACTCAGAGCTTCTCAAACCTTCTCATTGGTGGGCCCCAGCGACTGCAAGAAGTGATCCCACTGCCGTTTTCCTGGGTAGTTGAAAGTGTCATATAAGTACACAACGAACTTCTATTAAAATGTCTCACCTGGGAACCAGCAGTTAGCATAATGGCTATGTCGCTGGACTCCCACGTAGTCGACCGTGGTTCGCGTCCCGGACCCGGTGGCTTAAAACTCATGCTGGGCGTGTGTGCGTGCGTGCCCAAGATCCCGAGAGGAGAATGGAGGAGAAGGGATTGCGGCGTGACCATCCCCCCTGGGGGGTGATTTCTCGCTTTCTGTCTCTATGTCTCTGTCTGTCTGTCTGGCGAGCGCACGTGCCCTATAGCGAAAAACCTCTCAAAAAAAAAAAAAAGTTTCACCTGAAATTCTTAGGAATTCTGTATTGTGTGGCATAGCATATATGACATCAAATAACTTCTTAAATTTATTTTATTTGCCAGAGTATATGTGTGCTTGCACATACACTCTGTAGGAAATGGTTATACTTCAGTCCCTTCTCCTCCATCTTTCCTTCCTTTCAAGATTTTGGGCAGGCAGGCATGCACGCACATGTGCCTGGCATGTTTGAGCTGCCTAGACTGGGATTCGAACAGTGCAGTTGACCAGCTCCATAAACCACCAGGCCTCAGACTAGTCCCATTAAATAAGTTCAATCGTTGGCTAGTTCCAAGATCTATATATTTTTGGCACAGACACCACAGAAGTGATATTGTGCCCCTCTTAATGCAACACATTACAAGAGTCTTAAGATCGATAGGCTTTACCACTGGTGATTTTGACCTCGATCACTTGATTAAGGTGAAATATGTTTGGGTTTCTGTACTATAAAGTTAATGTCTTTCCTTTTGGAGTTCATAATTATCTTGGGTGAGATACATTGAGACTATGCAAATTCTGCTTATCCTCAACTTTTTGCCCAATAATTTGATTAGGTCATTGGGAAAGTCATGTGCGTTTCTATGCAGAGACAGGTCATGACTTTCCCGATGACCCAGTAGCATCCACTGGCAGATCTTGTCTACAACAGACAAGGTGCTTTTTTTTTTTTTTTTTTCATCTCCCATTTTTTAATGGATTACAAGTTTCATGTGAGGAAGAGCAGCTCTTTCTCTTTCATTCATTTATTTAATCATTAATGTCCGTATGGACTCACAGTCATTGTGTTTTATGGGTTAAAATACAGTGCCATTGATACTTATTTTGCTTGCTCAAATGCTTCCAGTTTGGGCCACGGAGAGCTCAGTCTTTGAGTTAAATGACTTGTAAATATAAACAACTTTCTTCAATTTAATCCCAACCCTGCCTCCTCCCAGGGAACCTTTGTCCCTGTGGAATCTGGGCAGTGATCACCCAGAAACCTCTTAATAGGAGCTATAATTTGGAGACTGAATACCTGAGGCCTGTGGAAGTTAGGACAGGATATATGCAAATAATCAGTTTCCAGAACACTGCAGGAATAGCAAAAGATCAGCCCTTTCCCTGTGCTGTTCCACGAAGTGCCAAGGGAGAAGGACCACATGCTGGGATCACTTTGAGGCTGCTCAGACACCCTGCACCTGCGGGGTTACTGTTTGGAGATGCTGGGTTGGGATAGAGCTTTGGGGCTCAAGGTTGCTGGATGGTGGCCACACCCTTTGTCCTTCGTGCATAAATGCTTAGTAAATATTTGTGGAGTGACACCATGAGTCTTCCCCACCCCTCACAGTGGTGCAAAAATGTGTGTGGGAAGAGATTCTCCCAGCATGATACTGAACATTCACACTGCTTTACATTTCAGTTATAACTCCTCTTCCTTGTCAGGTTGTTTTATTATTATGGAAAATTCCAAGAACAAAACTAGAAAGAAAGTGGATCCTAGGTACCTATCTCTTATCTTCAGTGCTTCTCGGTATTTTGCCAATCTCGTTTCATCTAGTCCCCCACTTTAGAGTGGGGGATAGCTGGTATTTGAAAACAAATCACAGACATGAGGATCTAGGAAGAGACTGAAATGAACAGTAAATGTGAGGACTAGGCTTCAATTCTCTTTGGAGCCCAGCACTCTGTTTGAAAATAGCAAGTGTCGGGGACCAGCAGGTGGCGTGGTGGTTAAGGTGCTGGACACTCCCACATGGCTAACCATGGTTCAAGTACTGGACCTGGTGGCTTGCTTTCTAACTCTCCCTCTCTTTCTCTCTCTTTCTATGTGTGTGTCTCTCTCTGGTCAAATTAAAATAAAATGAATGAACAAATAAATAAAATAATTATTTAAACAGAAATAAAATAGCAGGTGTCAGAAAAAACTGGTTGAATTGAGGGGAGGAAAAAAATATGAAAACAATCATTTGAACCAACTCTAGGACAGACTTCTAGAAAGGAAAAGTGTGGCGAGTCTTGACCTAAAATAACTTCTTTTAAGTTGCTTGCATTTAGTCTGGATAGTCAATAATGACTGTATTCTCTTGTCACTTCAAGGCAGCTTTGATTAAAAAAGAAAAGTAATTCTGGGACCATGGAAGAGACCGTGGTCTCTCAATTCATCACTTTCTCAAATAACCAGGAGTCACCTGCCTCTAAAATCACTTTCTTTCAAAAAAAAAAAAAAATCATTATCCTTTTCGAATGATAAAAGTGACATGTATTCATTGAAAAGAAAAATAGAAAATTACAGAGAAATAGAAAATAAAAATCACAAGCCGTATTTCAGCATGCCATCTCAAAAATAACATTTTCTTGGGTAATGCGAATCACCTTTGTAACCAGAGTTGCTGAATGCGTGTGTTCCTGGGAGTGTACCAGGTGCGCTTTGGTCCACCTCACTAAATTCTTACAGCAGTGTTGTGAGATAAGTGTTTTTTTTATTACTCTATAGCTGGGGAAATATGCTGGGAAGTCACTTAGCTGATAAGCAGGTCTTTCTTGATAGTACGGTGTCGCTAACTCCTCACACCTTACAGGAACCCAGGGAACCACCCTGTCCTCCATGCTGCCTGTCCGTACAGTCAGTTCCGGGGAAGGCTTTCGGGCTTAGAAGAGGGGGTAAGTGATTATTTGTAGTCTGAAAAAGGGATTAGGCCAGTGGCGCAGAGGATGCTGCGGTCCCATAGGAAGGTCCTGGATTTGCATCCCAAGTTTTCCACATACTCTGGGCAACAATTTTGTCTGCATTATAAAAGTAGTATATGGGGACCAGCAGGTGGTGTCAGGTTGTGTTGCTGGACTCCCCTGTAGTTGATCACAGTTCGAATCCCCAACCTGGCGGCTTAAAACTCATGCCAGGTGCGTGTGTGTACATGCCCCAAATTCTGAAAAGCAAATGGAGGATAATGGAGGATTGTGGTGTGGGCATCACCCCTGGGGGGTGATATCTCACTTTCTGTTTGTCTCTCTCTCTCTCTCTGGTGAGCACACGCATGCTTTAGCAAAAATCTCTCTCTAAAAATAAATATATAGAAATATAAAACTATAAAATAATACAAATATAAAATATATAAACTGTGATATTAAGTAAGAGAAAAAACAACCCCCAGGTAATCCCATGCTTCTAATATAAGTATTGTTAGCTTTTGAGTATATTTCTTTCTAGCTTTTTATTTCTATAGCTTTGATGTAGTTATAGCTCATATAGAGAGAGTGTACCTTCTTTTAAAAAAATTTTCTGTAGTGTGTATGTGCTCCCTAAAGACTCAGGGAAAGCAAAAAGGCAACCCTCAGTGGAGGATGGCAATACCCCAGTCCCGACTCCATCCTCCTCTTAGGGTTTTGGGCACACATGCACGCACATGCACCTGGCATGTCTTTCAAGCCTCTGGGTTTGGAACGCTAACTGCACTGTTGGCCATGGGGTATCCAGCCACCCTCACCACCACACCACCAGCTGGCCCTACAGAGTTTATTTTCTGTTTTCCTTTTTGTGACTTAGGATTTAAGTGTTTGCATATTGTTACTTAGCATAGAAATGATTTCAGTCTCATTTTAGCCATTTAACTGAGGTTATATTTGATGTAGGAGATTATCCATGCCCTGGCTTTAGCATTTTCAGCACTCTCTGATAACATGCTTAGAATCTGGAGAAAGGTGGCGTGGGTGATGCAGAGAGGGTAGGAGGTGTTGCTCCAGGACTCCTCCAAGTACCCTTCACCACCTTTGTGCGCTTACCATGGTCTGGGCTGGGTCTCGGCCGAGTGGCCTCACACAGTGGACTTCTGTCAACAACGCAGAGTACAGCAACTTCTTGGAGATTCATTCATATTATCCCACCTCCTGTGATTGAAGCATGAAACCAGCATCGGGATTTACCACCTGACAGGGGAATACGGCCAATGTGGCGCACAGGCCATCTGCGGGCTGGGCCTGCTCAGTGTGAGGTGGCACACCAGTAACAGTGATGGTCCGCATTTCCGGTGTGCACTGTGCATGGAGGCGGGCGGACACTTCCTGCATTCATGCAGCAGGTCATCCAGTCCACGATAACCTCTCTGGGAAGGCACTAATTCTATCCCATTTTACAGAAAAGGAAACTAAGGGTCAGGTAAGTGGCTGGCCTGAGGCTGCATGGCTGATTCATGTTGGAGCTATAGTTTCTGTCAGAGTCCAAACCCCTGATCTTAAACCCTGCGCTGTCCTTTGACCCGTTATTCTTGTAGCTTGTTGAGCTCCTGTGTTGGGTTCTCTTGTGTTTCTTGCTCTCACTACCACCCCAACCCCTCACTGGTAGGATGTGTCCTGTGCCCATGCCTCATGAGAATGTAACATTTAGGGACCAGCAGTTAGTGTAATGGCTATGTTGCTGGACTCCCATGTAGTCGACCGCGGTTCGAGTCCCAGACCTGGTGGCTTAAACTCACGCCGGGCACGTGTGTGTGCGTGCCCAAGATCCCGAGAGGAGAGTGGAGGAGAAGGGATTGTGTCGTGTCCAATCCCCCCTGGGGGGTGATTTCTCGGTTTCTGTCTCTCTGTCTCTCTCTGTCTTTCTGGCAAGCGCACGCACCCTATAGCAAAAACCTCTCCAAAAAAGGAAAAAAAAAAAAAGAAAAAAAAGAATGTAACGTTTAGTTCCTGCTGTCAAGGACCATGTTTTGGTTTTTAATTTTTAAAGTTTGTTTTTCTTTTAGTTTTTCTTGAGAGAAATTTTTGCTATAGAGTACGTGTGCTTGCCAGAGAGACAATGAGAGACAGAAAGTGAGAAACCACCCGCCCCCCCCCCCCCCCCCCCCCCCCAGGAGAGCTGGCCATGCCGCAGTCCTTTCTCCTCCATTCTCCTCTTGGGATCGTGAGCATGCACACACATGTACCCAGAGTGAGTTTTAAGCTGCCAGGTCCAGGACTCAAACCGTGGTTGACTACATAGGAGTCCAGATGCTTTATTCTTGATAGAGAATGTGCCCACATATGAGATAGAGAGAGAAGAGAGAGCAGAGCACCCTCCACAAGGCCTGGTCACACCACCCTCCCCGTCCTGCAGCCCTTTACGATCCGGGCACTGCTGCAGGTGCCCAGCGTGCACCAGTGATTGGATCAGGAATTCGAACCGCAGTCGCCATGTGAAATCTGGCTTCTCAATAGTGGCTCCAGCCCAAGGATCATGTTTTTCTCGCTGTCACAGAAGAACAGAGCTTTTGTTATTTTCTCTTAGGGCCAAAATATACTTCCGTGACCAGGTTTGATATTTTGTTAACTTTCTCTTAAAGCTGTTTCAGGAATGGGCACCTGAGGAAAAGAACCATTAGGGCTTTCCTTCTGTGTAGCATCTGGAAATGACTTTCTTTTAGGGTGACAGCCTGGGCGACACTCCAGAGAGCTTCTGTGACGCAGAGATAGTTGGAACTGCCTCCCTCTGAAGTCCCCAGTTTTCCCATCTCTAAACTCTAAGTGGGAGAACTACCATTACTATTTGTCAAGGTCTGTGGGGGACAGGATTTCAGTTTGTGGTGAATCATTTCAAGATAGGACTTCTATTGAAGCAGCATGTTTTTTCTGATTTCTTTTAGTGATCTTTGGAGTAGAGCTACCAAGCAAAAGTGGGCATTGCATCTTCGGCTGCCGTCACGTTTGCCGTCAGAGTGGAGAGATCTAACGTGAAGCTTCCTCACCTGCAGGGAGGTAGAGGAATAGGAGTCACACACTAACAGACATGGGTTTCAACCTGACTTTCCACCTCTCCTACAAAGTCCGATTGCTGTTGCTTTTTACCTTGTGCCTGACGGTGGTTGGGTGGGCCACCAGTAACTACTTTGTGGGTGCTATTCAAGAGATTCCGAAAGCGAAGGATTTCATGGCTAATCTCAACAAGGTCATAGCTTTGGGGAAGGACAAAACTCTGATTGATGAATCGTCCATGAGAAAAGCAGAACTTGCCAACTGCCCTCCTGTGTCTCCTTATCTCAGTAAGTGTTTTCTTCGTTCTTTTCTTTACTAAGTACTATGTAAACTTTTCATTTAAATATAACATACAAAACAGCATGGTTAAGTTTTACAAGTCAACATACCCGTGTAACCAACATATAAATTAAGAAATGGAGCTTTAGAGAATCTTGGAAGTTTCCATTGCTGCTTCCACTCAATGGCCTCGCTTTTTTTTTTTTTTTTTTTTTTTTTTTTTTTGGAGAGGTTTTCTTGCTATAGGGCGCGTGCGCTCGCCAGACAGACAGAGAGAGACATAGAGACAGAAAGCGAGAAATCACCCCCCAGGGGGGATGGTCACGCCGCAATCCCTTCTCCTCCATTCTCCTCTCGGGATCTTGGGCACGCACGCACACGCGCCCGGCGTGAGTTGTAAGCCACCGGGTCCGAGACGCGAACCGCGGTCGACTACATGGGAGTCCAGCGACATAGCCATTACGCTAACTGCTGGTTCCCAATGGCCTCGCTTTTAATATTGTAACACTATTAGAAAAATCTAAGACTTTTTTCCTGGTTTTAAGCTTTACAGAGTGGAAGCATATATTATATATCAGTTATGTTTGGTTTCTGTTGCTTAACATTATCTTTGTGAGATCCGGTCACTGGTTGAGTGAGACGGTAGTTTGTTCATTATCCTCAATGTATATTCGTAATCCATAATATGAACATGATCAGTTTTATTTTTTAGCCACAAAATCTCAGCAGCATAACAGGCTCCCTCTAGCTCTGCTCCATGGGTCTCATCCTTCTCCTGGGGCCCGTGGGCTAGCCTGGGCGTGTTCTCATGGCATGGGCAGCGCGCCAGAGCGCAAGTGGGGACACGCTTGCACGTTCAGGCCTCCGGCTGTGGCACGTCTAAGAGCACTGCTGTGGCCATAAGTATGGGGTCAAGGACCAAAGCTTAACTTTTTCAGTGTTGTCTTCAGCATTCATGTCTTAAATATTTTTTATGTTTTGATTTCTCTTTGATGTCTTGCCTTTCAACGTAAATGGTCATTTGGCTTTAGTGAACATACCCTTGTGTTCACTAATCAATGTCCTTTTCTCACGTCGTGAATTGTCAGAACATTCAAATGTTTGTATTGTTTCCCCTTCCGGAATGCCTTTCCTTAACCCATGTCTGCCTGATGGACTTTGACCTCGTCGTCAGAAATTCAGCTTAGATGTCTTCTTTTCAGAAAGGTTTCTCAGACTGCCGCAGCCAGAGTTAGTTTTATGCTTTATTTATTTATTTATTTTGAGAGAGATTTTTGTTATAGGGCACGTGTGCTCATCAGAGAGACAGAAAGCGAGAAATCACCCCCCAGGGGAGATGGCCACACTCACTTTCTCAGGATCTTCAGCACGCATACACACATGCCCTGTGTGAAGTTTAAGCTGCCAGGTCCAGGACTAGAACTGTGTTCAACTACTTGGGAGTCCAGCGACGTAACCATGATGCCATGGTTAACTGGCCTCAGTCTTATGCTTTTTCTGTGCCTGTAGGTATAATATTCCTGTTGTGCTGATCACAGCGTGTTGTCTGTATGTTTGCCTTTCTCCCACCAGAGGCAGTGAGCAGACAGGATGTAGACAGGCTGGGCAAAGCCCAGCACCCTCCTGACCTGCAGAGGTGGCTCCTTGTCTTTATTCCAAGAGCTCTCTGAGGGGTGGCCTTGGACTTTTTGGAGATTGCTCTTAGCTAAACAGGCAACTGCAAACACTATCTTACTCTGCTGTTATAGAATCCCATGAACTGGCTGGCACATGTGTGCACGCCTGCTCACACACCAGCACACACACAGATCCCTTGCTCTTTTTATAAGGTTATTCTGTTGTGGAGGATTCACTCTCATGATCTCTTCTACACCTAATTATCTCTTTTTTTTTTTGAGAGGTTTTTGCTATACGGCGTGTGCGCTCGCCAGACAGACAGAGAGAGACATAGAGACAGAAAGCGAGAAATCACCCCCCAGGGGGGATGGCCACGCCACAATCCCTTCTCCTCCGTTCTCCTCTCGGGATCTTGGGCACACACGCACACGCGCCCGGCATGAGTTTTAAGCCACTGGGTCCGGGATGCGAACTGCGGTCGACTACGTGGGAGTCCAGCGACATAGCCATTACGCTAACTGCTGGTTCCCAACACCTCATTATCTCTTGAAGGCTCCACCAATATGACCACGTTGGGAATTAGGGCTTCAGCGTGAATGTCAGGGGGACACAAACTTCCAGTCCATGCACCTTCTTTCCTAACTCAGTCACAGGCCCGTGCTCTAGTCAGGCTGGCATGCTCTTTCTCTTTATCAGGTCAGGGAAAAACCAAAACGTTTTTCCTGAGTGTGTGTTCTAGCAAAAATGATTCAAGTTGAGATATGAAAATGGGTTATTAAAATGCAAACCAGACTGTATTAGTCACCTTGTTCAAAATCCTTACACCATATTTAAGCAATATGGTAAAGAACTGGTAAAGAATAGATGGCAGATGGATGGTGGACCAGCGTACTGCAAATGAGCGGAAAAAAACAAACATTGCCCGTCTTACACGCGTATCTTTCAAATGTGGTGTTCTTGGTTGAAAATGATGAATAGGGTATTATCCTTGATTTGATTGTCGTACACTGTATGCATACATGCTTTGAAAATCCATGTCGTGTCCCATAAAGATATAATTACACATAAATAAGAAATTATAAAATAGCAAAAAGACTACATAGACTCTGGTACAGTGGACAAGTGCTCAATTCAGAGGCTGGTAAAATAGTGATTGACCCGAGGAAGAACAGAACTTAAGGTGTTGGGGTGGGTGGTGGTGGAGGTAGAGAGACTGAGAGAATTAGTAGAAGCAGATGCTGGAAGGTTAGGGCACTTAAACAGCTACGACAGTGAGAAACTGAGCAAGAGAACTGGTTCATGTCAGACCTACTGCTGAGACTCCTTCCAGCTGGAGGAACAGAGACATGGGCAGGTTAATGATGGGGTTTATTAACAGACCACACAGGAAACCGTCTCAACAGCCACCCCATTGTCTCCCAGCAGTGTGGGGGGTCCAGAAGTGGCTCTGGTGTCATGCTTTCTATGTGACTCCATTTCTCACTGTTCACTTTTAGGATGTTACTGACGGTGGTTTGTCTCGTGTGCAGACCCTCCAAGAAGGGTCTTGTAGGCCAGTTACTCTCTCTGGGTGGCTTGAGGCTGTAGCTTCCCCTTGGTACTACTGGCCACATGAGCTTGGTCTAAGCAGCCAGGCTGGGTAGGGTGGTGGCATGGAGCAGGTACTTAAGCATAGGACTGCTGTGCTCAGGAGGGGATGGCACAACTTGCAGGTAATTTTGAGATTTTGCAGCCTGACCAGTGTATGTGGAGTGAAGTCAAAACATGCATGCATAAGTTCCTTAGCCAGCATCTGCCTCTTCTCTGAACTCAGGGCAGAAGGGCTGATATGTGAAGCCGTGCAGCAGATTGAATATCAGGGTTGGCCCTGGGTTTCATCCACTCAGGCTGTTTCCATATCACTTAGCGAGTGCTGTGCTCAATTGGAAACTTCTGCCATGGTGGCACAATGGGAGAATTGTGGTGCTGCACATACCTGTTCCTGCTGGGCGACGGGTGGGGCTGGCTTCTGCTTTCCTGTGCTTTACCTCCACGAGCTAGGAAGGCTCTGAGTTACAGGAAGGAGCGGGAAAGGGCCTTGTTCAGGAACTCAATTCCGTGGAACGCTCTTGATTTTTAAGAGATCTCCCTCTCCTAAAGGAGGAGAGGACAAACTTGAAGAGTTACTTACGCTTCCTACTTCCAGCTGGACCATGCATCCAGAGTTGATGACGCAGTCACAGGAAATGCTCTTGTAGATCAGTTACTTGCTTTTGCAGCCGGTAACCTCAGTCACCTGATCCTGTCTCTAAATGACACTTTAAAAAAAAAAAAATTAGTTATTTTACATTCATTCACTGTATATCATTACAGCCTACAAGATGAGTTTTCCCATCCAGAATACACTGTATATTGACTCAGTCCAAGATACTTCCATACTTGAATGCAGTAGTGAAAGCACACTCTTGTAGCACTGGCCAGGCACTGGTCAAAGCACTTCAATGTGTTAGCTCAAAGAACCCTCTCAACACTTCGGGGTTGCTCCCATTACCACCTGTGTCTGTGTTTTGTAGGAGGCCAGAGCAAGCTGGTTTTCAAACCAGATCTCACTTTGGAAGAAGTACAGGCAGAAAATCCCCAAGTGTACAGAGGCCAATATCGCCCTGAGGAATGTAAGGCTTCTCAGCGGGTGGCCATCCTCATTCCCTTCCGAAACAGAGAGAAACACCTGATGTATCTGCTAGAGCATCTTCACCCCTTCCTGCAGAGGCAGCAGCTGGAGTATGGAATCTACATTATCCACCAGGTGAGTGTTGGGGCAGGTCAGGACCCTGCCCTCCATGCCCTCCTCTCTGTGAGGGACTCAGCCATGGGCCCACTTACCATTCATCTATCTTGGGTAAAAGGAGCTTCAGTCTGATCCCCAAAGGAGAATTCTCTTTCCTCACTTATCCCTGAAGGGAGCAGAAGAAATTCTTGTTTCAGTTGTAGAGTCATAGGGCCAAGTTGTGGGAAATTTCACTGCCCTTAAGTGAACCTTTGGAGAAAGTCTGTTTTTTTGTGAGCCCTTCTGTGTTAGCCGTGAAGGCCCTAAGATTAGCCCTGAGCATTCCTCCCTTACCTTTCCTTCTGCACTCGCTAGACACAGCAGGATGAGCTGTTGGGATGGGTTTTATTGACTGAGCATGGTTATTCAATGGGGACCTAGATGGGCCATTTGACAGACTACCGTGTTAATAACCACAGTGTTCTATGAGCATTTTCACACTTCTATCTTTACTTTTGCCACTGTTTATTACATAGAACATGTTTTGTTTTGCTATAGGGTGTGTGCACTTGCTGAAAAGACAGAGACAGACAAAGTGAAAAATACGCCCCAGAGGGGATGACTACACTGTAGTCCCTATTCTTCCATTCTCCTCTTGGGATTTGGGACACACACGCGCGTGCGCGCACACATACACACACACACACACACACACACACACACACACCTGGTGTGATTTTCAAGCCACTGGGTCCAGGACTTGAAAATCCACAGTTGGCTATGTAGGATCTAGTCGCCTTAACCTCCATGCCACCTCCTGGCTCAAACGTGTTATGTTTGATTTTGCGCTTTCTTGGTCCACCTGTATGACTTTGAAAGGTGTGATGTAGGAGGTGCCCAGTGTAAATGTAGGCTGCTTTCGAAGAGTTTAGCTCTAAGGTCAGTGAAGTGGGTGATTAATGATGCCTCTATTGGTATTAAAGATTATTGGAAAGAAAATAAGGAATCAGTTTACACATCCATGTCTGAGCTTTTCAGAATTGTCCAGGGCTATCCGAATAATTCCTCCTTAAATCCTTACAAATCCTAAGAGTACAAACAAAATCATGAACTTATTACCTAATGATGTAAACAATATATTACTTAATTATTAATTAATTATGTAGAACTGTTGATAACTCAGAGGATGAGCTCTGCAGTACGTACTTCGTAAGCAGCTCAGGCATTTGAAAATCCTCATGCTTATTTAGTGTATCTGCCCATTTTTTTAGTACTGAAAAATGAAATTTTACTATTGTTTTATAATTATTTTGGGTTTTAACATTGTTGGTCATAGGCATGATTTATTTGATTCTGAGATCTTGGGACAGCAATCCTCAAGGTGTAGTATTAGTTTTATGAATAGAAAAACGTGTCTGCTTTGTGTTTTTCTTTTCAGAAACATGGTGGTAACTTCTGAGAATTGCTTGTACTTCTGTTAGGATAACCCATTTATTGGACTGGAATTTAGTCTTATGGCATTTGATCCAAACAGCCATGAGAAAAATCAGTACTGAAGATCTTTTCAGACTGGGGACCAGCAGTTAGCGTAATGGCTATGTTGCTGGACTCCCACGTAGTCGACTGTGGTTTGCGTCCCGGACCCGGTGGCTTAAAACTCACGCTGGGCGCATGTGCGTGTCTGCCCAAGATCCCGAGAAGAGAATGGAAGAGAAGGGATTGCAGCGTGGCCATCCGCCCTGGGGGGTGATTTCTCGCTTTCTGTCTCTCTGTCTCTGTGTGTCTGGCAAGCGCACACGCCCTATAGCGAAAAACCTCTCCAAAAAAAAAAATCTTTTCAAACTGTATCTTTGGTCATATTATAGGTCAAATGGAGTTCTTGTCTTACCTAGTGACACACCTCCTCGCATAAGGCCACTGTGAGATCTAGCCTCTGTCGTCACTGTTGTAGCAGGGCTCTCTTACTGTGACTCCCAAGAAAATTTTAAGTAGCTTAGAAATAGGAGCAATAACCTTCTGTTTATGGGTCATGATTTCCTGATCCTGTTTTGTAAGCTGTCAACGGAATCTCTTGGAAGCTTAATGTCAATCTGTAACAGAGGGTAATATTGGGATCAGCCGAGTCAAACGGCCTCAGTACTGCTCATTGACTAATATGTAAGAAAGGATTTGCAGTTACGGTTCCCTTGTTCCCCGCCCTCCTTCCCTCTCTACCTTTTTTCCTTTCCTTCCCCGAGAGAAACAGAGAGCACCCTTATCAGACTCTGGACACTGTAATCTATCCCAAGCCTTAGCCAGCTGTGGGTGACAGACACATGTGTGCCCAGAGTACTCGGGGAGGTCTCCCATGTGAATCCAGAACCTTCCCAAGTGGGACAGCCTCACTGACCATCATTCTACCCCTGCACTACCATCTGGCCCGGTTTTGTAGTTTCATATGGGATAAATAAATGCATTTTTTTTAGAAATGTTTTTTTAACTTTAATTGTGGTATCAATGTGAAGTTTATCCTCTTAATAAATTTTAAGTGCATCATTTATTATTATTGATTGAGTTATTTTTATTTCTAAAAATTAAAAAATATTAATTGTGGTAAAATGCATGTAATTGTATAAAACTGAACTTTTTTTACTTTGATGTGTTTTTACCATCTTGACTATTAAAAAGTGTACAATTCAATAGCGTTAAGGACATTCACACTGTCATGCATCCAATCTTTAGAACTTTTTCACCCTCCCACACTGAAACTATACCACTACAAGGCTCCCCATACTTAAAGGACTGTTTGTAAGCTGTGCAGTGTGAGTATGTAAAGAAAAGACCCAAACCAATTGGTTTTTTATTGTCATTGCATTGTCATTGTCAGGTCTTTGTGTTGCGTGTATAGCCTTGTGTGTGAGTTGGGATATACCAACGCCTGAATCTGAATTAAAGAAGGAAACAATGTGAATCCTTATCTCAGGAGATTTTCTTAGGTTTTAATTTCTATACCTGTAGGCTGGAAATAAAAAGTTTAATCGAGCCAAACTCTTAAATGTGGGCTATCTAGAAGCTCTCAAGAAAGAAAATTGGGACTGCTTTATATTCCACGATGTGGACCTGGTGCCCGAGAACGACTTTAACCTGTACAAGTGTGAAGATCAGCCCAAGCACCTGGTGGTGGGGAGGAACAGCACCGGGTACAGGTAAGGCGGCTCTCCGGTGTCCCGCAGGTCGGGAGCTGGCTTTGTTATTAAGGCTGTGCGGAACGTTGTGTCCGGTGTTTAGGAGAAACGGTCTGAAGTTCAGAACTTTAAGGAATTAGATAATGTGATAAGGAAAAACATCCTGCAGCAACCTTGGCAGGGGAGTCACAGGCAAAGGGGGAAGAACAGGAGAGGGAAAATAACCTGGGCGTTGTGAATGGTCGCCAGCCTACCCTCTGCTCCGTGGGCTGGGACTCCTGCACTTTCCCACCCAGGGCAGACCGCACCTCTTGGCCTGGAGGCACACGATGGTGCCGCGGGGTCAGCTTTTAGGCTTCTGTTGTGGTTGTGATGTCTCTTTGCAGACAGTGGCCTCTTTCCAGGGCCTGGGAGAGAGCGAGAAGGGAGACAGGGACTCCCCCAAGTAGTCTGCTCAGTAGCCAGGACCTCTGGACAAGTGCCTTCCTCTCAGAACCACTGTGGGAAGTGCCAGGTACCAGCGTCTCTGTCTTTGTTTCTACCCACTCCATCCTCCGGGAGAGACATAACTGCTTTCCAACCTTAACTTACATGAGTTTGTATTCAAGCACCACTAAGGGGAAATAGTAACCAAGAACAAGAACGTTTCTCTGTAAGTGAACCTCTGTGTTTGCTCACTTGTGCACACCCTGACCTCACCTTCCCCCGGCCCCTGCCACCGATGTGAGCGTGTGTCTGTGCTGCCTACCGTGCTAGAGGCCCCGGGAGCAGTTCGAGTGGGGCGGTGTGTCCGCCCTCGGAGAGCTCCCTGCCGAGTGTGGTGGGGAGGCAGGAGCTGCAGCGGTGATGGGTTAATACAGCATTTCTGCAGGCACAACTGCAAGCACTTGCTAAGGAGGGGACAGGAGGGAAGGAGGAGGAAGGAGAAAAGAGAACCATAGAACTGCAATGTATACAGGAAATACACCAGAGGGTACTGAATCTGAAATGGAAACCGAGTCCCTCTCTGTCTTACTCGGTCTTGGCTTCCATGTGGCTTTTACACTTTGGACTATTCTGAGAATTCTTTCTTTTTTTTTTTTTTAATTTCTTTCTTTCATGAGCATGAGAGACAGAGAAGAGAGAGGGACAGAGACACAGCACCTCCCATACGGTCTTGGTGCTGCAGCTGTAGTCCCATCCTCAGCCAGCTTCAGCCAGCCCTGGATCGTGGGCATGTGCACACCCGTGTGTTCAGGGAGGGTCTGGACTTGAACTGGGGGCCTTCTCATGTGGGATTGCTTGCAGAGCAACGCCTCTTACCACTGTATCACTGTCTGCCCCTCCTACTTAGGAGAATTTTTGAGTAACATTGACTGGAGGTGACTTCTGCCTTAAGTACTGATTTAAACCCCAGTTCCTCTAAGCCGTGGGAGGTGAACAAACACCTACTGTGAATAAGCTGTGAAGGTGAGGGTACAGTGTCTTTAAGAAGTACCCAGCTGTTTTCCAGGGAAGGTGGCACTTTCCTCTTACAGAGAATTACTCAGAGCTTCCCAGGAGAGTTTTAAGACATGCCAGAAGACATGGCCCGGTGTCAGGAGAAATGCACGGAGTTGGTCTCCTGGAGCAATGTCTGGGATTGGGCAGGAGGTGAGGCTAGGCAGGAGCTAGGTTATGTAGGCCACGTTTAGTCTGATGAGAAGTTTGGGTTTCCTGTGGGAGGGCTAGGGAGCTGTTGACACAGCTAAGGAGACATTTCACTCAGTCTGTTTTTAATGTTTTGGGTGGATCAAGGCAGGAGTTGGGAAGTTGAGGGAAGTGATGCCAGGGACCTGAATAAGGGCAGGCGCCCTGGGGCCAGAGGGCAAGGAGAGAACCATGGAACTTTCCTCGTTGGGAGAACTTGATCTTTGGATTCGCATCTTACTATCTAGAGCTTTTGTTTTCTAGAGGTTTCTCTGAGTCACTTCTGTATTGAAGGAAGCAGACCATCATCACTGGGCACTGATTTTTTTTTTTTTTTTTTTTTACAGAAGCATGTCATCGTATGTTCACTTGTGCAAAATTAATAAACTATGACTATCTACAATATAGAACACCTGTACTTTTGACACTTGCCATAAATGATAAGCTTGCACTTTCTGTTGTCCAGTCTTTTTTTTTTTTAATTTGCTGTATATGGCACATGTACTCACCGGAGAGAGACAGGTAGGGAGGCGGGGCAAAGTGAGAAAGCATTCCCAAGGGGGATGGCCATGCCACAGTCCCTTGTCCGTTCTTCTCGGGGTTTTAGGTGCACATGCTCCTGGTGTGTTCTTCAAGCTGCTGGATACAGGACTCAAACTTACTTGACCATGTGGCAACCATTCAGCCAACTGATCGTGGGTCAGCCCTGTCCAGTCTTTCTAAACTTCTGGTTGCCCAGTTAATTTCTAAATAATCACACATGATTGTTTTAAGGACAAGCCTTTTCCTAAGAGTCTAGATTTTACCTTTGTGTTAAGTTGGACCACAAGAAAGCTAAGTTTTTAGACATTCCTGCTGGGGATTGATTTTTAGACATTCCTGCTGGGGATTGATTTTGACATATACTTAGGTGTTAAATTAGGTCATCAAGAAAGTCATGACATTTTTTAAATGTAGAAATAATAATCATGACAATAGTTGTAGATTTTGTCAGATGCTACTTATTCTAAGAAACAGCCCGTATTTGAATCTTGCTCTTTGTTTTTAATTGCCAGAGGGTGGATGTGCTCACCAGAGAGAGAGAGAGAGAGAAACAGAACTCCTAATGATAGTCATGCCACAATGCCTTTTCCTCTATTTCTCCATGCAGTCAGGATTTAGGACATGCACCTGCTCCCTTATGTATGTTTCAAGCTTCTGAGGCAAGAATTTGAACTGCGGTCAGCCATGTGGAACCTGACTCCCAATGACAGTAACTACTGTGCTACAGAGCTGGCCCCAGACATTTTTTTTTCCTTTCCTTCCTTTATTCATTCTTCTTCTCCCCCCACCCCTGCCCCAGGTTTTACCATAGGGTACCTGTACTCTCCAGAGAGAGGGAAAGTGAGAAATCACTCCCCTGAAGGATGGCCATACCACAGTCCTTTCTCCATTCTCCTTTCAGGACTTTGAGCATGCACACACACGTGCCTGGTGTGAATTTTGAGCTTCTGGGTCTGGGATTCAAATTGTGGTGGGCCGTGTGGAAATCCAGCACCCTAACTACCATACCATCTGCTGGCCCCAGACCTGGACATTTTTTAAAAATGCTTTTATGTGCTTAGATATCAGAAAGCCTTTGTCTCCCATGGTTAGCTAGTAGGTTTTCTTAATGTGAATCGGGTCATTCCATGTGTCTTCTCTTTTTAAAAACATTTTATTTAGTTTTACTTATTTATTTACTTATTTATTTAATTTATTTATTTAATTTGACCAGAGAGAGAGAGAGAGAGAGAGAGAGAGAGAAGGTGAGAAAGCAAGGAAGCAAGCCATCAGGTCTGGGACTCAGACCATGGTTGGCGATACGGGAGTCCAGCGCCCTTAACTATCAGGCCACCTGGCGGCGCCTCCTCTTTTAATCTGTGTGAAAGAAACTCTGAGCCAAATCCATGGCCCATTTTTAGAAACTTATTTGCAGATCCAAATTCTAATGTATTTCCTATCTTAATCTTCTATCTCTGGATTCAAATTTTTCTCTGGTCCTGGCTTATCATTTATGTTTTTCTATTTCATTGTATGTATCATGTAAACTCTATCTTTTATGGCCAGGGAGAGGTATACGTGTTTAAGTAATGTAGAAGCGTGATATTGCAACACCCCATCCCACCCTTCTTTTTTTTCATCTTTGCTATTGGGTAAAATATCTCCGACAGCTGGCTAGCTCAGTTGCAGACAGTTAAATGTGTGCCCCCTGCTGGTTACTGTGTGTCACTGCATCACACAGCTTAAATCATCTCATGCCTCTTCACTGTCACAACCCCTTAAGTGTAAGCCAGTATGTCTCTACACACATACTGAGAGAAGAAGTTAAAGGAACTTTCTCAAGTGTCTTGCACTCCAGTGAAGCCAGAAATAAGTCTCGTTTATCCCTGGCTATAGGCCAGTGGTAAAACTGGACCAGCCTGTGGCGAATCTAATGCCAAGAATTCTGTTGATAACTGGCTGTTTCTACAAGGACCCAACTGTTATTTTATGACCACATGTCCTCCACCCTTGAGCCTTACAGCCCTTTAAAAATAAATGAAACTGTTCTAGGGCCAATTAAATATTTATGCTTTTTCATATAAAAAAAAACAAAAACAAAAACAAAAGCAATGATTAATCAACATGGGACCAGCAGTTGGCATAATGGCTGTGTCACTGGACTCCCATGTAGTCAACCATGGTTTGAGTCCCGGGCCTGGTGGCTTAAACTCATGCTGGGCACGGGTACGTTTGTGCCCAAGATCCTGAGAGGAGAATGGAGGAGAGGGGATTGCGGTGTGGCCATCTCCCCTGGGGGGTGATTTCTCGCTTTCTGTCTCTCTCTTTCTGACAAGCACATGTGCCATGTGGTCAGCCACATGGGAGTTCAGCAACATAGCCATTCCACTAACTGCTGGACCCCATACACCCTATTTCATGGCAGGGAATGTCCTCTGTCTAGTGCCCCGAGCCAGAAGCCTCAGGGGTGCTGAGGTGTGTTGGGCTGTCCTGGAAACAGAGCCTGACACGAGGTTGCACACACGGTGTGGGCAGGAGCTGTCTCCTGTTCTCCACTCCTCCCCACACGAAAGTGTATGTTAAAAAAAGATATATGCACCATGACACTCATGCATGCTGAGACTGGATGCAGTCTCACAGATCTTAGCCCGGCACCCTAGTTAGCCACTGCCATTCATGGGGTCGGCACGGGGTTGAAGTCTGCATCAGGAGCTGGTGTTGGGTCTGTGCCTGCGGGTGTCTAGATCTCCTCATACGAACATCAACAAGAAGGAGGTGGGTGGCACCTTGTAAGTGAGCCGAGGCGAGCACCTGCCTAGAGGGAGGGAAGAAGGCAGGGAAGGCCTTGTGTGCTGGAGGTGGCCACCGAGCAGGAGTGGACGGTGCAGGTGCTTGGTCTTCAGCATTCCCGGAAGGCCAGCCCTGCCGTCGGAGACTCTGAGGACAAGCGGGCTCAGTACTGACGCGCTTACCTTTCTTTCCTCTCTTTTGATCCAGGTTACGCTACAGCGGATATTTCGGGGGTGTTACTGCCCTAAGCAGAGAGCAATTTTTCAAGGTGAATGGATTCTCTAACAACTACTGGGGATGGGGAGGCGAAGACGATGACCTCAGACTCAGGTGAACAACAGAGAAAGGTCCCCTTCACGGGGCTCTGCTCTCCGTGGTGGCTCGAGGTTGTGAGCAGTTCCTGTAGATGCTAGTCCAGCGGGTCACCTGCGCATTATTCTTAAAAGGTGGCACAAAGGAGGGAGGGCAGACAGAGGGGCTCTTTTCTTGACTGGTGGGTGTTTGGGGTCCTAAGTTTGGTGGAGGCCTCTGTAGACTTGGGGGTGGGAATTACTTAACGAGACAAGGCTCACCAGTGAATGAGAAGTCCCAGCTGCGGGGCGTCCGCTAAACTGTGCTTTGGAGCAGGGGCTGTTGTAAGCCTGCTGTTGTCTCTTGGGCGCTGGGGCTCCAAGGAGGCACGGGATGAGCAGGCTGAGAGGTCTCTCAGGTGCATCCGCTAGCCCGGCCGCCTGACCCCCAGCCTGCCTCTGGGCTGTTGGCGTTATCTGCAGATACTCATGCAGTTTTTCCTCTAGGGTCTAAATGAAAAGACTCTGGGCTCTTCTCTCAGTTCTCTTTCTCGAACTTGGCTTTTGTGCCAGAGGCTGATGGGTGCCTCCACCTCTGGAAAATAAGTAGTTATTCGAGAGCCCTGGGCTGGTATCTCACACTCGTAACTGCAGGGTCTTTCTGGCAGTCAGAAGACACCTTTCCCTCTTGTGAGTGGCTCTTGGAATGGAAATTTCCAAGCTGGAGCTCTGAATTAGTAAAGGTGTGATTGTCAGAAACTTTCCATTGCCTCAGTGTGCAGAACCCGGGGACTCCATGCCGGTCTTGTTCCTAGGTCTGAGTTAGGAGCCCCTCGCATGTTTCTGGCAGGAGGGAATGGGTTTTCCTGACCAAGGACTCCACAGAAAAGGCGGGAGTGATGGGCATCAGTTCTTCACGGCCCAGGCCTTTCTCAGCCTGTGTGGCCATAGCTTACAAACTGGCCAGCGGCGCCTGCCGGACTTCGGGGCAGCAGTGCTAAAGCTGGAGGGAGACAGTACTCGTCTTCCTCAGCCCACTGCCTCGCCCGCTGGGGCGGTTAGGTGAAATTTGCACTAATCGCATGTCATCATCGTCCTTTCCCTGCTACCCCTCCGCTTCAAAGAGAGGGGGACCCCACTTTTCGCTTTCACTTGATAAGAACATCATGGCCTTCAGAATGGCTCTCCGCTAATGCTATGGAGAAACCAAAATGATCTGATGACAAACACCGGCTGAGGTTAATTTTTTAGGTATTTGATTTACTCGCCCATGTGGCCGGTGCCACCCTCCTCTGCTCGTAGATAACCCATTTCAGCGTGCAGAGCACGTTCTACATGAATCACATTGTCTGGGTTGATCTTTCAGATCAACTCCGTCTTACCACTGCCATTTTACAGATGAGGAAATCGAGCCCTAGAATAGTGAACTGACTTACCAAGGCTGTAAATAACGGGGTCTAGATTTGAAACCAGTTTGTGGCTTTAAAGTGTGTGACCTTAAATGATCATTTCTTTCTTTGTTAAAAGAAGGCAGCACTGAGTAAATTAGGGGTCCTGAGAGACTTGAGTCTCCCATTTTTCAGGATATTGAAGTATTTTATTAGTTATTTTGTTTGTGTTTTGAAAATGACTGTAAATTGATGCCTCTCCTTTATACCTCAGTAGTGAATTCTACATGGGATTCTCTTATGCACTTACTGCCTGAGGTCCTGCCATTAAGGAAAATCTGAAATTAAGTTTAAATTCTTTTTTAAAAATACCCAAATAATCAGGCTATGTGTGATTGTGGTGTGTAGATTTTTACAAGTGATACTTTTTGTGTGCCTAGTGGTACATTAGTAGAAGAGTGGGATGGATTTTTTTTTTTTTCATTTTAAAATTCTCTTCTGTTATTTTCCTAGGGTTGAGCTCCATAGAATGAAAATATCTCGGCCAAAGCCTGAAGTGGGTAAATACACAATGATCTTCCACACTAGAGACAGGGGCAATGAAGTGAATATAGAAAGGTAAGTCTTGGATTCACACACCTGGCCGTCTACTACCTAGTCTCTTCTGTCAATAGGATTGGTGCTGGCCTGGTTGAATAGTGCAGTGGTTAATGGGAGCCAGATCCCACATGGCTGACCTTGGTTGGAGTTCCAGCTCTGGAGGCTTGAAAAACACACTGGGTGCATTTGTGTGCATGCTCAAAATCCTGGTGGAATGGAGAAACAGAGGAAAAAGAATTGCAGCATGACCACACCCCATTGGGGGATTCTCTCTCCCCAACCTCCTCTCTCTGGTGAGCACGCATGCTCTCCAGCAATCAAAAAAAAAAATGTCAACTATGCTGAATTTAATCAGATAAACCAGCTCATTTTATTAAAAGCTTTTTATTAGGAAGATTTTAAGACAGACACACATGGTACATTGAATCCTGACTTCAGTAATTATCAACTCATGGCCTCTCTTTTTTCCTCTCTCATTGGGTTATTTAGAAACAAATCATGATCTTGCATGTCATGTGTAAATACTTAAGTATATTTCCCTAAAATTTAAGAAGCCTTACAAAAAGAAATGAAATACCATTATCATACCTAAAATAAAATTAACAATATTTTCTTAATATTATTAAGTGTCCAGTCAATATTCAGATTTCTCATTTATATTTAAACATTTGGGCTAATCGGTATCTAGGCATGGTCCACATTACATTACATTCAAATGATCTCTCTCTCTTTTTTTTTTTTTTTTTTTTTTTTTTTTTTTTGAGATTTTTTTGCCATAGGGTGTGTGCACGCACCAGAGAGAGGGAGAGAAAGTGAGAAAGTGCACCCCCCAGGGGTGATGGCCATGCTGCAGTCCCTTCTCCTCCATTCTCATTTTGAGATTTTGGGCACACACACATACGCTCCCTGTGTGAGTTTTAAGCCTTTGGGTCTGGAACTCAAACTGCAGTCAACTACGTGGGAGTCCAGCAATGTAACCATTATGCCGTCTGCTGGTCCCTGTCCAATAGAATTTATGACATAAGGATTTTGCTAATTGCATCTTGATAGTATAACTTCTTATGTTTCTCTGACTTGTATTTTTTTATAAACTGGGAATTAGATCTCTCTGGATTTCTGCAGGCTTAAATAGATTCTAAATATTGTTTTTAGGCAAGAGCATTCATCGACGGTGTCGTGCACCTCCCCTTGTATCACAACAGGAGGACGTACCGTCTGGTCGTCTTTTCTGTGATGTCAGGATCGATCTGTGGGTTCAGGATTGATTGGTCAGCCTAATCCATTCATAAGTGACCCTGTTGGGTTTTCACCTAATGATTTGAGCAGTCACTGGTGCTCATTTCCTAAATTTGTTATTTAATCAGTGGCTGCAAAATCATACTGTTCTAACTCAATCATTCCTTCTGCATTTATTAAGTTTTTCCTCAAAGAAGAACTTGCCCTCTTCATTGAGTACTCTGAGAAACAGTTCTTACAAGAAAGGTAGAACAAAGGGAAGGAATCAAACACTGATGAATCCTTTTTCAGAATAATTCATTGGTGTTCCCTAGTATCCTTCAGGATATGGTTGGTATTCTTTTTGATACTTAAGTTCACTCCTCTTTGGCCAATGGGATCTTCTTCAAGCTGGCTCCTGAATCCGTTGGACATAACCATGGTCGTCTTTGAGAGCTTCCTTCCTTGTGGCCTGGTGGCATGAGGTATTGGAGGGAGGCTCACCTCGTACTCTTACTGCCCTGGCATTGGCTCTTTCCCCCAGGAATCCCGGCAGATAAGCCAGTTCTTCATGTGTCTGGGATTGAAGCAGCTGTATTTCTTTGTTATGACATTTTTCCCTTAAATTTAAAAATGTGTCAAAGGGCTTTTAGCTCTTTTGTTAGAGTTTACATTTTAAAATGATGTTAAAAAGCTTTTGGCCCAATATTAAAGGGCTTTTGTAAATTTATTTTTTAAAACAACATTTAAACGATTTGGGCCTGTTTGTAAGTCTGCTACCTTTTTTGTTTTTTTGTTTTAGTTTGCAAAAGGGTGCATGGTCTTACTGGAGAGAGGCAGAGAGGGAAAGCGAGACATCACACCTCAAGGGGAAGGGCTATGCTGCAGTCTCTTCTCCGTTCTCTTGTGCATGCACATACGTGTTTTCAACCTGGTGTGTTTTCAACCTGCCGGGTTGGGGCCTCAAACCTTGGACTTGACCATGTGGGGCCACCAGTGGTGTGTGGTAGTTGGGGTGGCTGATCCCGCAGGCTGACTGTGCAGCTTGAGTCCTAGACCTGGTAGCTTGAAGGCATGTGTATGCATGCCCAAAATGCTGACAGGAGAATGGCCATGCCCCCTGGGGGCGCTTTCTCACTTTCTCTGTCCCTCTCTCTGTATCTTCTCTGGCAAGCGTGTGCAAAATTTTAAAACTTAGTTATCAAATAGATAAGAAAGAATATTTGTAAATCATCTGAGAAGTATGACGAATCTTAAGGTCATGAACATGAGGAATTCCTATCTTCAGTGTATGTCTATTACCTGGGTGCCCTTTCTTTCTTTTTTTTAAAAGAATTTATTTTATTTTATTTTATTAATTAATTTATTTTTGATCAGAGAGAGACAGAGAGAGGGGGGGAAAGTGAGAAAGCAAGCCACCAGGTTCGGGACTCGAACCACAGTCGGCCATGTGGGAGTCCAGCGCCCTTAACCACAATGCCACCTGCCAGCCCCATCTGGGTGCTCTTTCTAATCCTGTATCCTCCTACTTCTTTCCTCCCCCTTCTACCTTTCCTCCTTCTCCCACCCAGATAATGCTTTCCAAAGTTTTCGTTATAATTACAATTATTTCTGCTGTTTTTTAGTTTTCTTGTTTCCCTATGTACTTGTATCCCTAACTAAAATGCTGTTTAGTTTTGCACATTTTATAACTTGGTATAAAGGAACTCACACTGTAGTTATTCTTCTGACTTTTTTTGGGTCAACATTGTATTTCTGCTCTCCGTCCATACGTAAAACTGAAATTTTGTTTTTCACTGCTGAGCAACTAGAGACCTGTTCAGTTCACACCCATGTCTCTTGCCAGTTTCCACAGCTCTGGCCACACTAATGACTCACTCTCCGTCCAGTACACCCGCTCTTCTGCATGTCCATACATTTTGGCCAGGAAGTCTCCCCGTCTGGAGAGACCTTTCCATTCACCCTCTTCACTTCATTTCACAGTCACAGTTCTACCCTCCGTCTGCCGGGATCATGGGCATATTCATGCCTGGTGTGCCCAGGGAGATGGTGGGGCCTGAACCCAGGACCACATGGCCTCAGCCTTGCATAGCATTGCATTCCTGCTGCATCACCGCAGCTGGACCAGTGCAGTGACTCTTTTCATTATTGGTGCCAGAGACCTCCAGGGGGTCTGGCACATGAAGACATGGCTATTGTTGATATCCGTTGACTTCCATGAAGGAAATAAAATGTTTTGCAGTTAGGAAATCCAACGGGTACAGTAATTTGCAAACACTTCTGCCACATTTGGGGACAAGGAAAAAGCAGTGGAGACACATGTTAAATTCTGGTCTTATCATTCACATCTGTTCTTTTTTATCTTAAGGATGAAACTCTTACACCAGGTGTCACGGGTCTGGAGAAGAGATGGGTTGTCTAGCTGCTCTTATAAATTGCTGTCGGTGGAATACAATCCTCTATATATCAACATCACAGTGGATTTCTGGACTGGCGCATGACCCTAGATCTTTTTGGTGACCCTCAGAAGAACTGGTTATTTGTTTGCAATAATTTTGGACCAGAGGCTGTCCCTAGTACTGCACTTTAAGAATGTGTCAGAGCTAATTATTGGGCTGAATTTTTCCTTTTTGTATCTTCTTAGCCAAGCTCCTGGTAATTTGAAATTTAAGACAATTGTAATAAGACAGCTCTCTTAGTTGTTTTGATCATGAGGGTTAAACACTATAATGTAGATGCTGAAGGGACTAAATACAAAAGGAGGACTCAAAGGAGATAATGAAGGCTGCTTGAAGGAGGCTTATTTAAATGTGAAGTGATACATTACGGGATAAGAGTCCCAAGAAATAGGACTGACTGATGAATGTCCCAGAGAACCAGAATCGTTCTCATCCACGGTCGAAAGGTACGAAGACTAGCTCGTGCGACTCACTTCTCATGCATGTGAAGCGTGGGTTCCAGGTGAGAGGACGGCCACAGAAGAGGGGAGAAAGGTGAAGACTCAAGATGCAACGAAGAGGTGGCAGAAGACAAAGCATCAGACGAGGCGGCGGCAGCACCACATAGGTCGCTGCTGCTCCCGGCGGTGCGTGCCTCCTGTCTGGGTCTGCCTTTCTGTATGCCCAGCAGAGAACAATATCTACTAGTTTTTAAAGCATTTTTATAAAATTATTTTGTACATGTACTATATGAATTAGCAGTTTGCAAATTACACATTAACAAGTAATACATCTACACAGTACCTCTGTAATAAAATACGAAAAAGCATCGGGTGCTCAGTCTTGTTTTTTTTTACTGTTATTTGAAGCCTACACATATATTCATTTCAGTATCCATAATTCCAAACAACTGAAAGGCAGAATGGAACAAACTCCTCCCAGTCCATCTTTTCATCCTTCTATTCCTCTCTCTGTTCTTCTTGGGTATGAGCGCCTTGTAAAGCTGCTCCATTGCTAGGCGGGGGCTTCTGTGCCTCATTCCTGGGCTTCTCCTCGTTTTGTTCCCTTCATCACCTGCCTCTTCCTCTTCCATAACTGAATAGTGGGAACAGTGGCCTTTGGGGACACATGATTGGTTATGGGACAGGAAGGGGTGGAGCCAGCCCTCTGGGTTTGGGAGGCTCTGATTTGGAAGGACAGTGGTCTGTAGCTCTGACTGAGTTAGTGAAAGTAATCCGGAGAGGAGCCATCGGGACTGCTGTGTTTCCTGGGGCAGGGGCAGGGCCATGGGGGCGAGAACCAAAGGAAGGTAATAGGAAATGGGTACTGGGTCAGAACAGCCCTGAGAATATTGTGTTGGCCTAGGTGAGTGGAGCCAAATGATGCAGATACGGACATTCTTAAGTATTATGAAACCATGCCCAATCCATCATTACTGTATGACACCTTGACTGTTAAACTTTACCGTGGATGAGTGCCAACCAGTAAGTGTAAATAATATCTAATCCCTCCCACACAGGGAGAGGGAATAGGAGAGTTTAGAGCTCTCAAGAAAGACAGGAGTCACCAGCTACAAGGGGAAGGAGAATTTGAAAGGACATTACATTTTATGGACATGCCAGGTTTACCTGGGACCGGTATAGTTTCCCTTTATACTCTGTGGAGGAGTAACAGTTACATTCTTTCTCCCCTTAACAAGGAAATACTCATGCTTGCTTGCTTTCCCTCAAACCGTTACAGAGGAGTTTCATTTCTGAGCGATCAGCTAATGGGTTGGACTGCTTTGAGTAAGACCCCCAGAGATCTCCCCTCTCTTTTCCACAGAACCTTTTTCTGACATCCCGTCCCAGTTTCTTTATTGTGAAAGTATTAATGGGCTGCAATTTGAAGGCTGTCGGTCCTTGGTTATGACTGAGAAAGGCAATGAAATAAGTGGCACGACCAGGGAACGTGATGATGCATGTCTGAGAACTGTTTCTTTCTCAAAGCAAACAATACATTGGGCCGTCAGAACACTCATGACGCATTTTTCTGTTTTTCTATGCAAAAAATAGGTCATGACTTTCCCGTCGACCCAATACTTGATACAGTATGGCAACTCGCTGTGTTTCTTGGCTATGAAGGAACCAGCAGTTTTTAAATGTTGGCAGCCACTGACCTGTGCCTGTTACTTTTCTTCAGATAATTCTTTCAACCACGATAAGGCACAAGTTGTTTAAAGGACTCCTTATACAACTTCTTGAGTGGAAGATAATTTTTTAAAAGAATTCTTTATTTAATTTTATTTATTCATTTATCTTAATTTGACCAGAGAGAGAGGGAAAGTGAGAAAGCAAGCCACCGGGTCCAGGACTCGAACCGTGGTTGGCCATGTGGGAGTGTTGAGCTCCTTAAGCACCATGCCACCTACTGGTCCCCAGAAGATAGTTTTTTAAGCCTTTATGCCACCAGCCTGCTGCTGCACGGATTGTGGGGTGGCCCCTGGCTGGAGAAGTGCAGTTGCCTGCTGCACCCTTCCTGTGCCCACTTTCCAGCAAGCAGGGCAATTGGGCCCCCGAGGAGTGGACTTCCC
The DNA here is from genome assembly GCA_026018925.1 of Tupaia tana. Lineage (NCBI taxonomy): Eukaryota > Metazoa > Chordata > Mammalia > Scandentia > Tupaiidae > Tupaia > Tupaia tana. The sequence goes on along the minus strand of JAKSZU010000020.1, from coordinate 22,013,601 downwards.
CCGGGTTTTGCCCTGCGTATACTTTGCAATAGTCAATTGCCCCGAGAGGCCAAGTGTTCTGAATACCTTGGAGACACTCAGCTTACCCTCAGTGCTCAGGATGACGTGGGTGCAGGCTGTTTGGATAGCACCATGGCCCGACACCAAGACTGTGCTACTTGAGGCTTTTATACACTTTTTCTCACACTAGCCTTCATTTTTATAGTGCATTGTGATTTTTTTTTATGAACACTTTATTGATGCTGCTGATGCTTGAGATAAGGAAGGCAGATGAGGAAGTGGATGTTCACCACAGTGGGCAACTTGCCAGAAATCCCACAGCTCGGCAGTGGCAGGTCAGGGTCAAACCTGGGTCTTCCAGCCTCAAGACCGTTGCACCGTATTGCCTTGATCCAGGCTGCCCTCATTCTTTGAGATGGTTTTCTTTCTTTCTTTTTTTGGAGAGGTTTTTGCTACAGGGCGTGTGCACTCGCCAGAAAGAGAGAGAGAGACAGAAAGCGAGAAATCACGCCCCGGGAGGATGACCACACCGCAATCCCTTCTCCTCCACTCTCCTCTTGGGATCTTGGGCATGCATACACACACGCCCGGCGTGAGTTTAAGCCACCGGGTCCAGGACTCGAACCACGGTCGGCTACATGCGAGTTCAGCGACATAGCCATTACGCTGACTGCTGGTCCCTGAGGTGGTTTTCTTGAATCTCTATCTCTGATCTAGCTCTTTCAGAGGTTTGGTATCTTGTGGAGCCTAAAAAATACATTTTCTTCTCATGTGATCTCTGAGCTTTTTCCCAGACTTCTTCCCTAGGGAATTTTCTTGCCCTCGTTACCCCCACTTACACTCAAGCTCCAGTTGGGCGGGTTTCCTGGGAGCCCTAAAGTGTTCTGTGTATGGACTCTAGGGAGAGATGACAGGCATTTTCAGCCCAACTCCAACTGTTTACTTTCTCCAAGTCCTATACAAATAAACCGTCCATGCCATTAACTACACCATAATGCGGCGGTAAGCTCCTTGTACGTAGGAAACTGGATCTCACATGGCTGGTTGCGTTTTAATCCCTGCCCTGGTGGCTTGACAAATATGCCAGGCATGGTGCATGCATGCCCAGGACCTGACTGGATGGGTTAATGGAGGAGAATGGATGATGCTGCGACTGTGCCTCATGGGGGCTGGGGGGGTACCTCCTTCTCTCTGGAGTGCACACTCTCTTTGACAACTAAAGAAAAATCCATTAACATGTTCCATAAGATGGAGTGTATTCAGGTCCATCTCATACATTTTTTGCGAATCACATTTCAAAACTTTTTTTTTTAAGTCTGTTTCTTAGCGCCTTAGATATTTTAAGCTATCGCCACCTTCGTTGGTTTTCAGTATTTGGACGGCCATCTTATACCCTTTGAGAGGTTTCAAAAATACAAGGGAGTGGCTGAGAGGCCCCACCTATGTGCAAAAGGTTACATTAATAATTGTTGAGAATTCCAATAAATACTGAACTTTGTGTGTACATATGTGGTATGTGTGAGAGCGAGATGTGGGAGCTTGAAGGAGAGGCTGGCGGAGGAGGGGGCATGTAATAATTGAATCCTTGCTCCATCTCGGTTTCCCTGCCTTCCTTTTTTGGAGGGAGAGGTGTTTCAGACAGGGCCTCACTGTGCTGTGATCCTCCTGCCTCAGCCTCCCGAGCGCCTGGGCCCACAGGTGTGCACCACCACTCGGGGCTCTCTTGAGACAGAGCCTTGCTCTCGCCCACACTGGCTGCACTCTCACAGTCCTCGGCCTCAGCCTCCCCAGGAGTGAGACTGCAGGTGTGCACCACTGCCCCTGGCTTTCCTCGTGATTCTTAACTTTAAAAACCACATTGTAACTTTTTTTTTTAATTTTAACTTTTTAAAAGTTAAAATTAGCTATCTCTGGATAGCTATCTCTCTATCTCTCTGTAAAGAGAAAACATTTAAACTTAAATAACTCCCCAAAGTTGGCAAGAGGAAGGCATAAGTCTTGATTTCAGGGGTCTCTTAACTCTAATAGTGTTTTCCTCACTTTGTCAGGAGTTAATGAGATTTCCTTGTGAAGGCGGCAGAGGCGGAGAGATCTCATTTCATGGCTAGGCTTCTAGAAATATATGGAGAACTCGGGGACCAGCAGTTAGCATAATGGCTATGTAGCTGGACTCCCATGTGGTCGACCGGGTTCGCGTCCCGGACCCAGTGGCTTAGACTCATGCCGGGTGTGTGTGCGTGCGTGCCCAAGATCCCGAGAGGAGATTGGAGGAGAAGGGATTGCGGTGTGGCCATCCCCCCTGGGGGGTGATTTCTCGCTTTCTGTCTCGCTGTCTCTCTGTCTTTCTGGCAAGCGCATGCACCCTATAGCAAAAAACCTCTCCAAAAAAAAAAAAAAAAAAAAAAGAAAAGAAAAAGAAATATATGGAGAACTCGAGATGCAACTGTTACAACGCCTCATCTTGGTGACCCGAGTTATTCTTCTATTGTGTAGGGATTTTAAAGAAAAGCTATTACTCAGAGCTATTGTTTGCTGGCCAAGAAAATTGAATCAGTATATTTGATCATTAAGCTTTATTTTAATTAAACTGAAGCAACACGGCACTAGTTGGTATGTTCCCAGGGATTATGGGTCAAGCAAAGCTTTTTAGACCAGATTGATGGTATAACTTCCTGTTAGGTAACTGTTACAGGATGTTAGTCATTCGTATTTTCTTTATTTACTCCTTCCTTGGGAGAGAGGGACAGCATCCCACAACCCACCTCCTGCTTTAGCCAGCCCTGGTCAGGGCATGGGTGTCCTTAGAACACGGGCGAGCTGGGCACGTGTTGGAATCTTCCCAGGAGGGCCAGCCCCAGGCTGTTACCCATTCTTACCAAGTCATCCCAGTCCTGTGTGAGCATGGACCTGTTTTTCTGAAGCAGGCTCCAAGAAGCTAAGTGACTTCAAAGTCGTGCAGAACTGGAACTTGCGGCCAGTTTTGAGACTCCAAAGCTCATGTTTTTAAAAACAACCAACAGAGGAAATAAGGATGGGAGGAGTTACTGCTGAGCATCTATGCCCTCAGCTCCAAACCCTCTGGAGCACACCTGCAGACAAATACACCATGTTCCGTGTCTGTCAAACGATATAAAATTTCAGTTAGGAGTAAGTTCAAGAGCCCTGTTGTAAAGAAAAAAAAGAAAAAAGAAAAAAAAGGAGGGAGGGGATCATGATTGGTTGCAGTGAGCAAGCACACAACACGGGGAACCTTGAAGTGACTCCGGAAAGGGGGTTACAGAGATCTATGTCAGCATCTGTGCCTGGGCTGGTTGATATGCAGAGGGTCTAAGGACAGGGTTTGCTCTACTGGGTGCTGCCAGGAAGTGGGGGCAACCCTATGACTGGCATCTCAATCGGTTTTACCTATAGGGAGGGAAGTAGCAGGAGAAGAAAGCTGTAATTGGTTAGGTGAAGTAATTGCTCATTGTAGCCAATGTGGAGATGTTTGGTCTCTTGTGGGCGGCATAGACGCTCCGGTTTTGTGCTTAGGTCTTACTTTGCCTGTTTTGTTATGATCTCGAAGTGACCTCTGCTGAGGTCAGCGTTCTGTGAGACCGTTTCTGTCTAACAGGAGAACTGCAGGGCCAGCTTCCGAAGGCCAGCGCTGCTCTTTTTTTGTTTTTGAAGAGGAACTCAGGATAGAAAACAATTGAAAGTAGGGCCTGACAGAGCCATTTCTTTCATTTTTCTTTTTCTTTTCTTTTTTTTTAAGTTTACTTATTTTTCCCACGAGACGGAGACAGAGAGCTGCCCTGACAGACTTGATGCTGTGATCCATCCCAGCCCCAGCCAGCCCTGGAACATGGAGGAGCACGTGCCTGCCATGCTCATGGAGGCCTCTGGATACACACTGGGAACCTGGCCCTGTGGGAACGCACGCTCTGTTGTTCCACTGTTCAGCCATCTCTCTGTGGCAGTCTGTCTCCGACAGCTGTGTGGTGGGGAACCCCACTTTCAGGCACAAGAGCCAGAAGGAAGAGAGGAGAGGCTGGGCCTCCAGGAAAGTAGATGGGGATAGGGGCAGGGACCTGGCAGAACAGAACCTGCCCTGAGGTTAAACTGAAGAGCCCAGTAGAAATTGATTTCAGGGGACTAGCAGTTAGCATAATGGCCATGTCGCTGGACTCCCATGTAGTCGACCGCGGTTCGAGTCCCGGACCCGGTGGCTTAAAACTCACGCCGGGCACGTGTGCGTGAGTGCCCAAGATCCCGAGAGGAGAATGGAGGAGAAGGGATTGCGGCGTGGCCATTCCCCCTGGGGGGTGATTTCTCACTTTCTGTCTGTCTGTCTCTCTCTGTCTGGCGAGTGCATGCGCCCTATAGCAAAAACCTCTCCAAAAAAAAAAAAAAAAATTGATTTCAGTTACCAAGGAAAAATCCATGGGGATGAAGAGACTAGGGACTAGTCACTCACCCCTTACTATGAAATAGTTTTTAAAAGGCTTTCCCTTGACCTACCTGAGATCCAGTTCTAAGGAGATGGGGAATTTGTACGTAGAGAGGATTCTGGACATGAAGCCCTGGAGAAGAAGGCAGGAGTGGACCAGGCAGAAGTCTCAGTCAGTGCAGAGCATGGGGCACTGGCAGACCTGCTTAGTTATGGGGTTAAAGCCGCCTGCACACCGGAGGGTATGGGAAGGGACAAGGGGGAGGGGCTGTTTCAAAGCTTTGCCCAGAGAAAGCTCCTTTTCTCTGCTCCCGTCCTAAAAGACCACAGAGAGAGACATCTCAGCTAAGAGCAGGTGTCATTTATCTAGACTCCCCAAGATAGCTCTGTCCTGGAGAGGCAAGGTGGGGCGGGGACGGCAGGCTGGCGGTGCCCAGTCAGACATGAGCCGTTGGCCCCGAGCCTGGGAATCACAGCTCAGGCACCTGCCCCAGTTTTACCACCAGGTACACCCAAGAGGTGTGTGCTCCCCTGCCCAAGGGCTCCCCTCTCACAGCGACCTGGCGGGCACAGGCTGGAGCTGCTGTAGTGTCTGAGCAGGCTCGAAGGCCCCCAGGAGCCAGGTGTGCTTTCTTCACAGGGACACGGTTTGGCAGCTGAAGTTGAGATGTTTCCACTGCTCCAAATATAGGAAGAAAAGGTCTTGAAGAGCATTAGCTCTGTCCCTGCTTCTCCGCTAAGCACAGCAGGAGCAAAAAAGTAAAAGTAAAAACGTAAGTTCTAGCCATTGGGCCCGTCCCACGGCATAGTGGTTAACGGGAGTTGGAGCCAACATGGCTGACTATGGTTTGAATCCAGGCCCCAGAGGCTTGAACACTGGGCCCCAGATACATATATGAGTATGCGTACCCCAAATCCTGGTGGATGAAATCCTGTTGTTCCACTGTTCAGCCATCTCTCTGTGGCAGTCTGTCTCCGACAGCTGTGTGGTGGGGAACCCCACTTTCAGGCACAAGAGCCAGAAGGAAGAGAGGAGAGGCTGGGCCTCCAGGAAAGTAGATGGGGATGGAGGCAGGAACCTGGCAGAACAGAACCTGCCCTGAGGTTAAACTGAAGAGCCCAGTAGAAATTGATTTCAGGGGACCAGCAGTTAGCGTAATGGCCATGTCGCTGGACTCCCATGCGGTATGACCTGTCCCATTGGGGGATACTTTCTCTCTTCCCATCTTTCTCTGTCAAAACAAACAAAAAAATGAAAGAAAAAAAAAAAGAGAGAGAGAGAGAGAGAAGAACTTCCAGGCATTTAACTGTTCGCACGGTGGGGCTAGCCAGTGTCCAGCGGACATCCACCCTGCATATGCTGTTTCCTCACTTCCGTTCCCATGAATTAGGCTTTTCATCACAATACCCAATTTGTTACACTCATATATGACCAATTAAGACACTGTTAAAAATGAAAGAGAATATGTTTTAAAACCCTCTTTATTTATAAGACCAGGCCAACAAATGTTGAGTTACAAGAACTTTCTTCAGGACCACAAATGGAAACATAGCTTGGAAGAGAAATATTTTGACAGTACACAAAAATCCCTGTGAATCACCCATTCTAATAGCTAGCTTGCTTCTCTCCTATTTGAAAAGTGCTTCAAGCTGAGACCATTCAGGACAAAGACTGAGTGGATGTATAACAGGCCCACTTGCTTGTCCCCTTTTCATTACGTGGACGTTATGTTCTACTCTGCAAGGTGTGAGAGGAAATCGGAACCATCGTTAACTCCAGACTGGAAATTGTTCTGGAGAATAAAAGGATCTGAAGGTGGCATCAGGGGACTCTCCCAAGCCTTTGTAGATGGGAGCTGCCATAGAACAAAGGCAAAATCCTCTCTTCAGTCACCTGGGTAACACTGAGATAAGTGAAGGTCTACACGTTTTCTTTTGGACGACAGTGAGAAGAAATACAGGCTATAGATTTGCTATTCAAATGACAGACCTAGCTTACTGTGGTAATACAGGTTCCTCTGAGTGACTTTACGCCCCCGAATTAAAAATAAAGAGTTGGGAGTAGCTACTATCTACGTTCCAAGTTCTCACTCTCCTAGAGTCACTGGAAATGTTGCAGAATTCCAGACCAGAAAGTCAAATGCTAGTCATGAGGATTCCAGGCATCTGAGAACCTAAAGAAAGGAAGTCTGCACCGCCTGACTTGGCCATTTGATATGCACACGTCACTGTGAAGCACGACCCGGATTATTAGGAGGGAGCCGGTTCCATACCAATCCGGAGTCCTGAGGGGTTTGGTGGTTACGCTTAATATTTAATATTCAATTCTGCTCCAGTAGAACATGGTACCCAGGAGAACCCAAAACTAGAATGAAAAAATAGGAAAAAGAAATTGCTTTAGAAACATCTCATCCTAGGGGAAAAATAATATTAGACTTATTCGGGCTTAGGCGATACTAGATTTTAAAAAAAGACTTATTTAAGTTTATTTATTGTATTTATTTATTTATTTTAATTTGACCTGGGGAGGTGGAGGGAGAGAAAGTGAGAAAGCAAACCGCCAGATCTGGGACGTGAACCATGGTCGGCCATGTGGGAGTTCAGTACCCTTAACCATCATGCCTCCTGCCACCCCCAATACTAGATTTTTAAGAGTAATCATGTCTTAAGCAATACCATGGGCCAGATGTGACATCGAACCCATCCTTCCTCCAAAGCATCATCACTTGTAACTTGCCAATAAGAGACAAATTCCCCATTTTCTCACTTTTTAACCCTACCCTAGGTCCTTGTCTTCTGGGAACACACTTCTCACTTGTGTGCTAAACGAACCCCCCGGGGAAATTCTTTATTCTTCCCATTAAGGCTAATTACTCCAGTGCATTTCTATTTCTGGGATGTACCATTTTGGGTTAAGAATATTTTGATTCTAGTTATTGCACCTCCCCCCTAGCAAACTCCCCCCCTTTTTTCTAAAGTGCTTATAACTTGGAGTGGCTGTCCCTGAAGAATGCCACAGAGCTCAAGATAGTCGATTCATCTGAGCTGTAAGATACTCAAGGCCTTCCAACATTATCCCATTGTTCCTCCTGATAGGGCACCAATAGACTGTCACTGTTATCTTTCATTCATTCAACCAATTATTAAGCCATTACCGTGTGTTCTGCTAGGCACTGGGGGTACCAAGAGCAGCTGGTTCCCTGACTTTCCACAGACTCAAGTACATGACAGTGAGTAGATCCATGCTGGAGGTGTGCTCAGGGTGCTGTGCGAACCCCTAAAGTGGACTGAGTGACTGAGAGAAACTTCTTGACAGAGTTGTTTCTCCTTCCTGTCTCACTCAGTTTATCACCACCTAATCCAGCGTTTCTCAGGGTATGGTAAACAGACACTCGGCAGAGCCTTTCAGGGGTCCATGATGTCAAGACTATTTGAGCAATAATAAGACTTTGCTTGCCATTTTCACTGCTTTGACACTCACAGTGGTGTAAGAGCAGTGGGAGGCTGAACTGCTGGAGTCTTAGCCACAGTCAAGGCAGAGGCACTAAACTACATTAGTTGTCACTGTGTCCCTCACTGCTCTGCACTAGGTAAAGTAAAACAAAACAAGAGACAGTTTCACTTGAGGCTGTCCTCGATGAAGCAATAAAGGGCTACTAATTTTATGAAATTTTGACCTTTGAGTATGCATCTTCAAATAGTCTATATGAAAAAAAGGAAACATGCATAAAGCATGAAGGCCTCTCCTTATCACTTTCTCAGAAATACAATAAGTGCCAGGAAATACTCACAGTCCAGCAGAGAATGGCAAATCCAAACCAGGCAACCCCCCAGGCATGTCGGTTCATTGGTCCAGAAATCAGCTCATAGCAGCCCTGGAGGAGGGGACATTTTCATACAGGTGTGACAGGAAGCAAGAAAAAAAGGATGTAAGAGGTGGGGGGGATTTCTTTGCATCTGGGCCCCCAAAGTCCAGTTTCACATAACCAGGCTATTTCCATATCCCTGTGGATAGCCAGCTACCAACAGTGCTTTGCTGAGGAAACATTGATACTGTTGAACAGCTAATCTACATCACATATTTGTGTCTTTATCGCTCAGTCTCACTAAGAAAGATGCTGCCATTTTATTGATTTTAGCTTGCCATATGGCATGGGCACTTACTGGAGAGAGACGAACAGAAACAGAGAAAGGGAAAGTGAGAAATCACTCTCCCTGGGACCAACAGATGGTGTAATGGTTACGTCACTGGATTCCTACCCAATGGACCGTGGTTTGAGTCCTGTACCTAGTGGCTTAAAACTCATACATAAGGAAAATGGAGGAGAAGGAATTGTGGCATGGCCATCCCCCCAGGAGGGGGTGGTGATTTCCCGCTTTCTGTCACTCTGTCTCTCTCTGTCTCTGCTGAGCACATGTGCCCTATAACAAATATCTCTAAAAAATATTTTAAAAAAAGAAAAGAATAGTAAAAGAAACCACTCTCCCATCCAGGAGCGATATTCCTCCATTCTCCCCTTGGGGTCTTGGGCATGCACACGCATGTGCCAGGTCCAGGACTCAAACCATTCAGTCAGTGTGGAATACACCTACCTCAACCTCCATGCCATCTGCTAGCCCAGTGCTGCTATTTTAGCACAAAACTTTTTTTCCCATATTGAATACATGGGCTCCGTATTCTTAATAAAATTTAAATATCTTTTCTCTTCAAAAAGATTTTATTGGTGATTTGAAGGGACAGTTATTTTTCAATTTGCTTTTTTTTTTTTTTAATAAAAATGCTTCTATTCTATGAAAACCAGAGGTTCTCTGTTGCTATTTTTTGTTATCATTAAAGAAACACCTACACCCTGCCTCCTAAATTCTCACTTGGCACCATATTTCAACATATCTTTATTGGATTCTAGTGAGATTTTAAAGGGCCATGGTGTGTGTGTGAAAGTGATTAATCTTTTAATCAGTGAGTCATTCATTCATGCATATGTCCTAACCCGGTAGGTATGTATAGGTGGCAAACCCTGTCCTAGTTACTAGGCAAAGATCTGGAGTAATACATCGTGTAAGGATAGAGCCACCATCTGAACGGCAGCCTCTAAAGCCCTGGGAGTCACAGGGAATCTCTGAGAAATAGGCTGACCAGGGCTGGTTCCATGGGCCATGATGTCCTCATCAACTGCCCTGGAAGTTGAGGCTCCTCTCAGTGAGGTCAGGTGGCCAATTGAGGTTCTGTCCTTTAGGACTCTGCTCTAGTCCCTTGTTAAGCCACGTCACACTATCTTTGCTATATCTTCATTTTCCCTATTTATTTTTCACTTACAACGTAGGCACCACCATTCATCTATTAATAGGTGTTTAAATGAGAGGCCAGCAGATGACATAATGGTTATGTTGCTGGACTCCCATGTAGTCGACCACGGTTTGAGTCCCAGGCTTGGCAGCTTGAAACTCATGCCAGGCACATATGCATACGTGCCCAAGATCCCAAGAGGAAAATGGAGGAGAAGGGATTGCAGCATGGCTATTTCCCTCTGGGGTGGTGGTGGTGGTGGTTTTTTGCTTTCTGTCTTTCTGTCTCTATCTGTCTCTCTCTGTCTCTCTAGCAAGTGCATGTGTCCTATAGCAAAAATCTCTCTTTCTCTAAAAAAGAAATGCTCAAATGAAAAATAGAATTATCCTTAACTGTTTTCCTTTTATCCAACATCCCACAATCAAGCAAATCCATTTGTAACTATTTAAAACATAGATCCCAAATTTAAACAGTTATTACTTTCTAGTTTGATCTACCAGGGTCTCACTGTGAGATTTCTATAATAGCCTCCTAACCGGTCTTCCTCGGGCCTGAGTCTACTCAAATGTAGATCTGTCTTTGCCTCTACTCATCCTTCGCTCACTCTGGGCTTGTCGTACTGACTTCCTTGCTGTTCCTTCACAAAGCCAAGAATACTGCCACTTCAGGGCCTTGGCACTTACTGCTTACTTTGTTTCTGAGCTCTCCTCCCCAGTCTTCCAGTGTCTCATTCCTCACTTAATTTAGAACTCTGCAAGATGCACCCCACCCCATCATACTGACTATTTTGCTTTTTCTCTGCTCGTGGCATTCATTACTACCTGGGATGTTCCCAGGTGTTCATTTGCTAACATGCTTATCATCTGTCTTTCATGGTGGAATGTAAGCTCCATGAGGGAAGGCTTTTATCTTGTTCATTGTTTAGTCTCTAGAACCGAGGACAAGTGCCTGGCATAGAGTAGGCACCTAATAAATGTTTATAGAGTAAATGGAAGTGGTAAGTAATGATTATAGCAGTATCTTTTGCAATCTGCTTGGTTCACAAAACGCTCCCACCCTCCTGAAAATTCTGGGAGGTAGTCATTCATCTAATAATATATATGAGTCTACTTATGCCAAGTGCCAGGTAGCTGTGAGTAGACAGAAAGGGGTCTTACCTTCATAGAGTTCACAGATAAAAGCCCCAGTTTTCTCACCTCTCCACATTTAGTGCCTTTACATGATACTAATCATCGTGTTGATAGTAAAGCTTTCCTTGCTTCTTTAGCTCCATCATAATGTTCTTGAGGTGTAGTGATCAGAAATTGCAGATAGCATTACTGAGGCAGATGGACCATAATGTAGAATATATATATATGCATCTGCTACGCTATGTGAAATTCTGATTTCTTTCCACTATTGTCACACTTACAAGGACTTCCCTATTTTTATTAGTGTTCATGGGTATGGCAGTACGTTTGTGCACTGTAGATCTCAAAAACTACAATACGAATATGAAAAGGAAAGCTATTTCTTCCTCATTCACCCATTCACTAATCATTTATTGCCTGTTTTGTGCTAGGCATTATGCTGAGTGCTGAGGTTTCAGGACTGAATAGTACAGAGTCCTCAAGGAGAGTCATCGAAAAATAGGCTTGTGAACAGATTGGCTACAATATAGCTGGAGGTGGTGAATGCAGCAATGGACATATACTGGGCATTGGGCTGGCACGTTTCAGTTATGGAAAAGGGCTGCCAGAGAGGAATTACAGGACCTCTAAGTCAAAGAGAATGGTGCAGTTTAGAAGTCTGGGGAACTGGGATAGGGAAAATCAGAAAGGATGAAGAGAGAACAGATTATATTGAGGATGGAAAATGAGTGAGAGCAAAGATGTAGGAACACAGGAAGCCAGGCACAGAGGGAGGAAATCGAGAACTCAAGAATTTGGTGGAATAAGGCAGAGGGATGATGAGGGTGTAGCTGTGGTGAAGCTGGGTGGGAGTGAAGGCAAAGACTAAGACGGACAAGGCGGACGAACTGTAAGTGAGGGTATTAGAAGAAGAGTGGTCAGAATGAATGTGGAAATGAACGGGGAGGTCCCAAGATACCCAGAAGAGAAAGAGTTCATTTGTTATCTTTTCCTCAAATATCATCTAGTTTTTTTTTATTTTTTGGAGAGTTCTTTTTGCTATAGGGCGCGTGTGCTTGCCAGAAAGACAGAGACAGAGAGACAGAAAGCGAGAAATCACCCCCCAGTGGGGATGGCCACACCACAATCCCTTCTCCTCCATTCTCTTCTCGGGATCTTGGGCACGCACTCACTCACACGCGTGAGTTTAAGCCACCAGTTCCGGGACTCGAACCGCAGTCGGCTACGTGGTAGTCCAGCAACATAGCCATTACGCTAACTGCTGGTCCCATCATCTATTTAAACTTGAGAATAGTAAGCAGTTTTAGGTTTATTCTCCTAACTAAGAAGTTATATGTGCTAGGGAAAACAAGTGTTGCTATGAAGTGATCATCCAAAGGCAAATTTCCTTTTCTTTCCCTTTTCAAGAGGTGATACAGTTCGCATACAATAACAATACAATCAGAATCTGTTTGTACCAGCCAGTTTTGATGTCAAAATATTGAAACTATTTTATTAATCCTGAGAGTGACAATCATATTGTGTATTGTGATGATAAACCACAAATTTAGTTTTTATAGCAGTATGAATATAACTGTTTAAAACAATTCTGGAACACTGTTGCTATAAAGCTAAATAAAAATTGCTTTAAACACGGTTGCAAATATAATCTGTCTGGTTCCCATGTCCTTTTCTGGATTAATACATCCTGTCCCAGTCCAGGCACCCTGCCAAGTGTGGTCCGAGGATTAGTAATGCACTGTCCTTCACTGAGAAGGTGCTCTTTGTATTATTTTCTCCCAAACTAAAGGGCCTAACGTTTTTCAATTATCTAATGAACTGGCATGCAAGTAGCTATCTCCATAGGGGTAGAACTCAAAATAGTGCTCAGCATTTCAGAGGACAGTGCCAGCAGATGGACCATCTCACCAGGGCTTTTTGGGCTACGACCAAGTCTTTCTAGGCACAGAGTCTGTGCTTTGGAGCCAGATAGCTTGGGTTTGAATCCGGACTACGATTGACTAGTGTGACCTCTGGCAACGTACTCTATAACTCAGTTTCTCATCTGTAAAATAGGGATCATACTGGCATCTACTTTTGAGTAGTAAGAGTTTGAATATGAATAGCACTTGGAACAGTGTCTAGCATTTAATAAGTACTCAATAAATGTTAGTTTTCATGATCATAATCACATTGTCCTTACTGGCCTAGAAATGCTTTTTCAAAAACCATCATGTGAACTGCTTTCTACCCAAATCACCCACCTAATATTTTATTAAGAATACCCTACATTACCCTCAATATGGAATGTGGATATGGAACCACTGCATGTTCCCTGGGCAATTCCCATTGCTTTGGAACTGGTAAAACATTCTTGTTGCATGCCATCATTTCCAATTTACATTCTGCAAAAACCATGCAAATCTTTGTTGAATGTAAATGTGTCTCCAAATACCAGTTCTATACATTGTACAAGTTGTTTTCATTTAAATGAAATTGGACATTGCTATTGCAATTCTCATGTTCTAATTTTGTTAAAATGTAAATTGGCACATATCAGTTCTAATTTAGCATCCGCAGTTTACTGACAGAGAAGGAAATAGTTAATGTGAAGTTTAGGAAAAAGAAGATAGGCGTCCTTACCGAGAGATTTTACCCACAGATGGCCATAGGTTTTCTCATAAGGAGCAGCAGAACCTTTTGGCAGGTTTTGGGAGGTGAGAAGACTCACCTGATTGTGATAATAGCCAGGCACTCCTAGTTTGCAAGCCTCCAGGTTGAGAGGTTCTTTAAGATTGTTCATAACGCAGCACTGACGAGGCCACGGGTAGTCGGCATCGTTATTCTCAATCCGGAAGGCAGATGTATATTTCTGCCAGTCTGATGGGCCATTTACACCACAGCAATTGTCCTGTCAGTGGATGAGAGATGCAGAATTACCATTCATGGTCTCTACTACAGTCATCATTATGGCAACTGATTATAGAGAAAGAAGATACAGAAACTGTGGATATCGTACGTTTACTAAAAAGTTCCTCAATGGACCTAAAGGTATTGAAAACTTACATTTTAGAGTTTGCAAAATATTTTTCGCTTTTTTTTTTTTTTTTTTTTTTACTTTACTAGCCATTAATGAGCTCTGTAGCTGTTGATATGGTACTTAATATCTCAAAGTCTCACATTCCTTCACTATAAGTTGTGATAAATATAGTACCTACTTCATAGAATTGTTGTGAAGACTAAATGAGTTTAGTACAATGTCTCGTTGATAGGAAGCCCTTAATAAGTGTTAATTACTATTAATACTAATATATTATAACAATTTAAGAGAGGTATGATTATTCTAATATCACATGTGAGCAAATTCAGAATGAGAAAATTGTAATTTTTCATGGTGAAGAAATATGAGTAATTCTTGTTTTACTCATCTGTATTTTCTTAAAAAAATTTTTTTGGAGAGGTTTTTGCGTGCACGTGTGCTTGCCAGAAAGACAGAGAGACAGAAAGTGAGAAATCACTCCCCAGGGGGGATGGCCATGCCACAATCCCTTCTCCTCCATTCTCCTCTCAGGATCTTGGGCACGCACACACGCGCACGCGCGCGCGCACGCCCGGCATGCGTTTAAGCCACTGGGTCTGAGACTCGAACTGCGGTCTACACATGGGAGTCCAGCGACATAGCCATTATACCAACTGCTGGTCCCCTCATCTACATTTTAAATATTTTTCCAGAGTAGTTATATATTTTTAATAAGAGAAAATAAACTGGAAAAAATAATAACCAAAACACACAGCTGTGCCTCGATATAGAAAGGGATGATCAATGAAAAGTAAGGAAAGCTCACCACTTTCCTTACTTTTTAAAAAGTCTGCTGAGGGAACCAGCAGTTAGCATAATGGCTATGTCGCTGGACTCCCACATAGTCGACTGCGGTTCGCGTCCCGGACCCGGTGGCTTAAAACTCACGCCGGGCGCGTGTGCGTGCATGCCCAAGATCCTGAGAGGAGAATGGAGGAGAAGGGATTGCGACGTGGCCATCCCCCCTGGGGGGTGATTTCTCGCTTTCTGTCTCTATGTCTCTCTCTCTCTGTCTGGCAAGCGCACGTGCCCTATAGTGAAAAACCTCTCTAAAAAAAGAAAAAAAAAAGTCTGCTGAAACATTTCAAGGGAGAAAGTTAAAACTCAGCTTTTAGAATAAACGTATCCAAGCAAACTTGATGGATACAACAGTCTTTGACAGGTGCCTGATCTTGCCACTGCATTTTGAGAAATATCTAACTAGGAAAAATAAATAACTGTTCTGTATTTTGACCTGGGCATTCTAGGGAAAACAGCTAAGTTCAAGCCTAGCTTATTTTAAGTTAAAACTTAAGAAGGGACAGAGAAAAGCAAAGGGTCCAGAATTGAGCTTTGGATCACTCCATTTTTCAGAGTTCGGAGGAAGAGTGTGCGAGGGAATGGCCAGTGTGACAAATGCTGGTGATGTCAAGTAAGGTTAGGATGGAAGCGTGACCCTTGAATTGGCAGGATGGAGGTCATCGCTAACTGTGATAAGGCTCATTTTAGGAGAGTGGTGGGACCAGAGGCCAATCATAGTTGAATGAAAGCAGAGAGGTGTGAAATGGAGACAGCAAGTCTGGGTATATATCTTTTGAGATTTGCTGCGAAATAAGACAGAAGTGGAACAGAACAGTGGGGAATACTGGGCAAGAGAGTTTTTGAGCAAATGGACAGTTTAAGGTGTTCTCGTGGACTGACGTGAGAGAGAAATTGATGAGGCAGTTAGAGCAAGGAATGTTGTTGAACAGGGGGAGAGAATGCAGAGCAGAAGCAAAGGTGTTGGACAAAGGAGGGTCTATGTGTCATAACAAATACACAAGGGCAAGGCACACAGGTGCAGATAAGTGTAGAGGGGCAGATTTGGCAAAAGGTGAGATGGTTAAGTTTGATTACTTTTAAATTCCCCACAGAGGTCAGGTCAGTTCAAAGTGAGGGTGAGGAGGGAGGTTGTATTTGAAGAAAGAACATGAGAGAGAGTAGCAAATGAATTTTCTTGGAAAATATTAAGTGCCTATTTGAGATTTGTGGTCATAAATTTGAACTGAAGTTAGTTTTCATGGTTGAGTAACTGTCCCCAGCAAAGTTTAGTTCTTAGGAGTAGATGAGGAGTGGGCAGAAAGTTGTGTTCAACTAGAGTGGGGATTGTTTTGGAAGAGTGGGAAACAGAGACAGGGAGGCAAGCAAGGGAGGCTGAAGTGAAGTGTGACAGGGCTGAACCTGAAATCCTTTTTAGGTGAGGAGAGGACATAAAAAAAAAAAAAAAAGATATATAGTAAAAAAGTAGACAATTAACTGGAGTCCCGAATGAAGTAAGATGTATTAGAGGAACCAGCGGGTGGTGTGGTGGGTAAGGCACTGGATACTCCCACATGGCCTACCACAGTTCAAGTCCTGGACCTGGTGGCTTGTTTTCTCAGTTTCCTTCTTTCTCTCTCTCTCTTTCTCTCTCTCTCTCTGGTTAAATTAAAATAAATGAATGAATAAATAGAATTGAAAAAATAATTACAAAAATTCTTTAAAAAAAAGAAGTATTAGAATGGGGATATTACAACAAATGAAAGAACTAGCAGACGATAGTGGTTAGAGGGTGGAATTTCCTTAGGAAGCACAGTTATTGGTGGTGACCAGCTGGTTATGGCCATGGAGTAGGAAGGCTGAGGTGGGGGGCCAAGCTTGTGGAATGAAGTAGGACAGAAAATGGAGATACCGATGTTGGCTGAGTCATCCACGTGGCTGTAGACATCTCTAGGTAGGATGACAGGAGTATATGTGAAGAGGTAGAGAGAAGTGAGATACTGAAATCCCTGAGGAAAGTAGGAGTCTGATAAATAAGGGTAATAAGAAAGAACGAAGGGAGGACATAGTTTGGCTGCCAAGGGAAGCAAAGAGGATACCTAACCAATTTCCAGGCCCTCTGGTACTTGGGGTATGGGAACACTGAGAGAACGTCTTTACCAAGTGTTTGATGAGGCAAGAGGGCAAAGAGAGTTCAAAGAAGGGGTGGAGGCTATAGGGAATCTGCAGATGACGATGGCAAAATGTCAGTGCTGGGGCATGGAGGGTTAGCAGCAGCCATTACGAGAGCTGTGCCAGATTAGGTATTATGTAAAGGGGTAACAATTCAGATTTGTAGGATAACGATGCCTATTTCAGAAGACTTCAACTTTTCATAGTTTTTGAGATTAACTTGGATTGTATTGATAACTGCCATTTGGCCAAATCGGGCAATCAGATGAAGTCACAGTCCCTGCTAGCAGTACTAGCTCATAAGTTGTGTGAAAAGGCACCAAAAGGCAGAGCAGGAGTATTTGTCACTTGAGTTCACTGTGGGTTGAGAAGACATTTTTCTTTTAACATAAATGACACCTGAGCTCCAAGACACAAAATATGTGATTGAGCTAAATTTCATGACAATGCTATTATCCCTATAAATGTAAGCTAATGAAAATCACAGCTTGAAATAAAATATAGATCTGGGGTTCCCACTGAGTAATATGTACACCACCCTACCCACCCCTACTTACCTTTTGCCACCAGTCAATAAGAGGAATAAGTGACCTTGCCTATAACAAGTCTCTTCTAGAAGGAAACTCTCTTGGAGGCTGTGGTCCTCACATATTCACTTCATCTCCAACCACACACTCCTGGATTACTGGTTTGGATGCAAAATGGCACCTTCTACAACCACAGGTCCTACCTGGAGCATGAGCCTGTCCCAGGTTTTGGTGACCCCGTTGTTTTTCCATTTGTCATCATTATTTGGAGGGCTGTTGTTTTGGTACCTCTCCAGCATCTGCTTCAGGAAGAGGTTGGGTGTGAACTACAGTGGAGAGAGGAGACGTAAAAGAGAGAGTTAGCATACTAATCCCCGAGGGGGAAATACTCTTCTCAGCCTGTTGCTAGGGAAATGGAGCATTCTCTCCTGGAGCACAACTGCATGCAGAGACACAGGTCGGTTGAGACAATACTGAGTTGGCTGAAGGTCCTATCTGGAGAAAAGCCCCCCCCATCTTCAGAGACCAGGTAGACGGACATGACAAGGTGGCTTAGGCAAGAGAAGGGGAAAAGACGAGAGAGAAAGATGCTGAGCTGAGAGTGAGTCTTCAATGTGGTGGGCTGTGGATCACCCTTGGAAAGTCGGTTGTGGCAGAGTGGGGCAGAGCACAGGATTCAGGAGCCTGGGCCCTGGGAGTCAGGCTGCCTGGGCTCCACTTCCTGCCCTGCCACTTGCTAGCCATGGGACTTTAGACAAGTTATGTTACTTTCTAAAAATTTATTTATAAAATAACAGTAAGTGATAATGCCTATTTCACAGGCTTCTGAGGATCCAGTACAATTATGTATGTATTAATGTACTTATTAGAGTGCTTGGCACGTAGTAAAGGTTTGGTGCATATCTGCTATTATATTATTATGATAATGATTCATATTATCATTTTGCCCTGAGTTTTTTGAGATTGTACTCACAAAGTCTCGTTGCGTTGCTGCTGTGATACAAGATGCCACTTCAAAGCCGTACACTATAAACATCAGAATAAAGTACTGGGAGGAAAACAAATGAGAAGAAAGAGTTACATTTACCCACCAAGAGAGACTTCCTAAATTATTGTTCTGATTTTTCAGCACATTTACCTAAATACGATCATCCTATCGTTCGTGCAATTTCCTAACAAACCCTCTTCGATCAGCTGTTGGCACGGGGCTTGGTGCTAAGAATAAGGCTCGGTGCTGGTCAGCTCAACTCTGCTCTTCTCCAGAGAACGCATGGCCATTGAGTACAATCTGGTGTCCTGAATTTCTATTTTAACTGGGAAGAATAAATCCATGACAATGAATGGGTGTGTGTGTGTGCCCATGCACGTGCAGCTCCAGTGGGCGGCAGGAGAGCCTTGGTGTTTCGCTCTCCTTTCAGCGTGGAGCCTCTGAAACCATCCCCTCTAATTGGGAGACGTTTTCTTTATGGTTTGTGAAAATTTAGAACCACAGAAGTCAGGGAAAGATGAGCTGGATCATGTTTAACATCCAGCCTCCCTCCTAACAAGCCTCCAACCTCATCGGAAAGGTGCAGGCAGCCGCCAGGTCCGCAGTGATTCTCGGGCATTCTCCTCTCACACACGTGCCTGCTCCAGTTACGTCGGCTCCATGAAGGACACAGGGCTCTGTGTGTAGTGGCGGTGTTGTGTGTGATGCAGGCATAGGGGTGTGTGCGCACACAATGCCTCCATATGACATTGCCCCTACTTTTGGCTAGAAAATGGTTGAACATGTCTTGTGAATCTGAGACATGACTGTTTGCAAGAGTTGTTCTCTCCTTCCTTCTTCAGTCTTGCAAATGAACTTTTGGTCCCTGTGTCCTTCTTATTTATTTATTTTTTTTAGAGATTTTTGCTATAGGGCGCGTGTGCTCGCCAGATAGACAGAGAGAGACAGAAAGATAAAAAGCGAGAAATCACCCCCCAGGGGGGATGGCCACGCCGCAATCCCTTCTCCTCCATTCTCCTCTCGGGATCTTGGGCACGCACGCACACGCGCCCGGCGTGACTTTTTTTTTTTTTTTTTTTTTTTTAAGAGGTTTTCACTATAGGGCGCATGCGCTTGCCAGACAGACAGAGAGAGACAGAGAGGTAGAAAGCGAGAAATCACCCCCAGGGGGGATGGCCACGCCACAATCCCTTCTCCTCCATTCTCCTCTCGGGATCCTGGTCACGCACGCACACGTGCCTGGCGTGAGTTTTAAGCCACCGGATCCGGGACGCAAACCGCAGTCGACTACGTGGGAGTCTAGCGACATAGCCATTACGCTAACTGCTGGTCCCCCGGCATGAGTTTTAAGCCGCCAGGTCCAGGACGCAAACCGCGGTCGACTACATGGGAGTCCAGAGACATAGCCATTACGCTAACTGCTAGTCCCCGTGTCCTTCTTAGAAGGGGCACTTTTGTCAATGATTCGGGAGGGCAAGGAAAACTGTTCTCCCTCTTAGGGAGAAGGAGGCCCAGAAAAAAGCTTTGGCTGCAGAGTCAACAGCAAGAACAATTTCAGGAGGATCAGAACACTTTCCCCTATAATAGCTGACCTCTCGCCCCTTGTCAAGAGCTTGCTGGCTCCTCAGCATCCATTAGAGACACACCAGAAGGGAGGTAGTGGGTGTTCTCTCCTTCAGCCCTTGGAGGGGGTTCTACTCCTTCCCTTCCCCTCCCCCCATTCTCCTGGCTGTGTCAGGCACACACAGGGCTGGCCACAGTGGGGCTGGGGTGCGGGAAAGTCGAGTTTAGGGCACTGCTTCTCTTCTTCCTTTCTCTGCATTTCTTTTTTTTTTTTTTTTCTCTCTCTCTCTTTTTTTTCCCCTCCAAAAATGGGTACTATGGTCCTGGAACTAACTCACACCAAGGAACTAGAGAATGTAACTGTTCTGCATTCCCTGGGTACAGAGACAAAGGTTAACTCAACAGAAGAGTAAACCTTAAGTTGCTGGACTTGTTCTATAAAGGTGAAACTCGGGTACTATAGCATTTGGGTATGAGAGTTATTTCAGGTGTGCTGGGAGTTGGGGGAGTAGAACACAGAGGTTCCTCAGCTCTGCTGGCTGCAAATTTGCTCCCATGTGCATCTTGGTATCTGTAGTTTGGGGCAGAAGCCTCTCTGTGGGTGCACAGAGTTAGAGCTGATGGTAGCTCTATAAAGTTTTCTAGGGTCCCTGAAAAGCAGAGCAAATGATAATGGGGGAAGCACAGGCCACCATAGAAAATCATCAGCCTTTACCTCAAAACTGTTCAAAGACCAGCTGGTCATTAAGGCAGCTGGATCCCACGTGGCCAACTGCATGGTTCAAGTCCCAGATTTGATGGTTTAGAAAACATGCCAAGCACACGTGTGTGTGTGCCCAAAATCTCAAAAGAAAATGGAGAAAAAGGGGTTGTGTACTGACCACACACCATAAGGAGTGCTTTCTCATTTTCTCTCTTTCTCCCTGTCTTTGGGAAACACACATGTCCCCTAGCAAATTTTTTTTTTTTAAATGTTAAAAAAAGGTATATGTTTTCTCTTAAAAATTCATGCATATTTTATACATCTTAATACATTGATGCTTGATGAATATTAAAATAGTATTATAAATTATTGGTTGTCAAAAGAAAAAAATCCTTTTTTTTTTTAAGAGAGATTTTTGCTATAGGGTACATGTGCTTGCTATAGAGATAGAGAGAGACAGAGAGACAGAAAGTGAAAAATCACCCCCCAAGGGGGATGGCCATGCTGCAGTCCCTTCTCTTCCATTTTCTCTTGGGATTTTGGGTATGCATGCACATGTACTTGGTGTGAGTTTTTGTGCTTGGTGTGTTTTAAGCTGCCGGGTCTGGGCCTTGAACTGTGGTTGACTACATGGGAGTCCAGTGATGTAATTATTATGCCATCTGCTGGTCCCAAGAAAAAATTCTAATAAAGAAGTTCTCTGTCTCTTCTTTGGCCTTTGTAGTTCTGCCTGTACCTATTGAAGATACCAGTTGGAGAAGCACAGGTCTGGAAAATACTCAATAGGGTCACCCTAGGTCTCTCTCCTTTGAGTCCTCTAGATTGTACTCTGAGCTTATAATAGTGGAGGGCAATCTCACTCTGGCATGAGCAATCTTCACAGGAGGGAGAGTCTTCCTCCTTCTCCCTCGCTGGCTTTCTTTGTCCCACCCACCCCACTGAAAGCCAAAGCAGTGAGTGTGCTCCTTGAATAAGAAACAACTCTAGAAACAGGTCCAGGGAAACACTGTGGAGAGTGCTAGGACCTTACCGCCAGAAGGATTTTCCTGTTGGACTTCATAATGCCTACAATGCCGAGAACTGACAGGCAGAAGAGGCAGATGCCGACAAACATGCCGATCCAGGCAGCCCCGTAGATGTCATCGTTGTCGGTGGCTTCCAGCAGCGGGTAGAGGCTGTGTTGGTCGGATACAAAGAAGATGCACTCTGCCGTCAGGGCAATGCCACACATCTGGGGACAAACCAAGGGTGGATTCCGTCAGGCCGGTGACCAGGAGCAGCTTTGGGAAAGGGGGCTGAGGGATGGGGTGGGTAAGAGAGATTGACTCCCTCCCCTGAATAGGATTCATGCCACTGACTTCAGCTCTCATTGCCAGGAAATCAGACAGGTACTTCCACCCTGCTAACTGGTCATGTGCCTTCTTCATGTGTCACTCTGTCTTTCTGCTATTTGAGAGAAGCCCCAGACAACTTCAGATGATCCATAAAGTTCTTGGGTCACAAACCACTCAGACGATGACTTCCAGGATGAATAAAATCCCACCCAACCCCATCTCCACTGGCTTACGGCCCAAATTCTGGGGTCGTAATCCATGAAGCGTTCCTGCTCACATTCATCAATGACAGTGAGGGGCCCTTGGTGGCTATCCTCCCCAGTGCTCAGATGTTAGAGACGAGGAATCTTGGTTCTGAAAGCTCATGACTTGTCCAGAGTCTCACAGAGAACCAGCTCTCTTGACTCCCAAATGAGTACCCTCCCACTGTGTACCCACACCAGCCAACCGCCGAGCCATTTTCATATCCTGGCACGAGTATGAGGAAAAGAAGATGCAGACAGCTGCCCTCAACAACCTTAATAACAGAGTCCCCTGTAAACCAGCCAAGTGAAAAGGGAACGGAACACCGATGTGTACTCGTTATAAACGTGTTGGATGCTGACCATGGCTGACCTAAATCTTTTTAGAGTCTTAAGTTTCAAAGTTCTGAGGTTAACAAGCCTCACCTTTTTATTTTTTTAATTTGTTTAAATCATGGTCTTTTGATGTGTTACGTAGTTATACAAAGGGGCTTCCAAAAGTTCGTGGAAAAATGGAATGAAAATCCAAGTTTATTTTGGTGCAAAAAGACAATTAAAAACTCGTACACAATTTTTCATAATATGTATTTTCCATGAACTTTTTGGAGACACCCTCCCCCCCATATATGATTATTTACATCATTAACTTCTAGCTGGTATATATACTAACACATTTCTTAAAATAAAGTATAGGGAACCAGTAATTCTATCATTAATTCCCTTTCAATTCTTAATTTCTGATTAATCTAAAAATCATGATTATAGAAAGAACAGAACTTCCCCCAAAGCACTTATTTACTTACACCAATAATCACGTTTCCAAAAATCAGCAGGCCCTGGAAACAACGAACAGCGGAGTCATCTTTGGCCATCTTCAGGATTTCACACAAGCTGAAGACACGGTTGAGAATATTGCAATTTAATAGGAGCAGGTGACAAACACTGCGATTTCCATCACACGAGTACATCGTGTCACTGGGTTTTGCCTTCTCGTGTCCCAAAATATCCAAACCAGAGTCATACAATTTTTTGGCAATTGAGGAAATTTGACTACTGAGCTTAGTAAATCACAGTTATCTTAAAGACACAGTTTAGTCTCCCAGAGTCTGAGCGGTGCCTTCTGGGAGTTTGTTAAGGTATGGGGTGCACAGAATGCATGCTTCTGAGTGATGAACTGCGGCCCCACAAGGTCAAAGAGGGCATAAGGGCAGACCTGAGGTGATGGTAACTGGGCGGGCCGAAACACTGAGGACCCCTTACTGCCATTGGTCAGGGCCAAGTGAAACCCAAACTCTGAGCCAGAGTTAGAGGTTGGTTCCCATACAGACCATGGGAGGCTGTTCAAAATGACTATTTTCTGAATACTTTGTGGTTTCCAAAAAAAATTGTCAAATAAAGTACCTGTTGGGCTAGCCCAATGATCCAGTCAAAGGAGCTGGATCCCACATGGTCTAATGCCGTTCAAACCCCAGACCCAGTGGCTTGACATATATGCTGTGTATACATGCATGCGTGTCTAAAATCATGATGGGATGGAAAAATAGAGGAGAAATGATTGTGGTGTGACCACATCCTGCTAGAGGTTGCTTTTTCCTTCTCTCTTTCTCTCCGCCTGTTTCTCTCTGGCAAGCACATGTGCCATGTGACAATTAAAAAAAATTTTTTTTAAATTTAAACATAAAAAATTTAGAAGTATTCTGTCATGAAGGAGGAAATGTGGAGAGAAAAGAGGGGCTGACATTCAGTTCCTACTACACTCACGTATCTAATTTTCATAACCCAAAAAGAAAAGTGGTGAGGAAGCTCCACTCGGCAGATCAGGAAGTGAAAACTTAAATGAGTCAATTTACTTCCCAAAGGTCATACAACCCTGGCAGAGTTGGTCCTCAGAGCCCAAGCTTCCCCCGCAGCCCATGCTGGCTCCCAGAAAATGTTTACAAATCTTAATCCCTGACACAGACGAATGTGGGTCTCTTGCCATGTCTGTGTTTGAGTCAGCCACTTTGGCTTCTGCACTTGAAACATCTTGAGAAAAGCCGTCTACATCTCCCAATATTTTACTAATTAAAGTAATTCATCAATTCGTGCATTCATGCTGCAAATCAAAATATGTTAAACAATACAGTTCATGTTTTGAGGCATACAAAGAAATGTAAAGGAGATTATCTTTTTTGGAGAGGTTTTTTTTTTTTTTTTTTTTTTTTTTTTTTTTTTGCTATAGGGCATGTGCGCTCGCCAGACAGACAGAGAGAGACAGAGAGACAGAAAGTGAGAGATCACCCCCCAGGGGGGATGGCCACGCCGCAAACCCTTCTCCTCCATTCTCCTCTTGGGATCTTGGACATGCACGCACATGCGCCTGGCATGAGTTTCAAGCCACCAGGTTCGGGACACGAACTGCGGTCGACTACATGGGAGTCCAGCGACATAGCCATGACACTAACTGCTGGTCCCAGGAGATTGTTTATATATATATATATATATATATATATATATATGTATATGTATAAATATATATATATATGCATAAATATATATATATATATATTTTTTTTTTTTTGAGAGAGAGAGTTTTGCTATAGGGCACATGTGCTCACCAGAGAGAGAAAGCAATAAATCACCCCCCCAGGTGGATGACCATGCCACAATCCCTTTTCCTCCATTCTCCTATTACGATTTTGGGCATGCACGCACATGCACCCAGCATGAGTTTTAAGCTGCCGGGTCCTGGACTTGAACCGTGGTCCATACGTGGGTGTCCAGTGATGTAACCACCTGCTACTCTCGAGACTGTTACATTTTAGGATTTTGTGCTTGGTATGGAAGCAAGGACATGATCTCAGTTATAGCACATGTGGCAAAACGCGGAATGCTGTGGGAGTTCCGAGGAGGGAAGCTGTACGCCTTGCAAGATGTGCGTGGTTTTTATAGAGCAGATGCGAGTGGGGGTGGGACAAGGTGGGGGTGGGCAACATTCCAGGGAAAAGGAAAGAGAAAGGGAGTAGAGACACAGAAGAGCGCGCAGCCCGCAAGACAGCAAAGCAGCCAGTATGACCGAGGTTCCAGTTTGTGCAGGGGATCAGGGAGGCAAGCCTTGGATTTGACTCAGGCCTTGCTAACGTTGAACCTCACTGTACACTATGATGTAAGTATCATCAACCTTCCACTTCATCTTAAACCTCTCTGAATAGTTCCCCTCACCTCTTTACCTGGGTAGCTATGGGAGTTTAGTTTATGAGTGTTTTCAGCTCAGAATTTGGCACATGGTGAGCACTCTCCATCAGTGTTTGCTGGAGGAAAGGAAGCGTCTGGGTCATGTCACAAGCTCTCTTGTTCTAAAAGGACCTGCTTAGTGTACTTTCTGCTTAGAAATGCCATCTGTTTCTTTCTGTTTAGCAATGTCATTCTTGCTTTGCAGTGTCTGTTGCTATGAGGATGAGTAGAGCCTGGTGCCTCGAAGGAGTTAATACACAAACTCCCCCAAGGGGGAACATTACTCATACAGCCGGATTGGCCACATTGCAAAGTTCATTGCTGGCATGTATACACATTCTCAATGACCAGTCAGGTTACTATCTAAACTAGAGGCAGATAAATAGAATGTCAAAGGCAGAAGTTCAGATAACAGAAGTAGGGAGAGTAAAGGGCAAAAATCTGGAGAGGTGTGGGACCAGCAGTTGGTATAATGGATATATCGCTGGACACGTAGTCGACCGTGGTTCGAGTCCTGGATCCAGTGGCTTGAACTCACACTGGACGTGTGTGCGTGCGTGCCCAAGATCCTGAGTGGAGAATGGAGGAGAAGGGATTGCAGCGTGGCCACCTCCCCTGGGGGGTGATTTCTTGCTTTCTGTCTTTCTGTCTCTCTGACGAACACACACACTCCACAGCAAAAACATCTCCAAAAAAAAAAAAGAGGCCAAATTCAGCACATTACTGACTGGCACTGACTGATGATGTGCCCATTTGGGCTGATGGACTGGGATTAAGAGACAACAACCACGTATGTTCATGCCCAAAATCCCAGGAGGAGAGTGGAGGAGAAGGGGTTGTGGAGTGGCCATCACCCCTGCGGGAGGTAGCTGCTCACTTGCCCTCCCACTGTCTCTCTCCTACTAGTGCACACCCTCCGGGGGAGGGGAGGGAACCTAGAAAACAAAGACAATTCCTTTTTTCAAGGAGCTAAAAGTGTGACTATGGCAACATGGATTCAGAGCAAAAATGACTATACAATAGGATAAAGGAGGAAAAGGAGAAAAAATGAGCGTATGTACTAGGACTGTATGTACTAGGAAGGGATTGAGTAGGAGATTTTAGTAATTCAGAACGAAACAGAGGGGACCCTGAACAGGGTTTTGGCCCCAGTGATTCAATTATATCTTATAAAATACATAGTTTTCCATAGAGTTTTAAAAAGAGGGTGAAAGGGCAGATGAATACTTGATGGGAGAATGACAAGAGTAAGAATTAGGGTAGAAAATGCAGGCAAGAGGAAGAGAGAAGAAGGAAGGAGGCAGATAGGAAGCCTGCTTTGAGCAAAAAGAAAAGCCTGACTTGAAGAAACCTAGACAGGGACAGGATGGGATCTGGAGTGTCAGGGAGGTGGTCACGCTGTGGGTTGCTTCATGGAAGGCAGGCATACACTGATACTGTTTTGTTTTTCATTGCTAAAAATCATGTGTGCTTACTAGAAAGAGATGCAAAAAGAAAGAACTCCCAACCGGATTGTGGTCATACCACAATCCCTTCTCTCTTTTTCCACCCTGGGCATGCACGGTGTGCACATGTACCTGGCATGTCTCTGAAGCCACTGGGCCAGGACTTGACTTGTGGTGGCCATGTGAGATCCAGCTCCCCCAACCATAAAGCTATGGGACCAACCCTATGGGAAAATATTCTGAAGTTGCTGCCACTAAAATTTTCTTTTTAGGGGTAGGCATCAAGTGGGATGGTGGTTAAGGCACTGGACTCCCACATAATTTGAGTCCCAGATCCAGTGGCTTGAAAATCATGCTGGGCGTGTGTGTGTGTGTGTGTGTGCCCAAAAACTTGAGAGGAGGATGGAGAAGAAGGGATTGCAGCGTGGCCATCTCCTCAGGGGGTGAATTCTCACTTTCCTTCTCTCTCTCTAGCAAGCACATATGCCCTATGGCAAAAGCCTAAAAAAAAAAAGACCAAACAAACATTTTTTCCCTCGTTTTTCACTATGCGCTGTCTCCTTTTCTTTTAGGCCTCTGGCATGGATGGCACATCATAACCTAGTGGGTCATTGGAAAAGTCATAATGTATTTTTCTATGTTTTTCTATGCAAAAGCACATTATGACTTTTCCAATGACCCAATAGAAAGCCACTCCTGTCTTTCAAAATACAGAACAGCAGTGAAAGCTGCCGTCCAGTAGCATTGTCAGTGCCCTCAGTATGGTACTGGGCACTTCTGTGTCAACAGGAAGTACGGGAAGCCCTTCATGGTTGATACCAGGCGGAAAGGCATTTTCTTTATTTTTTTTTAACAAACTTGAGAGATGAGTATTTTGATGCAAATCTGTATTTGTTTCCTGTTGCTACTGTGACAAAAGACCACAGTTAGTGTCCTAGAGCAGCACAAGTGTATTATCCTAAGGGTCTGGATGGTGGAAGTCTGGTATTAGTTTCACCACAGAGCCAGCAATGCTATACTTCTTAAAGCTCTAGAGGGAGGATCTGTTTCTTTCATTTTGCAAATGAAGAAAAGGAGACTTAGAAAGATGACTTTACTCAAAACCATATGGCTTGAAAATGCAGAAACCGAGATTCAATCCCAGATTGTTAACACTCTGCAGTTTATGAAGTCTGGCCACATTGTTAACACTTTCAGAAAACCAAAAACCAAAAACCAAAAAAACAAACCCACCTGGCTTGCTTGCTTGCCAATTTTGGGAGCAGAGAAAACAAATACACTTTCCTGCTCAGAAGACTGCCTTTGCAAAGGTCTGCAACATCAGTGACCTTTCTTCACTTGCTCCTCCAGACTCTTGTCTCCGTAGCCCTCTGACGCTGCATTAATATGTGTACCTTTCTCCTAAACCCAGAGTTGCACCCACGTGCTTTTCCAGAAACCCTGTTCAGACGTAACCCAACCAGAAGCTTTCCCACCTATATGCTGGGACCAGAAGTAAAAGGAGCAATGTGCAAGTCAAAGGGAAAGTCATTATTTCATAGCCTCTCCTTGGCCAGTTGTATCTTCCACTAGGTTGATATTCACTGCATCCCCAAATAACCACAAATGTCAAAAAGTCACAAAATGTAGGCTTTCAGTTGCTCATAATATAGTCTAGTGGCTCTGGCCTAATGGTGAGCACACTGAGCTTGGTATCACGGTGCTAGGGTTCAAATCCCAACCTTGCCCCATCAGTACTGTAGCACTCTGGGTAGTGACCCTCTTAGTGTCTACTACCCCATTTATAAAAATGGTACAATAGGGACCAGCAGTTAGCGTAATGGCTATGTCACTGGACTCCCATGAAGTTGACCGTGGTTTGAATCCTGGACCCGGCGGCTTAAACTCACGCCAGGCATGTGTGCATGCGTGCCCAAGATCCCGAGAGGAGAATGGAGGAGAAGGGATTGCAGCATGGCCATCCCCCCAGGGGTGATTTATCACTTTCTATCTCTCTCTGTCTTTCTGGTGAGTGCACGCGCCCTGTAGCAAAAACAAACAAACAAACAAACAAACAAAACTCTCCAAAAAAAAGGTACAATACAACCTGTTTAACGAGGTTGTTGTGGTCACTAAATGAGATAAAAGATGTAGAAGTGCTTGGCAAATACTAATGTTGTTTACAAACATAAGAAATTATGAATAATAGCCATGGTATAGTTATGGTTTTGCTTTAAGCACTAGTGGACATCGGGGCACAGGTAGGAGGTGTTCACTGTGACTGGTCTCACAGGCAAGAGCTCCCAGGCTGAGGAGAAGCAATCTTCCATGCACTTTCCCTGTGTGTTCACTGCCCAGGAGCCGCTCTGCTAGAGGGGTCTGGAGGACTTACACTGGGTTGTCAGAAAAGTCATGATGTATTTTTCTATGCAAAAACGCATCATGACTTTTCTGACAACCCAACCCCTAGATACCCATTTGTGCTTCTTTTTATTTTCCATGGTTGGATTCATGGAGAAAATGAACAGGGAGAGAAAAAAAAAACTCCTTAGGAAAAGAGGAAAGGCTTCTGAGCTGTGCTTGGGGTGTGGCAAGAGTCAGGTACCAAGTAGAACGTCCAGTGGGAGGGGCCGTCTGTACATTCCATCAGCATTCCTCAGCACTTTCCACCTGCCATTGGCTTCCTTCCTCTAGTTCTGGCCAGCCTTAAGGCCTCTGCTCCAGACTGCAAGGTGCTGCCAAGATGAGCCCTGAGATTGTCCTCTGGGCTATGAAGCGGCATCCTTCTGGTACAGAAGTCTCTCAGAGAGGACTCTGATCTGTTGGCCTTTTGCCTTTTTTCCTCCTGGTATTAACCATGAAGGGCTTCCTGCGCTTTATTGCAAGTCTCCAAAACAGAAGGTACTGGGACCCTGTGACATTTGTCTTCCTAGGTCCAGAGAAGCATAGTCAAAAGACACATACTAGGCACTCGGTTATTTTGCTAAACAAAAAGGAATGATTGCACTCCTGGTAGATTAAAGGCAACATGATTTCTTTCAAAGGAAAAGGTCAGGCTTGGCTAATCTTTTAGAGTTCTTTGAAGACCAATAAATACCCGAGTAAAAGGGCAGACTAATGAACTTCCTTAGGTTAAGAAAAAAGCAAAACTTTGATAAAATTCTACCCTGTTATTATAAGATGGAGACATTATGAATTTGTTGACCTGTCCAGAGAGGACAGGTATGGAGAAAGAACAAAAGGGAGGGACAAATGGGCTCAACTCTGCATACAGAATATAAACTATGGGGCTCTGTAGGGTCTGTAGTAGCTGTGCCTTAGTTAACTTGCATTTTTGTCCTTGGCTACTTGATAAGGAAGTATTATAACGAACACTTTGTGGTGGTTAATTCTGGTTAATCCCATGTGTCAACTTGGCTAGGACAAGGTGCCTAGTTATTTGGTCAATTACCAATGCAGATATTGCTTTGAAGATGATTTGTTAGATGTGATTAGCATTTAAATCGCTAGACTTTGAGTAAAGTAGATTATCCTCCATAATCTTGGGAGGCTTCCTCTAATTAACTGAATCCTAAGAAGCAAATACTGATATATATATTTTTTTTTTTGGAGAGGTTTTTTCGCTATAGGGCGCGTGCGCTCGCCAGACAGACAGAGAGAGACATAAAGACAGAAAGCGAGAAATCACCCCCCAGGGGGGATGGTCACGCTGCAATCCCTTCTCCTCCATTCTCCTCTCGGGATCTTGGGCACGCACGCACACGCGCCCGGCGTGAGTTGTAAGCCACCGGGTCCGAGACGCGAACCGCGGTCGACTACGTGGGAGTCCAGCAACATAGCCATTACGCTAACTGCTGGTTCCCGATACTGATATTTTTTGAAAAAGAAGCAATTCTGTCTCAAGACTGCAACACAGAAACCCTATCTGAATTTTTTATCTGCAGATTTCAGACCTTAGAAAGTCTCTGTATTCCTGCTTCAGTTTTCATAAGCAAACCACAACCTCACTTGGAAACTGCTTCCTTAATGAGTTGTTAAGTTACAGCCAATCATAGTAGCCACACTTCAGTCAAAGACAGAAAGCTCACCCTTTGGACTGCTCCAATTATTTGTCTACCTCATTCCCTCACTTATATTTGTATACATCATTTTCTCTTTCCTGCACACATCACTTTCTCTTTCTGGAACATAAATATTGCTGGATTATGAGGCTACCTACAGTCCCTTGGAAGCCATTCTGGGTTCCCTGATTCAAATCATGTTTTATGCTCAATTAAACTTCAATAATAATAAAAAAAAAGACTGAATCAACCCTTCTCTGAATTTTCAGTCTGCCAACATGCTCTACAGATTTTGGATTTACTAGTGCCTACAATCACATGAGCTATTCTTTAAAATCTCTTTCACTCTCTTCTCTGTCTCTCTCCATGTATATATCTCTTATTGGTTCTTTTTTGGGGGTGAACCCTAACTAACATAACTTCCTGATTTAAACTGATTTATATTTATAATAGAGACAAAAATTATCATGTTCTGATGTGTCCTGAGATTATCTACCCTTCCCTTCCAATTCCCACTTTTTTTTTCTTTTTTTGAGAGGTCTTTGCTATAAGGCGCATGTGCTCACCAGAAAGACAGAGACAGAGAGACAGAAAGTGAGAAATCACCCCCCAGGGGGATGGCCACACCGCAATCCCTTCTCCTCAATTCTCCTCTTGGGATCTTGGGCATGCATGCACACACGCCCGGTGTGAGTTTAAGCCACTGGGTTCGGTACTTGAACAGCGGTTGACTACATGGGAGTCCAGCGACATAGCCATTAGGCCAAATGCTGGTCCCAATTCCTACTTTTTTTTTTTAAAAGTTTATATGTTTTATTTATGATAGAGAGCATGGAATTGTGAGAGAGAGAGAGAGAGAGAGAGAGAGACAGAGACAGAGAAAGCACCCTTGCGAGGGTCTCATTGTACTGTGAACCCCTTACTCCACCTTCCAGCTCATCAGGATGTTGGGTACACGTGTGAGTGTGCACCTGGCTTGCTTCAGGTTGACCAGGCCAGGGATCCAAACCCATAGTTGGCGGTGGGGCATCAGCATTGCAGTTCAGCATTGCACCACCATCTGAGTCTTCTTTCCAGTTCGTGCTGTCAGCCCTACCTTCTGGCTCAGATGAATTTGACCATTTCTATTTTCATTCTACACAGTGCTTCCAGAGTGAATTTTAAAAGTCATTATTATTTCATTTTTTCAGCTTTACTGTAGGACATGCGCACTCCACAGAGACAAAGAAAGGAGGAGAGGGGGGAAAGCGAGAAATCATTCCCAGAGTGGATGGCCATTCTGCAATACCTTCTCTTCTCTTCTTGGGATTTTTTTGGATGTGTGCATGCACACACACACACACACACACTTAACATGTTTTTCAAGCCATTGGGTCCAGGACTTGAACCACACCATTGACCATGTGAGAACCAGCTGCCTTAACCTCCACACCACTGGCTGGCCCCACAGTGAATTTGCTAAAGAAGTTCTCAAATTATTCTACAAAATACAGATGTTCCATCAACTGGGACAATATGTTTTGATGCTCAAATTGAATAATTGCAGTCATTTCTTAATTTGAAGAAAAATTACTAATCAGCATTTTTCATTTTATGTGTTTTCCTCTCAAAATTTTCTTTAATCTTGGGTACTGTTACCACAAATCTTGGGTGCTGTTATCTAACCTGTCTATGCTAGAATGAATTTAGGTCAAAATGGTCTACCTAATTATTTTAAATTTAACATACCAACTCTTTGTGTGTTATTCCATAAAAATAAACATGACTTCTAAGTGCTAGCCCTTTAAGGAGACTTGAGAGCCACTGTCCTAATACACAGCTCGGATTTCATGTCACTTCCCTGCTTGCAAACCTTCAGCAGAGAGC
Organism: Tupaia tana; assembly: GCA_026018925.1. Taxonomy (NCBI): domain Eukaryota; kingdom Metazoa; phylum Chordata; class Mammalia; order Scandentia; family Tupaiidae; genus Tupaia; species Tupaia tana. The sequence goes on along the minus strand of JAKSZU010000020.1, from coordinate 21,980,827 downwards.
CCTAGATGGCTCCCTCTCCGTTAACAAGCTCAGTCACTAGCTACCTCCCACATCTGGTTGCCAGCTGACTCCACGTGTTCACCATCCTCTGTTTTGCTCAACGGGTCTTTTCAAATCCAAATTTGCTCCTACCCCATTCTGTTGTACTTGAATTTGAGAATTCTTGATTCTTCTGTCCTCAAACACAGACCAATGACTACCCGTTGACTGCATCTGCAGGATTTAGCCAGACCTAAGGTCTTTATTCTCCTTCTAGCCAGAAAAAGAGAAGCTGGATAACCTAAGAGATGAAGTACAAAGTCTAGCTTGTAGTCAAGACAGTATCAACTAACCAGGGTCCGATGGCCAGCCTGCATGCTGCTCTGCGCCCCGTCCCCCCAGGTGTGGTGTCATCCCTCCCTTTGGAGTTCCTTCTCCCATTTCTGCCTATTCGACTATTTACTTACTTCTGAAGTCAAACTCAAAAACCTCATCTTTTCCCAAATACCTTTGCCCAGAATTATTCTTCCTTCTCTATGTCACTCTGCTCTTCATGAAAACTCTCTTGGGGAGCTATATCCTATTTGGTAGATATAAACATATGGCTTTTCTTCCCAGTAACCTCTGCCACAGCCATCTAGCCAGATACTTTGTTACCTCTTTTCTTCTTCTTCTTTTTTTTTCTTTTCTTTTTTTGGCAAGGTTTTTGCTATAGGGCATGGGCGCTCGCCAGAAAGACAGAGAGTCAGAGAGACAGAAAGCGAGAAATCAACCCCCAGGGGGGATGGCCACGCCGCAATCCCTTCTTCTCCATTCTCCTCTCGGGATCTTGGGCACGCACGCACGCACACACACCCAGTGTGAGTTTAAGCCACCGGGTCCGGGACTTGAACCACAATCGACTAAATGGGAGTCCAGTGACATAGCCATTACGCTAACTGCTGGTCCCGTTACCTCTTTTCTTTACTTGAGTTTGTTCAATAAGTCTCTCTGAGCCCACAAAGTAATAGATTGCTATATGTTAAAAAAGCCAACTGGGGCCCGAAGTGGCATAGAAGTTAAGGCAGCTGGGTCCCACATGGCCATTGTACAGTTTTAGTCTCAGCCCTTGTGGCTTGAGAAACACATTGGGCATATGTGTGTACATGGCCAAAGTCCCGAGAGGAGAATGGAGTAGAAAGGATTGCAGTGTGGCCATTCCTCCCAGCGGGGGTGGGGGTGGGGACTTCTCACTCTGTTTCTGTTTCTCCATTGAGTGCAAATGCCCTAAAAGAAAGAAGAAAGGAGAAAGAAGAAAGAAGAAAGAAAGAAAGAAAAAGAAAGAAAGAAAGAAAGAAAAAGAAAGAAAGGAAGGGGAAAGAAAGAAGAAAGAAAGAAAAAGCCAATTGAATTTCATCTAAAAAGCAAAATGAAAACTTTCAAATTAATTGGTGAGTTGACACATCTCGAGGTCAATGACTGCATTTGGTAGTTTTTGCTCATCTTACTAAGCAGGTATATAATTCAGGAGAACTTCATTTATCTTAGGGCTGTTACGGGCCATGTGCCCATTCATTACATACATAAATATCAACCCCGGCTGCCAACTTCGTGGTTTTGCTGTTGCCCCCTCATCGTACAGATGAGGAAACTAAGGTTCAGAGAGAGAACGTGACTTGTTTAAGATCCTTGATGTGTCTGAAGCTGAGTCAAGTTTTGAGTTGAGGTCTTCTGACTCTTAAATCAGCCTTCTATGAGTTGTCACTAATCATTCTTTTTAAGGTAGAGAGATATTGTCTCCCTTTATGGATCTTTGAAATTAAGAAAAACTTCCAACTCCCTGCCCTTAAGCTTATCTTTTCTCTTATAAAGTAAGCCTCAAAGGGGGTCATATAAACAGAGCCAGCGGGGAAAAAGCCTTCCACTCTCTCCCTCCTCTTTGCTCTTCCCCCTAACTCCTGAAATGCCACAATTTGGGAATCATTCCTTTGCTCCTGATTAAAATGCAGACACGTATAAGAGAGGCACACTGAATCTCATGAGCCATCAATGTCTGTGCCGTCTTGGAATGATCTCATCACATCCCTTCTTATATTAGATTGTCAAAAAAGGGGGATGGCAAGATGAGAAACAGACCCCAGAAGAAGTCAGAGCCTGGAAAGACAAATTTAACTCACAGCTTGGAGGGTTGGGACTGTCTCTGTTTGTGGAGAGAGACTGATTCCTGATGGTATGGTGCATTCCTCTCCCACCTTCTCTGCTAGCCTACAATATGTCGAGCTGTTTTGAATACGTAGTCTTCTGAGACTTTCCCATGTTATTCTAAAGTGACACTTTCCTCATATGTTCTAAGCTTTTTTGCTCTGCAGAGGTAGTAACAGATAGAATAAGGAGAATTTAAAAGTGGGAAGTGGTAGAGAGCAGATAAGTGACTCTACACTTTGAAAAAGGCTGAAGAGCCAGCCCATGGCATGATAGTTGGGGTGGCTGGAGCCCACATGGCCTACCACACCATTTGGGTCCAGGACCCTGTGGCTTGAGAAACATGCTGAGTGTGTGTGCATATGTGCCCAAAATCTTGAAAGGAGGGAGAAATGGAGGAAAATAGATTGAGGTAGGATCATTCCCTCAAGGGGAGGGGTGCTTTCTCACTTTCCCTCTCTCTGTCTTTCTCTCCAGTGAACCCACACACCCTCTGGCAAAATTAAAAATAATTAAATTAAAAAGTTTAAAAGTCTGGGGATCAGCAGGTGGCATGGTGGTTAAGGTGCTGGACACTCGCACACAGTCGACCATGGTTCAAGTCCCAGACCTGGTAGCTTGCTCTCTCTCTCTGTCTGGTCAAATTAAAAAAAAAAAAAAAAGTGAATGAATAAATAAAATTAAATAAATAATTATTTTAAAAAAAGTTTAAAGGTCTAAAGGTTTATACACTCTGAAAAGAAACCGTAGTATGCTGACTGTCCACTTTAGAAACCATATTGCCGCAGGCGGAAAGTGCACAACTCACTTCAAAATGTCTTTGACATAAAGGAACAGCCCTTGGGAGCCCCACCCTGTGGAAAAGCTGCCCAGTGACCTGGGCCCATGATGATTTACTCAAATTGCCCAACACCCTGGAAGTTCCTTTGCTTTGAGGAGAGCAGAGATTTTTGAAAGGCCAGCGCTATATTTATACTTTTTGTGCCATCCTTCAGTTTGTTTTCTTATACAGAGTGTTGATGTTTCCAGGCATGCTGAGTAGCCAGAAAACAATTGCTCACTAAACCAACTATTGATCATTTTCAAAGCAGAAGAAAAAGAAGTGAGACTTGCTTTCCAAGTATGAGATCACTTTTAAAGTTCTTTTTCTCTTTTCTTCACCTGCATTTGCTGCATGAGAGAACACACAAACCACACCTCGAACTCTAGCTCATGCTAGAGAAATCTGGATTAGCAAAGGGGTAAAAAAAAAAGAGAGAGAGGAGAAGATGAAACCAAGAAGTACAACATGCCATTGCCTTAACCCTGACCCTGAAACCCAGGACAAGAGCCGACGGTTCTGACTTAGGGAGGAGAGTGAAAATGGGTGTGGAGATGTCAGACCTGGACAATTGCTGGTCTGCTTAGATTTAGGGTAGGGCGAGTTTCTGGGAATGAGAGAAGAGGGGCTTGTTTCCATGGCTGGGACGTACACAACCACACTCCATTCTTTAGTTGCACCGGCCGCATTTCAAGTGCTCCATATTTACATGTGGTAAGTGCCTGTTACTTAGAACATTTCCAGTACTGCAGAAAGTTCTACTGAATAGCCCTGCCATGGATTCCTGGTGCTCCCCGTGGTGATCGCAGACGTCATCCTCCTGACGTCAAGGACTAAGGAGTCCGCAGTGGCATAGGTGCTCTCAGGTGAGGGCAATGCTGAGGGAGGTCCAGTCCCAGGGCAGAGAGACTATGGAGACTCCCTGGGGGAGGTGAGATTTGGGCATGTCCCCACAGTGTGCTCTCTCTCCCAGTCGGGAAATGGTGGCCCATAAGGTGTGGGAGCAGCTTGTCCCGCTCTCAGGCGCACATTCCAGAGCAGGGCCCAGTATATCCTGGGGCTTATTGATATTTGCTCTGGTTAAGAGTGTAAGCAAGAGAGGTCAATAGGAAACTCCGAGATTTCTTTTTTTTCTTTGACTAAATGATATTGAAGTTACCTTTTGGATCTAAAAGTTTATGAATCTTTCCAGGTAGTTAAGAAAAATAGGTGACTTGATTTTTAAGTCTATTGTCACAGAAAGCAAAATAAGAATTTTTCTTCTCATTGGAAAAGTTAATCAAAATAAACATCAGTTCTTTACAAGAAAAGTTTGAAGGCTGTGAAACTGACCTTTTGTACATAACTAAAATATGTATACACATAAAAGCTATCTGAGTTCTTTTCTGTAGTATTCAGCAACTCTACTCTGGCAAGAAATGGTCAATAAACATCATTTGAATTAAAAGAAGACATTAAAATTAATAAAAATTCTTAAACAGCTTAAAAATCTTTAGAAGTAGTTAGAAGTGGAGTTTTAGGCTACTAACAAAAACATAAACTAATACCAGCATTATCTGAAATTAACATTTTGTGTTAAAATGTTATTAAAAACAAAAACTAGATTTAGGACCTGCAGATCCTGGTAGGTAGATTAACTGGTGAAGAGTGAAAATAAATGATGTGAAAACAACATTGTGCACATACAACTAAGTTGTTGACTTATTTCAACTGACACATCTCTTAAGCAGGACTGTTTGCAGAGAAGAATTGTGAATAAATTGCCTCACAATCCCATTGCGAGTTGGCAGGACCAAATGCCTTCTGACAAGATGGGGGGACTTTATTTCTGCCAGTGTGAGGAACAGATTACCAACAAACATTATGACCAGTTCCTTCGCATTTTCTTTGTTTTTTTTTCTTGCTCCACAAGGAAACCAGGAGTCTACAAAGGTATCTGTCTGACTGTGATTTTTTTTTTTTTTTTGGAGAGGTTTTTGCTATAGGGCGCGTGCGCTCGCCAGACAGACAGAGAGAGACAGAGAGACAGAAAGTGAGAAATCACCCCCCAGGGGGGATGGCCACACTGCAATCCCTTCTCCTTCATTCTCCTCTCGGGATCTTGGGCACGCACGCACATGCGCCCGGCGTGAGTTTAAGCCACCAGGGTCCGGGACTCGAACTGCGGTCGATTACGTGGGAGTCCAGCGACATATCCATTACGCCAACTGCTGGTCTCTGTCTGCGATTTAATATAGGGTTTTCCAGGGTTCTTGAATTTGTCTCAGTCCTCTGTGAGGAAATGTGAGGTTGAAATCAGGATGACTGAATAACAGCCCCAGAGCTTCCACCTCAGTCCTGAGAACAGGATGATGATAGAGAAGGTCTTAAGAAAGAGATTTGGGGACCAGCAGTTAGTGTAATGGCTATGTCGCTGGACTCCCACGTCGTGGACTGCGGTTTGCATCCCGGACCCGGTGACTTAAAACTCACACCGGGCGAGAGGAGAATGGAGGAGAAGGGATTGCGGCGTGGCCATCCCCCCTGGGGGGGTGACTTCTCGCTTTCTCTCTCTCTGTCTCTGTCTGGCGAGCACACGCGCCCTGTAGCAAAAATAATCCCCCCCCCCAAAAAAAAAAAAGAAAGAAAGAGATTTGGACAGCTCAGAGTAAAGGAGAACAGAACAATCGCCATATTCTAAATGACAAAAAGTAGACAGACTGTTCATCGAGAATGTGGTTCCATCCCTTTTCCTCCCGGGAAAGCAACCCAGCCCCGGAGAGGCCAGTGTGCGCCCGCAGTGCCTACTCACCGAGCCTCTCCTGCTGAGCCGCCCAGGCTGCCTCTGTGCCAGCCCAAGGTGTGCTACCCTGCAGCAGCCCTCGGAACCTCCAGCAGGCGAGGGTGGTCTGGGAATGGGAGGAGGCACCAAACACGGGCTGAGCCTGATGCTGCCTGAACCTGCCTCCCTGAGGCGGGGAGGAGCAGGAAGCTCAGCCAGCAGACCTCTGCTGCTTTGGAATGTGTGACTCTGACCGGCTCGGTTCATCACTTCTCTGGGTTTCTCCTAGGTCTGGACTTTATGCCAACAAAAACTCAGGGATTTTGCTTTTACTTTGATTTGTTTGTATTAGTGTATTTTGATCTTTCTGCTTGTGTGTGTCTGTGTTTAAAAGCTTCTCAGTGTGCCTGTAGGTGGTTGGAGCATTGGTTCCCACATGGCCCACTCCATGGTTCAAGCCCTAGACCCAGAGGCTTGAAGAAACAGATCAGGCATGTGTGTGTGTGTGTGTGTGTGTGTGTGTGTGTGCAAACTCCCGAGAGGAGAATGGAGGAGAAGGGACTGGCATGGCCATAACCCCTGCAGGTGATCTCTCACTTTCCCTTTTTCTCTGTCTCTCTCCAGCAAGCATACCCACCCTCTAGCAAAAAACCAAAAAAAAAGGAAACAAACAGAAAAAACAGACTTGCTAGTACCTGACCACTCATAGTGATGCTGATACATGCTTAGTTTGTACAGGGACACGTTCATCTTCTGTTTCCAGAATCTTTTTTTTTTTAAAGAAATATTTTATTTAACTTTTATTTATTATTATCATTATTATTTTCCAGTTTGGTCAGAGAGAGACAGAGAGAGAGAGAGGAAGTGAGAAAGCAAGCCACCAGGTTCGAGACTTGAACCGTGGTCAGCCATGTGGGAGTACAGTGCCTTTAACCACCATGCCACTTGCCGGCCCCTGCTTCCGGAATCTTCATGTACTATATTAATGGGGTAGGAATTGCTCACCTAATGCTCACACTCTAGTTCAAAGACCCATAGGAGCAAGAGATCTGAAAACAAATAGATGGGGAGGAATTCAGGCAGAGAGTGTGTGAGAACGAGCACCTGCAGTAGAGTCTTGACACTGCAAACTGCCCCAGCTCCGCCAGCCTCAAACTGTGTACTAGAGAGGCCTCCAGTCACTGATCTAGAACCTGTCCGCGTGGGTCAGCCTTGTAGAACATCACATTTTATCAGTGTACCCACATCCAGCCCTTGCATTTGGTAGTTTAGTAGTGGGATTATGTTAGGGGCAAAATAGAGAAGAGCTTGGAAATCTTTCTAAAATATGTAACCTGAACACAAAATCCAGTAACAAGAGGCAAGAGACTAGCTAGGAAAAGGAAGATTAGTTTTCAGATAATAACTACAGTTGGTTAGATGAGAATTTCAAATCTTTTGTTTTCTGATCATTACTTTTTTTTTAAAGAATTACTTTATTTAACTTTATTTATTTACTTACTTACATATTTATATTTGAGCAGAGAGGGACAGAGTGAGAGAGAGAGAAAGTGAGAAAGCAAACCACCAGGTCCGGGACTCAAATCATGGTCAGCCATGTAAGAATCCAGCACCTTTAACTACCATGTCACCTGCCGGCCCTTGATCATTAATTTCTAGTTCTCTTCCTCTAATCTCTTCTATCCTTTTGACTAGGTGCCTTAACCACATCTTAACCTACTCCCAAACTCATCATGAATTTTCATTACTAGGAATCGCAGTTTTGGGGCCAGCTTCTTGGCTCAGTGAATAAGGGAGCCAGATCCCACAAGGTCGACAGCTTGGTTCGAGTAGAGTCCTGGCCCCCGTGGCTTGAAAAATATGCCAGGTGCACACCGGAAATCTGAAGAGGATAGACAAATAGAGGAGAAGGGATTGAGGTGTGACGGTGCCCAATTTGGGGGTGCTTTCTTCCTCTCCCTCTCCCCCTCCCTCTCTGTAGCTCTCTGGTGAGTGTACCCTCTGGCAAACAAACAAACAAACAACCCCACAAAACCAAAACAACAAAACCAAAACAAAGGACCATCTCCCCCAATCTCAGTTCTGTTTAGAAAGACTTAGATGTCTTCCTCCTATCACCACCAGACTTGAGAGTCCAGTGGTTTGGGAAACTGGAGGGCAGGGATCCTTCTCTTTAAAAGCGCCCCTCCCAATTCACTGCATGTCCTTTCCTGAGAGGGAGAAATGATGTCATTTTGTGTGACTGGCCTGATGGAGGCTGCTGTCCCTTCCTGGTGGTCATATCCAACTCACCACCAGCAGGCTCAGTGCAGACAGAGGTATGTGGACAGGTATGGCTGATGAGAGTTCGGCTGCTCACCCAGGTCCTCTGAGCACCAGAGGGTGCTCTCCCCCCTTCATGGGTGTGCAGCCAATCTGTATCCTCCAATCTTACCTACACTGCAGGACTCCAGTTCTCCAGATGGATCCTTCTCTGACACATCTCAGGAACCTAGAACAAAAGTGGGGTACACCCCTCTCTGCCTGGCTGTAGCAGCACACCATCACTCTCTAGTGGTTTTCCATCTCTGTGGTAGTTCCAAGGCAAGTTAACAAGCCAGGCCACTGATGTCACGAAAGCTGCTGGTCCGGACCAGGATCTGGGTTCCACGTGACTGACTGCAATTCGTTTTGTTTTGTTTAAGTTTTTGCTATAGGGTAAGTGCAGTCTCTGGGGGAGAGAGAATGTGAGAAGGCACACTCCAGGGGAGTGGCCAGAACACAATCCCTTCTCCTCTATTTTCCTCTCAGGATTTTGGGCATGCAGGCACACACATGCCAGTGTGTTTTTCAAGCCACTGGATCTGGGACTTGAACTGCGCAGTAACCATGTTGGGATCCAGCTGCCTTAATCACTATGCTACATGCTGGCTCCCAACTACAATTTGAATACCAGTCCCAATGTCTGGAAATACATGTCAAACGCATACAGCATGCATGTCCGGAGTCCCGACCAGACGGGGAAATGAAGAAGAAAGAATTGTGGCATGATCATGCCCCACTAGGGAGTGCTTGCTCTCTCTCCCTCTCTCTTCCTTTCTCTCTCATCTGTCTCTGGTGAATGCATGTACCATCCGGCAATTAAAATATTTGTTTTAATTAGATAAAAAATGTTGGTCTTATATATACCCTCAAGCTTTCTGGTTCTCATGGGGCTTCTCTCTCTCATCTTTGTGGCAAAGAATGCTGAAATATTTCTTTTCACAAGCACTGCACTCTCTAAACAGACTCCTTACTTCAAATTCACTTTCTTATCAGAGAAGGAGGGAGTTGTAGAGCAAACTGGGTGGGAAAGTGGCTGGCCCCTTTTCTGGAAGTTTTCTAAATTAGGGATGTGGGTTAATGTCTTTTGCTCTCTCTATTCACCAGTTTCAGGGTAAAGACTTCTCAAACCATGATGTTGTCTAGCATATTTTCAGTAGATACTGAAAGTCCCAGGTATTATCAAATCTACTCTTCCCCAAAGCCCTGAGAGTGTGTACTATTCTTCTACCACTTTATAGATGAGAGAACTGCAGACTGAGGAGGTCAACTGCCCTGGGTTACAGAGGTACTTGGAGGTAAGGACTCCCATTGGCCTGTCCTCACAGCCCACACTTCCGAATGTAGTCAGATGATCAGGATGACTTTTAAGGTGGTATCAAAAATTTAAAGCACTAATATGATTTTTTCCCTAATAGCTGCTTAACAAGGCTAATAGAGAGTAGAATGTTGTTCCTGAGATATGGAAGAACCCATCTTCTGGGAAATTGGCTGAAGAGTAAATCTCAACTCCCTGCAGAGTGGAGTAGGTCCCTGATCAGAAGTCAGCTTCTATATTAAAGACAGCTAAGTCAGACTTGCAAACCATGTGTCTGACGTAGCTAGATGAACACATAACTTTAGGGCCTCCCCCAGAATTGTCTTTTACTCCTGCTAGTCTTGTCTCATTTTGAAAATATTTCTTGTACCAGCAGATGGCATAATGGTTACGTCGCTGGACTCCCATATAATCGGCTGCAGTTTAAACCCCAGACCTGGTGGCTTAAAAGTCATACTGGGCATGTGTGCATGCGTGCCCAAAATCCTGAAAGGAAGATGAAGGAGAAGGGATTGTGGTGTGGCCATCCCCCTGGAGGGGTGGGGGGAGTGATTTGTCGCCTTCTGTATCTCTGTCTCTCTGTCGAGGGCACACACACTATAGCAAAAATCTCTCTAAAAAAAAAAAAAAAAATCCCGAAATATATCAACTCTGACTTTTGACTGTTCACAGGTTTTCTCTCTTACCAGCAATTTCCTGTTCCACATTAACTGACATCCCTTACAGCCCCTAAGCTCCCAGTATCATAAATGCTTCCCTCAGTTCATATGCTTAGGTTATGGCCACTACAAAATGACTTCTCAAAGTAGGACTAGACCTTTCCCAAAAAGGAATATCCCAGTATCAATTGAAAGGATTTTCAGCTCATTTCAATCATCATTTATACTTATCATATGGAATTAGTATAGAAAAAAGCCCCATATTACAATAAAAGTCAATTTGCCCAATTTTTCAAGCAATGAAGAGAACTCATAAGTATCTCTAATATTTGATATTAAGGGGCAACTCTATGAAACTTACAATGTTGGTCGTAGTGATATTTTTTGAAGAAGTTGTGTACACTCTTACATTTTGGATCTAAGCAGTCCTAAGGATAAACCTCTCTGGTGTCAGTATCTGAAATAATTACACTTTTCCTAAGCAATCAGTTTGTTTTATCTGTTGGACACTATAAATCTTCAACCAAATTCACCTTCGATTCCATTCTCACGATTCCATTGAAACTGCTTCTCACGTTACAAATCACCTCTCTTTTGCCAAACCCACAGACAGTGCTTTGTCTGCACTTACTCCATCACTCAGCGACAACTGATACAGCCCACTGCTCCGTTCTCCTTGCTACGCTTCCCTCCTCCGCTTTCGTATCTCATGTTCACTGCTGCATTTCTCTGGCTGTTCCTTCTCCGTCCCCTTTGTCTCTTCCTGGGCCTGGTCAGTTTTGTTAGAAGACTTCAGGATTGGGGGCCAGCTCGCAATTCTGAGTCTAGTTCTGAAACTGGCCTTCTCTCAGAGTCAGTTGCACACCTTCACTGCTTTCTACTTCCTACTAAGAAGTTCAAAAAGGTGATGTGACTCTGGATTTGAGTGTGATAGTGGGCGTTCCGGACTTCTGCCTTGCGGTCAATAGTGGTTCTTTCCCCTGGAAACTTCTTCTTCTTTCCTTGGCCACCAGTTTTTGAAACATAGTAAATTAGGTTGTGGCTTTTCTTAATTTGATATTTGATAAGTATATATCCTTTTGACTTTCAAAAATGTGTATTTTATAGGCTTTTGGATGTAAAAGATTCTATGATGTAAATTACAGCCTGTCTAATCAGAACGATTCTGAGATTTTTTAGAAATATAACTCATTTAGTTAGTTAGAATAGGACCTATCTAGTTAAGATAGACACAGCAGGGTAAGATGATGCTTTGTAATACTGAGGACATATGGGAAGGTCCCAGGTTTGAGCTCTGAGGTCTCCCTGTGTATGCTCAGGAGACAGAGAAAGTGAGAAATCACTCTGTAGGAAGATGGCCATGCTACAATCTCTTCTCCATTCTCCTCAGATTTTGTGTATGCACACGCATTCTCCCAGCGTGGTTTTCAAGTCACCAGTCTGGGACTTAACGGGCTCAGTTGACCACATGGGATCCAGTACCTTAACCGCCATGCCACCTGCTGGCCCAGTCATGTTCATTTTAAAGTTTTTTGATTCATGTGGTCAAATTGCATTTCAGAGACACTGTAAAATGTATACTTCCCACAACAGTGTAAGAGTGCCCATTCTCTGTACTTTTATTTATTTATTTTTGGAGAGGTTTTTGCTACAGGGCACATGCATTCACCAGAAAGATGGAGACAGAAAAACAGAAAGTGAGAGATCAACCCCCCCACCTCCAGGGGTGATGGCCACGCCACAATCCCTTCTCCTCCATTCTCCTCTCGGGATCTTGGGCATGCACGCACACACTCTGCGTGAGTTTAAGCCACCAGGTCCAGGACTTAAACCACGGTCAACTACATGGGAGTCCTGCAACATAGCCATTATGCCAACTGCAGGTCCCCATTCTCTGTACTTTTAAGTATATTATGTTTCATCGTTAAAGAATTTTTGTCTATAGTAGATATTTAATTAGTATCTGATATCTATTTTCATTTCTCTTTGTTTTTCTATTTATATAATTTGTTTAATAAGTTTCCCATTTATACTTTTGGACTTTTTTTTTTTTTTTTTTTTTTTTTTTTTTAGATTTTTGCCATAGGGTGTGTGCATTCACCAGAAACAGAGAGAGAGACAGGAGGGAAAGCAAGAAATCACCTCCAGGAGGGATGGGCACACCACCATTCCTTCTCTTCCATTCTCCTCTCAGGACTTTGGGCACAAGTGCACATACACTGGTCATGTTGTTGAAACCAATTAGGACTCAAACCATAGAGTCAGCCATGTGACACTTTAACCATCACACCATTTGGTGGACATGACCCTCCTTTTAAATTGGGAGTATGTGGGGACCAGCAGTTGGCATAACGGCTATGTCGCTGGACTCCCATGTAGCTGACTGTGGTTCAAGTCCTGGACCCAGTGGCTTAAATTCACACAGGTGCGTGTGTGTGAGTGTTCAAGATCCCAAGAGGAGAATGGAGGAGAAGGGATTGCGGCGTGGCCATCTCCCCTGGGGGATGATTTCTCGCTTTCTGTCTCTCTGTCTCTCTCTGCCTTTCTAGCGAGTACACGTACCCTATAGCAAAAACCTCTCAAAACAAATAAATAAATAAATAAGTAAGTAAATGGGAGTATGGTATGGTTTAAAAAATTGATTTGTAGAAGATTTTTATATATTTAGGATATTGTCCTACCATGTGTATTTGAACTACTGAGTTGTCAGAAAATTCATGATGCATTTTTGCATTGAGAAACAAAGAAAAACTCATCATGACTTTTCCAACGACCAAGTATTACTCTTAGTTATTTACCTTTTTGTCTTTCCCCATATATTTTTTTATTTTCATGTCAATTATAAAAAATATTCCTTAATGATTTCTGTCTTTGGCAGTATGACTAGAAAAAGTGTTCCAGGGAACCAGCGGTTAGTGTAATGGCTATGCCGCTGGACTCCCATGTAGTAGACCACGGTTCGCGTCCCGGACCTGGTGGCTTAAAACTCACGCCGGGCGCGTGTGCGTGCATGCCCAAGATCCCGAGAAGAGAATGGAGGAGAAGGGATTGCGGCGTGGCCATCCCCCTGGGGGGTGATTTCTCACTTTCTGTCTCTATGTCTCTCTCTGTCTGACGAGCGCACGCGCACTATAGCAAAAACCTTTCAAAAAAAAAAAAGAAAAAGAAAAAGTGTTCCAACCCAGAATTTTATATTTTCCTAATTTCTTTGTGTTTTTTTAAAAGTCTCTCCCTTTCTTTATTTGGCTCTCTTTTCACGTCTATGTATGCTATATAGAGAGGTATATGGCTACATGAAGTGAGGTAGATCCAACTACGTGCATTCAAATACTTAAACAATAATTAAAGCAACGCTAACTGGATGCATAGAATTTCATTGCATGGACATTTCACAGTTATTTGACCAACGTGCAGACAGACAATTTTATAGTTGGACAGTTACTTTTTTTCTGTCTCATAGAAATTGACACCGATTTTCCATATACATTTCTTCAGGTTTAGTATCAGTTTGGGAAGTGTCATTTAGCTATCCATGTGATTTTGTAGTAGAGCAGTTTAGATGACTAGGTAGGGCTCTGGTGGTAGGTGACTGAAATAATGTCATTTTGGAAGTGTAGTTTGTCTGCATGAGTGATTTTGTAGGTAGGGCAGTTTTGGTGATGACTGGGTGTGGCTCTGGAGGTAGGTTACTAAAACAGTGTAAAGGTCACTAGAAAATAGGCGGCGTTGAGTTACAGGTCTCTGCTCATCTCTTTCCTCTGTATCTGCCAACCCTGAGTTTGGAGTCCTCTAAGGCTTTGCCTGAAAGAACATCCAGAACATTCTCTCCCTGCCCTTAGACACCTCTGTGGGCTGCGAGTGGTGGCTTCTGCCCGAATCTGTCGTTGCTATCCCATCTGCTTTCTGTTTTCAAACATTATAAAATCTTCTTGTCTCTTTCCCTTCTGTTTTGAGTACTATAGTTGATTTAGTTCCATTTGTAAATCTTGAAAAAAAAATTTTTTTTTTTTTTAATTTGCTATTGGGCACATGTGCTCACCAGAGAGAGAGAGAAATCATTCCCCAGGGTGGATGGCCCTGCTGCAATCCCTCTTCTTCCATTCTCTTCTCAAGGTTTTTGGGCACACATGCACACATGCCTGGCTTGTTTTTCAAGTGCCAGATCTAGGACTCAAACTGCACAGTAAGCCATGTGGGATCCAACTGCCTTAACCATCATGCCACCTGGCTGGTTTGTAAATCTTTATTATAATTCTAATAGAATTTGAGGACAATTATTTTTTTTTAAATTAAAACAAAATTAGGCTGACAATTTAACGTTATTGGAATCCTGGCTGTTCATGATAATAGGCCATACTACCACTCTCCATCTGGTGTTAGTTTGTGTTAGATTCTGCCAACAGTACAAGAAAAAAAATAACTTTTGAGAGTCTGATAAAATGCTGGCACACTAATGCCTTTTGTTACTCATGAAAACACAATTTTGAGTTTTATCCTTACAATGTTCCCAACCGATTGACACGAAGGCTGACGCATAGGTACACAGCCATCTGGAATCACACCTGCCCACACCCCTACAAACACAAATGCGTCAAGGCACATATGAGCACAAAAGCACCAACAGACATAATTACTCTCACATACTCACAGCCTAAATATTCACAAGAATAGGTGGGTCTGATCTGAGTTACTACAGAAGTTAATTACATAAGAGTAAAAAGTAGACAGGTGGAGAAGACTGGGTAAGTAAAACAGAGTATGAGTTACTACTCGAGGAATAATAGTACTTTTTAAAAAGTTATTAAAAAAAAAAAGGTATATGCAAGAGACCAAAGGGTGAAATGAAGGAATTTGTGAGGAATGGGGAAACAGAAAGATAATTCTCCTGGAAGGTTTTGGTATTCCTGCTTCATTGTTTCTGAGTTTCATAGTAATTCCCCTTTCTCTTCTCTATCATAAGATGAAACTTAAAAATATTAATCCCTTGGCGCCGACAAGTGGTGTGGTGGTTAAAGGTGCTGGATTCCCACATGGCTGACCATGGTTCAAGTCCCGGACCTGGCAACTTCTTTTCTCACTTTC
The DNA here is from genome assembly GCA_026018925.1 of Tupaia tana. Lineage (NCBI taxonomy): Eukaryota > Metazoa > Chordata > Mammalia > Scandentia > Tupaiidae > Tupaia > Tupaia tana. The sequence continues at coordinate 21,965,726 of JAKSZU010000020.1, read as the reverse complement.
TCTCTCTCTTTCTCCGTCCCTCTCTGGTCAACTTAAAGTAATCAAATGAATAAATAAATAAAGTTAAATAAAATAATTCTAAAAAAGTTAAGAAAATTAACCTCCACTGTTCTCTCTCTCTCTTTCTCTTTTTTTAAAATAGCTTTATTGATATAGAATTCACATACTATGAAATTCAGGCCCAGCAGGTGATATGGTAATTAAGGTGGCTGGATCCCACATGGCTGACTATGTGGTTTGAGTCCCAAACCCAGCAGCTTGAAAAGCACATCAGGTGCATGGTGTGTGTATGGTCAAAATCCCAGAGAAGAATGGAGGAGATGGGGTTGTGGAGTGGCCATCCCTCCAGGGGTGATTTCTCACTCCACCCCTCCACACACGCCCATGGTCTTCTCAAGTGGGCACAAGGGCCACAAATAGCAAACTAAAAAATAAAAAATAAAAAAAACCTCACCATTTTGAAAGGTACAATTTAGTGGCGTATTCATCTCTTTTGTGTTGCACTAATAGAATACCAGAGACTGGGTAATTAATCAAGACATTTATTGGGCTTGCAGATCTGGAGGATGGGAAGTAAAAGAACGAGCAGCTGCAGCTGTTGAGTCTTCTTGCTGTGCCGTTCCGTGGTGAAAGGAAACGGTAAGAGGCCGCATGTGCACCAGCGAAAGACAGCCATAGTCATCCTCTTACCAGGAACCCATGCTCATGATAACTTACACACTCGCATAACACCATTAATCCATTTACGAAGGCAAAGGCCCCGCGATCTTATCACAGTTTTTTAACTTTGTCTTTTTAAAATTACTTTGTAGCATAATTTCTGATCTACATTTAATCATTGTACATGTTTGTGGGGGTACAGCATAGTTTTTCAAAGCATTCATACAATGCGTGATAATCAAAGCAAGTATATAAACGTATTCATCATCAACAAAGAATATTACGTTATTTTGTGGACCTTTGATAATCATTTTACTAGTTTTATTTATTTATTTCCTTTTGGAGGTATATATTGGGTTGGCAATGCCCTTTTCTTTTCTTTTTTTTTCTTTTTTTGAGAGGTTTTTGCCATAAGGCGCTTGCACTTGCCAGATAGACAGAGAGAGATACAGAGAGACAGAAAGCAAGAAATCATCCCCCAGGGGGGATGGTCACGCCGCAATCCCTTCTCCTCCATTCTCCTCTCGGGATCTTGGGCACACACGCACACGCGCCCGGTGTGAGTTTTAAGCCACCGGGTCTGGGACACGAACCATGGTCGACTACATTGGAGTCCAGCGACATAGCCATTACGCTAACTGCTGGTCCCTCAATGCCCTATTTCTTTTATTCCTTTTTATATATTTAATCACTGTACATTTTGACAGTATACAAAATGGTTTTTCCCAGGGTGAATACAGTGCATGTTAGTCAAGTCATCGATATTACCATGTACATTATCATCAACAGATAACTTTTCATTTTTGCTTCTGTTAAATGTTTTCCCCCATTCCCTCTCTCCCTGCCAACCCCCACACTATCTCTATAGTTTCAGTTGCCCTTCCTGCTGTTACACCTACCAGTCTTTTAGTTTCTGCCGCAGAGTGTAGACATCACCTCTTACAGGTCCCACCTGTCAATATGGTTGCATTGAAGATTCTCTAACACATGAACTTTGGAGGACACATCTGAATTACAGCAAGTGGTTTTTGGAATATTTTAAGCTGTGGAATCATTACCATGACCTAATCCCATAATACTTTTCTCACCCTTGAAGAAAACTCATGCCCATTAGCAGTCATTCTCTATTACATCCAGCCTTGGCACACTAATCTACTTCTATCTTGATGGACTTTCTCATTCTGGACATTTCATATAATTAAAAGTTGTGTAACATGTGGTCTTTTCTCTCTGGATTCTTTTACTTAGAACAATGTTTTCCAGGCTTATAGATCTGTATTTCATTTGTTTTTATTGTTAAATAAGTTTCCACTGTCTCTCTCTCTGTCTCTGTCTCTCTCTCTGTCTCTCTCTGTCTCTCTCTCTCTCTCTCTCTCTCTCTATATATATATATATATATATGCAGTTTTCCATAGAAAAAACACGTCACATTATTGTACAATAGAGCTTCATAACTTTTCCATGTTGCAGAAGTGAAAGTGTGTACCCATTAAATAACTTCCCATTTTCCCCACCCTCTAGCTCCTGGTAATCAGCATTGTACTTTCTGTTCCTACAAGACTACGTTAGACTACTCAGATAAGTGAAATGAAACAATATTTGTCTTTCTGTGACTGGCTTATTTCATGTAGTATAATGTCCTTAAAGTGCATTCATGCTGTAGTGTGCGACAGGATTTCCTTTCCTTGTAAAGCCAAATAATATTCCATTGTATCCATATACTGCATTTAAAGAAGCCCATCAATGATGGGCACTAGGGTTGTTTCCACATTTTGGTTATGGATGCTGCTATGAATATTCACATCTAAGATTTTTGTTTGTTTGTTTTTTGATGGATACATTTTTTTTTTTTTTTTTTGGAGAGGTTTTTTTTGCTATAGGGCACGTGCGCTCGCCAGACAGACAGAGAGAGACAGAGAGATAGAAAGTGAGAAATCACCCCCCAGGGGGGATGGCCACACCGCAATCCCTTCTCCTCCATTCTCCTCTCGGGATCCTGGGCACGCACACACACGCGCCCGGCGTGAGTTTAAGCCACTGGGTCCGGGACTCGAACCGCGGTCGACTACGTGGGAGTCCAGCGACATAACCATTACGCTAACTGCTGGTCCCTTGATGGATACATTTTTAAACTCCCTTGGGGATATATCCAGGTATGGAATTACTGAGCCATATGGTGACATATGGAATTGCCAAACTGTTTTTCCAAGTGGCTGCACCACTTTACATTCCCACCAGCAATTTTTCCATATCCTCACCGAGACGTATTACTACTTTTTCTATGATAGCCATCCTAATGTGTGTTGAGTGGTATTTCATTGTAGACCTGATTCCTATTTCTCTAATGACTAAAGATGTCATATTTACTCTTTAAATAGAAGAGGGGAGTATATAGGCTTGAAAAAACTGCTCTAGTAGCTTTCCTTTGGAATACTGTGAGGAAAGGAGGGTGAAGCAAGGGTGGAGTGAGGGAGGGTAATTGTAATCAGAATTGCTCAGGTAAAATCCAATATTCCTACTGCTGACAATGAAACTACTAAAACAATTAGGGCTTATAATAATAATAATAATAATAATAATAATAATAATAAAAATGTAAAAAGCACTATTATCTCATGAACAACACTTGAGACACTCAAACCTCATCTCTATATGAATAATTTCTTCTTCCTAAGCATTCTTGGAAGATTCTTTTGAGGAAGACCCTGTCTTTTAAGCTTATTACTCTGACATTGAAACTTTTATTGTCTGTTTTTATTCTACATGACCATCCATGTCCTTTGTTGGTCTTACCCTGAAAGGGCCAACTCAGACTCCTTGTCTTCTTACGTTGGACAGCTGGTTCCACCCAGATCCTCACCTGCACTGTTTACTCCTTATCTGGGACTACCTCCTACCACTGAGGGACTAAGAATGGAATATACTTCCAGCTGACTGATCCTACACTAGACAGCTCTCTGCATGGGAAGCTTGCTCTTCATTTTCTCCCTTTTCCTCTCAGACAGACATGTTCAGATAGGACTGCAGAACCACAGAAGTCCATCCCCTCTGGTCCTCAGGGTATAGAGCACTGCTCAAAAATGGCCTTCCTTGTGCTAAACATTCAACACCACAATCTTCAAAACAACATATTTTAACAAACATGTTTTCCTGACTGCTTTTGCAGACCTGAGTAAAAGGCCTGCCTGAGTGACTCAGATAAGCTGCTATCGCCACAAGCCATGACAGGCCTATAACCAAACTGGCCTGAAAGATAAGAATGCATGGTGCAGGGCATTGCCTTGGCAACAGAGCATGTAAGCAGAGTACTTAGCTCTAAGCCATTCAGTATTTGACTCCTTTCTGAGTGTGCACCAGAGAGGCTGCTGTGCTCAAGCACTTACTTCGCAGCTCTCCTCAGCTTCCCTTAACCTGGAGGCACTGGTAAGAGTCAATCGACTGGACTGGTGTGAAGCATTTTCATGTTGGGCAAATTCAACTTACAAGAAAAGTGATGTATAGTAATTAAATGTACAAAATAAAAATAAATAAACAAACACAAAGTCAGTTGACTATCCACCTCCATAGCAGCAGCTTGGCTCAGAACGCCTGGCTCAGAACCCATGGTGACATTGCGCTGCTGAGACAATGTTCCACAGAGGATTCGTGCTAACAGCTCCATCCCGGTGAGACAGACTCTTGGAGTAGAGCTCTCTGGTGGTGTTGGTGCAGGTACTGGCCCCGAGCAGGCTCACATCGCCCTGTCCTCTCTCTGCTCTGCTTGCTTGTGTGCTAGGACATTTGGTGTGAACAGTCTTGATATAGTGGAAAGACACAACTTGAGTCATGGACTAATTCTTGGCGCTCTCAACATCCTTTTATTTTTTAAAATAATTATTTATTTAATTTTATTTATTATCATTATTTTTTATTTTAACCAAGGAGAGAGAGAGAGAGAGAGAGAGAGAGAGAGAGAGAGAGAGAGAGAGAGAGAGAGAGAGGCGAGAGAGAGAGAAAGTGAGAAAGCAAGTTGCCAGGTCCAGAACTTAAACCATGGTGGACCATGTGAGAATCCAGTGCCTTAATCACCACACCACCTGCTGGCCCACTCGACATTCATTACAAAAGATTGTAAGTGACAGCTGTGCAAGGCTTTACAGAAAGCCAATGGGAAGGTGGGAAGGACTCGGTTTCTTGGCGTGGTCAGGTCTGAGGTGTTCTGCTTTCAAAAATATGTTCAAGTTGTCTGGTATTAGTGCTGAGGAAACCGGTGAACTAGATCTAATAATTAATTTCACATGCTGTTGCTAAGATTGATTTTTGATCACTAATGATATTATTGGCTCCTCAATTTTTGGGTTATTTTGTTCAACCAATTGATTGATTATAACCTTAGTCATATAATTTAAACTTTTCCCGTAATGTACTGCAAGTTTATTGACTTTTACCTTTGTCAGCCTGCAATTATCAGACAAGCTCCTTATCTGTTTGAATGGAGAACATTTATTGAGTCTTAGCACAAGGCACATTTTGTGGATAATTAAAAGAGAAAGTAAAATAAACTTTGAAGATATAATGAGCTCTTTTTTTAGGTTTAATGAATAGAAATGAAGATCCATAATAAAAAGTAGAATTCATTGTTTAAATTAGAAAAAAGTAGAATTCTGTTGTTTAAACAGAAGCTTAATTCATTGACAGGCAACCACATTAAAACACCAAGTCACCAGTTAAATAACAAATAATCAAGCCTGCCTTGATGCTCAACAGAAATTAAAAGGCTCAGCTCACAAAAATAGTATCAGGTGGCCATATCAGATATGATTTCTGGGCAGATCAAATATCAGATGAACTGAGTTAAATCTAAAGCCTTTTGCTGTCAAATACCAGTCAAATTGGTTACACATTGTGTATCATGTAGTTATTCTTCAAGGGATAAAGGAAATGAAGAAGTGATAGTCTGCCTCACTCACAGGTGTGCACAGAGTTGTATAATGTTTGTTTTAGGTTAAATATCAGAAGTGAGCTATTTCTAGGAAAAGATTGACTCATATGCACTAATGGCAGACCATAACAGACTGGGTTAAAGAGAAAAGATAGTAAGAATATGTTGAAGGAATTAAGAGATACAAAAGAGATATTACAATAACAATCTTCCATTAAGAGAGAAAAAGTGCTGTTATAAATGATTTTCCACACATTTTCTGAATGAAAATTGTGTAAACAGCTTGAAGACACGACAGATTCGTATGCTTTATGAGAAGTACTATCTTGGGAATTCGAGAACTTATTGTTTAGGGTCTTAGGGGAACAAGCATTGAAATATCAATGCATGAATGAGTATAACATGTGTATATTTTTGTATGATTAGCCAGAGACATCTATAACCATTATGTGAACTTTACAAATATAGGCTGCAGATATTTACTTAAAAATTAAGAACACATTTAGATAGAGTCACCACCAACACCTATTCAACACCTAATCTATTTTTCAGAGTGGGAAATAGAACATAGTATTGACACTTAAGGTGACAAACAGGCTTAGAAGGTACATTTTTTAACACAATAAAGGCCACCTATGACAAACCCACGGCTACATGTTACTGAAGGGGGAGACACTGATGACTGTTAACAGCACTGAAGAGAGATTCGTTCTTTGTAGGTTTCACATTTTGTCTCTGTTTTTCATCATGTTCTGTACCTAAGAAGAATGAAAAACAATGTTTTTCTACCTGCAGTTTTGGCCTAGTAGGAATTACCATATTTTGTGGGATTAAAATATGTAGATATTTAGGGAACCAGCAGTTGGCGTAATGGCTATGTTGCTGGACTCCCATGTAGTCAACCATGGTTTGAGTCTCGGACCGGGTGGCTTAAACTCATGCCGGGCACATGTGCATGGGTGCCCAAGATCCCGAGAGGAGAATGGAGGAGAAGGGATTGCGGCCACCCCTTTGAGGGGGTGATTTCTCACTTTCTGTCTTTTTCTCTCTCTCTTTCTTTCTGGCAAGCACACGTGCCTTATAGCAAAATCCTCTCCAAAAAAAAAAAAGAAATGTAGTTATTTAAAATACAGAAGTCCTTGTACTGAGCTCATAAAAATAATTTAGACTTTGGAAAGTCTAGGGTACATATTGTAATCTCTGAGGGGAACCATTATTTTACTTTCTCTTTCAATTATCTAAAGTTTATTTTACTTTCTCTTTCAATTATCCACAAAATGTGCCTTGTGCTAAGACTCAATGAATGTTCTCCATTCAAACAGATAAGGAGCTTTAATACAAATATTAAAAGGCTGATTAGGGCAATGACCACATTCTGTATGATGCTGTGGTGATCAATACATGCCATATGCTTTGACAACACTCATAGAATGTGCACCACAAAAACAGAGCCTTAATATAAACTATGGATTTCAGTTAGAATGTATGAATATCGGCTCATCAATTGTGACAGAGACAGCACATTGGTGCGAGATGTTAATGGGAGGGGAGATTAGAGAAAGGAGGCAAATGGGAATTCACTGTACTGTCTGCTTAATTTTTTTATAAACCTAAAGCTGTCCTGAAAAATGAAGTCCATTAATTTAAAAAATCACCCCAATAAAAAAGTGTATAGAATCTAAGATAGTAAAGAGAAAAAAATAGGGTAATGAAAGAAGGTAAAGAGTAGAGGAAAGGAAACCAAACACATTGGATAAAAAATTCATGGTAAAACAAGAGATTTAAATCTAAATATATATTTGATTACATCCAGTGTAAATAGCTAAAAACTTATCAGATCTAAATTATAATGATGGAGCAGAAAAACTCAATTATATGCTATTTATAAAAAACAACCACCATGCTACCTGCTAGCCCCTCCATGAACTTTTTGAAGTCCTCTCCTATCTAGAAAGCCTAAAGACTTTACCAAAAAACTGCTAGAATTGATAAATTAATTCAGTAAAGTTGAAGGATACAAAATCAACACACAAAAATAAGTAATACTTTTTATACTAATAATGAACTATCTGAAAAAGGAATCACTCAATCCCATTCATAATAACATCAAAAAGTAAAAATTATGTACTCAGGAGTAAACTTAACCAAGGAGGTGAGAGACCTGCCTACTGGAAGCTATAAAACATTGATGAAAGAAATTGAAGCAGAAAGATATTCTATGTCCATGGATTGGAAGAATGTCCATAACACCCCAAGTGATCTACAGATCCAATGTAATAACTATCAAAATTCCAATGTTGTTTTTTTTTTTGTAAAAATGGGAAAACAGTCCTAAAATTTGTCTAAAACTCCAAAAGACCCCAAATAGCCAAAGCAAAAACAAAAACAGAAACACAGGAGGCACCTGACTTTGAAATCTATTACAAAGCCAAAATATTCAAAACAGCATGGCACTATCATTAAAAACAAACCACTGACCAATAAGTTCTGCTTTTTTAGATTCCACATATAAGTGAGATGATGTGCTATTTGTCTTTGTGTACCTGGCTCATTTAATTTTTCATGAAAATAGGAAAAACAGTCCCAAATTTTGTCTGAAACTATAAGGTTCCAAATAGCCAAAGCAAAACCAAAAACAGAAACAAAGCTGGAGGCACCTGACTTTGAAATCTATCAAAAGGTAGAGTATTCAAAATTCAATGGTAAAGGAGAGAGCCCAGAAATACATCCACATACTTACAGTTGATTGATTTTCAATGAAGACGCCAAGAACACACAACAACGATAGTTTCTTCAATAAACAATGTTAGAAAAACTGGTTATTTATATGAGAATTTAAAGTTGGACACATTTGATTTTGTATATGGATTAAATAATTAAATGGATTAAAGACCTAAATGTAAGACTTGCCACTTTAAAACTACTAGGAAAAAATTAAAAAACAATAACAACAACAAAAATAACGGGAAAGAAGTGCTCCACAACAGAGGTCTGGGCAAAGATCTCCTGGATATGACCTCCAAAAGCCCAGGCAACAAATGTAAAAATAAACAATTGGGATTGCAGCAAACTGAAAAGTTTCTGCAGAGAAAAACAAAACAAAGTAAAACAACAAAGTGAAACATAAAACAGGAAAAACGTAAAGTGAGAATCCATAGATTAGGAAAGAATGTTTGCGAACCATACATCTGGTAACAGGTTAATATCCAAAATATATAGGGAAATGAATAGCAAGAAAACAAAGAACTCAATTTAAAAATGAACAAAGGAACTAAATAGGCATTTCTCATGCAGATCAAAACAACAATGAGATATCACCTAACCCCAGTCAGAATGTCTAAGATTAAAAAAACAAAAAATGATAAGTGCTGGAGGGGGTGTGGTGAAAAGGGAACTCTCTTACACTGCTGTGGGATTGTAAATTGGTCCAACTACTGTGGAGAACAATTTGGAGATTCCTCCAAAATCTACAAATAGAACTACCATATGATCCAGCAATCCCACTCCTTGGTATCTATCCGAAAGACAGAAGAATACTTAATCGAAAAAGTGCTTGCACATTGATGTTTATTGTGGCACTTTTCACGGTTGCTAAGTCATGGAAACAACCTAAATGCCCACGAACTGATGAATGGTTAGAAAAACTGTGGCACATATACTCAATGGAATACTATTCATCCACAAAAAACAACAAAACCCTGACTTTTGAAAGGAAGTGGATGAATATGGAAGACTTACTGCTGAGTGAAGCAAGTCATGCCATGAAGGAGAGGCATTGTATGTCCCCACTTAATATATACCGAGTGTCTGCACTCTATGACTGAAACGAATTGTCTAAAGGATATAGAAATGCTGTATATAGATGTAAATACCAGATATAGTGTATGTGAAAGAGGAGGGTCTGAGGAAGGACATTTGGGGGAGGGACAGGGAGGCAAAGCATTAATGGCACAAAGAGGTGTGGTATTATCTGTTGAAGATATTTTGTAGTTTTATCAACAGTACTAGGGAGAAATATTCACCTGTTTAAATATTCATTTTATAAGACAAATAATAATGTGATTGATTGTATGGAAGAAAATGAAATGAAAAAATAATAATAAAAGGAAAAAAATTAAAAAAAATAAAAACAACAAAATAAATAAATAGGCATTTCTCAAATGAAGACATACAATAGTTAACAGATACATGAAAAAAGTTCATCATTAATCATCATGGAAGTGCAAATGAAAGCCCCAAGATATCGCCACACATCTATTGGAATGGCAGTGATAAAAATAATGATATAAAAATAGTATTATCATATTCTGTAGTGATCCCACTTCTGGGTATATATCCAAAGAAACTGAATTAAGTATGCCAAAGACATGTTTCACCCCTAAGTTCATTGAAGCATTATAGAACCCAAGATATGGAAAAATCCTAAGTGCCCAACAATAAATGGATTAAAAAAATAGAAATATATACAATGAAATATATTCAACTTTTAAAAAAGACCAAAAAATTATGTGATTGGAGACAATGTGAATGATTCTAGACAACATTATGCTAAATGAAATGAGCCAGGTACACAAAGACAAATAGCACATGATGTCCCTTACATTTGGGATCTAGAAAAGTCAAATTCATAGAAGGAGAGAGTAAATGTTGGTTACCAGAGGCTTGGGGAAGGCAGGAGGTGGGGAAATGGGAAATGTTGGTCAAAGAGTACAGTGTTTCAGTTAGACAGGGGAAGTAGGTTTTAATGACCTATTGTGCAACGTAGTGACTGACTATACTTAATAATAATGAATTGTATATTTCTAAATTGCTAAAAGAGTAGATTTTAAATGTTCTTATCACAAAGAAATAATAAATATGAAAATATGTTAATTAACCTGATTTGATCATTCTGTAATATATATATAATATTATATATAATATATTTTATATATATATATATATATATATATATAAAATATATATATAATCGATACATTACATAGTATCCTATAGATAGAAAAAACAAATGTTTTTTCTTTTTCTGAAAGTTAAATGTTTTGGGGAACCAGCAGTTAGCGTAATGGCTATGTCGCTGGACTCCCACGTAGTTGACTGCGGTTCGCGTCCCGGACCCGGTGGCTTAAAACTCACGCCAGGCGCATGTGCGTGCGTGCCCAAGATCCCGAGAGGAGAACAGAGGAGAAGGGATTGCAGCATGGCCATCCCCCCCGGGGGGGGGGGGTGATTTCTCGCTTTCTGTTTCTATGTCTCTCTCTGTCTGTCTGGCAAGCGCACGCGCCCTATAGCGAAAACCTCTCCAAAAAAAAAAAAAAAAAAAAGTTAAATGTTTTATTTAAGAACCTATTATAATTTTTTTCAAGGATTTTTTTTTTTTTTTTTTTTTTTGCCATAGGACATGTGCACTTGCTAGAGAGAGACAGGGTGAGAGAGAGAGAGAGAGAGAGAGAGAGAGAGAGAGAGAGTGAGTGAGAAATCATCCCCCAAGGGGTATGGCCACACTGCAATCCCTTCTCTTCCATTCTTCTCTAGGGATTTTGGGCATGATGCACACACACCTGGCACAATTTTCAAGCTGCTGGGTCTAGGACTTAAACTGTGGTCAACCATGTGGGAATCTAGCACCTTAACCACCAATGGAAATCCAGCACCTTAACTACCATGCCATCCGCTGGCCCAAGAACTTTTTTTTTAGATTTTTTTGCCATAGGGTGTGTGCACTCACCAAAGAGGCAGAGACAGATTGAGAGAGAGAAAGTGAGAAATCACCCTGCAGTTGGGATCCTTTCTTCTCCATTCTACTCTTCGGACATTTGGCATGCATGCACACATGCCTGGTATGTTTTTTAAGCTGCTGGCTCCGAGATACAAACCGTGGTGTCAACCATATGCAATCTTCACCTTAACCAACACACCAACCACTGACCCCACAACTATTTTTCAATAAAAAAATAAAATAAAATAGGGCTGGCTCCATAGTGCAGTGGTTAAGCACTTCGCAGAGCAAGTTGGATTCTAGATGGCTGACCAGGGTTCATGTCCTAGTTAGGGGAATAAATCTGACCTCACCTTCCTTCTTTCTTCTAATTTTCCTCCAGGGTTTTCCATTTGCTTAACCCAACAGGAAGTTAAAAGAAATGAGAGCCTGTTGATTTAGTTCCTACAAGCTAGTCTCTGGCAGAGAAGAGAGGGAGGTGGTTCTGAAGATATAAAGTGTCAAAGAGAAGATACATAGCATATGAGATAAGAGAAGGGGGTAAAAAGAATGAGGACTGGAAAGTAAAATAGCTATTACTACTTACAAATGATATGATTTTATAAGTAGAAACATCTACAGAATCAGCAAATACATTACTAGAAATAATGAGTTTAGTAAGGTTGCTGGAATAAGATCAACAAAATATCAGTTGTATTCCTATATATCAACAATTATAATAGAACCTGAAATTTTAACAATTCCTATTTATAGCAACATCAAAACTATGAAAGAGTTGTGCATAAGTATATCAACATGTAAAATCTTTATGAATATCAAAACTGTATTGACAGAAGTTAAAGGAAACCTAAATAAATGGAGAGGATCAGTGATTAGAAATATGCATATTAAAACTGTCACTTTTCCTTAGACTGATCCACAGATTTAATGCAATCTTAGTAAAAATCTCATTAGTAGGCCAGCAGGTGGCATAGTGGTTATGTCTCTGGACATTCACATGGCCTACTGTAGTTCAAGTCCTGGACCTGGTGGCTTAAAAATCATGCTGTGTAAGGGCCCAGCAGGTAGCATGGTGGATAAGGGTGCTGGATTCCTACATGGCCAACTGCAGTTCAAATCCTAGACCTGGTGGCTTGCTTTCTCACTTTCCCTCTCTCTCTCTCATTCTGTCTCTCTCTGGTCAAAATAAAATACATAAATAAATAAAGAAAAGAAAAGAAAAGAAAAGTTAAAAAAAAAAAAAAAAGAAAAGATAATTACTCTAGGCACGTGTATGTGCATGCCCAAAATTTTGGGGAGAGAATGGAAGAGAAGGGATTGTGGCATGGCCATACCCCTGGAGGGTGATTTTTCACTTCCCCTCTCACTATCTCTATGTTTCTCTCTCTCTCTCTGGTGAGCACATATGCCTTAAAGCAAAACCCTCTTTAAAAAAATCCCAGTAAGACTTGAGTCTGGTCTGGTCAGGCCTCCTCAGGTGAGTCCACCCTCAACAACTGGGATTAACTTTGGAACTTTAGCCACTTTGTCACCCACCACTCTGGCCTCCTGGTCTTGCCCCACCTACCAGGAGACTTGAGTCTGGCCTGGGAGGCATCCTCGGGTGAGGCCACCCTTGGGACCTGGGAGTAACTTTGGAACTTTTGGTGCATCAGCCGGTGCGCTATGCTTCCACAGTGCACAACTTGACTCTCTTCACTAAGTTGTATCTCCTTAGCTTGCTGCCACCTTGTCAAGAGCTGAACATTTGGTAGAGGAGCCATGCACCTGAAGTTACTCATAATTGCTCTGACCTGGGAGACACAGTCTTCCAATAGGAACATACTTGGGAACTAAAGGTGAAATTTCCTCTTTCAGTACTATAGAATCTACTCCAATAAATAGAAAAAAATGAATGCTGCATCAGATGACCAGCACAGATCTTGAAGAAACAAGATAAAACAAGGGTGAGTGTAGTAGCCCCTCTCTAACAGTGGACAGCACAGAGAAATACATAGAAATGTCAGAAAAAGAATTCTAAATATTCATAGTGACAAAACTCAATGACATGCAAGAGAAAACAGAAAATCAGTTACAAGAAATGAGAAAATCATTTTTAGGACATGAAAGAGGAATATTCTAAAAAAACCAAGATATCCTAAAAAAGAATCAAACAGAACTTCTGGAAATGAAGAATACAATATGAGAAATTAGGATCTCCCTAGAAAGCATTAACAGCAGATTGGACCATGCAGAAGAAAGTATTTCTGAATGTGAAGACACAGTCTCCAACAGACCAAATCACCAAAAAGAATGAAAAAAACAACCCAAAAAAAAAATAAATAAGGACAACACATGGGAAATTCTAGACACCATGAAATGTCCAAATATCCATATAAGGATATTCCAGAAGGTGAAGAATCTGCTAAAGGCATGGAAAACCTCTTTCATGAAATACTATCTGAAAATTTTCCAAATATAGAGAAACATGGAGAAATTCAGACCCAAGAAATACAAAGGACACCAAATAGAGTCAACACAAAAAGATCCTCGCCCCATCCCCACCCTCCTCTGGCCAGCACATCATAGCCATATTGGTAAAAATTGAAGACAAAAACAATATTCTAAAAATGGCAAGGTAGAAATGTCAAGTTACTTATAAAGGTTATCCCATTAGGCTAACGTCAGACCTCTCAACTGTAACAATGCAGGCAAGGAAAGAATGGAAAAACGTATTCAAAACATTAGAGGAAAAAAATTTCAACAAAAAATACTATATCCATCAAGATTATCCTTCAAATGGGAAGAACAAATAAAAGTATTCTCAGATTAAAGAAAAACTGAAAGAATTCACCAATATTAGACCAGTTCTAAAGAAAGTACTGAGGGGGTATGTCATATCAGGATAACTAAAGAGAGACAAACACAAATAGGAGAACAAAAAACAACTGAGAAAATGACTAGCAAAATGACAGGGCTAAGTGTGCAAGTATCAATAATAATGCTAAATGTTAATGGATTAAATTCTTCCATTAAAAGATGCAGACTGGCTGAATGGATACAAAAACAGAAACTATTTAAGTGTGCTTACAAGAAGCACACTTAAGGACATACATAGACTGAAAGTGAAGAGCTGGAAAAAATACTTCATACAAATGGAAACCAAAAAAAGAGTTATGATACTGGTATCAGACAAAATAGACTTTACAATGAAAGATGTAAAAAGAAACAAAAAAGGACATTATATAATACTAAAAAAACTTGTTCATCAAGAAGATATAACACTTGTAAATATCTATGCACACAACACTGGAGCATAGTGTGTTTAGTCTCTTTAAATACATCAAAGAAAGACTTTTAGATTTCAAGGGAGAGATAGACTGCAATACAATACTTGTAGGAAATCTCAATACCCCACTGTCTCCTCTGGACAGATCATCTAGACAAAATATAAACAAAGAGATACAAGATCTAAATGATACCATACCTGAAATGGACTTGACAGACATCTATAGAGTATTTCATCCAACTACCACAAAATAAACATTTTCCTCACTCTCACATGGAGCATTTTCAAAGATTGACCACATGATAGGGCACAAAACAAGCCTTTACAAATTCAAATGTATAGAAACTATACCCAGCGTCTTTTCCAACCATGCTGGAATCAAACTTGAAAGAAGTTACTTGAAAGAGCCCTTGAAAGTTCACAAACAAATGGAAACTAAAGTACTTACTCCCAAATGACTTTACAACTATAGAAGAAATTAAGACTGAAATAACAAGTTGCATAAAAACCAATGATAATCAACAAACAAGTGTTTATAACCTATGGGACACAGCAAAATCAGTCTTAAGAGGGAAGTTCATAGCAATTAGTGCTCACAAGAAAAAAGCAGAAAGGTGTCAAACAAACAACAACACAACTCAGGGAACTGGGTAAACAACAACAAAAACAAACAAACAAAAAATTCCAGGATAAAAGAAATAATAAGGATTTGAGTATAAATAAATAGAGAATAAAAGAACCATATAGAATATAAATGACAACAAAAGCTGGTTGGTTGAGAAGATAAACAAAATTGACACACTGTTAGCTAGATTAATCAAGCAGAACAGAGAAAGGAGCCAGATAAATCAAATTAGCAAGGAAACAAATGTTATTACAATGGATATAACAGAAATACAAAATATCACCAGAGAATACTATGAGCAGCTATATGTCAACAAACAAGAAAACTTAGATGAGATGGACAAATTTTTGGACATGTATAACTTACCGAGATTGAACCAGGAAGAAATAGAAAGTAGGAATGGACCCATAGCAAGCAATTAGATTGAATCAGTTGTAGGTAGTCTCCCAACAAGGAACAGCCCAGGTCTCAATGGCTTTACTTCTGAATTCTACAAAACCTTTAAAAAAGAACTAACCCCCAAAAAAATTCAAAAGGAAGGAACCCTCCTGAATTTATTCTACAAAACCTCCATCATCTTAATTCCAAAACCAAACAAGGACATGACAGAAAAATAAAACTTCTGGTCAATATCTTGATGAATACAGATGCAAAAATCCTCAATAAGATACTAGCAAAACGTATTCAACAACATATTAAGAAGACTATGCACTATTACCAGGTAGGCTTTATTCCAGGGGTGCAAGGATGGTTCAACATACACAAAATGATAAATGTAATACATCACATTAACAAAGGAAAAAGACATCAGATCACATCAATTGATGCAGCAAAAGCATTTGATAAAACACAACATCCCTTAATGATTAAGACTCTTAGCAAAATCAGCATAGAAGGGACATTCATGAACACAATAAAAGTCATCTATGAAAATCCATAGCTAACATCATACTCTTGTTCTAAAAACTAGAGCAAGACAAGGCTGCTCACTTTCTCCACTCCTTTTTAACATAGAACTTGAAGTTCCAGCCAATGCAATTAGACAAGAGAGTAAAATAAAAGACATCCAAATAGGAAAAGAAGAAGTGAAATTATCTCTATTTGCGGATGATACGATGCTATACACAGAAAATCCAAAAGAATCCACAAAAGAACTCTTGGAAGTGATAATGAATATAGTAAAGTGGCAGAATACAAAATAAACATATAAAAATCTATAGCATTTTTATATACCAACAATGGACAAACTGTGCATGTTTGGTCATGTGTGCATGTCCGTGATCCAGGATGGCTGAGACTAGGGGTGGATTGTGGCATGAGGACTTGTTAGAGAATACCTATCTTTCTCACTCAGAAGAAATATATAAATCAATTTTAAAAAGGCTTATGATGCATAGTAATTAAGATTATCTTGTGTTGAAGCAAGGACAGATAAATACATTATATGATTCAAATAAAGAGTGATATAGAAGGTATGGTCTTTTACTAAAAAGTTTACCGGATATCTGCTAGGAAGAAAATGAAACTTGACCCTACCTCATACCTTCTACAAGATCAATACCAGATACACTGTGAATATAAACATGAAAGGCCTCAAACAAAACCACTCATCCCAAAATTAAAAAGAAAATCCAAACACAAACAAACTTCTACAAGATAATATAGAAAATCATGATAAAGAAATACCAGTCTTAAAGGAAAATAGTGTTGAATTTGACTATATTAAAATTAAGATTTTTTTCCAACAAAAGATATATTTAATGCATAGAAAGGGAAGATAAGAAAATAGATACCTGTAACAGACAATCCACGATTAATTATTTAAAAAAATTATTTATGTAACTTTATTTATTCATTTATTTATGTTAATTTGACGAGAGAGAGAGAGAGAGACAGAGAGAGAAAGCTAGAAAGTAAGCCACCAGGTCCGGGACTCGAACCATGGTCGCCCATGTGGGAGTGTCCAGTACCTCAACCATCACGCCACCTGCTGGCCCCCTCACAATGAACTCTTAGCCAGAATATACGGAAAATTGTTTCTAATGAGTAAGAGAAAGACAAACAATTCAATAGAAAGACAAGAATCTCCAAATGACCAATAAACAAGTGAAAAAGTAAGCAATTGCCTTAGTAATCAGGAAAAAGAAAATGAAACTGCAATGACATATTACTAATTACTTATCAAAGTGGTTAATGCTAAAAACACAGATTTTAATAAGCTTTGGTAAGGAGGTAGACCAACCAGAGCTTGTATAATACTGGTGGAAATGTGAATTGGTACTATCACTTTGGAAAACTGAGACAATCAGCTAACGCCGAGCAAAGATATATCCTCTGACTTAGCAATTACTCAAAAGAAAGGTGTCATGAAGAATTTTTTTTTTGATAGCTCCAAGCTAGAAACAACCCACATGTCCATCAAAATTAAAATGGATAAATTGTGGTATTTTACAAAATGAGAACTTACAGCAATAAAAATAAACAAACTGCAACCATATACAACAATAGATGAATCTCACAGATGAAATTTTGAGACAAAGATAGAAACCAGATTGAACTCAGATAGAAATGAATATATTCTATATCGTTTCCTTTCCTTGTAGTTCAAAAAGTTAATAAATCTAAACGAAAGTGTTTCATGATCTTTGGTTAGTGGTAAAATTATAAAGAAGAAACGAGGACGTCATTCTCATTAAAAAATCAAAGTAACAGTTCTTTATGCATGGGGCATAAGAATGAAGAACAAGAAAGGGACATCTGAGATGCAGCCAACATTTAAATTTTTTAAAAACTTGAATGATAGTTATAGGTATGTTTACTTCATGATAATTCCAAGTTGTATTTTTTTGGGGGAAGTACATTTTGCTGTAAATGTCCGGTATTTTACAATTAAGTGAAAAAAAAAAAAGATTGTGATTCTCTGAGAAGATTCCTCATGGATACTGGGAACTAGATATTTCAGGGCACAGGAGAAATGAAGATTTTCTACTCATAATTCAGCCTCCAGCAAGCAAAGCTAGTGTGGCAGGAGAGTTGAGCCATTCTCTGAGAAGATTCCTCATGGATACTGGGAACTAGATATTTCAGGGCACAGGAGAAATGAAGATTTTCTACTCATAATTCAGCCTCCAGCAAGCAAAGCTAGTGTGCGATCACAACAGAACGGCAATCAGATTCTAGAACACCTCTGTCTGCTTGCTCCTGAACATTGAGGCTTAACTTCAAGAATTTGAAAGAAACACGCCATTCATCAGATGACAAGAAATCACCGTCAGATCACGAGAAATATGGGAAAACGAGAAAATACCTCTTCTCCAATGGAAAAGAGTAACTCTCCTTCATCCACAAGCAGTTCGGTGAAAGTCATGGAAATGTCTGATAAGGAATTTAGAACATTCGTAATGTCGAAGCTAACAGAGATGGAAGAAAAGAGAGATAATGAACTGCTAAAGAGAAAGGAGAAAGAAGTTGCCGAGTTCCAGGAGATGAGGAAATTCTTGCAAGATCTAAAAGAGGAATTACACACTTTACAAAAGACTCAAACGGAACTGCTAGAGATGAAGTCTATAATACAAGAAGTCAAAATCTCCCTAGAAAGTATTAAAAGCAGACTAGATCATTCAGAAAATAGAATCTCAGATGTAGAAGAGAAAATGGCTGGCTTAGAAAAGTCCACCACGAAGACTGAGAAAATGGCTCAAAAATTTGAGAATGATATGCGAGAAGTACTGGATACCATCAAACGTCCAAATATCCGGATAATTGGCATTCCAGAAGGTGGAGAGACCCATAAGGGCATTGATAATCTATTCCATGAAATCCTGCAAGAAAACTTTCCAAACCTAGAGAGGCATTCGAAGATCCAGTCCCAGGAAATACAAAGGACCCCAAATAGAATCAACCCAAGAAGATCTTCTCCAAGACACATTATAGCCAGGTTGACCAAAACCACAGACAAAGACAAGATACTAAGATTGGCAAGAGAGAAACATCAAGTTACCTACAAAGGACATCCCATCAGGCTAACAGCAGATCTCTCATCAGAAACAATGCGAGCGAGGAGAGAATGGGAAAATATATTCAAAGTGTTACGAGAGAAGCAATTTCAGCCAAGAATACTGTACCCGGCAAGATTATCTTTCAGGTGGGAAGAAAAGACAAGAACATTCTCAGATAAACAAAACCTGAAAGAATTTACCAGCACCAGACCAGATCTCCAAGAAGTTCTCAAGGGTGTGCTGTATCAAGAATATTAAACACAGACACACGGAAATAAGAGTCAAAAAACTATGAAAGTGGCCAACTTAATCAGAGGGGCAAGTCTGGAGTTGAATATTATATCCCAGAATTTAATCAGGAAAATTGAACCAGAACAGAAGATAAAAGTACATGAGACTGATAGGTTCATGCACCTTCCATTTGAACAGAATCCTAACTTGTTTCCTGGCTTTAAGCAAAGTTCCTTGGCATTTCTTTGAGTTAAGTTAAAACTGGTTTTCTTAGTAGTAATGAGTGAACACACCATTGAAAGTAGTTAGATTATGTAGGAAATTGTGTGATCAATGCAACGTGGGTGGGAAGGGAATGAAGGACAATTGTAGACACCGGAGGTGGTGTGAGAGGAGGGTGGGAAGGGACAGAGGGTCAGAAAGAGGGGTGGAAGTAATTCTAGGAACTAGTAATGGAAAATTTTTTGTAATGTGCATGATTGTATCACTATGCAGTGTGTACTGGATGGGAGATTGCATTTTGTATGCTGTGATGAAGCTTACGGAAGGAATGTAAATTGAGTTACCAAAAAAAAAAGTTTCAGGAAAAAAAAATATATATCTATTCAATGACTGCAGTAGGATATGTAGCCACAGCTAGGTGCTACTTTATAGGATGCGTAAAGTAAGACTTGTGTTCATGGAAATGTGTGTATCATCTGTGTTTGCTATGAGGGTATTTGGATTGATTAGGGTCTTTGGCGTTACAATAAAATGTGAGGAGAAAACAGTATAGAAAGCAAACATAGATACCAGAGACTGTGGGAGGAGAGTGGGAGATGGCAGAGGGTAAGAGATAGAGAATCTAGGATGGGGGGAAAAAAGCAAAACATACAGAAGACAAGAAATGGAAGATCATTTGCTGACAATAACATGTTTGTTGATGTGCTTGATTGAGACAATATATAGTGTAATTTGGATGGAAAATCTCATTTTGTATGCTGTAATGATGTTCAGAGAATGAATGCAAATAAATAAATTAAAAAAAAAGATTGTTCTTTTTATCTTATTACATACCTGGCTCAGCATAAAATTCAGGGGGTCCTCTGGCTTTTCGTAGACTAAACTTTCAGTGATCTGCTGAGAGAGAGCACGAGGCATGGCATTATGGTTCTAAACAAAAGCTGATCTTCCCATTAAAAAAAAAAATCATGTATCACTACAAAGTAATGACTTTCTCCTTTTTTCCTTTTCTCTTTCTTTCTCTTTTTTTCCCCCTTTTCTTCTTTTCTTTCTTTCTCTTTCTTTCCTTTTTAGTTTGCTGTCAGGCATGAGCACTCACAGGAGAGACACAGGGAGGGAGGAGAGAAAGTGAGAAAGTAGGCCCCATGCTATGATCCCTCCTACTCCACTCTCCTCTTGGCATTTTTGAGCATAAATGCACACACTCCTGGCATATTCTTCAAGTTGCTAGATCAGTTCTCAAATCATGCCATGTGGGATCCTGTTGCCTTATCCACCAGCCACCTGGCTGGCCCATAAAAACTTACTTTCTTACTATTGATAAAATGAGCCAAATTAAGATAAAATTTGGAGGGATAAAAATTTAGTATTCAATAGCAATGGGTATTTTTACTGCTTTCCATGATCAAAGAGATAATGAGAAAGTCTTGGAGAAAGTCTCTGTTTTGAAAATTGTGAACTGGTTAGACTTAGGAATCCACAATATGCTTTGAAGAGTATTCAAAGAAAAGTCTTTGAATACAATATTTAAAACATGATTTTGGGAGCCAGCAGGTGGCATGGTGGTTTAAGTGCTGGACTCCCACATGGGCGACCATGGTTTGAGTACCAGACCTGGTGCTTTGCTTTCTCACTTTCTCTCTCTGTCTCTTCATGGTGAATGCACTTGCCCTATAGCAAATTAAAAAATAATAATAATAAATAAAAATTAAATAAATAATTATTTCAAAAAATATGATTTTGCAGGACCAACAGTTGGTGTAATGGCTATGTCACTGGACTCCCATGTAGTCGACTGCGGTTGGAGTCCCAGACCTGGTGTCTTAAATTTGCGCCGAGTGCATGTGCGTGCGTGCCCAAGATCCTGAGAGGAGAATTGAGGAGAAGGGATTGTGATGTTGCCATTACCCCTGGGGGGTGATTTCTCGCTTTCTGTCTCTCTGTCTCTCTCTGTCTTTCTTGCAAGTGCACACGCCCTATAGCAAAAACCTCTCAAAAAAAAAAAAAAGAAAAAAAATTATGATTTTGTTTAGACCCTTCTTCTAGAGATATTTGATTTTAAAAGGTAGAAATGGTCCTCAGTATTTGTAATATTAAATGAGGACATATATATAAAATTTCAGAGATTAATTTTCATAATTTTGTGATTGTTGAATAACTCAGAAAATTATAATAAAGTAAGTATGACTCTCATTTGCAAAGAATAACAATTAGGGAAATCTCAGGCATAAAATATCAAGTCTGTTTAATGCACTCACATCATTCATTATGCATTTCATACATATTTCTGTTAAACACATAGGTGGTAACTAATGTTTCTAATAACACTGTTGCATGCATGATCATTATCTTTTCTTGATAGGTATAGAAAATCATTTATAGAATGATTAAAACTCTCTCTCTTTCTTAAACAGATTTCATCCTTCAATTTAATAATTGGAAGTTCCTTTAAAAAACTCAGCATTGAATGGGACCAGCAGTTGACATAATGGCTATGTTGTTGGACTCCCACGTAGTCGACCATGGTTCGAGTCCCAGACCCAGTGGCTTAAACTCAGGCCAGGCGTGTGTGCGTGCATGACCAAGATCCTGAGAGCAGAATGGAGGAGAAGGGATTGTGGGGTGGTTATCCCCCCCACCCCCCGAGGTGATTTCTCGCTTTCTGTCTCTCTGGTGAGTGCACACGCCCTATCGTAAAAATTCCTCTAAAAACAAAACAAAAAAACAAAAAAAAAAACACCTCAGTATTTAGTACTCCCCCCAAAAAAGGGATATTTTGAGAAGGAAAAGTCATAAAACAGGGTTAAGGAAGTAGATATCACTTAATCCCTATTGTATAGGGTTAGGGTTAGGAATCTGAGGTTCACAGAAGTTAAATGATTTTCCCCAAATTACAAGCATAGGTTGCAAAATTAGAATTATAGCCTTTGGCAAAATCAGAATTATAGCCTATTGCAAAATCTGTGCTCTTTTCTTTTTTTTTCCTAGATCTTACTTCTTTAAATTTAAACTTCTCCAATTTAAATATTTTCATTTGAGATGGGTCATTTTTTTTTTTCTTTCAGTTTTGCTAGAGGGTGCTGGCGCTTGTGGAGGGACTAAGGAGAGAGACAGAACAGAGAGCACTTGGATGGTCACATCGCAATCCCTTCTCTTTCACGTATCCTTGTTGGGACTTTGGGCATGCATGTACGCATGCCCAGAATGTTTTTTCAAGATACCAGATCTCAGACTCAAAATACACAGTTGGCCATGTGGGATCTATTATAGTTGCCTTAACTACCACACCACTGGTAGGCTTGGATCATTCTTATTTTACACCTTTCTAATCACAAGTGTTTTCATGCACATATTTTATCATATATGTCTATGTGCATTCCTGGGTAAATAATATTAACATAAAAATAAACCAAAACCAAAACAACCTACCAAATACAAAGAGAAAAAATTACAGATGTGATAATCTTCTGTAATTCAAATTGGCCAAGGAATGCCATTCTTTAAAGTTCTAGCAACAATATTGAGGTTCAGTGAAATTTGTAATTTCTGGGACCAGCAGTTGGCGTAATGGCTACGCCACTAGATTGCCATGTAGTTGACTGCAGTTCGAGTCCCGGACCGGGTGGCTTAAACTCACGCCGGACACATGTGTGTGCATGCCCAAGATCCTGAGAGGAGAATGGAGGAGAAGGGATGGCAGTGTGGCCATCCCCCGGGGGGTGATTTCTTGTTTTCTGTCTCTCTGTCTCTCTCTGTCTTTCTGCCGAGTGCACGCGCCCTATAGCAAAAACCTCTCCAAAAAAAAAAAAAAAAAAAAGGTAATTTCAAGAGTTAAAAACAATTTTTAACTTTCTTTTACCATCTAAATCATGTAGATTCTGCCCAGCCTCTGGGCACAGTGGGACAGTGTTGGATTACAGAGCTAGAAGTCACACGCTGAACGCAGTTTGGGTCCCTGGCTGAGCTGGCTTGAAAACAGCCTGGACACGTGTGTGTGTGTCCAGGATCCGGGTAGAATGGAGGACTAGAGGAAGGAGATTCACAGCATAACCGAGCTTTCTATGGAGGGTGCTTCTCCTTCTCTCTCTTCCTCTCTCATGTGCACACATGCTCTGGCATGAGTGGAAAAATAGATAAATTGATACAAGGAATGTAGATTCTTAGAAGGCCACAAGGTTGGTCAACTTTTTTACTTCTGCCTGGAAAGCCTTTTTCTCACCTCTTCAATGGACGATATTTTGTCCTTTTTAGTCTGGCTAAAACTTTAACTGTTGGCCAAGTTCTCCCCTTTCAGCCAACCTACCTGAGTTATCTAATCCCTCTGAAGGACTTCATGTCATGGTATCATTCATTTGGTGTTTATCATTTACTATGTTTGCTAAAGACATCTTAATAAGTGCACTAACTTCACCCTTTAGATTATTCGTATATCCTTTTTCATAGCAAGCACCTTTTCTTGTATCTCTTGAAAAACTCAGTTTGAATAGAGGGATTGAGAGGTTTACCTGGAATATTTGCATAATATGGTGTTTCTCCATGTATCGGAGTGAGACTTGATAAGGATCTTCATACACTATTGGAGGGAACCTCCTTTTGTAGGTTTGACTGTATGTTTGAGAATTCTTTTCTTGCTCAGATCCTGAAGCTGAAGTATCATTCTGAAATTAAAATAACCCCCACCCCAAGAGTTTTTAATAAATCTAAAAGCCCAAGGATTTTCATGTTGTTATCAGTAGACTCTAGTGTTGATGGAATCTTAATACTAGATTTGGAGGAAAGACATATTTTTATGATAGATCTAGATGATCCTCCAGGTAATACAATGTACCAGTATGTGGGAGGCTGCGCAACAGCGAGTCTGCCGAGGTTTCTCAGAGAGCAATGTGGGAGGCTGCGCAACAGCGAGTCTGCTGAGGTTTCTCAGAGAGCAAACAATTGCCATGATTGGCCACTAGAAATCCCTCAGATTTGCATATCTGGCACCTCATGATTGGTCCAAAAGCAACCAATCGTAACCCACCGTTTACAACCAATCACGGCCCACCGTTTACAACCAATCACGGCCCACCATTTGCAACCAATCATAACCCACCTTTGCGATCCACCAATGTGTATATAAGCACCATGCCTGGCCCACAATAGCCAGACGACCGGGAAGACAGCAAAGACAACACAGAAGACCAGGAAGACGATGACCCTGGAGAGCCTGCAGAGCTGAAACACCGCACAGTCTCCAGACGACCCTGAAGAGTTGTAACACTACATCGTCTCCAGACGAGCCTGAAGAGCTGTGACACTGCGTCGTCTCCGTGCTGTTCACAGCAGACGACACGACCCTAAAGAGTTGTAACACTGCGTCGTCTCCGTGCTGTACCGTGCTGCCCACAATAAACAGACGACACTGTGTCGTCTCCGAGCTGTGACACTGTGCCGCTTGTTCCGGCTCTCACTCCTTCCCTCAGGAAACCTGTTCGACTGTCCCACCGGGTCGGGACACGTGGCGCCCGAACCAGGTCGGGACAAGTGGCGCTCGAACAAGGGACCTGAGTACGAAGGATCCAGTGAAGAGCACCCGAGGAGGGGACGGCAGAGAATCGTCCCGAGATAGGACGGCAGAGATTCGTCCGAGGAGGGGACGGCAGAGAATCGTCCCGAGATAGGACGGCAGAGATTCGTCTGAGGAGGGGACGGCAGAGAATCGTCCCGAGATAGGACGGCAGAGAATCGTCCGAGGAGGGGACGGCAGAGAATCGTCCCGAGATAGGACGGCAGAGATTCGTCCGAGGAGGGGACGGCAGAGAATCGTCCCGAGATAGGACGGCAGAGAATCGTCCGAGAGGGAACGGCAGAGAATCGTCCCGGTGAGTAACAAAGATTGCTTACTTATAAGTAATAAGGGTAATAATGGGACAAGTAATAAGGGTAATAATGGGACAAGAGCTTAGCCAGCACGAACAAGAGTTTAGCCAGCACGAACAAGAGCTTAGTCAGCATGAACTATTCATTCAGGACTTAAAAGAAGCCCTTGCCACTATGGTCGCTAATTCTAAAATTGAAAAGGAACAGGGAGAGGATCTTATTTCCCTAGATAGTGAAGGAGAAGTCAAAAGCCCTAAAGGCGAGACAAAGCCCCAAAAATCAAAAAAACTAAAAAATAAAAACAACCTTAAGGCGCTACAAGAGCCAAAGAAAAACAAGTCATCAACTAGTTCAGAGGAGGAAATCCTAGAGGCCGAGGCTGATAAATATAATAACCCCAAATGGTTGTCTTTCAAAAAACGGCCGCCACCCTATAACACTACTGCTTCAGCACCACCTCTTATTGACCCAAAACAAAAAATAATTAATGAAATAAAACAATTAAAAGAACAAATTCAATTAGAAAAGGAACACCAGGAATTAATATCACAATTAGAGAAACTAAAAACCAATACAGACAAAGAAACAAAACTAGTTCAGGGATCACATACGACAGGCTTTGAGACATTCCCTGTTACGGAAACTACAGATCCCCAAGGACAGGTTTGGTGCAGTCACAGTGGGTTTGACTTTAAAATGATAAAAGAAATTAAGGCTGCAGTCACCCAGTATGGAGCTACTGCTCCGTATACCTTAGCTATGGTTGAAGCTATTGCAGAGGGCTGGCTCACACCGTCTGATTGGCAAACATTAGCCCGAGCTACACTTTCAGGAGGAGACTACCTGCTTTGGAAATCAGAATATGTAGAGGCTTGTAGGGAAACCGCCCGCCGCAATGCCCAAGCCAATAATGGCTGGACAGCCGAGATGTTAATAGGAGAAGGAAACTATGCATACAATGAAAATCAAATGCAGTATGACCCAGGGCTCTTTGCACAAATTCATACGGCAGGCATAAAGGCCTGGAAAAAACTCCCTGCCAAAGGAGATTTGAGCACCTCCCTTACTAACATTAGACAAGGGCCTGATGAACCTTTTTCTGACTTTGTACATAGATTAATTACCACGTCAGAAAAAATATTCGGTAATGCTGATGCAAGTACAGACTTTGTAAAACAACTGGCATATGAAAATGCTAACGCCTCTTGTCAGGCAGCCATTAGACCACACAGAAAAAAGACAGACCTGACAGGGTACATACGTCTGTGTTCAGAGATCGGATCAGCATACCAACAGGGATTGGCCATGGCTGCTGCCCTTCAAGGGTACACCGTCCGCCAATTCCTTGACCACAATAATCGAGGTAATTGTTTTAAATGTGGTCGCCCAGGACACATGGCAAGATAATGTAAAACAAAAAATATTAAAAATCAGAGACAGAATCAACCCCTTGAGTTATGCAGTAAGTGCCAGAGGGGATGTCATCCTGCCAACGAGTGCAGGTCCAAAACAGATATCCATGGCAGACCACTCGTTTACTCTCAGGGAAACGGGTACAGGGGCCAGCCCCAGGCCCCCAGACCCTAACAAGTTTTTGGGGCGATGCAAACTGTTCCAACAAACAATCCATTTCGGACCTCTCTAGAGCAACTTCAGGAAGCGCAGGACTGGACCTCTGTTCCACCACCCACACAGTATTAACTCCCGAGATGGGGGTACAGGCCTTGCCTACTGGAATCTTTGGCCCTTTACCTCCAAACACCTTTGCAATACTCATGGGTCGTAGTAGTACGACTATGGAGGGACTTCAAATCTTTCCAGGAGTAATAGATAATGACTATGTGGGAGAAATAAAAATTATGGCTTCCTCTCCAAATTTAATCACAACTATTACAGCTGGAAAGCGCATAGCTCAACTTTTACTCCTTCCATTGCTTTCCACTCAAAATAACATCCAAACCTCCTCACGAGGTGAAAAAGGGTTTGGTTCCTCAGATGCTTATTGGGTCCAACAAATTTCCCCAAAGAAACCAATGCTTACTTTATGGTTAGATGGTAAACAGTTTTCTGGACTTGTTGACACTGGAGCTGATGTCACCATTCTCAGAAAAGACAAATGGCCCCAAACTTGGCCCCTAACACCAACCCTTACCCACTTAAAAGGCATTGGTCAAAGTGAGAATCCAGAAAGGAGTGCTAAAGTATTACAGTGGACAGATAGAGAGGGAAACCAAGGAACCATCCAACCCTTTATTATAGAAGGTCTCCCCATAAACCTTTGGGGTAGAGATTTGTTATCACAAATGAGCCTCATTATGTTTAGCCCTTCTGATACAGTTACTGTGCAAATGTTAACACAGGGTTATATACCAGGAAAAGGCTTAGGGAAAAATGAGTCAGGTATCATCCATCCCTTGATACCAAAACCTAAATTTAATAGGACAGGACTGGGAAATTTATCCTAGCGGCCATTGACATTCCTGTACCCCACGCTGATAAAATCTCCTGGAAAGATGATATGCCCGTGTGGGTTGATCAATGGCCTCTTACTTCTGAAAAACTTCAAGCTGCCCAAATGTTAGTACAGGAACAATTTGAGGCAGGACACATTGTCGACAGCACTTCACCATGGAACACCCCTATTTTTGTAATTAAGAAAAAATCAGGTAAATGGCGTCTACTCCAAGACTTAAGAGCAATCAATAAAACTATGGTTCCCATGGGAGCCTTACAGCCTGGCTTGCCATCCCCGGTAGCCATTCCTTTAGACTTCTTCAAGGTAATCATTGATCTCCAAGATTGTTTCTATACCATTCCTTTACACCCTTCAGATCAACAAAGATTTGCCTTTAGCGTCCCATCAACTAATTTTAAAGAACCCATGAAACGTTATGAGTGGAAAGTCCTCCCCCAGGGCATGGCAAACAGCCCTACCCTGTGCCAAAAATATGTTGCTGCTGCATTGCAGCCAGTTAGAAACAAATGGAATCAAATATACATCATCCATTACATGGATGACATTTTAATGGCAGGCAAGGATGGTCAGCTAGTTCTCCAATGTTTTCATGACCTTAAAAAACAACTTTCCATTAGAGGACTAAAGATTGCCCCTGAAAAGGTACAACTTAAGGACCCATATACTTACCTAGGATACCATCTTTCTGGCCAAAAAATCACCACTCCAAAGATACAATTTAGACTTGACAAGTTAAAAACCTTAAATGATTTTCAAAAACTCTTGGGCGATATCAACTGGATCCGCCCATACCTCAAATTAACCACAGGCCAGCTTAAACCTTTGTTTAATATCTTACAAGGAGACGACAATCCCAAATCTCCTCGCATACTTACAGAGGAGGGACGTCAAGCTCTCTCTATAGTAGAAAAGGCCATTGCCTCTCAATTCATCACAGCCATTGATTATAGACTGCCATTGCTCCTCATTATTTGTCGCACTTCGGTCACACCTACGGCTGTGTTCTGGCAATCCGCTCCAATCATGTGGGTTCACCTACCATCCTCTCCTTCAAAGGTCATATACCCTTATTATCAAGCTGTAGCTGATATTATCGGTATGGCTCGCAATTTAAGCGTTACTTATTTTGGCAAAGACCCTGATACAATTATCCAGCCATATACTAAAGACCAAGTTAATTGGCTATTCCAACAAACAGATTTCTGGCCTATTGCATGTGCTTCCTTTACTGGAATTATTGATAACCATCTTCCTCCAGATAAATTTTTATATTTTTTATCTACCCATGATTTTGTTTTCCCTGTACGAACTTCACTTCATCCTGTTTTAAATGCTTTATTGGTTTTTACTGATGGTTCCTCCAACGGAACTGCTTCCTATTCCTTCTCTGATCAGACAGTTACATTTACCACTTCCTCAACATCAGCTCAGCTGGTTGAGTTGCAGGCAGTCATTGCAGTCTTTTCTGCTTTTCCTGATGTGCCTTTGAATTTATATACAGATAGTGCTTATATTGCTATGTCTGTTCCACTTCTAGAAACCGCAGCACAAATTAAACAAGTTTCTCAGGCTGCACAGCTTTTCCGCCAACTACAGTCTCTCATTAGAAATTGAGACCTATCCTTTTATATTGGCCATTTACGTGCACATACCGACTTGCCTGGTCCTCTGACTGAGGGCAACCGCCGCGCTGATCTTGCCACTAAACATTCCTTTCTTGCTTCTACACAAGCTGATAAAAACCTTTCGGACGCCGTTGCTGCACATCAGCTACATCATTTAAATTCTCACACACTTCGCCTCATGTTTAAAATTACTCGAGAACAGGCCCGACAAATTGTAA
This sequence comes from Tupaia tana, assembly GCA_026018925.1. Classification (NCBI taxonomy): domain Eukaryota; kingdom Metazoa; phylum Chordata; class Mammalia; order Scandentia; family Tupaiidae; genus Tupaia; species Tupaia tana. The sequence goes on along the minus strand of JAKSZU010000020.1, from coordinate 21,935,907 downwards.
AACAATGTCCAGCTTGTCTTACCCTTTTACCTACACCACATCTAGGTGTTAACCCTAGAGGCCTTATGCCTAACACATTATGGCAGATGGATGTCACTCATATCGCTGAATTTGGTACTACCAAATATGTTCATGTTACTGTTGACACCTTCAGCGGTTTCATTTTTGCCATGGCACAAACTGGAGAAGCTGGAAAACATGTTATTTCCCATGTACTCGCTGCACTCTCTGTTATGGGTAAACCTCAACAAATTAAGACAGATAATGGCCCAGGTTACACAGGAAACAATTTCGCCTCTTTTTGTAAACAACTTCACATTAAACATGTTACAGGAATCCCATACAATCCCCAGGGACAGGGCATTGTCGAACGTGCTCATCTTTCCTTAAAAAATACTCTCCAAAAGCTAAAAAAGGGAGAGCTTTTGCAAACTAAGGGCTCGCCAAAAAACCTTCTGGCACATACCCTTTTTGTACTAAATTTCCTGTCTCTTGATAAAGATGGAGACTCAGCTGCTGAGCGCTTCTGGCATTCAACTACCAAAACAAAATTTGCCTCAGTTTTGTGGAAAGATCCTCTGGACAATATATGGCATGGTCCAGACCCTGTCCTCATTTGGGGCAGAGGGTCTGTCTGCATCTATTCTCAAAAAATGGATGCTGCTCGTTGGTTACCAGAAAGATTAATCAAACAGATTGATTCTAACAAGCCATCCAGGGACGATGAAAACCCTGAGATGTCTCTCTCTCCGTCCACAGATCAACAAAATGAAGATGCATCAACTCCAACAATCTCTCCAACAACGTAGAAAACAACTCACCGATGGTCTGCCTGGAACGGTCTCCTCCCTTTCCCGCTCCCCCTCCTTAGCCCATTTATTGGTTTTTTGATTGTTTGCTCACTGGGACCTGTTATATTTAATAGGCGCATGTCATTCCTGAAACGACAAATTGACTCACTTATGGAAGACCAACACCCCTATACTGGTCTCGCCTGAGGCGCTGAATCGGTTAGCCAAAGACGGGTAAGAGAGTCTGATGAACCCAATAACTCTTCAGTCCTTCCACCTAAGCCAGGAGGCTCATCATAGCTATGGGACTCTCCAATGACGGGTAAGAATGGACTTATGGTTCTATACACGACTCCAACCTAAGACAGGCACGATTCCCCCAGGCCTTTACCTCATCTCTCAAAACAGAGAAGGGGGATATGTGGGAGGCTGCGCAACAGCGAGTCTGCCGAGGTTTCTCAGAGAGCAATGTGGGAGGCTGCGCAACAGCGAGTCTGCCGAGGTTTCTCAGAGAGCAAACAATTGCCATGATTGGCCACTAGAAATCCCTCAGATTTGCATATCTGGCACCTCATGATTGGTCCAAAAGCAACCAATCGTAACCCACCGTTTACAACCAATCACGGCCCACCGTTTACAACCAATCACGGCCCACCATTTGCAACCAATCATAACCCACCTTTGCGATCCACCAATGTGTATATAAGCACCATGCCTGGCCCACAATAGCCAGACGACCGGGAAGACAGCAAAGACAACACAGAAGACCAGGAAGACGATGACCCTGGAGAGCCTGCAGAGCTGAAACACCGCACAGTCTCCAGACGACCCTGAAGAGTTGTAACACTACATCGTCTCCAGACGAGCCTGAAGAGCTGTGACACTGCGTCGTCTCCGTGCTGTTCACAGCAGACGACGCGACCCTAAAGAGTTGTAACACTGCGTCGTCTCCGTGCTGTACCGTGCTGCCCACAATAAACAGACGACACTGTGTCGTCTCCGAGCTGTGACACTGTGCCGCTTGTTCCGGCTCTCACTCCTTCCCTCAGGAAACCTGTTCGACTGTCCCACCGGGTCGGGACACGTGGCGCCCGAACCAGGTCGGGACACCAGTAAGTACCTTAGGCATCTCCAATCTATCAATATTTGAAATACTTTTCTCTTCATTTAGCTCTCCAGTCAATTCCAAATTCCTTTCCCTTGATAAAATCTTAGAGAGGAGAAAGGATTTAGTGTCACAGAGTTAATAGCAGAACTAGGACTTGAAACCCAGGTTTCCTGACTCTTGGTTTATTGATCTTTCCTCAATGGCCTTAAGGTAATAGAGAAGATAAAACATCTCTTTAATTTACCGCCTTTCTCTTGCTCTTCCTAAGACGTACTAGTCACACACCCCACATGTGGATTTACATCCTTCATGTAACATGTGTCCTCCTGCCCCTTCTCCCTGCCCCTGCAGGCCCTCCAACCTCCCAGATAGGAACCAAATGCTCCTTTAACCTACAGGATTGGTTTCCACAGCTTGAACTTTTTCTTGACTGGGGATACAGTCCACTTTGTGCGAGATGGAGGGGAATCTTGGGGCAGAGGCTTGGTCTTTTGCTTGGAAATTACTGGTGAACCTTGCATCGACTAGGTTGTAGGTTTGGAAAATAGCTGTACCTTCAATTTCTGTTTCTGAAGCAGCTGAAAGCTTGGGACCAAGCTCTGTTTGGCTATCCTCAAATTTGCAGGGTTGTATTCTGTAGCCAGCCTCTTGGTCCTCTCTGATGTGACCAAACTGGGGAAACAGTCTGTCCTCAGACTGGCCAAGTGTTCCGTGGTAAGACAGGTCTTCTTTGTAGTCAGCATGGTAATCAGCCTTATCCATTGTATACTGAGCAGCAGAGCCATCGACCTGGGGTTTAGCTAGCTCAGAAGCTTGATCATACAGTTGCTGGTTTGTCTTCAGAGATGCCCTGTGATCAAAGCGGTCAGACAATATGTGGTCAGTCTGTTCAGAAGTTCCTTGGTCAGCGATGCTAGATAGTCTATGGCCAGTCTGCTGGGAAGCTCTTCTCTCAGCCAGGGCAGACAATCTATCCTCAATCTGCTGGGAAGCTCTCCTCTCGGCCTGGCTGGACAGTCTGCGTTCGATCTGTTGGGAGGTTCTTCTTTCAGATGGAGTGGACAGTCTTCTGTCAATTGGTTGGGAAGCTCTTCTGTCAGCTGAGCCCGACAGTCTGCGGTCAGTTGGTTGGGAAGTTCGTCTTTCAGGCTGGCCAGACAGTCTACGGTCGATCTGCTCAGAAGTTCTCTCAGTCTGGTTGGATAGTCTGTGTTCAGTCAGTTGGGAAGATCTTCTCTCAGCCTGGCTGGACAGTTTCCGGTCAGTTTGCTCAGAGGTTCTTCTTTCAGTCAGGTTAGGCCACTTTGGTTCAGAAGATCTTTGGTTAGTCAGGTAAGGTACCTGGTCTTCAGCTGCTTCGTAGTCCAGGTTACCAGTTTGATCGGATGCCTGGCCATCATTCTGTTGAAAGGATGTTTGGTCAGTCTGCTCAGACCCTCTGTGGTCAGCCTGACCCGACGTCCTATGCCCGATGTTCTCAGGTACTTTGTCCAATATGTAGGATTCCGCCTGGCCAGACGCACTGTGGGCAGTCTGGCCAGCTATTCTGCGATCAGTTTGGTCATCTACTTCCGCTTCGGCCTGGTTACCTACTTCCTGGCCATTAGTGTGGCCAGCAGGTGCGGGCGCGGCTGAGCTTTCATGTTCTAAGGATTTGGATTCCGCAGGAGCCTCTTCTGGAGGCTCTTCCATTTTCCGCCACGTCCCTGGGTGGTCTTGGTTGCCAGGCGCTGCGGGTGGGCGGGGCTGGGTCGTCTAGGGAACCCCGGATTCCTGCCGGCTTTGTTCTGCCTCCAGGGCTCTTCTCGGCCAGCCAGCGAGTGGAGGCGTGGCCACGGGCTGTCACCTGGCTGACACCAGCTGAGAGGCGACAGCTTCCCACGTATTTGGCGACCCGGGCTTGTCGACCATCACCTGAGGACTGGACTTGATGGTGCAGAGCACGGATGCTGGAACTGTAGTCTCTGCTGTTTCGTGGAGGCTCCTCACAGACCCTCGGTTCCACTCCTTTAATTAAGACCGCCAAAAATGTCAACAGAGAAACATGCACCCAACCACTTGAGGGCCACAGATCTGAACAGTGAGGGTTATCGCCAGTAAATTGAATTTCCGCTTGGCCTGTTACTGTTTGTGGTCTCTAATCAACTGTTGGGCTGCATATGATACATTAATGTGGGGCCCAGCGGTAAATAGCGGTCCTGCTAAATGTTATTCTGCAGCTCTAGTGGGTATTGTAGAGCTATGGCCAAATTATGTTTTTACTTACCCTTTTTTCCCCCTGTACTATCTTTACAAATAGTGCCAGTGCTGTTTTCAGTGATACCAGTGAGTTTAGTTCTCCAACGCTCATGGCATGAGCATGCCTGGTGTACTCAGGGCGGTCTCCAGACAGAAATCGAGAACATTCCCATGTAAGCCAGCCTTGTAGAGGATTGAATCCTGTCATCGTGTCACTGTCTGGCTTCTAATTTGTCTTTTAGAGTTTAATTCATCTACCTTTAAAGTAATACTGATAAGGAAGGACTTATTCTGTCATTTTGAAGATTTTTTCATATTTTATATATTTCTTGTTGTTAAATGCCTTCATTACTGCCTTCCTTTCTGGTTTTTCTTGTTATTGTTTGTTTGTTTTATACCGTGTGGATTTATTTCTCATTTCATACACACACACACACACACACACACACACACACACACAATTTTCTTAATAGTTACCTGGAGATTACAATTAACCTCTTAAACTTATGACAACTTATTTTGAATTAAAACCACCTTAGCTTTGATGCTATACAAAACTCATGTAGAGGGACCAGCAGTTAGCATAATGGCTATGTCGCTGGACTCCCACGAAGTCGACCGCGGTTCGAGTCCCAGACCCGGTGGCTTAAACTCACGCCGGGCGCGTGTGCGTGCGTGCCCAAGATCCCGAGAGGAGAATGGAGGAGAAGGGATTGCGGCATGGCCATCCCCCCTGGGGGGTGATTTCTCGCTTTCTGTCTCTCTGTCTCTGTCTGTCTGGCGAGCACACACGCCCTATAGCAAAAACCTCTCCAAAAAAAAAAACTCATGTGGATAGTAGTATCTCTGTCTTGACTGATATGCATGGTAATCGTGCTGGGAAAAGAAATGCTATACACTGTAAGGATATATATGATTAAATGTCATATAAAAATAATGACAAATAAATTAAAAAAATAAGAAAAGAAATACTATAGAAAACTCTGCTCCTGTACAGTTCTGTCCTCCCACTTATATGTTGTGGTCACAAACTACTATATACATTATCTACCCATAAACATAAATTTATAATTATTAGCATAATTTATTAAATCATGTAGAAAAACTGTTTGCAAGTGAAAATATTAGAATACTCTTTTTGAAAACATTTAGTGATATGAATATCAATACCACAGTTCTTTATTTTTTTATATGGCTTTAAGCTATTATCTAGTATCTCTCATTTCTTCTCGAAGGCCTCCCTTTAGCATTTATTGTGTGGTAGGCCTACTATAGATGAACTTTCTCAGAATTGCTTATCTGGAATAGTCTCACTTCTTTATTTTTGAAGAATAGTTTTGTTGGAGGTAGAATTCTTGTGTGATAGTATTTTTCTTTTAGCACTTTAAGAAGTCTTTCCATTGCTTTCTTGCCTTCTTCATTTCTGTTGAGTAACTGGCTGTTAATTGTGAGACTCCTCACATGTGAGGAGTAATTTCTCTTTTGCTGTTCTCAAGATAATTTGATTATAATGTATCAGTGTGGATCTTTTTTGTATTTATTCTTCTGAGACTTGAGCTTCTTGGATGTGTATACTTGATAAAGTTTGGGAAGTTTTTAGTTACTATTTCTTCAAATATTCCTTCTTCCTCTTTCACCTCTCTTCTCTTTCTGGAACTTCTATTATGCATATGTGTTATGGTTGATGGTGTCTCAGGGGCCTCTAAGCCTCTGTTTATTTCTCTTTCGTTTTCTTTCTTTCTTTCTTTCTTTCTTTCTTTCTTTCTTTCTTTCTTTTGTTTTTAGGGAGAGATTTTTGCAAAAGGATATATATGCTTGCTAGAGAGACAGAGAGAGATAGAGAGACAGGAAGAGAGAAATCACCCCCCAGGGGGATGGTCACCCTACAATCCCTTCTCTACCGTTCTCCTCTTGGGATTTTGGGCACACATGCATACATGCCTGGCATGAGTTTCAAGTCACTGGGTCTGGGACTCGAACCATGATCAGCCTTGTAGGAGTCCAGTGACATAACTACTCCGCCACCTGCTGGCCCCATCTGCTTATTTTTCTTTATTATTCTTTTCTTTGATGCTTACGCTTCTGAAATTTGTCAGAATCAAAATGTAATCACTTATGTCAAATCCTATTAAAATGGTGTTTGGAGACCATAAAAAAGCGGCTCTCATGTACACATGTCTATGATAAAAATAGTTACAAGGACTTGCTGCAAGCTGAACATTGCATAAAGGCCACAGTAACCTTAGACAATGAATACTTCTGCAAAGATGTCTGCCTAGCAACTGCGTGCTCGACCTTGGACTGATATCACCCTTGTTATTGACCCTTAGCCAGGAATAATTATTTCAAAACAATTTATGTAATCTTAGTCATTTTACCTTTACTAATATTTGCCAGATTGGTCCAGAGGTAATAGTAATATACTGCTTAAGAGAACTGGAATCCCACAAGGTGACCTTGGTTTGAATCCCTGGCCTGATCTGCCTAGAACATACCCAGCATATACATGAACTCCCAGGATCTGGTAAGCTGGAGGTCTGGAGGCACGGGATTACAAAGTGACCAGACCTGTGAGGAGTGTTCCTCTGTCTCTTTCTCTTTTACTCTGTGTGTACACACGTGTGGTCTATCATGAATAAAAGAACAGGGTCAGCGCCATAGCATAGCAATTTGGCAGGCACAGAGGAAGCCAGATCCCACGTGACCAGGGATTTATTTAGTCCCATTGGTTTAAAAAAAGAAAACAAAAAAATAAAAAAATCTTTGCCTTCCTTTGCCTTTCTGGGTATGCCTGTGCGTCCCTCCCCAACCGGATGCCATGGCATACATATTTCCTGATGAGTTTGTTGAGAAACTCTCTCTGTTATTTTAGGTTGACAGACTGAATAATTTCAATTGACCTCTTTTCATTTGCGGATTCTTTCTTCTGCCTGCTCAATCAGCTGTTGAAATCCTCTAGTGAATTTTTTATTTCAGTTACTGTAATTTTCGGCTCTGGAATTTTCAATTGGTGCATTTTTAAAAGTCTAGTCTCTTTCTAGTCTGCATTTATTGAGACATTAGTTTCATGGTTTCCTTTAGTTCTTTGTCTGTAGTTTCTTTTAGCTTTGAACATATTTAAGACAGCTGATTTAAAGTTTTTATTTAGTATGTTCAATATACTTCCTCAATGACAGTTTCTTTTCATTTCTTCCAAGAAGCATTTCTTCTGAAATATCAATAATTTCCTGTGGTTTTTTTTTTTTTTTTTTTTTTTGCATGCCTCATACTAACCAAACCTTGAAAACTGGATATTTTGGATATTACAGTGTAACTATGGAAATCAGCTTCTTCCCTCCTCAAGATGTGTTTTCGTTTCTTATTGTAATAGCTGTCTAGTCAATGACCTTTCTAAATTATTTTCATAAAGACTATATTCTTTGTCATATATGGTCTCTGAAACATCTATTTCTTTAGTTTGTGGTCAGCTAGTTATTTTTTGAGTTTATTTACTTATTTCTAAGAAGAGATAGACTGAGAGCGGCACCCTTAAAGGGTCTTCATGTGGGATCCTCTCCCCCATCCCTGAAGGCAGCCAGAACTGTCGGGATGAACCCAGAGCCTTCCCACATTGTTTCCAGCATTGTGCAGCAGCACGCTGTCTACACCACTGCAGCTGGGCCTTGGCTGGTTCTGACAGAGATTTCCTTGAATGCCTTGAGCCAAAATTGAAAGCGCAAAAAAGCCTTTCCTAGTCTTTGTTGATTCGCTCTGTGTTGGGGGAAGATGCTCAATGCTTAGGCGACACTTAGAGCTCTGTCTTAGCCTTTACTTCCGTCTTGCACAGACCTCAAAACCAGCCAAAGGTGAAAGGTTAGGGTTTTGTCTGAGCATGTGTCTAGCCCTCAGCATGCATGTTTCTTTCTAGGTACCCAGAACAAGCAGGAGTTTGTAATGCCCTAATTGTTCAAAGATCTCTCCCCTAACTCTTTCTCCTAAGCTTTCAAAGTAATTGTTGTTTACCTTTATTGTACTCTTTTGACCCAGTTGTCAGCAGGCTGCCTGTTAATGTATTTAAGAATTTCTTCTTGGGACCAGCAGTTAGCGTAATGGCTATGTCGCTGGATTCCCATATAGTCGACCACGGTTTGTGTCCCGGACCTGGTGGCTTAAAACTCACGTTAGGTGCGTGTGCGTGTGTGCCCAAGGTCCCGAGAGGAGAATGGAGGAGAAGGGATTGCTGTGTGACCATCCCCCCTGGGGGGTGATTTCTCGCTTTTTGTCTCTCTGTCTCCCTCTGTCTGTCTGGCGAGCACACGCGCCCTATAGCAAAAACCTCTCCAAATAAATAAATAAATAAAATAAAAAATAAAAAGAATTTCTTCTTTATGGTACCCTGAGAAAGTTCTGAGAGAGATGAAAGAAACACAAGCATCTTGTGTTTGTCCTTCAAGTAGCCTCCAGACATGTGAAAACAAATAATCACAGTTTATTAAAGGCAAGGTTTACTCTGTCTGCTTTCTCTGGAATCAGGGATGGTGGTCCCACACCATGAACATGGCCTCCATTTTCAAAATGGCAGCCAAGTCAGGGAGAGAAAAGGGACAAGTAGCAATGCCATTGTACTCTCCCATTGTCTATAAATTCCCACTTTCTTGATTTAGCATTTATTTGGTTGCTGTAAATCTTTGTCTATTTTATAGAGTTTTGACAAAGTTGATTTTGGCAGTTTTTGCTAATTTTTTCATTGTTTCTATGGAGAGGAGAGGCTTGGAGCTACCTACTCCAATATTTTCATTGATGTCACTCCCCTGTCTCCTTAGAGTAATGAAAATGGAACATCGTATAGCCACATCTGGATTTTTAGATTCTTTTGAAGAATTAGAAACTTATCAAAACTGATCCCACAGTCCTACATAGAATTGTCTCCTGGTGAGTTGACCAATTTAGATAGGGCATAAAGTCTTCAATTACCTCACATTTTTTTCTCCTGTCCCTTAATCATTTATGTTTCCTGATTTGTTTTATTACCCATTTTAGTTTTTAATTATTTTAATGTTACATAATGTTTAAGAGCTCAGTTCTTGAGCCATATAAAACTGGATCTGAGTGTTATCTTCACCATTTAAAGGCCCTATGTCTTTAGGTAAGTTATGTGGATTCTGTAATATTTAATGTTTCCATTTGTAGAATGAAGGTAAACATAACTAACCTGGGTTGTTGAGAGGATGAACTGATCTAATATTTATAAAGAATTTAGCCCAGTGCCCAACATTCAGCAAGTGAATAGTTGTCATGGTTCTTCATATAGATTTCTCAAAGTCGTATTTTAATATGTCCCTTGGTAATGTTTGGACTTTTTTCTTATATGCTGAGTATGCTATTTTTAAAAAGTTATTCTTGTGTAACTTATGAGTTTTATTGTAGTGAACTGGATTTTTTTCTAATACATTTTCTAACTGGTTAATGCTAATAGGAAAGATGATCATTTCTGTTTCTCTTTTATCTGGTCGCCTTTTTTATTTGTTTTTATTTTCTTATTGATTAGTTTTTCAGGTAATTGGTTTGATTTTCTCAATAGACGGTGGTAATGATAATTCTTTCTCTTTTATAATATGTATGCATTTTCTTATTTCTCTTTTTAATATTTATTCATTTTTAAATGTTTTTGTCATAGGGCATGTGTGCTTGCTAGAGAGAGCAGGTGAGAAATCATCCCCCAGGGGAAGTCATTGTGTTTTTCTTTTTAAGGAAGTCTCCATGCTTTTCCTCTATGGTCTAGTTGATGTGTACAATACACTCCTTAGGGTTTTTTTTTTTTTAAGAATTATTTTAATTTTATTTATTCATTTATTTATTTTAATTTGACCAGAGAGACACAGAGAGAGAGAGAGAGAGAGAGAGAGAGAGAGAGAGAGAGAGAGAGAGAGAAAGGAAGCCACCAGGTCTGGGACTTGAACCCTGTTCACTCATGTGGGAGTGTCCAGCACCTTAACCACCATGCCACCTGCTAATAAGGCAGGAAATAGGGATACTGAGCACATAACAGGGTAAAGGCTCAGGATGGAATCACAATGGCTAAGCTTTCAGACAAAAGATGGCTGCACTGGACTCAAAGTAGCTATAGCTGAGGGCAACAGCTTCTATTTAGCAACTATATTCTAAGAAGTACAGAACGCTGTGGTCTGCTGACTCCATGAGGAACAGGGTAATAAATAAGTCACTCAGACTATCATGTAACTATTATTTTCCTTTTTTCCTATGAAAAATTATAGCACGCTCTTTATTTCATTTAATTTTAGCTGTTTAATAATATACCACAAGAGTAACTGGGTAGTTTATGATAAAACTTAAAAAATGTTCTTTTCCCATAAAGTGGACATGTCAATCTTTCTCTTTGGCTCCTTCCAGTCCTCTGGCATTGTATTGAAGAGATTCTGAGTTCTTCTAGAGTTGTGGTTAGGTGGTGGGTTCCAAACTGCCTGGACTCTGCAGCTAGGCAGTTCCTGCATAGGGCTTTCCTGTCACTGGATCTATGACTTGCTCAACTTTGAAAACTCTCTCAGCCAGTTCATGTTTCACATGCTTTGTTTGTGGAACAGATAAAGCTTTGAGAAGCACAACATCCCCAACTGTGCATTGCTGAAGGGCATCATGGGCAAAGTAGGTTTTCTCCTTATTAAAATACTTTAATAAATAGGGATCCAGAGCAAGCCTGGTCACTCTCACTGTAGCAGTTTTGTGCATCGCTGTCCCAATCACCCTCCCCATGATCCACTTGGCAAGATGAACAAGTTACTGACATTATGACTTTAGTCACCAGGAGTTCCAAAGCCCACTTCCTTGTCAGAGAGCCAGCCCATTGCTCGGACTATTAGATAAAACCTCTTGCCTCCAGCTTCTTTTTGGCAACCCATTCGGGCCCCCTTCCACTGTGTTGGAAGCTTTTTTTTTTTTTTTTTTTAATTTATTTATTTATTTTTGTATATACTTTTAATCATATTGTTTGGCTTACAATGAGACCATTTCGATATGTGAACATTTCTCCCCAGACCCGTTGATCGAAATATCTTCAACAGGTAACACCACACCTCCCCATCCCGTCAATGCTCTACCTCTGTATCCCTTCTCCAAATGTCTTGGAGAGGGCCCCACTCCTCCAGAAAAGTGCTTGCACATCGATGTTTATTGCGGCACTATTCACAATTGCTAAGTCATGGAACCAACCCAGATGCCCCCGTATGGAGGAATGGATTGAAAAACTGTGGCACATATACTCTATGGAATACTACTCAGCCATAAAAACCAACAGAGCCCTGGCTTTTGACAGAAAGTGGAAGAATATGGAGGATGTACTGCTGAGTGAGGCAAGCCAGGCTATGAAGGAGAGACATGGTATGTCTCCACTTAACATATACCGTTTGTCTGCATTCTATGTCTGAAACTGATTGACTAACAGTTGAACAAACACAAGAGATGGGTGTGAATATCAGATGAGGTGTATGTGGAAGCTTTTTTTTTTCCTTAATAAACTCTGCTCACTATCCTCTCCATTTGTTTTCATTGCTTTTCTTTTCTTTTCTCTTTTTTTCTTTTCTTTTCTTTATATCTTTTCCTTTTTTCTTTTCTTTTCTTTATTTCTTTTCCTTTTTTCTTTTCTTTTCTTTATTTCTTTTCCTTTTTTCTTTTCTTTTCTTTTTTTCTTTTCTTTTCTTTCTTTTCTCTTCTTTTCTTTTTTAGTTTTTTTTCCATATAGCATGTGCACTCACTGGAGAGAGGCAGAGAGAGATAGAGCGAGAAAATGAGAAATTACCCCTCAAGGGAATGGCCATGCCATAATCCCTTCTCCTCCATTCTTCCCTTGAGGACTTTGGACACTTGTACACACACCCTGATGTATTTTTCAAACCACTGGATCTGGGACTGAAACTGTTGTCAACCCTATGGAAATTGTGTGTAAACTTTTGAGTGACCACTAGATTGTTTTCCAAAATGGCCGTACCATTGGCATTCTACCAGTGGCATGCAAGGATCCTTATACCTTCATATCCTTGACTACACCATAATTATCTGTCTTAATTATTTTGTCATTTTAGTGGGTATGAAGTGATACATTTTTGTGGTTTTGATTTCCATGGCTAAAGATGTTGATCATCTCTTCACGTGCTTATTGGCCATTTTCCTATCTTCTTTAGAAAAAAACCTACACAGATACTTTGCACATTTTGTAGTGTGTGTGTGTGTGTGTGTGTGTGTGTGTATGTGTGCGCGCACATGTGAATTTGTGGCATTTTTAGAAAGGGTCTTTCTATGTCCTGATTGTTCTGCCTCCACTTCCCAAGTAACTGGGACCACAGGTGCGTGCCACCATTCCTGATGGTCTTTCAGACAGGGCCTCACTGTGTTGCCCATGGTGGCTGCATGCTCATAAGTCTCTTGCCTCAACCTCCCGAGTAGCTGGGACTATCGGCATGTGCCACTGTCAGGGTAGGCAGGAAATCTACCCTTATCCTTTCAGTGTACTCTGAGTCTGCCAAGCAATAGCTTCCAGGATGTCTGATCTCCACCATGTTTTTTCCCGTTTTTAAATTAAATTATTTGTCTATTTTTTTTATTGAGCTGTAGGAATTCTTTATTCATTCTAGATATAAGTTCTTTATTAGCTATATGATTTGCTAATGTTTTCTTCCATGCTGTGGATTGTCTTTTCGCTTTTTGGATACTATCCTTTAAAACACAATATTTAACACTTTTGACAATGACTAGTTTATTTTTCTTTTGCTGCTTGTGCTTTTGATGTCATGTTTAAAAAACCATTGCCTAATTCTAGGCCATGAAGATTTATTTCTATGTGTATAGCTTTTGTTCTTACATTTTGACCCATTTTGAATTAGCTTTTTGGGATGGTATGAGGAAGAGGTCCAGCTTTATTCTTTTGTGTGCGAATATCTATTTATTCCATCTCCCTCTGTTAAAATATTATTTTTACTCTCTGGATCATCTTGGCACCTTTGTTAAAAGTAATTGACCATAAATATGTGAGTTTACTGCTGGAATCAATTCTGTTTCAATCAACTATATATCTATATCTTTATCTATCAAGATGCCATTACCATAGTGTCTTGATTATTGTAGCTTTATGGTAGATTTTGAAGTAGAAATATAAATCCTCCAACTTTATTCTTTTCAAGATAATTTTGGCTACTCTGCCCTGCTTGCACATCCATATGAATTTGAAGATCAACATGTCAACTTGAGAAACAAAAACAAAAAGACTTTTATTGGGTTGTTGGAAAAGTCATGATGCTTTTTTTCCCCCCACACCGTAATTTCTTCTCCGTTCTCCTCTCAGGATCTTGGGGCACTCACACACACGTGCCTGGCGTGAATTTTAAGCCGCTAGGTTTGAATTTATGGACCCATGGTTAACTACATGGGAGTCTGGTAATGTAATCACTATGCCATCTGCTGGTCCCCATGATGTGATTTTTGCATAGAAAAACACATCATAACTTTTCCAAAAACTCAATATATAGTTTGCATTAAGTCTATAGATCAGTTTGGAAAGTACTTACATCTTAATAATATTATACTTAGATCTATGAACATGGGAAGCATTTCCATTTATTTAGATCTTATTTAATTTTTTCGGTGATGTTTTATAGCTCTCAATGTGCAAATCTTACACTTTTTTTCTATGTATTTTCTTTTTCTTGCTGCTGTTATAAATGGAATTGTGTTTTGGCCTCCTTTTTTTCACCGTGGTGGTAAGAGGGAGATCCCTCACTCTAAATAGCAGATATAGCTAAATACATGATACCCGACACCAGACACATGAAGTATTTTGTGTGTGTGTGTGTGTGTGTGTGTGTATAAAACTGATTAATACAAGTGTGGAAGGTGAGAAGTCCCACACTCTGGACTGAAACTGTTGTCAACCCTATGGAAATTGTGTGTAAACTTTTGAGTGGCCACTAGATTGCTTTCCAAAATGGCTGTACCATTGGCATTCTACCAGTGGCATGCAAGGATCCTTATACCTTCATATCCTTGACTACACCATAATTATCTGTCTTAATTATTTTGTCATTTTAGTGGGTATGAAATGATACATTTTTGTGGTTTTGATTTCCATGGTTAAAGATGTTGATCATCATATAAATGATAAATCATATAAAAGAGCTAGAAAAGCCAGTGGTGTAATTTCACTCTGAGTCCGAAAGCCTAAGAACCAGGAAAGTCATTGGTATAAATCCCAGTTCAAAGCCAGGAGAAGACCAATATGCCAACTCAAGAAGGAAGGCAGGAAGAACAAAAGGGATGCACTCCTTCTTCTTCCACCTTTGTGCTCTATTTCAGACCTCAAGGAATTGGTCGATGCCACCCACATTGGGAGGACATCTTACTGTGCAGAATTCACCAATTCAGGTGTTAAATCATTTAGAAACACCCTCTCAGACACATACAGAAATAATGTTTAATCTGGGCATCCTGTCACGCAGTCAGGTTAACACATACATTTATCATCACTGACCTGGTCCTGTGGCCTGGTGGTTAAGGAAGCCAGATTCCACATAGCTAACTGTGTGGTTTGGGTCCCAGCCCTGGCAGCTTGAATAACGTTCTGGGTGCATGTGCATGCATGCTCCAGATCCCAACAGGATCAAGAAATGGAGAAGGGATTGCAGCAGGACCGCTCTATATTGGCGAGTATTCTTTTTCTCTCCTATCACAAGCACCTTTTGGCAAATTTTTAAAAAAGAAAAAATGAAAAAGAAATGAACCATCATAGTTTTTTTTTGCCCGTATTTTTAATGTTTTTGCGGGAGAACAAATTCACCAAGTTCCTCATTCTGCTGTTTGAGAAGTTGACTCTTAATTATATAACTTAAATCTTAAAATTTTTAAAATGGCTTTTGAGATAACAAAGTTTTTTTTTTTTTTTTTTTTTTTTAAAGATGTATTTATTTATTTATTTGTTTATTTATTCCTTCATTATAGTTTGATCAGAGAGAGACACAGAGAGAAAGAGAGGAAAGTGAGAAAGCAAGCCACCAGGTCCAGGACTTGAACTGTGGTCAGCCATGTGGGAGTGTCCAGCGCCTTAACCACCATGCCGCCCGCTGGTCCCGAGATAACAAAGTTTTGTACCACTTTTGTAAATTTCGTAGGGAACCTGGGGTCTCAGATGATCAACTGCTGATTTTCTGTTAACTTCATTTTATAAGTTTACATAGTAGGTTGGCAGAAAAGTCATGGTGCATTTTTACATAGACACACATAGAAAAACATGGCGTGACTTTCCCATTTAATAGATTATACACCTATTAGTAAAGATTTTTCTAATTACCTTTTATAACATCCTCTAAATATTGCTTTACTTTCAGTGACGTCTTTATAGAGTGCTGAATGACTTCCATTTGAGTACCAAATATTCAGTTCCAGACCAGGGAGAGGATGCAGAAGATTATGGCAGGCATGCTTCCTAACATAGATTCTTAAATACACAGTCTTGGCTCTATCTACGTTTTGTATTCGATATGTTTGTAATTATGCTGAATAAATATGAACCAACTCTTTTCTTTCTCCTGGAGAGAGAAAGCTTGTTGTTTAGGATTCAAGGGAAGTAAAAAGAAAGAACGAGCACATTAAATTTTTTTTAACTAGGAAAGGCAGAAAACAGGGTCTTTTAAATTAAATTAATTAACTAATTAATTAATTTTTAGAGAGGTTTTTGCTACAGGGCTCATGCGCTTGCCAGAAAAACAGAGAGACAGAAAGCAAGAAATTGCCTCCCGAGGGGATGGCCACACCGCAATTCCTTCTCCTCCATTCTCCTCTCAGGATCTTGAGCACGCACGTACACGCACCCAGTGTGAGTTTAAGCCATCAGGTCTGGGACTCGAACCGTGGTCGACTACGTGGGAGTCAGCAGCATAGCCATTACGCCAACTGCTGATCCCAGAAAACAGGATCTTATGTTGAACTGAGAGAATTTAGGCTTCTTTTGTGGGGCTAGACCAAAAGAATCTAGGTAGAGAAAGACTTGATATGGGTCTTGGGAATGCTCATTCAGATTGATGAAGTAAACCACTAAGGTCTATCTTCCAAGCATATCTGTGTTTCCATGTATCTGTGGTGTCCTAATTTAAAAGAGCTTTCAACATTTAACTCCTCACCATTCATGGCAGAGGAACTACTTAATTTACTGGGGAAGGTTGGATGAGTGTGTCACTGTTGTGGTAATGTGTTGAAATTGATGCAAATGACTTACAAGGAAAAACATAGGAGTGAAGAAAGGTTAGAGTCCCCGGATGGTGGCAGCCATGACAGAGAACCTCTCCTGTTACCCTGTCCTCATTGGTACCACTGATGGTGATCCCATGTAGATCTTGATCGGGATAGGTTTAGTTAATCCGTTCTTCTGTCAAGGTTTCTGTGTTTAAGTGACTTACTGAAATGGTTTATAAAATGCCTAATATTTTCATATGATGTCAAATCATGTACCCAAGGAGATTTTCCTAAAAGAAATGATGTTTTCAAAGTTTTTAAACATGAAGATGATACATGTAACATATTGTCACAACTTAGAGTCTTCCTTCCCTCCTTTTCTTACCTTTCTTAGATAGGAAGATGAGATGTTTCTTGTGTGTGTTTTTTTTTTTTTTTCTTGTGCCCTGGTAGGACTGCTTTTCTAGAACCCATGAATGACTTGACATTGGCAGGTTATACTACTATTAACATTTATTTCTGATGGCCTGGCTAACTGAAAGTTGTTTTTTGGGGGGGAGGGGGGGCCCTGACATTTTTACACACTCTTCTACACCTAAAAATCTTTATTTCTTAATCCTGAAGGAAAAAAGTCATTTTTCTGGTCAAAAATTACTGAATGAACACTTGCTGTGTGTTAAGCAACATGGATACAATCAGTAACAAAATAGACATAATTCTTAAACCCAAGGATCTAATATGCTAGAAGGAAGTCTCTGATAAGAAAATAAGCAATTATAACACACTATGTGAAGAGCTTTAGTGGGAGTTCAAACAACTCTTGGGGCATGTGGAAGGAAGAGGTGCTTCATCCAAAGTTGAGGTGAGGAGGCCATGAATGTAGGGCAATGTAGTCAGTTGTTATCGGGCCTTTGGAGCGTTGGAGTCTAGTTGCAGCTGTAGCATCTATTTGCTCTGTTACCTTGAGCAGTGCTTTTAACCTTTCCAAGCTTCAGTTACCTAATTTTTATTTATTTATTTATTTTTAAAGTTTTTTTAGAATTATTTTTATTTAATTTTATTCATATATTATTATTTTTTAATGTGATGAGAGAGAGAGAGAGAGAGAGAGAGAGAGAGAGAGAGAGAGAGAGAAAGTGAGAACGCAAGTTGCCAGGTTCAGGACTCAAACTGCAGTCGGCTATGTGGGAGTCCAGTGCCTGAACCATCACACCACCTGCTGGCCCCAGTTACGTTATTTTTAAAATGAGGATGATAATAGTACTCCATTGGTTTGCTGTGACGATAAATGAGCTAATACATAAAAATGGCTTAGCACAGTGCTTTAGTAAATAGAAAAGTGGTAGCTCATCATTATTATGCTGAGAGTTGAAGGGTTAAAAAAGTGAACAGATGTGGTCAGTGTGGGGAGAAGACTATTAGAGGCAGAGAGAAAGGCATATTGAATATTTGGTGGAAGGACAGATCATGGCGGGTTTGAATAACTCAACGAAATTCAATATGCAGTAATATTGAGTGTGAAGAGGCTGGGTAATAGTATATGAGCCAGGAGAGGTAGACAGATGTCCTATCATAGAGACGTCAGCCTTTATCCCAAGGATGTGTACAGTCATCAAATAATTTCTTAAGGTGCTGATACAGTAAGACTTGCATTTTAGGTCATTCTGATGTAATTGGGAAAATAGATTGAAGGAGAAAACTGGAGAGAGAGAAACTAAGAAAACATTATAGACGTTTCCGTTTTAAAAATGGCCAAGATGGAGTCATCCTCCTGGTTTCTCAGAACTTTACCCAAGGTAGGAAGAACAAGAAACAGAAATGCAAGCACCATCTCTGAAAAAACAACACCACACCAAAACACTAACTGAAGCCTGTAACCCTGAGCCACATATGCACCACGTGAGTGCCCCAGATCCAACAGGCTGGAGGAGGAGAGGAAATGGATGGTGGCATGATCAGAACCTGTAGAGGGTGTCCCTCTCTCTCTTTCCCTTTCTCTCCTTCTCTTTTCATCTCTCACCTGAGCTTCTGATGAATAAAAAAGAAAACAATTTCTTTGGAGAAAAAAGCTCTAACCCTGAGCCACAATACGTACGTGAGGATGCGTCACTGAGAGCATTTACGGTTGAAGAGAAATATGGGCGGATGCAGAGAGATGCTACTTGTATCTGTACATTGCAGGCACATCTGGCAGAGAAAAGTTTCCCTGAGGAAACATACCCAATAATTTCTTATCTGCAATAATGGGATTGGGCAGTGGAGCATCTCTAGGCCTAGTTAATGCCGGTCAGAAGCAGGATCAATAGGAATGAGTGAAGAATCACACTCATAAGCCATATCTGAGTTTTATATTTTATTAGTGTGACAGAGTGGAGGATAGAAACAGATCTTTGTAGTCTGGGAAGAAGTAAATGGAAGAAAGCTTATTCACATAACTCTTTATCCTAAGAAACACTACCATAAACTGAGAACATAGCCTTGACTCATTCCTCTGATAAATTTCCTACCAATAGTGATCCTAGGAATAACGCCTCATATTCAAATATGAGAAGTAACCAAGAAGGAATCAGCGCGGTTTTCTCTCATGAAGGGAACTGTATCACTGAGGGTCATGGGTATGAGGGAAAGGTCTTATTGTATATCTTTTGGTAATTTTAAAATTTGTGCCATGTATGTTTGCGTTACTTTAAAAAATAACGTATTTGTCTTAAAAAGAGACCAAATAATTTATCTAAGAGATGGTGGTAACATGGTTACACAAATGGTAGTGGAGTGGAGAGAAGATGGGTCAGACGTATGGATACAGTGTCAGAGTCAAGATGACACCTAGGATCCTTTGGGCGTGGGTGACTGGATAGGTGGCAGTGCCATTCGTAAGATGTGATATGCTGGTCCCTTAACAATTTGTCAGGCTTTGTCCCTCATCTCTCTATATAGATTCTGTTACTTCATCCTGTTATATGACATTCACCTTCACCTCTTTGTGGACAGTTTCCGTAATTTTCATAAATGATTGAGTGTGTGGGTTAGCAGGTGAGTCCTGGATGTCAACTCACATAGATATCTTTGCAAGGATTAGCACCTGTCCTGTCATAACTGTAACACAAAAGAATCATAAAACTTAAGGTCTAGAATGGGCCTTAGAAACTGATCATAGCGCAGTCCTTACATGTTACCAGTGAACGACCTGTGACACAAAGGCATTATGTGACTTTTAGATTTTTCTTAAAAATTTAAGTAAGTTGGAACATAAATTTATGTATTTTTGAATCTCCCTCCTCTTCCTTTATATCAACAATAATAGACTATCACGTTTCTAAGCAGTGGCTATTAGGACAAGTTTGTCCTTTAACCACATGTGGCAAATAAGCTTCTTATGGGGATTAATGTCAAAATTGTCCCCGCCTCTGTGACATCCATCACATTGACTTCAACATTTCCTAAAGGCCTAGGTACAAAACCTCAAAGATCTCGTTATTTTTCTCTTTATATCTTTTCCTATCCAACACCCCGAGTTAATTCTCTATGGATTCTTCTTCTGCAACATGTAGCAGCTGTGGCTTTTTCTCTTTGCCACGATTACAGTTGCAGTTTTGACTGTAGTGTCTAGACCGGATCGGTGGCCTTCAAACCGATCTCCTTGACTTCAGACTTTCTCGTTTTCCATGTATCTTCTGAATTACAGCAAAATGTTTCTTTCTTAAAACCTGTATGTTATGGGACCAGCAGTTAGCATAATGGCTGTGTCGCTGGACTCCCATGTATTCGACCGCGGTTTGCGTCCCAGACCCGGTGGCTTAAAACTCATGCCGGACGCGTGTGCGTGCGTGTCCAAGATCCGGAGAGGAGAATGGAGGAGAAGGGATTGTGGCATGGCCATCCCCCCTGGGGGGTGATTTCTCGTTTTCTGTCTCTCTGTCTCTTTCTGTCTTCCTGGTGAGCACACGCACCCTATAGCAAAAACCTCTCCGAAAAAGAAAAAAAAAAAAAAAAACTAGAAGAATTAACCACAAACAAAGCAATGAAAGTACTCTTGAGACTTAACACTTCTCACTGGCATTCTTTACCTGTATCTTCAAAAATTTTTTTCCAATTTTCGGAACCAGCAGTTAGCGTAATGGCTATGTCGCTGGACTCTCACGTAGTCGACCGCAGTTCGTGTCCCGGACCTGGTGGCTTAAAACTCACGTCGGGCGCGTGTGCGTGCGTGCCCAAGATCCCGAGAGGAGAATGGAGGAGAAGGGATTGCGGCATGACCATCCCCCCTGGGGGGTGATTTCTCACTTTCTGTCTCTCTCTGTCTGTCTGGCGAGCGCACGCGCCCTATAGTGAAAAACCTCTCCAAAAAAAAAAAAAAAAAAAAAAAAAAAAAAAATTTTTTTCCCAATTTTCACATATCGTGTTTATTTTGAAACTGGTTACAATTGGTGCAAATATTAAAAAGTGAAGCATTACACTTAATGACAGATTTCCCAAAAGAACTGGATTAGAATGCAAAATATGTGTTATTGAATATTTTTAAAAAATGCTTTCTATTTCGACTCTATTTTATAATTTTCTATACACATTTAATTGTACACCTCTGTGGGGCATATCATGGATTTTTCAAAGCATGCATGCTGTGCACAACAAGAAAATCAAAACTAATTCCACGTTTCTTGTTTACCACAAAGAACATCACATTGGAAATAAAACTATAAGGTTGGCGATGTCTTTTTTCATTCAATTATGGTATGCTGTTTGTTACCTGACATATTATCTGATGTATTAACGAAACTTTTAAACCTTAAAAAAATGTGTAAGATAGAGCATTTGGAAAAAACACCTGAGTAGAAATTTTTTTTTGATTTTTAAAGATTTGTCACTTAGCAAGCTGATCGCCTTTGTGTGCTTTACATTTTTCTTCCACTAGAGAGCAGCAAAGATTCATGATTGAATCAGGCAGTGGTCACACATGCTTTGGGGATTAGTTTTGGAATGTAGTTTCCAATGCAAAATTGGACAAAATGCATTTGCCATTAATTTAAAAAACATATTTTGTTGATTTTCTGGCTGAGTGGAAATTAAGTCTCAGTAATAGCTTTTAAGATTAGTAAAGCAAATTACGTAAAATGGCAGAACAATTCTTTTACCATAGTTTTGGACGTTACTTCTTATTTTATGGACTCATACAGCAAACATGTGTTAAGTGCTATTCTTTGCTACACACCGAGCTGTTCTTGGGCGTACAAAGCTGAATAAAACATAGTTCCTGCTTCAGAGAACCGTATTTCATGAAATAATAATTAAAAAAAAGATTTAGTATTTCTATACTCAATGCAACAAGGGATATCTGTGGCAATCATTTATTGCTTGCAACGTGCATTGTTCTAAGTGCTTTATGTCTTTTACTCTCTCACTATTGACAACTCCAAGAAGCGGGAATTTGTATTTTCATTTTACAGATGGGAAACAGAGGCACAAAGAGGTTAAGTACCTTACCAAACATTGTACAGCAGAAGAATAGAGCTAGCATTTGACCCTCATTTGAACTCTTTTTAAAAAATTATACGGAGATTTTTGCTATAGGGTGCATGCTCTCACCAGAGAGACAGAGAGACAAAGACAGAAAGCGAGAAATCATCCCTGCCATGCCACAAGCCCTTTTCCATTCTTCTCTTGGGATTTTGGGCACACACACACATACACGTGCCCGGCGTGAGTTGTAAGTCCAGGACTCGAACCACAGTCAATTTCATGGGAGTCCAGTGACGCAACCATTCCATCATCTGCTGGCCCTGCATTTGAACTCTTAACACAACGCCTGCACTCTTCACTGTTAGACCATACTGCTTCCCATATAAATGTTTTTAAAAAAACGCAATCAGAGAGATGAGATCTCTGGAGAAATGTATAGCATCAAATGAATTTACAATCTCTTAAAGTCAATGATGCAGTCTCAATAAAGGTATTTCTCTTTCCCACCTGTACTCTGAAAAAATCTGAGTAATAAGAGTTGGGAAATGAGTCCAAAACATCCCCTTTATTAATAGTTGAGGCCAAATCAGAGGATTTGACTTTTGATCTGTTCGCTAAACTGCTTGCTGAATCCCAGAATTAGCAGTCTTTCTCTATCAATTTCTTGAAGGGAAGCTCACACTGGGGAGCAGTCTCAGGTCTAACCATGTATCCAGGGCTTGGTCCCACCTGGGGCAGAGTCCCTAAAGGAGTAGCCAAACGAGTGCTCCTTAGAAGCCACTCACTCCCAGGAGGAAGAGGGGTGGCTGAGCTGAGCATGCCCAGTTTGTTCTTTCCAAGTTTGCCAGTCAGATAAATCACTCCATCCCCTCTGAGCAGAGACAAGCCAGTTATTGATTTCCTTTGAGGAAGGAACATCAGAAGCAATAGAGATGCATTCCCCTCCAATATTTCCTAACTCGTGACAGCTACTGACTCTTAATTTTTTTTGAGGAAGGCATTGTGGTAGACAGAATAATGAGCTTTCAAAGATATCTACATCCCCATCTTTGGAGTCTGTGAATGCTATGTTACATGGCAAAAGGGGGTTAAGGTTGTGGATGGGATTAGGTTTGCTTATGATCTGACTTCAAAATGTAACCACACTTAAAAGTGGAAAAGACATGTGAAAGAGTCACAGAGGTGGCAGCTCGAGAAGGAATTGGCCCCCAGAGTATCAGAAACAGGCCTTGTAACAAAATATTTGATAAATGTGGAAACTTCTGATCCAGAATAGGGTATGGTATGGATTAGAAGAAGTAAAATTCGATGAATGAAAGGCAGAAACTCCATGCCCACTCTCTGCCTCTGGGTCCAAGAGATGAAATCAAGTCTCTAAAACAGAGGAACAACGTTATAACCAACCATGGTCTACGTTACTCTCGGTCTCTGTTTTCTCTCTGACATGTCTTGGCATTTAATAAAGGTTGTTTGAATGTCTAGCCTTTCTCATCCATGTTGCTGGGCTTAAAGGAACACACATTTACATAGCAGGGGGTAGAGAGTTAAATGCGAAGTAGCACAGCTTCTTAACCCAGAGGCAAATATGACAATGGCGTTAGTGATCTGCAAGAATACCCAAAGAGAGGAAAGAATCTCAGACAGGGTCAGGTAGGATAGTTTAGTTGCTTTCTCCATATGAAGATTCTTGGAATTTCTCCACTTCATTGCTGTTAATAACGATTGTATATCTTACATACAACTGTATCTGAGGGGACTTCAAAAAGTTCATGGAAAAGTTGAATTAAAGGATGAGTTTATTTTGCAAAAAGTTTTGAAATCTAGGCGTAGTTTTTATCATGATGCACTTTTTCTATGAACTTTTTGAAGACTTTGTGTATGGTCCACTTGAAGTTACAGAAATTTCCCCCATTTTCACTTGTGTGCCCATCAACAGATACCTTTCTACCAAGAAGAGGGCTTGAAAGTTAAGTCACTGTAACTATGATAGAGTTTACTCAATACAGCCATTGCTTAATTAGTCCCTACTAAGTACAAAGCACTGCACTAGACAATTGTTAGAGGTAAATATATAAATGAAACAATTCATATTCCCAGGGAATTTAGAGTATACTTGGAAAGAAATATTCGGTTGCAGGGTAAGTCACCATGTGTTTTCTGTGTGAAAATGTATCATGACTTTCCCGACAACCCAATACATGCAAAATATACAGTGTATTCATTCTGGGGAAACTCATTTTGTATGTTGTAATGATATGCAATGATTAAATGTAAAAATTATATATATGTATATATATATATATATATATATAAATTTTTAAGAAGTTTTTTTAATAAGATTTTTGCTATAGGGTGTGTGTACTCACTGGAGAGACAGAGACAGAGGGACAGAAATCAAGAAATCACCCCCTGGGAGGGATGGCTATGCCGTAATTCCTTCTTCTCCATTCTCTTCGCAGGATTTTGGGCACACACACACACACACACACACACACACACACGAGTCTGCCTGACGACTTTTAAGCTGCTGGGTCTGGGACTCTAACTGTGGATAACTATGTGGGAGTCCAGTGACGTAACCATTACACCATCTGCAGATCCCTGTAAAAATAATATTAATAATAGTAATAAATACAGTATGATATAAGTAAAAAAAAATTTAAAGGTTATAAGATGTAATCTGAGTATCCCTACGTACTTGGGCCCGAGTATCCTTATGTACTCCTGGGTATGCCTGGACCATTCTCAGGGTTGAGTTTGTAGCAAGAAACTTTGAGGGATAAGGTAGTCTCTCCACGAAGAATAGGTTTGCTTACCACTCTAGAAGAGGGCAAACCTCCACATGGAGTATACTTCTCCTGTAATGCACCCCACTACACATGCAGGCAACCATGCTGTTCAACCCACTTGTGCTATCTCTTGGTAAGTTGGAGGGTGTGAGGAACTGGCACAAAAATGAAGCTTTGGCTACAACTTCTGTTGTAAGCAATCAAGTCCTTTGTCTCTGATCCAGGAATTCCATGTCCTCTGCCAGGATCCATAAACAGTAATAGGATAACTTGCTAGCTTTTTAATAGGGTAAAATCCTAGACATATACTCTGCCATGGGAAAGTAAATTACTTAAGTTGATAGTTGAAGAATGAACATAGATTTTCTAGGCTGAGAAGTTGGCCTATCCCATTATCAACACTGAGTCAGGAAAGGCTACCATTTGAATGTTTAGGTCTCTTGTTGGTTTTGATCCTTACAGATTTCTAGCTCAATTCTTGTAAAAATTAAGTGTATATTCTCTTTGCACTAGATCTTTTATAGTCAATGATTCTTAGGTTCTTAGTGGGAAGGAGAAGGTATTAGGAAAAAATATAAAGCTCTTAGAGCTGAGCATGAACCACAAATAAGTATGTGTGTGTGTGTGTGTGTGTGTGTGTGTGAGAGAGAGAGAGAGAGAGAGAGAGAGAGAGAAAAAGAAACAGAGAAAGCAATAGAAAAAGATATTCATTTTCTTGTTGTCGTGTTCAAATAACATTTTGAGTTTTTATTTTACTTTAATTCTTTTCTTTAGGTCACTTTTTTTTTTTTTTTTGAGAGGCTTTTGTTATAGGGTGCGTGTGTTTGCCAGACAGACAGACAGAGACAGAGAGACAGAAAGCGAGAAATCACCCCCCCAGGGGGGGATGGCCACGCTGCAATCCCTTCTCCTCCATTCTCCCCTCGGGATCTTGGACACGCACGCACACACGCCTGGCATGAGTTTAAGCCACCGGATTTGGGACTTGAACTGCGGTCGACTATGTGGGAGTCCAGCGACATAGCCATTATGCTAACTGCTGGTCCCAGGTCACTTTTATGTGAAGTGAATTTTCCTGAGCTTTTAGAATAAGGTAAGTTCTAGGAAAGCTTTTTCTTTGTAATCTTACTGAGCTCCTTCTTTTATGCGGTGTTGAGAATGGTGGCTTGCTTCCTAAAATTTTCTGACCTCATTCACCCATACTCCTTGGGTCTAGATGTTCTTGCTCCTCTTTTCCAGTTCTCTTTAATTCTGATTGCACTCTCAGCAGTTTCTCCTAATCGTTCCACCTTTTCCCAGCGCTCCTAACTTTATGTTAGCGTCTTCTTGATGGAAGACATGAATTGATTAAGGGTTCTGTTGTCAAATCTATCAAAAGATGTTTATTTGCTTCTTTCTTTTTCCTACTGAATAGAAGCTAGTACCACACACGTTTATGACTGTTAGTGGCTTACCTCTACCCATGTATATTTTGTGTTTGTAGGAATACCTTGTTATCCAATTTTTTAAAAAATGTTTATTTATTCCATAAGTAGGAGAGACAGAGAGTTAACATCCCCGACAGGGTCTTGACACTGCAATTCACCTCCAGCTTTAGCCAGATCATGGGCACACACATATCTAGTGCATTTGGAGAAGTCTCCAGATATGAACTGCTAACCCTCCCATGTGAGTCTACCAAGTAGAGCCCTGAGTTTACCCCTGCACCACCATCCAGTCCCTGAACATTTTAACACATGTTCTCCACAGGTTTTGGACTTTGCTATCTAATTGCTCTTCTTACTGTATGTGGGGAATTTGGAAAATGGAAAATTTGTGCTCCACTCTTCTTTGGGCCCATAATGACATGTTTTATCAACTATAACTATTAATAATATTATGTTGGCCAGTATATTCCTGCCACATGCTATACCTAATGAGATAACTTTTTAAAAAATTCATGAAAGTGTGAGAGAAAGAGAGAGGAAAAAGGGAGAAAGGCCCTCCATAGGGTTTGGTTGTACCATGATCTCCTTCCCCTGGTCCTCCAGCTTCCCAGTGTCCTGGGCAAGTGTGCAAGTATCCGGTGTGTTTCAGTCCACTGGCTACGCTACAGAGCCCGGGCTACTAATGAGATGATATATCGGGATACTCCAGTTCTGTATATTAAAAAAAAAAATCTTAAAATCTTTTAGGATCATTTTCCTGATTGTATCTAGGCTGTTTTCTGATTTTCATTTAGTTCTTTCTCAGAAGTGATCATGTTGATTAGCTGACTGAATAAATACCCTTGGACGTTTCATTTCTCATGATAAGTTATTCATACATTCAGTTCAGGTGAACTCTCACTTCGTGCCCACTGTTTGTGCCAGGCACTATGAATTAGGTATAAGAGACACAGAACTGAGTAAGCTGCAGACCCTGCACCGAAGGAGCTTACGGTCAGATAGATTTGTTTGCTGTATTAGGGATCTGTCCTTTTAGCAGATGATGTTGGAGCCCTGAAAACAGCTTCCAAAGAAGGGAGGAAAAAAAGATTTTTTTTGACTATCAAAGCCTTATGAGAATACCTAGCAAACTCTCTCAGAAGGAGAGGGAAACAAACTGTTGCTGTGCCCAAAATCAATATGGGGGCTAAGACTTTGTTTTAATATGGAAGACTTTTGATGGTGGTTAATGATTTGCCATCCTAGGGACCAGCAGTTGGCATAATGGCTATGTTTCTGGGCTCCCATGTCGTTGACCATGATTCGAGTCCCAGAATCGGTGGCTTAAACTCATGCCGGGCACGTGTGCGTGTGTGCCCAAGATCCCGAGAGGAGAATGAAGGAGAAGGGGTTGCGGCGTGGTCATCCCCCCTGGGGGGTGATTTCTCAATTTCTGTCTCTCTGTCTCTCTTTGTCTTTCTGGCGAGTGCATGTGCCCTATAGCATAAACTCTCCCCCCTCCAAAAAAAAAAAAAAAGAAAAAAAGAACCATTTGCCATCCCCAAATGTAATCAGATAAAGCTATTTAATGACTCAAGATTTTTCTAAGCAGTTTCACCCAGAGTAAGTTGTTTAATATTGGTGAAAAAGGGCCTCAAAAACCCATGTATAGCAGCCAGCATGTGGCAAAATGGTTAAAGTGCTTGACTCCCACATACCAGACCATGGTTTGAGTTCCAGACCTGGCAGCTTACTTTCTTCTCTTTCTCTGTCTCTCTCTGGAGAGTGAATGTGCCTCATCGCAAATTCAAAATAATAATAATAATAATAAATTAAATTAAATTAATAATTCTTTTAAAAAACGAACAACTTCTCCAGGGCGGTATCTACCACACAGGGTTTGAGTTAGTCTGAGCTCATTGACATGGGGCTGATGCAGTGGAATCCCTGCTGAGTGTCCAAAATATATTCATGGTTGAAGGCGAAAGAGATGAGCTTTGCAAGCAGAGATAGCACAGTAATCTTAGTGTGTATATTATATGATAGAGCATTTTCTATTTACTTTTCACTTTTTCTTCTTTCTTTCTTTCTTTCTTTCTTTCTTTCTTTCTTTTGAGAGGTTTCTGCTATAGGGTGCGTGTGCTTGCCAGAAAGACAGAGAGAGACAAGGGGGATGGCCACGCCACAATCCCTTCTCCTCCATTCTCCTCTCAGGATCTTGAGCCTGCACACATACACATGCGGCGTGAGTTCAAGCCACCGGGTCCAGGACTCGAACCGCAGTCGACTACATGGGAATCCAGCGACAAAGCCATTATACCAACTGCTGGTCCCCTCACTTTTTCTTTTTTTAAATAGGGTCTTTGTATGATGTATTCCTCCTGCCTCAGCCTCCCGAATAGCTGGGATTGTAAAGCGTATGCCACCATGTCTGGCTATTTAGAGTGGATCAGGACTTGAGCTTGAGCCTCCCATTGGCCTCAGCCTGCTCAACAGCAGTGTCCAGCATGGGCTACGGTGGGTGGACCCCTGCCTATAATTTTTTTTATGTAAGTTATTATGGTGTTTTTATCTTTGGTAGGCCATTATTATTATTGTTATTGTTATTTTTGCTAGAAGGCACATATGCTCACCAGAGAGAGACAGAAAGATACAGAGAGAGGGAAAGGAGAAAGCACTCTTCCATGGGAAATAACCATGCTGCAATCTCTCCTCACCCATCCCTCCCACTTTTTGGGATTTTAAACATGCAAGCACGCATGCGCAGCGTGTTTCTCAAGCTGCCAGGTCTGAGACTTGAACCGCATGGTCAGCCATTTGGAATCTGACTGCCTTAACCACCTGGCCATTAAGCCAGCCTGCCATTAAATTTTAAGTAACAAGGATTTTGAATAAATAAAGTCATCTAGATAATTACAAGTGCATGGTGTTTACATAGTTAAATTCAACTGCCCAGGATCGATGTTGATTATGGGCAAACTGAATATGAATAAGTAACAGCATTTTCAAACTAAAAATCCTTTAGAGAGTTCAAATATCTCTCATTTTATAGAGAGGAAATTGAACCTTTCTGTGGTAAAATTACTTGCCCAAGTGCATATACTTTGTAGTGTTGAAAACTGGAACTTGAGTTCTTGACTCCTAATCCAATGTATGTTAAAAAAATAGATTTTTAAGGAAGAACGGTAGAGGTACCAGCAGATGGTGTAACGGTTATGGTGCTGGACTCCTATGTAGTTGACCATGGTTTGAGCCCTGGACCTGGTGGCTTAAATCTCACACTGGGCACGTGTGCATGTGTGTCCAAAATCCTGAGATGAGAATGAAGGAGAAGGGATTGCAACGTGGCCACCAGCCGAGGGGGGTGATTTCTTGCTTTCTGTCTCTATGTCTCTCCGGCGAGCACACATGCCCTATAGCAAAAATCTCTCTTAAAAAAAAATGAAAGAAATGATGAATGCCCTGTGGATATGCAAATGCACAACACATGTTGTAAATAGTGGATGGAACAACACATTAAAAGATTAATGTTAAAAACCATTGAGGGCCAGTCAGTGGCATGGTGGATTCTACATGACTGACTGCATGGTTCGAGTCCCAGAACCAGTAGCTTGAAAAACATACTTGGAATATGTATGCATATGACCAAAATTTCAAAAGGAGAAATGGAGAAGAAAGGATTGTGGCATGACCATCCCCCCTGGGAGGGGGAGGTGATTTCTCATTTTCCCTCTCTCTTTCTGTCTCTCTCCTCTGGCCAGTGCATATACTTTAACAATGTTTTTGTTTTTTTTTTTTAAATTGAGTATTAATTTTACTATCTAAATTGTAGAGAAGTATATTACCCTAATATATTGCCCTAAAATGAAAATACATTTCATTAAAAAAAATAATACAATACATTAAAACAAATAAAACCAACCAATAAATCTAAAAATTTCTGGGTAAAATTTTATCTGAAAAAAAATTTATTAATATCTTAATAGATTTTTGGTCTTCAGGGAAGTAGTTAAACTGGAATAAAAAGCAAGTGTCACCCTATGTATGGTCTATCTTCCTTTAAAGATGCAAATTAAGCATGGACTCCGAAATGTTACTTAGGAAAGTTACAATTAGCTGCCATAATAATTGTGCTCTTTGGTTCTTGCTTTGTTTCACAGTGGCTTTAATTAAAGGCCTAGAGATGTCGGAAAGTCACATTAATTATTCATCTGCAAACATTTACATAGACTTCCCTATTCCCCTTCAATAAATTATCAACTTCACATCTCCATAATTTAATCAAAATTACTAAAAATACACCATCTCAGGCTTCTGCCCCTCCTTTCTGGGCTTTGTGTCTTCAGTGTTATTTGTTACTAGCGAAAACTTCCCACTGTTATTAAGAAAGAAGAGAAGAAAATCTGTCTGCTAAAATTGTGTAAGTAGTGTTTACTTTCTTTCCACACTGCCACAGTGACTGGTAGAATGCTGTGGTTTGCAAATGTCCATAATTGTTTTGGAGCATGATGGGAGGTACCATAGAATTGTGCTATTATTAAAAACCAGCATGGTGCTGGGATATATTAATAAAAGTGTAAGATTCGAAAATAAAGCAGCAATTTATCCCATAATCATCAGAGTGTGAAGAATGAAAGTTTTAACCTCTAAACATAGAAATATCATAAAGGGACCTTCTAGGGGATACAGCTAGCAAACAAGAATACAAAGAAATGTGGTATTATCTGTTGAAGGTATTTTATAGTTTTAGCAACTCTACTAGGGAGAAATGTTCACCTGTTGAAATATTCATTTTGTAAGCCAAATAATAATGTGATTGAATTTATAAAAGACAAAAAATTTAAAAAATTTAAAAAAAGAAAGCCATACGTAAGATTAGAAATGTGAGGAGAGAAAAATTGCTCAAGGAAGGAGATGCACAACTTGCTAGACAAATAGTTACTTGGAAGGTCTGCGGTTTGGCCTAACTCTTAAAGGTACACTTGCAACCAGTTAAATCCAATGACTCATAAAAGATGGTAGAGGGAAAAACAAACTTTGGAGTCAACTAAACCTTAGTTCAAACCTCAAGTCTGCTTTTTATTAATGCTCTAATTTTTTGACAGTTTCTGAATTTTTTTGTTTGTTTGTTTGTTTTGATTTTTGCTATAGGGTGCGTGTGCTCACCAGAAAGACAGAGACAGAGAGACAGAAAGCGAGAAATCACACACACACACAAACACACACACACCCAGGGGGATGGCCACACCACAATCCCTTCTCCTCCATTCTCCTCTCAGGATCTTGGGAACGCATGCACACGTGCCCAGCATGAGTTTAAGCCACTGGGTCTGGGACTTGAACCATGGTCGACTACATGGGAGTTCAGCGACATAGCCATTACACTAACTGCTGGTCCCTTGATTTTTATTTTTTAATGCCAGAGGGTATGTATTCATGTGTGAGCAGAGAGAGAGAGAGAGAATCCCCCAACAAGGTCTGGTCATGCCACAGTCCTTTTTCCCTCCATTTTTCTATCTTGTTAAAATACTGGGCATAAGTATATGCACACATGCCTGGCGTGTTGCTATGTGGGATCCAGCTACCTTAACCACATCACCACCAGTTGGTTCCAGTTTCTGAACTTTTCAAAGTCTTTTCAATATTGAAAGGTAATGTCTTAGTCCAAGATCATACTGCAAGGAGCATAAACCCACTCAAGTAGATTAAATGTAGTAGATTTGCTATAGGAAATGTAGAAATTTCATGGAACACATGAACCAGGCTTTATGGAAATTGGTACGTTTCCACATAGATTTCATTTTCTCTTAGTGTTCTCCTAGAGTCTCTTATTTCTGGTTTCTGTGCAAGATGCATATTTCAAGAAGAAATTGAAAGAAGACCTACATAAATGGAAAGAAATCTGTTTGTGCATCAAAAGACTTGATAGTGTTCAGATGGCAAGACTCCCTGAAGTGACCTGTTGATTCAGCATAATTGCAATCAAAAGTCTAGTTGTCTGGGTTTTTGAGGGGCAGAAATTACTAAGGTGATTGTAAAATTCAAATAAATATTCCGAAGACTCAGAATAGCCAAAACAATTTTGAAAAAGAAAAATGGGACCAGCAGATGGCACAATGGTTATGTTGCTGGACTCCCAAGTAATTGACTGAGGTTCCAGTTCCTAGCCCGGTGGCTTACAACTCACACCGGGAACATGTGTATGCATGACCAAAATCCTAAGAGAAGAGTGGAGGAGAAGGGATTGCAGCATGGTTATCCCTCCCAGGAGGTGATTTTTTGCTTTTTGTCTCTCTGGTTAGTGTGTATACCTAATAATGAAAATCTCTCTTAAAAAATGATAAAGATGGGACCAGCAGTTAGCGTAATGGCTATGTTGCTGTACTCCCACGTAGTCGACCGTGGTTCGAGTCCCGGACCTGGTGGCTTAAACTCACGCTGGGCACGTGTGCATGTGTGCCCAAGATCCTGAGAGGAGAATGGAGGAGAAAGGATTGCGGCGTGGCCATCCCCCCTGGGGGGTGATTTCTCGCTTTCTATCTCTCTGTCTCTCTCTGTCTGTCTGGCGAGCGCACACGCCCTATAGCAAAAACCTCTCCAAAAAAAAAAATGATAAAGAAAAATGAAGGTGAGAGTGTTACAATGTTTCATTTCGAGACTACAAGGCTATAGGAATTAAGCTAGCATGATTCTGCCATGAAGGTAAACATATAAATCAATGGAATATAATTCAGAATCTAGATGTGAAACATGTATTATTATTTTTATGATCTCTTTAGTTTTTACTAAGATGCCTGAAGTATCAATGGGAAAAGAATAAACTATAAATCTCCTGGAAGAAAAAATTATGTTCAATCCTCATGACCATGGCTTCAAGAAATGGATTTGTTTTAGGGGGGCAGGGGCGGAAGGTTTGCCATAAGCACATGTGCTCACCAGAGAGCGACAATGATTATGGATTTTCTTTTAGGGTGAAGAAAATGTTTATTGGGATTACGGTGGCACAATTTTGGGACTATACTAAGGTTATCACATTTTACACTAAGTAAATTATATGATAGGTGAATTACATTTCAGGATATTTCAAAGAAGATTCTTTTCTTCTTTACTTGTCTCTGTTTTGCTTTGCTTATTGGGGTGTACAAATATTTCATGTAATACTATGTTTCTCAAACTATTGATAGACCAAAGTGTCTCTAAGACAAAAATAGTATACATACCTCAAATTTGGGATGATTCAAGGAGGTAATATGTAAAGTACCAAGAAAAATACTTAAGTTCAACTTTATCATTTTGATTTAGCTTTTACTTTTTGTTAGACTAAAACATTATTAGTCACATTACCTGTTGCAATTCTTTTTTTTTTTTTTTTTTGTGAGAGGTTTTTGCTATAGGGCGCATGCGCTCGTCAGAAAGACAGAGAGAGACAGAGAGACAGAAAGTGAGAAATCATCCCCCCGGGGGATGGCCACACCGCAATCCCTTCTCCTCCATTCTCCTCTCAGGATCTTGGGCACGCACGCACAAGCTCCCAGCGTGAGTTTAAACCACGGAGTCCGGGACTAGAACCGCAGTCGACTACATGGGAGTCCAGCGACATAGCCATTATGCCAACTGCTAGTCCCCTTGTTGCAATTCTTTGTAGCACCATGACCCAGAGAGGCCTAGGAAGTGGGGTATTTGAGAGGCTGGGAATTGTCTGTGTAATTCAGGATTGATACTCATCCTGCTAAGTCTGTATTCTGGGCTCTTAAAAATCCTAAAGAACTAGGAACCAGCACTTAGCATAATGGCTCTGTGGTGGCAATTTTCTCCTGATTCAAATGTGTTACTAGAAAACTATGAGTATGGGTCATTTCACCATACTGCGGCATCCTCTTTCATACAGTGCTAAGATTTGCAGAGGTCAGAAGCTAAGGAGAGTATCATTTCACCCACAGAGACTGTTAGTTTTGGCATGTGCTCCCTATTGAAAGATGAACTTTACTGTGATCAAAACACTGAGTGAAAACCAGGCATTTCATTCTAAATTGGGCTTTCATGTTATTAGCTGATTCTACTTCCATTACATCTTTAATAGCATCTATGAATTTTTATTTCTCTTCTCAAACCACACTTTGTATCTCTTCTATTTCTCCAAGAATTTGACCTGTCTCTTTTTATTTAGCTAAGAAAAATCAAGATTAGCTTAGAATTTCCTCAGCTTCTTGTCAATTTTCTTCTCTGACACCTATAAATTATACTCTTCCATTCTTTGTGCTTCCTGTTGACATAGGAAAGCTATATCTTCTTTACTTCTCTTTTGTGGTTAAAAAAAAAAGTGAAAGGTGGGTAAGCAGGTGGCATAGTGGTTAAAGCACTGGAGTCCTACATGACTGACTGAAGTTCAGATACTGGACCTGGAAGCTTAAAATTCACCTCGAGGGCATGTGCATACATGCCCAAAATCCCAAGAGAAGAACGGAGGAGAAAGGTTGGCGGCATGGCCTTCCCCCCAGGGGGTGGTTTCTTATTTTCTCTCTATCTCTCTCTGTATCTCTGGCATGTGCACACACCATCTAGCAGAAATCTCGCTATTTTTTTTTTAATGTGAAAGAACTTGAGGGGAGTCTTTAAAGTTTATAGAAAAATTTTATAATGAACTCATATTTTAAGGAATGAGTTTATTGTGAAAAAGAATTTTGAAATCCATGCTTAGTTTTTCATAATATAAATATTTTCATGAACTATTTGAAGGATCCTCATGACTGTTTCTCTGCTTTTTTTATTTCTGTTTACTCTGTAGCCCATGCAATCTGGCTTGTCTCTTGTATTGGAGTTTCTTAGTAAAATGGCTAAGACATAATAAAATACCTTTTTCCTCTTGCTCTTTCTTAACCCTTTTATACATTTCTTTTAACAAGTCATTCTTTCTCCAACTGTAGCTTCTGCTGCTGCTGCTGCTGCTGCTGCTGCTTCTTCTTCTTCTTCTTCTTCTTCTTCTTCTTCTTCTTCTTCTTCTTCTTTTTTAAGAGGTTTTTGCTATAGGGCGCATGCGCTCACCAGAAAGACAGAGAGGGAGACAGAGAGACAGAAAGTGAGAAATCATCCCCTAGGGGGATGGCCATGCTGCAATCCCTTCTCTTCCATTCTCCTCTTGGGATCTTGGGCAGGCATCCATATGCACCCGGTGTGAGTTTAAGCCAGCAGGTCTGGGACTCGAACCACAGTCGACTACATGGGAGTCCAGTGACATAGCCATTATGCCAACTGCTGGTCCCATCCAACTGTAGCTTCTATGACATTACTCTCTCCTAGTTTTCATTTTTGTTTCATTTTTTACTTTTCTGGTCTTTACGTCATAGACTCCTTGAAGAGCTCTTATTTCTCTCAATCTATTCATCCTTTCTTTCTTGATTCTCTGGTTCTATACATTTTTTTTTTATTGTTCACTATGCACCAAGCACTGTGATAGGAGCTAAGGTCAAGTATAATGAGATATGATTGACAAGGTCTCTGTATTCCTGGGCCTTATTTCAAACTGCTAAGATTTTAAAATAGTTATGAAGTATGCTTAGTGCCATAAAACAATGCAAATAAAAAGAATGAATCAAAAATGAAAGATGTGACAGATCTCCCATAGAGATAGTGAGTGGGAAGACTTCTTGAAGGAGAAACCAACAGTATGAGCAGAAGAACAATGTTCTAGCAGAACCAATGGCTTTATACAGTCTTGAAAGCCATGGGAATGAGTGAGATCACTTGGATACAGAAAAGAGAGATCGTCTTAGCACTTAGAGTTGAGTGGAGGAGGATGCACCAGCAGAGAAAACAGAAATAGCTAAGGAAGTAGGAGGAATATAAAGAGGGTGAGCTGAAAAGGTGTGGTAGATCTTCCCAAAGTTATCTCCATCCTAATCTTGGAATCCACGACTATGTTAGGTCACATGACAAGACAAATGAATATTGCCAATGGAATTAAGACTGTTAATTGGGATGAGGAAGGTCTCTAACAGTTTTTTGGTGGGTTGATTAAAATAAAGCCCCAAAAGTGGCCTACACTAAATGAGGTAAAATACCAGACTGCTCTGGTATACTATTCAGAAGGATTCTAAAGCATAGGGAGGTTGAAAGTTAACAGTGCATTTACTGAATAAAAATTTCTTCCACTTTGGGAGGGTCCAGAGGACATGTCTGTCATCACAACTGTGGAAGATAAGTTTGTGAGGAGAGCCTGAGTACTCAGCCAGCTGGACAACTTCCATCATAGAAGGCACAGCACATTGTTCTTAGAATATAAACTTACTCTTGATACAAATTTTTCCTTCCCTGTACCTGATACTTATGCTAAAACTATCACTTGTGGATTTACAGAATGCCTTATCCACTGTCATGGTATTCCTTACAACATTACTTCTGACCAAAAAAAGTCATTTCACAGCAAATAAAGTGCAGCAATGGGCCTATGGTCCTGGAATTTGTTGGTTTTACCCTACTCTCCATTATTCAAAGCATTTGGCTTGGTACAATGTGATGATCATTCAAAGTATGGCAGCAATACGTTGCAAAGCTGAGGCAGCATCGTTCAGGGTGCAGTATATGTTCCAAATACAGTTTCTAATACAAAGTACTATTTCGCCCAGAGCCAGGATTTT
The DNA here is from genome assembly GCA_026018925.1 of Tupaia tana. Classification (NCBI taxonomy): domain Eukaryota; kingdom Metazoa; phylum Chordata; class Mammalia; order Scandentia; family Tupaiidae; genus Tupaia; species Tupaia tana. The sequence continues at coordinate 21,899,274 of JAKSZU010000020.1, read as the reverse complement.
ATGGATCCAGGAATTAAGGCATGATAATAGCATTACTCGTTTTCACTATTTTTCCTAGTGATTCACAAACACGAACTTTCCTTCCTGTCTCCATATCTTTAGGCAATACTGTTCTAGAAGCCCTTTCAAAGAAAAGAATACTTCCACTAGGGGACACAATGGTTTATTTGGGAAGTTGAGATAACCTTCAGCCACTTTGGGCTTCTCCTGCCTCTGAATCAACAAAGAAAGAGGTTACTGTGCTGGTTGTGATGATTGATCATGACTTACCTTATAGAGTTAGTGATCTGTGGAGAATAGGGGAATTATCAGAGATATTTCCAAGAAATAAAGCTCAGAGTTCTTAACTCCAACAGTAAACTGAATTAATGTCACCATTTGTGTATAGGTAGTTGTGTCAAATAATTAGGTTATAATTGTTGTAATATGTACTATTCCATAGGAAAAATGTATGCATAGCACACATACCATCTCTTCTCAGTGAAATGAATGTCTTCATTTATGAATCCCCCTCCTGGTCTCTTTGTCTTGATAACTAATAAAAGATCAATTTTTTTCAAAAGCAGCAATTACAGGGACCAGCAGGTGGCATAGTGGTTAAGGCGCTGGACAATCCCACATGGTCAAACACGGTTCAAGTCCTTGACCTGGTGGCTTATTTTCTCATTTTCTCTCTCTCCCTCTCTCTCTCTCTTTGTGTGTGTGTGTGTGTGTCTGATCTAATTAAAATAAATGAATGAATAAAAAAATAAAATAAATAATTCTTTAAAAAAAGCAGCAATTACAAATAATATGAAGTTTGAAACTGCACATTAACGTAAAAAAAGATATATTACTATTTTCCTTGAGGAGTTTCTTTTCTAGTCCATGTAACCTGGGCATCCAAGCTTTACAGACTGTAGGACTGTGGCCACACTGCATTTAGGCACAACCTCTGTCTTAGCCTTCCCTGTCCTCAGAGGACTTTTCCTTCCTTTATAAAACTTCTCTTAGTTGTTCCAAGGACCCTCCATGCTCCGTGATTCTGGTGTTTCATTTGTGCTCATGAAGAATTCTGTGTTCTTCCATGTGTGTCAGCTTCCTGGCTGCAAGTCAGTGGGGAGTAATACCTCTCCAGACAAAGTTTTGTTTTGTTTAGTTTTTGTTTGTTTGTTTAGAGGTTTTTTTTTTTTTTTTTTTTTTTTTTTTCTTTTTTTTTTTTTTTTCCTACAGGGCGTGTGCACTTGCCAGAAAGACAGAGAGAGACAGAGACAGGAAGTTAAAAATCACCTGCCAGGGTAGGGAGGATGGTCATGCCACAATCCCTTCTCCTCCATTCTCCTCTTGGGATCTTGTTCACACACACATACACAAGTGCCTGGTGTGAGTTTAAGCCGCCTAGTCCTCGAACTGTGGTCGACTTTGTGGGTGTCCAGTGATGAAACCATTACGCCATCTGCTGGTCCCCAGACAAAGAGCTTTTTTTTTTTTTTTTTAAGATGCTACTGAAGTGGACATTGTTGTCCTCTACCTACCGTATGCCAAAATTGTGCCACTGATGGAGTTAGGGGAAAAGGAAAATCTCTCTGATCCTGTTTTGGACTTGATCGCCTGCTATGTTCAGAGTCTTTTTCTCATGAATGTTAGGCCAGAGGCCTGGGCAGCTTGGATGTGAGGGTTGGACGCCATGCCCTAGTTGGCTGATACAACCCGGATCTAGCCTGTCATCAGACCTGTGCTGCACTCAGATCTAACCTGGATGTAGCACATGGTGCTCTACTCTGCACATGGTGCTCTACTCTGCACATGGGGCTCTACTCTGGACACATCACCAGACCTTAGGTGGCACAGTAGTCTGCTCTCCTTCTAAACCTTTACCATACATGGACTATTTCTACCTCTAAGACACTCTCCCTCCCTATACCCTTATAAAAATTGCTAAACCCCACCCTAGGGCGTGACTTCTCTGGCCTCCTCTTTGTTTCTCTGTTGGACCAGCGAACCTTACCCGGGAGTTTTCCCAGTAAAGGCTCTACATTTGTATTTTCTCACATGGTTGGCTATTCCTTACATTTGGCACTGAAACCTGGGAGGAGTTTTGTGTCTCGCAGTTTCTGTGAGGGCCTCTCCTCCCCTGAACCAGGAACCCACCCACCAACCACTGACTAGCCACCTGCCCTGGTCTTCTGAGGGTAAGTCCACTTGCCCATAGTTTCTGGGACTCTAACCTCTGGGTTCCCTGTCCAAAAACCTGGCCACATCAGGGTCCCCTCCGACTCCTGGAGCTCAGGTGATTGTGGAGACATCTCAATCCCCTGCTGCCCATCCCCTGTTCCACTCCATGAGCACAAAAAGAGATTTGGGACGCCTCTCCCTTTTCTGCTCACTCGAGTCCTGGACACAATGGGTTATACCAAGTCGGTCACCAAGTCAAAGATGTCCCTGGGCTGTCTGCTCTGTAACCTCACCAAATTAGGACTTTCTCAGGATCTCCGCCTCAAGCAGCTGATATTCTATTCCACTGTGGCCTGGCCACAATACTTTGGACAACGGGTCTAAATGGCCTCCTGAGGGGACTTTTGATTACAATACCTTCATTGATTTGGATAACTATTGGTGAAGGGCAGGCAAATGGTCGGAGTTTCCATATGTCCATGCCTTTTGGGATCAGCACTCCCGCCCCTCTCTCTGCACTTCATGCACTACCGCTCAAGTCCTTCTCACAACTAGAACCTCACAGTCTAAGATCAAACCTCTCCTAGAGGTTGATCTCTCTACTATAGACAAACCACCTGAAACTCTTACCTCCCCTCCTTCCCAGCGCCCCCCTCACCAGAGTCCCCCAACATACCCCGGTTCCACTTTGCTGCTACTAGTCCCAAGTACCCCCACTGCTCCCCACCTTCACCACCGCCTCCTCCATGTTCTTCACTCCCATCCCCTCCTTACCCATCTCCAGTGGTGGGAATGAAAGGTATTTTCAGGGTCCATGTTTCCTTCTCTCTCCAAGATCTCAAATAGAAAAAAGACTCAATTCTTTCTCTGCTAACCGCCTGACTTTTATCAAAGGGTTCCACCATCTTACTCAGGCCTATAATCTTACTTGGCATGACCTCCATGAAATCCTGTCCTTTGCCTTTACTGTGGATGAGAGAGACTGAGTCTAGGCTGTAGCCTGAGAACATACTTACCAAGCCTGCCTGGTCGATGCGACTTTACCAATTAGACAAGCAGCTGTTCCTATAACCGACCCTCAATGGGACTATCGGGTAGGAGACTCTGGCCCAAAAAACCGAGACTACATGATCCAATATCTCCTGTCTGGAACATGTCTCTAACAAAATTGTCAGTTTTGACAAACTCTGGGAAATCACCCGGGGGCAGATGAAAACCCAGCTGTGTTCCTCATTCACTTTACAGAGGCCTTAGCCCATTATACACAATTAGACTACACTTCATCAGCTGGGGCCATGGTTTTGGCATCTCACTTTAATACCTAGTCAGTGCCTGATATCCATAAGAAGACTTAAACAGGCAGAGAATGGCCCTCAGACCCCTCTCCTGATCTGGTAAAAATGGCATTTAAGGTTTACAGTGCCCAAGAGGAAGTGGCTGAGGCTGAATGTGCCTTCACCACAAGGTGGCACTCCAAACCCAGGCCCTGGGAGCAACCCTGAGGCCGGTGGCCCCACAGGAGCACAAGAATGGGACTTCCTCATCTAAATTTGTTCCCCTGGGACCATGTTTCAAGTGAAGAAACATGGGCCACTAGGCTCCACAATATCCTTGCTCCTGACCACCCACCAAGCCATGCCCCAAGTGCAAACAGCCTGGTCATTGGGGAAATGACTGCCCAATGACTGACTCATCCCTGGCGCCTCCATGCAGGGGACAAGTCAGCCAGGCGGTCCCCTCTTGGGAGCCACTGGGGCTAGCTACCTACTGCAGAGGCCTGGACTCAATCCCATCACCCTTGCTAAGCTCAGGGTAACACTACAGGTAGCAAGTCAGTCCATCTCCTTTTTTGTGGACACAAGGGCTACCTACTCCATCCTGCCCTCCCATTCAGGCCACTTTTTCCTTCTTAGATCTCGGTCATGGGAATAGATGGCACACCCTGCCATATAAATAGAGGACCTTTCTCCTACACCTTCCTAGTTATGCCGTCATGCCCAGTCCCCTTCCTGGGCAGAGACACCCTTCACCAATTGGGAATTATGCTCCAACTTCCAGCTGAAGCCCCTGCTGCTCACTTTCTCCTCCCTCTCATCTGCTCATCCATTGACTCTGCCTTTCTTTTTCTCCCTGAAGAAATTAATCCTGTTGTCTGGGACACTTCTGAACCGGTTGTGGCATCCCACCATGCTCCAATTCTTATTCACCTGAAGGACCCCACCAAGTTTCCCTCCCAACCCCAATTCCCTATCTCTGAAACACACCATAAGGGCCTTAAGCCCATTATCACCTGATTTCTCGCTCATGGACTCCTCATTCCTACAGACTCTCCATGCAACACTTCTATTCTCCCAGTCCACAAGCCATCGGGGGCCTACCACCTAGTTTAGGACCTCCCCCTCATCAATGAGGCAGTCATTCCTCTCCATCCAGTAGTCCCCAACCCATACACCCTCTTATCCCACATCCCACCAAACACCACTCACTTCACAGTCCTTGACCTCAAGGATGCCTTTTTCACTATCCCCCTTCACCCAGACTCCTACTTCCTGTTTGCTTTCACTGAGAGAACCCCGATTCACACTCTGCCTAACAGCTTGCCTGGACAGTCCTCCCCCAGGGCTTCCAAGACAGCCCCCACCTCTTTGGGCAGGCTCTTACTTGAGACCTCACATCTTGCCCACTTGCCCCCAGCACCCTCTTACAGTATGTAGATAATCTCTTCTGCAGCCCATCTCTCTCTCTCTCTCTCTCTCTCTCTCTCTCTGTCTCTAACAACACACAACTAATCTTTTTAACTTCTTGGGGTCCCAGGGCTACTGAGTCTTCCCATCCAAAATCCAAGTTTCAGTTGCCTCAGTTATCTATTTAAGGATCTCTCTTACCCCAACCACCAAAACACTTACATCCGACCATGTTGAGCTCCTTCGCAGTCTCCAAACCGGCAGACAAAATCTTTGCCTTCCTTGGCCTAGTGAGCTGCTTCTGTCCATGGATCCCTAACTTTGCCTTCCTCGCTAAATCACTATATGCTGCAGCCAAAGATACTCCAACAGGCCCCATTACCTCGCCTATCACTGTTCATAAGGCATTTATGACCCTTTGAGATGCTCTGGTTTCCTCAACTTCCCTTTCATTCCCCTCATGGTAGTTCTAGTAACCCCTTTCCCAAGTGATTCCTGTACCACCTCACAGCCCTCCTTTAGCCCTCTCCAAAACACCCCATTGTTTAGAAATACAGGCCAAATAGATTGGACAGTATGTTACCCCAACAACGCCTCATCGGCTCCTCTGGACGCCTCGTATAACCAGTCCATCCCAATCTCCTTTTCTCTCTGCGCCCCTCCGGGAAACTTTTCTTGGTGTAATGGAACCCTAACCAAACTAATCAACTCCTCCTCCCCTTTCCCTTGTCTCCCAGTAACCCTAGTTCTACAGCTGACCCTCTACAGTCAGGCTGAGTTCCTCTTGCTGGCCTTCCCCTCTTCTACAGACTCCTGCACCAAAAAAGTGGTCTTCTTTCCCATTGTAATAGGCATGTCACTAATATCCTCCTTTGTGGCCACCGGAATTGGGGGTGGGGGCATTAGCCCACAGTGTCTCTACCTCCTGGGACCTAAAAAAAACCCCTTCAGTTAGCCATTGAGGCCTTGGCTGCCTCCTTGGCCTCCTTCCAGCGACAAATCACTTCAGTCACCTGGGTAACTCTTCAAAACCGATGTGACCTAGACCTATTGATGGCAGAAAAAGGGGGGGGCACCTGTCTGTTTCTCAAGGAAGAATGCTGCTACTATGTCAATGAGACAGGACTTGTTAAACAAAACACCGATGTTCTCAGCCATCTAAGCAAAGAACTACGGCACCAGCAGCAACAGCCCACTTCTCTTTTCCCAAACTGGTGGCAATCTACCCTCATTACTGGATTGCCCCTATTTTAGGACCATTAATTCTCATATGCCTTCTCTTCATACTTACACCCTGTTTCCCCAAGTTTCTCCAAAGCCAAATCCAAAAAGTTTTCCAGGTGGCTGTCAACCAAATGCTCCTCCATCCCTTCACACAAGTTCCCACTGAGCCCCTAGCCCCCAACTTCCCCTCTTTGCTCCAACTCAGTAAGAAGTAGTTAATGATCAAACAGCACCCTATAACACCAAAACAGTTGGATGTCAGGCCAGAGGCCTGGGCAGCTTGGATGTGGGGGTTGGACACTACACCCTTGTTGGCTGATACAACCGGATCTAGCCTGTCATCAGACCTGCACTGCACTCGAATCTAACCCAGATGTAGCACATGGTGCTCTACTCTGCACGTGGTGCTCTACTCTGCATATGACACTCTGCTCTGCACATGGCGCTCTACTCTGCATACGGCACTCTACTCTGCACAGAGTTCTACTCTGCACATGTCACCAGACCTTACGTGGCACAGTAGTCTGCTCTCCTTCTAACCTTACCATATGTGAATTGTTTCTACCTCTTAGATATTCCCCCTCCCTGTACCCTTATAAAAATTGCTAAACCCCACCCTAGGGTGCTACTGGCCCCCTTTCTCTTTCTCTGTGGGACCAGCAAACCTCACCCAGGAGCGTTCCCAATAAAGGCTCTACATTTCTATTTTCTTGTATGGTTGGCCATTCCTTAAAATGAACACACCTTTTTTTGGCTGTTTGCCATAACATTGCTCTCAGAGGAACTTGAATCCAGTATAGACTTGGAGAGAAATGACATATTTTCCTGATAATTATACCAAAATTTTTCTAGATTTTAGGTGCCTCTAAACTGCTCTACCTCCTGTAATGGGGAAAAAAATTTCAAATTTCCAAACCAAACCAACAAAAAAGAAGGAAAAACAAAACCCAATAACAAGTACATAAACTGTAAATACAGATACTTGGATGCACACCAGAAGACAAGATTTTTAGTAGTCTAGATAAGATACACTGGAACAGTTTTAAAAATCATCTTGAAATAGTTACATTTTGAAGTTGCATAAACTATCATCAATTGTTATTTGGGTATGCTTGCTTAATCATTTCAACTTACATCACTTCGTATTTCTCTCTCGTACATGTTTCAGACACATTTTTATCTTGTAACTAGAACAATATTGTAATATATTATTTTAAGGATAGGTATAAATATCAGCAATTTCTATATGCTACCTCAGAAAAAGAAGTAAGACCTTTCTGTTGGAAATGTGCTGATTGCTTTCTCCTATCTTTCCAAAGCCCTTTCCAGATGGCCCTTGGGGAGTCATGCCCACAGATGTTGACAGACCATTTTGGTCCATTGGTAACAGAATTCTTCCTACATCCTGCCCTTGGCATAGTATTGGAGTATCTTTGTGATGTATATTAACCCTCCTTATCCCTGTTAAGTACATTCCTTTCTGATCTCAGCAACCTTCCTTTTCCAATCATCACCCTAAAAACTGTAAAGCCCACCTATAACCTACAACCCCCTCCCCCTTCCACATGTCCGGCCTTTTGGGGTCAGACCAATTGAAAACTTTTCACTAAGTTCCAAGCTCTATCTCTTGCTCTCAAAATCAAAGAAAAGGAACCCCTGTACCTTATCACCATGAGAGAAAGCATTTTTTTGTCTCCTCTCAGGGCCTAGGTCACTCATATTCTACTTGGAAATAAACCCCATTAGTTTTCTAATTATTATTTTTACAGAGTTGGTTATTTCTATTGATAGAAATCAGTTTATTTTGGTTTTCAATTTTTGAGAGAGTAGGAAAAACACATCTGAAATTCTTGCTGAGGACCTGGAATTGAAAGTTATATTATCTACTTTTTTTTTGGGGGGGGGGGGGTTGGAAGAATTGTGATGAAGAGAGTACAAGAGTACAACATGAGCCCTAAAATATGAAACATGTGAATTCCAACTTCACTGCTTACCTGAGTATTTTTGTTCAAGGGGCTCTGGGAGCCTCAGTTTTTATCTATTTTAATTTAATTTAATTTGTTATTATCTAATTTGCTGTAGGGCCTGTGCCCTATAAGAGAGAGAGAGAGAGAGTGAGTTTAAGAGAGAGAGAGAAAGTAAGAATGCAAGCCACCAGATCTGGGACTTGAGTCGTGGTTGGCTGTGTGTGAGTTCAGTGCCTCAACCACCACACCACCCGCTGACCCGGGAGCCTCAGTTTTATTCTTTGTTAGTTGAATATACTTCCCAACATTCATGTTAAGGTTAAATGAGATAATGCAAGATGCCTAACGCCTAGTAAGGGCTCAACAGATGTTAGTTCCTCCTACCCATTGCCTTTTCTTCCAGAGTTGTCTCATACATCAGTGAATCATTGCTATATGGAATTTCAGAGCTGAGAAGAAATAGGTCTTAATTTTCATTGCCATGACGACAGAATCAGAGAAGTGAAAAATTTCCTCCTGAAACAGTGAGCAACTGTTAACAAAATAGCACCTTTTTAATTGGTGGCAAGTATGTGATTTCTTCTTTTTTTCACTTTGCTTCTACTAGGTTTCCTAATCCTAGTTGTTTATTCTGAAAGGACAAAAGGAGAAGTTGGTTAGTGATGTTCTACCTACTGTGAAAATGTTAACTGTATCTAGTACTTTTATATTACCTGCACTGCTACCTGAAGAATATCTTGGGAGGTACTTGGGGGTTTATTATTATCTTAAATTAGTCCTTTTCATAATCAATATCTGCATTTGTCAGATGTATTTAAGCTATAATTACATTTTATTATAAAATCTCAGAGTTACAGTGGTCATCTAGTCTTTCTTTTGCACTCTGAATAGCATCATTTCCCAAAGTAGTTTTTCCTACTTTTGTTTTGACATGCCTTGATTTCAATCAAATGTTTTGATTCAATTAATTTTCATAGTAATATATTTCATTTCCTCATAGTTTTTGTGATCTTAATAACCCAACCTACTAAAACTTAAGTTTTTTTTTTTTGCCTTTCTTATTACTTACCAATGATATAGAAAACAGTTAATCAGTGTCAGCAGTAAATTGTATCTTTTTAAAAAATTTGCCAGAGAGCACATGCACTCATTACAGGAGACAGAAAGGGAGAGAGAGAGAGGAAGAAAGCACTCCCTCAATGGGGTGTGGTCATACCTCAATCCCTTCTTTTCTATTTCTCCATCCTTTCAGGATTTGGGGAACCCTGGTACACCTGGTATCTTTTTCAAATTGCTGGGTCTGGGATTTGAACATTATGGTCGACCAAGTGGTATCCTGCTTTCTTAACCCCCAGGGTACAGAACAGAATAAGATTTTTTTTTTGCTATAGGGCACGTGTGCTCTCTGGAGAGACAGAGACAGAAATCAAGAAATCATCCCCTGGGGGGATGGCCATGCTGCAATCTCTTCACCTGATTTTGGGCATGCGCACACATGGGCCCAGAGTATTTTAAGCTTCCAGGTGCAGGACTTGAACCACGGTCAACTACATGGGAGTCCAGCAATGTAACCATTATGCCATCTGCTGACCCCAATCAGATCTCTATATGCTGTGATTACATGCTTTACTTAAGAAAGGCCCTTGATGGGAACCAGCAGTTAGCGTAATGGCTATGTCGCTGGACTCCCACGTAGTCAACCGCGGTTCGCGTCCCGGATCCCGTGGCTTAGAACTCACGCCGGGCGCGTGTGCATGTGTGCCCAAGATCCCGAGAGGAGAATGGAGGAGAAGGGATTGCGGCGTGACCATCCCCCCCCTGGGGGGTGATTTCTCGCTTTCTGTCTCTCTGTCTCTCTCTGTCTTGGGGCGAGCGCACGCGCCCTATATTGAAAACCTCTCCCAAAAAAAAAAAAAAAAAAGGCCCTTGAATTATGGTATCTTCAAGATCAATCAATCATCCTTCTTTTATTATGTGACTCAGTACAAAGCTATTTTAAGACAATATGTTGTACTTGAAACTTATTTTTAAGAAGTTGCTTTGAAAACTTGAATCCTCAAAAGCAGTTTGGCAGAGATCACTAAAATTCTTTGCTGAAATTTTTTTATTATTATTGAAAAGAAGAACTGAGTGACGTGGAAAGATGTTGCCAGTAAAATGATTTTCTCCTCGTTGATAGAGGACCACTACAGATAGGGAAGTGTGCTGCTTACATGTAGATGGGAAATGGCAGAATGCTCTTCAGGCTTTTGATAAGGTACTTGGAGCAGAAAATAATTTTTTTTCTTGTGTAATTATAGGGAGGAATTTATAAGTGAGATAAGAAAGGAGCTTAAAAAGTGCTAAGAATGGCAATACAGCAGAGATTTCTAGCTGCCCACTTAATATCCATTTTCTCCTTTTCCTTACTTTGACAAGCTCGCTTTTCATGGGGGTAACAATGTACTCAGGTTTAAAAATATTGCATTTCCCCACCTCCCTGACAGGTAGAAGTAGGAAAGTGATACAGTTCAAGTCAATGACAAAGAAATGAAAGTCTGAGGTTAGGATTTCTGGGACGACTGAAAATTTGAGTTCCCATTGCTTATATGCCTTTTCTGCTCTATGCACTTTCTCCTGCATGACACGTACTAGGCATGGTGGATCTTTTATCGTTTATCCTGTAGGATGACAAAGAAGCCAAGGGAATCACAGGTGTTTCTTCCCAGACCTCAACCTGGAAATAGTTTCTTTGCTGAGGCCATTACAGCTTAAGATTAATTACTCATTATAATCTATTGGGATATTTTAAAAAAACGAAACGTCGAGGCTTCTACTAATAGGTAGGATGTATGGATTGTGGCGGGCCAGTGCTCCCATCACAAAAGTCAGATAATAAATATGTTCTAAAAGGTATCAGAGAACTGTAAAAGTAAGTTCATGATACTCAAATTCCAGAGAAGAAAGAATCATTTTCAGGTTGGTGGATGAACAACATCTATTTAAAAAATTAGTATTATTATCATTTACATTTAATCACTGTATATCATTACAGCATACAAGATGAGTTTTCTCAGCATGAATACACTGTATATTAGTCCAGTCAAAGTTATTACCATACACATTACATCAGCAGATAATTTTCTATTTTTGCATCCCTTAAATGTTCAAGGGGAAAAAGAAAGAAAAAAAAACAGTAGCCATTTTTTCCCCTGGGGGAGTTTGTCATTTCTGGGCATGGGTTGAGGATCTGGCATATCCTAGGCAGAGAGTTTCTGCTAAGAGGAAGAGATATGAATAAAGTTTTTAGTGGTCATGTAAGATTAGAGTGAAAAAAGGAATCATGAAGCATTTCAAATGAATGTCTGGTTTTCGCCAGAAGACATGAGCCACAGTTTGGCTCTGCCCAAGTGAGTGAAGAGCTAAGAGTTTCTAAAATGCAGTGTGAAGTCCCCTGTAGTCTTATAATACCTAGGAAACAAAGACCCACAAAAGTAGGAGACTTCCCTTAAACATACAGCTAAGTTTCCCTCTAAAACATCTGCTAGATTTCAAAATATAGGATGCAGGAGATGGAAGAGTAGGGCTGAGAACCTTGGAAGGGCAGAGCTGGATCTTCCAGTTTGTCATAGCTGAAGAGATGGAACTCACCAGGCTCTCCATGAGAAGTTCGTAAGACCCTGAGGAATGTAACTGAACCGTGGGCAAACTTGAGTCTTATTAAAAGTTTAACTTGGATCCAGCTCAACTCTGTAATTACCTGTATTGAGGTAATCAGCCCCTTAGCCTATATTCTAGCAGAAAACAGGAAAGCATTTCTTTAGTGAAAGATAATATTATTTGGGGCTTTTGTATCTTTCTCAATACACAGTTTGGTGTTTAATAAAAAACTATTAGACATACAATGCAGCAAGACATAAATAAGGAAGAGAAAAAGAAGACAATTGAAGTAGAGCAGCCCATGGTCCAATATTGTAATTTTAAAACAAAAGCTTTAAGTGACTATGATTTATATGTTTCAGAGAATAAAGGGCCCAGCCACTGTGGCACAGTGATGATGCAAATGCCCTGCAAGGCTGAAAGTCTCTCTCTGTCCCTCTCTGGCAAGGGCACACAGCTTATGACAAGACAAAACAAAACGAACAATAAAAAACAACCAAAAAAACCCCCCAAACAAAAAACAAATAAACAAAACAAACAAAACAAAACTAATATCTTTCCTTCATACCACTTGTCATATTTGTTTTAGAATTATATGATAAATTTCTGCATTTTCTATTAAATTGGAGGATTCAGAAGAGCAAAGATTTATTGAATTTTTTTTGTCGTTGCTATTTTATATATCAGTATCTTGGATAGAGGCTGGGAGGTGGTATATTCTCAACAAATACGGCAAAACCCTATTATAGTGTACCCCATTAGTAATGAAAATTAATATATAATTCTATTGACAATTAAATCCTGTGCTATGTTCATCCCTTTTCTTATGGGAGGGGAGATAGAGAGAGTAGAGGCTAAAATGCTTTTAAAGAGAGGATATGGTGGGTTGAGTAAAGTTATAAGGTTACATGGCAGCAGTCTTGTGTTGGGAGAATGGGAGTCCCTTTATATCACAGCCTAGTATTATTGAATCAAGCCAAAGAGACAAGTGTCAACTATTCCTCGCATCACTGATGCTGTCCTGGAAGTACCAATCAATACAGTACCCAGAAACATTCCCATCAATAGCTATGCTGTAGTTTGAAGCACCATCCAGTGGTGCTAAACCACAGCTGGGACAGGAATACAAATGGACTCCCCGATAGGACCTCTGAAATTCCTGATCATCTAGTCAAGTCAATTTATTAATCCAGTCAATTTATTAATCCAGTCATTTTCACTGCATGTGTTATCTAATTTTTAACATACTATAGCAGGGGTTTCCTATGCTCATTGAACTGATGAAGGACTGCTTGAGAGCTGTGCAAATTCTGGAATGGTGGAAGGATTGGGTAGGGTTGGTGATGAGGCAAAGGTATTTGCTAAAGTCATAATGCCTTGAAGTCTTTGATTTCAAAGAGTGATATGGAGATTTTCTCAGTTTATTTTGTGGTGATATCTTGATTCTAAGCATTAAAGAAATTTATATATTTTCTTATGGCTGCAATGTACAATGCAATTAACGGTTTTGTGTAGAAATACCAAGTCCATAGGCCAGCCTGTAGCCTGGCAATTACGTGAGCTGCATACAACATGGATGACTGTGTGGTTCAAGTCCTAGGCCTGGTGGCCTGAAAAACACACCAGACCTATGTGCATGAATGCCCAAAATTCTGAAAGGAAAGGTGGAGGAGAAGAGACTGTGGTATGGCATCCACCGTGGGGGTTGGTTTCTTCCTTTCTCGTTCTCTCTTTCTGTCTCTCTCTGGGGAGGACACATGCCCTCTAGCAAATTAAAAAAAAAAAAGAAAAATACCAAGTCCATTAAATTGATATTTAATCCTCATGATGGGAAAGTTTTAAATAATAGTATTTCTACTAATCATGGTAATAGTAACAGCAATTGGCATTGCTTGCCAGTCTGGTTGTCTCCCAGACACTGTAATGGGGATTTTCACACATAGTGTTTCATCATGTCCCAAGAAAACCAGTGAAATAAGAATTAAATTCCATTAAAAATATTTACTTACTTATTTGTCATAATTTGCAAGCTGCTCGGTCTCGTACTCGAACCATGGTCAGCCATGTGGAAATCCAGAGCCTTAACCACCTGCTGGCCTACAAATTTCATTTTTATAGGTGGTAGTTTAGACATAGGGAGGGTAAATGAAATTCCAAAGGTTATAAAAAATATATAGCAGAGTTGGAAGTTGATTAAGCCTTTTATCCCTTAGAAGCTCAAATGCAAAAAAACTCCTGTTTTGCATATGCCTTATTTGATTCTACACATAAAATAAGATACATTAAAGAGGTCTGTCGAAATCTCTAGGACAAGAAATGTTTTAGTCAGAATTCTCTAGAGGATCAGAACCAATATAGGATATATACATTATATTAGTCAATAGATAGATAAGTGGGGATTTATTAGGAGAATTGGCTCATACAATTATGGAGGCCAAGAAGTCCCACAATAGACCATCTGCAAACTAGATACCCTGGGATGCTGACAATAGGTCTCAGTCCAATTCTGAAGGTGTCAGATGCAGGGGAGCCAATGGTTTAACTCAGTTCAAGGTTGTGAGCCTGAGAACCTGGGAGTAGAGGGTCACTGATATAAGTCCTGGAATCCAAAGGCAAGTGAGCCTTGCGTTTCGATGTCTAAGGAAGTAGCAGCTAGCAGCAGAGGTTTGTCCCACTTGCAAAAGAACAATTCACCTTCTGTATTTTCTCTTATTGCTCCTGGCTGATTGGATGGTGCTGCCTGCCTTGAAGGAAGATCTCCATTAGTCCTCTCAGGGTCATGCATTTGAGTATGCTGGACACACCCTCTTGACATACCAAGAATAATTCTTTACCAGGTTTCTATTCTTTTATTTTTTTCCAATTTGTCAAAGGATGCACGCACTCATTAGAGGGAGGTAGGTGGGAGGGAGGGAGAGGGAAAGAGAAAACCGTCCAATGGGATATGGTCATGTCACAATCTCTTCTCTTTCATGTTTCCGTCCTGCCAGGATTCTGGCCATGCAGGCACATGTGCCAGCATGCCTTTCAGGCTGCAGGATCTGGGACTCAAACTGCATGTAGTCATGTAGGATCCAACTCTCTTAACTACTGGGCCATGGGGTCAGCCCTTTAGATATTCTTTAATCCAGTCAAGTTGATACCCAAAATTAACCCTCACAATTATACTATCCCCATTGTTCTTATGTGTAGTTTTAAAACAGCTAGCTACTGGGACTTGCAGATGGCATAATGGTTACATTGCTGGACCCCCATGTAGTTGACTGCAGTACAAGTCCTGGACCTGATGGTTTGAAACTCATGCCAGGCATATGTGTGTGAGTGCCCAAGATCCTGAGAGGAGAATGGAGAAGAAGAGATTGCAGTGTGGCAAACTCCCTTGAGGGTGATTTCTTGCTTTCTGTCTCTCTGTCTCTTTCTGTCTCTCCGGCGAGTGCACGCGCCCTATGGCAAAAGTCTTAAAAAAAAGAGAGATAACTAGCTACAAAAAAATAAATACTGTAGTTGAATTTTAGTAACAACCATGTTATACAAATATATAAAATCTTAAAATCTAGTCGGAGGTGGGTCTCTTAGATGGTTTTCCCTGAAAGTACAACCCGAGTCAAAGGCTTATGTAGTTAATTGTTTATAAAGTAATTTGAGGGAACAGGTGATTCCTGAGGAGTGGAAAAGAGAGGATGAAAAGTCAAAGATGGGTTCATTGTTAGTTGCTTACCATCGATCACGCTGGGACCTTCTGAGGAGACTGAAGAAATATGCCAAGAATCGCCCCTTGGAGGATGCAAAAGAGAAAGATTATCCATTGACTCTCATCCTATATTGATCAAGAATAACCCCAGAAGAAGTGTTGACATCTTTTCGTCTCTTGGTTGCACATGTCAGTACTGGAGTCCTGCCAGTGTCTCAGATAATAGTGTCAGAGAATCTCCTGAGCAGGAAGAGAGAAGAATTTGGTATAGGCCAAACCCAAACAAGACACTCTCAGGGCTAGGCCTGTGAACAGCTGATCTAAGCCTGAAGCAGAGGCTGGAATAAGAGGTAGGATTGGGAAGATCTGAAATGGTATGCAAAAAAGTTCTAACACTGTAGTGATTTTCCTTTAGGAGTACATGGTATTAATATGAGGGTTTTAGTACTAGTAATAATTAGATAAACATGGATTTTTCTAAAAATGATATTAAATCTGTGAACCAAGTTATTGGAATTAAAATATCTTTTAGGCCCATCTAATTATTTTTCTCATTATGTTACCATAGAAACAGTATAGTTTACTTTTTTGAGTTTCAATTTTTATGGGTTATTCCTGATTTTATTATTGAGAACATATAAAATTCAGGTGGTATTTATTTAATCTTTCATGCTTACTAAATGTAACATTTCAGAATAATATTTAAGGGGGCAGTACCCATTCAATTGTGTAAGTCCGTATCTCTTAAGGAAGAGTGCTCATTAACAGAAGCAGAAGATAGGCTAAAATCTGAACAAATAATACTTTAGTATTAAAAAAAAGTAGCAAAAAGAGTACAGGTATCAAATTGAAAATAAGATTGCTAGTTCAAATAGAGGTATTAGGATACAGTGCTAACCAGGAAATAGGTTTTACTCCTTGGACTTTACTACTTAAGAGATGTATGATTGTGACCATGAAGCTCAAATATTGGGTTGTCGGAAAAGTCATGACACATTTTTGCATAGAAAAACAGAAAAATATGTCATGGCTTTTCTGACACCCTCATAGAATCTCAGTCTTTTTCATATGGAAAAAATGGGCTAAAACTACCTATGTCATAGAATTGATGTGAGGGTTTTAATGAGACTATGTATGCTAAAGCATATAGAATAGTTCAGTACCTGGAATATAGTAAATAGGCCATGAATATGGATTAAGTTTGAATATGAAATGTATACCCTACTGCTCTGAAGCACACTGTGCATGAGCACATATATGCTATGAGACAGGACACCATCTTTTCAAAATCTTTTAGTTCTTCTCATGTTTGTTTCCTCTTATCTTTTGAGTCTTTGTCAACATGTTACTGCTTCTGAAAGATTTTCCCTGATAGCTTTAATTAAGTAGGATCCTTCCCTTCCCTTTTAAAGTGTAAGTTAATCAATACCTCTAATCTCCTGGAAGGGCAAGAACTTCAGAACACTTTGCTCCTAAGGACAAAGTGTTTGGGGCTAGGTGGTGGTGTGGTGGTAACAGGGCCCACATGACAAAGGTCCTGGGACCTCCCTAAGCATTCTAGGTTCAGGTGTGTGCCTCAATCCAGGCTGACTGAGATTGGGGGTGGGTTATGTGGAATGTGTATCCTATTGGCACCCCCATCCTATTGGGGATGCCAATAGGATACACATGCTCTCTCTCCTCTCTATCTTTCTGTTTGTCTTTTTTTTTTGGAGGGATAGATAAACTTTATGGGAAAAAAGAATTTAAAAGTAAAAAAACCCATAAAGACAGTATTTCTGGTTGCGAGCAAAAGTCCAGGATATTAGGTAGCTCATAGAAAAGATGGCAAGTCTAAAGGCTCAGAAAATGGTCCAATGGTGATGGGCTTTCAAAGTGACACTGTGGGATATCTCAGTGCAGACTCACTGGACAGTTCCTGGTGCTGACACCACTGGTGGCTCCAGGCACTAGGCGCCGTACCTGGTACCTGGCACTACAGCCACAATTGCCCTAGTTCTGGACAGTGAATGAATTCTTCCTCATCCTTGCCTAACTTTTGTATCTTATCAGGACCAGCAGTTAGCGTAATGGCTATGTCACTGGACTCCCACGTAGTCGACCGTGGTTCGAGTCCTGGACCCGGTGGCTTAAACTCACGCCGGGCACATGTGTGTGCGTGCCCAAGATCCCGGGAGGAGAATGGAGGAGAAGGGATTGCGGCATGGCCAACCCCCTGGGGGGTGATTTCTCGCTTTCTCTCTCTCTGTCTCTCTCTGTCTTTCTGGCGAGCGCACGTGCCCTATAGCGAAAAGTTCTCTCTCTCTCTCTCAAAAAAAAAAAAAAAAAAAAAATCTTTTGTATCTTATCATTTCCTTTTTCTTATCCTGGATTTTTGTGACTCCTGCTCAAGGCTTGGTTCCAGAGGTGAGCCTCTACAACTGGCAAGGCTTTATGTTAAGTGAGTACACTGTGGTTGCTAGGAGGTAGAGAACCATTTTTGGTTTCTGCAGTGGAAATGGGCTCTAGTTCCCACTGAGAATCAAACTCTAGGGGAATTCTCTGAACATTGGAAGAGAATCTTGTCGCTTAGCTACATAGAAAAAAAACTCAACAGTCAAAAAAATTTACCGGGGTTGGTCTACTGTTTTGGATGCCCTCCAAATCACCAATGCACCTTTCCTCATTTTTATACTTTAAAAATACACAATGTATGTATCCTCCTTATGAATGAAAAGAAAAGTCACCCAGTTCTACATTAGGATACTACCCAGAGTCATGTCAGTTACTGTTTCCAGAGTTCAGTCCAATGGTGAAACCCTTCTTCATCTATGGGAGTTGTTCCTCTGTCTTGGTATTTTTCATGCCATGGACTACCTAAAAGCTATCTGCTATCATCATACCCTAAATCAAATAATTAAGTAAAGGGAGAGGAAGGATACAGAAAAGTTAGTTACAATTATAAGCATCTAGATGACACAGCCAGGACTGAGACAGTGACAGAAGCTTCATGCCCTTTTCCTGAGATTGTTTAGGAGGTCATAGCTGTTTCAACTCTGCATCTTCAAGTGATAACATGTTTTTAACCATATGCTTAGAAAGTATGTAAATTTCAGTCCATGCCTTCAGCCCAGCATTTAGGAATTTAAGTGTGCTATCTTTTATCTTTATGTAAAATTGTGCCATTAAAAGTAATCACTCATTCCATAATTTTAAAATTTTGATTTTACTGTTCTTTAAGACTGGCAACCAGATTTCTCAAAGTGTTCCCTTCAATGAGCATTTTGAATAATCATATGAATTTTTTCTTTTAATCTCAGTGTGGTGAATTACATTGATTGATTTTTCAAATATTAAACCAATATTTCTTTCCTAAAATAACCCCAATTTGTGTGATGTGGTCTTTCATAGAAATCACTGGACTCAGTTTGCTAATATGTATCTGCATCGCTATAGGATGAAAATTGGCCTGTTCTTTTCCTCTCTCCCATGATCTTTGTCAACATTCAATGTAATACTAACATCCTAAAGTGAGCTGAGGGATGTTTTCTCTTTTTCTCTATTTCTAAATAGTTTTTCAAAATATTGTAATTTTTGTTTCCCGAACATTTAGTAAAATCTGATGATAAAGTTGTCTGGATCTGGAGTTCTATTTGTAGAAAGATTTTTTTGGGGGAGGAGAGATTTTTGCTATAGGGTGCATGCGCTCGTCAGAGAGACAGAGAGAGACAGAAAGACAGAAAGCGAGAAATCACCCCCTGGGGGAATGGCCACACCACATTCCCTTCTCCTTCATTCTCCTCTCGGGATTTTGGGCACATACGCACATATGCCCAGCATGAGTTTTAAGCCTTTAGGTTTGGGTCTGGGACTCAAACCATGGTTGACTATGTGGGAGTCCAGCAATGCAACCATTATGCCATTATGCCATCTGCTGGTCCCCCTAATTGTAGAAGATTTTAAACAATTGCTTCAATTACATTAATTATGCGGGACTGTCCAGGTTACCTGTTTATTTTGAATGAGTTTTGGTAAGTTATATTTTTCTGAAATTTTGCCCATTTTCCCAGGTTTTCAAACTTATTGGCATAAATGTATTAATTATTTTTTTAAAAGTCTTTTTAATGTCTTGAAACCTCTGGAGTGATGTCTCCTTTTATATCCTGATATTATTTCAGGTGTCACTCTGTCTCTCATTTTAAATTTTTATTAGTTTCACCAGTGTGGTCAATTAACTTTCCCAAGGTCCAACTTTTGGCTGTGTTGTTCTTCTGTACTATATATTTGTTTAACATTTATGAATTTCTTCTCTTGGTTATTTTCTCTCTTCTACTTCCTTTGGACCCATTTTATAATTTTACTCAACATTCTTTTTATAAAGAACTATTTAATTTTCATTTAAAAAAATTCTTTTTTTCCTGAAACATTTTTTTAATTAATTAATGGACATTCATCCCCTAATCATCGTCACAGCATACAAAATGTGGTTTCCCATCCAGAATATACTGCATAGTGGCTTAATCATGTATGTTATCATCAATAATTTTCCATTTCTAGTTTCATATATATGTGTGTGTGTACACACACATATATATATATATATATATACCCCTATGTCTGACCCTCTGCCCTTTCCCATTCTCTTATCACACTATCTCTGGTGTCTACAACTGTATTCCACTTCTTCCCCCCACCCCACTTTTTATTGATCACACAATTTCTTAAATAATCTAACTACTTTCAATAGCAAGTTCAACTGGTAATTTCAAGAAAAACAGTTTTGAATTGGTGAGGAAATTTGCTTAAAACTTAAAGCCTGGAAACAGGTTAGTATTCTGTTCAAATAGTAGGTACATGAACCTATTGACAGCTCAAGACAGGACAAAAACTCTTAAAGCTGGACAACAAAGCCTAGAAGAAAAGCAGCAATATTTTAGTCAAAATTCACAGAATGCTATTTCACCAGTTCAGTCTCATGTACTGAATCTATCTTGTGTTGTGGTTCAATCTTCCCAATTGAATTCTGGGATATAATATTCAACTCCAGACTAGTCTCTATGATTAAGTTGGCCATTTTCTTAGTTTTTGAACTCTTATTTCTGTGTGACTACATTTAATTTTACTGACATCACACTCCCTTGAGAACTTCTTGGAGATCTGGTCTAGTACTGGTAAATTCTTTCAGGTTTTGTTTATCTGAGAATGTTCTTGTCTTTTCTTCCCACATGAAGGAAAATCTTGCCGGGTACAGCATTCTCGGTTGCAATTGCTTTTCCCTTAACACTTTGAATATATTTTCCCATTCTTTCCTCACTTCACATTGTTTCAGATGAGAAGTCTGCTGTTAGGCTGACTTGGTAAGATAACTTGCCGTTTCTCTTTTACCAATCTTAGTGTCTTGTCTTTGTCTGTGGTTTTGGTCAGTCTGTCTATAATGTGTCTTGAAGAAGATCTTCTTGGGTTGATTCAATTTGGGGTCCTTTGTATTTCTTGGGACTGGATCTTTGAGTGCCTCTCTAGGTTTGGAAAGTTTTCTTGCAGGATTTCATGGAATAGATTATGAATGCCCTTATGAGTTCTGGGCCTTCTGGGATGCCAATTAAACAGATGTTTGGACATTTGATGGTATCTAATACTTCTCGTATATTATTCTCAAATTTTTGGGCAATTTTCTCAGTCTTTATGGTGGATTATTCTAGGCTAGCAATTTTCTCTGCTACGTCTGAGATTCTATTTTCTGTATGATCTAGTCTGCTTTTAATACTTTCAAGAGAGATTTTGACTTCCTGTATTATAGTCTTCATCTCAAACAGTTCCATTTGATTCTTTTTTAAAGTGTGTAATTCCTCTTTTAGATCTTGCAAGAATTTCCTCACCTCCCAGAACTCATCAGCTCCTTTTTCCTTTCTCTTCTGCAGTTCATTGTCTCCCTTCTCTTCCATCTCTGTTAGCTTTGCCATTATGAATGTTCTAAATTCTTTATCAGACATTTCCATGATTTCCATTGAACTGTCTGTGGATGAAGAGGAGTTACTCTTTTCCCTTGGAGGAGAGGTATTTTCTTGCTTTCCCATTATTTTTTGTGGTCCTGCGGTGATTTTTAGTCATCTGATGGAAAGTGTGCTTCTTCCCAAACACGTGAATTTGTGGACTGGAGGCTGAATTATCAGTGGAAAATCTTCATTTCTCCTATTCCCCTGAAATCACTAGTTCTCAGTAGCCATGAAGGTGTCTTCTGAGGCTCCCTTGCCTCTCCTGGGTTCTTAAAAAATTCTCATTATTATTTTTAAAAAATTAACTAGAGAGACCAGCAAATGGTGTAATGGTTATGTTGCTGGTCTCCCACACGGCCAATAGTGGTTTGCATCCTGGATCTGGTGGCTTGAAACTCATGCTGGGAACATGTGTGTGCATGCCCAAAATCCCGAGAGGAGAATGGAGGAAAAGGGACTGTGACATGGCCATCCCCTCGGGGGGGGGGGGGGGAGTGATTTCTGTCTCTTTGTCTTTCTGGTGTGTGGATGTACCCTATAGCAAAAATCTCTCTTAAAAAATTCACCAGAGAGGGAGAGAGAGAGAGAGAGAGAGAGAGAAAGAGAGAAAGTGAGAACGTAAGCCACCAGGTCTGGGACTCAAACCATGGTCAGCCATGTGGGAATACAGTGCCTTAACCACCATGCCAACTGCTGGCCCCTAATTTTTATTAAAATTTTAAAGCTGAATAGTAATTTATTTGTTCAGTCTTTCATCTTTTCTACTATAAACATTTAAGGGTTTAAGTTTCCTTCAAATATATACTGTAGCTACATTTTACATATTTTGATATAAAAACCTTTATTTTTTTTGAAATGCATTTTAGTTTCCTCTACAATTTCTTAATTTTAAATTATTTAGAATTACCTTTCTTAATATCCAACTGTGTATTTGTTAGATACTTACCTTAGTTTCATTGTGGTTAGAGAATATGTTCTGAATTATTTTGGTGTTGTGAAATTTTTTCAAGACTTGCATCAATCACTGATTCATCTATTCAAAATGTTTATTCAGTATCTACTATGTGTCAAATGCTGTTAAAGGCCCTGAGAATTCAGCAATGAATAAAACGGATCACAATCCCTGTCCTCATGGATTGTATTGAGTGAAGCAGACAACAAACAAGATTAGTAAGCAAAATAATGGAGTATGTTAGTGATAGAGAAAGAAACAAATATAATGGGGAATTTTATAATGTCTTTTAAACTTTATAAGCTAGATAGGATGGTCAGTTAAGGCCTTACTTCAGTGAAAAGACCTTAAAAAGTGGAAGGGGAGCTGAGCAAAAATCTAGGGAAAGAACATTAGTGGTCTTGAAGCCAACACATTCCTGTTGGTAGAAGAAACATTGTGGAAAATCACTACAGAGAACAGAATAGAATGAGTAAGGGAAAAAACAAAACGTCTGATCAAAGAGGTAGTGAGAGACTCCACAGAGTTGGGCTTTGTGATAAACTGGCTAACGGGCCTCCAAAGATACCTACTTCCTAATCCTTAGAACCTGTGAATATGTTACCTTATGTGGCGAAATGGAAATAAGGTTGCAGATGGACACTCCTCAGCTGACCTGGAAATGAGATTATTCTGGATTAGAGGGGCCCTTATAGTCACAGGGATCCTTAAATGTGGAAGAAAGAGGCAGTAGAGGTTGCTCTTTATGTCTGTGTGATCCCAGGGTCACCTTGGTATATCCCATCTAGTCACTACAAGTGGCCAGAGTGGGGAAGAAACAGATATGAGGAAGACCAAGCTATCACTATATCTAGGTTATAAATTAATCCAAAATTTTGGGCAGATGTTTTAAAACATTAAACAGTTTATTTATGTCAACACAATAAACACTTGTTGGCTTGTGGGGTTCCTTACTCTGTTTCCTTCTCCCTTCTTTTGTTGTTATTTTAGAGGTTTTCTTAAATTTTCACCAAGGGGGTATGTGTGAAGAATTCCTCTCAAATTTTACTTTTTAATAAAACAATTATTGGGGGAACCAGCAGTTAGTGTAATGGCTATGTCGCTGGACTCCCACGTAGTCGACCGCGGTTCGCGTCCCGGACCCGGTGGCTTAAAACTCACGCCGGGCGCGTGTGCGTGCGTGCCTAAGATCCCGAGAGGAGAATGGAGGAGAAGGGATTGCGGCGTGACCACCCCCCCGGGGGGTGATTTCTTGCTTTCTGTCTCTAATGTCTCTCTCTATCTGTCTGGCGAGCGCATGCACCCTATAGCAAAAATCTCTCCAAAAAAAAAAAAAAACCAAAAAACAATTATTGGGAACCAGCAGTTAGCGTAATGGCTATGTCGCTGGACTCCCACGTTGTCGACCACGGTTCGCGTCCTGGACCCGGTGGCTTAAAACTCACACCGGGCGCGTGTGCGTGCGTGCCCAGGATCCCGAGAGGAGAATGGAGGAGAAGGGATTTTGGCGTGACCATCCCCCCTGGGGGGTGATTTCTCGCTTTCTGTCTCTATGTCTCTCTCTGTCTGTCTGCCGAGAGCACGCGCCCTATAGCGAAAAACCTCTCAAAAAAAACCCAACAATTATTTATTTATTTAATTCCATTGGTTGTTATTATTTTTTAATTTGATGAGAGAGAGAGAGAAAGAGAGAGGGAGAGAAAGAGAGAAAGGGAAAGTGAGAAAGCAAGCCATCAGGTCCAGGATTTGAACTATAGTTGGCCATGTGGGAATCCAGCACCTTTAACCGCCATGCCACCTGCTGGCCCCTCAAATTTTACTTTTTAAAGGACAAAGACTTGCTCTAGACTATATCTTGACCTTAGCAACTCAATTAAAACAGCTACAGAATGAGTTACTGGTTCAAATAAGGATCGAACAGGCCTTTCCTAAATTTAAGAATGACATTCTTAAAAACACTCCATAGAAAAATGCCATGTCTGACAAACTTAACTGCAATCCTTTCATTTATATACATAAATGAAAAGGGATCTGAGGTATTATTAATAGTTTAAAATAGCTAATTAAAACATCTTTTATATTTAGCTTTGGAAAGCCTTATAACTCCCACCATCGTTTTTCTTTCTTAATTATGTTTCTCCTAAGCCAATAATAAAATTAATTTTCTATTCTTGAATGCAGATTAACTGATTGTCGAAAGAGATGGTCCAGCATTTTGATGGGTTGAAGAGAGGAGCTTGTCTAGGATTAAAATTTGAATTTAGATAATCCATATTTAAATATTTAGAAGTTGACTATGTTTTCATGTTATCAATGTTTCTGAGCCAAGAGTATTATTACACTGCAGCAGTGTTTTCTAGCAGAGTTGGCTGTCCCAGTCATTCCCCTCTTCATCTCTTTCTAGGTAAGGTAGACAACTATAGCTCCCCTCGAGCTGGGGATGGGGCCAATCTCATCCAATTTGCACAGCTAGGAGTGGGCAATAAATGTTGGAGAGGCAACTGTAGCGTTCCTCAGAGCGTGTTATGATTTACACATTTTTTAAAAATATGATATGGCAGAAAAAGCTATAGAGTAAATATTAAGACATGCACCTCAGGGACGGCAAATACCAATGGGTAGAATGGAGGGTGTCTCTTGGTTTTTTTGAGATGAAATATCCTCCTATGTAATATTGTGTGCCTTACCTACCTCCTGGGGTTCTTGCGAAGATCAAATCAGAAAATATGTAGGAAAGCACTTTGACATTTATGAAGTATTACACAAATGTTAGATGTTGTCTAGTGCTGAGCACTCAAAATACTTAAGGGATTTAAAGAAATCCTACTGTGGTCAGAAGGCAGATTAGGATAAAAGAGCTGGTGAAACTCATTATTACTAATAGAAAAATTAGTCAACAGATATGCCAGTGTTAGTATCTCTGTAAATTTTTTTTTTTTTTTTTTGAGAGGTTTTTGCTATAGGGCGCGTGCGCTCGCCAGACAGACAGAGAGAGACAGAGAGATAGAAAGCAGGAAATCACCCCCCAGGGGGGATGGCCACGCCGCAATCCCTTCTCCTCCATTCTCCTCTTGGGATCTTGGGCACGCACGCACACGCGCCCGGCGTGAGTTTAAGCCGCCGGGTCCAGGACTCGAACCGCGGTCGACCACGTGGGAGTCCAGCGACATAGCCATTACGCTAACTGCTGGTCCCAGTATCTCTGTAAATTTAAAAGCATACTTTTTCTTAGTTTCCTGTGAATGTCTTTTTCTCTTGGAAGCCCCTGTGTAAGACACTTGGGGCTTCAATGTCCCCGATCCGTTTCTGTGGAGTCCCCCAGCTGCCATCTGCCCCCTTGCTTCTGGGCAGCCAGATTGCCTCCTGAAATCTGATCATCACCACTCTCCCTACAGAAGCCACACTACTCTTCCTATTAAAAGGGCTCATTCACTGAATTGTGAGCTCCGTGTTCTCTTAAGGACTCGCCAGCTCCTTTTGGGTGAGGCAGAAGTCACTTTGGTAATGAAGAGGCAGGAGAACTCCCTTTTGCTGCGGATCACGACAGCACAGCTATAGCCCACATCCAGCTGGAATTTATTTGAGGACAGAGATCACATCTTAATCTGTTTGGTTTAACCTTCAGTACAGTGCATTACAAGGTGTAGGTACTCAGTAAATATTTGCCAAATTGACAAGTGTATCAGATACCATGTTTTATCAGGGCTTTTAAGCCTAGACTATTAGCTTGTTTATTTAAATAAAGAATACATATCCTATGGCTTTATTTGCATCTGGGATTATGGTGAAGCAGAGTTGTGAGCAGTAGCTACCACTTCACAGCTTTCTTGCCTTTCTCTGGATATTGCCTGCTTCTGACTGTGTTTGGGACTGGATGTGAGGAGCAAGAGAAAGTCAGGAAGTGAGTTGGATGGAGAAAAGATTTGTCCTTTGTCCTGGAGTTTGAAAGAATAAGAAAGAGCTTTGTGATACCACAGATGAAAATGTAAATGTCTGTTATTTCTATGAAAGACCATAAAAATGTAAATGTCTTGTTATTTCTATGAAAGAGCCTACTGTTGTACTTTTCCTTTTTGCTATTAGGTATCTGGCATGGGATCTAGCAACGTGGAAGTAGTCAGTAAAGCTGTGGTGTCTCTAATTCATAATCAGATTTCTTTTCAGAGTATCCTTGTGAAAGAACTATTGGCATGCCTTCATGTATTCCCTTTTTTTCTTGAAAATATACCATCTGTATTTTCAAACAACAGAAAGCACATCCGTAATGATGTCATCTTGATATTTTCATTTTTACATATATCTTCTGATCCTTATCCAAATGTATGCCTATTTTTTTTTTTTATCAACATATTTGCCTTTCTCCTGTGCATACTATTTTTGTTTCAGAGCTAGTTTGGGAGGATTGCATTTGCCAGATTGGGGCTCAGAATTTCTGAGTGGCCTCAATAATCCTAATCTACAATGTAGTAGAAATGGACTAAAATCGCCTGGCAATTACCTGCATAGATATTTTCTCAAATTTTGGAGGCTGAAGCAGAAATTAGTTACAGGTTGTGAGAGAACAGAGACCTACATGAAAAGGAATCATGCAGGTTTTACGAGGAGAGATGTAGGTAGATATTTAAGTAAAATAATTTCATTTGCTACCAGTCTTTCCTAAATCTCATCAAACAAGAAACAAATAAAACATTAAGAAGCCAAAAAAGTAACAAACACACCACAATAAAAGCGCCTCCCCACTAGTTAAAAATAGTTAAAATAAATTTCAGAACGCTCTAACGTTTAAATAGAAAATTAAAAATATTAGAAGTTGACCCAAATTTTGCAAAAGAGGCAAGAAGAAGACGAGAGCAGTCCCTTTGATAGGTGGAGAGTGAGGATCGAGGTCCAGTCCCTATGCATTTTTCTATCCAGCTATTTATTTATGAGAGGAGAAAGGGTTTGTTTCCAAGAAAAAACACAAGAGCGACAGAACAGAAAACAAAAACAAAAACAAACCAAAAAAGCTCATCAATTCCTAATTTGACAAGAGTCAGGTTCTTTCAGATGATTTCGGTCTCAGAAGAGAGGATTGAAAGTGGTCAAGTAGGAATTTTCTGAAAACTATTAATAACCGAAAAGACTCTTGCTGTTCTGCACCAAGGCTGTGAAGCAGTCACTCCAGAAAAGCAGCAGCGCCTGGGGATCAGGCGACCACCACCTGTCGGGGGGGCGGTTAGGATCCGGAGGGCCCTGCCTGGCGGCGGGGAGCGCACCCGGCTCCCGGGGCTGGGCTCGGGGGAGGCGGGCGCGGAGCCGACGGCACCGCGCACAGGTGGCGGGGGCCGTGCCAGCTGCGCGCCTAGCTCGGCTCCGCGGGTGGGCCGCCAGGCGTCGCGCTGGAGCCGCGGTTGCCGTGGAGACCGAGCGGGCGAGTGGGCGGCGCGGCGAGGAGCCGGGCGGCCGCCTGAGTAGCGGGCGTGAGTTGGGGGGAGTGGCTCCCCGGGCAGGTCCTGGGGCCGCGCGAGGTGGCCGCGGCGCTGCTGGGCGCGGCGGGCGAGCCCGGGACTGCTCTGGTCACAGCTCAGCCCTCGCGGAGCCGGGAGCTGCACTCGGCTCGTCCGCGCTTCCGACGGTCCCAGCTCCGCCTGGCGGGCTGCGGCCGGGCGGCGGGTCTGGGGAGACCCGGCTGCCCCGACAGCGCCGAGAGCCCGGCCCGCGCCTCTCCCGCGGCCAGCAGGAGCCCGGCAGGCGGCGGGCGCGCTTCTCGCGGCCCCGGAATGCCTTCTCGGGGCTCCCCTCTGGCGCCTTTGCTGCTCCTGTCCCTGCATGGTGAGTAGCCCGAGCCCTCCCTTCCCGCTGGGCCGGCGGGCCGGGTCAGAGCTGCCCGGGGACCGCAGACACCCTTTCTGTCCTTGCCAAGTGCTGGGAGCCCAACTTCACAGGGCTCGGGTTCGCGGCTGTGGGCCGGGCTCACGCCCACCTGCGGCGGCTGCTTTCCCCGCCCACACGGCTCAGGTGTTCCCGGACCGCAGAGGTAACTGGTCCCGCTACTGGGTCTTAGCCTGTCCTGCACCCGCATCCGCCTCTCAGCCTGCGGTGCTCCTGGCGACTGTGGGATCTTAATAATAGATAACGAGCTCCCTTACTTGTACTTAACAGTGTTTAGAATCTGTTTCCGTTATTCGGAGGCTGCAGGAAAACTTTAAATTGTAGCTTTACCGTGACCTTGGAGGAAGTTGTATTTCAAAACGATTAAATCGATGAAGTGATCTGGAAAACATGAACCTGTAGCTTTAACATTACCTTTAAGAAGCGTACGCACGTTTAAACAGAAAATGATCTTCTGAAAATAACTGCATAGTGTCCTATACTGTATTTGAAAATGAGAATTTATTGACATTCTAGTTTCGTCTGCAAAGAATTGAAGTTGTCTCACGAAAATATATCAGAACAAAAGAAACAAGCGCCTTTTTCTTGTTAACGTTTTTTAAACATCTGTTTAATGTTCTTCTCTCTAATCTTACATTGTAATTTGTGTGAATAGCTATTGTATGTTAGGCTCTGATTTTCATTTGATACAATGGCTTTTGTTTTCATGTGTGCACTGTCTCCTGGAATCATGTTTTCTGTCCCATTTAATTGATTGCTGAGATTTAACGAAATTTATTCAGAAGAATTTTATTTAAAAAGAAGATTCAATGATTTATAGAATATTGTGGTTAACTTTTTTTCTTTCCGGAGACACCGGCCTGTTTCCAGTTGCTTTATAGCCTCATTCGAACTGATAATGTACCTGTAGATCTTGAAGGAGCACAATTTTACAGTAGCTGACTTAAACTGTACAGACATATTTAGTAGGGAAAAAGAGACTACAGAAACTTTTGGTATAGTCTTTCCAAAGAAACTAGCGAAAGTATGATCATCAAGAGGGCAGATAACTTTTTTGGACTTCATCAGGTACATTTTTAGTGACGATGTGCAGATAATGAATAACATCAAAATACGTATATTTCTTGAATTTGTGGCTCCAAATTAATTTTGTCCTGGGAGCAATGTGGGAGTGCCAGTGTTTCTCTTTGTCCTGCTTCTTTCAAGTGTGAACTAAAAGAGTAAATGGGCTTTTTATACAGTCCTTGGACATAACTGAAAATATTATAAAATATTACTAATATTACTATTAGAACAGCTCAAATTCTTGATAGAAAAAATCAATTATTAAGCTTTGGATACATTAATAAGAGCCTACTTTTTTTGTAAATGGTATTTGCGTATGATTGTTTTTGAATTATTAGGAAATACTTCTAAAGAATTGATGTAATTCACAGGATCAGTCTTGCAAGGTCATCTGATTCGTTCCTTTCCCTTAAGCAGAACGACTCCTAAGTCATATGAGGATATTTTAAAAGGTTTCCAAGGACATTTCAGTCTTTGTGATACTCTATTTTGTAGAGATACTTTTCACCCTTGAAAAAATGTGTTTGTTGTTTTTCAGCGAATATTTACAGAACAACTAATCTGTGCATTGGAGTATCTGGTGGGGAAAGATGGTGGTAGAATAACAAAGATGCGAAAAAGCCTGTCTGCAACCCTGAAGGAGTTTGCAGTTTTAAAATAGACTACAAGTACGTGCTGATAATTTATAATACAAGGCATATACTCTTGTATGGGTTCCATTTATTAATGCTGAGACCATGGAAGACTTCATGGAAAAGTTTACTTTTGATCTGGACTTTGAGTATGTTTCAAAATGGCTCAGATGGGAGCGGTTGGGCTTTCTTCGCTAAAGAACAACCTGAATAAAGAATATGAAGTGGAAAGTGAAGAGGTGTGTTTTAGGAAGGTCAGGTTTCTAGTTGCTAAAGCAAAAGATGTACAAAGGAGAAAGGGCTAAGAAGGTAGTTGAGGGCAAGATAGTAGACAGCATTGCATGCCGACTTGGGCTTTATTCAGCTGGCCATGGGAAAAGACATGGCTGTTCAGTTTCCTTCGCACAAAGAGGGAATGAGTATGAACAGGTAGAGCGCCAATTGGTGCCAGTATACCAGTCTCCAGATTACCACGTCCTGACTGAATTGTCCTTGAATCAGTCAGTGGCAGAGCTGGTTTGAACAAATCATGGTCCATCCCTAGAATTTCCAATGTCGAATGAACAGGACAGGTAGGTATCTTGTCAAAGTTGGTTCATTCCGAAGAGGGGAAGGGACATGGATGCTAGATAAATAACCAACAGCATTGGCACTGCAGTGGACTTATGTACCAGAGGGAGACATAGAGTGTCTTTTAAATAAAAAAAAGTGAATGCCAAACGATTGGCTTTTTATTTTTATTAAAATTCTGTGGAGTAACTTCAAAGGAAATTAGAATTGGAAAGTTGATGTCTGTGTAGTTCCACCACTGGGTTAGCTGTCTCTGAAGTGTTTCTTGCGTTTTTAACTCCTTGAAATAGCAGATAACTTTCTGGAGTTTGAGATGATTTATAAAAACAACCACAAAAAAAGAAGAGTTACATAAAATGAAATGAAAATGAAAGAAGTCATGAGCCTTTTAAATGTTAGCACTATTAAAAATTTATTGTAAATTTCAAAGTCTCAACTCTAAATTTAATTACATAACTGTTTTTTGAATGATTCACTTTTCAGTTAAAATCTGTAGTTCGACCCACATGAAAGGTGACAGCTACTGGGTGAAGATTTTGGAGAAGTTATCTTACTGTATATTGAACATGGACTATGCAGGAAGCAATTTAAATATTAAATCACCAAGCACTTTTGAAATGTTATGCTTAGAACTGTTGTCAGACCCGGGCAATGATGCAATGGGTAAAGGTGCTTGTTTTGTCTCTTCCCCCCCAGTAACAGTATGTGACACGTTTTCAAATGTGTTTTCACACTTTGATGGTGGAAACATTTATAATGAAAATTCTCATTTAAGTCTTCATACTTAAGCCATGTGATTTAGTGTCAAAAAAGGTGATGTCCTAGTGCACAAAGTTCTTTAGATGCAGTGAGTAATACAAAATAAAGGACTGGCAGTACTTGCTGGGTTGGGAGAAGGCTGGGAAACTTTCTCCACTAAAAGTCTCATATCTTTAAGGAGTTCATTTCCAGTAGAGATTCTAAGTCTATTGTTATCCACACTAATGATAGCCATTTACTCATACTATCTTAACCCTTAAATATGTTGGCAATTTGAGGTGGCATTGCTGCATTTCTAGTAGTCTCGGCACGTCAAGTGAACACAGTCAACTTTCTCCTCCTTCGATGAAGACTAACTTTAACAAATAGATCTCACCTTTGCATTTTGAGAGCAGCCTCCAGAGCACCTGGAGGAGCTGAAATCCTCTCTTGATCATACTTTGTGAGCAACTGGTTTCAGAGAGGTTGTCAGTTCTTGGGTGGTATTCAAAAATCCATCCGATTTGAGCTGAGTTTGGTTTTCAAAGTGGAAAGTTCATTAGTTTACTATTAGTTAAACCTCTCTTACCAAATGTTGGAAGGGTTCTTTCTTTCTGTTTAGTTTGGGCAATTGATCCCCTGTGTCCCTTATTTCTTACCACCTAAGGAAGAAACTATAGAAGTAGTTTGTAATGGTTTTAAATTGTAGAAATGTGAAGTCATCAAAGAGAGAATTTAACATTTTTCCTAATTTACAAGTGACATGCAGCCATTGATCTGCAGCTAGTTCAACATTCCTCCTTTCAGGTGGATAGGTAAATGGTGTGACTCTGCCTCTCTCATATATTACAGAATTATGAAAAATTATCATTTCTCCTTTCAGACCCTATAGAGGCAATAATTGGCATGACTCTCCCTCATTCATATATAACAGAAGAATTATGTTAATATGAATTTTTATGTCTTTGATTAGACTTAAACAAATATACATTTGCTAATATTAACAAAGTTATTTAATAAGAAGTTCTTTGAAAAAGTCCACTTGCTGGTTTATGTTATTGAAAACTTGACTTTTTTGATCTTGAGATTTAAATAACAAGCTGACAGTGTTAGAGATTTACTTTTATTTAGGAAAGCATTGCTGATAGCTGGTGAAGAAGTTAGGATCCTGCAAGAACTGAGTTCAGGAAATTCTGGTACCTCAGAGTTCTTTGGAAGAATCTTTAATATTAGTGACTATTAGTGGGGCAGGATTTGGTTGGTATAGATGGTTAAAGTGTACTACGTGGGATTGGAAAGTTTTCTCACTGAGGATTTCAAATATGTAGTAACACAATGAGACATTATGAATGTAACTGATGTAATGAAACCACTTTTGGGCCAATTTTAAGAGACTCATCTTGGGAACCAGCAGTTAGCGTAATGGCTATGTTACTGGACTCCCACGTAGTCGACCGCGGTTCGCGTCCCGGACCCGGTGGCTTAAAACTCAATGCCAGGCGCGTGTGCGTGCGTGCCCAAGATCCCGAGAGGAGAATGGAGGAGAAGGGATTGCGGCGTGACCATCCCCCCTGGGGGGTGATTTCTCGCTTTCTGTCTCTCTGTCTCTCTCTGTTTTGGGGCAAGCACACGTGCCCTATAGCGAAAACCTCTCAAAAAAAAAAAAAAAAAAAAAAAGACTCATCTTTACCCAAGTGTATTGACAATCACACACAACAGTGGCAACATAGCAGTATCCCTATGTAAGATATAGAACCCCTGTACCCGCCTTTGCTCCAGGTCTCATCCTTCACAGCAGTTGCTCACTTCAAGTCTTTCTCTACTGTATTCTCATTAATGTTGATTGTTTTCTTCCCCATCCTCTTTTCCCATTTTGGAAGATACTGTGTTTTTCTACCAGTATCATCAGGTCTTCTAAGGCAATAAATCTAGCCATTCCTGGCTTCTTGTAATTATTCAACTCAATCAGTTTTAAAGCTTGATTAAAAAAAACCAAACAGACTGAAAACCAACCGACCAGTCCTGGAGGCAACCAGGCAGACCCAGAATTCACTTTAGAAGCTGGGCATTGGTGGTAGTCTATGTGGATGTGATGGCATAGCTATATATTAGTAGTTCCCCCTTGTTTCATGAAGTTAACTTTATAATTCTTGAATATGTGTGTATGTATTTATGTATATTTTCCCCAAGTGGCAGTACTATTCCTGGCACATGGTAATGTTCAGTAGATAATTATAAATGTGTGTTTACTAACAGGTGGCATTCCTGTGTGCTTGGGGTATCTGAAAAGAATGCTTTTTTTAAGGGGACCAGCAGATGGTGTAATGGCTACATAACTGGACTCCCATGTAGTTGACTGCGGTTCGAGTCCCAAACCCGGTGGCTTAAACTCACGCTGAGTGCATGTGCGTGTGTGCCCAAGTTCCCGAGAGGAGAATGGAGGAGAAGAGATTGCAGCATGGCCATCCCCCCAGGGGGTGATTTCCCAC
Source organism: Tupaia tana (assembly GCA_026018925.1). Taxonomy (NCBI): domain Eukaryota; kingdom Metazoa; phylum Chordata; class Mammalia; order Scandentia; family Tupaiidae; genus Tupaia; species Tupaia tana. The sequence continues at coordinate 21,865,626 of JAKSZU010000020.1, read as the reverse complement.
TTTCTGTCTCTCTCTGTCTTTCTGGCAAGTGCATGTGCCCTATAGCAAAAACCTCTCCCCACCCCCACCCCCCAAAAAAAGAATGCTTTTTTTAAAATGAAAAACAATTTTTGTTAACATTTTCTTTAGGGAATTGGTATGAATGGATCAGCTCTGAGTAATGATTAAACATTGGTATATATTTTGTGGAACAGGTAATAGAGATATGTTCCTTTTTTTTTTCCTTTCAATTTCTGACTTCTTAGGAAATTTACTTAAAAACTAACTGTACCACTTACAGGACTTTCAAAATATATTCTTAGCTTATCTATAATTCTAAAACTCTGAAGTCCATTTCTGCAATGCCTTTTTCTAAGGAATTCTGAATGTTTTGTACCATGTACAAAAGAATGATCTCATTTTTTGGCAATTCATTGAAACCTTGAAGTTTCTTATTTCCATGTGTGATCCTTAGTCTTGTATATTAGAACTAGTCTTCCAAAAACAGAGAAATTAGTTAAAATGAACACATTTTGTGGTCTGTGTCCTTCCTCTCCTTGTCCACATCATTGTGTATAGAGATTTCTTTTTAGAAAGAAGAGCATTAAGTCAGTTAGTTCACGTGGGGTATTATAACACTCCAGTAGGGATTGGCAGTAGTTTTTCCTCCTATTCCCTTCACTTTCTCTGAAGTCTACATGTTCCCATTCATAGTTTATCCCAGCCATGGCTCATGCCCTATGGACCATCCTTTCAGTCTGCAGTGTTGTTAATGCTCTCTTGCAAAATGCCAAAGCTATCTACTAATCATAACTGAACCCGCAACCATGTGCTTAAAGACAGTCTAAATAGCAGCACACATCAAATAGTGATCATAAGGGAACCAGCAGTTAGTGTACTGGCTATGTCGCTGGACTCCCACGTAGTCGACCACGGTTCATGTCCCGGACCCGGTGGCTTAAAACTCACGCTGGACGCGTGTGCGTGCGTGCCCAGGATCCCGAGAGGAGAATGGAGGAGAAGGGATTGCGGCGTGACCATCCCCCCTGGGGGGTGATTTCTTGCTTTCTCTATGTCTCTGTCTGTCTGGCGAGCGCACGCGCCCTGTAGCGAAAAAACCTCTCCAAAAAAAAAAAAAAAAAAAAATAGTGATCATAGTACCTCACTTTTGTTTCTTTGAATCAAGTCCATCAGTATATGTATTATGATATAACTTCTGTCAGCTCCCACGGGTCAAGATCATTTTCCAGAACACAAAATTTATGGTGGAAACAGAGTCTACAGTGTAGTAAGTGTCACTCTTGCAGAACATATTTAAATTAGGCTAGCATTTTATGCTCTCATTAGTAAAGCTTATAGTTCAGCTCATTTATGCATTTTGCCCATGTGTAAATATAGATTGTCTATCAACTCCTGTTTACCAAGTCTTAGGGCAGCATGCAGAGGATGTGAAAAATGTGTTAATGGTACATCTCAAAGATTCTCAAACTGCCTGGCTTTTAAAGATTATTGAGGACCATAAAGAGTTTTGTTATGTGGATTTTCTGTTGGTATTTACTATTTTAGAACTTAAAACTGAAAAATTAGAAAACATTTATTAATCCTTTTAAAAGCAAGTCTATCACGTGTTGACATAAATAAATATTTTATGTTAAGTAATAATTTTTTTCAAAACCAAAGAATATTAAAGAGAAGAGTGGTAATGTTTACATTTTTGAAATCTCTTTAACGTCTGACTTATTGGAAAAGAGCTGTAGTCTCGTGCTTCTGCATTCCATTTATTATGATCCGTTTTCTTGGTTTTGTTGAAGTACATGAAAGAGTTGTAGCCTCACCCAGATACATAGTATTTCAAAAGCATTTTAAAATGATTTTTGAAATTCTTGATATTGTACCAAAACATGGTATTTTTTTTTTAACATGGTTTTTTTTTTTTTTTTAAATCATGATTTTTGCTATAGGGCATATGTGCTCCCCAGAGAGACAGAGACAGAGAGACAGAAAGTGAGAAATCACCCCCTGGGGGGATGGCCATGCTGCAGTCCCTTCTCCTCTTGGGATCTTGGGCACACACACACATGCCTGGTGTGAGTTTTAAGCTGCCAGGTCCAGGTTTCGAACTGTGGTTGACTGCATGGGAATCCAGTGATGTAACCATTATGCTATCTGCTGGTTCCAACATGGTATACTTCCTTTTTTTTTTGAGAGGTTTTTGCTATCGGGCGTGTGCGCTTGCCAGAAACAGAGAGAGAGACAGAGAGATAGAAAGTGAGAAATCACCCCCCAGGGGGGATGGCCACACCGCAATCCCTTCTCCTTCATTCTCCTCTTGGGATCTTGGGCACACACGCACATGCGCCCGGTGTGAGTTTAAACCACTGGGTCCGGGACTCAATCACAACTGACTACATGGGAGTTCAGTGACATAGCCATTACACTAACTGCTGGTCCCCAACATGCTTCTTACACATTGGTTGCAAGGCAGAATTAGAAATCATATAAGTAAACATTTCTTGTTACATTAAAATCTATTGGTTTGTTTTTTAAAAAATAATTTTTATTTGTGGGACCAGCAGGTGACGTAATGGTTATATCACTGGACTCCCATGTGGTTGACGGTGGTTCATGTCCTAGACATGGTGGCTTAAAACTCACACTGGGTGTGTGTGCATGCATGCCCAAAGTCCTGAGAGGAGAATGGAGGAGAAGGGATTGCGGTGTGGCCATCCCTGGGGTGGTGATTTCTTGGTGTTTCCCTGTCTCTTTAGTGAGCACACATACCCTATAGCAAAAATCTCTCTTAAAAAAAATTGATTGTTTTTGGGACCAGCAGTTAGCATAATGGCTATGTCGCTGGACTCCCATGTAGTAGACTGTGGTTCAAGTCCTGGACCTGGTGGCTAAAACTCAAACTGGGTGCATGTGTGTGCGTGCCCAAGATCCTGAGAGGAGAATGGAGGAGAAGGGATTGCGGCATGGCCATCCCCCCTAGGTGGTGATTTCTCGCTTTCTGTCTCTCTGTCTCTCTCTGTCTTTCTGGCGAGTGCATGCACCCTATAGCAAAAGCCTCTCCAAAAAAAAAAAAAAAAAAAAAAAAACAGATTTTTTTTTTTTTTTTTAGATAAGGTCTTGTCCTGTGATCTTTCCGCCTCAGCCTCCTGAGTGATTGGGAATATAGGCATGTGTCACCTTACCTGGCTTATTAGGAGGGGCATGGATTTGAACTCAGATCTTCCATTTGGCCTGAGCCTGCCTAGTAGCAGTATAAGTTAGAGCCTGCCACAGTGCCAGGGCCTATTTCTGCATGATTTTTTGAAATATTATGCTTGGGTATTGGAAAATACTGGTTTACTCTGTTACTGAGATCTTAATGAACATTAATATGTTGTATAATGTTTTAAAATTGACAATTGTTAATACTACCACTAATCTTGTCAAATAATTTGTAAGTATCATGAACCTGTTAAACTCACAGTATCAGATATAATTTTTATGAAATTTTAATATTGACTTGAATTTTATCATTGACAAAAATAAACAAAACAAACAAACAAAAGATCAGTTAGTTCCCTTGAAGTTATTTTGTTCAGTTTTTAGAAAATGCCTGCCAAATACCTAAGTTTGAATAACTGCATCCTGGGAACTGTTCTTTTCAAGTAAGCACACTGGTCCATGAAAAAAAAGGATGAGTTCTTTCAGCCTCGAGTCTACACAGCAGCACTGGTGCTTTTTCTTGCAACCTGAGTGTGCAACATGAATGACTTCGGTTTTATACTCTTCATTTCGTCACACAGAATATTGCAAAAGGTCAGGATTTTATAAAATTATCGTTTTCATTTTATCAGACATTCTTATATGAAACCGGACTGTTAATTTTTTTAGACTGTGACTGCACGACGGTGCAGACTGTGGTAGAGCTCACGCCAAGGCCTTGACCTGATCACGGTGCCAGCACTTTCATCTACCACTGCTTCTGTACCGCCAGTGCAAATGTCCGTGCAGGGGGAAAGGCAATTAACACTGTACCGTTATTAGGAAAAATAGTTTCTGTCACTCAGTCTTTCTGAAGGTGTCTTGGGGACCCCCCCCCCAGGTCCATGGACTAGAAGTTTTCTTAAAAAATTATTTTATAAAGACAGACAGACTTACAGTAATCTGTACTATGTTAAATGACATTAAGTAGAAATATATAAATTTAAAAATAAACAAACTTTTTTAATACTCATTTTTATATTAAAATTTTTTTTGAGAGGTATTTGCTATGGGGCGTGTGCGCTCACCAGAAAGACAGAGAGAGACAGAGAGACAGAAAGTGAGAAATCACCCCCTAGGGGGAATGGCCACGCTGCAATCCCTTCTCCTCCATTCTTCTCTCGGGATCTTGGGCATGCGTGCACATGCGCCTGGTGTGAGTTTGAGCCACTGGGTCTCGGACTCAAACCACTGTTGATTACATGGGAGTTCAGCGACATAGCCATTACGCTAACTGCTGGTCCCAGTATTAAAAATTTTTAAAAGAACCTCAAAACAACATACCGTAGGTGTAAAAATTCAAACAATGTTAAAGTGGCTAAGAAGTGACTCATGCCTCTTTTCCACCTACTAAATTCTCTGGTTTGGCTGTGCATTGTTTCAGACCTCTTTCTAATCACAAAGCCTTTATTTTCTGTGTGATTCAAAATCCAGCCATGCCATGAATATTGTTCTATATAATCTGTTTTTAAAATATTATTCAAGGGAACCAACAGTTAGCGTAATGGCTATGTCGCTGGACTCCCACATAGTCGACCGCGGTTTGCGTCCCGGACCCGGTGGCTTAAAACTCACGCCGGGCGTGTGTGCGTGCCCAAGATCCCAAGAGGAGAATGGAGGAGAAGGGATTGCGGCATGACCATCCCCCCTGGGGAATGATTTCTCGCTTTCTGTCTCTATGTCTCTCTCTGTCTGTCTGGCGAGTGCATGCGCTCTATAGCAAAAATCTCTCCAAAAAAAAAAATATTATTCAATATGGGCATTTTTTTTTTTCTTTTGTTCCATGGATTGGCATTACTCTTCTCAGTAACACTTTGGTATTTCATAGTAAGTATGTGCCATGATTTACTTAGCTCTTTCCCCATTGTTGGATATTTATATCGTCTCGTACTTTTTGGTGTTAATGATCAAAAAGGTGTGTGAACACCTTTGTACGTATAATCTCTAAGTTTGCATAGGTATTTGATCTCAAAAGTCTAATATGCACAAAGCGCAGTTTGGATGTTCACATTTGACATTTTTGCAGGGAACAGTAGCATTGTGTAAATGTTCGCGTTTTATATAGTCAAACATACTGGATTTGAGTTCCTGACTGTCATTTTTTTTTTTTTGCCTTGTGACTTTGGGAATGTTACTTAGTGCCCCAAGTTCGAGTTTATGTAATAAAGTGGAGATTGCTTACTTATTGCACTGAAAAGTACTAAAGTAAATCAAATCTGACATTCTTAAAGTGTCTAGCACGATGTCTGCCGTATAGCAGATGCTTAGCAGTTGCTGTTATGAGGATTGTTCAGCGCCAGTCGAAGCCAGGAGAGAAGAGTTCCATCTAGAGTGTACCACTGGAGATGTGACCTGGAGTGTAATTCTCCAGGCTTGTTTTTTTTTTCTTTTTCTTTTATTAATGTATGTCTCTACAGCATACAAAATGTATCTTCCCAGGATGAATATACTGCATATTAGTTCAGTCAAAGACATTACCATCCATATTTAGACAGGGCCTTGCCATGTCACACCTCCTTCCTCAGCCTCCTGAGAAGCTGGGACTGCAGTCGTGTCATCTCCCCGGACCTGTCAGGGTGAGCTGAGAATCGACCTGGCCTCCCCATGTCCTCAGCCTGCTGAGCAGCAACGTACAGTGCACACTACCGTGTGAGGCCTAGCGTGACTTCTAGGAATTAACGTCATCTTCATGTGTTGTAGAAAACTTATAAAAAGTGGTTTAAATGTTGATAATCTTGTTTTTAAACTGTATTTTAAAATTGATTTCTGTACTTTGCTTTAGGCTATATGCTCTCCTCTTTTTTCTCCTATTAATACATCCTTTATATCGCCAACAAATTTCGTATGTCAGGAGATGGTCAGTTCTAAGCAGGCAATAAATATGACAAATATGAGTCTTCAGGAAGTTCATTCATAGACAATGAATTTTATAAAGATATGCATGGAATGGATTTCAATTTTTTTGTCAACCAAAATAAAATTATACTTTAATTCAATTTTTTCATGAACTTTTTGAAGTACCCTCATAGTTTCTTTTTACCATCGTAACTGCATCTGATCTTTTTAATTCTTTTTAATTTTTTTTTTTTTTGAGAGGTTTTTGCTATAGGCCAGGTGTGCTCTCTAGAAAGACAGAGAGAGATGGAGAGACAGAAAGTGAGAAATCACCAGCCGGGGGGATGGTCACATCACAATCCCTTCTCCTCTATTCTTCTCTCAGGATCTTGGGCACACATACAGATGCACCTGGCATGGGTTTAAGCTGCTGGGTCTGGGACTCAAACTGCGGTCAACTACATGGGAGTCCAGTGATGTAACCATTACACCATCTGCTGGTCTCTGATTTTTCTTTTCTTTCTTTTTTTTTTTTTTTGAGAGGTTTTTGCTATAGGGCGCATGCGCTCACCAAACAGACAGAGAGAGACATAGAGACAGAAAGCGAGAAATCACCCCCCAGGGGGGATGGTCACGCCGCAATCCCTTCTCCTCCATTCTCCTCTCGGGATCCTGGGCATGCATGCACACGCGCCCGGCGTGAGTTTTAAGCCACCGGGTCTGGGACACAAACCACAGTCGACTACGTGGGAGTCCAGCGACATAGCCATTACGCTAACTGCTGGTTCCCTGATTTTTCTTTTTCTATGCCAGACACTGGTGTCTAAGTTTTACCTATACGATACTAGGTGAATATAGACATTTTACTAGTGCTAATATTGATTAAAAGTGAAAAACCTGTGAAAGTTTTAAAATAGAATTTTAGGGAAATGGTGATACTTAAATGAAAAGCTTTGGGAGGAGTGTGCTTACGGTACATCTTAATTTTGATTTTATGTTATTGGTAGGTGTTATTGATATTGTCATTGATAATGTTTCTCATCTGTTCTTTTTGTATTTTCATGAGAAAGGGTGATTTTATACTGAACAAGTTGGTCTCTAAAATGGACAAAGTTAAGTCATACTCTCAGAATTGAGAGAATTCCTAATTTCATAAACTCTGCCTACTTTGTTATCTTGTTAAGTAGAATCTGTTTTTAGGTTACTAAATTTTTCCTAAAACTGAGACACACTGATCAGAGACAGTTCTTGCGTTTCGTATTCTGAAATAGTTACAGGAGCACAAACATAATTCATATCCATGAAAACATTTTTGGAATTATGACTTAATTCTTCCTCTTTCCTGATTTCATTGCCTTCCGAGCAAGACATGTTTAGCTGTCTGTTGATCAGTCTGTATTTCCAGTTTCAGTTTTAACATTTGCACTCCCTTAAACAAGTTAGTGTGCTCTTGTCCCCCAGTCCTCACTTACTTCCAATTCAGGGAGTGGAGTTGTCTTTCTCATTAATAAGAAAGTGTAATGTTGTGAGCCACAGGGAACTGGACCAGTAAGGTCTCTTACAGCCCTTTAATTCCATAATGTCCTTGATCTGATGAAGCCGCTCAGTAAATCTCTTCACAATTTCTATGACCAAGCCATCTGCCTGCATTAAAATAAATCAAATCTGCTTACTCTTCGAATGTCTAGAAAATATTCTATAAACTGATGATGATGAAGACCATGAACTCAAAAATAATTTGCAATCTTCAGCACTTCCTCTTGAGTTTTCAGCTCACATTCCCTTGACAAAGTAGGAGCTGGCATGCCAGCTTTTGCTTTGACTTGACTAGAGGGTAGTGGAGCCCTTTCCCCTCCAGTCCTTTTCCTTGTGATTACTCCACTAGAGCATGTTTACTAGTTCAACTCGTCCATGCTTTGAATGCATTTCTCAAAACCTTTTTTGTTCTTCTTCATGTATGTTAGTTAATTAGGTACATACATTGCAGTGGTTTGTATACCCCCAAAATTCATGTGTTGAGATTTGGTTGTAAGTATAAAAAGGAAACTTAATACTTTCATGGTGTTGAGTGGTTAAGTGACTAGGATAAGGCTCCTATGATTGACTCCTGTTTCCCCTGGCTCCCTTCAGGATAGAATGCATGTGGGGGATGGAGAGACATACCTCTTTGGTGGGATTTGGTCATACCATTATCCTCTTCCTCTAGACTGTTGGATAAGGGGCACTTGCATATGTGTTCAGCATTTTTTCAGGCTGACTGGGCTGGAGATTAAACCCATGGTTGTCATGTGGGATCTGGGGATCTGTCTTCTCTTGAGCAGTGTATTACCACTGAGCCAGGGAACCAACTCTCCTGGTGGGTTTATGAGGAGATAGGGAATGTGGGAATGTTGGCCATGTGGGAATCCAGTGCCCTCAACCACCATGGCACCTGCCAGCCCCAAGTTTACATTATTCTAACAGCTTTCTCTCTGGCCTTTACTTTGTCCTTCTCTTTGATCTGTTCTTTGCTCTCTGCCGTGTTGGTTTTGTCAGATATTGCTTTTATGGTATTCCCTTGTACCCTTTAGTAACAATAGCAGCATCTCTAAATCTTAGAGGATCAGTTCCACAGTTTTAGTGTATCTTTCAGTGTCCTTTAGCTCTTTCCACTGTTCCTCACTCATTTTTCCACCGCCCCTCAGGTAACACTCTGGGCCTCTCTACCTATTGGCCTTAGTTGCTCATATTTCCCATCCCCTTCTGGTTGATCTACAGTATACAACATCTAATGGTGAGCTCTGTTTTACCTACTGTGCCAGGCTCGGCCCAAGTCTGGGTTGGAGATTGCGTTACGCTGTGGCTGACTTGATGGTAGGTAGGTAGGAAGGAGATGTTTTCCTTTGATGCTTTCCTGAGCAATTACAGCGGGTGCTGCGCCCTTGGTTCCTGCCCTCACACTGCTGTGCCTCCTTGTCTTACGCATCCACGAGATGAGCACTTTGTGCTGTGCACCTGCAGGGTGCTTGCTGTACTGAGGGAGTGGGTGCATTTTAGATCTTTGCTTTTTAGTGGCCTTTGGTCTTACGTTAGCTAATAACTAACCCAATTTTCTTATTTCCCAGGCAAAAAGTTGAAATTCTGTACCTGATATTGAAATACTTGTATAAATTTTAAAAAAAATCTTTTTTTTTTTTTTTTTTTTTTTTTTTTACTAAGGCACAGACATTTTCTCAAAAAATGATTGAAAACAGATTCTTTTGTGCTGTGGATTGAATATGCCTTTCAATTGTATTCTGATTTTGAAAATGATAATTGCATAATTTTTCAGCTCTTCTCTTTATGTGAACTAAGTTAAAATAGCCTCCCACTCTCTTCTCACATGTTCCTGCTGCCTTTCTGTAATTTATACTTAGTTCATTGTACTGCAGTGCATTGAATTGCATATAGTCATTTTAAAAATTATGATGTATTTCAAAGATGCTGTATTTACTAGAAAAGGCAATAGTAACAGGATCTAAGAACTTCAAGAAGTGTAATGTTCTCAAAAAACTGTGTAGTATCCTGAGAGTACTACTTAGTGAGTCATCGTGAGTGAACATGCTTGTGGAATCAACTAGATCTGGAGATAGTATCACCAGCACCTGGTAGCCCCTGGTGCCCCTATTAATCCCTCTACCATTCCCTGCTCCCCAGCAGTAACTACATTTATGACTTTTAACACAAGAGATTAGTTTGCATGGTTTTGAAATTTATATAAGCTGAATCATTCAAATTCATTAAATATTCTCTTTTTCTAAGAATATTTATTTAATTCCATTTGTTATTATTTTTAAAATTTGCCCAGAGAGAGAGACAGAGAAAGAGAAAAAAGGGAAAGCGAGAAAGCAAGCAACCAGGTCCAGGACCTGAACCACAGTCGGCCTCGTGGGAATCCAGTGCTCCTTTAACCATCAGGCCACCTGTTGGCCCCAACATTCTCTCTCTTTTTGAGAAGATTTTGCTATAGGTCATGCGCACTCTCCAGAAAGACAGAGAAGACAGAGAGAGAAATCACCCCCCAGGGGAGATGGGGGTGGATGGCCACGCCGCAATCCCTTTTCCTCCATTCTCCTCTTGGGATCTTGGGCACACACACAAATGTGCCCAGCGTGAGTTTAAGCCACTGGGTCCGGGACTTGAACCATGGTCAACTACATGGGATTACAGCGACATAGCCATTACGCTAACTGCTGGTCCCGCAACATTCTCTTTTTTCTTAAATGAGAGAAACACATTTCACATACCATGTAATTCATCTATTTAAAATGTATAATCCAATGTTTTTTGATCTATTACATTGCTGTTTCTAAAAAATGTGGTTATACTGCATGTATGTTTGTATAAAAACCAAAATTTACAATTTAAAAATTTTTAAGGTTTTTGCCATAAGGTATGTGTACTCGCCAGGGAAAGATAGAGACAGTGAGAGGGAAAATTAGAAATTACCCCACCCCAGGGGGGATGGCCACACCAAAATCTCTTCTCCTCCATTCTTCACTCCTCTCGGTATTTTGGGGACACACATACATGTGCCCAGTATGATTTTCAAGCCTTTGGGTTCAGAACTCAAACCATTGTCAGCCAGCGCCTTAACCACCACTCCACCTGCTGTCCTCCCCCCCCATTTAAGCTATTTTTAAGTATATAAGTGGCAGTAAGTACATTCATAGTATTGTACAAGTATTATCACTCTTTTCAAAATTATTTTTATCACTTCAGATCAATAACCCCTCATTTCTGCTTTCCCTTGGCCCCTGGGAACCTCCAATCTACTATATATAAATTTGCCTACTCTGTGGAATCACACAATATTTGTCTTGCTGTGTCTGACTTGTTTTACTCAGCACAACGTTTTCAAGGTTCATTCATGTCGTAGCATGTATCAGAACGTCGTTCATTGTTATGATCAAGTAATATTTCATTGTGGACTTTGTGGACTCTGGGTTTCTTGCCAGTTTATTTTATTTTATTTTATTTTATTTTATTTTATTTTATTTTATTTTATTTTTTAAGGTTTCTGTTACAGTGCACTTGCTGTAGAGACAGAGACAGAGAGACAGAAAGTAAGAAGTCAGATGGTCATGCTGCAGTCGCTTTTCCTCATTCTTCTCCTCTCTGGATTTCAGGCATGCATGCACATGTACGAGTTTCAAGCCATTAGGTCCAGGATTTGAACCATGGTAAACTATGTTGAAATCCAGTGCCTTAACCACTATGCCACCCTCTTGCCAGTTTTTAAAATTAGGGAGTCTGAGTGGTTTTGACCTGTAATTTGGACAGTCTTTAAAAATATTTTTTGGAATACTAGCACATATGTGTTGCAAAATTTTCAGTTACTCTATAACTTCCTTTCTTCCCACTGCTGTGTGTGTGTGTCTTTAAACAGAAGTCTTTAATTGGTTTGGTTTTAACTTTTTCTTTCTCTCTCTTTTTTTTTTTTTAACTAGCATTTTTTTTTTTTTTTTTTTTGTCTTGGCTAGTAATTCTTTGCCTATCCCAATATCATGATATTTTCTGTTATCTTATAAGCTAAAGTGTTTTTCCTTTCATGTTTTGACCTGCAGTCCACCCGGAATTGATTTCCTTGTGTGCAGTGAGAATCAGGGGTCATGGACTAGAACTTACTCTTTGTTGTGGTTTACCTATTTCCATTTATGTAGTCCTTTTGATTAGGTAAGTTCTCTGATGCTTTACACGTTGTTTTGGCTCTCGTGTCTAGCACAGTGCCTTGCACAGGGTGAGTAATCAATACATTCTTATTAATAATCATCAGGCCTTGAAGATTCATCTCTTAAAAGAAACATAGGTGACTAAACAGAATGCTGTAAAATCTGACTTTACGTGGGGCTGGATGGTGGTATAGTGATAAACCTTGATACGGCTAGGCTGACCCACAGGGGAAGGTAGCTGGGTTTGCGTCTGTGGACCTCCCTAAGTGGGCACGGTGTGTCTGAAATCTGGGGCTGACTTAAGCTGTGAGCGGATCGTGACATCAAGATTCTGCTGGGGGTGTTTCTGTCTACAGAGTTTTTCTCTTCCATGGAAGAAATAAATCTTATAAAACAATCTGACTTTATTTTAAAGTGGTATTCATTTCGTTTTCAGGAATTATTTTCAGCAGTTCTTCTCTGTGTTCTTTGCCTATTCTCTCTTTCCTTCCCTATTGCCACCACTGTCTTTGTCACAGTCATTTCCTTCTCTTCCATTAACATCAGTTTTGTCATCTGGAGCTGAAGTTAAATTTTTACTCTCTTCATTTAAATTTTTCAGCATATGGTAATTCTTTTTAAAATGATCATTTTAGTTGTAAATTGTCTAGTTTAAATTGTTGAATCCCTCACATCAGAGCAGCACTACCCACATTTCAGATTTTAACCTGTGGCCCAAAGATAGTGTTCAGGGAGGTTACAGATATTTAATGCCAAACTTAGTGTCATATGAATTTGACATTTTCCTTTTTTTTTTTTTTTTTTTTTTTTTTAGAGAGAGAGTGTCTCAATTGTTTATAGTATGCTCTTTCATTTTCTGACAAACTGTTAAAGATTTATGTTACCACTGTAATCCATACAGAAATGTTCAGTCCTAGTAGTTAGGTTTAAGAAACTTAATGATTGTGTAACTGTAGTTAGACTTAAAAATGTAGTGATCATTTCAAGATGTATTCAAATCAGAAAGGGATTCATTACAGAACAGGAGTTATAGTCAGAGTCATGTGCGGAAGAAGGAACATAGATATTTCATGTTCAGAATCAAGTGGAAGAGGAAAAAGCTTGCTAGAGCCTTCATGCATTCCCTATTTGGGCTTTATCTCAGCTATGAGACACAACACCCTTGTTTCTTTTTCATTCAGCAGTTTTTAAGGATAAAAAACAACTGTGGATTTATTTTACTCCAGGCATCTGGGGATAGAAACGTGAAAAAAAATGTAGGGTCCAGTCATCAGGTTTAGACTAACCTCCGTGGTTTAGTCTGAAAGACAAGCATGATTCAGCTCATGATGCTATGACGTGTTATGTTGATGATGAGAATGGATTGTTGGCTTCTGTTCAGTTCTCCTTGTGCTGACCAAGTCATTTGGTTCCCCAGGTGGTATGTTTCTTGGGGTCTGCAAGCTGTGCAGCTGGCCACTTGGCAGCAAGCACTAGAGTGATGCCATGGAGGTAGTGGCAAAAAGCAGGTGAAGCCTGTGGTAGTGCTTCTCATTCCTGGGCTATATGAAGTGTGTGTAAGAGACCTGGGGAGAGGACTTGCAGAGGCCTGGCTGGAGAATGAAGTCCGTGTGTACTGGAATTTCAAGGTTTGTACTGGGCCAGTCTTGTGGCTTAGTGGTTAAAAGAGAGGGATCCCATATGGCTGATTTCACTTTTTGAGTCGTGGACCCAGCTGTTTGAAAAACACATTGGGCTTGTGTGCTGTGTGTCCTAAATCCCAGTAGGATGGAGAAACGGAGGAGAAGGGATTGCAGTGTAACCGCATCCTATTGGGGGTGGGATGCTTTCTCCCTGTCTTGTTCTTTCTCTGTCTTTCTCTGGAGTGCATGCATCCTTTGACAAATTAAAAAAAAAAAAAAAAAAGAAAAGATTTGTGCCTTAACTCTATGCTGCTATAACAGAATACTATTACTGGAGCTCGAAAGTGCAAGATCAAGATGTTGTCAGGTTTGTTGTCAAGTGAGGGCTCTGCTCTGGCTTATAGGGAACTGTCTCCTTGCTGCATTCTCACATGGTGAGGGGCAGAGGAGCTCTCTGGGAACTGTTTGCCAAGCACTCATTTCATTCATGACAGCTCTACTGTCATGACCTAGTTATTTCCAGAAGGCCCTACCTCCAAATACCACCATATTAGGGGTTAGGTTTCAACATCTGAATTTGGGGCATAGGGATGGACAGAAACTTTCAGTCTGTAGCAGTCAGAGACAACCTATTTTCATTCAATAACAGCAGAAAGAATACCCCTACAAAGGCCCAGTCCTTTTGTCCTGGTTACCAGCCTGGGAGTAACTTGTCACGTTATTCTATGGCAGAAACTAGTGGAGAACGAGAGAACGGATATGAGAGCCAACCCTCTTCTCCTCTGGCTGGAAGTTTGAAGTCTCTCCTTCATGCAATGAGATACTGTCTTGAAGTAAAACAAGACAAGAGGAAAGAAATATGAAGACTGTGCATTTATTTGAGCCAAGCAAAAGGGACATCTATAAGGCTGCTTAAAGAGTCTGTTCAAGGGACCAGCAGATGGTGTAATGGTTATGTCGCTGGACTCCCATATAGTTGACCACAGTTCGAGTCCTGAACCCAGTGGCTTAAACTCATGCTGGATGTGTGTTCATGCGTGCTCAAAATCCCAAGAGGAGAATGGAAGAGAAGGGATTGTGGCATGGCCATCCCCCTCACCCCCCAGAGGGGGGATGATTTCTTACTTTCTGTCTCTCTGGTGAGCTCACTTGCCCTATAGCAAAAATCTCTCTCTTAAAAAAACAAAAAAACAAAAAAAACAACAAAACTTGGATCAGCCTGAGATGATCAGATTGGACTAAATTTACTCTCTTGACCTCTAACCCCTGTTGGGGGGTGTGTGGGTTGAGCAGTAGGAAGATCATAGCTGTTTGAGAGAAAACAGACTCTGCTCCTTTGCATATGCTTATTTATTAACAAGAATGTCAATCTACTTAATAGTGTCTTCTTGACAAATTTTTGCTTTGGATGCACAACCAGTCCCATAGAATATAGGGTCCTCATCTGGCCAGATGCACCAATCTTGAGTTCTGTCCTAGTTTTTAACCTAAGCTGGTATACCAGTATAGCAGTAACTGTGTAAGTATTTGCACGACGCATTCTACAGTGGCTTATTGAATCTCAATAAATGATCTTTTCTTTTAAGAAAAGCCTCTTTATTCGCTTGATCACTTGGAGTGCTTTTTTTAAACACTTGGATTTGGCAGGCTTTTTCTGATACTGAGGTGCCCACAGTGAACTGAATGTGGTTAAACAGCTTGGAACACTGGAGTTGAATAGGCTTTGGGCACATGTGCCAGAGGGTGGCAAGCCAAGTTATCCGCCTCCAGTGCCAGTTCTGAGGAGCTTCGGTTCTGCAGCCACCACTGCTTCTGCACTCCTCTCTAAGTCACACACATTTCTTCTTTTAGTGTCACAAGTTTCTAGTGAGGATGTCAAATTGGTACCGAGATCACAGCTGCCATTATTGGATACCTCCCTCTGCCATGCATTCTCTCGGCATTGCATGTATGCTTACTTACTAATCCTTACAGTAAGCCTGGACGATGGGAGAGCATTAGTCCTGTTTCCAGCTGAGGAAATTGATGGTTTTCTCGTAGAGTAGAATAAATTTCAGTACCTGGAATTAAGTGCCTAGAAGATTAAATAAAATAATATGTAAAGTGCCCAAAACTGTGTCAGGCTTAGATAATCAGTAAGTGGATTACATTTTTCTCTTTAAAAAAATTAGTTTGTTTATTAATTAATTATTTTTTTATGAGAGAGTGAGAAAGAGAGATGGGTGGATTGATTTTTGACAGGGTCTTGCCATATTGGCATCCTCTAGCCCCTGCCTCCCAGCCAGCTAGGACTACAGGTGCACATACCCAGCCTGTGTAGGTTGGTCAGGAATTGAACCCAGGCCTCCAGTGTGGCCTCAGCCTCTGTGTAGCAGCATCTTAGCTGCCTGCACCACTGTGACTGAGCCGTATTTGCTTAAATTACATTTGTTTTTGTAGTGATTTTGTCTCCATTTTAGTGCCTAACGGAGAAAATTTGGGAAATATTTATAGAAGCTGAACTGGCCCCATAAAGACCTTAAGATACCTAAACATTAAAATGCACTAGTATTTAAGAACTATGAAATTCAAAAGGAGATAGTAATCTATAGAGTAAGGAGAAACAAGTCTGGCATAGTTCTGGATTCTCCCCCCAGAGAGGGCATCTTTCTCTTTTCTGTGCCCACCTTACTGATGCCTTACATGCTTGCCCAGGCTTTATGGCACTAGCCTTTCAAGAGTTTGAAATTCTTCAGCTGTCTTCATGGTATAATGGTTAAAGCACCTCGATCCCACAGGGCCAACCATGCAGTTAGAATCCTGGCCCAGCAGCTTGAAAAATATGCCAGGCATGTGTGCATGCATGCCCCAAATCCCTATAGCATGGAGAAATGGATGAGAAGGTATCGTGGTTTGAACGTGCCCCCTTAGGGGCTGCTTCTCCCTCTTCTCTGTCTCTGGCGAGTGCATGTGCCCTCTGGTAAATTGGGGGAAAAAAAAGTGTTTAAAATTTAATTTCATTTGTATCAAGTAAATAGTGTTAGAATAATGTTACCAAATTCAAAGGGGGGAAGTATTTAAACATACGTTTTAGTAATTACTTGTCAGTAAGAAAATTGTGCTTCACAGTGTGTCAGACACTAGATAATAGGAATGAAGTCTAAATCTCAGTTCTTGCTTTCATTGAGTTTACAGTTTTAGAGAGGGAAAGGAATGAAACTTTTTTCGGTTACCTACTAGGTATTAGCCTTTCAGTATGTATGATATAATTAATTTTCACCACAAGCTGATATGATTTTCATTTTATAAACAGTTTCCCTTGTTTATAAATAAGGTCACATGCCCTTGTCTTTGGCTTTGCAAACCCATCTTCCTGCTTCAGGAGATGGAGAACAAGACTGTATGATTATTACAGCTTGAAATTCCCTTTACTAAACGACTTTTTTTTTCTGGGCCTGGGAAATAATGTTAGTATATTAGTGCTTTAATACCCAACCTGGATGTCACCTCCCACGTGAAGTCTCCCGTGGAGTTACCCTTTTCTTTCCCTGTGTCCATGTAACTGTTCATGTTTTAGCCTTGACTCATTTACTGCAATTTAGGAACTAACCTATTTGTTTAATTCTCCTCCTCCTTTCTTAGCCAGTGCCTAATAAAAGTTCATTTCATAAATAAGCAATAATCGCATAGTTTAGGCCAGAAGAGCCGCTGGAGTTCAGAGACTTTACGGCACAGTTGGGAACCAGGAGTCTTACAGGACCTGAGTAGGACTGAGACTAGCCAGAGGAGGCCAGAGGAGGCCAGGCACACCCAGCTGGTGAGGGAGGGGAGCAGGGGACAGCGGTAGAAGTGGTCACGTGGAAAGGAGTCTTGCTAGTTTCTGTTAGGAAGTACTGAGAGTTAAATTTGGATGCCACATTTATTATCTCAGCGTTTTGAAAACTACCCCTAATGATATCTTTGTTCTTTTGTTTCCTCAAAATTAATGATCTTTTGTAGCTATGGTAACTCATTTGAAGTTCTATTATGCATGTAATCTGTGCACATTGAACTATTTGCTTCAGCATTCTAAACATTTTGCTGCATAGTCAATAATTCTATATTTACAATGTTCTCTTCCTTCTGGTGAAAACTGGCTTTTCCCTTTAGATTTCTAAAGATGATTTTAAAAAGAATTAAGAATGACAGCTTGACTAATAAATTACCATAAATGACCATCATTTTTGTCACTAACATTCATGCTGTTTGCTTGTATTGACATCTAGGTAGTATTAACTTCAAGAATCTTTGAACACATGGCACCTACCTCCCTGGTTTTTCCCATTCCCAGCTCCCATTCCCCTGTACCATCACTCCTGAGCATTCTCTGGTCCCTTCTCTGACTCCAGACTCCCTTTGTGCCTCTTGCCTGGCTGTGATCCCACCTCTGTGTTTGCAGCTCTCTGTTCCTTGGACTGCTGCTAATCCTGTCGCTAACCTTTTTCGCTCAGTCTTCCTGCCTGGTCTAGTCTCAGACTGGTTTTCTTTTATGCCCTGCCCCTCACTCTCTAAGGAGTTTTGCACCTGCTTCCTAGCTCAACTTGATGAACTAGATTGTCCAATGTTCTCTTCTTTGGTCAGAGTATTGGTTAACCCTTGACACCTCTCCCACTGAGTGGATAGACAGGTGAAGAGTTGAACTTGGAGCACCTAGGACATGAGTTAATAGTCTTAATTCTTCCTTTCCCTCAGCCCATGGACATTGTAAAGCTATTTTTAAAAACATCATTCACTGAGTATTTATTTACCTGATGTCTGCTTTGCGCTCAGCTCTGCTCTAAGTACTAGAAATATAGCAGAGGCAACAATAGACTAAAAAACAGGGGCCAGCAGATGGTGTGGTGGTTAGGGTGCTAAACTCCCATATGGCTGATTGCAGTTTGAGTCCTGGACCTGGTGGCTTGGTTTCTCACTTTCTCTTTCTCTCTTGTTCTGTCTCTCTGGTGAACACATGTGCCCTATAGCAAATTAAAAAATAATAGATAAAAATTAAAATAAAGAATTCTTTAAACATTAGACTAAAAACAGGTAAACAACATCTAAAGTAGTAAAAAATGAGATTGTACTGAAGTTTCTTTCCGAGTTTTTGCTTCTTCTTAAAGTGTTTATTCACTTACAAAATAGAAGTACGTTGAGAATAATGTTAAGGAAACAAAAAAAAGTTATGTTAAGAGTTTAACTGTCCTTAAGTCATAGTAAACTTATTTTTTTTAAAGCTTTTGCTTTTGA
The DNA here is from genome assembly GCA_026018925.1 of Tupaia tana. Classification (NCBI taxonomy): domain Eukaryota; kingdom Metazoa; phylum Chordata; class Mammalia; order Scandentia; family Tupaiidae; genus Tupaia; species Tupaia tana. The sequence goes on along the minus strand of JAKSZU010000020.1, from coordinate 21,847,001 downwards.
TTTTTGTTCATATCCTCCAAGAACATAACGGATTCCTTAGTGAAGTGGCAAGGTTGTGGTGGCTATGGGTTCTCTGTCTGTGGCATGTTTGTAGTTGGTTGTCTTAGACAAGCTAGATCTCATATAGGCAGTTGTTTTCATTCTGATCAAGTGGCCGCCTACTGCTAAGAGCAGTAATAACAACTTCAATAATTTTGACTGAAATAGTCATTGCTCAGTATTGCTTTCTTTTCTCAGGAAAGATATTCAAGAAAGGTGTGGAACCAGACAGTGCTTATTTATTTGGATGTGTTTGCCCTTTTTTTTGGGGGGGGGGGGTCAACAGTTATATTTGATGTTTACCAGCAGTAATATCTGTTTCTATTTTTCTTTAAACTTATTTTCTGTACTTTAGAAAGGTAAAATTGTTCTGTTTGAAATATGTTACTTTTAAAATACTCTGAAGTTGTATTATATATAACTTTACTTTTAGGATACATAAAAAAGGTATAAAATAAATACTGATTTGCTTCTGGGTTTAATGTTGATCATTTCAAATCAGAGGAGGAAGATTTGTTCCACTTAGGGAGGTTTCCTTGTGAAAATTCAGGTGGTTGTCATACAGTCCCGGAATTGCAGACCTGGAGGACACTTTTCAGTATTCTGGTTTCTCTTCTGTGCTCAGATCTTCCCGCTTTCCCCATCCTGCCTCCATTCTTGCATGTCATATAATAAAAAAAACAAAAAAACAAAAAACAAGGGAAATAAAGTGACCTTTTCAAAACCATAGTGTTAGGGGCCAGACGGGGGATGCAGCTGTAACACATGGCCCTTTGTGAGGTGGGAGGATTCCTAGTTCAAGGCTGGCGAGCTCCCTGAGTACTTGGGACATGTACTTGCCCACGATCCGGGGCTGGGTGCAGGTGGTGGATTGCAGCACCGAGACCCTCTTTTGGGCATGCTCCCTCTCTCTTCCTTTGTCTTTCTCTCTCACTTTGACTCTGTCTCTCTCACTCATGGAAGAGAATGCATAAATAAATTAAAAACAGACACGGTGTGTAAATGACAAAGTTTGAACCAGAGTCCAGATTAATGCTCTTCCGAATAACATGAGTGAAGTGATCCAACTAAGAAATATTTTTATTATATATTTTTAGGGTTAAACAGCATCATTTGGCTGGAATGTTTCTGTCTAATCCCAGTTCAACAAAATACTACACAAGAAAAATGTACATGCAGCATGCGTGTATAAATAATGTATAAATAATGAATGCACATGTATAATTGTGTCAGGGTTATTCAAGCACAATTAGGGTGTTGCTTGCACCACATACAATACATATCAGATACCCTGCCCTTAGCTACTTCCCTTCTTCTGTCATGTCCTCATATTCCAGACTGGGTAAGATGAAACAGAGAAGAGAATACTCAAATTTCATTTCAGAATCTGCAGCAGCTGGAGTGAACATCAAACAGATGGGCTTTTCCACCCTGATTATCCTAACTTCCTAAATTTAGAAATACATGCTTTAAAAAAATGTAAATTACCCGAGGGGGTGGTATAGCACATGCCAGGCAGTGCTAACGAGTGCAAATAGATGTCATCTGCTGACTTAGATGCGGCTCAGCTCCCACTGCTGGGTCTCCGTTGTTTCGTTCCCGTTAGATTTGTTTTATGTCACTGCTTTCCTTTCTGAAAACGTAGTGTCAAGCTTCTTTTCACATATAGATTAATATTATTTTAAACTGAGATATACACAGTATCTTCAACCAAAATAGTGTTTAATCTGGCTTATGCAACATTTTCCAAACTGATAGAATAGGTTAGGAAAGAAAGTCATTAAATGAGAAATCTCTTATAGCTCTCCAGTGCTACTAACTGGCTGGGTGGATTTGGGCAGGATATTTGCCTTCACTTTAAGGTGGACAGATTGGACTCGATGGTTTCTTATATAAGTTTCACTACAAGTTACAGAGTTCTTTGTTTTTTTTTTTTTTTTTTTTTTTTTTTTTTTTTTTTTTTTTAAACAATCTGTTTCTATAAATTATTCTGTACACTTGTATTCTAGAATCTAGCCCACTGCATGGCACATAGTAGGTGTTCAATAGCCATTGTCAATAGAATAAATGCTGTCTGCTTTAAATTTTCAATAAGCAAAGTTACTTGGGAAAATCATCTAGGAACTAAGTATTTTATGGCCATTCTCCCCCCCATTAGAATGTAGTACTGCTCTCCTGTATCTCACAGTTAAATCGAGGAGACCAAGCAGTGATCCAAGGACATAAAACGGAAGTGGCCAAACAAGTGAGGAGGTTTTTATGTAAAGGTCGACTTCCATTGGCGTCTGAGTTGTGTGGAGAATGGCATATTATATTAAATTAATAAGTTGATAGGACTACCTTTCTTTCAGAGTTCCTTGCAAGATGTAGAAAGCGATCTGTAAGTCCATAATGATAGAAAGAGGAGTGATGAAGTCTACAAGATGAGGGGCAGAAGAAATAGGCCCAGGGACCAGCAGATGGTGTAACGGTTATGTCAGTGGACTCCCATGTAGTTGACCATGGTACAAATCCCGGACTGGCAACTTAAAACTCACACTGGGCGCGTATGCGTGCCTGCCCAATATCCCAAGAGGAGAATGGAGGAGAAGGGATTGCGGTGTGGCCATCCCCCTGGGAAGGGGGATGATTTCTCACTTTTCTGTCTCTCTGGCAAGCCCAAGTGTCCTATAGCAAAAATCTCTGTTAAAAGAAAAAAGACAAAGAAATAGACTCAGAAGTTCTTCCTGAAGGATGAGTATGAGTTTAGAAAGCAAGGAGGTTATGGGGGAGTGACAGACAATAAGAGAACTAGCCTTTCTGAACTAAGAGAGGAGGTAAGCAGACACACAGAGGCATGAAATAGCTCGGCTGCTTCGTCATTCTGTGTGACTGGAGAGTGGGGTGAAAGCAGAGCAGAGGCTGGAGAAGGGCCGAGAGGCAAGCACTTCACCCTGTGAGCAGTGGGGCTTCCAAGGGATTTAAGTGGAGGAATAACTTGCTCACATGTTTTCTTTATGCAGTTTGACTATAGCAGCAACGTGAGGATGGATTAGAAGGGGACCAGGAGGGAGACCATTAAGAGGCTGTCGTGTCAGTTCAAGATCATATGAGAGACCTCATAAATGGTCATAAATTAAGTCTGAGAAGAAATGTAATGTCTCTAAAAAAAAACTTGGCATAATTTCTGTTTCAAAGCAAAAAGGAAAAGAGGAGGTTGGATTGGGAAAGACTTATACAGAGAATATTTCATTCTCTGGAAAGGGGAAATGCAAGAGGGGAAAATAATTGACTTTGGTGAGAGTTTCATTTAGTAGACAAGGAATGTGAAATGAGAGCTTGTTAGTATTGTATTGAGGCTGAGATCTGATAGTTTTCTAGTTCTCGTGTTAGTGCCCAGACCAGACCTTAGAAGTCTGGATTGCATGGCAAAAGAACATTCAAATTTAGTTCATTATAAATAGAGAACTCCTCTGAGCACAAACTAAACTGAGTCACGTTTTTTGGGGGTATAAATTATTAATGCATCAAATAAAGCCTGTAAAAACATAGTTTAGAACTTATTTGAGAATCTCATGAAAGATCTGGAAAGTGTTATAAGGAGTCATTTTGTAAAGTTTCTTTATTTTCTGAATTTGCTTTGCGAGACTAGTTGCTTATAGCTTGACCATTTCTTAGATTTTGCAGACATCCCCAAGAATCCCTGATGGTCTCCTTGCCCTCAAGGCTTTTTTTCAGAGATCCCAAGGTGGTTGTGTGTCACTTTTCTTACACTTCCTGGGAATGGACCCTTTGCTCCTATGCTGGAAGGAGGGCCACACTGTTACTCCCCTGTCCTCTGTCATTCCTCCCCTCCCACGACATGCATGAGGCTAAGCTAGCAGCCCTTCTTACCGCGCTTTCCCTCATCCCGCACAACAGTTATTCAGTGTGCCACTTCTTTACGGTAATTTTGGTGTGGAAATAAAATGAGATCTGTTTTTTTTTTTTTTTTTTTCTGTGGTTGACATAATTATAGCTTTGTGGACCACGATTTTGTGGAAGGTGGTGAGATGGTGAGTTGCCTTTTGCCTTCCTCACATTTCTGTAGCTAGAAAAGGCTTCGAGCCCCAACACGCCTGACCTTACCTTGGTGCTGCATGTCCTCTCTCAGCTTCAGGTCTCTCTTTTGTAAAATGGTGATGATAAAAGCATATGCCTCGTAAGATTAGTGAGAGGTTAAAGCGAGGAAATACACCACGTGCCCGGCACAGAGATGTGCTGAGGTGTTTCCTGAGACATAGTCAGCCCTCGCCACCGTTCTACCAGGTTCATGATAGATCCCGCACTGCTTTATGACTGAGTACCATGTTTTTGAGTGTAAAAATTTGACAAAATGAATTTTGTGCTGTTCTTCTTACATATTGATACGAAGTCCTACCGTTGGGAAAATTCTGTTCTCTCTCTCTCTCTCTCTCTCTATATATATATATATATGTATATATATATGTATATGTATGTATGTATAATGTATATAACTTATATATCTATATAAATAACTTTTTTCCTTTTCAATTACAATGTAAGGTCAATGATAATTCTGATTTTAGAAACAAAGTCTTTGGGGCTCAGTGATGTGAAATGTGAAGTATGCTGCTTTTAGTTAGCAATAAATGTTGAAACTAACATTAGCACCCAGGTGGGGTTGGTTCCTAAATCCATTAATCATACCACAGAGAAAAGGACCCTGTGGTGGGCACTGATGATTTAAAACAAACAAACAATCATTTTGCTGAAGTGTATTGTAAGTACAAAAATATGCATCCTTTTTTTTTTCTTTTTTTGGAGAGATTTTTTTGCTATAGGGTGTGTGCTCTTGCCAGACAGAGAGAGACAGAGAGACAGAAAGCAGGAAATCACCCCCCAGGGGGGATGGCCATGCCGCAATCCCTTCTCCTCTACTCTCCTCTCGGGATCTTGGGCATGCACGCACACATGCCCGGCGTGAGTTTAAGCCACCGGGTCTGGGACTCGAACCGTGGTCGACTACGTGGGAGTCCAGCCACATAGTCATTACGCTAACTGCTAGTCCCAAAAATATGCATCCTTTTAAAGAATAGAATTTTGTTGTATACCCATGAATCCATCATTTCAAAAAAATTTTTTACTGCTCCTTAAAGATTTTTTTAAATTTCTTTTTCACTTTCTTTTTAAAATTTATTTTAGTTTATTTTATACATTCAATCACTATACATTACTTAGTTTGTAAAGTTAATTTACCCAAAACGAATACACTTTACACCAGTCCAGTTGAGTATAGTATACATGATTGTATACATAGAAGACCCAAGGGTATCCTCGGAAAAACTTACATAGTGAAGTAGCAGGAAACAAAATTAATATACAAAAATCTATAGCATTTTTATATACAAACAACAAGAAGACTGAGGTAGAACTGAAGAAAGTAATCCCATTTACCATAGCCATAAAAAGCATAAGATACCTAGGAATAAATCTAACCCAAGAAGTCAAAGACCTCTACAAGGAAAACTATGAAAATCTAGAAAAAGAAATGGAAAATGACACAAAAAGTCAAAGGACAGCCCATGTTCCTGGATTGGAAGAATTACTATAATCAAAATGGCACTACTACCCAAATTAATCTACATATTTAATGCAATCCTAATCTAAATACCAGAGACATTCTAAGCAGATTTAGAAAAGACAATCATAGAGTTTGTCGGAATCATAAAAGACTCCATACTGCCAAAGCAATTCTGCACTAGAAATGTGGAGTAGAACGCATTTCACTCCCTGACCCCAAAATATATTACAAAGCTGTGATAATCAAAACAACATGGTATTGATACAAAAACAGACATGTGGACCCAGTGGAACAGAATAGAGGCTCCTTAAAGATTAACTGTGACCTTTTGTATCCATTCTTCCCTCTACATCCAGTCCAAAAAAAAAAAAAATACTGATTTGTATCTGTGTATATTCATTTGTATTTTATAGAATTTTACATAAATAAGAATCAAGTAATTTGTCCTTCATGTTTCACTTCTTTCATTCAGCATGATGATTTTGAAATGTATTCCTGTTGTTTCATGTATCAGTACTTTGTTGGTTTTTATTGTTGTGTGGAACTTCTTTGTTTGGACATATTTTAACTCAGTTTTTCCATTCTCCTAATGTGGAACACTTGAGTTGTTTGGGTTTTGGAATACTGTATGTATCTTTGTGTGAAGATTATTTTCAATTTTTTTCTAGTATTAATGAATGGAGTGCTTCATGATTAATTTTCTAAGAACCTTCCAAAGAGTTTTCCAGAGTAGTTGCACCATTTTCTCTCTCCATGAGCAGTACATAAATTTAAATTGCTTAACATTGATGCTAAGATTTCTTATGGGCAATCTTTACAAATTTTAGCCATTTTAATGGTTGTGTGGTGTTACCTCATTATGATTTTAGTTTTGTCTTTCCTGGATGACTAATGATGTTGAGCTTTTTTTTTCATGTGCTTAGTGGCCATTGTTATGGGTTAAATTATATTTGTTCAAACATCCTGCCTGTTTTCTTTATGGATTGTTTTCTTATTATTAAGTCATAAGAGTTATTTCTGTTTTCTATATACCATCCTTTTGTCAGATATATATATATATATCAGATATATATATATATATATATATATATATATATATATATTTTAATTGTCAGAGGACATGTGCACATATATGCATAAAAGAGACAGAAAAAATTATATATATTGAAAATACCCCCAATGAGGGATTGCCTCAATCCTTTTTCCTCTATTTCTCCATTCCATCAGGATTTTGGGCATGCTATGTGGGATCTGGCGTCCACTGCATAATGCTTAACTATGTAGCTAGCCCAAGAGAGGAAATTATTTTATATTTATCCAGATAAAAAGCATTTCTGATACAGTTTTTGATTGATAAAAAAATTTAAATTTTTCTTTTATTCCCTCCAGTCTGAAGAACTTTCTTTAACATTTCTTACTGTGCAGATGTCAAAAAAATTCTTAGTTTTTAATGTGAAAAATGTCTTTTATTTTTAAAGGATATTTTTTGCTGAATATAACATTCTAAGTTGATAGGTTTTTTTTTTTTTTTTTTTCTTTAACAGCGTTGTTCAACTCTTTCCTTGCTTCTGTAGTGTTGGACTAAAAGAAAAATTAGTAGTTAATTGGAATAATTTCTTCTTTGCATGTAATTTTTTTTTTTTCTGGCAGATTTTACAGTTTAGCATTTTTTTTTTTTGAGAGGTTTTTGCTATAGAGCGCATCGTGCACTTGCCAGACAGAGATAGACAGAGAGACAGAAAGCGAGAAATCACCCCCCAGGGGGGATGGCCACGCCGCAATCCCTTCTCCTCCATTCTCCTCTAGGGATCTTGGGCACATACGCACACGCGCCCGGCGTGAGTTTTAAGCCACTGGGTCCGGGACACGAACTGTGGTCTACTACATGGGAGTCCAGCGACATAGCCATTATGCTAACTGCTGGTCCCACAGTTTAGCATTTTGACTGTGACATTCCTAGGTGTAGTTTTCTTTGAATTTATCCTGGTTAAGGTTTGATGAGCGTTTTGAATCTATGAATTTATGCCATTCACCAAATTTAAGAGTTTTGGTCATTATTTCTTAAAATTTTTTCTTTACCCTGTAAGTGCTCTTTCTTCTTAGACTTCAATGACTGTATGTTAATATTTTGAACTATGTCCCTTAGATTTTGTTTATGCTCTAAAATTTTTTTTCTTTATCTCTTCAGTTTGGATTTCTATTATTATTTGCTTAACTTCATTGTTTTCTTTTCATTTCCTATTCTGTTTTTTAAGCCTAGCCAGTTAATTTTTAAGTTTCAGATATTTTCCAATTCTAAACCTCATTTTATTCTTGACCGTATTTTTAAAATTTTTAAACTGATATTTTTATCTTTTAATTTATTACTACTTTGTGTTCTTTTTCTTGTTGAACAGTTATTAAAGCTAATTTTTAATCCATGTCTGATAATTCCAGAATCTGATTCATCTTGAAGTTAGAACCTGTGATGGTTAATTTTATGTGTCAGTTTGACTTGGGCCATGACGTATCCAGATAGCTGGTTGAACATTACTTCTGATGTGTCTATGAGGGTATTTCTGAAAGAGATCACCATTTAAGTTGATGGACAGTGTAAAGCAGGTGGACCTCCTCAATGTAGTTTGGCATTATCCAATTGGCTGAGGGCTTGAGTAGAACAGAAAGGCGAGTGGAGGTTGAATTCTGGCTCTGCCTTGCTGATTGAGTTAGAAAATCAATCACCTGTCCTCAGCACTCCTGGTTCTGAGGCAGCACACCTGGACTGGACTCTACACCATCACCTTCTGGCTCTCAGGCCTTTGAACTGCACCTGTCTTTCATGGGTCTCTAGGTCATTGACAGGAGATAGCAGGGCCTGTCTTTCCTTCCCTTCCCTCCCGCTCCTCTCCCTCCCCCCAGGAAAACCTGGATTAATGTAGCATCTGTTGATAGTCTTTTTCTTTGAGGATGTATCAGCTCTTCTTAGCCTTTTTTTGGTAAGAAGTAATTTTAGATTATATCCCTGACATTTTGAATATTGTGTTGTGAGCCCCTGATTTCTGTAATCTTGCTCCCAAGCCTGTTCATTTTTTTCATTCGTAAGCAAGTATTTAGCTTGGTTGCACTGCAGTGGTAAACTCTGTCATGCCTGTGGTAGGTAGTGGCTCAGATTTCATTTTAATCTGTTGTAGGTCTGCCCTGTACCTATGTGGTTTATTGATTAGCCAGAGACTTGTATGGTATTTCTACAAAATTTGGGGTTCTGTTTCTCTGGCCCTCTTTTGTTCAGATTTCCTCCCTCACTCTCCGGTAACCTTTGTTGCTTTGGGCCCTGTTTTCTTCTACCAGAGAGACGACCCTGTTGTTAGAGATTTGGTCTCTGTCTACTGTGGCTGTGGTGTGTGCTGGCTTTATCTCACAGTTTGGACTGATTTTTATCTATCCCACGTGAATATGTTTCAGAGACTTGGACAGAGTTTTTGTATAGAATCTGATATTCTCCTTTCTGACCCTCTCCAGTGTTTCTCATCACTATATGGTGGCTCTGGTTTTATGAGCTCCTCCTTCACATGGTAGTTCTGGTTATCAAGAGGCTGAGTTTTCTTAACAGGAATTTAGCTGCCTTGTGTCACTACCACCACTTAGCTATCCTCAGAGAAAACCTGCACAAACTTGAACCTCACCCAAGTCAGTTGCCTTCTCCAGTTTCGATTTCCCTTCCAAGGTGTTTGCTTTTGCCTTAAGGTGGTGGTGGTTTATATGTTGTCCAGAATTGTTATTTGCATGAAGATTACATTGTTGGAAGCTTATTGTTCCATGTAAGACCTTGCAGTGAATTTTTCACCCAAGTGCATTTATATCAATAACCTCTAAGAAGGAAGACTAGATTAAATGTTACATTGTTTTGTTTATTTTTAACTAGTATGAGTCCTTCAGTATAAAATTGTATTTACTTCAGGGAACCAGGGAGCCTGTTTTGGCTGCCATTCTTTATTACAGAGGTATTAAGGGAAGCATCCTGGTGTTTGCTAATGTGGGAAGATATATTAGGGGCTTTTCAGAGAAAGGAAACTATAGGATATATGTAGATACATTCAAAATGCTTTATTATGTGGGATGGCTTACAGTTATTAAGGCTGAAAAGTCCCATGATTTGTTGTAAGCTACAATCTGTGAGCTAGAGGCCCTGGAAAGTCAGTGGCATAGTGCCAGTTCAAGCCCAAAGGCCTGAGAACTAAATAGGTCAGTGTCCAGAGCAGGAGAAGATGGATGCCATGGACATCCCAGCTTGAGAGGGGAGAGAGTGAATTCTTGCTCTGCATTTTTGTTCTGTTTGGGCTCTCAATGGATTAGATGAGGCTCATTCACATTGGTGAGGGTGAGTCGTCTTTGCTCAGTCCACCAGTTCAAATGATAGTTTCTTCCAGAAATACTGTTAGAGACACACCCAGAAATAATGTTTTACCAGCTAAATAGGTATATCCCTTAGCCCAGTCAAGTTGACACATAAAATTAACCATCACAAAAGGGCTCCTATCTTTTCCTGCCTTTCTCCTTCCTGTTTTTATATTTTTTATTCCTTTTTAAAAAGACTATGGAGTGGGGGGACCAGCAGTTAGTGTAATGGCTATGTCGCTGGACTCCCACGTAGTCGACCGTGGTTCGAGTCCCGGACCCGGTGGCTTAAACTCACGCCGGGCGCGTGTGCGTGCGTGCCCAAGATCCTGAGAGGAGAATGGAGGAGAAGGGATTGCGGCATGGCCATGCCCCCTGGGGGGTGATTTCCTGCTTTCTGTCTCTCTGTCTCTCTCTGTCTGTTGGCGAGCGCATGCTCCCTATAACAAAAACCTTTCCAAAAAAAAAAAAAAAAGGCTATGGAGTGGGAAGTTTGCTAGGGAGTGCCAACTCAATCCTTGTGACCTCATGTATACTGTCAGAGTTCTGTTCACGGGATTCTCTGCAGGAAGGTCTCCTAGCTCTGAAGTAGGAGTCTTAAGGAAAGGAAAACAAGTTGCCAACACAGAGCGTTCCAGAGGACAGCCATTAGAATGACTCTTCGCTGCATAGCTTCCTCTACTTTTTCTTTTTTTAAATCTGTCAGTCACCTGTTTCTTTTTTCCCCTTGTTTGTTCATTATTCTTTTCCTCACTCACTTTATTAAACTAATACTCAAAATAATACATTTTCTAGCCAATAAAATATAATTTTAATTTTAAAATGTTTAGCTTGAAGTATTGTATAGATCAAGGTACATATTGGGTCCTTATAGCACCATGCCTTCCTCAATTTGTGTGATGGTTGAAAATAGTGTGCCAAAACAGTAATAAGTGAAGCAAACAGACTATGAAACCTTCAATTACTTGGCAATCAAAATAATTAGAGAGGCTAAAAGTGTAAACAAAACAATCTTTGCATCTGTTAATTCCTATTGACCACTCACAGGTTTTTATTTTTGGTGTGTGTATGTGTGTGTGTGTGTTTATATCTATACATACACACACATACATACATACACATACACATTTTAAATTATGGATGTTGCAAAGGGCTTTATGGAAAAAGGTGTTGAATGAGGAGGAAGACTGATTGGTAGAATTTTGAATATTTTACTCTAAGATTGTTGGTTGGCCTCTAAAATTTACAGCCAGAAAGACTTAACAATGTACTAAGTAGATTAAAGAATGGATACTCTTCATGCTCAAAGGGTTATTAGTTGAGGTCCTCCAGAGAGAGAAATTTGTTTGTAAAGAAATTTGTTATAAGGAATTAGCTTCTGTGAATATTGAAGCTAGCAAGTGAACATCTAAAGAGCCCATGTTCCAGTTTGAGTGGGAAGGAAGGCCTGAAGCTAATGTAAAAGCAGGAAGAGCCCTTAGAAAGGTTTCAGGGAGGGAAGTTCTCTCTTGCTAAAGAGAGGTCAGTTTTTTTGTTCTATTCAGGCCCTCAATTGATTGGATAAGGTCCACCCAAGGCAATCTGCTTTACTCAGTACACTGATTTAAATGTTAATCTCATTCAAAAACACCCTCACAGAAATACCCAATTAATGTTTGACTAAATATCTGGGCGCTGGCTTGACCTACTCAAGCTGACACATAAAATTAACCCTCTCAGATGGGCATGTTTGTTTGTTAAAACTAAAGATTAAGCTCTACTCACAAACACAAACACTTTAAGGAGTTGTTTAGAATGTTCAAAAACGTCATTGAGGTTTTTAGGGGTATGAACACAATTGCTGCAGAAAACCAACCACTGAGAAGCCAAGCACCACTCAGAGAGTAGAACTCAGATTTATAACGTGGGTGATCAAAGAGGAGTTCATACTCTAAAGTCTGGGTGCTGGCTTGGGGAAGTTACAGGGGTTATATAGTCTGGGTCAGGGGTGGTTGTTGCAGACAAAGGAAGCAGAGAAAAGTCCCAAAACTGTTGCAATCCAGTTTGTAACATTTCCCCACAGGAAATTTACAAAGGTTGAACAGAAACACTGCTTGCAAGCAGCTTTTAGCAAACATCCATATCACAATTAGTGTTTGGTACTGTTGACTGCTTCCTCTTAGAAACTCCTTTCTGAGCTCCCCAGTTCTCCCTCTATTTCTCTGATGGCTCCTTTAGTTTTTATGTGAGGTGTTTTAAAAAAAAATATATCTTTACAGTGTATTACATTTCTTTTTCTAGCACAATTACCATGCATATCAGTCAATACAAGGACATTACTATCCACATCATCATCATCAAATAGCTTTTCATTTTTTTCAGGTTATTATTATTATTATTTATTCTCTTTATTTTTTTTTTATAAACATTCAATCACTATGTATCATTTGGCTTGTAAAGAGAATTTACCCAACATGAAATACTTCTCAGACCAGTCCAGCATACTCTATACACGTTATCATCAATAGGTAATAAACCCCTTCTGTGTCCCACTATGTCATGCCTCTCTATTTGTTCTCTTGCTATCCTTCTCTATACTCTCCTCTTCTCTCCCGCTATGTTCCACACTATCTTCATTATCCATTACTATTTTCATTGCTATTATGCCTTACAATATTTCAGTCTCTACCATAAAGTGTGGACAATGGGTATATATTAAGTGGATACATACAGTATCTTTCTTTCATATCCTGGCTTGCTTCACTCAGCAATAGATCTTCCATATTTGACCACTTTCTATAAAATGCCAGGGTCTTGGTTTTTTTTTTTTTTTTTTTTTTTAATGGCTGAATAGTATTCCATAGAGTGTATGTGCCACACTTTTCCCATCCATTCATGTTCGTGGACATTTGGGTTGGTTCCGTGTCTTAGCGATCATGATTAATGCTGCAATAAACATTGATGTGCAAGCACTTTTTCACCTGAGCATTCTCCTGTCCTTTGGGTAGATACCCAGAGGTAGGATTGCTGGATCAAATGGTAGTTCTATTTGTAGGTCTTTGAGGAACCTATATATTGTTTTCCACAGTGGCTAACCAGTTTACATTCCCATCAACAGTTTAGGAGAGTTCTCCTTTCATCACATCCCACCAACACTTACCACTTTTTGTATTTTTAATCTTTGTCATTCTGACAGGGGTTAGGTGGTATCCCATTGTGGTTTTAATCTGCATCTCCCTGTGATGAGTGATGTTGAGCATTTCCTCATATGCTTTTTTGCTCTTTGTATGTCTTCGTTAGAGAGATTTTTGTTCAGCTTATTTTCCCATCTTTTAATTGGGTTAGACATTTTTTTTCGGGTGAGCCATTTTTTTTATTTTCCGCTTGAATTCCCTGTGTATTCTGGTTATCAGTCCCTTGTCTGAGGTATATTTTACAAAAATATTCTCCCATTCTGAGGGTTGTCGATTCACACTAATTACTGTATCTTTTGCAGTTATGCAGGATCTCTTAGGCAAGAACTGGTCCCTCAGATTTAGAATGAGGGAGAAGTAGAGAAAAGGAAAAGAAAAACTGATTTTCTTGAAAAGTTTTCACAGTAGAACTTTCTTATTTGGTGTAGAGATTTGGGAATTCACAATGTGTAGGACCACATTCTGAAGTCAACTGGTGGGTTTTGGGTTATTTGTTGTTATTTTTGTATTGGTCTCCATTTCAGATTATAAGTGACTTGTGTGTGTGTGTGTGTGTGTGTGTGTGTGTGTAGATACCTGAAATATTCTCTGGTTTTATTTACTTCATTCTTTTAGTTTGTTTTTTAACCAAGAAATCTCTATGCTTCTGAGTGGAAGATTGTCGAGATTCCACCCTACACCAATTAACTGTATAATGTTGGTCAAGTTTATCTCTCACAGGTCTCAGCTTCCTTCTCCATAAAATAAGGTAGCTGGGGTAGATAAAAGTTAAGATCCCTTTCACTTTTAAGTTAATGTTTAGGCGAACATTAGGGTACTTTGATAAGGCTATTTTAGTAAAAGATTTGAAACTGAAACATTTTCTGAGGGAGGAAGGAGGAGTTAGTGCATACAAATTTATATATTTGGGCAATTTGGAAAAAAAGGAGAGAAATAAGTATGACAATAGTTAAAAGAAGAAGCATGTTTAAGAGAAAACTTCCAAGATAACAGAAGAGGTTGATCTTTTTTTATTTAAAGACACAAAATAAGAGACCAAAGAAAAGGGAAACCCTGAAAAGTAGAGGGGTGGGATGATTGAACAAAGAAGATTTTGGCAGAGGTTAGGAGATGGGTTAAGGTAAGAAAGGGGAGTTTATCCTGCTTCCTGTGGTATGGGGGAAGAAAGGTACAAGGATAGTAAAAAGATGGGCACTCCAATATGGTAGGGAGAGAATTCCATTGACTTCTAGTTAAGATAGAAAGTGAGGAGCTAGCTCAATAGCCTATGGTAAATAGAGCTGTATTCCAGTTGATAGATCATGGTTTAAATTCTTGCCCCCATTACCTTGAAAAACATTCTGGGCATTTGTTGCATGCATGCCCCAAATCCTGACAGGATGGAGAAATGGAGGAAAAAGGATTGTGATCTGTCTACATTCTAGTGGAGAGTGCTTTTTCTCTCTCTGTTTCTGTCTTGACAAGTGTACTTGCCCTCTGGCAATAGTAAAAGTTAAAAAGTAAGGTATTTGCAAAGAGATGAAAGGGTAGGATGGGAATAGGAGTTTCAGAATGAAAGAGCTGTTACATCAGACTAAGAAGTTTCTGCATGGCAAAAGACACAGTAATTAGTGTGAATCAACAGCCCTCAGAATGGGAAAATATTTTTGTAAATTATGCATCAGGTAAGGGACTGATAACCAGAATACACAAGGAACTCAAGCCGGTGTTTGGAAAAAAGATGATCAACCCTATTAAAAGATGGGAGAAGGAGTTAAAAAAAACACTCTCTAAAGAAGACATACAAATAGCCAAAAGGCATATGAAAAAATGCTCAACATCCCTTATCATAAGGGAAGTGCAGATCAAAACAACAATGAGGTACCACCTAACCCCACTCAGAATGTCTAAAATTAAAAAAAAAAAAACAACAACAAAAAATGATAAATGTTGGCAGGGGTGTGGTGAAAGGGGAACTCTTTTACACTACTGGTGAGAATGTAAATTGGTCCAGCCACTGTGGAGAACAATTTGGAGATTCCTCAAAAATTTGCAAATAGAACTACCATATAATCCAGCAATCCCACTCCTCAGTATCTACCCAAAGGACAGAAGAATTCATCAAAAAAGCACTTGCACATCGATGTTTATTATTGAGGCACTATTCACGATTGCTAAGACATGAAACCAACCCAAATGCCTCTGTACAGATGAATGGATTGAAAAACTGTGGCACATATACTCTATGGAATACTATTCAGCCATAAAAAACAACAAAACCCCGGCTTTTCTCTCTCTTTTTTTTTTTTTTTTTTGGAGAGGTTTTTGCTATAGGGCGCGTGAGCTTGCCAGAACAGACAGAGACAGACAGAGAGACAGAAAGCGAGAAATCACCCCCCAGGGGGGATGGCCACGCTGCAATCCCTTCTCCTTTATTCTCCTCTCAGGATCTTGGGCATGTACGCACATGCACCTGACGTGAGTTTAAGCTACCGGGTCTGGGACTTGAACCACGGTCGACTACGTGGGAGTCCAGCGACATAGCCATTACGACATAGCCATTATGCTAACTGCTGGTCCCACCCTGGCTTTTGATGGAAAGTGGAAGAATATGGAAGATTTACTGCTGATTGAAGCAAGCTAGGCTATGAAGGAGAGACATTGTATGTCCCTACTTAATATATTCTGAGTGTCTGCACTCTATGACTGAAACTGATTGACTAAAGGATATACAAATACAAGAGATGGGTGTGAATGCCAGATGTGGTGTGTGTGGAGGAGTGGGGCCTAGGAAAGGGCATTTAGAGGAGGGATATGGAGGCAGAGCATTGACGGGATGGGGAGGTGTGGTGTTATCTGTTGAAGATATTTTGATCAACTGGACTGGGGAGGCATGTTCACATATTGAAATGTTCACTTTGTAAGCTAAACAATGTGATTATATATAAAAATTTTTTAAAATAAATTAATTAATAAAAAAAGAGCTGTTACAGCCATTTTGTTGTGAACTTAGGGATGGCAGTATCCATTTGAAGTTAGCTTTTTTGTTAATTTTGTTTTATGTCTTTATTTATATTTTTGTTTCCTCAGAACTCTGGGTGTCTGTTGGTCACTGGTTCTGGGATAGCTTGCTTTGTTCTCTCTTTTTTTTTCTTTTGACCCAATGACCTATTTCCCAAGAACCACCATTTGAGTTAAGGTTTCAAGAGCATTCTGTCATTTTAGTGTGTAGAAGATAGTGTGGGCCCAACTGTGGGGGCACAAGTGGGAGGGCATAACTGCTCATTATTGAAGCCATATGGGAAAGCATTCAGTGTTGATCCTAGAACAATCTGAGTACATTAAGTACGCCCCTGGGTATACCCCTGATCTTGGCCGGCTGGAAGACTGAATGGAGGATAGTCGTGTAGAAAGACCCTGTCTGGTTTTCCTCTGTTTCTCGCATATAAAATAAAGAAATAAACTTGAAAAAAGATAATATGATTAAAATAAAATTGATCTTAAGTGGGTATTATGGGTATTATATTACTACTGTGTTATAAAGTTTATTTTTCAATGTATGAGTTAATATAGCATTATGAGTGAAGAGACATTTTGACTTTTTCATTTAACAAGGGATGTACAATTAAAATGGTGGGATATTAAGTCAGCCAGTGGTGTGATGGTTAAAGTCCTGGATCCTGCCTGACCAACTGTGGCTTGAATCTCAGACCCGGCAGCTTGAAAAACATTCTCCATAAAGTAAGGTAGCTGGGGTAGATAATCTTGAAGATCCCTTTCACTTTTAAGTTAATGATTAGGGGACATTAGGGTACTTTGATAAGGCTATTTTAGTAGAAGATTTGAAACATGCATTTTTATGCATGTGTGCCCAAAATCTCAAAAGGAGAAATGGAGAAGGGATTGTTACGTGGCCATCTCCTAAGGTGGATGATTTCTCACTTTCGTATTTCATTCTCTCTGTCTCTCTCTGGTAAATGCACACATGCTCTAGCAAAATTCTAAAGGAATGAAGGAAGGGAGAGAAGAAAAAGGAAGGAAGGAAGGAAGGAAGATTTTCTAAACTTTCTTCAGTCAGTTCTTATAGAGGTATGTCAAGACCAAACAATTGTACTGCTCTTTCATTGTAGCCTTGAAAATGAAGAAACAGGAGAAAACTGCTATTTCAGCCATTGCTGAAATGTGAACGGGTTTAGGATAACATTAACTCCGAGATTGCCATGTGCCTCGGTACTCAAGGGGACACATATACAGCAGTACTAAGATTAGGCCCACTTATAATAGTTCTTTGCAGCTACTGTAATTTTGGTAGTTGGTTTTATCTTTGTGATAATACATGATCTAGTTATTGAGTACCATATTTTGCAAGTATTAGTTTTATTTAAAATAATACTGTACATGATTCACTTTTTAACATTTTAATTTTTTGTTTACATCTCGCTGTTGTACATCTTTGTGGGGTGTGATACGGTTTCTCATAGCATGCGTGCAGTGTGTGAGAATCAAATCAAGGATATTACATGGTGCACTTTTTAAAAATGTAATTTAGTTTAAACACTTTTTCTTGGGCTGGATAGTTTAAATATTTTTCCTCGGGGTGGATATTATATTCACAGGTCTCAAAAAAAAAATGTAAAAGGATATTTATTTAAAGTTTTTTTTTTTGTTGTTGTTTTTAATTTCTTCTGAGAGAGAGAGAAACAGGCACCCCAAACAGTCTTCAACTGAGCCCTCAGCCCCAGCCAGGCTGGAGCACAGGCATGCACGTCCGTGTCCGTGTGCACAGGGAGACTCAGGACTTGAGCCTAGGACCTTTCCACGTGGGTGTAACCTTACAGACCATGGCTTTACTGCTGTGCTGCCGTGGCTGGCCCTAAAAGGATGTTTATTGAAAAGTTTTCCTCCTGTCCTGGCCCCATTCACCTAATTTGGTTCCCCGCAGGCAACCAGTGTTTTTAGTTTTAAAAATATCATTCTAGATTTATGTTGAGCATATACAGTCAAATGCGTTTACATGTCCCCCAGTCCTCCCCCATTTGCTACAGAAGTGAATGACATGCTATACCTGTTTCCTTTTTATTTTAAAAATTTTCTACGTAACAATCTTATATGTATTGATACACATACCTTGTTTCTTCTACTAATAGGTACATACGTGGCTTTCAATCCTTTTACTATTATAAATTATGCAGGACCATCTCCATCGTACAACAGTTAAGCGCAATACATAGGAATTGGATTATGCGTGGCTGACTGTGTTTGAATCCTGGCCCTAGTGTGTGCCAGATGTGTGCGGTTCATGCCCCAAGTCCTGATGGGATGGAGAAATGGAGGGGAAAAGACTGTGGTGTGACATCTTATTGGAGGGTACTTCCCCTTTCTGTCTCTTGTCTCTGGCAAGCACATATGCTTCTGGCAATAGCAAAAAAAGAAATATAAAATAAAAGCACAATACCCAAATGAATAACTTAGTACATAATTTTGCATACATAAAGATTGCTTTATTTACTTTAAATTAACCACAAAAAATAAAGCATCAGTTTTCAGCTTTTAAAGTGACATGCTTTTGGGGTTGAATGTAGATTATACTGTAGATTGAGATTTAAGGTTATATTGAAGCATCAAAAATAAATAAAAACCTTATTTTCTCACCCAGTGGTTGCAAGTCTTACGTCTTATGCTTCTTTTTAAAAAAACAGTTTTGGGCTATCTTTTTTTTTTTTTTTTTTTGTAAGAGGTTTTTTCCTATAGGGCTCGTACGCTCGCCAGAAAGACAGAGACAGAGAGACAGAAAGTGAGAAATCACCCCCCGGGGGGATGGCCACACCGCAATCCCTTCTCCTTCATTCTCCTCTCAGGATCTTGGACATGGACGCACACATGCCCAGCGTGAGTTTAAGCCACTGGGTCCGAGACTCAAACCACAGTCGACTACATGGGAGTCCAGCGACATAGTCATTATGCTAACTGCTGGTCCCTGGGTTATCTTTTTAAATGTAATAAATCATAAACTATTTCAAACTGCTATTCCTAAGTACTTTTTTTGCAAATAACAAATTGTGAGCGCAGATAATATTTATTCACCATAAGTGAAAAACCAGTTTGATGTTTATTTGCTAATTTTTTCCCTTTTCAGTTTCATTGGATTTTGGAAGTATCAGAGACATTTTGTTGTAAGATATAAGACATTTGATCAGATATTGCAATGTATAGAACTGATAAAAATCATATCAAACTTACAGGATTAAACATTTATGTTCCCTACTGACTTTTATTTCAACAGTTCTGATGTTTACTGTATTTAGCCAATGGTCCTTTATATATATAAAATAAATGGTTTACAACCAGACATAAGTCATTTAAAATTTTAAGATTGTCAAGGTTGCCAGGCTGTTGCTTCTCATCAGGTGAATAATAAATCAAAATGACTAGGTCATAAACAGACTCATCTTAGGGGACCAGCAGTTAGTGTAATGGCTATGTCGCTGGACTCCCATGTAGTCGACTGCGGTTCGCGTCCTGGACCCGGTGGCTTAAAACTCACACCGGGCGCGTGTGCGTGCGTGCCCAAGATCCCGAGAGGAGAATGGAGGAGAAGGGATTGTGGTGTGGCCATCCCCCCTGGGGGGTGATTTCTCGCTTCCTATCGCTCTGTCTCTGTCTGTCTGTCTGTCTGTCTGGCGAGCGCATGAGCCCTATAGCAAAAACCTCTCAAAAAAAACCCAAAAAACAAAAAAACAGACTCATCTTACATTTATTAATTCTTTTTCTTGGAGAGGTTTTTGCCATAGGGCGTGTGGCAAGCGCCAGAAAGAGTGAGACAGAGAGACAGAAAGCAATAACTCACCCCCCCCCCCCCCCAGGGGAGATGGCCATGCCGCAATCCCTTCTCATCCATTCTCCTCTCGGGGTCTAGGGCATGCATGCACACATGCCTGGTGTGAGTTTAAGCTGGGTCTGGGACTCGAACCACGGTCAACTACATGGGAGTCCAGTGATATACCCATTATGCCAATTGCTGGTTCGCATTTATTAATTCTTTCACATGGTCCATAGATTTGTAGGCAGAGGTTTTCAGAAGGTTCTGTTTTTAAAGAAAAACATTAAATAATTATTTATGTATTGACTTAGAAAACAAAATAGACATACACGCCATCACCAGTTTACTGACTTGAACAGTTTGTATACAGTAGTTAAGAAACACTGAGCATGAGTAAAGTTAGAGAGAACAAAGGATCTTGGATATTATAATCAGTGTCTCTTGCAGTTGCATTTGGAAAAGTAATTGTTACTTATTAGAAACTTCTGGGATCAGCAGGTGGTGTAATGGTTACATTGCTGGACTCCCACATTGTTGACCATGGTTTGAGTCCCAGACCCAGCGGCTTAAAACTTGCGCCAGGCGCGTGTGCATGCATG
The DNA here is from genome assembly GCA_026018925.1 of Tupaia tana. Classification (NCBI taxonomy): domain Eukaryota; kingdom Metazoa; phylum Chordata; class Mammalia; order Scandentia; family Tupaiidae; genus Tupaia; species Tupaia tana. The sequence continues at coordinate 21,826,454 of JAKSZU010000020.1, read as the reverse complement.
CCCAAAATCTTGTGAGGAGAATGGAGAAGGGATTGCATCGTGGCCATCCCTCCTAAAGGTGATTGCTCACTTTCTGTCTCTTTGTCTCTGTCTCTCAGGCAAGCACATGTGCCTTATAGCAAAAAAATCTCTTTCTTAAAAAAAAAAAAAAAAGAAAAAAACTCCCTAGAAATCCTTAGCATCTGTCTGTATCGTACTCTATATTAAATGTCATAGGAAGCCAACAGAAAATTATAACTTTTTATTGTCCCAAAGTCCTAATATTGATAGTAGCCACATTCTATGAAAGTTCTCTTTGCAGTGTTCTCTAAACTGTTAACTTTCTCCAGACTGAGAAGTTGCAAATAGAAATGGTCAGAATACAGATTTCCAGGCACACTCCCAGATGTGTGGCCAGAGAGTCAGGTAAAGTTTATGATTAACCAGTAGAGACGTCATTTGGAATTTGATGAGGATACCAGGGAGCAGAAGGGCAGAGGTGTTGGAAGGAAGTGGCCAAGTCACAGGCTTGCTGCCAAATTGCTTCTTGTGAAGATCTCACCATGAATCCACTGCTAGATCAGTGGTTTCTGTGGTCCTTGAAAGGCTGACCTAGACCTGACCTAGAGCTGCAGAATTCCAGATTAGAGAAACACTTTAATCTTTTCTAAGAAGCTGAGCTTGCTTCAAGCTTTGTTAACTTAGTTCATGATTATCTAAAATAGTCTTAGTCCTGTTTACCGTAGATAACTCATGTTAGTACTGAAATAGTGAGGCCAAATGTCAGTTAGGATCCGGGCCATGATGCCAGTGACCAATGGGCTAACTCTGCTTGGCTGTCCTGTAGACATCTCAAACCCAATGGGCCTGAAATGAAATGTCCAAGATCCGATCCTTTCTCTTTCATTTTCTTAAAAAATATTTACTGTTTACTGTGTACTAGGCACTGAGTATCTCAAGGTGAATGAAATAAGACTTGTTTTCTGTTTTTATCCATAGAAGGATTTTGCAGTTTAAAAAGATCATTCTTCTGTGTAGAACAGATTAGAGTGAGTCAAACATAGTAGCAAGGAGACTGATTAAGAAGAGTCTGTTGTAGAAATCAAAGCATGAGATGGTGGCAGGAACTAGGGTGAGCGGCAGTGGTGAGAGGGAGACGTGGTGGATAAATAAAACGAGTTTTAGAATTGGAAGCAGTGGCACTTGGTAATGGACTGAATGTGGGGGATGTGGGGAAACGTATCAAAGATGATTCCCAGGTTTCTTTTTTTTTTTTTGGAGAGGTTTTTCGCTATATGGCGCGTGCGCTCACCAGACAGACAAAGACATAGAGACAGAAAGCGAGAAATTACCCCCCAGGGGGATGGTCACACCGCAGTCCCTTCTCCTCCATTCTCCTCTTGGGATCTTGGGCACGCATGCACACGCACCCGGCGTGAGTTTTAAGCCACCGGGTCCGGGACGCGAACCGCGGTCGACTACGTGGGAGTCCAGCAACATAGCCATTACGCTAACTGCTGGTTCCCTGATTCCCAGGTTTCTGGCCCAAGCACTAGCATCAGTCTGGTGCCATGTATAGAGATGATGAAACTGTTATCACTGGGAATGATTTTTGGGGAAGGGCAAGAGTTCAGTTTAAAAAAAAAAATATATATATATATATAATATATATATATAAATATTTTAAATATATATAAAATATTTTAAATATATATGTGTGTGTATATATGTGTGTGTTTTATATATATGTGTATATATGTATATATAACACACATACACACACACACACACACACACATATATATTTTAGAAGTTTTTGTCTTAGGGTGGGTGCACTCTCCATATATAGAGAGAGACAGTGAGAGGGAAATTCAGAAATCACCCCCTGGGGAGATGACCACATTGCAATCCCTTCTCTTCTATTCTCCTCCCGGAATCTTGGGCACTCATGCACACGCACCCAGCATGAGTTTCAAGCCACCAGGTCCAGGGCTTGAATGGCAGTCGGCCATGTGGGAGTCCTGGGACATAAACACAATGCCATCTGCTGCCCCAAGAGTTCAGTTTTAAGAATTATGAGGTTTAAAGTATCTTTAGGAGAGTTATGTGTACCTATACATTTTAGCAATGAAGTCATTCCCCTTCATCAAGTTATTAGCCCAAAAGTCAACCTTGACTCTTTTTTTTCTTTCTCACTCTCTACATCTAGCCAGTTATGAAGTCCTATCAATTCTGTACTTCTGTAGAGCTTTCTGGACTTTCCTTTCCCTTTTCTCCATCATTTATACTTATTTTAGGCACTGATAACTTTCCTCTGAACCATTATGCTAACCTCCTAATTGACCTTCAGACTTCTATTATGGCTCTTTAGTCCAAAGTTTTCTATACCATCTTCTGCAGGACAGTAGGGGTTCTTTGGTGGTAGAAGTTAGAGCATTGCCTAAACTGGGCTCTAGGTCCTCCAGTGCTGTTTCTACCAGAAGAGCTTTCTTTGCTTTTTTCTGTTTTACATCTTTGATTGCAGTGTAAAATTTCATTTAAAAGTGCTTCAATATTAATTACATAGGTAAATAAAATATGGAGAATTCATTCTAGAAATCTTCATCCTGCCAACATTTGGCTAGATTATATTTTGCAAACATGGTATGAGGGTTCTAACTTCTCCATATCCTCACCAACATTTGTTATCATCTACCTTTTTATCGTAGCCATTCTAGTGGCACTGAACTAGTATCTCACAGTTTTTCATCTTTCTAATGACCCCTGATACTGAACTTCTTTTCATGTATTTATTTGCCATTCATGTATCTTCCTTGGAGAAATGTCTTATTTAAACCCCTCACCTATTTTTTTTAGTTGGGTTGTCCTTTTATTATTGAATTTTAAAATTTCCTGATATATGCACAATACAAATATCTTATCAGATGTATGAATTACAAATATTTTTTCCTATTCTGTTGTCTGCCTTTTTACTTTATTGATGTTGTTTGAAACAAAAATTTCAGTTTTGATGAAGTTTATCAGTTACTTTTATCACTTGTGCTTTTGACATTGATAGCTAAGAAATTATTTCTTTCCTCTGATGAAATTTGGTCTGTCTTCTTTCCTTGAACCTCCATGTCTTCCTTCTTTCTTTCTAAATCCAAGGTAGTCATGGAATTATTGTAACTTATTTAACGCTTTATAGACTTGTGCAGTTCTAGGGTCAGATTTACAAAACCCGATCTGTAGGTCAGATAGACCATAATTGTGCGTGTCTTTGAAGAAGGGGATAAGGATGGTGACTATTTGCCCTGCCAGTCTTGGAGAAGTATTTACTAGAATCTGTTAATCTGGTAAATAAAGACTTTTTTACAATGCAGATTGAAATGTTGTGTTGTAAGTACACTTTGTACTTTTTTGTTAAATGTTCAAGGAACACCATCTAAATTAGCCATTGCTGGAATGTTGGACTATGGTTTAAACTAGTATGTAATAAGAGATTTACAAGAGGGAAGTATTTGGGTGAAACCTACCAGATAGGCTGACATCAGAGAGACTCATAACATCCAGACTGACTTTATGTCTGCTACATGAATTTTTCATAATGCTAACTATAGTAGCCTTTCTTTTTTATTTCACATTTTGGAATATAGGTTGTTTGTGATCATTTTTGGTACATTTTCCTGCTCTTCCACTTGGTGCCAGTTTTAAGGAATCGCTAATTGTCCGTTCTTGCTGGAAAGTACTGATTTCCATTTGAATATAACAGTCTTTTTGCTAAAACTTTCCTATGGTTGATTCGAGCAAATACAGAGGCCTTCTGTTTGTGGACTGAATGTTCAGCCAGCCGTGACGTAGTCACTATTATCAATGAAGCTTATTCATCACTTTCCATGCTGGTGCATTGTACAGGACTTGCAGAGGATCTTGGAGGCTTTGAATGGAGAGCTTCTCCTTGCTTACCTCCATACACTGTTGGTATTAAGTGATTCTGTTCCCTGTCTTTTCCAGACCCTGTGGATAATTAGATCTTTTTGTTTTCTGTTGATTCCCAGTAGTGTCTTGCAGATGGTAGACACTGAGGGAGAATTTGTTCATTTCTAAGTTTAAAAAATGGTCATTGATGCTCTTAGAAGAAAATTTTATCCTATTCTTTTATATTCAGTATCATTTTACATAGACATGGGCAATATTATGTGAAGTGGCAGCTGATCATAGGTTAAAAGCTTATTATTGTTTAAGTAAATTAAATTCTTTAATATTTAATTTTGTATACTTATATTTGATTAAACTCACAGGTTAATTGCTGAATTTTGCTTGCATAGATACAGCTGTAGAGAAACAAAAGGGATTATTTTTTTTTCCTAGTTCATGACTAGAATACAGTGGAAGCTGTTTTAGAACTAAGCCTATTATATACTTTGGTAAAATCATGTGCCCTGAAATATAGCAGACACTTATTATGAGAGCTTGAGGAAACACAGAGCACCATGACATGGATATTGGGCCTGCCTACAAAAATAGTGTTACACTAAGTGGTGTGTGTTAGTTGTGGCTAGTGGGGGTATAGAATATCCATTATACAACAATAAATGAGTTGTTTCTGACTTCTTCTAAGAGTCTTACTTTCTTCTGAATATTCTATGAAAAATGCTTGCTTTACATTCTCCACTTCTAGTTCTTTCTGCCAAGAGTCTCTAAGTTCTAGGGACTTTCTAAGCCTGTGACCTCTATTTTAAGGAGACACAATTCTCTGGATTTCTGTGGTTACATTGTGGTTTGAAATGGCCATACTCTCTCTGGAGACGAGGTGATTCCAGAAGATCTGGTTGATTTAACAGTTTTTGAGAGACTCAAAGTTTACTTGAAGACATTTTAGGAAATACTGATGATTTCTTCCAGAGAAGGAACCCAGCCTCCTACATATTTGTTATCTCTTATTTTCCGCCAGTTCTTTTGACTTCATACCTTGATTATTCCTGCATATTCATAACCGGTCTGTGTCACTCCCTTTATTCTCCTCCCTTTCAAATCTATTTACCACACTGCTGCCAGAATAACTTTTTTTTTTTGAGAGAGATTTTTTTGTTAGAGGGCACATGCACTCAGCGGAGAGACAGAAAGACAGAAAGTGAGAAATCCCCTCCTGGGGGGATTGCCATGCTGCAACCCCTTTTCTTCCATCATTCTCTCAGGATTTGGGGCACACATGCACACGCACCCGACGTGAGTTTTAAGCCTCTGGGTCCGGGACTCAAACCGTGGTCAACCACGTGGGAGTCCAGCAATGTAACCATTACACCATCTCCTGGTCCCGCTGCCAGAATAACTTTAAATAAAATATAATTAAAATATTTCCTGCCTATAAACATCTTCAGCAGTTCTCAATAGCATTTTAGGTAAAGCCCAAAGTTTAAGTTGTCTTATCAGTCTCTCTGAATCTCTTTGTAACTTAACTTTCTGCATTTTTACTGTTTGTTAACTGTGATTCATACCTTGTTCTTTAATCCACGTGTATTACTCCCAAGCCTTTGCATTAAATGCGCTTCATCTTCCCGAGATGCTTCCCAGTCTTCATTGTATCTGGAAAACCTTTACTTCTCCTTTGCAGCTCACAGCTTATTTCCTCTCTGGAGCGTTCCTTAGACGACATAGGTCATTTCCCTTCACCTCTGTTCATATAGTGTGGTAAATGGTACATTTATCACTTTATGGCACTACTTCTCAAACTGTTTGTGGGCTGATAATTTTTTAAAAAATGTAGTAACAGTGAAATGCTAGGAACATTAAGTACACAAGTGACGTACAAACTAGAAGCCTAATTTTTAATTATTGGGTTCAGCAGACAATCAAATTGTGATAAAAGTTTCTAAACATTAGCTCTCAATCCTTAGCCATTTCCTTGTGGACCAACGACAAACAATTCCCAAGTGGACACTGGTCCACATTTTGAGTAGTATGCTTTATCACATTTTCCAGACAGTTTTACAGGTGTTTGTATGCTTGCTTTCCTCACTGGACAGGGGCTGTTTCTTAGTGACATTGTATTTTGTTTGGCTTCCCATCTTTTGTCCCCTCCCCTCAAAAAAGTCAGGTCTTAAAATAGTGCTTGATGCAGAGGTAATCAGTTAACGTGTTTACTAAATTAAGTATGATGCTAGTCTCATTGTCTTATAGCCACAACTGGCTTGCATTTCAGTTTGCAGAGTAGCTTGAGTAGATCTTTTAGTTTATGTGGGTATGACTTTGCTGATGTCACAGTGAAGTGCTGGAGAAAGGGCTCGCAAATTCGTGTTGAAGTAGAAGCGTTAGGTTGTAATGTGCCTTGCATGTAGTGGTCCCTAAGAAATTATGAGTGCAGGAAGGAGGAGACGTCTGTACATTCTTTGCACAAGGGATACAATAGCTCTTTGTTGCAAGAGGAAAGGCTAGAACAAGTAGCTCCATGGAAGCAACCTTTTAGCAAATAATTGCTTTGAGGAGAAGATATACGGCCATTACACATGAAATAACTTTTACGTTTTCTGGTTTTATTGCTAAGCCACATGTATATGCTATCTTGTCTTTCATGTTCCCACCCACAGGATCCTTTTCCCCATCCTCATTCATGGTTCATCAGTCTAGAGGTCTTTAGAATTTGTGTTTTAAAAAATATTTCCCAGCTTCAGAAGCCTGGAACTCGCCTCATTTTCTGTGAATTTGGAACAGTGTTTTGCTGTGAAGGAATGTGCTGGAAACCTGAGTTGCAGCTTCTAATTGACAGCACGACTCTGGATAAGTCATATTCCCTTTATAACTAGTATCGTCATTTTGAAATCCCCTCTAAAAAGTTGGTTTAGAACTTTTTCCCCTTGGTCCTCACCGGGTCCGTGTTTGCTTGCCTTGCTTTTTGTTCTTTTAACTCTGACTGCTGATCTTTGTGTACTACCTGTATGTTCATGCCAGCATCCGTTCTATTACAGTGACATTCTCTGTGTTTATTCGTCCTCCCCTGGTGTGCTGTAGCTTCCTCAAAGACACCTTATTCATCTTTGTATTATCTACTCTTGGCCCAAGGATCTCAATTCATGCCTATTACAGTTGGTTGACTTGTTAAGCTGAACTCTGTCCTTTGTTTTTAGCTTTTTTGTTGTTGTTTAGCAATCTACCTGTCAGGTGAGAAACTTTGCATTGGTTGCACATTTGCTACTTAATTAATATATTACAGGAGTGTTTAAGGTTGTAAAATTCCTACTGCCTAGTTAGAGTTATGCTGATCCCTCTCATGCATGTGTGAAACAGCTGAGAGTTGTGGTTATTTATTCATTGTGGTCCTTAGGAAGGTCTCATTGATTATTAGCTTGATGAAGGATCTGATTTGGTATTGCTCTGTCTGTGCTTCTTGGCCTCTGTCAGCAGAGGAAAAAGATGTGAATTCTCTGCCCACAGACTGTCCAGCCCTGCAAGGCAGCCTGCCAAGAGTTTCTAGTCACATGCCCAGTGGAGTTGTTGCTACATTTTTTCCTCCTTGTCTCTTTCAAGGCCACTGTTGTTAGGCTCACTGCCTGGTGTCCCTGAATTGTAGCTTTTTAGTACTCTGAGTAATGAACTCCGAACATTGTTTAGCAGTCTAAGAAATCTGACTAGAACCGATTACCTTCACTGAGTAGCCAGACAGATTTCTGTGACGTCACTACCAGGCAGAACTTCCAGACGTGGGAGGCGTTGCCCTTGCTCCCAAGCTTGAAGCCCTGACTCTTATCCGCTGACAGTTCTTAAAACCCACACTTTGCTCCCAGAGTATCTAAACCTAGGGCATGTGTGGCTATACTGGGTCGTCGGGAAAGTCATGACTCACTTTTGCACAGAAACACCTAGAAAAATACATCATGACTTTCCCAATGACTTACTAGAATCAGAAGCAGACTGTCCTCACCAGTTCCCTGGGGTAGTGGTGTCCTCAGCCTCTGGGATGAACGTGTGAGATTAACCTCACATGTAGCTAGCCTTGCTTTTCTAGTTAGGTGCTCTGTTTTGCGTTCCATTTGCAGAGTTGGGCCTTGCGCTTCTTTATATCTTTCATATGCCAGAATGTTAAAGCGCCAGTAGGAAGGTTAGTAATTTGAATTGTATTGGAGTGTGGTGGATTTAAATCATGCTTCTACCCATTCCTGGTCCACATGTTTGTGAGACGGCTTGCAAAGGTTTAGTGGATGGATCTGTAGTAGGATGAAACTAATGGAATGCTTAAGTTTATTGAACCTCTAACCTTAATTTTTCTTCATACTGTATTCTAATTAACAACCATGGTCTGTCTTCGAATGGCCCCATTACCCAAAGTCACCTATAGTGCTGAGGAATGTGGAGACGAGAGAATGATGAGACAGGAAAATTTTATTTTTTATTGTTTGTGTTACTTTTCTTTCTATTTAATTTCTGTGCTCTTTGCTTTCTTATGTGAGAAGCACTATTGAGTTCATGTAAAAGCTATGTTTCAATATTGACCCATTTACTGTCCAGCTATTTAACCTTGAAAGACTGTATTTTCCACTCTGAGTTGTAGTTTCCCTCTCTAAAAACAGGATAATGCTACTACTTAACTTACACGGCTATATTAAATATTAAATAACGTGGTCAAAGTGTGTATTCTTGGCCTAGTGTACTGCTGACCTGGTAAGACTTCAGTAAAGGCTCTTTTCATTTTCCTGCCTAGTTGTGCATAGAAAATGTTTGCTATAAATTCCTCACTTGTCCCTGAATTGAAAACCAAGAGAAAATGCAACAAATGGTATCCAGTTGAATCGAGCCATTTAGTGAATAAAATTCAGCTTAATTTAATGAACATTTAGCACATAGCAATACTGAGTGGAGAAGACAACATCCCTGAGCAGTTTACAGCCTAGCAAGTAACAGGTGGGTAAGCAGGTATTTAAGCGGAGTATACTGGGTGCTGTGCAGGCAGATTGGTTTGCTTGCAGACACAGAGGGAGGACAGTTGTTCTTGTACAACTGGGGAGGAGGCGAGGGGTGGAAGAAGTCCCTGAAGGAATGGGCTTTTTGAATCATAGCTTGTTGGAGAAGGGGAGCATGTGATAGGAAAGGGAAAATACCTGGGAGAAGACAACAAAGTATAAGGTAACTTGATTAATTGTAGAGTGTGAGATGGCAAGTGGTGGAGGTGGGACTGTTAATGGCTGGCCCGTGGAAGGATTTTTGTCATAATAGGAAACTTGGCTTGTATCATGTAGAGGCTGGGGGCCATTTATTCCAAGGCTCTATACTGAGTTGTGATACAGCCACATTTGCATTTTCTTAAGAGAGATTTTCGCTATAGGGTGCATGTGCTTGCTGGGGAGACAGAGACAGAAACCAAGAAATCACCCCCCCCCCCCCAGGGGGGATGGCCATGCCTCAGTCCTTTCTCCTTCATTCTCCTCTTGGGATTTTGAGCACGCACGCACGTGTGCCCGGAATGAGTTTAAGCTACTGGGTCTGGGACTAGATCCATGGTCGACTACGTGGGAGTCTAGTGATGTAACCATTACGCCACCTGCTGGTGCCCACATTTGCATTTTTAAAGAGTCACTCTGGTGCTGATGTACAGAATGTATTAAAGGGAGACAAGTAGGAAAAGGCACATCAAGAAGCTGGTGCAGGTGTTCAGAGGAGAGATGATGAGGGCCTGAACTGAGGGCGTAAACAGCGGAAGGATGGAGTGGAGGAAACCAAGTAAGAGTAATTTAGAAGGTAAAAATTGGTGATAGTTTATTGTACAGGATGAAAAAGTATCAGTAGTTAATAAGTTAGTAAATCTCTTAGGTTCCTATTTTGGGTGTACCTAATTGGAATGGTGAATAAAGGAAGAAGATCACATTTTAGGGAAAAGGTGATAAATTCAGATACAGAGAAACTGAATTTGTTTTGGATGTGGGCTGTCATCCAAGGAGGGGGAATACCAACAGGAATTTGATACACAGGTCTGGGGCTTAATGGAGACTAGGGCCAGAAATGTAGCTTTTTACCTTCATCCTAAATGATAATGATATTAGAAACAGCAAATAAAATATTCCCTTTGTCTTTGTATTGGGAAAGAGGGACAGAAATTTATAATATATCATAAATGATGGTGTCATTAAAGATGCCCCGTAGGACCAGCCCTGCAACCAACTGGTTAAGGGAGCAGGATTTTTGATGACCGAACGTGGTTTGAATCCCAGCCCCAGTGGCTTGAAAAACATGCCAGTCATGAGTGCATATGTGCCCAAAATCCTGAAAGGAGAAATGGAGAAGGGATTGCAGCGTGATCATCCTCCATGAAAGATGGGTACTTTCTCACTTTCATTCTCTCCCTCTCTCCCTCTCTCTCTCTGGTGAGTACATGTACCCTTTAGCAAATTAAGAAAACAAAATGAAAACCAAAAACTACACTGGGGTGCACATGTGCCCCAAATCCTGATAGGATGGAGAACTGCAGGAGAACCATGCCCCGCTAGGAAAGTATTTTCTCCCTGTCTCTCTCTCTGCCTTTCTCTGATAAGCACATGTGCCCTCTAGCGATAAAATAAAACAACCTGGGGACCAGCAGATGGTGTAATGGTTATGTCACTAGACTCTCATGTAGTCAACCGTGGTATGAGTCCTGGATCCAGTGGCTTAAAACTCATGCTGGGCATGAGTGCTTCCATGCCCCAAATCCCGAGTGGAGACTGGAGGAGACAGCGTTGCAGCATTGCCATCGCCCTGGGGGATAGTTTCTCACTTTCTGTCTCTGTCTCTCAGGCAAATGTACAAACCCTATAGAAAAAATCCCCCAAAAAATTCTACAAAAAAAAAGTCCCCTAAGTCCTCCTTCCTTTCACACCTCAATTCTCTCCTTAATGGAGATAGACTGTTTTATTATCTTCCTTTTCTCTCTCAATTCCCATAGTATGTTTTGGTTTGAAATATAGCTTTGAAATTAAGCAAGATTGAATTTTGAAGGGTCTTAAATTTTAATGTGATACTTTACATAACTCCAAGGTGCATTTTAATGTGGCTCAGCTTGTCTTCTGATGCCTCTGGGAATGCTTCAAAGTAACTTTATTATTATTATTGTCGTTATTTTATGATTAGTTCTCAGACAAAAGTTTGGAGAAAATGATTAGAAAATCAGGATAGGCTGTAAAAGGGGGTAACTGAATGCCTCCATTCTGATGAGTTTTTAGCTTCTCACCTGATTCACTCTGCCCTCTCTCTTCTGAAGGCTCTTTGGGTTTAGATTAGAATCAATATGTCACTAAGTGGCAGTCTGCAGTGATAGAATTCCTGCAGCTCTCTCTCAATACATATAAAATATATATACTCACTATATATATTTTGTTTTTATTTTTAATAAAGGAGCTGCCTCTTTGACTTGCCTGACAATATGAATGTCTAGAGGTACAGTTACCTTTGCAGCTTCCTCTGTTTTGGTCAGGGTACCATGGAGGGCCTTTGTGTTCCACACATGTAAGGGGACACTGCCAATTATTCAGGGAAAGAACTTGAAGTTATTTAAATTGGAATGGAAAGTTAATAGATTATGTGTAGGTAAGTAAATTTGAATTTTTCCATAACTAGGCAATCTTGTAAACATTTTTTTCTTGAAACAAATAAGAATGTTGAAAAAAATTTGTCCTCTTCTTAGTATTGGGTTTATGATAACTTTCCCTACCTATCATTTTCCAATTTAATATAGGTAGAAAATCTGTTCTGGTTCTCTGAAATTATAGATTTCTCTCCTCTCTGCCACCCTCACTTATTTCATTGCTCTCTCTTTTCTCATTTCTTTTATCCATTAGGGTAATAAAATATCCCAAGTCCAATCGTAACACTCTCCGCTAATCTGTTATATCTGTTATACCTTTGTAATGTTGAAAAATAGAAGATAACAACAACAAACCTCCATATTGTTTTAGCTAAATGACCAACCCTCCTTTTCTTAAATAAATCTTGTATTGGAAAGTTCACGATCTTATCTAGCTTATTTCATTTTCAGCTGCTTTAATTGTTAAATAGTCTTTATTAGGTATCATGGTGATATTGTGATATATTCACAAATACAGTTTCTGATTCCATTATTAACAGTTTTACTTTTTCTGGTCATCAGGAAGGTCAAGGACACCTCAGCAGGATGCTGAAAAGAGACAAGTGTCTGGTCTCAGGAATTACAAAGTTTCAGTCTGACCAGTAAACTAAATTTGGAAGAATAAACAAAAAGCCAAAAAAAAGTTTTCATAAAGTAGGAGAGGAAGGAGAACTGGATAGGGAGTTGAGAAAGCCTAGGTACTGGCATTGAACTTGAAGGAAACCCCTAAGATTTGCTGGATTCTAGAGAGTGGACTTCATACTGTGCTCTTCCCTCCCCTTGTTGGAACCAAAGACAACAGGAAGATCTCTGGGCAGAAATGCTTCCATTTCCCAGATAAATGGAGGCTTTTACAACCCAGATTAAGTTGGGTGTCAAGAGACAAATTACAACAAATTTAGCTTAAAGATCTTAATTGTTTTTTATTCATGATTCTGGAATTAGGCACCCTCTAAACCAGAATAAGTCCAAAGAACTCTGGTCTGCGGCGTGATCAGACGGCATTTATGGACAGAAACGCAAGTGGGGTATAGGGACAGCTCATTGGTTACAGCTTGGTGTTGCTTTATTTGAATACAGTCTGCACCTGTGATTGACGCTCAGCTGCTACAGTGGGCTGAGGCTCAGTATATAAAAATAACTCCTAAGTTAGGCTTTCAGTCAGTTTATGTACTACTATAAATTAGGTTGTGTTTCGTTGTATAAAAGACTCATGTCCAGAGCCACTCTCAGGCCAAATTTAGTTTAACATTGGTTACCAAAAAGAAAAAAAGGAAAAGAATAAAGTTATATTTTTGACCACATGATTTTTGGAATAGCATTTGTATCCACTATATCTATTGAGCAATAGTGAGATATGGTGGGAAAACTGATTAGGCTCTGAAGCCAGGTCGATTTGGGTTTTAATCCTGTTTTTGCGAAGTATCCTAGCTGAGTTACTCAATTTCTAAGTTTCTTTTATCTCTTGGATAGCTGGAACAGTGCTCACTTTGTTAACATTTTGATGCTTAGATGAGATAGATGTACACTTTCTAGAATGGTGCCTGGTTTATCATAGGCACTCAAAAATGCTCTACTTTAAGTTTTTCTCTTGGTAGTACTTCTTATTTTCTGTTGTCAAGTTGCAGAGGGTATATTTAAATTGCTCTTTCATGTGACAGCCAAAAAAATATTTGAAGGCCAGTGCCGTTAACAGGGCCCTAGCTCTGTGTCTTCACCTATTTGAGAGGCAGTGTCGCATACTGTGTTCTGGAGTACCTTGTTTGGATTTAAATCTCAGGTAGGCTACTTAGTTGCTTAGTAAGTTGCCTCCTTGGGCCTTAATTTCTGTATTTGTAAAGTGTACATGATGACAATACTTACTTCTTGGGGGTTGTATTAAAGATGTTAATATATGTATTGGATATTAAGTACATTAATACATGCACACACACATGCCCGGCACGATCCTCAGGCCACAGGGTCTGGAAACATAGAAACTGGGTTAAGAAAGGAACATTAATTTCTCTTTTTGAAAGAGGTTCCATTTGGGTGATAAAATTTTTTTGTCCCCCCTCCCCTTTTAAAAAACTTCTTTCTTCTTTTTTAGTTTTGCTATAGGGCACATGCACTTGCTAGAGAGAAATGGAGAGGGAGAAAAAGAGAAAGTGAGAAAGCACCCCGAAGGAGTATGCCCATGCCACAGTCTTTTCTCCTCCAGTCTCCTCTCGGGATTTTGGGCATACATGCACACGTGCCCAACATGTTTTCAAGCTGCCAGGTCCAGGACCTGCCCAGTTGGCCGTGTGAGATCCAGCCATTGTGATGCCCACAGCTCCTGCTTGGCCTCTGCACCCGCCTCCCCCCCCCTTTTATTTTTGCTCCATAATTTATGACATAAATTTACTTGTTTTAAAGCTTTGTGTATCTTTTTAAGTGTAAAATAGTTGTATTCTGGAACTAGCAAATGAGTTTATCAGGTCCTTGATTGTGGAGCAGATTTTATCAAAGGTAGAGAGGGAGAACAAGAGAGCTCCAGTTAGGCTTTTGAGGAAAGGAAAGGGGCGTTATATACAGGCTAAGGCTGAAGCACAGTTGGTGTTGCCTTTTCCTCTAATTTGGTTTGTGGTCTCTCTAGAGTGTGTCTACATACTCTGTCCTTGTGGGACTCCAAGGGAGGTGGTCATAGGTGTTTCAGCGTGTCTTTCACGTGATATTTCTTTCTCCTGGCGGATAGCCCTAATGCCTAAGTGTCCGACATGGGTCACTCTTACTAGTCGGTACTCTTGTGACTCTTGTTTGATCTGTGTCCAGTTTATTTCTGTCAAGATAGCCACTCTCCAGGAGAGCCATGATGGCAAGGACACAATTAAGTGAGACACAAAGGCTATACAACAAAACACCGGAAATAACAGAAGCAGTATTACTTATACATCCATGAGAGAAGGGGAAATATGCCTCACAGGGCCAACAGGAAGAGAGGAGTGGGCCAGGACAGGTGTGTGCAACCAGCAGGTGGGGAGCAAGTGAGTGAGGAAGCGAGAGAAAGATAGACCTGTGGGGTGAGACCTTCACTGGAGTCCAGGGTGTTGGCCCAGTGAGTCTCCCACAGGGAGTTCTGATGGGTGGGTTTAGCATGCAGACACGTGTTCTATGGAGGCACAGTGTGACTGAGCGGTGGCCACTGTGGCATAGCTACACAGTCCTTGGGGTGTGGGGGACGGTGGTACCTGGAGGTAGCTTCATGAAGAAGATAGCTCGATGGGTCATATTGAGGAATGGGAGGAGATGGAGAACTGGAGATTGTGTGTAGGATGATTAAGTATTGTTTCTGGTGTGAGGAAATCCAACCTACATATTTTAAATGAGTGCCAAAGCCACATCAAATTGTAAGAATTTGCCACAGTGGAAGAATAGTTAGGGCCTGGTTCCTTTGTAAATGCAGCCAAATTATCCTGAAGGTGAAACCTTGTGAGTGACAAAATGCCATCAACCATTGTCTCAGTAGTCTCTCTGCTTCTCCTATAGGCCACACAGAACAGCAAGTGGTTTTGATTCTTGGGAAAGGAGGTTTTTTTTTTTAGAGGTTTTTACCATAGGGCATGTGTGCTTGCTGTGGGTAGAGAGAGACAGAGACATGTGAGAGGGAAAGTGAGAAAGCACCTCCTGGGGAGGATGGCCACACTGCAATTTCATCTCCATTCTCCTGGGATCTTGGACACATACATACATGCACAGTGTGATTTTTAAGCTGCTGGGTCCAGGATTCGAACTGTAGTTGGCCATGTGGGAATCCAGTGATATAACCACTATGCTATCTGCTGGTCTCAGAAAATTAGTTTTCAAGAACCTTGAGACACCTGACAGAAAGTGAAATAACTTCTCATAGTGCTCTGTGTAACTTTTCTCTTTACAATTTTTAACTATGCATTTCTCAAGTTGACTTATTAAGAAAATGAGCAAAGAAATACCAGAACAGAATATAAGAAAAATACAAGTCAAGTATTAAGGCGATTTAACAGTCTAAGCCAGGCCAAGTTTATTTGTTAATGGAAATTGATATGTGAAAAAAGATATTTGATCCGTGGCATTAATGGATCAGTAGTCAAATAGCATATGTATTCCTTCATGTTACTATACGTGCCTGCCTACCTGCCTTTGAGAAGGTAGCGTGAAAGCAAATGTTCTCGAATTTTCTTTCAGCAATTCATGTTGCAGTGCTGCATTAGAGTAGCTGATAAAATTAAATAGCTTTTTTTTTTTTTTTTTTCTCCCTACAGAGGAGAATGACAGGAAGTTCCTTCTTAAAGAACTTATCTCTATTTTTGGAAAAAATAATTGTGAAAAATAATTTCTGATATGGAGGCTAAGTGCGACATTGTGGGAAAAAAGGGAAAGTCACCCCCCACTCCCCTAGATTTTCATAGCTCTCTGGTTCGTGGTAGAATCTCTTAGCAGTAGACATTTTGATACATATTAATTATCTGGGTAGAAATTATTGTACAATTGAAGTGAGAAGCTTGTAAATTCGAGGGGGGGGGGTCACTTATATCCAGTGCACACTGGAATAAGAAGTTGAATTCTGTCTGTTTCCCTGACAGCAGAGGTTTGTTTTCCTTTCATGCACTGACTTCCTGAGATGGTGTGGGGACTTCCTTGGAGCCCCCAATCGTGGTCATGGTGGTGGTTACCACCTTTGAATTATTTGGAGGCTTGAGAGGTGAGGCCTAGCACTTCAGTGATGATGGCAGTTTGGGGGCCATGCCTTGGGGACTTCCTGTGTACAAGATTCTATTCCATAGGACTGATAACAGCCTGAGAGGAGTTGGGACAGAGAGCTTCTGGATTTGAGCCTGTTACCATAAGCCAATCCCCCTCAAAACAGAAACAAAAACAACAACCAAATTTGGACTTTGAGTTTGAAATGATGCTTATTAAAAAGGTTATTGGAGTTTTGATGCTCCACCTTTTGTGGAAAACTGGGGCTAGCAAAGTTTTGATTGAGACTTTTTTTGTTGTTAGGCCTTAATTAAACCTCCCCCTGCTACCCAATTCTGTATTTGCTGGAGTATATCTTTGAGATTAAAGTATAAGTTTGTAGAAGTATATGATTCATTATATAAACTAATAAACACATTTTTTTGTTACATGGTTACAAATTTATCTTTTGCATTTAACAACACAAACCTGTATGAAAGTATATTTTAAGGAAAAGTAGCATTGAGGGAAATAGAAAAGTGGAATAATATTTTTAAAAACATATTTAGCTTTTTGGACAAAATGATTTAATTTTTCTTTTCAAGGCTAAGTTTTTCTCAATAAGAGGAAATAGAGGAGAATTTCTTCTCTGTGGAATTTAATCTGTAGCCATCTGCTGCTGCATCTCATTATATTCTTCATGTAATTAGAGCAATTAGGAAGAGGTTTGTACCATATACTGATCTAGGAAAGAGGGTTGAGCTATTTCCAGGCTTGTTTTGAGAGACTGGAGATTAATGGCCTGATCTTTTAAGAAAACTGGTAGAAACTGAGAAATGTTTAAGCTGGGAAAAGGGGAAAAAAAAAGCATTAAAAAAATCTGTAATGTTGCTTTCTTATCACCATGGTGACTAGGTATCTTATCTTTTTAATGAGATTAACTCCAAAGATGACAGAAGAAAGACTGTAGAAGGGAAGAGAGGAGCTGGGTTATGTGTTGTAATTATGGTGGAACCTCAATCCAGATTTTTGACACTAAGCATGTTGGAGAAGAGGAAGGAGAATGGAAAAGAGAAGGCAGAGTTGGAGACAGGTGAAACCCTTTTGGGAAGCCAGTCATGTGAGCATGGTTCACCTACTGAAGAAGGGGAAGATGAGGTGCTGTAACTACAAATGTGCCGAAGCACTTTGAACACCCTAATGCCATGCTACTCTCTCACTGAGGGTGAGTGTGCCCTTCCATATCTACAAGGGCTGCTTGTAAGGTCAGGCAGCTCTTCCTTCCGACTGGGTCTCCCTCTCTGTCCCCTTTTCTTCATAGCCAGTGTGGTGATTTTCAGAGATAAAACCGAACTGCTGCTGTACTCTTCCAACTGCACTTTATCCTTGTCTCTTTTTTTCTCTTTCTTTCTTTTTCTTTACTAACACCTTGCCACATTGCCCCACCACCTTTGATCTTGCGATCTTCCTGCATCAGCTTCCAGCATGGCTGAGATGTGAGGCACACATCACTGTACTTGGCCTTCAGAAAGGAACAGAAGTCAGACTCAGGCCTTCCTTTTGGTCCCAGCCTGTGGAGCACAGTCTTTGCAACATGCACCTGGCATCTGGGCTCCTTTTCTCTTTTCCATTCACTTCCAGTCATGGTTCATACTTCTTATCCTGGCACTCAAGCTCACCTGATGGAGACCGACCATGCTATCTTTTAGTCCATCTACAGGAATCCTCTTTCCAGCTGGTTTAATGTCCTCCTGTGTTCAGGATGTGTTGTATTTGTTTTTATGTGTTGCTTCTCCTTATGTGCTATTGCTCTTGTCTAACCCCCCCCCCCCCCCCCCCCCCCCCGCCTTGGTTATCTAAGTCTGAAATCCTTCAAGGCCCTGCTTAGTATCTCACTATCATAGTTGTGCCCTGCCACTTATTACCTCTTAATTTTTTTTTATTACTAGTCCTTACAGTACTCAGCATAGCTGTACAGTGGGTGCTAAATAGTTGATGTTAGTGATTGAAGTGCAGGACTTTAGAAGTAGAAGAAACTTTGGAGATTGAGTCTACATTGTTTTGAATTTCAAGTTGCAGTAGCAGGTCTTTGGGAACTCAGACAAGTTAGCTTAAAGAAATGAACTGGGCCTTTATTTCATTCTTTTGTTTAATGTTCTGTCACAGCCCTGATGTCACCACATTTCACCCAGCTCAGGCATTTGACAGAGAAAACCATTTTCTTCAGTTTTGCGGGGACTTATCCTGGATACATTGAATCTGTTTAGTTTCTGGGTGCATGCCCAGTGCCTTATACATAGAACAGTTAATTTTAGGGGCCGTTCATGCTCATCTCTTTTCAGATCAGGACTCATTCATGTGCGCCAGGCCACTGCTGAGCCTGGCATATGCTGGTGGGCAGAAGAGCCCTGGCTTCCCTCTCTACATATGACAAGGCCTGCTCCCTGCTGGGTGGGACATATGCCTGGGTGAGAGATAGGGGATGAGAGAGCAGCAGAGAGAACAAAACACTGGGAATGAGAGACTGAGAGTGAGCACTAAGAAAAGGAGATATTAAAAATAGGATTGATATCCATGTTGCTAGTGAAAACAGCTGAGTAGAACAGGGTTGTGATGTCTTTTTCAGTGTCATGCATCTTTACCTAGAATTTATGTAGATACCACCTCATCTGAAGGTCACTGACTCCATCCTTCTTTATTCATTTTTTTGTGTGACCTGTGCCTTTTCAGAACTTGAATTTAAGAAGGGTTTTTTTTTTTTTTTTTTTTTTTTCCTTAAGAGAGAGAGATTTTTGCTGTAGGGCATGTGAGCTTGCCAGGGAGACAGAGAGACAGAAAGTGAGAAATCATCCCCCGGGGGTTGGCCACGCCTCAGTCCCTTCTCCTCCATTCTCCTCTTGGGATTTTGGGTATGCATGCACATGTGCCTGGCATGAGTTTTAAGCCACTGGGTCCAGGACTTGAACCGTGGTCAACTACATAGGAGTCCAGTGATATAACCATCACGCCATCTGCTGGTCCCTGTGGAGGTGTTAATTCTTTGTTGAAGGTGTCCGTATTTTAGTTCTGCACTGGCTATTTTTCTTTTTTTTTTTTTTTTTAATTTGACAAACTATTTTATTTCAGGACCTTTATGACAGAATTCTAATTTGGTTTCTCACTTTGAGCTAGTATCGGTCTTCTAGACATTATTTAAATTCCAGCCTTTAGTAACAGTTTTAATACTGTTAACTGAATGTTAGATGCTTTTACTTTTTAAATTTTATTTTTACCTTTTCCTTATGTAATAATTGTATATATTTGTGGAGTACAATGTGTTTTCTTTTTTTAGTATAGAAAGCAAGGTATGTTGATTAAATCAAGATAATTAGTATATCCATCATTTCAGCCATTTGTTATTACTTTATGTCAGAAACACTCAAAATCCTCCTTTACAGTTACTTTGAGATAGAGCATACATTATTATTAACAATATTCACTCTACTACATTTTATAATACTAGGAATTATTCCTCCTATCTATCTGTAATAAATTCCATTCATCAGTGTTCTTCCCCCTCTCTCTCTCCCATCCTTTCAAGCCTATAGTAATTCTTTGGCACTCTACTTCTCTGGAGTCACTTAAAATTTTTCTTGGCTCATTAGCTGGCATAGTGGATAAGGCACTGGATCCTATATGGCTGGCTCTGAGGTTCAAATCCCAGACCTGGTGGTTCGAAAAACACACAGGGTTCCTGTGTGTGCATTCCCAAAAATCTTGAGAAGCAAAGAGATTGTGGCGTGTCCATACGCCATGTGGCAGAGGGGGAGGGATTTCTCACTTTTCCTTTCTTTGTCTCTCTGTCTCTTTTCAGTAAGTGTACACACCTTATGGTAAAAATCTAAATAAAAAATACCCCACATATGAATGAAAATATGTGGCATTTGTTTTTCTGTGACTGACTTACTTTACTTAACATAATGTCCTCCAGGCTTGTCCATTTTACCTCAAATGACAGAATTTCATTTTTGTCATGGCTGAATAATAATTCATGGGATATGTATACCACATTTTCTTTATCTGTTTGTTGATAGAAACTTAGGTTGATCTTATATTTTGGCTGTTGTAATGAGTGCTGCAATGAACACTGGGGTGCAGATATCTTTGTGACATACCGAATTTCTTTCCTGTGTATGTATGCCTAGTAGTGGGATTGCTGGATCCCACAACAGTTCTATTTAGTTTCTTGAGGAATCTCCACACTATCTTCTGTAATGGCTATACTAATTTACATTTTTGCCAACAGTGTAAAATATTCTCTTTTCTCTGAAACCTCTCCAACATTTGTCATGTTTTGTCTTTTTGATATTAGTCATTATAATTGGGGTGAAATGAGTTACCTCATTGTGGTCTCAATTTGTATTTCCCTAATGATTAGTGATGGTGAACATTTTTCTGTAAGTGTGCTGGCCACTTCTACTGAATTCTTTCATTTGCTTTTAGTTTATGTCACTGAGACTGTGCTACGTATCTAAAATATTTTACTTATCCTTGAATTATTCCTCCCAAGTATTAAGCTATAGCTTGTACAAATTTAGTAATTTTGCCTGCCTAAAGTAACCAGGAAATATCTGTGTAGCCCTGTATCTAAATGTTATATGTCAGGCATGTAGATTTTATTACTTTAACACCCTATAACTAGGGTATCAAAATTTGCTTAGACTGGGCTGGAAGGCTGTGCAGCAGAGACCTGTGGCTATCCCCTCTGTCCCAAGCAAGTCCCGTTGCTTCAGACTTTGAGATGACCTGCCCCATCCGGACATCTGTTCTTGCACAGGGAGACTAAGCTGCAAAGAGACTGTGGCTTACCCACTGCCACACACCTCTGCATTTTAAGACTTAAGTGTTTGTGTGCCATATGATCCCTTCTATGTCCCTGAATTAAAGCTCAGCAGCTCAGTCTCAGGCCCACCTGTTCTCTAAAAAACAGGAAGATCTCTGAATCATCCAAGACCAGTGACAACAGTGCAGAATACTGGTGAGCATCGGGGAGGTAGAGCAGGAGAGAGATCCCCAGTCACCTACTCCCGCACACCTTTGAACATCCAGAATTAACTCGAAGAATTTAGAAAGGAACATATAAATCACCAGATGACTAGAAACCATCTCAGAGGCACAAAAATATGAGTAACCAACAAAATAGCTCTCCACCAAGGGAAAACATTAACTCCTCATCACCCACAGACTACAGAATGGAACTTGTGGAAATGTCAGATAAACAATTCAGAATATGTATAGTGACACAACCAAATGAGATGCAAGAGAAAAGAGAGAATGAACTTCAGGAGATGAGGAAGTCCTTTCGCAATTTGAAAGAAGAAATAGACACCATAAAAAAGAATTAAATGGAATTGTTAAAGATGAAGACTGTTATACAGGAAATTATAAACTCCCTTGAAAGTATTAAAAGCAGATTAGATCACACAGAAGATCAAATCTTGAATGTAGAAGACAAAACCTCTGAAATAAAAAAATGATCAAATGAATGAGAAAACAACCAAGAAAAATTAGGACAATATATGAGAAATACTAGATATCATCTAGCACCCAAGCATCCAGATAATTGTTATCCTAGAAGGTGAAGAAAATAATAAGGGCATTGAAAATTTATTCCACGAAATCCTTGAAGAAAACTTTGCAAACCAAGAGAGGCATTCAGATATCCAGAACCAAGAAATACAAAGGATCCAAAATAGAATCAAAAGGTCTTCTCCAAGGCACATCACAACCAAATTGGCCAAAACCATAGGCAAAGCCAAGATACTAAAATTGGCAGGAGAGAAATGTCAAGTTACTTTCAAAGGTTATTCCATCAGGCTAACATTGGACCTCTGTCGGAAACAATACAGGCAAGGAAAGAATGGACAAATATAGTCAAAGTTCAAAATAAAAAACAATTTAACCAAGATTACCATACCCAGTAAGATTACCCTTCATGGAAAAAAAAAGATAACATTTTCGTATAAAAATCTGAAAGAATTTACCAACTCCAGGCCAGCTCTTCAGGAGGTTCTGAAGGGAGTGTCATACTGGCAAAACTAAAGTTAGACTGACAGAAATAAGAGAACAAAAAACAACCAAGAAAATAGCTTATTTAGTTACAGGAACAAGTCTGGAAATATCAAAAGTAACTTTGGATGGTAACAGATTAAATTCTCTGATCAAGAGAGACAGACTGGCTGAATGGATATAGAAACAGAATCCTTCTATCTGTTGCCTATAAGAAATGCATCTTATGGATAAAGACACATATAAACTAAAATTGAAGAGCTGGGAAAATATATTCCATGCAAATGGAAATCAAAAAAGGGCTAGAGTAGTGATACTGATTTCAGACAAAATAGGCCTTAAGACAAAAACTGTAAGAAGAGACAAAGAAGGGCACTATATAATAGTATATGGATAATTCATCAAGAAGCCATAATGCTTATAAACTATGCACCCAAGCCAGGAACACCTAAATACGTGAAGGAAAGACTGCTAGAGCTAAAAGGAGAGATTGGTTGCAACAGTATAATTGTTGGGGATCTCAACACCATGTTATCTCCTTTAGACAGATCTTTTAGACAAAAAAATAAGCAGAGAGATATAGAACCTAAATGATACTATAATTCAAATGGACTTGACAGACATGTACAGAACTTTCTACTCTAAGACCACAAAATATACATTTTTCTTACACCCCCCCCCCATGAAACCTTTTCAAAGATTGACTATATGACAGGCCACAAATAAAGCCTTTACAGATTCAGAAGCATAGACACTATATCCAGAATCTTCTCTGATCATGATGGGATTAAACATGATATTAATTTCAGAAAAAATCCTTGAAAATACACAAACACATGGAAACTAAACAACCTACTTCTGAATTACTTTTCAACTACTGAAGAAATTAAGTATGAAATAAAAAATTAATGGAAACAATAATGAGTACATGAGTTTTCATAATATATGGGACATGACAAAAGCAGTCATTAGAGGGAAATCCATAGAAATTTGTGGCATGCATGATTAAGCCACTATGCAGTTTACTCTAGAGGGGAAACCACATTTAGTATGTTGTGATGATGCTCAGGGAATGAATGTAAATTAAAAAAAAATTTTCAGAACAAACAAATACTGAAACTGTTACCAAAATTTAAAGAAAAAACTGTGTATTTGATGACCACATTAAGCTATATAGCCCCAGCTAGGTACTATTTTATAGTATGTTCATTCTACTCACTGATGTTTATGCCTAAAGTCAGACATGGGTTCTTGTGTATGTATATATCAGCTATGCTTGCTATTGCAAATATTTAGACAAATTAAGTTCATTAGCAAATAAATTAAATGGGGGGGAAAGGCATAGAAAGCAATCATGGATACCAGAGACAATGGGAGGAGGGTTGGACAGGGCAGAGGGTTAGGGATAGGGAATCAAGGATGGCAAAAAAAAAAAAAAAAAAAAGCAAAATATACAAGACATAAGAAATGAAAAATTGTTTGTTGATGACACGTATGTTGATGTGCTTGACTGAGCCAACAGACAGTATATTTTGGATGGAAAATTCATTTTGTATACTGTAATGATGTATAGCATATTAATGTTAAAAAAAGAAAAATTAATTAAAAAAAAGAAATTTGTATGCATAAGAAAGAGATGGAAAGGTGGCAAATAGACAAGCTAACATTATGTTTTAGGGAATTGGAAAAACAACAAAAACCTCAAAAATGCCAGAAGAAAAGAAATAATAAAGATTTGAGCAGAAATAAATTAAATAGAAAGTAAATTAACTATACAGGAAATAAATGAAAGCAAATACTGGTTCTTTGAAAAGAATAACAACACCATTAGCTAGACTTATTAAGAAAAAGAAAAAAAAGAAACCAGATAAATCAAATATGTAATGAAACAGGCAGTATTACAACAGACACAATAGAAATACAAAGCATCATTAGAGGATACTATGAGCAACTATATGCCAACAAACAAGAACATGGAGGAGATAGACAAATTCCTGGATTAATCTACCAAAATTGAATCAGGACTACACAGAAAGTCTGAATAGACCCATAACAAGCCAGGAGATTGAATCAGAAATAAATAACCTCCCAACAAAGAGAAGCCCAGGTCCTGATGGCTTCACTTCTGAATTCTACAAAACTTTTAAAGAAGAGTTAACTTCCATTGTACAAAAATTATTTCTAAACATCCAAAAAAGAAGGAAACCTCCCAAATTCATTTTATGAAGCCTGCATTATCCTAATTCCAAAAACAGATAAAGACACACACACAAAAGAAAAACTACAGACCAATATCTCTGATGAATATGGATGCAAAAATTCTCAACAAACTTGCAAATTGTATTCAACAACATATAAAAAAGATTATTTATCATGACCAGGTAGGCTTTATTACAGGGATGCAAGAATGGTTCAACCTATACCAGACCATAAACATAATACACCATATTAACAGAAAGAAAGATAAAAACCATATGTTCATTTCAATCGATGCAGAGAAAGTATTAGACAAAATTATCATCCCTTCATGATTAAAACTCTTAGCAAGATTGGCACACAAGCGTCATTTCTCAACACAATAAAAGCCATATATGAAAAACCTATAGCTAACATTTTACTGAATGGAGAAAATCTGAAAGCTTTTCCCCTAAAAACTGATACTAGACAAGGCTACTTTCTCCACTCCTTTTCAGTATAGTGCTAGAAGTCTTAGCTAATGCAATCAGAAAATCGACATAGAAGGCATTCAAATAGGCAAAGAAGAATTGAAAATATCTTTATTTGCAGATGACATGATGGTATACTTAGGAGATCCAAAAGTATCCATGAAAAACTTCTCCAAGTAATAAATGAATACAATAAAGTGGCAGAATACAAAATCAGCATCCTAAAATTTATAGCATTTCTGTATACAAACAACGAGTTGAATGAGGTAGAACTGAAGAAAGGAATCCCTTTTACCACAGCCACAAAATGTATAAGATATCTAGGGTTAAACCTAACAAAGGACGTTAAAGACCTTTACAAAGGAAACCATAAAAATATTAAAAAAGATATTGAAGATGAAACAAAAAAAGTGGAAGGACATCCCATGTTCCTGGATTGGAAGAATTAATATAATCAAAATCACAATTCTACCCAAATTAATCTACAAATTAATCTAACATAATTCCAGTAAAATTACCAGAGATATTCTTCATAGATCTGGAAAAGACAATCAGAATTTGTCTGGAATCATAAAAGACCTTGTATTTCCAAAGCAACCCAGTGCATGAAGAGTGGCATGGGCATTATCTCACTTCCTAACCTCAAAATATACTATAAAGCTCAGATAATCAAAACAGCATGGTGTAGTCATAAAAGCAGAGAGGTGGACCAATGAAAAAGAATAGAGAACCCAGAAAGAAACCCCAAAACATACAGCCAGCTGATTTTTGAGAGAGGATACTAGTCAATTCATCAGGAAAAGGAAAACCTCTTTAGCAACTGGTGCTGGAAAGATGGGTATCCACCTGCAGAAAGATGAAACTGGACTCCCTTCTTAACCATCTTTCACCATTAACAAAAATCAACTTAAAATGGATCAAAGATCTG
This sequence comes from Tupaia tana, assembly GCA_026018925.1. Taxonomy (NCBI): domain Eukaryota; kingdom Metazoa; phylum Chordata; class Mammalia; order Scandentia; family Tupaiidae; genus Tupaia; species Tupaia tana. Next base: position 21,800,590 of record JAKSZU010000020.1, on the reverse strand, counting down.
AACTTTAGACCTCAAACTATAAAACTACTGGTGGAAAACAATGGGGAAACTCTCTGAGACATTGGGGTAGGCAAAGACTTTCTAAATAAGACTCCCAAAGCACAAGCAATAATCCCCAAAATAGACAAGTGGGATTTTATCAGATTAAGTTTCTGCACAGCAAAGGACACAGTAATTAGTAGGAATCAACAACCTTTGGAATGGGAAAATATTTTTGTAAACTTTGCCTTAGGTAAGTGACTGTTATCCAGAATACACAGGGAACTCAAGTGGCTTACCTGAAAATAAAAACTGATTAACCCAATTAAAATTTGGGAAAAGGAGCTGAACCAAAAATTCTCTAAGGAAGACATATGAGCTGTCATAAAGCATATGAAGAAATGTTCAACATCCCTCATCATAAGGGAGTTGTAGATTAAAACCATAATGAGATACCACCTAACACCTGTCAGAATGATAACAAGTAAAAATACAAAAAATGATAACCATTGGCAGGGTTGTGGTGAAAGGGGAACTCTCTTACACTGTTGGTGGGAATGTAAATTGGTCCAACCACTGTGGAAAACAATAGGGAGGTTCTACAAAGGCCTAAAAATAGAACTACCATAGTGTCCAGCAATTCCACTCCTGGGAATCAACCCAAAGCACAGGAGAATACTCAGTTGGAAAATTGCTTGCACATCAGTGTTTATTGTGGCATTATTCACAATTGCTAAGGGATGGAACCAACCCAGATATCTACGAACAGATGAATGGATTGAAAAACTGTGACACATATACTCTATGGAATACAACAAGACTCTGGAATTTGATAGAAGTGATCAAATATGGAAGATTTAGTGCTGAGTGAGGCTTCCTTAGCTATTAAAGAAAGTTATTGTATGTCTCCAGTTAATATATACCAACTGTATTCTATGGTAGAGATTGAAAGATTGGAGGACATAAAGGCAGTGAAAATAGTTATGGATGTTGGAGACAGTGGAAGGAGGGTAGGAGAAGGGAAGAGTGTAGGGAAGGAAATCAGGGAGAAAAAATATAGAGGCAAGACATTTGTGGGACACAGAAATAGTTTATTACCTGTTGATGATAATGTGTTAATATTCTCAACTAGACTGGTCTGAGATGTATTTCATGTTGGGTACATTCTCTTTACAAGAAAATGATGTATACTAATTGAATGTTTAAAATAATAATAATAATATAAAATAAAATAAGAAAAAGAAAAGAAAATTGCTTAGACTATGAGGATCCATTGAACAATTATTTATTGAACAAGATTCTCTGACATAAAACAGGAATATTCTGATTAGGACCATAGAAGACCTTCTGCCCAGACTTCACCTTCCTGCCCCCTCAAATTGAGCCAGTATCCACATACTGAGTTTCTAGACAGGTCTGGGTGCACAGTAGCCAAATATCTGAATACTTTCAGGGTCAGATTAATTCTCAATTTCCTGCAAGAAGGAAGAAAAATGGTACTGTTTAGAGATTGCAGGTCAGCTCCTCGAGCATGCCTCTAAACGCCCAAATTTAACTCAAAAAAACTAGGAAAAAACGTATAATTCATCAGATGACCAGAAACTACTACAGAGGCACAAGAAATATGAGAAACCAAGAAAATATCTCTCCCCTAAGGGAAAGAGTATTTCCTCATCCTCCACAGACAATACAGGGGAACTTGTGGAAATGTCAGATAAACAATTTAAAATATTCATAATGAGAAAGCTAACAGATGCAAGAGAAGAGAGACAGCAAACTCCAGAAGATGCAGGCAAAAACAGAGAACGATTTCCAGGAGGCAAGGAAGTTCCTGCATGATCTTAAAGAGGAAATACACACAATAAAAAAGAATAAAATGGAATTGTTACAGATGAAGGCTGGAATACAGGAAATCAAAAACCTCTCTTGAAAGTATTAAAAAAGACTATATCATGCAGAAAATCAATCTCAGATGTAGGAGATAGAACTTCTGACCTGGAAGTATTCACCAAAAAGACTGAGAAAATAACCCAGAAAATTGAGAATAGCATATGAGTAATACTAGATACCATTAAGTGCCCAAACATCTGGATCATTGGTATCCCAGAAGGTGAAGAAACTAATAAGAACATTGATAATCTATTCCATGAAATCCTGGAAGAAAACTTTCCAAACCTATGGAGCTACTCAAATGTCCAGATCCAAGAAATACAAAGGACCCCACATAGAATCAACCCACGAAGGTCTCCTCCAAGGCCCATCACAGCCAGATTGACCAAAACCACAGAGAGAGGCAAGATACTAAAATTGGCAAGAGACAAATGTGAAATTACTTTCAAAGGATATCCCATCAAGCTAACATTGGACCTCTCATTGGAAACAATGTGAGCAAGGAAAGAATGGGAAAAATACATTCAAAGTGTTAAGTGAAAAACAGTTCCAACCAAGAATACTATACCCAGCAAGATTATCCTTCATATGGGGGAAAAAAAGCCAAAAACATTCTCAGATAAAACCTGAAAGAATTTGCCAACATGAGACCAGCTCTCTAGGAAGTGCTGAAGGGAATGTTATAGCAGGAAAACTAAAGTCAAACACACAGAAATAAGAGTACAGAAAACAAACAAGAAAATGACCAGCCTAATGGTAGGGACAAGTCCGGAATTGAATATTAACTTTCAGAGTTTGAATGGATAGATCAGACCAGAGTAACACTGCAAATTCAATAGAATATTTAATTACATGAAATCGAACTGGTGATAAAGAATTTTTATGACTTTTGGGAACCAGCAGTTAGCGTAATGGCTATGTTGCTGGACTCCCACGTGGTCGACCGCGGTTCGTGTCCCGGACCCGGTGGCTTTAAACTTACGCCGGGCGCATGTGCGTGTGTGCCCAAGATCCCGAGAGGAGAATGGAGGAGAAGGGATTGCGGCGTGACCATCCCCCCTGGGGGATGATTTCTCACTTTCTGTCTCTAATGTCTCTCTCTGTCTGTCTGGCGAGCTCACGTGCCCTATAGCAAAAATCTCTCCAAAAAAAAAAAAAAAAAAAGAATTTTTATGACTTTTGACTAAAACATTACTAATTTTCTTCTATGCTTTGTTTTCCATATTTAAGGATTTTTGTCTTCTCTTGAACTGTTGATAGTTTCATCTATCTACTATTTGAACTGAATTCTAACACTTTTCCTGGCTTTAAGTCTTAACATGTTTTTGAGTTTGATCTATTAAAACTAAAACTTTTTCTTAAAATTAAAAAATGCATAAAAATACTTATTTAATGACTGCAGTAAGTTATGTACCCCCAGCTAGGTGCTACCTTATAATATGTTCACTTTACTCACTGAGATTTATGCCTAAAGTTAGACATGTGTTCATCGATATGTATATATCAGCTGTGCTTGCTATTGAAAATTTTAGATCAATCTTTAGTGAATCAATAAAATGTGAAAAAAAAGGCATGGGAAACAACTGTAGATAGCAGAGACAGTGTGGGAAGAGGGTAGAAAATGGCAGAGGGGGGAGAAGTAGGGAAACAAGGTGATAAAAAAAGAAAAGCAAAATATGTAAGAAAGAATTTTCTATTTATTTCTTACAAATAGAAAATTGTCAATGATAACACATAGGGTAATATCATTGAGTAAGCCAATATACAGTGTGTTCTGGTTGGAAAATCTCATTTTGTATACTATATTGATGTACAGTAAATGAATGTAAATAAATAAATTTTTAAAAATGGAGATTCTTTCTCTCACAGAACCTACATTTTAGCTAGAAGAGAGCACAATGAACATTAACCATGATAAGTGTAATATTCCTAATAATGTTAGGTAATGATAACTGCATTAGAAAACAGAAAAATGGTAAAAAAAAAGTGAGTTAAAAATACATGAGTGAGACTAAGTATAGTTTAATATTTTCAGTTTCGATAAATTTAAACCTTTTCCAAAGTTTCTTAGATCAAAGGACCGTGAAGAATCAGGCATTCAGATCGTTGTATCTAGACTCTACAGAGTAATTGGCCATCCAGTTCTGGTCATCTGGAACTAGATAGCATAGAAATAAACCCTAAATCTTGAGTCTAAGCCACAATTTAGTGAGAAGTTCCAAACAAAGAAATCACTTGAGTTCTTCCATTCTGTTCTTATGGATTTGGAAGTTTCTCCTTACAGATAGAAGTGCATTTTGTACTAATAATTTTCTTCAATGTACAACCATAATAATTTGAGTTCTAGGTGTTTTTGAGTAAATATCTTATCAAATATATTTCTACATGATTGGGAATATATTATATTAAAATGCCATTGTTCATTCTTAATGTATGAACTAGAATATTCGATATGAGGGAAGGCTTTGAAAGTTGGTAAATGGGGATGGGATAGATTCCTGCTGTCCAGCAACTATATACTTCCCTATCTTTGTTTTCCCAGTCTTCCTTCAGTCACTTCTTTTAAGGGTAATTAATATTAATGAAGAGAGAAGTATATTTTGAAATTAAGATCAGACCACATGGTCTAGTATAATCCTGAAATTTTTATGGCCTCTTTTTCATGTTTATACATCAACCTAAAATGTTTTCTTTTAGGTATTGATTTCTAGTATTATAATAGGTTGTCTCTCCCTGAAGTTTTTTTAATCTGACTGAAGCTGACCTAATAATATATAATGTGAAAAAACCCTCTCAACTCTTTGCCCCCATAAATATAGTATGCCATAAATGCCCATCATTTGGAACATTTGGCTGCTTTTTGCCACTTAATGCTATAATTGGCTCTTACTTGTATTTCTTCAGTTTCTCATCTGGGGAGAGAGTTACTGGGGTTGCATGTGGTACCTCTGTAAGTTCCAAGGTTCAACAGGATTTGCCTCTATGCTTTGGTAGGGTGTGTACAACTGAGACTGACCGCTTGTTATTATGGCCCATTCTGTTTCACCTGCCATTCCTGCTGCAACACCGTAGCACAATTTGTGGTCTCTTTTTCATTTTTTCCCCAGTAGGATAAACAACCCATGTACTTATTCCTACAAAAGAAGAATCTCTTTAATAGAGAAGTGGGAGTAGAAAGACAGATTTTACAATTTTAAGTGTTTAAAAACTTTTCAATAAGATTAGTTTTCTTTTTCATTGACCTGTGTAGGTGTTTGGAATCTATTAGTATTTGAAACCACAGTAATGAAGGTATTACTGAGAAACAGTCCAATGTTTACTAACTCCTAGAATAAGACTCTAATCCTTTTTGCCTTTTGTTTTAAATCATCACCTCTAACTAGAAAAATCTATGTGAATGCAATTCAAAAGCAAATTCAAAACCTTTCTACTCTAAACTGGTATCTGTGTTTGATAATGCAGAGTTCTGCTAATGTTAAAGTCATGAAGCTGTGGATTGTTTTTTATTTCTTCTCTTATTCAGTATCTCTCCTCATCAGTGAAACATTCCTGCCAGTTATTCTTTTTAGCTATCACTGAAGTTATTTATTTATTCTCCATTACCAAAGATCCTCTAGTTCAGGCCCTGTTTACATTTTGCTTGTGATGTAATTCCAACCAATGTACCTTTCTAATATTTCCTATTATATATACCCTTTGCTTTAGTTTGGATATAGGACTTACTTTCTTCAGGAAGAGATAACACAGTATACTCCATACGACAAAAGAGTAAAAATTCTTGGATTTTGAATTTTATAGATTAGGTTCCAGGCATAAAGGGAATTGATCTGGAACAATTCAGATAATTTCTTCTATGTTCAGAAAAAGAGAGCTTGGGGTGGTGGTGTGTGCAGCATAGCCAGATGACAGTAGACATGGGTATCTAATTAGATTGACCTGGGGTAGTTTTGCAAATTTTTTGTGACAGGGATGACCTAGGGGGCAATGAGGAGATATTTTCATGCTCAAAAAGGCATGGATGTATCCACAAGAGAGCTATACTTGCAGAAGGTTTGTGGCTGGGATGAGAAGGATAAGAAAAGGATCTATGTAGACTTGCTGGAAGAGCTACAGGTGTCTGCAGGATAAAGGCAGTAACTTCCACCAATCTGTCCTCTCCTCTGCCCCCCAAATCTAGCATTCTGTAATCCTCTGGAATTTAGACATAACCCTTGAGAAAGGGGAAACAGGAAATTGAGATGACCTGAGTTTATTAAAATTTAGTTTTTATTGTTCAGTGGAATGGGAGTCTCAAGCAGGATGTAAATTCAGTTATACAGAAGTAAATTCCCAGGCCATCCCCGTGGTACAACAGTTCAGCACAGTGCATCGGGAGCCAGATCCCACATGGCCGACCATGGTGTGAATCCAGGCTCTGGTGGCTTGAAAAACATGCCAGATATCTGTGAGTGCAGAAATCTTGATGATATGGAGAAATGGAGGAAAAAAGATTGTGGCATGACCACATCCCACTGGGGGCTTTCTCTCTTTTTCTGTCTGGCAAGTGTATGTGCCTTCTTGACAAATATATAATATAATAAAATAAAAACCTGTATGAAATAAAAAAGAAAAATTAAATTACTCCAATCCTTACACATGCAAGATTTATACTTTGCGGTAGTAGCTGCTAAAGTAGCTCTTTGCAATGCTGCTCTCCAATTTTGCTTCTTTCAATGGGCGAAGCTACTATGGTCATTTGCAGTAAATGGCCAGAGGTCCAAATTCTGCATAGTCTGGGCAGACCCACCATTTCTTATTGTTCTCCAACTCAGGCAGGCCAATCCCTTCATCAGTTTGGTATCTGCCAAATGGCTTCTCAGCTTCCCACACAGCCACTTTTTCTTTGCTTGCATTTCTCTCTCTCATATTCAGAAATGAGTTGTCCTCTTTTATTTTCTTTTGCCAGTCTAGATCCTACCTATTTCTAAGGTACAGCCCAGATTACACTGCCTTTTAAAATATTTATTTTCAAACTCACACATTCTTGGTTAAAACAGAATATTTACAATACCACTTAGAATTTAGTTACATAGTGCTATTTTGTTTTGTAGCCATGCATGCTTTTCTTTTCTTTTTTATTTTCCTTCCAACTAGATGATAAGCTTCTTAGGATCATGGGCCATACCCCATATTTTTCTTGTGTTCTTCTGAATGCTAGCATATGGTGAGTGTAGAGCAGATTCTGAAAGATTACTCACTAATTAATAGGGTAAAGCCATTGCTATTTATGTTTTGTGTATAACACAAGTTTTAGGTTTATCTCTGTTATTCTTTATATATTTCTATCTCTCTACCACTCTAGCAGTTAAATTAAAGAACCGGGCAGGGGTAGAGGCATTGTGCATGTCTTTGACAAGTAAAACAAAGCTGATGTGCTCTATTTTTAGAAAGCTTGGTGGTGTTAATTTTTTAAGTGTCACTTAAAAATGGGTAGCTAAATAAGTACTGTGAGTGTTTTAATGTAGTGGTGTACCATGGCAAGGAGGCCTTTGGAACTGGGGCATTCCAGGTTTTACATCTGTAGTTAATACGTGCACAAGTTTTTTTTTTTTTTTCTTGATCAAGTCATTTAATTTTTCTCAGCTCTAGTGATAAAACAACATGGTAACAACTGATTATTCTAAATGTACAAACAGTGTATACCCGTAAGGCTGTTTACAAGATAAAATAAGAAAATATATACATTAGCTTAATTAGAGTTATGCTATGCAGGCAGGGTATTTTTTTGAGATGAGATGCTTTTATTCAAAAGGAGATTCCAATTGATATCTGTGTATTTAACGAAGAAATGCAGAAATACATAATTAAAGATTACTGTGATGTTCAATTGTATATCTATAAATATTTGAGAGGACAACATCCTCTCACCCATATACACAAACATGCACATACAAACAAATGTGTAAGTAAATGACTTGCTGCAGTTTTTGCCATCTTTATGTTATTGTTCATGTTTCTGGGCCACTTTTCCTACCACACAAAGCTTATCTCTTTTTTTCCTAAGTTTATTTTTAAAAATTTAGTTTTATTTTAATTTCTTTTTTAAAATTAATTAATTTATTTATTTTTGTATATACTTTCAATCATATTGTTTGGCTTACAATGAGACCATTTCGATATGTGAACATTTCTCCCCAGACCCGTTGATCGAAATATCTTCAACAGATAACACCACACCTCCCCATCCCGTCAATGCTCTACCTCTGTATCCCTTCTCCAAATGTCTTTCATTGGGCCCCACTCCTCCACATACACCTCATCTGACATTCACACCCATCTCTTGTGTTTGTTCAACTGTTAGTCAATCAGTTTCAGACATAGAATGCAGACAAATGGTATATGTTAAGTGGGGACATACAATGTCTCTCCTTCATAGCCTGGCTTGCCTCACTCAGCAGTACATCTTCCATATTCTTCCACTTTCTGTCAAAAGCCAGGGCTCTGTTGGTTTTTATGGCTGAGTAGTATTCCATAGAGTATATGTGCCACAGTTTTTCAATCCATTTCTCCATACGGGGGCATCTGGGTTGGTTCCATGACTTAGCAATTGTGAATAGTGCCGCAATAAACATCGATGTGCAAGCACTTTTCCAATGAAGAATTCTTCTGTCCTTTGGGTAGATACCGAGGAGTGGGATCTCTGGATCATATGGCAGATCTATCTGTAGATTTTTGAGGAATCTCCAAATTATTCTCCACAGTGGTTGGACCAATCTACATTCCCACCAGCAGTGTAAAAGAGTTCCCCTTTCACCACACCCCCGCCAACACTTATCATTTTTTGTTTTTTTAATATTAGACAATCTGACTGGGGTTAGGTGGTACCTTATTGTTGTTTTTATCTGCATTTCCCTTACGATGAGGGAGGTTGAACATTTTTTCATATGCCTTTTGGCCATTCGTATGTCATCTTTAGAGAGTGTTTTCTTCATCTCCTTCTCCCATCTTTTAATAGGGTTGATCATCTTTTTTCCAAACACCTTTTTTAGTTCCTTGTGTATTCTGGTTATCAGTCCCTTATCTGATGCAACATTTACAAAAATATTTTCCCATTCTGAGGGCTGTCGATTCACACTAACTACTGTGTCTTTGGCCATGCAGAAACTTCTTAGTCTGATGTAATCCCACTTGTCTATTTTGTGGACGATGGACTCTGCTTTGAGGGTCTTCTTTAGGAAGTCTTTCCCTACACCAATGTCTCCCAGAGTTTCCCCAGCATTCTCCAGGAGCAGCTTTATAGTTTGAGGTCTTAGATTTAGATCTTTGACCCACCTTGACTTGATTCTTGTCAAAGGAGAGAGGTAGGGGTTCAGATTCATCTTTCTGCAAGTGGAAGTCCAGTTTTTCCAGCACCACTTGCTGAAGAGGCTTTCATTTTCCCACTGGATTGACTGGTACCCTTTGTCAAAGATCAGTTGACTGTATGTTTGGGCACTTATTTCTGGGGACTCTATTCTGTTCCATTGGTCCACATGTCTGTTTCTGTGCCAATACCATGCTGTCTTTATTACCACAGCTTTGTAATATATTTTTGGATCGGGGATTGAGATGCCACCCACTCCATTCTTCTTGTGTAGAATGGCTTTGGCAATACGGGGTCTTTTATGATTCCAGACAAATTTTAAGATTGTCTTTTCTAGATCTGTGAAGAATGTGTCTGGTACTTTGATTGGCATTGCATTAAATAGGTAGATTAATTTGGGTAGAATTGCCATTTTGATTATATTAACTCTTCCAATCCATGAACATGGGATGTCCTTCCATTTTTTTGTGTCATTTTCAATTTCTTTTTTTACCTTCTCATAGTTTTCCTTATGGAGGTCTTTAACTTCCTTGGTTAGATTTATTTCTAAATATCTTATACTTTTAGTGGCTATGGTAAACGGAATAACTTTTTTCAGTTCTATCTCAGTCTGCCTGTTATTCATATATAGAAATGCTATCGATTTCTGTATATTGATTTTATATCCTGCAACTTTACTGAATTCATGTATTACTTCCAGTAATTTTTCCATGGAGACCATTGGGTCTTCTATGTATACAATCATGTCATCTGCAAATAGAGAGAGTTTCACCTCTTCTTTTCCTATTCGAATGCCCTTTATTTTTTCCTCTTTTCTGATTGCGTTGGCGAGGACTTCCAGTACTATATTGAAAAGGAGAGGAGAAAGTGGGCATCCTTGTCTTGTTCCTGTGTTTAGTGGGAAAGCTTTCAGCTTTTCTCCATTCAGGATGATGTTCGCTATGGGTTTTTCATAGATGGCTTTTATTGTATTGAGAAATGGCCCTTCTATGCCGATTTTGCTAAGAGTCTTGATCATGAAGGGATGTTGTATCTTATCAAATGCTTTTTCTGCGTCAATCGATATGACCATTGGTTTTTGTCTTTCTTCCTATTAATATGGTGTATTACATTTATGGTTTTGCGTATGTTGAACCAACCTTGCATTCCTGGAATAAAGCCTACCTGATCATGGTGTATGATCTTCTGTATAAGTTGTTGAATACGATTTGCTAGTATCTTGTTGAGAATCTTTGAGTCTATGTTCATCAGAGATATTGGTCTATAGTTTTCCTTTCTTGTCCTGTCCTTATCTGTTTTGAGGATGAGGGTGATAGAGGCTTCATAGAATGAATTAGGGAGAGATTCACCCTTTTGGATCTTTAGAAATAATTTGAGCAGAATGGGAGTTAACTTTTCTTTGAAAGTTTTGTAGAATTCAGAGGTGAATCCATCGGGGCCAGGGCTTTTCTTTGTTGGGAGGTTACTTATTACTGATTCAATCTCCTGGCTTGTTATGGGCCTATTCAGACTTTCTATTTCTTCCTGGCTCATTCTTGGTAGATTATATTTGTCCAGGAATTTGTCCATCTCATCCAGATTATCTTGTTTCTTAGTGTATAAATGTTCAAAGTATCCTCTAATGATGTTTTGAATTTCTACTATGTCTGTTGTTATGTTACCAGCCTCATTGCAGATTTGATTCACCTGGTTCCTTTCTCTCTTCTTCTTAATAAGTCTCGCTAGTGGGGTATCAATTTTGTTTATCCTTTCAAAGAACCAGCTTTTGCTTTCACTTACTTTCTGTATAGTACATTTATTTTCTATTTCATTTATTTCTGCTCGGATCTTTATTATTTCCTTTCTCCTGTAATTTTTTGGATTTTTTTGCTGTTGCTTTTCCAATTCTCTAAGGCTTGATGTTAGGTGATCCATTAGCCTTCTCTCTGTCTTCCTCTTATGTGCACTAATTGCTATGAACTTCCCTCTTATGACTGCTTTGGCAGTGTCCCAAAGATTATGGAAACTTGTATCTTCATTGTCATTGGCTTCCATGAATCTTTTGATTTCAGACTTTATTTCTTCGGTAATAGTGGAGTCATTCAGGAGTAGGTTATTTAGTTTCCATGTTTTTAGGTATTTTTGAGGATTTCTCTTGAAATTAAACTCGAGTTTAATTCCATCATGGTCAGAGAAGATGCTGGAAATAGTTTCTATGCCTCTGAATCTGCAGAGGCTTGCTTTGTGTCCTATGATGTGGTCAATCTTCGAGAAAGTTCCATGTCGGGGTGAGAAAAAACTATATCTTGTGGTTTTTGGGTGGAAAGTTCTATAGATGTCTGTTAAGTCCAATTGATTTATGATATCATTTAGATCCTTGATCTCTCTACCTATTTTTTGCCTAGATGATCTGTCCAGAGGGGATAATGCGGTGTTGAGATCTCCAACAATTAGTGTGTTGCAGTCTATCTCCCCTTTCAGATCTAACAATCTTTCCTTCACATATTTGGGTGCTCCTGTGTTAGGAGCATAGATATTAATAAGCGTTATATCTTCTCGATCTATAGAGCCTTTTACTATGATATAGTGCCCTTCTTTGTCTCTTCGGACACTTTTTGTTTTAAAGCCTATTTTGTCAGAAATTAGTATCGCAACTCCAGCTCTTTTTTGCTTCCCAACTGCATGGAAAACCTTTTTCCAACCCTTCACTTTCAGTCTACGTATGTCTTTTTCCATGAGGTGGGTTTCTTGTAGGCAACAGATAGAGGGTTTCTGTTTTTTTACCCATTCAGCCAGTCTGTGTCTCTTGATTGGAGAATTTAACCCATTAACATTCAATGTTATTATCGATGTTACAGGATCTGTACCGACATTTAAGTTAGCCATTGTCTTGGTTGCCTGTTATTTCTTTGTTTCTGGCTGTTGCGTCTTTAGTTTTGCTGGAACAGTACTTTCTTCAGGATTTCTTGAAGAGCTGGTCTGGTGTTGGCAAATTCTTTCAGGTTTTGTTTGTCTGAGATTTTAATCTTTTTTTCCCAAATGAAGGATAATCTTGCAGGGTATAATAGTCTTGGCTGAAATTGTTTCTCTCTTAACACTTTCAGTATGTCTTCCCATTCTTTTCTTGCTTGCATTGTTTCTGATGAGAGGTCTGGTGTTAGTCTTATGGGATGGCCTTTGTAAGTTACTTCTCGTTTCTCTCTTGCCAGTTTTAGTATCATGTCTTTTTCTGTGACGTTAGACAGCCTGGCTAAGATGTGCCTTGGGGAAGATCTTCTGGGGTTGATTCTATTTGGGGTCCTTTGTATTTCTTGGGTCTGGATGGTTCGGTGCCTCTCTAGGCTTGGGAAATTTTCTTCCAAGATGTCATGGAATAGATTTTCCATTCCGCTATTAGTTTCTTCACCTTCTGGGATGCCGATTATTCTGATGTTTGGGCGTCTAATGGAGTCTAGTATTTCTCGTATATTATCCTCATGTTTTTTAGTTATTTTCTCAAACTTTTTGTAGTTTTTTTCTAGATCAGAGGTTTTATCTTCTACATCAGAGATTCGATCTTCAGCATGGTCTAATCGGCTCTTAATACTTTCCAGAGAGTTTTTGATTTCTTGTATTATAGACTTTATCTCTAATAGTTCCACCTGATTCTTTCTCAGAGTATCCATTTCTTCTTTCATATCCTGGAAGGACTTCCTAATTTCCTGTAGTTCGTTGTCTCTTTTTTTTTCCAATTCACAGAATTTGGTCACCATGAATGTTCGAAATTCTGTGTCTGTCATTTTGGTAACGTCCTCCATATTTACGAGACATGGAGGGGCATTTTCCTTTGTTGGAGACATATTTCCTTGTTTATTCAGACCTGAGGCTCTTTTTCTACTTTTAGCCATTGGAAGATTACTTCCCTTTTAAAGACCTCTTGGGAGAACTTTTGTCCCACTAGAAGTAAGAGTCTTTCCTTTTTGATGGGAATAGCTGTTTGTTGAAGTCTCTCTTCTGTTGTTTTTACCAATGTGTTTTCAGGAGGGGAACTCTACAGAAGTGTCTAACAAGCAGTATCTCCTATTTCAAAGGGGATCAGTACTAGGGAGGATCCCAGAGACACTTACCTTCCTAGGAAATTTCAGATATATGATTCTAGACCTGTCTAGTCTGTCTGGCGTGGTAAAAAATGAGGAGGAGAGGACAATATGCAACGAAAGGAAAGACAACACCGAAAAATAAAGAAAAAGTCGCGCGGCGTGCGATTTCGCCAGAGGCTTGCAGGAGAGCCTTTTGCCTGCTAGCAGGCACGGAAAGTCTGGAGGGAGAAGGAGAGCTAGGTATTAACAAGAGAATGGAGGAGGGGGTTCAAGAAAAAAGCCACCGCAAGGAGATCCTGGCTACCTACCTAGAAGGTGGAGTCTGGGGCCTGGGGGTCTGGAAGTGGGGTGGGGGTCAGAGGTAACCCTCCCTCAGTATCCCTTGCTGGCCAGAGGCTTGCAGGAGAGCCTTTTGCCTGCTAGCAGGCACGGAAAGTCTAGAAGGTGGAGTCTGGGGCCTGGGGGTCTAGAAGTGGGGTGGGGGTCAGAGGTGACCCTCCCTCAGTATCCTTTGCTGGCCAGAGGCTTGCAGGAGAGCCTTTTGCCTGCTAGCAGGCAGGGAAAGTCTAGAAGGTGGAGTCTGGGGCCTGGGGGTCTGGAAGTGGGGTGGGGGTCAGAGGTGACCCTCCCTCAGTATCCCTTGCTGGCCAGAGTCTTGCAGGAGAGCCTTTTGCCTGCTAGCAGGCACGGAAAGTCTAGAAGGTGGAGTCTGGGGCCTGGGGGTCTGGAAGTGGGGTGGGGGTCAGAGGTGACCCTCCCTCAGTATCCCTTGCTGGCCAGAGGCTTGCAGGAGAGCCTTTTGCCTGCTAGCAGGCACGGAAAGTCTAGAAATATTTTAATTTCTTTTATACATTTAATCACATATGTCACTTAGCCTGTAAACAAAATGTTCCAATAATGAAAACATTTCTCACCAGTCCAGTTGGGGATACCATACACATTTATCATCAACAGATAATAACTTATTTCTTTTTTACTTATATGTCTTTCTGTTTTTCTCCTTAATGTCTTTCCTCAGACTCTCCTTCTTCTCCCACCCTCTTCCCACACTGCATTTGGTATCTATAACTATTTTCTATGTTTCTATAACTTCTGTTCATTCAGTTCTGTCCATAGGGTGCAGACAATCAGTATATATTAAGTGGAGACATACTGTTTCTCTCCTTCATAGCCTGGCTTGCTTCACTCAGCAGTAAATGTTCCATATTCATCCACTTTCTGTCAAAAGCCAGGGTCTTGTCTTTTTATGGCTGAGTTGTATTCCATAGAGTATATGTGCCATACTTTTTCAATCCATTCCTCTGTGGACATTTGGGTTGGTTCCATGCCTTAGCAATTGTGAATAATGCCGCAATAAACATAAATGTGCAAAACACTTGCCCGAAGTTTAAAGGGATCAAGCTGTTGCTCTGTCTGGTGTAAATATTTTGTAATTGTGAAAAAATAATCCAAGATTAATCAGGACCCCCTTTTGACACTTACAGTCTCCAAAGTATCGCTTTGGTCATAGATTTTAGTTCTGTGTTTCATTTATGTGCTTGGAAGAAAGTTATTTGTTTTTCACCCTTTTCTGCACTTTATTTTGTATTTACTGTTAGGGATCTTTTCACAGAAGGATTCCTCTCCATTACATTTTTAGAGAAGCTGGGCCTTTTCCCATATGGCTTCTCTGGCTATTATGATTCCCTGAGGGCCCAAAGCCGATGAGAGACCTGGAGAAGGAGGGAACTGAAACTCGAGCGGCTTTAGGTACAGCCAAATGGTATTCTGTTTCCCTTCATCACCCTCCCCCACTCATGCATCAGTTTTCCCCAGACACAGAGAACACCAAGCCCATTTTGCAGAAGTAGGACACATTCCCCTTTGAGGATGAACCTATAAAAATTTATCTTTCTTTTACACACAAAATATGTAGTGCATCTAATATTTTTTTAAAACCTCAAATGGCCCCTTATGTTGAGTTTTGTAATACTATGCTTGTGAGGCAACCTTAGCTGAGGTGTGTTTTAGTTAAGAAACTCTCAAAAAAAAAAAAATCACACATACAACACAGGCAGATGCACATGCACACTTCTATGGCAGTGACCCGGAAAGGAGCCTGTGTCCTCGTAAGGTTGTTGGAGAGCATCCCTTTATTGTGAGAATAAGGAAGGACATGCACTAACTTTGGGAGGAATCCCAATCTCATTCAGTGCTGCTGCTTACCAATGCATAATAAAAAAAAATAAAATAAAACAGAAAAACTCCTACAAAGAGAAAGCTATATATTTCTTCATTTCCTTTCTCATTCCCATATTTATTTGACATGTTTTAACGAGTGCTGAGAAGAAAAAGCAAAGAATGGATAGGAGAGAGGAGTCTTTAGGAGAAGTGTTCTTTAAGGAAGAAAGTCTCTCTAATCTGAGACCTGGAATGTAAATAGACATTAGAGAGCAAATAAGTTGAAGAGGTTGTCACCTTCAAGTTGGAAATAACCTGTTGGAGGCATTTTGGAGGACCCGAAGACTAGATAGTGTGGCATAGCGACCAAGTGGGACAGTGACAGGAGATGGAGCCAGCTTTGTTTAGAAATGTTTATTCTTTATTTTAAAAAGATGACTCTAAGGTTCATGGATTGGCAGATAGCTGTGGGAAGTGAAGTAGTTTGTTTACTGTAAGCCTCAGCGGAAGAATCTTGTAAAGTTCTAGTTGTATCTAGATCAATAGAGAATGTAAACAAAGTCTAGTGAAGCAATTTCACATGATCATACTGTGATCAAAGGCTTTGTAAATGTTTTTATTTTACTTCTAAGTAATGAATGGACTATCTAGGCATTTACTTAAAAGACTTCCCATTTGTTTTTTAGATTAATATTTTTGGCATTTTTAAAAACTTAGTTTTGAGAGAGAGAGACAGAGAAAGAGCGAGAGACCATTGACAGGGTCTTACGGTGGCATGGTCTTGCCCTCAGCCTTCCAGTGAACCAGAATCACCAGCATCCAAGCATGTTCAGGTCAGCCCAGGTTCTGATGTCAGGCCTTCCCATACGGTCCCAGTATTGTACAGTGGCACCTTACTGCATGCACGTACCACCTTGGCTGGGCCTTTGGCATTTCTTCTTGAAGCTGTTTATTTAGCACCCCTGCATGATAAGGAACTTCTTAGAACTTATTATCTCACTGAGAATATAGCAATGTGGTTAAGTTAGAGCCCTCCTTAAAATCCTGAGTTAACTTTGGAAAGTGTATCCTTTGTTTCCCTTTCCTTTCCCTTTCTTAGTTTATCTTTCAGGTAGAATTACAGGAGGTGGCAGGAGCAGTTGTCTCCTCTAAATGTGGTGCTGTGTTACCACCTCCTGTGCTGCAGAGCCCTGTGCATTCCAGAGATGTCCTGGGAGTGGAAATTAGACAAAGAGAAGGGTGTATTGCGTTGGCTTGGTTAAATGGCATAAACATTCGGCTTATGAAAGGATAAACTGGATACAAAGACTGGAAAGTGACAAGTACAGTACTTCCCTTGCCTCATAAATTTCAATTTAAACCTGATTCTTATGAATCTGATCTGGCTGTTCTTTATTTGGGTAAATATATATATTCATTGCTATGGTGTTTTAATTCGACTTTGTACTACCTGAACTTAGAAGTTCTTATTTAAGGGACTTCAAAAGTTTGTGGAAAAATGGAATTAAGATACAAGTTTATTTAGGTATAAAAATGTTTGAAATCCATGCATAGCTTTTTTTCTCCTTCTTTCCTTCCTTCCTTCTTTCTTCTTCCTTCCTTCCTTCCCTCCCTCCCTCTTTCTTTCTTTCTTTCTTTCTTTCTTTCTTTCTTTCTTTCTTTCTTTCTTTCTTTCTTTCATACCCCTCTTTTCTCTTTCTCTCTCTTTTTTGCTACAGAGTGTGTGTCCTTGCCAGAGACAGACTGGCATTGGCAAGGGAGAATAAATGAGAAGTCAGCCTCCAGAGGAATGACCATATTGCAATCGCTTCTCCTCTATTCTCCTCTTGGGATTTTTGGGCAAGCACGTGCATGTGCCCACTGTGTCTCGCAAGCTGCTGGGTCTGGGACTCAAACTGTATGGTCGGCCATCTGGAATCCAGCCACCTTCGCCACCATACTACCAGGTGTCCCAATATAGTTTTTTTTTTTTTTTTTAAATAAAACACATTTCCATGAACTTTTTGAAGACCCTGCATACATTAATATATCACTGGAGTTACATGATATGGTGATGAAAAATCCCTTTTTAATTCTGCTTTCTACTAACATTGTCTGATGCTTGATAAGGAAATATAAAAGAAATCAGAAAGATTAGATGCATTTAGGTAGATGTATCACACCATTCTGATATTTAGTTTGTATAGAATGTAATTTAGATAAGCCAAATAACTCAGTTAAGCTTGTGAAGTTGCTGTGGTGTAGGGAAAAGCAAAGTGGAGTTAGGGGACTTTTAACACCCTGTTCTACCACAAAATAGCCTTGGGATTTTAGACAAAAATACTTAGCTTTTTTGAGCTGTTTCTTTATCTGTGAAATGGAGATAACAGTACTACCTCATTAGGGTTATTTGTGAGGATCACAATTCATGTGAAAATATTTAGCATAGGCATGCATGATTCCTAACTTTCAGATGAAATAATTGTTGATCACATAGTATGTGCAAGATTAGGTATGCGGATCAAGACATCTCTGACCCCTGCCTTTAAGCCATGTACAATTTCGTGGCTGTGAGACCTGAATCTTTTATAATTGTTTCATTTGTTGTTGAAAAATATTAGCAGTGACCTTTCTGCATCATACTTTAATTCACTGGCTAGACTGGTGGTCACTCACAAGGTCCTGCCACAGACAGTGGGCTGCATGACAGGAAGCAGACTATATCACCACCCTGCTGGACCACATTTGGTAGGGAAATGGAAGAAACACCTGTTTCGGCTGGTGAAGTGGGGGTCAGCCCACTAGATACAGGGAGGGTGGAAGAGAGCCTCCATGAGCACGTGGGATGATGCTGGGAGGCCAGCAGTCAGTCTGTCAGTCTGCATGCAGAGAGTGCTTGATGAAAACTGCGAGAGACTATGGAGGCTGCAGGGTGCATGCGGAGGCAAAATTTACCAAGTGGGAATGCCCTGGTATTAGGTTAATATTACTCATTATTTGTTCTGTGTAAAAAAGGGAACAGTGTTTTTGTGTGCTGAAATGGGTTCTGACGACCTTTGTGTCACAGAGGTCTTTGATTTACTGCTGCTGTGCTTTTGACCGTGCATTTCTCTTTATGCTTCTCCCTCCCCCTTTCTGTGGACTTTCTTACCTTTTTACAATCTTCTTATCTCATGTTTTCTGAATAGTATGGACTGCTCCATTCTCAGAACTAATCTACCCAACTGCTGAGTATAAAACACATTAGCTATTCTTTATCTTTTTTCCAGCTCTCTAAAGGAACATTTAGATTGCCACACACAGTAAACATGTTTTCATAGATGCTTCCCTAATTCCAAACAAAATATACATTTTCTTGAACTATGCACTTTAGAAGAGCTAGAAAAGCACAAAAAATAAAATAGAAATAGAAATTACCCATAATGCTTAAGCACCTAAAGGTGACATTTGTTAATTTTTTTCTGTGAATTTTTAAAAAATTTAAGTGTCCATTAAAAATTAATTTGTTTTTAATTGAAATAATTCTATACATTTATGGGCTATGATATTTTAAATGTTTAAAATTTTAAAAATTGATATGTAGCACATGTCCACATTTATGAGGCACAGTGTGATATTTTGATATATGTATACATTGTGTAATGAACAAATCAGAGTAATTATTAGTATATATCTATAACCTCAAAAATGTGGAATGCTTCATGAAATTGTGCACCACTCTCGTGCAAGGACAATGTTAATTTTCTTTGTATTATCCCAATTTTAGTATGTGTGCTAGAGCACTATATTTGTTAGAGCACTATATTTGTGAAATTTTTGACATATCTGTACTGTCTCTTAAAAATTTCTTAGGAAACTTTGGATTTTCAATGCAACCCACCTAGACCTGCTATATTTAGAAGATAACAGTGTGCTATATTTATTTATGATCTCTGATGACTTAGGACTATTTTTCCTCAAGAAGTATAATCAGTTCTACAAGAAAAAATTTTTAATTATATTTGGCATAAGATTACTGTAATCACTAATATTGATTCATTTTTGAGCCAAAAAGAGAAGCCATGAAGTGGAAACTAGGATAGAGAAGAGTTCTTTTTTAAATTATCTTCTGCACAATAGTAAATACTCATCAAATCACCTCTTTATTTATTTATTTATTTATTTATTTATTTATTTTTTGAGAGGTTTTTGCTATAGGGCACGTGCGCTCGCCAGACAGACAGAGACAGACAGAGAGATAGAAAGCGAGAAATCGAGAAATCACCCCCCAGGGGGGATGGCCACGCCGCAATCCCTTCTCCTCCATTCTCCTCTCGGGATCTTGGGCACGCACGCACACGTGCCCGGCGTGAGTTTAAGCCGCCGGGTCCGGGACTCGAACCACGGTCGACTACGTGGGAGTCCAGCGACATAGCCATTACGCTAACTGCTGGTCCCTAAATCACCTCTTTATTTTTAAAAATGTTCCTTTTTATGTCACAAATTTAGCTAAGAAATGGAGCCCTGTCTTTGAAGTGTCTCATGTGACCCATGTTAGAACTTGAGTATAGTTCCTCTGAAGAGATACTGGTCCATTTAAACTGGAGGTTCCCTATCTTTGGATATAACTACATTCCCTAAAATTTCATGCTAATTTATACTTACATGTGCACTTTTCTGGGAGGATGATTGGCTCTCGAGTTTCATCAGATTTTGCAATGATTTTGTAACCAGAAAAAATACTCAGGATCTGAATCTCAGATGTGGTTGTGACCTCATCCTAGAATTGTCAACTCTGGAAAAGGCACATAATGTCTCAGAAAGGAGGAGTTACACATGAATAGTATATTTGGACATTTTAAAAATTGTATTTAAAAATGTGCTTTTCCTCTTGCAGATAACTTGTATATGTGCTGTAAAGCGTGCACTTACCTTAAAGCTAGCATTTTCAAATTCTTCTCTCTGTGACCACTGGTGGGAGACCTTCTGTCTTGACCTGCTTCCTTTCTTTTTTAGCTCTGCTCATTTTTCAGCTTATTATTTTTTTTTTTTTACTTGCACGTATTATCTCATGTTTGTGAACTGTCTGAAACATTGTGGTTACTACACACATATAGATATAGCTCATCATATTTTCTTGACACCCTCCCCCCATTCAATTGCTCTTTCGTTTAAAAATCCGCAAAGCAGATATGCAATCCTAGAATGTAATGATACTCCAAGGTCATCTTTCCCAAGGCAACCCAATGTATAGAATTGCTAGAGATGAGTCAAGAGGAAGAACTCATGTGAAATGATCAGATCCTTTAGACTGTGAGAGAGGGGCGTGGAGGTGTTGTAATGATTTAAGAAAACAAGGTTTAGAAGGTCGAACCAGTGACTTCTCAAGAATATTTTGGACGCCAATATTCTGAGCTGTGAAAGCCTTACCTAGGCAGAGATCACTATGAAAAAAAGGCTTCTCTTAAAAAAAAAAAAAAAAAAAGGCTTCTCTACACAATAGAGTTCATTGTGCTCTTCACCCAGGAAGCTTGTAGAGAGGCCCATAATAAGACTGTCATCAGTCAGTTAAAGTCAATATCAATTAGGAATATTAATTAAAATTGTAGCCTGCCTACAGGGGGGAAACATTGATTTTCTGTCACTCCATACAGATAAAATCATTGACTCTATTTCTATATATAGATAAAAAATATAGGTTTTTTTTTTCTTCAGCCAAAAGAAAGACAATAGCTAAATATTTTTGAATGTATCTAACACTAGTAACCTAGTGCTTTTAGGCTCTGTAACTTCTTTTTAGCACCTTAGGGCCACCAAACAGAACTTTTTCTTTTTTATTATTTCATATTACATAGTTTACCACAGTCCCATCTCCATGAATCTCATAACTACCTGTAAAATCTGTTCTCACCCCCGGGCTATAGCATCCCAACTCTCATAAGAATGAAAGTACTATGTGATCAAAATGAATTGATGTAAATGAAAAGAGAAAGCAGTATTTCTTCCCTGAGATCTGATTGTTTCATATTTATCAAGTAACTTCTGACTTGAGCAGATTTTAGTAATCATTGCCTTGGCAACCACTCTTCAGAAAGACAGTGTACTGAAATCCAAACTGTCACAGATAGACTGGACCTGGAAGAGCATATCTTTAAATTACAGCATGGCTAAGAATGACTAGGAAGCTTATTAAAGATACATAGTCTTGAATTTTGCCTTTTGAGATTCTGATTCAAGTGTCTCAAGTCTAGGGTCCTTGGATCAGCATTTTAAACAAATGCCTCAGATAGTCCTGATGCATGTGGTTTAGGGACCTCATTCTGCAGGTCACCAAAGCCCAGGGATTCCTACCGTGGCTCACCTGGGTGATTTGAGCCTCTTGTTCTGCTCTCCTGTGTGTCAGTAATGTGGCTAGGTTTATTAACCTTTAGGATCCTCTTTCGTAAAGACCAGCAAAGACCTTTTGGTTGCCAAATCTGGTATGCTTAGCTTGCAGGAGTTGGAGTGGAGCTCTCAGGCTGTCTTAAAGATGCTAGTCATCTAGAGAGGACCACTGAAACCAGCTGTATTTGCAAGTCAGATTTTTAATATGTGAATATTTAAACCAAAGGATTGCTTAGACTAGAGAAGACTGACATACTGCTGACTAGCAAGTCTGTTTCCTACTACCCACTAAGTTGGGGTATTAAGAAAGACTAAACCAGCTATAGAAATTAAAGATGCACATTTTCTTTTTCTTTCTTTCTCTCTCTCTCTTTTATTTTTTAAATTTGCTATAGGGCACATACTCTCACCAGCAAGATAGACAGACAGAGAGAGGGGGTAGTGAGAAATTACTCCCAGGTTGATGGTCATGTCACAGTCCCTTCTCCTCCATTCTCCTTTTGGGATTTTGGGTGGACACACAGGTCCCCCAGAGTATTTTTCAAGCTCCCATGTCCAGGACTCAAACCACTCAGTTAGTCATGTGGGATCCAGTCACCTAGCTGGCTCAAGAACCTACATTTTCTTTACACAACTGAATGTCTCAAAGTAAATTTGAAATACTTTACCACAAAAAGTAGCCCATGCCAAAAAACAGATTTGTGGATTCACTATGTGGTTATAAGAGTAATATTAAGTGCCTGGTAAAAAGATTAGAAATGTATACATTAATAGTCTTCCTCTCTTAGCAGTGATGTTACAGGTGTTTTCAATTTTTTTTCCTATTTCTCTGCCCCCCCCCCCCCGCCACTTAAATTATCTGTAATAAACTGTATACTTTTGTAGCTGGGAGGCACATCTTATTCAGAATAAGAAATTGTCTTAGCTAAGTGGCATAGGCACTGCTGGGCGTGAAGTTGGAGACCATGTGGTAGGGCCCTGGTTCACATCCTGAGGTCTACCTGAACACTCCATGTGTGTTCGTGGGCACGCTTGGGATCCTGGCTGGCTGCAGGGATTGGGAGGTGGATCGTGGCACAAGACCTTGTCAAGAGCCTCTCTCTCTCTTCCTCTCTCCCTCGTACCCATGAAGGACCTACATAATAATAAAAAAAGAAAAATTAATGATCAAAAACTAATAATTTTTATTGATTACATTTGTATTATTATATAAATGCACAGTATACACTTTATACATACATATTTGGTATTTTTAAAAAGTTTGCCAGAGAGCAAGTGTATTTGCTGGAGGAGAAGAGGGAGGAAAAGGGAGAGAAAGTGAGACAGCACCTTCATGGGATGACCACTCTGTAATCCCTTCTCCTCCAATTTTCCCTCCTTTCAGGATTTTGGGCACTCTTATATATACTGCCAGCTGTTTTTGAAAGCAGCCAGGTCCAGGGTTCAAGCCATGCAGTAGGCCATGTGGGATCCAACCACCTGAACCACCACACTACCTGGCTGGTCTGATAACATATCTTTTTTTTTTTTTTGGAGAGATTTTCACTATAGGGCGCGTGCACTCGCCAGACAGACAGAGACAGAGATAGAAAGCGAGAAATCACCCCCCAGGGGGGATGGTCACGCCGCAATCCCTTCTCCTCCATTCTCCTCTCGGGATCTTGGGCATGCACGCACACGCGCCCGGCATGAGTTTTAAGCCACCGGGTTCGGGACGCGAACTGCGGTCAATTACGTGGGAGTCCAGCGACATAGCCATTACGCTAACTGCTGGTTCCCTGATAACATACTTTTTATAGAATTTTATATCCTGCTTTATAGCACCTAATATAAAATGATCAGTTTCCCTTTTCTCTGAATGCTTTTCAAAAGCATTAAAAAAAATTGTAATTGTTGATGAATCATTTATTTACTCCTGGACATGTAGGTTATTTTAAAAAATTTACTATTAAGTAGTGTTGTATTATACCTGTATTATTTTATTTATTTATTTTTTTTTGAGAGGTTTTTCGCTATAGGGCGCATGCGCTCGCCAGACAGAGAGAGAGAGACACAGAGACAGAAAGCGAGAAATCACCCCCCAGGGGGGATGGTCACGCCGCAATCCCTTCTCCTCCATTCTCCTCTCGGGATCTTGGGCACGCATGCACACGTGCCTGGCGTGAGTTTTAAGCCACCGGGTCCGGGACGTGAACCGCGGTCGACTACATGGGAGTCCAGCGACATAGCCATTACGCTAACTGTTGGTTCCCATTTCTTTACGTAGCTTAGCATATTTGCTTATTTTCTTGGGATAAGTACTTTGAAATAGAATTACCGGACCAGGTGATAGGGACATTTTCAAAGTTCTGGATACCAGGCAGTTTTAATTTCCATGATCCGTTGGGAGCATTGACTAAGAACTGAGCTAGGTGTAACCTTTTTATTCTACCCATGTATTATTTCTTCAGAACAACAACAGCAGGAATGTCACACATGCATGTGCACACACAGTTGCTCAATCTAGTCAAGATTTCCCCAGACCCTGCTTTCCTAAACATTTAGGACACCTACTGTGGACCTGTTCTCTTAGGGGTACCCTGTCACTGTTCATAGTGGTTGTTCCCTTTCAGTTCATCCAACAATGACCACCAGGTTTTGGTAGTCAGATGTTCTTAGGGTCACATTATTCTCGGAAGTTATAACTCAGCTGTTAACTCCAGCATGAGGAACTCTTTGACATAGTTCTCTGAGAGGAATTCATTGCTGTTTCCTTCTCTGAAGTGTGGTTTTACCTCCTTGCTGTCTTTGTAGGTTTCACTCAAGAGGAGGACTTTTTAGTTTTTCTCTTTTGACCAAGCCATATTACTTTCTTCCTTTTCTGACATTTAGTAATGTGTGTGATCTAAACAAGAAATCTTCTTTAGGGCTTGTGTGTACTCTAAGCAAAGACTTGTGGTCCACAGTTCATATTAGGGAACAACATAATTGACTCCCTATTTAAAGAAACACCTCCCATACACATTGGATGGTAACTTCTTTGTAGTCTTTGCCTAATCCAGACAGCACTCTCAAAGTGCAGTTTTTAATACCCAGCAATATGTGGTGTTTGCAACTCTGTTTATTAGCAAAACAGATTTCTGTTCCCTACATGTATTTTGCAGGTGTCTCTGCAGTCCATAGAATTCAGCAAAGTGAAATTTTTGCCAGGAGGGAAGAAGGGGGGAGGGCTAGCAATGTGGAATATATGAAATGAGTTGGCAACTTTTATTAATACAAAGAATCTCATTTGCTGCTTTTGTGTTCCCCACAATGTTTATTAACTCAATGCGAAGGACATAATGCCCCTTAATAAATATCTGTTCTCTGTTCATCTATACTTCTGCTTCATTTTATTATTATAATGAAGCCTTTGGTGATAATTAAGTGTTGAAAAACATCTCTTATAAAATACACTTATTAATCCTTTATGTCATGGGCTGACCTTGTCATCACAGCTTTGTACTCACTGCCATTAAATCCAGAGTTCTTCCATTTTTAATTCATTCCAGTGGCAGAAACAATTGTCACGATCAAATGTTTACATTTCTTGAAGTTACTACAGTGAATGCTCATCCATTTTTTTGTAGTAATTTTTTTTTCTGCCTACAACACTGTCCTATGTTTTCCACTGACTAGAGAAAGTTGGAGACTAATAAAATTAATGACTATAGGATTTCTGGCCAGAGTTCTCATTGTAAGTCATCTCCAAGTACAATATGATAAAGTAAGAAAAGATTAAACTACCACATTTAGATACATATGTCTACAGCCTCCACTTACTTTTCCCTCTAAGGCATGAGGGGTGGTCACAAGGATGTTAAAAGCCCTTGTTTTAACAACCTGGTTCACTCCACATTTGTCAACTTTGATTCAGTTTCTCTTCTTACTTTATAAAAAAAACAATAATGCCATTTATCATTGGCAAGGCTAATTATGAACGTTAATCTTTCCCTTAGTGAGACTTTGAATTTTCTTCCTATCTCCTATGAAATACTATAGAGAAGTTGGAGGCAGTATCTGTGGTTCTAAGGAGTATAAGAAAGTGATTCGTAAGTGATTGTGGAATAAGCAGTGTTAAATTTAGGATTTCCTTTTATCTTTTTGGTGTTCTATTTTTGTATTTTAGCACCTTTGGCTTTCAGAGGGGGGTTGTTTAGCTGCTGTAAACCTAGCTCATTTTGCTAAGTTTGTCTTCTTAATCAAATCATAAATATGTAACAGACTCAGTAGCCCAGAGAAAGTAGGCAAGATAGAAAATTGTTAGGGTGATGTCCTTTTTTGGAGGGAAAAAAAGGAATGGTGGTTACTTCACTCCTGCTCAATTTGGTAACAAAGCATGTATTTCTGTGCTTTAGCCTGTAGATAAGGTAGTTTACACTGAAGTCTCTGTTGGCAATTGGCTGCTGTTTCGTGTGTGTGTGTGTTTATATTTCATTCACTAAAAAAATATTGGGTTGTCGGGAAAGTCATGATGCATTTTTGCATAGAGAAACATAGGAAAATATGTAATGACTTTTCCGACAACCTAATATATCAGCGAGAGATCTTAACCTTTACTATTCTCTGTAAGATATATAAAATGCATATTACCTTAGGATTTTTTTGCTATGTCATAATAATGTTGTTTCTCTAATGGTAATCAATATCTGCTATTACTAGAAGGATGTTTGATCAGGCCAGCTTCAGAGTTTAATGGTCAAGAGAGCTGAATCCCACATGGGCAACCAGAGTTCGTATTCTGGCCCCACTGATTTGAATACATGCCAGACATGTATGTATTCATTCCCCAACTCCCAGTGGAATGGAGAAATGGAAGAAAAAGGATCATAGCATGACCACATCCATTGAGGATTGCTTTCCTTCTCTCTCTCTGGTAAGCATGTGTACCTTCTGGCAGTAAAATTTTTTTAAAAACAAAGGAGAATGGTGCTTTAGCACTCTTTTAATATTTTAATGGTGATCTGAAGAATTTTCAGTCTGCTAAAATTTCTCTGGTAGAAGCTCAAGCTGGCGATAGGGTGGTATAGCATATCTCTCTTAAGGCTGTTCAGTTAGTGGTTAGGATTGCATCTGTATTGCCATTCTTGATAGAATCCACATGTTAGTCCTTAAACAGAAAAAGAAAGCATGTGTGCACCATGATTTTAGGAAGAGCTGGTGCCATCAGGTATTATATAGGTCATGGGGGAATTATATAGATCATGGAGAATTACCTGTTTTACCTGAATAAATTTATACTTCCATTTCTGACTCAATGAATACAGGGCTAACTCTTAATATCTTTTCACTTTATTGAACATTTACATTAGTAAATTGTCCTTTCCCCTCTCCAACCTAATCTAATTTTTTCTAAGCCTTGGGCTTAAGGATCAAGAATAATTTTCACTGGTGAATTTAGGCTCAGATTTTACCCTCTCATTAGAGTAAATGAATCACTTCTCCCAGAGGTGAAGAATGCAAAGGCATTTTGGCTTACTTGGGGCAATTCTTTGCTTAATCCTTTTTCTTGCTACTGTAGGTAATAGTAGAAAAAAGAATGAACGTCATGAGACTTGAGTTTTGTTCTTGCCTTTGACAAATTTCTTGGATTACTTTATGCAAGCTACTTATTCACTCTATTCCTTATTTTCTCAATGTGTAAACTGAAGATAACAGTACCAGTGCCCACCTAACTCACAAGAATGTTGAGAATAACATAAGAAAAATTGAAAATGCTTGAGCCCTTAGAGGCAGATCTCAGACTCAAGTTTTGTCACATTTTAGGTGGGCATGATTCACTATAAAGTCTTTTTAGATGTTAACACAGTTATAGAGTCTGTTTAGGTTTCAGGAGAATCTTATTTTTGAAGTGATGTTTGTGTGTGCTTTTCTGTCCCTGTGTGTTTTGTTGTATTTCTTTCCAATGATGTGAATTGTCATACTACATATGGCTTTTTGGGTTTCTGGGTGACTCTGAGGCAGACTGTAGCTTTTTTTTCCCTCTTCCTACCAGGTAACCAAAGCAACCCTAGTAAGGGTGTATGAGAATGAGAAATAGCAATAGAGGAGTTAAGCTCTAAGTTAGCAAAACACTTTGTGCTTCTGTAGCAGAATGGTAAAATTCTTTGTCTTCTCTTCCCTCATTTCTTAGGACAGATAGTTTTGATAGCCATTGATGTTTTCTGTGGACTCTGATGTCTCATGTCAAGCCTTGATGCTACCTTCTTGAGTTGAAGGTTGGAGAGTAGTCCTTTTTCTACCAGTTATTTTATAAAGCTGCCTAGGGTATTTTTTCTTTCTCTTCTCCTTTTTTTTTTTTTTTTTTTTTTTTTTTTTTTTTAATTTGCAGTGCCTTGAAATGCAATTCTTGCTCTTTTTCAGATTTGTATAGAGTCCTCTTGAGGAACTATGGATAAATTCTCTAAGTCTGAGCCAGTGAACAAGATCACTGACTTTATGTAGTGTGATACCCAACAGTGAGCTTCTTGACCAATCATCATAACATGCCAGCATACAGGCCTCCTCCTTCCTTAGCTTGAGTTTCTGGTCACCTACGATACTGCCTGAAAAGTATAGAGGGTACCTTCAGCTCCCGTTCTGTACGAGCCTCATTTTTGGCGCTTCATGGCTCAGCGTGCTGCTTTCATTCATATCCACTTTTCTCAGAGATCTCAAATCTTCAGTAGAAGAATTTCCTGAGATCTTTCTTGACCCAACAGAATTTCTGTAGTATTCCCCTACTCTTCCTTGCATGATTTTGGAATTCTGTGAGTAACTTCCAAGGGTTAAGATAACACTATATTATTTTCAGTACAAAAGACATTTATTATCTGATATATCTAAGACCCTGTGTTAACTGGAAAGAGAGAGTCTCATTCAGATCTTCAATTAACATTCTTTATATTTTGTTTCACTATTTGCAAAGCACTTCCACAGTATATTTCTATATATAGTTAATGCGTACACACACACACACACACACATACACTCATGGGATGGAATTGCTGGCTTTTACAGGATTTGCATATGTTTAGAAAATTTTCATACTATTTTAAGGTGGTTGCTCCTATGTTTGTAACCCAAACGCCTGTTGGCAATAGAATGGATAAATAAGTAGTGGTGGGACCAGCAGATGATGTAATGACTATGTCACTGGACTCCCATGTAGTCAACTGCAATTTGAGTCCCAGACCTGGACTCACGCTGGGCACCCATGAGTGCGTGCCCAAGATCCCGAGAGGGAAATGGAGAAGGGATTGCAGTGTGACCATCTCCCCTGGGGGGTGATTTTTCACTTTCTGTCTCTCTGTCTCTCTCTTTCTGGTGAGCACATGTGCCCTATAGCAAAAAACCTCTCAAAAAAAAAAAAAAGTAGTGCTATTAGGTTGTGGGGAGAATCATGAGATATTTGTCTGTGCAAAAATGTGTCATGACTTTCCTGACAACCCAATATACTCAATAGAATATTGTATAGCAACAGAAATAAATAAATATAGCTATATTTGACAATCTGTATAAATCTTTAAAAATATTTAAGAAGAACCCAAGCATATACAAATATGTAAAGCACAATTCTATTTATATCAGGTTCAGAACTTGGCAAAACTAAGTAGGATGTTAGAAGTCAGGATGGTAGTCACCTTGAATGGGGGGTGGTAGTGACTAGGAGGGACACAAAGAGGGCTTGTGGGGTTCTGATAATGTTTTGTTTCTGGTTTACTCCATGTGCTGGTTATACAGGTGTATTCTTCATGAAAAATCATTGAGTTATCTATGAGGGGACTTCTAAAAGTTCACGGAAAATGGAATTAAAGTTTGAATTTCTAAGTGGATTTATTTACTATTGATAGTTTTTCTGTCTAAACTATCAGTTTAAAGAACACTTATCATTTAATTTTACTTCCTGCTTATAATAATTGCTATTCATTTGCTTTATTGTGTAACTAAACTACATCCCAGATATTTCAGAGTTATAGGGAAACACAATCATGGCCCTCCTTGGCACAACCAAGGAGTCAATTCAAAGTGAACCAATAAAGCCATCATCCCATGGCAAAGGCTCCTAACCATGATGATTCTGACTTGAGGCCTCCTTTTGAAGGAAGAATTATATAAATATAAACAGAGTAGAGAGGAACTCCTGAAATATATCTGGTAACCATCAAACTGAACCAAACCAAGTGAATATGTACTGGGCTATAGGGAGAAGAAACACAATGAAATAGTGGTCCCTAATTTGACACAATTGGAAATACAACATTTACTAAAAGACTTTGTATAATGAGATTAAAAAGCACTGATTGATTTTTACATCTCTACAGCATAGGTTCTGAATTAACTTTAACATCTTTTGAAGTGTATCTTCACAGCCTTAATTGATGCTAGGGCTCAAATTAAAGATCTCAAAACATTTAAACAAGGTAACCCCATACAGGAGAATCCTAATGAATTTTAATAAGGTACCCACTGCACTCTTAGGGAAGTTACCAAAGGTAATTATAGCAAACAGATAGTTATGTCTCATCTTAACCATTGAACTATTGTTTTCCTAAGTTCCCCATGATCTTAGTACTCATTGCCCTAAATATCCTAGAGTTCACATGGGTGTTCTGGCCCAAGGAATAATACATTAAAATTAAATTAAACTTTTGGTACATACAGTTGATTTGATAAAATGGGACTCCATTGACCTCTCTACTTGATTAAACTAGTTCCAGCCCAGCATTGTAATCAGTAGAAATTATAAAAGAGCAACCACAACCAGAGGATTATCTTGAGGAAGACTTTGAAAGAAGAAAAAGAGACCGATCTTTGCTAGCAGATGGTATATAACAGAATATTTGGTAGGCAGGGCTGAATTGAGAAGATTTATGTGTAACTAGTGTGTTGGGCATTTGCTTTTCAAGTTTGAGTAGTTGACATGTAAATATTTTCTCTAAAACATTTAAAACCATACTGTCTCTGTTATAGAGTCACAAACAAAATTATAACAAGTGTTTTGAATATTTTTAAAATTCAGTTTTTTTGAAATTTTGGGAGTTGTTTATTAGCCGTCAAGAGCTATGGTTTATGAGCAAAAGATTTTTGATATGAAAAGTAAATGTGGAAAAATGTGAGTCACTTGACACACTCATACAGCACATTCTAATACAAAGGAGCTCAGGAAAATGGCATGGGCCATCACCCCACATGTAATACAGGGCTTGACTCCCTTTGGGAAATTGCTAAACATTATTTAATAAGATGAGAGCTACTCTGTCCCTGTGTCAAGACACAGCTAATGTCCCTTCCAGCACCCACAGATGTTAAAACAGGCTCAGCATCTTTAAAAAAAATTTTTGGTAGAGATTTTTTTTTCTCTCCCCCAGAGAGGGGATGGCCATGCCACAATCCCTTCTCCATCCTCTTCCAGGTATTGTACACATATGCACACATACCTGGCATGATTTTCAAGCTACTGGGCCTAGCACTCAAACCGTGCTTGACTATGTGGGAATACAGCGATGTAACTGCTTCACTGTCTCTTGGCCCCCAGGCTCAACATCTTTTAGACTTTTTTGAGGGTCCTGGAGTCAACATATTTTTTAAGTAATTTATTTTACTTAAGCTGGATTATGCTGTTCATTGCAAACCAGCCTATCTTGAATGGGGCCTCCTATAAACAAGGCTGTAGAATCTGTCCAAATTTCAATAAAATAACACTCCCATTAGTGCTCCCTTTTTACCCAAAGATTATTTTAGTATAAAGGTCTTAGCAACCTTTTTTCATGCCTCCTAGAGTCT
Source organism: Tupaia tana (assembly GCA_026018925.1). Lineage (NCBI taxonomy): Eukaryota > Metazoa > Chordata > Mammalia > Scandentia > Tupaiidae > Tupaia > Tupaia tana. The sequence goes on along the minus strand of JAKSZU010000020.1, from coordinate 21,769,036 downwards.
CTCAACCACTCATACTGGCCACAAGTTGTTCATAGGCTTCTGATGTAAGAAACTGCCATTTTAACCCCATGTTACTTGCCATTAGAGTGGCAGTTGCTGACCATATTCTAGAACCTCACAGCCCCTGAGCCCATAACCTTCTGTACCCAGCTGTCCATTATGCCTTGAGTATGGAGGTAGCACCCTGAAATCTTGGCATGGCCACTGAGGCTTCCTTGCTTAAAGTAAAATAGTTCCTTACAGTAGAGTCAAATCTGGGCTCTCTGACAGATCCTTCTTGCAGGAGGGGTGGCTTCTCTGTCCTCAGTCCCTTGCCAGATGGCATGGTACTGCTAGAGGTAGTAATCTCTTTCCCACACCCCTTGATTACTTGTGGAATAGCTTGGAATCAACTGATGAGCAGCAAAGAAAGTTCTTCTACAGAGTATAGTTAGTAACACCACCACACAGCTGGAAAGGTGCTATTTTTCATCCCTTCACTGGTGTGTCCCTGATCAAGGATGTGACCCCAGGATCAATACAAGCTGCTAATTTAGAAATTCATCGTGACCCAAGATGCTGTGGCTGTCAGTCAGCCCTATTTGCACATTTTGAAGACTCCCTGGAGCCATTGCCAATGCTCTGTCTGGTTTGGCCCGTGGCAGCAATTTCTTGTTGCAGGTTGTCCCACTTGGCGTAAAGAACTCTTGTAATCTCTTGCCTCATAGATTACCCAAAATACGTAAATCAAGGTTACACATGTCTGCACTCCCTGTTGCTGCAATATGACGCTTCTTTATCCCTATTGGGGTTCTGGACACCATTGATAGGGGCCAGAGCACTCATTTTACTTCTCAGAATGCTCGATGCTGGGCTTTGAACAGACATTCAACAGAGCTTTTATCCCTTTTATTGGCCTTAGGGGGTAGGGCTCCTAGAGCACCATAATAGCTTGCTTAATCAAGTTCAAATTCATTTTACTCATCAACCATTAGGAGTGAAGTTTTTTTTTTTTTCCTTTTTTTGGAGAGGTTTTTGCTATAGGGCGCATGCGCTCGCAAGGCAGACAGAGAGAGACAGAGAGATAGAAAGCAAGAAATCACCCCCCAGGGGGGATGGCCACGCCGCAGTCCCTTCTCCTCCATTCTCCTCTCGGGATCTTGGGCCCGCACGCACACACGCCCGGCATGAGTTTAAGCCACCCGGTCCGGGACTCGAACTGTAGTCGACTATGTGGGAGTCCAGCGACATAGCCATTACGCTAACTGCTGGCCCCAGGAGTGAGTTTTAATAAAAAATTCATACTGCACTCCTGATGTTTGACTGCTGACAGTGTTCAAGTCTCATCTAGGAAGGCTGACGAGGAAGTCTTTCAGCACTGCTGAGAAGTTCATGCACAGGCTCTCCTCACACGCACCTGCGGATATGAACCCAGAGTTGGCCATGTCATCTCTGGAACTGCAGTTTGACTTGCTCCCAACTGTACAACTATTTTGGGCCCATCCAGTGAGTTTTTATTGCTGGTTTTATTTATGTTTTTATTTTTAGAATTTCTTTTTGTAATAATTATTCAATTTAATTTAATTTTTTAATTTATTTAATTTGACCAGAGAGGGAACAGACCGAGAGAGAGTAGAATTTCTATTTCATTCCTTTTTAATAGTTAGAATTCTGTACTAAGTTTTTTTTTTTATTAATTCACTCATTAAGTCTCTTTTTTTCTTTAAATCATTGAACATATTCAAAATTGTTGTTTTGGGTACTTGTCTGCTAATTCTAACATTTTTGCCATCTGTGAATTGGCACTTATTGACTCTCTCCTACACCCATTATAGGCTACTATTTTTTTTTTTTTTGGCTTATTATGTCTGATGTTTTTTTCATACGCTGAATCACTGAGTCTATGCTTTTGAGATCCAGATTATTTATTTATTTATATGGAGAGGTTTTTGCTATAGGGTGCGTGTGCTCGCCAGAAAGACAGAGACAGAGAGATAGAAAGTGAGAAATCACCCCCCAGGGGGGATGGCCACGCCTCAATCCCTTCTCCTCCATTCTCCTCTAGTGTTCTTGGGCACACATGCACACACTCCCGGCGTGAGTTTAAGCTGCCAGGTCCGGGGCTTGAACCATGGTCGACTACATGGGAGTCCAGCGACAAAGCCATTACGCTCACTGCTGGTCCTGAGATCCAGATTTTGATGTCAGAGTATTGTGTTTTCTTCTAGCAGAATGATAATTTACTGGAGTATACACTTGAATCGTTTGAGTCTGTTTTAGACTGTGTTTGGATGGGCCCAGAGCTGCGTTTACGCTAGGAATATAGTAGCTGTTTCAGTCACATGTCATTTAACAGTGGGACATGTTCTGAGAAAGTCATTAGATGATTTCATCATGGTGCAAGCATAGAGTGTACTTATATAAACCTTGGTGATGTAGTCTACTGTACAGCTGGGCTCCATGGCATAGTCTTTTGGGACTACTGTTGTTTTTGAGATCAGTCACTGACCAAAATGTTGATGTGGTACATGACTGTACTGAGGCATGACCATTGTGGGGTCTTAGCATCAGCAAGGTACCTCCTCTCTAATGGGTTCAGTGATGTCTCTCCACTTTGGCTGGCCTGATAAATCCTAGTACCTGCAGTGTCCCTGTTCAGCTTCCAGCTTCCTGATAGCTCTTCTTCATTGAGCCTCATTTAATTTTGCCATTTGTATATGTACCTAAGTCTTTAACCAGGACGTAAGGGGACTTTTATTTGCGTTTCTAGAGTTCTTCCTTTCCACAGCTCCTACTCTTTGGTAAACTACTCAACAAATTCTTCCCTCAGTAGCACTAGACCTGAACCTTTGCTTTCTTATCTTAGCAACTTTGCTGTGCCCTGCTTTGATTCCATCTTTCTACAATAAGTATGGAACGTGCCTCTAAGCAGAAGGCTGGGATGGTCGTCAGGCTCACCTTGTTAGAGTCCTGTATGCCCCTTTCCAGCCTCTGAAAACAATTTATTTTTATATTTCACTTAGTTATTGAATAGAGAGATATTTGCAATAGGAGGGATAGTGTGGTTCTATGCAGTGTTTTCTGGTTGGCAGTAGAAGTTACAATACAGTTCTTACTAGCATTTATTGGCAACTTCCATATCCTAACCACCTCAGTAATGGCATCAGCCTTATTCATTTTATATATTGTTTTAACAGGACTTTAGATTGCTTTATATAATATAGGTCAGATGGTATTTTTATTGTGATGATTATGTTATTTATTTTTCTTAAATAGCTATGGAGTTTGTAGATTTTCTGCAGAACTTATACTTAATGTTACCAGCTTCAGTTGTATATGGATATGTCACATAATTTGAGTAGTTTATACTTTTATACTTCTTATCTGATTAAACTCTCACAATCTTTTGCTAACTTTTAGAAAATATAGAGGTTTTTTAATATAACATAATCAAATTACTATAGGCAGTATTGCATGGCAATAATTTTAGCTAAATATTCCTATGGGAATAGTATTAGTATTCTTATGGGAAAGTAACTTCTCAAAACTTTTGTATTTAGTTTGAGCTCAATTCAGAAATATTAATACTAGTGTTTGGTTTTCTAATCTAGATTATTTATTGAGTTTTGATGGATTGTGATCTAATATATTAAAAAGAAGTGGAATATAAAGTATAGATAATTGAAACTTATAAAATCTCTAAGTGTATTTCTCATTTATATATTCAATTGTTCTTCATCCAATTCTTTAAAATAAATAGATCTTTTAGAAGTTACTAGAATAGATTTATTTCAGAGTGATTTTATTTCTATCATCTGACATTTGGTAAATTTCTGAAGAATAGAATAGACAATAGGAACAAATAAAAAGAAGCAGATATTTTACGCTTTCTGTTAATAAATTCTTGAAATTTTGTTTCTGGGTACTTGAGTTTTTTTCCTCTGTGTAGTAAATCTTGTATAGTGGACATAACATTCAGCTGAGAAGGCTCTACACTGCCTGTGATTTCAGACAAATGACTTCTCTCTTGTGGGTCCAAGTTATTTTTATTATTAAATCAAGATTACATTAGGTGCTATTTAAGGTCACTTTCCACACTTTTAACATTTTGAAAATCTGCAGATTTCTAAAAGTATTAAAATGACATCCCATGTGTAGGATTTACCTTAAAACTTTATTTTTATATGCAAGTTGAAAGAATCTGTAGTCAGTTTGTTCAATAGGGAATCAGAAGGGTGGTACATAAAACTATCAAAAATAAATGTTTTCAAAGAGACTTTTTAAATTAAGGAAAACAGGCCAGGAGTGCAACAATAGCAAATGCCATGTGGTCACTGACTTGATTTCTGAACACAGTTTGAGTAACTGATACTCTTATGCATAGAAAACTCACTGTAGATGGCAACAATGATTCCAAGGTGTTCTCAATTGAATATACTTCGGAAATGAAAACTAGTAAATAGAGTAAGATCGAAACAGTCTATAAAATATAAATGTTATTTTTATGCTCCAGTTTATAAAATTGAAACTGAAGAGTCGAAGACCACTGTTTTATTTTAAAACTAGCTCACTGAGGGACCAGCAGTTAGCGTGATGGCTATGTCGCTGGACTCCCACGTAGTTGACCGCAATTCGTGTCCCGGACCCGGTGGCTTAAAACTCACGCCGGGCGCGTGTGCGTGCGTGCCCAAGATCCTGAGAGGAGAATGGAGGAGAAAGGATTGCGGCGTGGCCATCCTCCCTGGGGGGTGATTTCTCGCTTTCTGTCTCTCTATCTCTCTCTGTCTGGTAAGCGCACGCGCCCTATGGCAAAAACCTCTCCAAAAAAAAAAAAAAGCTCACTGAAAGCACCACCTGACCACTGGTTGGCTGGAGAGTGCAGTTTTGTTTCTATCAAAACTCATAGATATTGCTCAAGTTAATGTTTTTTCCCCCAAGTATACTCCCATATCAATTACAGAGCCAGCACAGAATCAGTTTGGTTTGATGCCATTTCCCACTAAATAATGGTGAGTGAGCATCTAGAGGCGTCCATTCCTATGAACTCGTAATTAAAAAATAGAAAATGGGGCCAACTCCATAGCAGTTCTTTGCAGAAGGAGCTAGATCCCATATGGCTGACCAGGGCATGCGTCTGAGCCCCAGTGGCTTACACAGTTGGTGCAAGTATGTGTGCCCAGGATCCTGATGGGTTGGAGAATTGGAGGAAAAAGATTATAGTGTTATCATGTCCATTGGGGTGCATAAAAAAAGTAAGAAATAGTTGTTTTAAATGAAATAACTGGTGAATTTTATCTGATTCAACTCTCATTCTTCAGGCATTTCCATTTTAGTATTACATACATAGTATGTATATAAACACCCCTATATCCATACTTTACACACACACACACACACACACACACCTTGATGTATAGGATCAGAGTGATAGGAGATACCTCATAGTTGAGGAATGACTTAATCAATTTGTGGATTTTTTGGACCTCTGCTATCAAGGTCATTTTCCTGTTTATTGATCACTTCTGCAGAGGCTGAGGTAGTGATTACCATTGGAGTCTGGTTTCAAAAATAGAGATGGGATAAAGGAAGCAGGCGGTTATTTTGAGTATAGTCTCGTCAGAAAATTGGGCTAAGGGGGACCAGCAGTTAGCGTAACGGCTATGTGGCTGGACTCCCATGTAGTCGACTGCAGTTTGTGTCCCGGACCCGGCGACTTAGAACTCATGCCGGGCATGTGTGCGCATGTGCCCAAGATCCCAAGAGGAGAAGGGATTGCGGCATGGCCATCCCCCCTGGGGAGTGATTTCTCATTTTCTGCCTCTCTGTCCCTCTCTGTCTGTCTGGCAAGGTCACATGCCCTATAGCAAAAAAACAAAAAACAACAACAACAAAAAAACCAAAAAACAAAAAAAAACCAACTCTTCAAAAAAAAATGAAAATTGAGCTAAGGATAGACTTGTGGCATCTCATCTCATTTTTTGTCAGTCTTATTATCATAATTCTCCCCTCAACACTTACTTCCTTCATGAACTTTTGTTAATACCATGTTTTTGTTGGTATCCAACCTGGGCAACTAATTCATCTCTAAATCCTCAGATTGTGCATATATACATTTGTTGGATACTTCTATGATTGTTAGTTACTTAATCATAAGCCATTTTGCACTTAGTTGTCTCTTTGGCTGAATCTCAAAACCACAGACAGTTTGAAGAGCCATGGGTTTGTCTGAAGGATTAAATTGCAATGTTGTGATACTGTGTCTAGATCGTAGGGTGCTGGGGGATCACCTTGGGCTGTCTATCAGATGGTGAGCACTGGGGAAGGGGGTATCAGCGTCTGGCTGCTGCTGCTAAAGTCTCCCAACTGGAAGGTGTTTAGGGAGGGGAGGAAAGTAGAGAATAACTTTAAAAAATTGTATGGAAGGAACATATTAATATTGTGTCAGTGGTTGTAGTACCTTAGCTCTGATGGGGCTGTGTAGAAAGTTTTCTTGCTTGCTTGGTGTCTCCAGTTCACTGTCATTTTTTTCTCATGCCAAAGAAAACATCCTTCCAGTAGATCATCAGTTTGCTTAAAATTCAAGTGAAATCCTCATTGAAATTCAAACAGTGAATTTCAAAGTGTCGGTAGAGCTGGGTAACTGGACTGGGAGATCACAGACCCCCAGTGTCTCATGTCACAGAGTTCTAGGACTCCAGAGAAGAATTGCTTCCTCCAAATCCCCTCAAGGCCCTTGTGTGGCAGTCACAGAATACTAGCTAGTGTTGGTTCCATGTTGCTTTTCCTGGGACCTGAGGACCCAGCAGCTTGATAGACCAGTGTTCCAGATAGCCCTCAAATTATAACCACCCTCACAATCCAAAGTACCTCCTCTGAAGAGATGAAAATGGGTATTTTCTGCATAGTGTTCATTGCTGTGTGCTATTGGCAGCTATATCATTTCCATTAGATGGTAAGCTCCCCAAGGGAGGAACTGTGGCTCTTCTGTTTGCCCCTCTACCAGGGCCGGGTGTATGGTTTCTGAAATAATACATGTATAATGGGACTGGTCTGTGCTCACATGAGCATGTGGGCCAGGCTGGGGGTGTAAAGAGTATCATTTTCTCAGTGTTCTGGGCCCCTGGCCCTCAGCCATTACCTCTTCCTTCTTCCCCAGCCCCTGTCACCAAACTACTACTTACACAACCATGCTCAGTTTCCTGCCCATTCCTGAAAAGAATTAAGTATAGTCTTTCCTAGTAAGCTGTTAATAATGTGTCTGACAACACAGTATTTTCTCCCCACTTCTGCTCTTCACCGAAGTGTCCATATCCTTCATTGTCTCTTCCGTTGCTATATTTTAGTAAAGGAAGCCATAAATATTTATCTTCTGTGACATTCAAATGACCAGATGTAAATGTATCAGCTGAATTAGTGATGAAACTTCACCGTTTAGTGGGAAAACCTAGGTTTCCATAATATATAGTAAATAATGCAGCACAGAACATCTCAAAATCCCCTAATGGGGAGGCCTTCTGGATTCCTGTGGCAGACCTTTAACAGGGGTTGAGCACCTTCTGAGACGGTCCCTGGGCACCCAGAGGTTAACAGTGGACATGATGAGAAGATCTATAACTGTCTGTTCTCAAAAGGGCACATCTCAAAGGGCGCACCCTTCATCTGATTATCATTGCCTCTCAACCTTCAGAGACTTCTGATTTTCTATAAAGTGGTGCTTTGAGGGCACCGTGCCTTTTCAACATTATGCTTTCCCATTCCTGCTTGTTACAGAACCTTTTCATGTGGAAAGCTTATGTCTTGTGTTCATTTATTAACCAGGCAGTTGAATATCAAAGCTAAACCAAAATAAAGGAACAGTGACAGAAGACTAGGGCCAGCAGTGCCCAGAGAGGGACTGCACTCCACGCTCGCTTTCTCGTTGTCAGAGGTGGTGACCCTGTCTAATGTTTCTAGCTTTAAATTCTGGAGACTGATGAGGGTAAGAAGTGCTTTTCACCAGCAGTCAATATACAATAAATACAAATCACAACAAGTTTTAGTTATTTAGGAATAGTAGAAGAGGTAGATCTCATTCTTCTGGACCTAACATTGGGGAATCTGTTGGACCTCAAATGATACATGTATTTCTTTTTAAGTAACATAGGCTTATTTTTCGGATTAAGTCTGTTGTAAAGTGCTATAAATATGTTGCAAATATAAGTGCTATAGAGAAATAACAATTATGCCAATTACACTGTGCTAACTTAATTATGTTTTTTAATGGTTACTCTTCCATAACAATATGAGATCTCAAAGAGAATGTGCAATTAAAAAATGATCGTATTCAGTTTCGCAGGATTTATATTTATGTATTGTTGTGTGTACATGTGTAACATTGTATGAATCTTTTTTTGTCTCCCCATCTATTTCTTGCCACTGTGGTTTCCATGGAGAAGGTTATGATAAGGAAAAGCATAAGAAGGTTAAAAGTCTTCTCTGGATCTGGGACAGAAATAACCATCTCCCACCACACCATCTCTTTTTATGCTCTCTGCCCTCATGTGATGCTCTTCAATAGTGCAGTGTCTATTGCTAAGGGGAGGTTTGCTTGATGCTATATTTAAAAAATTACACAGAGGAGATCATTCTCTCCTTTTTTATTTTGCTGAAGCTTTATCACTCTCATCATTTCAGTATCGGCACAGAATGGAAGGAGAGAAAAGAGTGAACTGTCAAGCCAGGACATTTCTATTTTGTGTGGGTGGTTTTTTCTTCTATTTTATTTGTGTGCTTAAAATTTTTATTTATTTACTTATTGCTGATATGGGGGAAGGACAGCTTAGAGAAAGGACCTGATGCAGAACAGTTGGGATTTGGTTAATCTGCTTAGAAGTACCATTAATCGGTGGATCAGATGTTGTCAACAATACAGTATCTTCTATCCTCATTATCTTCCCCCATTCTTTTCCTGCTTATTCTTCCTGCATTATCTTTGGTTTCGTTTAGATTTATCTTTGTATTTTCTATCCATTTTTGTTTTCTACTGTTTCTTTCTATTTTTTCCTTTATATTTCATTTTTTTTAAATTTTACTACTGCTTTGTCAAAGGAAAGTAATCCGTCTTTTGACGTTTTTGTTCAGGGGAGGGTGGCAAGCATAGATATATGATAATTCCTATGCCCAAATAAGTTTTTTCTTAATGTATGCTTTAGAGTAACTTATATAGCTTTTAAGAATAATAAATCATAGCTATAGGTATATGTCATAATAAGAGTGTAACCATTATTTTCCTGAGACATTTCATGCCATTGGGACAATGAAACAAGTCTATGTGAATACCAATTTTTTTGTTATGTTATCTATTTATTAATGCTTATTACTACTTTGGGTTATCTTCTTGAGATCAAATTCAATTACTGTTTATTTAGAACTTCCTTTGTGACTGACTGTGTGGTTCCAGCCCCAGACCTGGTGGCTTGAAAGAGCATGCCAGGCACTACATGCATGCCTAGAGTCCCAAAAGGAGAATGGAGAAGGGATTGCAGCATGACCATCTCCTCCTGGGGGTGGGGTGAGGGGTACTTTCTCCTCTCCCTGTCTGTCATTCTGTCTCCCTCTGGCAAACACATGTACCATGTAGCAATTACACACACACACACACACACACACACACACACACACAAACACACACACACAGAAACCAAAAACCCCTACCTTTATTCTAGGCACTTCAATGTATACTTCAAAGCAAGCCTGTAATGTAGATATTTTTGTCCTTTTCTGAAAGATGCCCAAAAAAGTAAGACTCATAGAGTTTAAAAATGTGCCCAAGGGTATACAGCTAGTCAGCCGCTATGACTGGATTCTAAGTCCTGTGCTCTTTTAATTATAACTAAGAGGCTGCCTGTGGTAGAAGTGTGATAAGGCCCTGGAGTCACACTGGACATCGTTTAAGGCCCTGGAGTCATACTGGACATCAGTTTAATTCCAGCCCCATTACTGGGCCTTGTTTTTACCATAGGGTGCGTGCACTCCCTATAGAGAGACAGAGACAGAGAGAAAGTGAGAAATCACCCCCACCTCCAAGGGGGGATAGCCATGCCACAATCTTTCTCTTCCATTTTCCTCTTGGGATTTGGGTGGGCACACATGCACATGCACCTGGAATGGTTTTCAAGTCTCTGTGCCTGGGACTCGAACTGTGGTTTGCCTTGTGGGAGCCCAGTGCCTTAATCACTATGCCACTTGGTGGTCCCAGTACATAACTTCTTGGTAAATAGCATCAATATATATATTGAACATTTACTGTATTATGATATTTGTGTGCTAGAATCTGGGCATATAGATTCTACTTATAAGCTAAGAGAATTGAGATTCTCTATTTAAGAGAATTTAAAGCATCATGACTGTTTCAAGGAAGTTTGGGTGACATGGGTGCATTTAAAAGGGAAATATAACTTGTTCTGGAGGTCAGTGGAATTTCAAAATCTAAAAGATGGGTAGGAGTTAGAGGATCGAGTAAGAGTGTGTTTGTGTGTGTGTGTGTGAGAGAGAGAGATTGATTTCAAGCTAAGGAAATAGGCCATACAAATCTTGATATAGGAGAAATCAAATATAATGCTGAATCTTGAGAAAAGTCCACTGTGATAGAAAGTGCCATAGGACTGGCTGGGAAGATAAAGTTTAGATTAAGCAGGGCCTTGAAGGTCATGCAAAGTACTTGGGCGCATTGTGTCAGGACCTAATTATGATGCCATATTACCTCTCTGTGTGTTCCTGGATTTCCAAGAGCTTCTAGAAGGATTGATAGCCAAACTTACCATTTCCAGAGCTCTTATTTTTTCCTGCTATTCAGATGGAAGAATGCTTTAAACTAGTTAAAAGTTAAACTAGTACTGAAACTACATATTTAAAAAAAAAGAAAAAATTTTAAAATAGTATTTAGTTTGGAAAGAGGCAATGTTATTGGTGTACGAGAATAAAATATTTCAGTTGAGTAATTTTTAAAAAGAATTTAATTGGTTTCAGAATATAACATCCTTCCTGATGGTTTCAGATGGCTTTTATTTGTTCATAAATAACTCTACTTGTTGATTTAGCCACTTTTATCAGATGAATGCTTCATTAAACAAACGGAGCTCGCTTATTATAGTCAAGTGGTGCTGTATTCAACCAAGTGGTGAAGCTGAGAGTACATGGTTTTTTCTATCAGCAAAGGCCAGTTATCTGGACTTTTGCCACCTGGAAGCTCAGATAATATTTCCCAGTGTAAGTCTTCAATTTGGTTAACTAGACTGATATAGTCAACTACAGTAGCACCATGTCAGAAAGACCTACCAAAATATAAACTAATATACTCTGTAAACTAAGTAAAACTAAGCCAGGAAAGAAAAGTACATTATTCTCAGTCTAGTCATTATCCAGGTTAAAAGTCTAAATTTTCAGAAGTTCTCAAGAAAGCTAAGCAGCAAGGCATTTTGATTTTTTCCCCCTCTAGAAAAGGCCAGTCACTTCAATTTTAGATTTGACTGGAGGATTATAGCACTATAATAAAGGCAGTTCTGAAATACTGAAGAAATAGCTCATGAATTCTGCCAGTGTTCTCTTCCCATCCCCCTGCCCTGTCTCTAAACTAAGATTTCTGAAATTTGAAAGCACAGAAATGAAAAAATACAAGACAGAAAACCCTTCATTTAATCTTTGGGGCATTCAGATTTATTTTCATATTGTATTTATCTTTCTTAGGTCCCACAAAGGTTTGTAAGAACTGTGTTCATCGATTTTCTTGAAATAAAGTTAAATCAACCTGAGACTCTTTTTACCAGAGGGGCAGAAAATTTAATACCAATTATTGGGGCTTCATCCTCCACACTGCAAGGTCTCTTACAGAGCCAACACGCTGGGGCTCCCCCCTGGTCTTCTGTGGAGTAACTGCTAACATTCCCTTGTTCACACTGCAGAGTTCTTTGAAGTTGTGTTGCTTTGCAGCTTCTGTGCCTCGTGGAACACAGAGAATCTTGTGATGAGAATGCCTCGGTCCAGGGACAGCCATCCTCTATGAGATGCTGTTTTTTCCTTTGTCCTCAGACAAAGTAGAGCATGGCTCCCTCTTGTCAAGGGACTTAGCCAACTTTCATTCCCCTCCCAGTAAGTCCCTTTTCTACTTTCTTAGGCTCAAAGACAGCCCCTCCCTTCTCTTCATCCCCAGTGTAGCCTCACTGGCTTCCTAAATGACAGGAAGCCTTTCCGTCTTTAGTAGTTTCAACTTTCCACTTTACAAAGCCTATGAGGTAAGGGAATACAGAGGGTTTGATGAAGATAGTCTTAGGAGAGGTAAGGGAGAGGAAAGAGAAAGACAGTTTTTGTTATGTTTTCCTGTCTGCTTCAGTCAACATTGGTTCTATTCAAGACTGGCCATCGTAGTTTGAATAGTATTTCTATATTTGGAGAAATTTCCTCTTTCTGAGTCTACCTCCCTAGTGTTAGAAGTGAGAACTCAAAATTTTGGCCTCTTGTGCAACTTGGATTTAGGTCTTCTGGTCAGATTCACATAGGTAAGACTGCATGTTGGAGGAGAATGGCTTGAGGAAACAGGCTCTGTGTTGAGCTTTTATTAGCAGCAAGGTAGTAGCAGAAGAGTATGGGTTTGTAGAATGATAGAGTTGTAGGGTTGAGGGCCTGATGTAGAACTGGCATCAGTACTTGCAGTAAGATTCTAGCATTTAGGGTTTGGTGACAGGGATCGCTGCAGCAGCTTTCTCATGAAGCCAATTTTACAGCATCGTTTTAGGTGTTTCCCTGGAAGATTAGTCTTCATCTTGTTTCTCCAGCCATCTCAGTGATTCTGTGAGCTTCACAACATCCTTTTTTGTTTGTTTGTTTCCCTATATTTTATATGTATGTGTGTGTATATAAATATATATATAATGTACATATATGATTTATTGAAGTATAATTTGCATATAATTACTTTCCCCTTTTAGGTATATAGTTGCATTTTGACCAATGTTTATGTTCTTGTTATCATGACCATGATGTAGAATACTTGTGTCACTGCCAGCAGTCCCCTCTGCCCCTGTGCAGTTGTTCTCCACCCGGACTCTATCCCTCAGTCCTAGTTCCAGGACCTGGCAGCCACTGATGTCTTTTCCTGCTCCTCCAGTCTTGCCTTTGCATACTACAGATTTCTTTTTATTAGATAGATACCTGCAGTGTATAGTCTCTTCATTTCTTAGTTATTTCACTTATCATAATGCCCTGTCCTGATGACCTTAATCATAATCTCCTCCCAAAGGCCCCACCTTTCAACATCATAATTGGATCAAGTTTTCACCCACCTAAACCTGTTACAAAGGCTGAACACATGAATTTTCAAGAGACTATTCAAATTATAACTGTATCATTTTAAAATTATAGTTTCCACATAGTCATTGCTACAATAAATAAATATGGTTGATATTTATATTTTTACCTTGATTTTCTGCAACTGTCTCAAATTCATTTATTAAAATTCATTGCCTTTTTGTAGATTTGTAAGAATTTTTACTGTAGATAATGGTCTCTGAAAATAAATGCAATTTTACTTTATCCTTTTAAATCTGTATGCCTTTTATTTCTTATTCTTGTCTTATCATAGTGGCTAGCATGTTCATGTTGCATAGAAGTGGCAGGAACAGACATCTTTGCCTTGTTGCTGATCATGAGAAAAGTCTTTTATTATGAAGTATGATGTTAGCTGTCCATTTGTTTTGTAAATGCTCATTACCAATCTTTGGAAGTCTTTCCTGTCTGAAGAAAGTTTTTATATGAATAAAAGATCATTCCCCTGCCCCCGTTTTTTTTTTACTATGTTCACATAGTAAACTATGTTGATTTTAAATTATTGAGTATGCCTTGCTTACCTGGAATAATTCTATTTTTGGCATTATAAAATATCTTTTCGTATATTGTTGGTCTCAATTTTCTAATATTTTAAGAATTTTTGTGTCTGTGTGTTCAGGAAGGATATTACTCTAAATTTTTTCACACATATCTTTGTTGGGCTTTTGTGATACTAGCTATATAAAATGAGTTGGGGAATTTTATCTTTTTCTGAATGGATTTGTATATGGAATTAATATTAGTTTTTCACTAATTGTCTGGCAGAATTTACAAGTAAAGTCTTCTAGACCTGGCATTGTTTTGGTGGGAGGTTTTGAAAAGCAGATTAAATTCAGTTTCTTTACTAGATGCAGAGCTGTTCAGACTATCTATATCTTTTATGGTTAGCTTTAGTAGTTTGTGTCTTTTGAGGAATTTATTCATTTATCTGTTATAAATATATCAGCATAAACTTATTAATAATATCCGTTTATTCTAGTTTGGTGTTTTGAATGTACCATCCCATTTTTTTTTTCTGGATCTTCTTGGTTTCTGCTGAGAAATCCATTAATGTGATGTATTTTCCATTACATGTAACTTGATGCCTTTCTCTTGCTGATTTCAAAATTCCTTATCATTTACTTTCAATATTTTAATTAAGATATACCTTGCTGAGGACCTCTTTGGATTAAATCTGTTTTGAGATTGTTGATTTGCTTCTGTCTGGATGTCTATATCTTCCAGTACCAGCTAAATGTCTGGCTATTATTTTATTAAGTAAGTTCTTAGTCCCTATCTTTGTTTCTTCTTCTGGTGCTCCCATGATGCAAATATTTGTTTGCTCAGTGATATCCCATAAATCCCAAAGTCTGTCTTCATTCTTTTTTATTTAAAAAAATTTCCCCCCCCTTAACTAGATTATCTCCAAGACTTTATCTTTCAGGTTTTTCTTCTCTTGTTTTAATCTGTTATTGAAGTACTCTATTGTATTTTAAATTTCATTTATTAAATGTTTCAGTACAAAAATGTCTGTCTGGATTTTTTTATAATTTATCTTTTACAAATTTCTCATTTGTTACTGCCATGGAATCATTATTCTGAATTTACTTTTAGACATTTCAATAATTTTCTTCTCTTTGGGATCTATTGCTGTAGAATTATTGTGTTCCTTTGGAGATGCTAAGTTTCCTCGCTTTTTTATTTTTATTGTGTCTCTACAATGATATCTGAACACCTGGTGGAATAGACATCTCTTTCAGTTTTAGGGGGCCGCTATCTAAGTGGAAGACTTTTTTTTTTTAAAATATGCCCTTTCGGGAGGATTAGGTGGATGTTTTGGTTTTGAGTAGGTGTAGTAGCATAGTCTCCACAGGTTTTCTTTTATTTATTTATTTATTTTTACATTTTCCCAAAAACATTTACTTTACATATCAAAAAATTTTTGCTCATACTCCATAGTTCTTGACGGTTAATAAACAACTTTAAAACTTTCAAAATACTGAATTTTAAAGATAATGTTCAAAATATTTCTTATATTTTGTATGATTTTGTTTGTGACTCTATAACAACAGAGATAGTATGGTTTTAAATACTTTTGAGAAAATATTTACATGTCAACTACTCAAATTATTGAAAAGCAAATAAATGCCTAGCACACAAGTCACACATAAACCTTCTCAGTTCAGCCCTGACTACCTAGTATTCTGTGATACACCATCTGCTAGCAATGATCAGTTTTTCTTCCTTCAAAGTCTTTCTCAAGATAATCCTCTGGTTGTGGTTGCTCTTTTGCAATCTCTACTGATTACAATGCTGGGCTGGAAAAGTCCAGGTTATTTTATTTATAAATTCTTTCAGATATCTTCTCTAATCGTCCTTGCCAGGCAGAACTGTTTATGGCACCAGGCCATTTTTCTAAGAGCTTCTGTTAGCTTACTTGAGATCCACCTTAGTTCCATAGTTTTCTGATTAATCTTCAGATATGACATTCCAGTCAAAGCCCTGTTCAATAATGAGTATTTCCAATTTCTGATTCAATGCAATAAGCATTATTGAACTTATGCAGACAACCCTTCCACCACAAAATAAGAATACTCTCAAGTATTTTCCAATTCCAAAGGGGTCAGGAAGGAAGAAAAAATTATGTTTCCATTTAAAGAAACAAACAGGAAAAAAATATTTTTACAAATTGCTGAACCTATCAACAACTCAAAACAAAGTAAAATGCTTAAATTGGGAAAAGAAAGCATAGTAAAAAAAAACAACCCACATCAGTAATGTTTGACTTTTGGCCAGTTCAGTCTTACGTTCAATCTCGCTTCTGTTGAATATATAGTAGTACTGTGGTCCAATCTTTCTGTTCAAATCCTGGATGTTAACATTCAACATTATTATTGATATTTCTTGTCCCTAGCATTAAGTTGATTTTCTTGGTTGTCTTTTGTTCTCTTATTTCTGTAGGTGTCTTTAGTTTTCCTGGTAGAGCACTCCTTTCAGAACTTCTTGAAGAGTGGGTCTGCTATTGGCAAATTCTTCCAGGTCTTGTTTATCTGAGAATGTTTTTATCCTTTCTTTCCATATGAAAGATAATCTTACCGGGTATAGTATTCTTGATTGAAACTGTTTTTCACTTAACACTTTGAATATATTTTCCCATTCTTTCCTTGCTTGCATTGTTTCTGATGAGAGGTCTGAGGTTAGCCTGATTTGATAACCTTTATAAGTAGCCTGACATTTCTCTCTCGCCAATTTTAGTGTCTTGACTTGTCTGTAGATTTGGCCATTATGGCCTTGGCGAAGATCTTGGGTTGATGGCCTTGGAGAAGACCATTTTGGGTTTACTCTGTCAGGGGTCCTTTGTATGTCTTGGGTCTGGATATTTGAATGCCTCTCTAGATTTGGAGAGTTTTCTTCCAAGAGTTCATGGAATAGATGGTCAATGCCCTTATTAGTTTCCTCACCTTCTGGGATACCGATTATCCAGATTTTTGGGTGCTTAATGCTGTCTCGTATTTCTTGTATAGTATTCTCATTTTGGGGGGTTATTTTCTGGGTTTTTTGCTTGTTTTTTTTTCTAGATCAGCAATTTGGCCTTCAACATCCGAGATTCGATTTTCTGCATGGACTAATCTGCTTTTAATACTTTTGAGGGAGGTTTTGATTTTCTGAATGACAGCCTTCATCTCTATTAGCTCCATTTGATTCTTTTTCATGGTGTGTATTTCTTCTGTCAGGTCATGGAGGAACTTCAACACCTCCTGGAACTCATTGTCTCTTTTCTCCTGCATCTTCTGGAATTCATTCTCTCTCAGCTCTTGCATCTTATGTAGTTTTGTCACTCTGAATATTCAGAATTCTCTATCAGACATTTCCACAAGTTCTACTGTACTGTCTGTGGATGAAGAGGAGTTATTATTTTCCCTTAGGGGAGAGATATTTTCTTGGTTTCTCATGTTTCTTGTGCCTCAGTGGTGGTTTCTGGTCATTCTGTGACAAAAATCTCTCCTCCACTTGTCTGAATATTTCGGGAGTTTAGAAGATGGAGTTTAGAGCATAGCTTCTCTGAACAGGCCAGGACACATCTCTCCACAGGTTTTCTTCTGTTGTATTCACTGACAATTGTGGTGACTGTGATGCCTCAATGTTCTATATTTGAGACTTTGTGTGTTTGTGATAATACTGGTGCAAGTTTGTTGAATATAGGGATTACCAAGTGAATTATTAGGCTGAAAGAAGTCAGATGGACTGGGTTATTGGTCTGCAATTTTTAGGGAACATGTCCACCCTAGCAGTGGGAAGGGAGTAGACACTCAGGATAACAAGGCCAAGAGTGTGAGCCTGTAGGGACTGGTGAGTCCTCTTTGTGGACAGAACTCATGTTATGCAACTGTGGTAGGTGGTGGCCTCAGCAGTGGGGGCTTGCTAAATCTGGAGTACTCCTTCACTGGGGTGGGATCTGAGTGCTAGAGCTGCAGTGCATATCAGGCTTGGCATCTACTTGTCAAAGAGGCTTGCTTGTCCAGCAGATTCTTACTGGGAGCAGAGGTAATATACCCAAGCTGCTATATTAGCTAGACCCAGAGAAAGCCAGGGGCTGTGAGGTAAGTGGCTGACCCCTCAGGGGACAGGGCTAGGTACTCAACCGTCTGCACGAGCAGGGCCCAGAACTGGGGTTGTCTGAGCAGAGGCTGGAGGACTCCACAAGGGGGAAGGGCTATGTGTTGGAGCTTCTTTGTAACCTTTACTCAACAGGAAGGCTCCCATTTTTGTCTACCTGTTCCTCAGAGCAGTCCTTCTACTGCACTGGTCCTTCTGTGTTCCAGAGTATATAACACTGTGTGGTCCCAGATCACAATATTATTGCTTATTCTAGCATAGTGGTTGCTGTGGCTGCCCAGTAAGTTATATAATTATAACCCCATGGATCTCAGAAACTGCCATTCACTGGGTTCAGAACAGTGTGGAGTGCTGGACTCCAGGAAGCTAAGAATTCCATCCATGGTGTTATCCAAGGCTCTGATGGATTTCTGGCTTTGTCTTGGCAAAGGGACGTTCTGCTGATTCCAACCTGCTGATCTCAGCCAGCTAGGCACTCTGGTTTGTTTTCTCTGAAGATTCTCTGTTGCTTTCACATTGTTTTTCTGAAGTTTTCATGTTGTAGAAAACTTCAAATCTTGGGGCGGCAGTTGTCATGGTGATTAAGGCACTAGACTCCCACACGACCGACCACGGTTTGAGTCCCAGACCTGGCAGCTTGCTCTCCCTCTCTCTGTGTCTCTCTCTGATCAAATTAGATAATAATAACAATAATAACAATAATAATAATATCTAAAAATTATAAAAAAAACTTCAGATCTTTCCTTTGTGATTTCAGGTTTCTTCCTTAGAAATTATAGTAGAAATATGTCTGAATAATACTTATTTTATGCCTTGATTGTGAAGGGCATACACTCGCCATTTTATGCCTTGGTTGTGAAGGTTATACACTCGCCAGAGAGACAGAAAGCAAAAAAATCACACCCCAAGGGGATGGCCATGCTGCAATCCCTTCTCCTCCATTGTCTTCTTGGGATCTTGGGTGTCCATGCACACACACCTCACATGAATTTTAAGTCACCAGGTCCAGAACTCAAACTGTGGTCGAGTACGTGGGAGTCTAGTGATGTAACCATTATACAATGTTCTGGTCCCTCAGTTTTCATTTTTATTGATCTCTCTTTGTATTTTTCTTTTTTTTTTTTTGGAGATTTTAGTATATTTATTTGAAAACCCAGTTCTGTGAAAGAGCACACTAAATAGTCATATATCTTCTCTTCAACCAAAGACTTGGAGACAAGGTGGTTCTCCAGATCAGCACAGAGGCAATGATACATGCATTGAATAGCAGGTCTCAGCACGGATTTCCTCGGACATTTCCAACATAAGCCTGGGCAGTCTTCAGATGAGCAAATGAGATCCTCTGGTCCTTAGCCATCAATATACTCAAATGGTTCTGGGGGCTCTGGCTCTTGTTCCTCCTCCTCGATTTTTGGGCCATGTGCTGCCACAGGTTCTACCAGCTCTTCAATGTCTTCACTAGTGTCCTTCAGAATGATGATGCCTCCAATGGAGAGTGGTTTGAAAGGCTGGTATCTACAGGTTTCTGGCATGGTTAGGACCTTAAGTTGGCAGGCATAACGCGGGCTGGGTTATCCAATAACTGGAAATTTGGCTCAGGTTCTTTTTTCTTCTCTTTTTCTTCCTTTTTCTCTGCCTCATCCACTTCCATTTTCTCTTCCTCCTTTTTTTCTTTTTCTTTTTCCTTCTTTTTAGCTTTGGCAGTAATAGGTAACACAGCAGTAGAAACCTTTTCCCTTTCTTTTTCTTTTGGTACTTCCAGAGGAGCAGGATATGCAAATGTGGATGGCTTGCAGTTTGATTTATACTGAACTTTCGGCATCGTTAAGTCCTTGTTAAGGCCAATGACACACGTAGGTGTATAAGCCAATGACAAGAACCAGAACTGGGTAAAGACAAGGACACCAACCACGGAAGGCATATGAGTATGGCCAGTCCTGGACTGTAAGGAGATCGTGACATTATGACCACCTGCATCCAGTATGCCCTGGGCCAGAATTGCGCCAAACTTAGCCATGACATCATCATGCTTATCATTGATGACTTTGGAATACAGCTGTCTGGACTGATTCACCTTTGGACAAGTGATTTCAGTCTGCTGGATCATGATGAGAGCTGAAGCAATGAGAGCCCCCTGCCTCACGTAGTTCACAGGGTCGTTTGTCATTGGTTCTAGCAAAGTAATTGCTTCCTTGTTTCCTGTACCAGCACAGCAGATCCCCAGGACCATTGCAGCTCCATAGCACACGTGAGGGTTGTAACTCTCTGACAGCAAAGAAACCACGCTTGGGCACTGTTCAGGTGTCCTAAATAAAATGAACCCAAGTGATTCTACTGCTGCCCTCCTGACGTCATCATTAACATCGCTTACAGCAACATGTAGGAGACGTCGGATAGCTTTGTTGTTACCAGAGCCACAGTAAGCCATGGCTACAGTGTACATTCCAGACCGCCAAAGAATTGGGTCCTTATCACGACACAGTGATTCGATGAGAACGTCAGCCTCTTCCATCCTCCCATACATGACCAGTGCAATGCCAACCGCAAGACCACACAGAATCTTCTCATGCTGAGTTTCTTGTGCATAGCCAACCATGTCCTCAATAGCCTGGGCATTCTTAGAGCCCAACGTAACTAAACCCAGGGCCAGGCCAGCTGCTTCTCCTGTCACAGCATCATCCTGATAAAGGTTTGTTTTCAGCAAATTGTATACATCCTGGCGTGCAGTTCCCATAGCAGCCAACCCCAGGCCTAGACTGCCACTGTGTCGAACAATATCATTGCTGGCATTCTTAAGCTGATTAAGCAGATAGTCAATAATGTCACCACCATGATTGGCATGAATGAGCCCCAATGCATAGAGACCACCACCTTCTTGATAGGCTGATCCTGGAGAAGTGTCCTTGGGAAGGTATGTTGCCATTAACTGTAATGCTTCCTTCTCATGACCCTTATGAATTACACCTAAACTGACTGTAGCAGTAAATTTTGCCCAGTTAGTGGCTCTTGCCAACCATTCCAAGTTATCTCTAAGAAACTGGTCACTTGTAGTCCCACAGTGCATTAAAGAGTTTGCTATAACGGTAGCTGTATGACACACAGAATTCTTTACTGCATCCTTCGTGTTTTTTAAAATCACGAGGTCTGAATTATTGTTTCGTATTAAGAACTGCAGGTGTAACTCAATAGCCATTTCACCACTTAAAATTTTAATCATATTCAAAGTCTGCTCCTTGGGCTCTGGACTCACTTCTGGTGTCTTTCCTACAAGTGCACTGCCTGTCTTTTCTTCTGTTCCCATTGAGTCACTGTCCTTCTCTGATCCCGGAACAGTACCCATATTGGTGGATCCAGGCACTGAAGCAATAGGAGTGCCGACAGTTCGAAGATTCTGGATTACAGATGACAAAAACTGTTGACTAGCACTTTCATACAAATCAAAACAAATCTGATAAGCCATCAGGAGGTTGTCTTCCTTTACCAATTTTTCTAAGATAACACTCATGGCTTGAGGATCATCTAAGATAATTAAGCACTGACAAACATTGATGAAATCAGGTTTCTCCAAGTTCATGTAGATTTTAACTAGAACTCTTAGTACTTTATTCCGAAACTGTTTATTCTGCATTAAAGACATGCAGAGCTTGAGGCTATAAGCTAGCATTCCTGGGACATCATTCGACTCCAGTATGGTCTTCTCAAAAACGTCCAGCCTTCGTGTTTCCAGGGCGATGCCAATAGCCTGCTTATATTTGTGATCATCTAGACATCGCTGGAACATTTTATTTACAATGCCTTCCAACCTCTGGTCAATTGGGTTTTTTTCTCCTTCAGGGAAATCTGCATTCTCTACACACTGCTTGGTGTAGTGATCAATGCATTTTGCTATAATAGTCTCCACATATTCAGAGTTATCATTGACATTGAAAAGGTCACCTGCTCCAAGAGCATAATTCAGAGACTCCTCAAAAGCTCCCAGGTGATAAAATACTTTAGAAGCCACTAAGGCTGCAAACTGCCGACTCCGGAAACCTTCATCTTCGTACAAAACTTCTATTTTGTCTACAGACTCAGAAATTTCTGCCCAGAAGTCATTGACAACTGCTTTCAATTTGTGTAGTGCAAATTCCTTAAGCTGTGGTTCTTCTTCATCCAGAAGAGAAATAATCCCAGCAGCTGAGGTGATCATGGCTGCACTCCGCACTCGTCTGTCTGCCTGCTCGTCTTCCGGGCCGCGCTGTGTCTGTCAGCTCAGGGCCCGCTCGCTCCGCGGCGCCTCCTGAGTCCCCGGGTGTCTTTTTGTATTTTTCTTATTTTTGCTTACATTTGATTTTATTTCCTTTTCTTTATCTAGTTTCTTAACTGGAAACTCAGGTTGATGATTATAAACCTTTCTTTTTTTTTTCTTTGGAGTGATTTTTGCTATAGGGCGTGTACGCTTACTGGAGAGAGAGAGAGAGAGAGAGAGAGAGAGAGAGAGAGAGAAAGTAAGAAATCATCTCCCACGGGGGATGGCCACACCGTAGGCCCTTATCCTCCATTCTGCTCTAGGGATGTTGGGCATGATGCACATGTGCCCAGTGTGTTTTAAGCTGCTGGGTCTGGGACTCGAACCATAGTCAGCTACATGGGGGTCCAGTGATATAAGCATTATGCCATCTGCTGGTCCCAACCTTTCTTCTTTTCTAATGTGAACATTAGGTGCTATTAGTTTTTTTTTTAAATCTAAGGAATGCTTCCCATAAATTTTGGTATGAAGTGTTTTTATGTTCACTCAATTTAAAATACTTTCAAATTTTCCTTGCAATTTCTCTTTTGACTCAAGAATTGTTTAGAAGTAGGTTTTTAGTAAAAATTGGATGATTTCTTTTTAGATTTCTACCTATTAATTAAACTCTGGTTCACATTATTAGTATGACTTTAATTCTTATAAATTTGTTAAAATATGTTTTATAGTCTAGAATAAAGTCTGTCTTAGTAAATGTTCCACGACCAATTGAAAATATTGTATATTCTGTGATGTTTGGTGTTCTAAAATTCTCACTTATATTAGATTCATTGGTAGTGTTGTTCAGATTTTCTGTATTTTTATTGATATTTATCTATTCTAACCAATGGTAGAAAAATATTACATTCTCCAAATATAAATGTGTGTGTGTGTTTCTCCTTTCAGTTTAGCTTTTGCTTCATGTACTCTGAAGCTCTTTTATTAGGTGCATACATAGGACTGTTATATTGTTGATGAATTGACCCCTTTTATCATTATTAAATATCCCTCTTTATCTCTGGTTTAGTGATCTAGGTCTTCTCTTTTCACATGCTGCTTCTTTCTTAGACTTCCCCACTAGGAGGGGGATCCTACTGGATTTACCAGGCCCAGATGAATCTAATGTATCTTTATAAAATTTTTATTTATTTAATTTTATTTATGTTTTAAAAAAATTTATTTATTTTTGCATTCATTCACTGAACATCGTCACAGCATACAAGATGCAGTTTCCCATCCATAATACACTGTACAGTGGCTTAATCATACAAGTTATCATCAACAAATAATTTTTTATTTCTTGTTTTTATATATACATACATACTTCCCCCTATTTCTTACCTTCTGCCATTTCCCACCCTCCTCTAATACTGTCTCTGGTATCTACAGTTACTTTCCATTCCTTTCCCCCACTCCACACACATTTTAGTGCTTCATAAAATATCTTAATTAACAACTTTCAATAGTAATTTCAGCTGATATATATGTATCTGTGAACACATATCTGACTTTAGGCATGAAACTCTGCAAGTAGAGTGCCTATACTACAAAGTAGTACTTAGCTGAGGCTATAAAGCTTACTGTGGTCATTAAATAGGTATTTTTAAATATATCTTTTAATTTCAAGAAAGGCAATTTCAGCTTTAATCAATCAAAATAAAAAAATGTTAAGAGAATTTTGCTCAAACTTAAAGCCAGGAAACAGGTTAGAATTCCATTCAAATAGTAGGCACATGAACCCAACAACAAACAGCTCAAGAGAAAACAAAAAAATCCTTAAATCTGGAAAACAAAGCTTAGAAGAAAATCAGTAATGTTTTAGTCAAATGTCATAAAATTCTATTTCACCAGTTCAGTCTCTGTACTCAATTTATCTTCTACTGTGGTCTGATCTTTCTGTTTAAATCCTGGAAGATAACATTCAACTCTGGACTTGTCCCTATCATTAAGTTGGCCATTTTCTTAGTTGTTTTTGAACTCTTATTTCTGCGTGTCTGTATTTAGTTTTCCTGATATACACTCCCTTGAGAACTTCTTAGAGAGCTGATCTGGTGTTAGTAAATTCTTTCAAGTTTTGTTTATCTGAGAATATTCTTTTCTTTTCTTCCCATATGAAGGATAATCTTGCCGGGTACAGTATTCTTGGTTGAAATTGTTTTTTCATTTAATACTTTGTATTTTCCCATTCTTTCCTTGTTGCATTGTTTCTGATGAGAGGTCCACTGTTAGCCTGATGGGATATCCTTTGTAGGTAACTTGACATTTCTCTCTTGCTAATCTTCGTATCTTGTCTTTTTCTGTGCTTTGGGTTAGTCTGTCTATAATGTGACGTAGAGAAGATCTTCTTGGGTTGATTCTATGTGGGGTCCTTTGTATTTCTTGGGTCTGGATCTTTGAATGCCTCTCTATGTTTGGAAAGTTTTCCTCCAGGATTTCATGAAATAATTTATCAATGCCCTTATTAGTTTCTTTACCTTCTGGGATACCAGTTATCCAGATGTTTGGACATTTAATGTATCTAGTATTTCTTGTATATTATTCTCACTTTGGGGGGCTATTTTCTCAGTGTTTGTGGTGTATTTTTCTAATCCAGTGATTCTATCTGCTTCATCTGAGATTTGATCTTCTGTATGATCTAGTCTGCTTTTAATACTTTAAAGGGAGGTTTTGATTTCCTGTATTACAGCCTTCATCTCTAACAGTTCATTTTGATTCTTTTTGATGGTGTGAATTTCCTCTTTCAGATCATGCAAGAAATTCCTCACCTCCTAGAACTCGTTGGCTCTTTTCTTCTGCATCTTCTGGGGTTCATTGTCTCTCTTGTCTTGCATCTCTGTTAGCTTTGTCACTATATTCCAAATTCTTTATCAGACATTTCCACAAGTTCCATTGTATTGTCTATGGATGAAGAGGTGTTATTCTTTTCCCTTGGGGGAGAGGTATTTTCTTGGTTTCTCATATTTCTCGTGCCCCTGAGGTGATTTCTGGTCATCTGATGGGTTATACGTTTCTTATTTTTTTTTTTAATTTATCCCTATCTTATCTTTTATTCTCTTAAACCATCACATAATTTTTTTTTCTTTATGAAGAATTTTTGAGGACACATGTCCTCTAAAGGCTCCTTACAAAATGCCCACCCTGTTCTCTATTATGCTAATTTCCAACATCTTTAATTTCTCTTTTGACTATCAAAACCATTTATTTGCTTTCATATTTTTTCAGGTATTTCATAGACATTGAACTTTTTGTTTTGTTTTGTTTTGTTTTATTTCAAGTTCTTTTATATATTCAAACTGAATGAGAGGCAAAGCATTAATGGGCAAAAGAAATGGGGTATTATTTGTTGAAGATAACTTTATAGTATTATCAACTGGACTGGAGAAATACACACATGTTGGAATATTCACTTTGCAAGCTAATAATCCTAATTTCTTGAAGTTCAATCTGAGCATTCAGAGGTGTGCAGGAGGAGGTGATCTGCATCCTCTCTGCTATTCCATTTTTCTCCAGGGGTTACCCTACCACTCTGGAATGGGGTCTGGAGGGTGAAGTCTCCGCAGAACATCTTCATTAGTCTTAGCCCTGAAGGCAATAGTTCACAGCTCCAATGGGCCTGTATTTAATATATCTTTTGACAAGGACCTTGTAACAATTATCTTATAAGCATCTGTCCAGCCTATAGGCTGGTAATCTATATTTGTGTTTGGTTTAACTACAAGTAACTCAAATTATTTAAAACTCTGAGCGGGTCATATATTATGGGCCAAACAAAATATAAGTCATCCGTCACCTGTTTTTGGCACACTAGTGGCTACAATCCCTACAATTATTGTGAGAGACTCATAGATTTCCCCCTTGTCAAACTGTAGTCACCCCTGCAGGGGGATCCCTAATGGACTAGAACATCTAAGCCCATAGCTATATGTGAAGTCAGGAGAGGGGTGATAATAATGGAAGTCTTGCTAAAGAGGATTCTGATAAAATGCAAATCAAGTGTTATGAGAGAGATTGCTGTAAGTGCCACCCACATAATGCATATGATGACATGGCATGAATGAGTCAAATAAGCCAAATGTATATGCTTTTTGGTCTTATTTTGGGACACAGAAATGGATGATTACCTGTGGAGCATAACATGTATGGTATCTTCTTTTTTTTTTTGGAGAGGTGTTTTTTTTTTTTTTTTTTTTTTTTTTTTTTGCTATAGGGTGCGTGTGCTCGCCAGAAAGACAGAAAGTGAGAAATCACCCCCCAGGGAGGATGGCCATGCCGCAATCCCTTCTCCTCCATTCTCCTCTCGGGATCTTGGGCACACACGGACACACGCTCGGCGTGAATTTAAGTCACCAGGTCCAGGACTTGAACCGTGGTCGGCTACATGGGAGTCCAGTGACATAGCCATTATGCTAACTGCTGTTCCCCATATATGGTATCTTCAACTGGACTGATGTGAAGTATATTCCTGTTGACTAAACTCACTTTATAAACCGTAGTGATGTGTAGTGATTAAATGTATAAAATAAATTAAAAAAAAGAAAAGCAACAAAGAAAATTTACAATTTAGAGTAACCATTGGTTTAGTACAAGGCTTTGGGCTTCCTCTACATCCCTATCGCATCTCTGGGCCTGCTTTTTGGAATTATGCCTGGGGAAATAATTTCTCCATCCTTGTCTTGTGCACACTGTTTACTCACGGCATGGTCTCTGAGCAATGTTTGTGGTTGAAGGGGGGGAGTCAGAAGAAGGCACTGAGATGACATCTAAAGGGGAACTGTAATACCACAGAAATGTAATACCATGAAGCATGGACTTTGTAAGGAGTGTTTAATGCTTCAGCCAGAAAATAAGGGTATATAATTTTATTGTAACCTGCTTTTGTATACCAACAATAAAATATATTGTGTAATATGACATTAAATGAAGAAAGTGGCAGTGATCCTGTAAATTGGTTAATATAGATGACCAGTATGTAGTAGAGTCATCCACACAGATAGAATTAAGAAGATACTACTCTTTAAAAAAAAAAAAAAGGATATTATCCTTAATCTCATTTAGTACCTTGTTAATGGCCATGATTTAATTTCAGTTAACAGCTTTTTAAATTTTTTTAGTTCAACTGGCAGATTTTTAAAAGATGATATAATAATAAGCATAAAGGTACATTATCTCATTTATTAAAAATTGGTTAAAATATGAAGGGAAGGGACCAGCAGATGGCATAGTGGGTAAGGCACTGAACTCCCACATGAGTGACTGCAGTTCAAGTTTTGGACCTGGTGTCTTGAAAATAATGCTGGGCATGTGTGCGTGAATTCCCCAAATCCCAGGATTGGAATGGAGGAAAAGGGATTGCAGTGTGGCCATGCCTCTTGAGGGGAGTGACTTCTCACTTTCCCCTTCACTGTCTCTCTCTCCAGCAAGTGTATGTACCCCATGGCAAAAACCTCACAACAACAACAAAAACAATAAAGAAAATGAAGAGAAAGTGATTTGTATTTAAAAGTACAACAATGTTGAAAAAAATGTGCTATTTCTTTGTTTCTTTCAGAAAACAAGGAATATAGAGTAGAATTTTTATTTTTTGAAATGTATTTTGTAGTTCTCATGGAACTATAAAACTCAGTGTAAATAGATGAAATATGTTTATGTTTTATATATATGTAAGAAACACTTATGAAATCATATGAGAATGATACAAGCAAGTAAGCATGTTGTGACTGTTGATAATAAACTTTTGGGCAAAAGTATAACATAGGTCTCCCAAAGCACCACAAGGTCTTTTTGCTACTTTGCTGACTGTGTTCCCAGAGGGAAAGGTTCTGGCAGTTGGGCTGATCCTGAAACATGAGCACAAACTCCAGAGACATCAGAGAACATTTTTGTTTTGAAGTCTCAGATGGGTTGCTTGGGCCAGTTGCCATTCTGAACTTCCTGTTCTAACTCTGACGGGTTTACAGAGAGATTCATGTCACTTGCGTGTAGCAGTAGGCAGACGACTGTAAAATGTCTGTCTGCTTTCCTGGCTATAGAGTAAGGATGATTCCTATTACAATTTTTAAGGATTCATTGCTACCAGCTTCTTTTCCTCTGATATGTATACCTCTTAGCCTGAAAGAATGTGAATTTCTTTCTTCTTTAAATCCTGGGAAACAAGAGTTGAAAGAAAAAGTATAGACAACTATAATTTATGATTTCAACTCCTCAGAGAAAGCATGGCCACACACTTTATGTCTTTTTAATTTAATTGCTGAGAGTCATTCATAATCCATGAGTTGACTTAATTTTTCTTGGGTGCAAGTACTAAGAAAACATTCAAGTCTGCAAAATATTGTGAATTGTACTCTTAAATTATGCATTTTACATGTAAATATTGCAAATTGTATGATATTTTAAATAAATTTTTAATAGAATATTTAGCATTAAAGTTTAAATTCTTGCCTAGAAACTCAAACATGGAAATACACTCTAAAGGGACATAGGGTTTTTGGTTGTTTTTTTTCTTCTTCTTTTTTTTAAATAGGATGGGAAAGATCAAACATTTAAAATGTGAAAAATGCCCATTTCTATTCTTCTTATTCTCTCTAGGAAATGATTGATTATGCCCAGTTCAGTTGATATCTTAAAGAGGAGTTTTGAGACATAATCACAAAGCAACTCTTTTTTGTCTTCCACATTCCTTTAAGTTCATTCAAGAGCCAGTTTTTTTTCCCCTTAGGTGGGAGGAAAACAAATTATACAACTTTTCTGATCATGCTGAATTTAAAATAAAACAACAAAATTTTCATTTATATACAGGAATACATGTGTATTTTC
The DNA here is from genome assembly GCA_026018925.1 of Tupaia tana. Classification (NCBI taxonomy): domain Eukaryota; kingdom Metazoa; phylum Chordata; class Mammalia; order Scandentia; family Tupaiidae; genus Tupaia; species Tupaia tana. The sequence goes on along the minus strand of JAKSZU010000020.1, from coordinate 21,740,022 downwards.
CAGAATGCCCGAAATACACCTTCTAGGAATTCAGAGCTTTTTTTTACTGAGGCCCTTCCTGATGGGAAGCCTTCTTGAGCAGAACCTTAAGATGACTCCCCTCCAGCTTTTATGTGCATTCACACCTGATCCAGTGGAAATACTCAGGCACCCTTTGTCCTAAGACATTTAGGGAATGCAGGCCCTTTTAGGGGATGAGAATGAGATGGGTCTTACAGCATACTACAACTGTAATTTAAAAATTCTCTCTGTAAAGCTTCTTCAAGATGTCCACTCCTGATTCATGTGCTTTCTGCGCCATCCTCAAAGTTACAGCTAGTTTTTCAGTCATCATCTATGCAGATTCTTCAGGAGAGTCTGTCTGAAGAGTCTCTTTGGTATTTTATATATGATATCTAGGGTCTTGCATGACTTTCATTTAAAATACTATTCCATAGAGAATTCTGTAGCTAAAGAGAGTAATAGCCTTTTTATGTTAAATGTTTCTTTCTTTAGAACAAAGCAGGTATATTGACAAATAAACTGAATTCTTATAGCTCAGCATCAGTCCTATTTGGTAAAGAAACATCATCCCTTCATTGTAATCATCATGCAAGAACTACTGTCATCATCATTTCTGGTGTAAGATCTGTGAGAGAGTTGGGATGGTAGAAACATACTTCATTGGAAGTCAAGAGATGCAGATTTTAATCTTCAAACCTTAGGGAAGCCTGTATCTCTGCACTTTTAATTTTCATGTGGAAATTGAAGGAATTTAATAAGATCAATTTAACAGCCTGTGTTTATTGAGTTCCTGTGTTTATTGGCTCTCTAAGACTTTACAATATATCATAAAGATATGTTTAGTTACCACACTAATGAAGTACGATGATAAGCTGGGGTAATGTATGACACTTCTTTATGAGACCCTGGGATTTTTGTGAGATGGTAACACTTGAGCTAGTAGGAAAGATGGTAGGTTACTAAATAGAGGTTGGATTTTGGAACAAAGGCAGTCAAACAGAGCAAAGACAGAGGACAGAGCAAAGGCTCTAATTCAAGAACCCAGGGGGAAAATTTAGTTGGTAAAATGGATCATCTTTGATCATAGACTGGTTTGTTTGGGAGATGATAAGAGAGTAGAAGGAGCTGAGAAAGATTTCTAAATTTCTGGCTTGTTCAACTCTTGGTCCTGTTTGAATCATTTACTCTCATAGTAAACACTGTAGAGGGGCCAGATATGTATGGAAGATTCACATGGAAGGGAAGAGGTTGGCCTTGGACGCTTGACTTGAGGTGTCTGAGATAGCTGAATGACGATGTCCGGGAGACAGTTGAATATAAGAGGAGAGGTTTGGGTTAGAGATAAGTTTGGAAGGCATTCACATGTATATGAGAATTGAATTCATGACAGTACATGCGATTCCATAGGGAGACAGTTAAAAATAAGAAGCCAAGAAAACATTTTGAGGAATACCTGCATTTAATAGTCACAGAGAGGTGGGTCTGAAAAAGCAGAAGAGACACAGAAATGTCTAGAGCGATGGGAAGAAAATCAGAAGTAAACTTTTATCACTGAAGCTAAGGGAAAAGTGTGTTTCAGGAGTGGAAAATGGTTTCCCTGTTAGATGCTACTGAGTTCAAGAATGATTACAGTTGTCATACAGCAAGAAGATCACCTAGGGGGAATTATTTGAAGAAGGGGTAGGGGGCCGGAATAGTTTGAAGACTTTGGGAGAAGGGTCTATCGAGAGAGTGTAGATGTAGATAGTTCTTTTCAAAAGATTAAGATGAGGTAGCATAATGAAGTCAGTTCCTAGAGAGGAATGTGGGATAGAGGGAGGTAGGAATTTTGTTTTTAAGTGGAACTATCTGAAGATACTTAAATGCTATCAGGAAGTCTCTAGCACAGAGGGAGGGGTTAAAGCTAGACGATAAGGGGGTAGTCTAAGGGGGCCAAGAGGATGGAATTCAAAGCTCAGGGTAAGCTGTTAGCTGTAGATACCTCCTCTAATCTAACAAGAGAGGTTGAGGAGGATGAAGCTGACTGAAACTGATTTATACAATTAGAAGCAGAAAATTTACAAGAGGGAGTTTCTATCTAGTAGCTTTATGTAAAAGTCTGTTCTAGTTTTAAATTTTGTGAGCATATAATAGAGTAGTGATCATAATAACAAAATTTTATGGAATGACTTCTATGTGTTGTATTATGTGTAGTAGCTAAGTTCCTGTTTTCTGTAGACAAACTGCCCGAGTTTAAATCAGACTTTACCACTTCCTAGCTATGAGACTGTGTGACTTGGAGCCGGTGTTTAATTTTCTCTGGGCCTCACTTTCTTCTCTAAAATGGGAGAATCCCTTAGGATTACATGATTATATTTAGGGCTTAGTGTGGGTTCGATATGGTCGGTGTACCCTAAATGTTAGCTAACAATGGTAATAGTGCTACGTATGTCTGCAACAGCACCCCTCTGATGATGGGGTGATGGTATTTAGCCTGTTTTACAGAAGAAGAAACATGCAGAGATTTAGCTCCCTGTTTGGGGCTACATGGCCAAGAGATGAGAGAGCCAGATTTCGAATCACAACTGTCCACCTTCAAACAGATGCCTTTACAGGTCTGAAAGTAGCTCATTTAGAATATTTCTTCATCAGCTATCTCAAAACCTGAGATTTCAGGGTGAGCCTTATGTGAAAGCATGATGGAATAAAGTTGGTCTTTAAGCTTCTGCGGCCCCCAACGCTGGCTCTCTGCCCACAGACCTGCCCTGTTTCTCCCAGCCCCCACCCCTCCCCTGTGCACCTGCTCATCTTCTGCTCACCCTATTTTGGTAGTTTCTCCCATTTATACTCTCCTTTTGTTCATAGTAGATATTGGTCATTTTTTTTCTTTTTGCAGTTTGGACCAGAAATTATGAGTTTTTCTTGAAATTGGTGAAGAGTGGAGGTACACATCATCTTGTATAGTTTAAGAGGCTCATATTCCTTTAATTTCATGGAGTATTGTCTGAAGAATGTAGTGACCAGTTCGGTGCCCACACTTACTCTGAAAATGACCTGTAGTAGCATTTATCATAGACTTGTCATGTCATCGTGATGCATGTGCTCCCTTACCCCACGTCTGCCCTGTAAGGTAGCTTGTTCCATTTATTGCCTATTCCATTATCAAATAACTTTCCCTTCTTGCCTTTTAATGCTTGAGGTTCTTTCAGTTTCCTTTTTCAAATTTACAATTTTGCCTTAATCTTATTTAACTTAGAGCTATATTCTATTACAAGTGGCTTATTTTATGAAACTTTTTTTTTTTTTTTTTGCCTTCAAATTTAACTTGTGGGCTAGCCTATGGTATGGTGATTGAGATGGCTGGTTCCCATATGGCCAACTGTGCAGTTTGAGTCCTGGACCTGGCAGTTTAAAAAACACACTGGGCACATGTACATGTATCTGCACCCAAAATCTCCAAAGGAGAAATGGAGGAGAAGAAATTGCAGAGTGACCATTTGCCATGGGGCACAGGGTGCTTTCTCATTTTCCCTCTCTCCATCTCTGTCTCTCTCCAGTAAGCACCACACACCTTCTAGTAAATTAAAAAAAAGAAAGAAAGGAAGAAAAAAAAAAAGAAAAAAGAAATGAACTCTTAACATCACCAGACTATATGTGAAAAACATGAAGTTCTATAGAAGGAAGGTGTTATGTATATATTTTTTTATTCAGTATATATCTTTACAGCATACAAAATGAGATTTCCCATCCAGAATACACTGTATATTGGCTCAATCAAGCACATCAACATACGTGTTATCATCAACAAATAATTTTCCATTTCTTGTTTCCTGTATATTTTGCTTTTTTTTGCCATCCTTGATTCCCTATCTCTCACCCTCTACCGTGTCCCACCCTCCTCCCACACTGTCTCTGGTATCCATGGTTGCTTTCTATGCCTCCCCCCCATTTTATTGATTCGCTAATTAACTTAATCTAAATATTTCCAATAGCAAGCGCAGCTGATATATGGATATATATATATATATATATATATATATATATCCATGAACACAAATCTGACTTTAGGCATAAACCTCAGTGAGTAGAATGAACATACTATAAAGTAGCACCTTGCTGGGGTTATATAGCATACTGCAATTATCAAATATGTACATTTAAAAAAAACTAATTGTAATAATAATATGTTATCGTGCTACTTTTTTGGGAGACTTGAGATACTGTTGCTTCAAAATAAAATACTTTGAGATATCACTATAGGGTGGTAGGGTCTTTGTAGGGTCTCGCTGACCTATTTTGTTATTCCCACATTGTTTCATTGTCCCGAGGGGCAGGCATTTTTGCAAAAGAGATAACAGTTGATTTTCACTTTCAAGAGTTGGCTCTGGTGAATCAGTGCTTTTTTAAAAAAAATTTTAGCTGCTATTGAGATGTAATTTTCATTTAATCACAACAATCTGGTTTTAGAAACTTTCTACTACCCTAAAAATTCCCTTTACACCAATCCCTGCTCCTTCCATTCTAGACTCAGGAAGCTACCAGTCTTCTTTCTGTCTCTATAGATTTGCCTTTTCTAGACATTACAAGTTTATGGAAATCATATATGTACTGTGTTTTGCATTTGCCTTTTATATAGCAAAGTGCATATGAGAGGCTCACCCATGTCATAATATGTGTTAGTAGCTTGATACTTTTTATTTCTGAATGGCATTTCATTGTATGGATATGCTACAATTTGTTTACCCATTTACGGATAATGGATTTTTATGTTATTTCCTTTTGGGGGCATGATGTGAATAATGTTGCTATGAACACTTATGAAAAAGTCTTTGTGGGGACATATATTTTCATTTTATTTGAGTAGATTCCTAGCAAATAAAATTGCTGAGATGTATGGTACATTTAACTTTTAAAGAAAGTTGAAACTATTTTCCTAAGTGTGGCTGTACCATTTTTAAATTTCACCAGCAATGCAATAGATTACAGTTTCTCTGTATCCTAGCCAGAACTTGGCATTGTCTTGATTATAATCATTCCAATGGGTGTGTAATAGCATCATTTTATGGTTTTAGTATGTATTTCCCTACTGAGTAATGATGTTGAGCATCTTTCCATTTTCTTCTTAAAAAAGATTTATTCAAATTCTTTGCCCATTTTAATAGTTGTAATAGTTCTTAATATGGTGTAGATATAAATCCTCTATTACATATATGATTTGCAATGTTTTCTCTCAATCTATACCTTGAATATTTTTTCTAAAATCTTTGAAACACAAAAGTTTTTTGATTTAATGAAGTACAGTTTATTAATTTGTTTAATAATTCATGGTTTTGGTGACATATCTTAGATCTCTTTGACTAACCCAAGATTTTCCCCTATGTTTGATTGTAAAAGCTTTATAATTTTAACTCTATGATTTAGACCTATTAACATTCTGAGTTGGTTTTGTATATTTTGCAGAGTAGGGGACTGAATTTTTTTGTTGAATATGTATTAATGTTGAATTATCCTGATGTTATTTGTTGAAAGATTACTCTTCCATTTAATGATCTTGCAGCTCTGTTGAAAAGCATCTGACTATAAATTAAATCGTTTAATTTAGAACTCACAATCCTGTACTATGCATCTGTATCTTTTTCCTTATAATACAACATTATCTTAATTACTATATCTTTGTTTAAAGAATTATTCATTTGATTTTATTTGTTTATTACAATTATTCAACTTAACCAGAGAGCAACATAGAGAAAGGATAAGAGGGAGAGTGACAAAGCAAGCCACCAGGTCTGATACTCAAACCATGGTTGGCCATGTGGGAGTCTAGCGCCCCAACCACCACATAACCTGCTGCTCTCTTTGTTACTGTATCTTTATAGTTTTTAAGATCAGATCGTGAGTTCTTCATCATCTTTTAAAATGTTTTTTGGCTGTCTCAATTCTTTGACTTTCTATATGGTTTAGAATTAGTCTGTCAGTATCTGCAAAAAAGCCTACTGGGATGATGATTGAGTTTGCTTTCAATCTGTAGCTCAATTTGGGGAGAATTGGCATGTTAACAGGAGTGAATTTTCCAATTCATGAACATTGTATATCTCCACATTTATTTATGCTTACTGATCTTTTTCATCAGTATTTTATAGGTTTTGGAGTATAGCTGCTGCACATTATTTGTCAGATTTATATATAAGCATTTACTTTTTGAATTGTGCTTTTGTAATGATGCTTTTTTAAAAATTGATTTATTTCTCATTTTTCGTCACCATTACAAGTTTGGATCAAATCCTGTCGGTTTAATTCTCCCATGTTATATTTGATTTTGGCCAAATACTAGGTAGTGTCTTACAAAAAAGAGTAAATAGCCTCTACTATTTTAAAGTTGTAGTTTCCAAGAGGTAGACTGATGAGCCACTTTTATTATTTTGACTCAGTTACTGGTCAGCCGTTGTTTAGTAAAATTGTCATGTTAGTCCATTTACATTATCAGTAATTATGTGATAACGTAAAATACATAAGCTTTTCTGAACAAGTTCGGACCACCAGGAAAGGGTGAGCATATAACCTTCCTGTTCCTTCTTCTGTAGGTGTTGCAGCATCTCTGGAAGTGTCAGAGAGCCCTGGCAGTATCCAGGTGGCCCGGGGTCAGACAGCAGTCCTGCCCTGTACTTTTACAACCAGCGCTGCACTCATTAACCTCAATGTCATTTGGATGGTCATTCCTCTCTCCAATGCTAACCAACCTGAACAGGTACTTCTGTTCCATCCTGTGCTACCTCTAAAATATTAAATTTTCCAGAAGAGGTGGGTAAGGAAGCATTCTGAGTATATGTATGATTTCTAGGATGAAATGATGTTTTCAGTGTTCTGATGCTGATTTAAGTCTTACCACTCTGCGTTTTCAGTCAACTCTCAAAGGGCCTCTGCTCTGGCAAAAACATTTTTTTTTTTAATTAATAAAGGCTAAGAGGATCCATCTGAGAGTTTTATGTAGAAACCTGGAATTATATCACAAAAGTAAGTGACATGAAAATACCAAGACAAAAAAGGCAAAGGACTCTTTGACAGGAAGCACTGGCACTAGCACAGGTGGTTGAGAGCATGCTTTTTATAAATAGTGATAATAGTGAGGAAGTGACACTAGATAATATTGCTTAATGTCTTTAGTTAATTTCACTTATATTTTAAACACTACCAGGCATACTAGCCAGCCTCAAAGAGTCTCAGGTAAATTACAGTATTCACATGAAAGAATGTACATGAAAATGGAAGCCACTGTCCTATAAACTGTATCAATTACAGTAAAAAGACCTATGACTTGTAATACCCACTGCAGGAAATAATGCTCAGAAAATTAACGAATCACGGTAACAACTGAATCATGATAATGACCTTTATTTACAAAGATAACATTTTTATGAAGCTTTTCTGCTTCAGTAAGCATATTTCTACCTAAAATATTTGATAAAGCTAAGTTTTCTGATATGAAATGTAATGGAAGCTCCTTTTGTTTCTTCAAGCCGTGGAATTTTTGTAGTTAGATGGGCTGTCGAGATAATTTTGTTCAACCTCATTATTTCAAGATTCAGTGATGAAATCAGAGAGATAAAGAAAGAACTTGGCTATAGTTGCCCAAACCTTTACAGGTACAGGTCGAATAGAACCAAGTCCTTTATTCCCAGCCCAGACTGCTTTTTGCTATACCAATCTAAAACCTGTCCCATAAATTGTTGAATTTGATAATAGAAATTGACCTAAAAACAGCAATCATGGACTTGTAACTCTTCTTCCCTTTTATGGCATTTATTTACTTTGCATCTATTACAGGATCTATTGTTTGGTAACATAGAAAGCAGAAGGATGGTGATCCTAGTTTTTTTAAACTGGTAAAAATCTTTATGGGATCTTAGTATGGTAGCAATAAAGACATATTCTCCTTCTCTTAAAAATGTTTATCTATTTCTTTCATGGGGAAGGGGCTGACAGGGTCTTGCCACTCCGCAATCCTCCCCCCAGCCTTCCAGCCAGCTAGGATCACAGGTACCCACGGTGTACCTGGCATGTTCAGGTCAACCCAGGCTCTGAATCCCAGGCCTTCCCATATGGCCCAGTATTATGCAGAGGTGCCCTCTTGCTGGTGCCACTTTGGCTGGTCCAATAAAGACATTTTCTGTATTCTGGTGAGTTAGATAAAGATAAAAAGTCATAATTTGGAACATGATAATTTACAATCCCAAAATACCTGTGGACAGGTGCTATAATAAAAAGTTGGTGACAATGATCAGATTAGAAATAAAATGTTCTGACATTCAGCACAGTAACATTAATACTGTCTACCAGATAGATATTGTTATGTGTCTCGAAGGGGATACAGTGGCCAGTTCATTTATTCTGCTCTCTTTTGCAGGTCATTCTGTATCAGGGAGGACAGATGTTTGATGGTGCCCCCCGGTTCCATGGGAGGGTAGGATTTACAGGCACCATGCCAGCCACCAATGTCTCTATCTTCATTAATAACACTCAACTCTCAGATACAGGCACCTACCAGTGTTTGGTCAACAACCTTCCAGACAGAGGGGGCAGGAACATTGGGGTCACTGGTCTCACAGTGTTAGGTGAGTCACAGAAAAGTTCTGGGCACCTTGCATTTTACTTACGAATCTTCTTCTCAAGCATATTTACTTATGCCTTTCCTTCCACATTCTCAGTTGGCTTATGTTTTTTTTTTTTTTTTTCCTTATTTTCTTTCTCTCATTTCCATCTCTTCACTGTTTTTCATGCTTCTTACACAAACTTTTCTTTTCTTCATTTCAGGTGTTTTTTTTTCCTTTTTTTTTTTTTCCAGGTTTTTGCTTGTGCTCACCAGAGAGAGACAATGAGAGGGAAAGAGAGAAATCACCCTCCACCCTACCCCATTCCCGGTGGGGGGCATGGCCACACTGCAGCTTTTTCTCCTTTATTCTCTTACTGGGATTTTGAGCGCACACATGTGGCGTGAGTTTCAGGCTGCTGTGTCAGGGGCTCAAACTGCCATTAGCCTCGTGGGTGTCCAGCACCTTAACCACCCCACCTCCCGCTGGCCCTCATTTCAGGTGTTTTCTAAGACTTTTTTTTTTTTTTTTTTTTTTTTTTTTTTTGATAGTCTCACTGTCGCAATCCTCCTCCTTTAGCTAATAACCCCTCTTCCTCAAGTAACTGACCACAGGCTCTTAGGGTGGGCTGGGAAGAAATCTGGGCCTCCCATGTGTCCTTAGTCTCCCCAGCTGGGTCAGGAAGCCCGTGCTACTGCAGCTGGCCCTAAAACATACCTCTCAGATGGCTTTTCTGAAAGTGGAGAAAGGTGGCATAAAATACCATCAAAAGTAGCCTTTTCTTAAGCTTCTATAGGACAGAACTACTGTTGAGAACAAATTCAAACAAGACTAATGTGAATACACAGCAAAAGTTCGAGCATGTGTGAGAATAACCAGGTTACTTCACTCCCGTGTAACACTGAGTTTGGATCACCGCAGCTCTCGGCTTAGACCTGTTGTCCGGCATAGTTTCAATCATGCCTCTTTTTACCCTCAAAATTGTTCTTGTTTGGATAATTAATCATAGTATTTCCTTAGTGTTGAGACCAAATCAATTTAGGGCCTTTTCCCAGGTTCCATAGACAATGAACAACAAAATTTAGATTAAGATTTAGGTCTTCTTACTTAAACCAACACTCGCATTGTGCTGTGCGTTAGCCTATCTCATTAAATTATGCCCATTCTAAGTGTGTTATTTCTCAATTCCCCTGTCTCTAGAATAAAAACCTACCTTCTAAATGGATACTTGTACTAGAAGTAGCTAAACTCAGGTCATCTGAAGAGAAGGAGGTAATTCTTAGAGAAGCTGATGCTCTTAGTTCTCCTCCAGCCTCCTCTTAGAATCTACCCTGTGGTCTTCATCAAACTATTATTCTCACTTTTATTTTCCTTCCCACTATTGAGTCACTTGAGGATACCAGTGTTGGTGTGTTTGTTTGTTTGTTTGTTTTTTCTGTTTTTCATCTTTGGGCAAGGATTTGGTAAACCCTTGGTGCCTTTTTTCCCCACCTTCTAGCTGAATAAGAAAACTAAGGACCAAGTTGAAAGATTTTATTCTCAAATATTGTTTATTGTAATATATTAAAAATTGTATAGATTTAAAAAATACTCAGAGTACTGAGTATAGAGTACAGTGGAATTAAATATTATTCAGATGCTTAGTCCTATAAGTTAGGTAACTAACTTCCCACATTATCCAAGCTTATTTATTTTTCCATATTTTTAAAGGAAGGAAAAAGCCTTTGATTTATTTTATAGTTAAGGACACCTCTAAGGAATTATTTTGGGTTTCCCTTCATAGCATCACTGTGGTAATTTCAAAGGTAGTAAATTGAGGAGATTGGTTCACCTCATCACAGCAGTTAGGATTCTTTGAGATTTGCTTAACACCTGTTCATTGTTCTCTTTCCTCCCACTCACTCTCTTCCCCAATTCCTCTGGACACTAAGCAGCCACCTTCCATTCATTCACTCATTTTTGAAAGGGTGACTATGTCTATTTAAAAGTCATGAGGGCCTGGACAGTGTTGTAGTGGTAAAGCTCGACACTCTGAGAGGTTGACCCACATGGAAGGGTTCCAGGTTCGCATCCAGAGACCTCCCTGAGAAGGCTGGGAACGTCCGTGCCTGTGATCCAGAGCTGGCTGAAGGCTGGGGGTGGATCATGGCACACGGAACTTGCTAGGGGTGCTGTCTGTCTCTTTCTCCCCCTCTCTCTCATGGAAGAAATGAATGAATAAACTTTAAAAATGTTATTAACTTTATGAACACATCATCACTTGGACTTAAACTCTACTGTCTACGTTCCCCAATGTGATTATTCAAGCTGTGGGCTTAGTTTATATTTTTATTTGCTTGCTTTGTTACTATACATCTCCTCTTTCTTCCTTTATTGGTATTTTTTGTTCCATGTCTTCTATATCTTTATCTGTCTTAGTGATTATAAAATGCTCACTGCATTACTATTGATTTCCCCCTTTACTTAAACCTGACTCTTTCTCCACTATGAAGCAGAATTTGATATAAAGTGATCTGTCTGGTTTTCATTTGTAAACTAACAAAGAGCCTTGTTAAGATAGTCTTTAAACCGAGAATAGCTTTGCACAGTGGCAGTACCATAGCCAATGAGGTTTATCTGAGGCTCGATTATTGCTAATTGAAAACAGAAAATAGCTGGCAGGGCGAGTGTTACTATTTTTTGAAATCTTCTCTAAAAGTGGTCTCTTTCAATAGTGTTTTGTTTTAGTTTTGTTATCAGGCACATGTGCAGAGAGAGAGAGAGAGAATGGAAAAGTGAGAAATCTCCCCCTAGGGGGGATGACCACACCACAGTCCTTTTGCTCTTTTATTCCAGCTGTCTTGACCTCCATATCACCTGCTGGGCCTCAACAGTGTTTGTTTTTGAGAGCAAAATATTAATAAGAAATGTCTTAAGAATTCTTTGAAGGTCACAGAGTGAAACCAAGACCGCAAGATACCTTGAAAATAAAAATGTGTTTACATGTTTCCTTCCTGCCAACCGAAGAGGCAGGCCCTGTGCCTATGCTCAGCCACAGTGCATTTGTACGTGACTCTTCTCTGGCTTCAGCCATGAGGTTGTCTCCTGGTATGAGTTACAGGAAATGGCATCGGAGGTTGCAGGACTGAATGCTGGTGTTGTGTCATCACTGTGCTCACAGTGACTGCGGGCTTCATTGCTTACTCTTTGTGTTATAGTTCCCCCTTCCGCCCCGCACTGCCAAATCCAAGGATCCCAGGACCTCGGCAGCGATGTCATCCTGCTCTGCAGCTCAGAGGAAGGCATCCCTCGGCCGACTTACCTTTGGGAGAAGTTGGACAATACCCTCAAACTACCTCCAACAGCCACTCAGGGTATGTACTGCGCTACTTTAATTTGTTATTTCCATGGACAGTCCTGAGTCCAAGATTCCCAAAGGAATGGATAGATGGAGGACAATAACACTGTGTATTTGTAGCTGCCAGAAAAGCTTTCTAGATTGTTGTGTATTTTGAACTTTGAAGTGAATAAAACCTTTTTCCTGCATGTTGCTGTTGGAAATGTGTCTCATCCTGTGGTGGCTATACATGGGAACTCTGTTCCATCCTACCCCATTGTATCTTTGGGTTTACAGTAGCGAAGCGCTAGCTTCTTTGAACTCTGAAGCAATCCTTGTAGTCCGTATCTGAGAATCCACTTTCTACTGTATGATGCATAGCTGCCTATTTAGTATTAGTATGAGAAATGTCAGCCTAGTCACGAGAGGGTTAATCCCATTTCAACCTGAAGTCCAATTATGGGAGGAAGATAAGAAAGAGAACAGGAAAAGGACTCAGATCCTGGAGGTCTAGAATTGATCACAGCAGACAGCTGAAGCTAGCATAGCCATGAACGTTAGGGATGGTTTCCTACATGTAAATTTAACTATTCAACATTAATTTTAAAGGGATAACCTTTGGAAAATCGAGGCCATTTCATGAAAGAAAATGAGGGAAAATGATAGAATTTATATAAAATCTTATGTTTCAAGACGATAAACCTTAGCCAAGTGTTACATTGTCTCTAACACTGGAATTGTTTCTTGTAGCATTCTTGGGGCAGATTTATAAATTTTAACTTAAATGTAAATAGTTGGTAGTTAATAGGCCTTCCCATAACCACAATTATCCCTGATTATATTGAACTTTATATATGTGCACACGTATATACATATAAAACTACATAATTATATATAGTTTTATTTTTTTAAGTTTTCTGTGGGGTGTTTACACTCACCAGAGATGGAAAGAGAGGTAGAGATAGAGACAAAGTGAGAAACATCCCTCAGAGAGGAAGGCCACACCACAATCTCTTCCCCTCCATTTTCCTCTTGGGATTTTGGGTATACACATATGCGTTTCTGGCATGATTTTCAAGCCACTGGGCCTGGGGCTTGAACTCTGTAGTCAACCATGTGAGTCGATTCACCTTAACCTTCACTCTACCTGCTGGCCCCAAGATGGAGTGATATTGGTGGTCCATGCCTGTCATAGATAAGAAAAGTGCTAAGTTATATGATGAAGATAGACATTATTAAAGAACTAGGGTCATAAACCTCTAAGGGGCCAGTAAGTTTCCATAAAGAATACCAGTAAAAATAGTGACAGGCTTTTCTATCATCTTTTAATTAATCTAGCTCCAAGTTCATTATTAAAAATTTTTTTTCAACATAGTAACTTTTGGGTTACTTAATAATGACTACTGCATCGCTGTTGTTCCCCCTGATTGTACATTGCTCAGTCTTTTAGGCACACTGTGGGCCAATAGCTTTTCTTGGTGGACTGACTTGTTAATCTCACCATTGTAAGTGGCATGCCTAAAACAGCTCATTTTGAAATACTGAAAACTGTATTAAAATTACAGATTTTCCATGAACTATTTCTGTAGCAGTTGACCTCTGTGTGTTTATGTTATTTTTATTTTTTTACTTTTTTTTTTAAATAAGGGGATTAATACCATTATCTTTCAGGCCTCTGTAGCAGCATTAAGATGCCATGATTTATATTTCTAACATTTCTGTGGTATAGTGGATAGAGTCTGGAATTAATGATTGGCAGTGATTGTATGTAAACTGAGCAATACCTACAGAAGAGCCTTCTATAACTCTTTGGTTCTGGATAAGAGTAAATCATTCTGTTTTCTTGGTATACTCTTTGCGACTTAAATATTCTTTGACACTTTATGTATAAAAGTGAATTTTGAATTCCACAGATTAAAACTCTTTTACATTTAAACTTTGGATAGGTTAACAGAATTATTTTGGATAATTTTTATCTATCAAAACAGTGTACATTAAATGAGTCAGACTTTTTTCTTTAAATTTACCTCTTAATATTTATAGTAAAATGCTGATTTCCATGTTTAGAAGAAATGATGGACTTAGAAAATCATTGATATCAAAATAGTGAACAAAAGTTAAATGAGTAACAAGCTAGTTACATAGTTCCAAATCATCTCCTCATAAATTACTTGTTAATTACAGAGAACAACTAGTAACTTTATGAAACAGAGATCTGGGCTGTTCACTGTCAATTCCTCCTAGCTTGTGATATTGTATTCTCAGTATATGCTACAGTCATTCTCTAAAACTACAGGAGAGAAGGGAGGTAGGGCAGGGAACTGGGTTAGTTTAGAGCTACCCAAAGAACTGTCCTACACCAGATACCAAACCTGCTGGCTCCTCGATATGGGACTTCCCAGTCTCCAGAACTATGAGAATAAAAATTTCTCTTGTTTGTAAGCTACCCAGTCTATGGTATTTTCTCATAGCAGCACAAAAAAACCTAAGATAATATGAAATTTAAAAATACTGCTCATAGAAGCATAGAGTAGAATGGTAGTTGCCAAGGACTTATGCAGTAGGAGAAATGGCAAGACAGTGTTCACAAGGTACAGATGTTTTAGTTTTGTAGATGAGTAAATTTGGAGATCTATAGCATGGTGATTAGTTAATAATACTGTATTAAATACTCAGATTTGCTAAGAGTAGATCCTTTTCTTTTCTTTTTTAATAATTGCCGGAGGGCATATACACCTGCCAGAAAGACACAGAGAAAGAAAGCACCCTGCCTCCCCCCAACCCCAACACACACACACACACACACACACACACACACACAACAGGGCATGGTCATGCCACAGTCCCTTCTCCTCCAAATTTCCATCCTGTCAGGCACATAAACCTGGCGCATTCCTCTAGTTGTGTGACTGGGATTCAAACAATTGTCAGCCATGTGGAATCTGGCTTCCTTAACCACTACACTATGGGGCCAGCCCACGAGTGGATCTTAAATGTTTCTACCAACCACACCAAAAAGAGTAGCTATGCGAAATAATGGATGTATTAGTTTAATTGTGGTAATGATTAGTAATGATTTCACATGTACATGTATCAAAGCATCATGTCATACACTGTAAATATACCTTTTTTTTTTCAATTATGCCTCAGTGAAGCAAGACAAAAATAGAAAAAAAAAATGTGTAGGACCAGCAGGTAGTGTAATGGTTACATCACTGGACTCCCACATGGCTGACAGACCTCAGTTCAAATCCTGGACCTGCTGGCTTGAAACTCACACTGGGTGCATGTACATGCATGCCCAAAATCTCAATAAGAGAATGGAGGAAAAGGGATTGTGGCATGGCCATCCCTCCACCCCCACCCCCCAGAAGGTGATTTCTTACTTTCTGTGTCTCTCTGTTGAGAGCATGTGCCCTATGGCAAAAATATTTCTTAACAGAAAAAAGAAGTATAATGCATAGAATAGCACCTATAACAAAGACTTATTCTCTTGAAAAGTCAAAATAACATTTAACCTTTTCTAATTTTAAAATATCTTTGCATTTCTGGAATAAAATCTATTTGTATTTTTAAAAAATAGTTTCATTCAATTTGCTAATATTTTAATGGAATTTTTGCATGAGTGATCACCAGTGAGAAAAGTTATGATTTTTTTTCTGTCTTCTATTGTCCTGGTTCTGTTTTAGCATCTTATGATAATACCAAATAATTCTATAAAATTAGTTGGGTATATTTATTCTATTTTTGATACATATGAATACAATGGAGATTAATAATTTTGTTTCTGGCTTCTGTGGGGTATAATCCCCCCTTTTATTAGAGAAAGATTTTTGCTATAGGGAGCATACACTTGCTGGAAAGATAGAGACAGACAGAGACACAGAAAACAAGAAATCACACACACACACACCCCCACCCCCCCGGTGTATGGCCAAGCTGCAATCCCTTCTCCTCCATTCTCCTCTCGGGATTTTGGACATGCACACACATGTGCCGGGCATGAGTTTAAGCCACTGAGTCCGGTACTCAAACTGCAGTTGACTATGTGGAAATCCCACGACATAACCACTATGCCATCTGTGGTCCCCTTCCCCCCTTTTTCTTTCTAATAAATGCTTAGCAGTATATTTATAATGGTAGCTGATTGAACTTTTTTTGTATGTTTGTAGACAGCTTAGGCTACCACATCACCTCAACTGAAGTCAGACCTAACAGTTTGTGATTTTTTTTTATTGATGAAATTTATCCTAATTATAAAAAACTAAAACATTATAGAACTAAAGGAGGAAAAGAAGATGCATCTTGATCAGCATGTAGGTTAAAAAACGTGTTCTCCTGTGGGTTATGTCCTCGTCATAGAAAACAGTGTTGTGACATGTTAACTAGGCATACCTATCACAGATGCCTGTGACTAACGTGCCTTATTGTTTATGTGTCAATATACATTATTTAAAAAAAATGTTTTATATGTCAATGCTGTTTTGTAACCGATTATTTTAATGTAATAATATATTGGGGACCATTTTTCATAAACATTTATCCTACATTATTATGAAAATATATTGTAATCTCTTTTTTTTTTTAAGATATTTTCTTGCCTTAGGGCACATGCGCTCACTAGGGAGAGAGAGAGACACACACAGTGAGAAGGAAAGTGAGAAATCACCCCCCAGAGGGGATGGCCAGGCTACAGTCCCTTCTACTCTGTTTTTCTCCCGGGATCTTGTCCACACTTGCACATGTACCTGGCATAATTTTGAAGCCGCTGAGTCTGGGACTCAAACCAGGATGGGCCATGTAGGAGTCCAGCTACATAACCGCTATGTCATCTGCTGGTCCTAATATATTGAAATTTATTAGTTTCCTATTGTCAGATATCCAGGTTGCTTTGAAATTGTAGCTTTGAATTAATTTTAACCCAGAATGCTTTATGAGATATTTTGTAATTTCTGTAAGAAGTAAAAGGTGGCCATCCCTCCTGGGGTGATTTCTCACATTCCCCCTCTCTCTGATGATCACATGTGCCCTATAGCAAAAACCTAAAAATAAAATAAAATTTAAAGCTAGATTTTGTAAAACTATTTTTTATTTGGCCTAGACTTTTATACCCAGTATAATCCATTTTGAAATAACGTATTTTGTATCAACACTACTGGAGAGTGTAGTTTACAGTAGCATAGTCTAACACAGTAGTTCATATCCTCACTGTGCATTAAAATCACATAAGGGACTTTGAAAAATACCCATTCCCACAGCCCTCCTCTAGACATTCTGATTTAATTGGTCTAGGGTGGAGTTCAGCATTATTTTTTAAACTACTGTTTCTAATGTGCAGACAGGATTGAGAATCACTTGCACAATACATGAACACACCAAGGAGGATATATATCAAGTCATGGAGAGTGATTTCTTTCTGGAATGACACCCACTCTCCAAATTTTGCAGCCTCTTAGCAACCAAGGATTGAGGTAAGCACAGTTGCTCCTCACAATGGTTCAGTGAAATTTTAAATCCACGAGAAAAGCTGAGATTTATAATTAGAAAATATAAAACTCTCTTTTTGATTTAGAACTACCTTCACATTTTAAATAAATGCAGAGAACTTTAAAATGCTTTTTAAGAATTTGTATAAATAATGGCAATTCATATCCTATCTATTATTTTACTTTGGTAAATGTAGACCATAATATGTTTTCCTTATCAGTGGCTAACAGTTGCTTAAACTAAGTTGTACACTCTTCCTTTGTGGTTCCTAAGCAACCCTCTGCTACCTTTATCCTTTTGTAATTTATTGGAGTGAAGAGAAATGATTATCTCTCTTGCTTGCTTGAGAACTCTGTGCTGAACTTTGCATGGGGCCATAGCTGTAAGAAAAGAGTCTCTTACATATTATATCATCAAATTCTATTCTATTACACATCACATAGTCAAAACTCCTTGTTACAGGGAGAAGACTGAGGCCTAAGAAGATCCCAAGTTTGCCCAAAGTCTACTATGGAAAGAATCCCCCCACCTCTAATTTTAATTCTTCTAGAGAGCATGTGTACCTGCCAGAGAGAAACATTCAGAGAGAGGGAGAAGGCATCCCCATGGGCAGTCCCTTCTCTTCTACCTCTCCTTTCTTTTGGGATTTTGGGCAGGCTTGCCTATGCACCTGGCATGTTTTTCAAGCTGCCGGGCCTGGGACTCAGACCATGTAGTTCATGTGGAATCCAGGTCTCCTAACCATCAGGCCATATGCTCGTCCCAAATTCACCCATTTAAGTTGCTTGAGTAAACCAATCCTTTTTTCTACTTCATCACGATGTTATTCTGACCAAAGACACATTTTTCTCTTCTGTTTTGCTTTCTGACATAAAGAAACAAATCGCATATAGTATTCAGTCCTTCCTCTCCTTTAAAAAACAAAATGCCAGCAATGATCATAACTGTATTCATTTGTTTATACATCCATTTATTTTTAAATATGTATGTGTATGTGTATCTACACACACATCTACACACACATAATCCTTATTCTAAGCAGTTACTTCAGGGAGAGTGTTGGGAAGAAAAGAGAAGAGGTATCCCTCCATCCTAGAGCTCACTGCCTTACCACTGAGGCAGCTAGTAAGAGATCATAGTAGTACTACGTGTTTACTGCTAGCAAAACATGTGGAGTGCTGTAAAATTTCAAAGATCTACATATTAATTCTCCTGAACAGTCTAGGAAGCAGAAAAAGATATTAAATGTCATATCTAAGTTTTACCAATTAAAAGGGGGAATTCAAAATAGAGGGAACTGGGGTCACCAGCTGGCATAGTGGTTAAAGCACTAGATTCCTACATGGCAGACCACAGTTTGAATCCTGGACCTGGTGACTTAACACTCGTGCCAGGCGCATGTGCATATGTGCCCAAAATCTTGAAAAGAGATTGGGGGAAATGGGATTGCAGTGTGGCCATGCCCCCTAGGGGGTGATTTCTCATTTTCTCTCTCTTCATCTCTCTCTGTCTTTCTGGTGAGTTCACATACCCAATAACAAAAATCTCTCAAAGTAGATAGATAGATAGAAATATGCATGTAAAATATTGCAAGTGTAAAAGTTTGACATTTTTAAGCAAAAGAAAAAAAATCTATGAGGCTGACATAAAGGTTTATGAGGTTTTGGCCAGAGAGGAGCATGACAAGGTCATATCCAGATTGTAAAATAATTTTATAATATGCAAGGAGTTCGTATGTTATCTTTGAGACTGTGGATCCTTACTAACATTTACAAAGCAGGAGAAGATAGCCAAATGTGTATTTCAGAAACAGTGTCAGTATTCAGGGTGAAAGATTGGCAGACAGGTTGTAAGTGGAAGGTTTTGATAATAATCCTATCAAAAAATGAAGAGGGCTGATCTGAGTCCTTAGTAGTGGGGATGGAGAAGGAACAGGGAAAGTGATAGCATTGAGGAAAGATTGAAACAAAAATCAGCAAATCATGGTGACTGATGCTTGATGAGATGTTGAGACTCAGAGAAGAGTCAACAAACAGTTAACTCAGATTTCTGTCTTGGGCCACTGAACCAACAGAAACTATATTAACTTTTTTTTTTTTTAAAGCAAAACATACAGGAAACAAGAAATGGAAAATTATTTGTTGACGATAACATGTATGTTGATGTGCTTGATTGAGCCAATATACAGTGTACTCTGGATAGAAAATCTCACTTTGTATGCTGTAATGATGTACAGTGAATGAATGTAAATAAATAAATTTAATTATAAAAAAAAGAAACTATATTAATTCAGAGAGAGAATTCTTAGAAGTTTGGTTGGGGAAAGTAGTAAGTTAGTGGTCCCTGGGACCTCTAGATGGGGCTGAAATAATGATAATGGCATTGCACTACATGCTATTCTTTGAGAATCTTAACCATCAGCACGGACATACTGATTCAAAAGATTACATTGATGCCAAGTTAAAAGCAAGAGCAGAGTTGACATTTGTGGAAACTCGGGCAAAAGTGTGCAGCAGAGAAGGATTTGAGACGTGATCAGTCTTGCTTGTAGCTATTGCCATGTAACAAGTGTTCGTGGCCTCGTCTGTTCGTAATGGTGAATGATTCTTGCAAATAAATATTAAAATGTTTTTATACATATCTTATACAAATGTCATGAGTAGTATTCCAAGAAGTGACAAGTTTTGGAGGCAAAATAAATAAGCTTATAATGTGTGATTCTATGTATTGTTAATACCAGAACATCTGAATATCAAATTATTCAAATATTGCCCAGTAATGTTCATTTGGTATCTTCTAGTGTTTCTAGTATTTGCTGTAGGCTTCAGATATTTGTGAATATTTTAATGGCCGAAATTCAAAGAGAAGAAAATGAGAATATTCCTGTGGAAGGCACTGACATGAAATCAGAAATATATTTAAATCTGAATTGGCAAAAGCAATATCTATTTCAATGGCAAAACCAAAATTAGGACAAGCAGACAAAATATTTTAGTATTGAATAAAGAATAAAGAAATTAGCTTATAGGAAGCAGCATGTAGCCTAACATCCACCTGGAAGGTTATCTAGACGTTCTCGTAATGGAGACAGATATTCCTGTATCCGTTCTTTACCTTAATCTCACCAACATCAGTAAGAAAACTGAAATAAGGGCCAGTCATTGGGATGGTCTAAGTGGCTGGATCCCACATGGCCAACTGCGCAGTTTGAGTCCTGGATCTGGTGGCTTGAAAAACACACTAGGTATGTGTGCATGTGTACCCAAAATCTTGAAACGAGAGAGAAATGGAGGAGAAGGTATTGGTGTGTGACTTTCCCTATGGGGGTGCTTTCTCTTTCCCTCTCTCTCTCCATCTCTTTTCAGCAAGTGTACATATTTTCTGGCAAAATTAAAAAAAAAAAGAAAAAATGTTTGATGTCTAGAAAATTTGGCATGTTACAAATATTCACACTATTGGTTATTATACTTGATGTGTAATGTTTTAAATTTCTCTTTAAGAATAATGGAGTCTATTAAGTATTTGTGGTATTTTAAGTTTTTGAATGCATTTTATTTATCACTTATTTTTGTATTAATGTTCCCTTTTTATAAATTTTTATTATCAAATATTTCAGGTTGAGATCATTTTTATATATGTTATTGAAATATATAATTTTGTCATTTGTTCAGATTATTGCATTTATTATTATATATGCATTTTACAGCCTACTTCTGAAACTTTAAGAAATGATTCACAGCTTATTATTATGAGCACACATTATTATTTGAATATGTAAGTCATAAAAAATACAGAATAATTTATGATTTAGGCCTAATCTTTAATCCCCAAATCCTGAAGATTAATATCTATTGTGAACTTGGATACACTAGGCATTTTCCAAATTTATTTACTGACTTTTCTCATGATTCAGAAATATATATAAAGTTTCCAAGAAACACCAGAAGGGATCCCCACATGAAACATTACCGTTTTACTAAGCTCATTACCTGCATTATCTCCTTTAGTCCTTAGAGTAACCAACGATATGTAGGAACTTTGATAGCTCCATATTACAGATGGGGACACTAAAACATAGATGAAGAACAGGTCACAACACACTTCAAGACCCCATAACTAGCAGGAGCTAGAGCAGATTCAAACCCAGGCTGACGTGCCCTTAGCTGACACACCGTATACTTGGCATCTAGAGGTGAGGTCCTGGAACTAAGGCAAAAGGAGGGACCTGGAAAATATCAGATTGGAAACTTAAATTTGTTTCTAATTTTGAAGTTTCCTAGCCCAGGTACATAGTTTGTGTGGGATGCAGTGTTGTTGTGAACTAAAATGGAGCGGTAGAGTTGAGGTCCTCAGAGCTTTCCAAACTAGTAGTTCACACAATTGAACTCGATTCTTTAAAGGAAAGAAGATCAAGGTCAGGACCAGGCCAAGTGCAGTGACCAATTAAGGAATTAGCCTTGTTTGTTTTAGGAAGGTGGGTGCTTTGCACCTAAAGACAGCCTGGTGTTTGCCAAGTGTTGCCCCCATCTCCACTGTGCTGTCTGACAGCACCTGTTTTGTTTCTGGTCAGTCGTCTTTTATCAGTGTGTCTGCTTTATTCCCTGATTGCATTCTGAATTAGGGCTATCATGGTATGTCAACTTCATGTAATAATAACTTTCTTCTAGCAACTTGATCATGGGGTCTCATCTATAGACACAGAAGGAAGAACAGTGACTTCATCCTTCAACAAACTTTTAAGCAATGATATTTAGAGTTTACCTTTTTCTACGTGCCAGAAGGCTGCTTAGAATAGTTGTTTAAAATTTCCCAACTTGGCTCTACGGATTTTTCAACAAAGTTACTGGCATAGTGAGAGCTTACCAAATTCCTAGTAGAATTTCAGGATTGAGAGGAAAAGGCAACAAAAAGTCCCCACTGCCTCCCCCAACAACACAGTGTGTGTGATTGTGGAATTTTTTGCCAAAAGATTATGCTTTTTGTTCCTGATGACATCGGGACATATGCTGAAGAGGGAGTTCAGTGACTTAGTTCATAACACTAACAGGTACAACCTATAGAATAATGTGATTTTAAAATGCCTTTCTCGGAAGCCAAATGTAAGTATGGATATCACCATAAAGCTCAGACTTGAGCTTTAGACCAGACAGACCTGATTTTATAGACTGCAGCTGTTTGTGTACTGTGTGATCTTAGACAAATTACATACCTCCTTTGAGCTTTCTCATCTTTGAAATATAGGAGAAATAGATCGTAAGCTGGCTATGAAGATTAAATGAGACATATTTAAAGCTCTTAGTACAGTGTATGTAGTACACAACAGAAAAGAGAAGGTAGCCCTTTTTTTAATTAATTGGTCATCTTTATTTATTGAGGACTTTTCTATGTGCCGGGTAATTTTGAGGATGGTGATACAGTAATGAATAGACAAACTGAGTTTCTTTTCTTAATTAGACCTGTAGGTAAGTAATCACAACAAATCAGGTAAGTGCCAATGATAGGGAACTAGAGGAGCACAGAAAAGGGGCATCTGACGAGAGCTTGAACAGAACAGAAGACGAGGGAGGAGAAAAACATTTGCTCCAGGCTGGCCCAAGCATCGGAACAAATCCCCTGAAATTACTCTGTCCTCTGTCCTCTCCCATCCCATATTCCTTAGAGAGTTTCTTTCTTTTTTTTTTTATTTTTTATTTTTTTTGCTACAGGGTGCGTACACTTGCCAGAGAGACAGAGAGACAGAAAGCAAGAAATACCCACCAGCGGGATGGCCATGCTGCAATCCTTTCTCCTCCATTATCTTCTCAGGATCTTGGGCACGCATGCACACATGTCTGGCGTGAGTTTAAGCCACTGGGTCCGGGACTTGAACTGTGATAGACTACATGGGAGTTCAGCGACATAGCCATTACACTAAATGCTGGTCCCATTGTTTTATTTTTCTTTTAAAAAAATAGACACGATATGAGTTCAAACCAGGAACTATCAAGTTTTTAACTTTGGCATATGCAGTACCATCCAAATGTCCTAATTTATCAAGCACCAGGTTCTAGATATATCCATACAGTATGGCTGTAACACTTTAAAAGTTCCCATTGAAACACAGAATCTTTATCTGATACACACACACACACACACACACAATTTTGGGTTACTTTTTCTGTAGGAGTGAGAGACAGAGAGATGTATATAAAGTACACTCAACAGAGTTTGATGCCATGATCCGCTTCCAGCTGTCAGCCAGTCGCCAAGTGTGTACCCAGTGTACTCAGGGATGTCTCCAGACTTGAATTAGGAACCTTTCCATGTGGGACTGCCTCACAAACATTGTATTTTACTGCCGTGCCACCATCTGGCCCTTCCTTGGCCTGTGTATTGACGTTAACTTGAGTACCATGATTCAGTCATTCATCAGCGCCCCCTGTTGTGTTGTGTTAGAAGGCAAGTGAGAACCCTGAGCACTCAGGCAGAGTGAACCCTGAGCACTTCCGATGTGTATGGATCTTTCTGAGAGTTTGCTTAGATGCGTGGGCCAGTCTGGAGCAACTGCTTTCTCGTTTCATTTCTGTTTCGTTTCCCACACTCTCTTTAGATGTCCCTCTTACGCACTTCCTTAGTACTCCGTATTCTCTAACCCTTGCTGGCACTTAGCCTATTTATTGTAATTGCTGCCTGCTTGTCTGATGAAAATAAGGGCCTGGGTTTGTCTAAGTCTCATTAGTTCCATGTAAAAAGTCGGCTCAGGCCGGGACTACTTGCTAGTGTTGCTCCAAGTGTACTTGGACTTTGTACTAGAATATTTTTTTTTAACTTGTGCCATTTAGAGGCTTTTCCACTTATTTTTAAATTTACAGCTAGTTTTAATACATTATTCTTCCTGCCTGAGGGAGTCAGTAAAGCCTAGAACTTAGAGGCAACATAGCCCTCCATCCAATTTCAGTTCCTAACGGCCAGTTATGTAATCTTAATACCCATCTAAAACTTCAATCTGCTTATCTGTTCAATGGAATTAAAAATAAAAGCACTTTAAAGGGCTGTTGTAAAGATTGAGACAGTATGTATAGTAGTTTACTCAGTGTTTGGACTATATTAATAACTAACTTTGATTTTTATTATTACTGTAAGTCATGTGCATCTTACAGGAAAACATAATCACACTAAGCTAATGTTGATGAATAAATAAAATGTGAATGATTGAGGAATTTCTTGATAGTACCAGTGCATCGACTTTGCGAATGTGCTGCTCTGGCCTCCTGATAGGGGAAACGTAATTGACTGACAGCCCCTTCTCCTTCCTCTCTGGAACCATCACTGCTTTGCGCCAAGGCCAGGCTTTACCTGGGCTGCTCTCAGCCAGTGACGGACACAGTGGGGCTCCTACTCCAAGCCTGGGCCTGCAAGGCATGGGACTCACTGAATGGAAGACTGACTCAAGTGCTCCTTCTTCCCCCTCCTCTTTCTTTTTTTCTTTTTTTTTTTTTGGAGAGGTTTTAGCTATAGGGCACGTGTGCTCGTCAGACAGACAGAGAGAGACAGAAAGCAAGAAATCACCCCCCAGGGGGAATAGCCACGCCGCAATCCCTTCTCCTCCGTACTCCTCTCAGGATCTTGGGCACGCACGCACACGCGCCTGGCATGAGTTTAAGCCACCGGGTCCGGGACTCGAACCACCGTCGACTACGTGGGAGTCCGGCGACATAGCCATTATGCTAACTGCTGCCCCCCCCTCCTCTTCACAGAGGTCAATCCTGCATCCAGTCTGAGGCTCTCTGTGCCTTCTCCAGCTTTCCCTTCATTTCCATGACTGGCATTTCCTCCAGCACACCGTGCTTGTCTTGGTGTCTCCTTGGAGGATCTAGCTAACGTGAGCAATCGTAATAGTTGTTGGAAGGGAGAAACCATCTGCACTCAGGGTGCGAGTTGGTGTCTTCTCCATTGCACATACAGTGAATGTTACGCTAATGAGGTTAGCTTGATCTTTGTGTACTGTGTTTTCTGAGAATTAAAATTTGGTATTACTGATCATAAATTCTCTAGGATAAGCATTAGCCATTTCCTCAGGGAAGGCTACTAACATTTAGGACTTAACGTGCTAATCTGCAGATTAAATTTTAAAATTGTCCTCATTTCAGACAGTTCTCTATATTCTAGGTCTTTAAAGTGATACCATATTTTTGTCTTTTAAATTTTTAACATTCCTAGACCAAAAATTTCTCCTTCTTCCAAAAAAAAAAAAAGGATATTATTGGATATTATTGGTAGAGCTTCACTGTTAATCTGTTTTTATTATCTTCTACTGATTTTCTTATTCTTTTTTGTGAAATTCTGACTTGACTGTTATTTTTGTGACAGACCAGGTTCAGGGAACTGTCACCATCCGGAACATCAGTGCTTTGTCTTCAGGCTTATACCAGTGTGTGGCTTCTAACGCCATTGGAACCAGCACTTGTCTTTTGGATCTGCAGGTTATTTCACGTAAGTTTATAAAATTCTGATGTGTCAGATCTGGGTCTGAAATTCTAAGATCTGTGCTATACCAGGAAATGAAGGGTTCTGATGAATTATTCTGAGGTTGTCTGAATATTAAATAGAAATTCTTTTGTTTTTAATCATTACTGAAAATGTTTCAGTATAAATTTCATCCTCCACACTGTGATCATCTTTATGACAAAGTGTCTTTCTCCTCAGGATCATTAGAATCAAGTTAGTTCTTATTTATGTATGCTATAGATACTATACAAGTTCGTAATATTCTTTTGACTATAGCAAGATTCCCCCCCCCCTATCTTTTGTATTTGTTTAATTGTTGGATATCCAGGTTATAAATACACAGTGTAGAAAATTCTCTTTAGTTGAGAATTCTGGGTTATTTGAACTCCAGTTGCGAGAGTGATTCTGGGATGAGGTGATGGGGCATAGCAGTGATCGCCAGGCTCACTCGGAAAGGGCACAGGTGAGTGAGACAGGTGCCATCTGTTTCTGGTGGAGGTCTAGGTGTTGCTCTGAGACAGCTGTGCAAGTTTAATGATTTACTCATTTAGTGAACGTTGAGAACCTACTGTTAGTCCCAGCCACTGGGAATATAGCAGGTTATGAGGGTTTCGTTTTTTGTGGGTACAATACTTTATACAGTTTTATGCATTTTAAGCAGATTCTTTAGTTAACTTAAGTGTTTACTGAACCTAGGTATGTGGTTGCATGGATATATGCTATTTCTCTCGTTTTTTTAAAAATATACCTTAAATATATTTTTCAGCCCAGCCCAGGAACATTGGACTAATAGCTGGAGCCATTGGTACTGGTGCAGTTATCATCATTTTTTGCATTGCACTAATTTTAGGGGTATTCTTTTATTGGAGAAGCAAAAATAAAGAGGAGGAAGAAGAAGAAATTCCCAATGAAATAAGGTTTGTGTGTCAGATCACTTGTCCTACATAGCCAATGTGTATTTCAATCTGATGTTCAAGGTAACTAAAGTGGCCAGATTTTATATGTGTGTGTGTGTGTGTGTGTGTGTGTGTGTGTGTGTATGTATGTTTTGGTATGGTATATCACTTTTCCTTGTGAGACTACTCAGCTTTATTCACTTGATCCTGAAGGTGGTAAAAGTCCAGCATGTGTCCAAATAGGAGGAGACAAATGAAGAGTTTCCCTGCTTCCACACCTCCGAGGTAGGAGGGCTTAGGTAGATGCCACAATAGAAACGTTTAAAGCATGTGTTCAGTGTTGGCATTTACAGTAAATGAGAACACAAAGCAAGATGGAGCACCTTAAGAGAATGCCAGTTTCTGTACATACATAGGCCACAGTAGGACGTCTTGGTGTGAAAGACACCTTAAATGAGCATGAGAACATTGTAGAAAACAATGACAAAATGATTATTTAAAAAAAAAAAAAAGAGTGAATCTTGGCATAATGCAGGGATTTGAGAGTTGAGGCCCAGTCTCAGATTTGATCACATCATATCCTTGCTGAACATGCTTTAATGCCTCCTGTGTCCTTAGCATGACATCCACAGCCTTTCACAGCTGTAACTCTCACCTGCTTCCCTGCTCTTTTCTCTCCCAGTTACCCTGCTCACTCTGTTCTCCAGTCTGTTCTAAATTTCTCCATGCCTCAGGGCCTTTGGTCAGGCCTCTGTTCTCTTCTTGGATCATGTATGGGCCTTCCTCTCTCTTCTACCTCATCACTAACTCCTTATCTGATTCAAGACTTGTCTAGGCCTCACTCCTCACCCACGTTGTCTCTAGCCCCTTGCCCAACCTAGCAGATGTTCTTGCATTGATTGCCATCTCCATTTGACTACAGGTTTCTTGTATCTTTTTTGTATCTACTAGAAATGTCTAGAAGAATGTACTCAATAAATGTTAAATTAGTTCACGAATTAATTTCTTTTCTCAGCCTCTTGAAATTCATAAAGGTTGGACTGTATGTAGGGGTAGATTCCATTCCAGCATAAGATTACTGAGGAAAATTTCTCATAGTACATGACTATTGTTTTTCAAGTCCTAAATAGTAATAAAATTAGGCCAACATAAATAATTTCTTAAAGTTCTCCACACCTATTGTTTGGATTACTGTTTTATACAGACACACACACATACACACACACTTTCATTATATTAGAAGAGACATTCTTTGAGAGATTTGATATTTCCTTTTTTTATTATTTTAATGATTTGTTTGTTTTTTAATTAATTAATTTATCTTCATTCACTGAGCATTATCACAGCATATAAAATGTGATTTCCCATCCAGAATATACTGCATAGTGGCTTAATCATACATGTTATCATCAATAATTTTCCATTTCTAGTTTCATATATATATATTTTCCCCCCTATTTCTCACCCTATGCCATTTCTCACCCTCCTCCCACACAGTGGGAGGTGTCCACAGTTGTTTTCCATTCCTTTTTTCCCTCTGATATTTCCTTTTCTACTCTTGGGAGGCTGAGGAGAGATTTTCCTGACCATTGTCTTAAATGGAATGGGTGCCAAAGCTGAGGCTACCAGGGCCATCGTGTTTGCTTTTAATGATAGAATGATCACTCTTGAGTTGTGTTTTAGACATATCAGCCTGAATAGGGGGTGATATAAAAAGAGTTCTGAGGGGAACCAGCAGTTAGCGTAATGGCTATGTCGCTGGACTCCCACGTAGTCGACCGTGGTTCACATCCCGGACCCGGTGGCTTAAAACTCATGCCAGGCACATGTGCGTGCGTGCCCAAGATCCCGAGAGGAAAATGGAGGAGAAGGGATTGCGGCGTGACCATCCCCCCGGGGGGTGATTTCTCTCTTTCTGTCTCTATGTCTCTCTCTGTCTGTCTGTCTGGCGAGTGCACGCGCCCTGTAGAGAAAAACCTCTCCCAAAAAAATAAAAAAAGAGTTCTGAGAAGGCGGGTAGGATGAACCCTAAGTAAACCCTAATGACAACTGTATTTCTGTTTCTTTTCAGAGAGGATGATCTTCCACCTAAATGTTCTTCGGCCAAAGCATTTCACACTGAGATATCCTCTTCAGAGAACAACACATTGACCTCTTCCAATACCTATAACAGTCGATACTGGAGCACCAATCCGAAAGTTCATAGAAACACGGAGTCATTCAACCACTTCGGTGACTTGCGCCAGTCTTTCTCTCTCCGCTCAGGCAATGCCAATATACCATCAATTTATGCTAATGGGAATCACCTGGTCCCAGGTCCACATAAGACTCTGGTAGTGACAGCCAACAGAGGGTCATCACCGCCAGTCATGCCCAGAAGCAACGGCTCAGTCAGCAGGAAGCCTCGGCCTCAGCACACACACTCCTACACCATCAGTCAAGCCACACTGGAGCGAATCGGTGCCGTCCCTGTCATGGTGCCAGCCCAGAGTCGGGCCGGATCTCTGGTATAGGACATGAGGAAATGCTTTGAGAAGAGTAAACGGAATCCCCCATACAAGGAGGGGGTAGGATGGTGACTGCTGAGAAAGAAACACTGTCCGTGTCGTAGTAGTAAAACGCACAAGAAGGCTATGCTGTTAAGTGGCCACCAAGATGTGTAAAATGGACTGGGATGCTCCGTCAGAAGCCTTCTTTCTCCACTGCAGATGTCTCGGGATTCTATTTTTAAAAGCTGGAGCTCAAAGATGTGCCAAGCCAAGTAAAAAGATAAAAGAATAGGACTTAAAACCCAAACTGCAGTCCAGATGGGCTTGTTCTTTAATTTATGCCTAATAATAATTTTTCAAGAAACTACAGTGCCAGATAAAGTTTACATACTGAAATTATTTAAAAATACAGGTGTCTTTAAAAAAAAAAAAAAAAAACAAGCAACCCTGTGATTAGTTCCACCCCTCCCCTCCCCTCATTATGTGGAGGGCTCATTGGCATAAATGGCTAATACTGCTCCCAGCAGGGCTGACTCTTTTATCATAGAATTAAAAGTTTTTACACAAAATTTAGTAAGAAATGGGGAAAACAAAGGAAATTTCTTTGAGAAGCCCCTTCATGTTTATTTATTTGCCTGTTTCTTCCTAAACCATGCATTTCATATTTGGAATATTGCTATATTGACAGATTCTTACCTGTCTACATTATTCTAGGATCTGTTACAGGTCCACGGCAGTTACTGTTTTTTTATTTCCTAGAAAAACATTTTTTTTAAAGAAAACTACTTTTTTTTTTTTTTTTAAGTTTTAGTATCTAAGGGGCATTGGGCTAGAAAAGGATAGAGTGCTGTTTAACACCTTGTCCGGTGACTGCTTAGTGAGCCCAGCAGGAGAGCAAGCAGGTCACAAGCCAGGCTGTGTGGGACGTTGAAGGGACGCCTCGCTCCCTTGCTGCCATACTAGGTTACTCTTAATGAGGGAACTTAATGCCTTTTGTACAGAGGTAGATAGCTTTCTCCTTATTTGACAAGTAGAGGTTACTCACAAGGGCAGGAGTTGTTTTTGTTTTTGTTTTCTAAAATAACTCTTTTGCAAAAGAGATAAGACTGACACAACAGTGGTCTTCAGGTGGGCTCCTGAGAGGGTCTGCCCCATGTCTGTGACTGCTCAGGTTGCAGTTTTGCCCCGATGCATTTTACACCATTGTAGAGAGACTCCTTTTGTGATTATCTGCCTTGGCTGGCCTTGCAGTTCACCAGATTAATTTACCAACTCCCCACTCAATTTTGTGCTACGTAGCTCTGGCCATACTGATTGGTGACTATATCGCCTTAATTACACTTTAAGGAGCCCACAAATGATTTTTCCCCAGATATGTTCCCTAAATTATTTATGATACCCTGGCCCCATGATTTGATACTCTTTTCTTCCTCTGATGTTTTCTCTCATTCCCTCTTCCTCCCATGCTTTTTGCCTGCTTGTCCTGCAAGTGTAGTCTTCACAGGAAGTGGCCTCCTGACATTTCTCCATTTTTTAATGAATGAAAACCAATAATTGCTGCATACACTGTTTTTCCAAGAGGTCCATGCTCAGAATCTAACCATTACAGCCATTTCAATATTGTTAAGAAGTGAATTTACTTTAGTATTACTTATTTTTCCATATGATGGTTCTTGACTTTGTAAAAATTTAAATATATGAATGTCTATACTTTTTATAAAGAAGTGACAATACTATGACACAGAAAAGATACTATCAGATGCTGTTTAGAGAGCATTTATCTTGCATTTCTTTATTCTTTCTAATTATCTAAAATTCAATAAAAGTTTATTCATATAAATAAGTTGTCATTAATTACATAACACTAATGAATGTATGAAGTGTTCCCCTTAATGATACATGCCTTTTTTCCATTCTGTTAAGTAGTATTCATAATCATTTTAATGAGCATATAGTTATCCAGAAATTACTACACCATTCTATAATTGTTAGGAATTTAAGTTGGTTTCAGTTCTCATCCATCTGACTGAATATGGAATGACCCCCTTCATACAATGAGCTGTGTTTACATTTCCCGGTCAGAAAGTTCACAGAGAATGCCTAACTTTTCACCATTGAGTCTCTGTCATATACCACAGTGCCTTATGTGTGTGTTGAGTAGATAAATGAATACTGAGCCTTGAACTAAGATTATTAAATCAAGTTATCATAATTGTAGCTCTTGGTACTATAATGGATCATCCTTTTTGAAAATTTTTTATTTTGAGATAATTATACATTTACATATAGTTGTACAAGTTTGTAGAGATCCCACATAACCTTCTCCCAGTGGTAACAGCTTTTTTTTTTTTCTTAAATGAGAGCATGTGTGTGCACACATAAGGGGAGAGAGAGAGCAGGAAAGAGAGATGCAGTCCTTTCTTCAGCTCTCCAGCTTTTCAGGACACAGGTGTGGCTTGTTTTTAAGCCAGTCTGGAGATATGAACCCTTGTTTGCCCAAGTGGTCTCCAGCACTACAGTCTAGTACCTATGGACTGTGCCACTGAGGCTGGAGCCAATGGTAATATCCTATATAAAACTATTGTACAGTATCACAAATTTACATGGACACAATCCAACAACCTTATTCCAACACTTGTAAATGCATTCATTTATGTGTGTGTGTGCACACATGTATACACTTAGTTGTACATAATTTTATTAGGTATGTAGATTCATGTGACCAATATCACAGTGAAGATACAGGATTCCTTGTAATACCTTTTCATAGTGACAGCCACCTCCCTTCTGCACTGCCTAAGTCCCTAGTCCTTCCTTCCAAGTCTCTGATTCTGGACAGTCAGTAGTCTGTTCTCCATCTCTGTAATTCTGTCATTTAGAGGATGCTTTACAAATGGAATGCAGTGTGCAACCTTTGAGGATTAGCCTTTTTTTATTTTTGGCTCAGAATAATTTCCTTGAGATTCACCCAAGTTTTGTTGCATGTATCAATAATCCATTCTTTTTTAGTTTTTGCTATTGGGCATGTACATTCTTCAGAGAGACAGAGAGAAAGAGGGAAAGTGATTAATCACCCCACAGTGGGAACGGCCACGCTGCAATCCCTTTTTCACTTGGTCGTGCACGGACATGCACCTGTTCTATTTTCTAAGCTGCCAGGTCTGGACTTGAACTGCGGACTCAGCCATGTGAAATCTAGCTGTTTTAAATGCCTATGCCTCCTGTCTGGCCCAATTCATTCCTGTTCATTGCTGAGTAGGATTTTATGGTATAGATATACTACAACTTGTTGAGCGATTTATCCATTGAAGGATATGAAGGATTTGGGAGCTGTTTCCAGTTTTTAGCCATTGTAAATAAGCTGCTATAAACATTTGTGTATAGGTTCTATGTGTAAATGTAAGTTTTCATTTTTCTGGGATAAATGACTAGGAGAACAGTTGCTGGATTATATGTGGTAAGTGCATGTTTAGATTTGAGAGGAAAAGACATAGGCTTTCTAGAGTGGTCATACAATTTTACATTTTTTTTTCCCAGCAAAGTATGAGTGATTTAGTTTCTCTGCATTCTCAGTAACATTTGGTATTGCCAATATATGTACTTTTTGTCATTTTGATAGGCATGTAGTGATACCTCATTGTGGTTTCAATTTACACTTCCCTAATGGCTAAAGATAGTAAAATATTTTTCATGTGCTTGTTATCGCTATATCCCCTTCAGTGAAAGGCCCATTTCTGTGTTTTGTGCATTTTATAGATTGCTTGCTTTTATTTATTTTTTTTAACTGTTGAGTTTTGAAAACTTACTATATTTTTTAGATACAAATGTTCTTTGTCAAATACATTATTTGCAAATCTTTTCACTCAATATGTAACTTGTCTTTTCATTTTCTTCATATTGTCTTTCACAAAGTAAGTTTCAGTTTTGATGAGGCCCAATTTACCATTTTATTTATTATTTTTCTTTTGGAGAGGTTTTTGCTATAGGGCACATGCACTCGCCAGAAAGACAGAGAGAAACAGAGAGACAGAAAATAAGAAATCACCCCCCAGGAGGGGTGGCCACGTTGCAATCCCTTCTCCATTCTCCTCTCAGGATCTTGGGCATGCACACACATGCACCCAGCATGAGTTTAAGCCACCGGGTTTGGGACTCCAACCGCGATCGACTACATGGGAGTCCAGCGACATAGCCATTATACCAACTGCTGGTCCCTCATTTTATTTTATTTTTTAATTCAACCTCATTTCTAGCCAAAAAACACACACACTTAAAGAGTAAAATATATTTACCATTTTCCTGCTCCAGTTTATCATATTTTCCTTTTATAGATTGTGCTTTCAGTGTGCCAAGTCTGAACTCTTCACTTAGACCTAGTCCTGGAGATGTTTACTCATTTATTATGTTCTTCTAAAAGTTTTATAGTTTTTCATTTCATTCTTTGATCTTTTAAAATTATTTTTTTAAATAATAGGTGATGTTTATGTTGAGGGTCATTTTTTTGTCTTTGAATGTCCAGTTGCTCTAGCACCATTTATTGAAGTTTGTCTTTCCTATAGTGAATTGCTTTAGCATCTTTGTAAAACAATATTTTGGCATATTTATATCAGTCTCTGAATTATCTAGCTGCTCCATTGACCTTTTTATGTATTTATCTCTTTGCCAATACTATCCTGACCGTTGTAGCTATTTAATAAGCCTTAACGTATGATAGAGTGGTTTCTCCCCTTGATACTTAATTTTTCTTTTTTCTTAAGAGAGATTTTTGTTATAGAGTGTATGCTTTTGGTGGAGACACACAGAGAGTCAGAGACAGAAAAAGTGAGAAATCATCCCTCGGGGATAATGGCCACACTGTATTCCCTTTTCCTCCATTCTCCTCTCAGGATTTTGGGCATGCATGCATACACACCTGGCATGCTGGGTCAAGGACTCAAACCGTGGCTGGCCACATGGGGAATCCACGCCTTAACCACCATGCTACCTGCTGGCTCTATCGGTTCTTCATTTTTGAAGTTGAACTGTTCCAGGTCTTTGCCTTTCTCTATAAAATTGAGAAACAAGGCAGTCTGTGTATACTAAATATCTTACAGTTTTCATAGGAATTACAGTGAACTTACAGAATCAATTTGGGAAGAACTGACACCTTGACTATATTGAGTCTTCCAATTCATGAACATTATATGTGTCTCTATTCATTGAATTCTTTAATTTGCTTTATCAGCATTTGATTATTTTCAGGATATAAATACTATATATGTTTGATGAGATTTTTGCCTAAGTATATTATTTTTGAAGTAATTGGAAATAGTACTGTTTTAAATTTTGCTTTCTATATATCTGTTGTTAGTAAATTAAAATGTAATTGGACCATGTGTGTGGGGTTTTTTTTTTCCTGTAACTTTGCTGAATTCATGTGATTTGTTGTTATTGTTTTATATATGTAATCATGCCATCTACAAATGAGGACAGTTTTATTTCTTCCATTTCAATCTGGGTGTATTTTATCTCTTATAAAAGAGATACTGCCTTATTGCAGTGTCTGGAACTTACACATTTAGCATTAAATTAAAAGTGATGCGTTTGACATCCTTCACTTCTTCCCAATCTTATGGAGAACACATACTCACTCTTTTACCATTAAATATATGTCAGCTGTAGGTTTTGTAGCTATTCTTTAACAATTGAGGAAGTTTCACTCTACTGCTAGTTTGCTTATAGTTTGCATCACGAATGGGTGTTGGATTTTGTCAAAATTATTTTTTTCTGCATCTATTGATGTAATTATGATTCTTCTTCTTTGGCCTGTTGATATGCTGTACTACATTGATTTTCAAGTGTTGAACCAGCCTTGCATATCTGGAATAAATCTCAGTTGGTCAGGGTGTATAATTCTTTTGAAACATTGCTGGATTTGATTTGCTAATATTTTGTTGAGGATTGGTTTATGCAAGTTTATGGAATTCTTGAATGAAATCATCTGGGCCTAGAGACTTCTTTTTTAGCTTTTAATCACTAATACAATTTCTCTAATGGCTATAGGATTATTTATGTTGACTATTTTATCTTGACTGAGTTCTGATGGCTTGGTTTTCAAGGTATTGATCTATTTTTATAGGTTGTCAGTTATTTTTATAGGTTGTCAGAGCAGTATCTGTAGTGATATCTTATGATTTCTATGTGATGTTAGTGATTTGTATCTTTTATGCTTCTTATTTTGCCAGTCTTGCTAGAAGTTGGTCTGTCTTATTGATTTTTTTCCCCAAAGAACTATTTTTATTTCATTAATTTTTTTTTCTGTTTTCATTGTAATTGTTTTCTGTCTTTACTATTTTCTTCCTTAAGGTTGCTTTGGGTTTCTTTTTCTTTTCTTTTTCTATTTCTTCGAGTGGGTGCATAGATTATTGATTTGAAATTCTTCTCTTTTAGTGTAAGCATTTAAGGTTGTAATTTCCTTTTCAGGACTCCACATATTTAAACAAGCTATAGTTTTATTTTCATTCCGTTTCATGTATTTAAAATAATTTTTTGAGAGCTTTTGCTGTAGGGCTAATGTGCTTTCTCACCAGAGAGACAGAAAGAGACAGACAGGACGTGAGAAATCACCCCCCAGAGGGCAAGGCCATGCTGCAGTCACTTCTCCATTCTCCTCTTGGGATTTGGGGCATGCATGCACATGTGCCCTGCATGAATTTTAAACCACTGGGTCCAAGACTTGAACTGTGGTCAACTACATGGGAGTCCAGTGACATAACTATTACACCATCAACTGGTCCCTGTATTAAATTGTATGTGATATTTCCTCTTTGACCTATGGATTATTTAGAAATGTTTAATTTTCTAGTTATTGAACATTTGGATTTTTTTCTCTTAATAATTCTCAGGTTGAAATTATTATGGTCAGAGAACATACTCTGCATGATTTGATACTTTTAAATCTGTTGAGGTTTGTTTTACGGCCTACGACATGGTCTATGTCAGTACATGTCCCGTGGTCTCTTAAAAAAATGTTTATTCTGCTATTGTAAGGCTTAATGTTATATATATGTCAACCAAATCCTGTTGGACTATTATTTTGGTCAGTTTTATATTTTTAGAGATATCATTTCCTTTCCTTTTTTCTCTTTCTTTCTTTTTCTTCTTTTTTTAAGTTCTGCTATGGGGCATGCATGCTTCCTGGGACAGAGAGAAGGAAAAGGAGAAAACATGCCCCTGGGGAATGGCCATGCCACAATCCCTTATCCATTCTCCTCTTAGAATTTTGGGTAAGCACACACATATACCTGGTATATTTTTTAAGCTGGCAGGCCCATGACTTGAACTGTGTGGTTGTCCATGTGGAATCCATCTACCTTCACCACCATGCTACCCGCTGGCCCTTTAATGATTTTCAGTCTAGCAATTCAGTTGCTGAAATTGGGGTGTTGAAGTCCCCAGTGTAATTGTAGATGTATATGTTTTTTCTTTTACTCCTATCAGTTTTTCTTTTTTTTGGTTCATACATATTTATGATTATTATGTATTCCTGGCAGATGGATATTGTCATCATTGTGTAATGTCCTCTTATTTTCTACTAACTTTATTTGTCCTGATGTCTACTTTATCTGACATTAATTTACCTCTTCCTGCATTTTTAAAATTAGTGCTTACATGTTATATCTTTTCTATTTTACTTTCAACATTCCTATGCCATCATATTTGAAGTGAGTGTCTTGTACATAGCATATTGATGGATAATATTTTGGTATATACTCTGCTGGAATCTATTTTTTTTTTTTTTTGCTATAAGGTGTGTGTGCTTCCTGAAGACAGATAGAGGGGGAAGGTGAAAAGGCACCCCTACCCTCCTCCCTGAGGGGATGGCTACACTGCAATTCCTTCTCCATTCTCCTCTCAAGATTTTGGGCATGCACACATATGCACCCAGCGTGTTTTTCAAGTCACCAGGTCTGGGACTTGAACCACGTAATTGGCCATGTAGGATCCAGCCTTCTTAGCCACTCTGCCACCTGCTGGCCCTCTGCCAGTATCTTTTAACTGGTACATTTAGAATATTTATGTTTAAGGTAATTACTGATGTGATTAGGGCTTAACTTTATCATTTTTTGGGTTGTTTTTAAACCCCTCCCTTAGTTTTTCATGTGTTTCTCTTTCTTTAAATTCTTAAAGAGTACTTGAACAGTTTTTAGGATTTGATCTTAAATTTTTTATAGTGTTTTTCAAAATATTGCTTTGTATGGTTTTGTTGTTGTTTGGTGTTTGCTCTAGGTTTTAAAATAGGCACATATATTTCAATTTCTTCCTCTCCATCCTCTTCTTGAGATTTTGGGCATGCATGCACATGCGCCTAGCATGAGTTTTAAGCCACTGGGGCCAGTACTCCAACTGCTGTCAACTACGTGGGAGCCCAGTGATGCAACTATTATGCCATCTGCTGGCCCTAGAGATTTTCTAATTTTTACAGTTTGAAGATAATTTGTAATTGTTTGTTGAAGCATTTTTATTAAGAATACCTTAAAAATCTCACCAGATAATTTCAATACATAATTCATCTTGATGTTAGCATATATTTATTGTCTTTTCTCATGTAAGTTGTGATTTTCCCAATTATTGGGGTGATGAGTGATTTTGAAATTTTCTCTTCAACATTTTGAATATAATGAATGAGTTTCTGAATCACTTTTTTTTAAAAAGAATTATTTCATTTAACTTTATTTTAATTTGACCAGAGAGGGATGTGGGCCAGGGGGTGTGGGGGGAGTGAGAAAGCAAGCCACCGGGTCTGGAACTCAAACCACAGTTGGCCATGTGAGAGTCCTGCGTACTTAACCACCACGTCACTTACCGGCTCCTGAATTGTTGGCATCTGCCAGCAAGCTTAAGAGTAACTGCTCTCTGGATGGTATTCTGTCAGCATTCACCCTCGGAGTTTGGTCCTGTGAGGGAATGAGTTAGAGAAAGGAGGAAGATGCAGAAGCAGAGATGCAGGTGAGCACAGGTAAGCTGTGCTTCTCAGTCGTGCTGAGCTGCTTTATTTATACATTTGACCAGGCACCGTGAACTGTTTGCAAGCTTTCAATGATGTGGTTGAAGTTCTACAGTTAGAGATAAGAACTTTAGTGTAGACGTTTTTGACCTTGTTGCTATCATGTGTGATCCTATTATGTATCGTAGGTCAAGTCAGTTTACTTATGCTGTTCCTCTGCCACTCCGAGGAAGGCTGTCAGAGTATGCATCAAAGAGGATAATGTGTAAGCCATAAACATATAGAACAGGCTTTGCATGACCTAGCCAGGGTCAGGATGTTTCCCATGCCCTAGATGTTTCCATAGAACCCCTGGCATCTAAGGCATGTGTTAGCTGGCTCAAGTGAGTAATTAACAAGACAGGCAGGTTACTGCTACATTCTGCCATGCTGCATACCCTCACACTGAATCACTTTTTTCTTTTGAGAAGCTTTTGCTATAGGGTGTGTGTGCTTGCCAGAAAGAGACAGAGAAACAGAAAGCGAGGAATCACCCCCAGGGAGGATGACTATGCCACAATACCTTCTCTCAGGATCTTTGGCATGCACGCACATGTACCTGGCATGAGTTTAAGCCGCCAGGTCCAGGACTCAAACCGTGGTTGACTATGTGGGAGTCCAGTGATGTAGCCATTACGCCACCTGCTAGTCCCCTGAATCACTTTTAATACTCTTTTAATAGAAGATTCCCCTTGTTGAACTGTAGTACAAGAGCCAGATGGGTAGATATGTTTTATTTTTCCATTGGACCCAATGACAGCACTTTGTCACGAGTGGAATGTTTACACTGCTTCATTGCAGGTGAGTGGAGTAAAAGGATAGCCCCCCCGTTTGGCACCGTGGTTACACCTTCTTGGTATAAATGGGCTACAGATTGTACCACTGTTGTTGCCTTCAAGTAGTATTAGCAGGGCCCTTGCTATACTCAGCAGAGTGGAAATGAGCTTATTCACACTACTCATTACTATAGGGTGGGGATAGAAACTCAGTCTTATGCTGCCTCACAGAAGTTGAGGGAGAAGGGCATGCCACCTCATTCAGGCTGGGTCATGGTGGGTGTGGGCCAAGACTCATCTTCCCGTTGGCTGAAATCAGGGAAGGGGACAGCAGAGTCTCACCTATCTTACCTTACACCATCTCTTCCACCTTGTTGATGCTGGTTGTGAATGGAACCTCAACTTCCCACTGGAGGAATCCCACATCCCCCAGGAAGTCTACTCCCCCCCCCCCCCCACTATTGAAGCCTTCCTATGTTTGTTTGTTATGTATTTTTTTTTTAATTG
Source organism: Tupaia tana (assembly GCA_026018925.1). Classification (NCBI taxonomy): domain Eukaryota; kingdom Metazoa; phylum Chordata; class Mammalia; order Scandentia; family Tupaiidae; genus Tupaia; species Tupaia tana. Next base: position 21,700,472 of record JAKSZU010000020.1, on the reverse strand, counting down.
TAAAAGTGAACTATCTTACAATGGATCTTATAATTGGGCTACTCCATCTTCACCAGAACTAGAATTCCTGGATGGTGAATTTTTTTTTTAAACTGTATTCATTTATTTTTTTCTTAGAGACAGGTTTCTCAGTAGGGTCTTCATGTCACACTGGATCTTTTTAAAGTAGTAATTGGTTAAATCTTACATCATTCTAATATTTGGAATTTTTAAGGATTCTCAGTTGTGCATTTAAAAAAATTCTTACTCTTTCGGGTGGTTTATTCAGTTCTTACCACAAATAACTCACTTTTCATTCTCAACTTCCACCATTCCTTTACATGTCAATTTTGCTCCAAGCCTATTCACCTGCCCTTGAACTGACTTATTCTTCTGTTTTTTACTACTCTTTCTACCTATCATCTCTATCTAATTCTTCCTGCACCACAAATCCAATCCAAATATATTTGGCCTTGTGTATCTGCAGATCCTGAATTATGGTATTCAACTAACCATAGAACAGATATACTTGACAAATCAGTTTCAGAAAGTTCCAAAACGCAACACTTGAATTCCTTGTGCACCAATTATTACACGGAGTCCATGTGAATGAAGTGATGTGCAATCATTGTATTAGGTGTTACAAGTAATCTATAGATGCCAACATGTCTTAGTGTGTTCAGGGGATGTATATAGTTGATAGGCAAATACAACTCCAGTTTTGGAAAGGGACTTGAGTATCTGGGATTTTTGATATCCAAAGGGGGTCTTGGAACCAACCTCCTGTGGCTACCGAGTGATGACTATTCTGTCCTTCATCATCCTCTTATTTTCAGTCTATTAGAAAATAACTGCTTTTTATTTATTACCTGTAAGGGAATTGTCACAGTCTGTATTATAGTCCTGTATTTGTATATGTGATTGAGCTCTCCTGCTGGACTGTAAACTGAGTTATTCCATGATCATTTTTGATCCCTCATTATGTGCCTTTCTAGATATTGAAGATAAAACTATTAGTCACAATACTTAACCTCAAGGAGCTCATATTATAAGAGGAACATGGAGCCATAAGCAAATATTTGAAAGTAGTATATGCGTGGATGTGTATAGATGGTGAAGCAGGTGGGGCTGCCTCTTCTGTGTCTTGGTAGTGGTACCAGCACTCAGCACATTGCTTCATTCAGACAAAATGCTTACAAGATTGGCTATATTTATGAAACTGAAAGTACCTGATTGGTCTCTTAATCTCAGTGCTAAAAGTAATGGATATCAGAAAATTGTCTAAGCAAGGCTGCATTAGAGCCCTTTACCCAGGTGGTAAATGATTGTGTGAGTCCCCTGAGTAGCATGTGATGTTATATCAGAGGTGCAATATATGGAAAAGCTAACGGGATAATACACTAATGCAGAGGTTTGCAAGGATCCCATGTTAATTATGAAGTGTTTTATGTAAACAATACATATCGCTTTGTTCTTATTATATGGCAAGTGATTTTAAAAGTATTTCAAGTATTGATGCGTTTAATTTCATCACAATTGTACATGTAAAATATCACCATTCATATTTTACAAGTCTAGAAACTGAGGCTGAGAGTGTTTAAACAATTTGCCCAAACTAGTAAGTAATGTGTCCGTTGTTTTTCTCCGCCAATAGATACTCCTATCTGAATGACCAGTGTCTGAAAATAAAGATCTGAGGTCTTAGATTTTTGTTTCCTAGTAGTCCTCTGTAGACAAGTTATTTAACTTGTGCTAAGTTAAATAATACTCAACTTTATGGAAAAATGTTGAGAACATAAATGCAATCCAGAGAAAATGTGACTTACAAAAAAACCCTATGTGTATATAGTTATTTATAGCTTTTTCTCACAGCTCTTTTGCAAGGAGGGTATTATTTTCCTATTTTAGGTAAAGGCAGGGCACAAAATTCAGACTTAATCATAAGACATTAATGATAGAGATAAATTTATCAGACAAAGCACTGAGTGTAGGTGCCTACTGTGTATTTCACTCTGTGGGATTAGTGGATATCTGATTAATTTTGGTAGGTTGGATAACTAGAGTATATAGTTTAGCTTATAATAATTTACATTTAAGTCACATTTCTATATCATCTCTCAATTGCTCTGCAAGTTCGTCAGATTTAAAGCATTCTTGCCTCTGGAGGTTGGACAAAAGTGTATGTTCATTTATGTTATATGGATGGTTTTCAGTTGCCCATTATTTGGACAAATTTCCACGGCTCAGTTTCATCTACAAATTAGAGATTATAGTAGCAACCTTTGGGGTCACAAGACTAACTGAAATAAATGCACATAAAATCAATAGCATGTTGTCTGGTCACACTAAACACTCATTCTCCATGACTAGAAGTAGTTCAGACATTTTTAAGTTTCTAGGCAATGGCTAAGTCATTTATATATGTTCAGTACTCAAACTGTTTTTGCCAGAGGTGCTATTTGAGTGCAACTGCATATAAAACAGGACTCGGGGACTCTGTTTAGGAGAAAGGATCAGACTTGGTAATTCTTGTCTGTCCGCTCAAATAGTTCCCTTTTTCCTTTATCATCTCATTTTATCCCAAAATAGCAGATTTATGTTCTACTTGCCATCAACTTGAAATTACCAAGAAGAATGAAGAAGGTGGGAAAACAATGTTTCTAGAGCACCTACTTTATGCCAGTTTGCTAATCCCTTTGATGTAGTCCATTTAATCCTTGCAACACATTTCCAAGTTTAACATCTAATCTTACAGATGAGGAAACCGAGGCTCACATAGGCTAAGTGGCTAAGTACTTTGCTCCAGATCACAAAGCTAGTCAGTTGTACAGCCAAGAGTATTGCTCACCTACTGCTGTATACCATCCCTCCATTAAGATGGCCAATAAACATCAAAGTCTTGGTCCTACCTCAAATTTGGCATGGCATAGACCGAGTTCTTGATTCCGCTAGTCATTCTTGGCCTATGTTAAAAAATTTTATTATTTTAAAATTATGATTCCTGGTTTGCAAATAATGATTGTTCTTCTTCATGAATTACAGTATGATTTCTTTAAAGCATGCATGTATAGCGAGTAATAAATCAAGGATGCAGACATATTCATTGTCTTCAACATTGAACATTACAGAAGGTACACAGTTATATATAGTTCTAGGATTTTTTCCTGAAGTATAATTAGTAACATGTACTCAGCTGTGGGATACAGTTCTACAACCTATTTCACTTATTTACATGAATTCTTGTGTCTGTTGCTCATTTTCTCCTAAGCCCCCTCCCTCCTCACTTTGGATATCTACTGATATCTACTATTGCTCTCTGCTTCTAGCCCATTTTTATTTTTAATTAATGGAAATTTCTATTTATGACTTCTAGGCCATTAGTTTCATTTTCTTCATACAGCCAAGGTTTTTAGTCTTTCTCTTTAATTGCTATACCTTAAGGTGTCTCACAGCCTTTTTAAAACTTTTTTTTTTGTTTGGAGAGGTTTTTGCTATAGGGCTCGTGCACTCGCCAGAAAGAGAGAGACAGAGAGACAGAAAGCGAAAAATCACACCCCCCAGGGGGGATGGCCATGCTGCAATCCCTTCTCCATTCTCCTCTTGGGATCTTGGGCACGCACGCACACGTGCCCAGTGTGAGTTTAAGCCACCGGGTCCAGGACTCAAACTGCGGTTGGCTACATGGCAGTTCAGGGACATAGCCATTACACTAACTGCTGGTCTGGCCTTTTTAAAACATTTTTAAATTAAATTTTTATTTACAATTGATCACTGTACATCTTCACTGTGTACAACAAGGTTTTTCCCAACACGAACACGGTGCATATAGTCAAGTCAAAGACATTACCATACACAGTATCATTCACAGATAACTTCATTTTCACGTCTATTAAATGTTTGTTTTTTTTTTCCTGATCCCCTTCCTCTCACCCCCAATTACTTATCCATTATTACCTACCCCTTCCTATACTATCTCTAGTATCTACAGTTGCCCCCCACCTGCTACTATACCTTCCAGTCTTCCAGTTTTTTTTTTTTTTTTAGAGAGTGCAGACATTTTAATTCTTTCAGTTTCCTAGGGCACTTGCAATTTGCATAAAGCACTATTTCCCTCATTAGTTCTGTTGCCAGAATTATTGCCAGAGGAGGGTGGTTTTGACGAAATCCTCTTAGGTGAGACATTTTGAGGAGATAAAGGGTCTCTGAAGGCATGTGATGAATTTGGAGCGACTGCTAACTGTATTACTCTGGAACCTGAGCTTCAGTCCCCGCTCCATCACTTCATAACTGACTTCAGGCAAGCTATTTAGCCTCTCTGAGGCTACGAAATGGGCTTCATAATTCCTCCCTCACGGTTCTGAGGATTCAGTTAGATGATGTATGTAAGATGGAATAGTTCTTGAGAAATTATAGCTGTTCTTGTTTTACTTTATAAATCATGTATTTGAATTTTACAAGGAGAAAAAAACTGTTTTATGAAAGAAACTAGAGAAGATTTATTTCTCAAATACAATCAGCCCATAATCCTCTTTTCTCTTCACATCCTTTTCCCAAGTCATCCGGAAGGCAAGGCCATGTTCACCCTCTAACTTCACAGTGTCAATCTTTTGTTATGATGTAAGTGTAAGCTGTGATTTTTTTTTTTTTTTAAGCCTCAATCTCTTTAGTATAGCTAGCACAACCTAGCAAGGTTAAACGAGAGATCTGGGCCAGGTGGAATGTGTGATGACCTGAAGATTACACCTCACTCAAAGAGTTTAGCAGCTGCTCAGCTCCCTCCAAAAGCTGCCAGTAGGACCCTAGATGCAGACTGCCAGATCTTGTGAATCTTCAAGAGAAGGTAGAAATACTGACTTGTGTATTTCTTAGATTGTATATGTTGGCAACAATTTTAAAAAAAATGTTAAGTCCTTTTAGGGCTAGCTATACCTGTCTGTGGTCCAGTACTTACCAGACCCATTTCCTGCAGCCCCATGGGTGGAGCAGCCTGCAGCTCACTTCTTCATAAAAAGTATCTGGTGACCAGACACTATGTGCCAGGCACTGTTCTAAATATTTTGTATCTCACTTTAATTCTCACAACTACATGATATAAGTATTATTATTATCCCTTTTTATAAACAAGAACTCTGAGGTATAAATTGTTAGTAGCCTGAAGTTAAATAAATGGAACTGGGACCCAGATTCAAATGTAGTCAGTCTGGTCCTTAATTGCTATATAATGTCTGATGTTTGTTTGGGGGAAAAAAAGGTGCATTTTTAAATTTAGAGGAAGATAGGACTGGCCCTGTGGTCTGGTGGTTGAGGAAGTGTGATTCCACGTGGCTGACTGGGGATCAAGACCTAGCCCCAGCAGCTTGAGAAACACACCAGGTGTGTGTGCATGCATGCCTAAAATCCTGATGGGATGCAGGAGAGGGGGTTGTGGTGTGACCATGCCCCATTGAGGAGAGTTGCCTTCTTCTTTATCTCTCTTTCTCCTTATTACTCTGTGGTGGGTACACAAACCCTCTAGCAGTTTAAAAAAATGTAGCGACATATCTGAATGATTTAAAGCAGGACAACCCTTTCCCTGGTTCTTTACAAAACATTCTGTGCTTACATTTTGAAAGGAAAGTGAAAGGCTAGTTCTCTGTCTGGCTTCTTCTGCAAGGATCTTCTGAAGTAAACAGAGTTGAAAGCCCCCATTGTGTAAATTCCCAGCTCAGCCCTTCCCCCAGCAAGAAGTCATGAGCAGATCTTGAGTCTCACAGAACTCTAGGCCTATGGAAGAAAACTCTTCATTAACAATGCATTGATTTGTGACTGCACTTTTATAAAAAGAACAGTTTTAATAGAGGCCTCTGCAGCCTATTTTTTTTTTTTAAAGTGTACTGTTTTTAAGTACTTACAAAGCACTGAAGAGGAATTAACTTTTAGATGGGTACAAGGAATCTTCAGATGTGTTGCTGCTAGCACTTTTTTTTTTCATCATTGAGGAGAAGGGTGAAAAGTATGTTAAGTTTCAGGGAGGAGTATCAGGAGAGTTTCTTCTCAGTTGATGAAATAAGACAAAAGGGGGAAAATCTTTCACTCTTTGACTTTAATTATTTTGTATGGTGAAAAAATCCCATTTTGTTTGAAAAAGAAATTGAAAACTTGTCATTGAAGTCTTGCTCTAGAAAATGTATAGATGTGTTTAAGAGAGGAAAATAGAACTGTGAAGAAATTTTTGCCCAGATGAGGGGAAGGTTGAGTTTTAGTCACTCCCTTCCAGGAAAACGAAATGATTTATTGAGAGCCTACCATGTGCCAGACACAGTCCATACATTATCTAATTTATTCTCACTTCAACTCTATGAGGTAAGTATTATTTTCCCCGAGGTGTTGGGAAGGCAGTCGTCTTTAATTCTCCTCCACTTCTAAATCCTCCTTCTCTGTCTCTAGACAACAGTTGTGACTTCAGAAAGGGGAGCTGTTTAGAGGTAGCAAGCTCTTGGAAAGTGGGTGAGGTGGGGGAAGGAGTTCTATGATTCTTTTAACACAACAATCACCTGTTTTTATTTTACCTGTTCTGTTAGTATAGCTGCAGGAGATTATGGGAGGGCTAAACCTCCTACCCTCCCAACTGCTTTAAAACTTTTTTTAAAAAAAGAATTGTTTTATTTAACTTTATTTATTTTATTATTTTAATTTGACCAGAGAGGGACAGAGTAAACAGAGAGAGAAAGAGAAAGTGAGAAAGCAAGCCACCAGGTCTGGGGCTCGAACCATGGTTGGCCAAGCTGCCAGCCCCTCAATTGCTTTTTTTAGCTTGTGTTTTAGTCCTTATTTACTTGGACTGTCACAATAATCTCTTTCACTGGACTTCCTGCCTTCAATCTTTCCCACTTCTAATCCATTCCCCACACTGTTGCTGATTGAAAGTGTGCTATTAAATCTCTGTGTACTGCATTCCTTAAGGGGCCCTGATTGCCTACAGAAAGAGTTGAGTAAACAAAATAAAACACAGTAGATTTCATCAAGGGCCACCCAGTCAGCGTTACTGAAGATGAGCCAGGCACCGACAGTTTTCAGTGCTGCATAGGCAGCATGCATTCTTGCTAATGATCAGTGGCCCAGAGTGTCCAGGCTCCTTGGCATGGTAAACAAGGCCTCCATGATGTATGACGGTGTCCAGACCCCTGGCCTCCTTCTAGCCCCATCCCTACTTTGCCTTCTTCCCCTGTCATATCATGATGCCCAATGTGTCCTGAAATCACCATGCAGTCTCGTCCTTGCCTACTCATGCACCCTACTGCTCCACCCTTCTGCCTTCGGTGCCTTTTCTCTTCTTCCTTGATTCCTGATGTGAACTTGTCTTTAATCTCAAGTTGGGCATCACCTACTAGTAGAAATGAGCACACTCACTTTCTCTCTTTGCCCCCACTGTGTATTTTACATCCATCATCTGCAGTAATGCTGCATTTATTTATTGAAATGTCTGTTTTCCCTGTGATAGATTTGGAGCAACTTTGCATTTTGAGTACTGTGCACATAATGTTTGTGGCTGCTAAATGTTTATTGAGTAAGATGAATACATTTAACAGTTAATCCAAGAGCACACAGGGACTCCAGGACTGTCTGAATCCCACAGTTTTCTATTATCTCTACAAGAAACTGTAATGTAAGCAAATTCTGGACACACAGTGTCAGCAATGGCTTCACAGAATCATCCCAATGCATTCATACTTAAAAAAAATTTAGGGTGGCGTGGTAGGTAAAGCACTGGACTCCCACATGGCCAACGACAGTTTAAGTCCTGGTCCTGGCAGCATGAAAATCATGCTGGGCACATGTGCATGAGTGCCCATAATCCCAAGAGGAGAATGGCAAAGAAAGGATTGCTGCATGGCCATCCTCCCAGGGGGTGATTGTTTTCATTCCCCCCCTCATTGTCTCTCTCCAGTGAGCACACACACCCTATGGCAAAATATAAAATAAATAAATAAAATCAGGTTTGGGCTAGCTCTGTGGCCAGGTAGTTAAGGTATTTGGATGTCATGTGGCCAACCACCCAGTTCAAGCCCTAGACTTGAGAGCTTAAAAAACATAGTAGGTATGTGTGCGTGTATGCACAAAATTCCAGAAAGAGAGAGAGAGGGAGGAGTGATTATAACATGACTGTTCCTCACAGAGGATGCTTTCTCCTCTCCCTGTCTTTCTCTGGCAAGTACACGTGTTCTGTAGCAAAATACATAATAAAATCAGATTCTATACACAACTGGTACCTTGCTTTTTATAACTTACTGTTACAGCAATGTGTTCTTTTATAACTAAGCTCTGTTTTAAGAATAATGTATGTAGCTAATTAATATTTCATGACATTATTACCATATTTAAAATATTGTCAGAGCTCATATATGCGCTCAAGAAAGAGAGAGGTGGGGATGAAGCAGCCCACAGTGGGGGCATGGGCACACTATAATACCTTCCCCACCATTTCTCCATGCCGTAGGAATTTGGGCATGCATGCACATGCACCTGGCATATTTTCTAAGCCACTGGGACCAGGACTCAAACCATGGTTGGCCATGTGGGATTCAGCTCCCTTAGCCACCAGGCTATGGGACCTGCCCACCCTTTGTTTAGTTACATTTTTCAAACCATGGCTTATAACCTATTAAGGGGTTTAGTGGATTGCAATCTATACTTTCATTATTTTACTTTTTAGAAATTTTTGCTAAAGGTTGAGTGTGCTCACCAGAAAGACAGAGACAGAGAGAAAGTGAGAAATCATCTCTTGGGGAGGATGGCCATGCCACGATCCCTTTCCCTCTATTCTCCTCTCGGGATTTTGGGCATATACACACACACTCCCAGCATGAGTTTTGGGACACCAGGTCAGGACTAAAATATCGGTCAACTACATGGGAGTTCAGCAATGTAACCATTAAGCCATCTGCTGGTCCTATACACTTTAAAAAAAGTGAAATTAGATACTTTATTTGTAGTAAGGCTATGTACTATCTCATGAAGTTTTTATTTCAACATATTGTGTCTCAATATATGCATAAACACATACATGTTGTGTGTGAATATAAATAAATGATGTCATTGGATAATAGTATGTTTTGTATTTCTTATTGAAGATTATATTCAAAAGGGGTCAAAAGCTACAGTTTTAAATATTCTTCAATGAGAAGAACTTTCAGTTTTTAATATAATTTTTACCATCATAAGTAACAATGCAATCAATGTCTCAGTGGATAATTTCTTGATTTGTTTCCCTAGGAAAGACAGATATGGCAAAAATTAGCTTCCTCGTATCTGTCACCAAATATCGTCTTGAAAGACTATGGCAAGTATACCACCAACAATATCTTATGGTGCACTCAGGTGAATTTTTAGAATTGAGCCCTGAATAATAAATATCCTTAGGCATTAGGGGAAGGAGGAAACCGCAGTTGAGGCAAAGTAATCAGGATTTGAGATGGGGTTGCTGGGAGTGCCTCTTACCTTGGAGGGATAGCAGGTCCTAGTGTGTGAGGGTGGCTGTTGAAGAAGAGCAGGGATGTGGTAAATGGTTTGGAGCTGGGATTCAGAGGTTTCACATGCACTGCTGTTTTTGGTCTTTATTTGGGACAGGAGCACCATGAAGTTTGAAAGCAGAAAGTGAAGTGATGAGATGAGACTTAGAGAAAATGGAAGAGAAATTCAGTGTTAGTAACCAGTTAGGAGGCAATTTCAATAATTCAGGTAAGTAATGCTGAGAAAGTAGAAGGGAAATGGGGACAGAAAATGGCATCATTTTGAGAAAACTTTCTTTTATTTGGAGAGGTTTTTGCTATAGGGTGTGTGCACTTGCCAGAAAGACAGAGAGAGACAGAGAGAGAGAAAACGAGAAATCACCCCCCGGGGGGATGGCTACGCTGCAGTCCCTTCTCCTTCATTCTCCTCTTGGGATCTTGGGCACACACGCACATGCGCTCGGCATGAGTTTAAGCCACCGGGTCCGGGGCTCAAACCATGGTCTACTACATGGGAGTCCAGTGACATATCCATTACGCCATCTGCTGGTCCTGAGAAACATTTCTTACATAGAAACATTAGGACTTAGTGACTGTATTAGAAGTGAGGAAGCGATCAAAAATGGCTTAGGGGTTATACTTAGAGGACTTGTAAGTACTAGAGTATTATTACAGTACTCTTGCTGCAGGATGGCTATCCAGGTTCTTGGTGTTTCAGACAAAGAACTGAATGAAACACGCCAATAGTGAACGTAAAGGATAGTTTATTACATAAAAGTGAAAGTACACTCCTGAGAGTTAGGAGCAGGCCAAGTGCAAGAGAGAGCACCTCAAGGGCCCCGGTAACTGCCTTCCATGGGGCTTCTCATTCCTTAACTGGTTGATCATGGCTGGGCCTAACTGCTTTGAGCCCACTGGTGTATAGCAAGTGTGGCTGGGCCCACTGATCTACCTCGTGGGCTACCAGCTAGACATCCCCACTGAAAATCTCCCACCTATGTTACCTCCAGCAGGGATTTTTCTGCCCTGCTTAATTTTTCTAGCATCAAAGGCAGATACTCTTGCCCCCTTAACCTACTTCCATTTTTTCTTTCTTTCTTTCTTTTTCATTTATTTAGTTTTTGAGATATTTTTGCTATAGGACATGTGTGCTCCCCAGAAAGACATAGAGAGACAAAAAGTGAGAAATCACTCCCTGCCTATGGGGGATGGCCACACTGCAATCCTTTCTCCTCCATTCTTTTCTTGAGATCTTGGGCACACACACACGCACCTGTCATGAGTTTAAGCTGCCAGGTCTGGAACTTGAACTGCAGTCGACTACATGGGAGTCCAGCGACGTAACCCTTATGTTATTTGCTGGTCCTACCTACTTCCATTTTCTAGATCTCTTCCTGCCTCAGTCTGAGGAGACTGGGCAGTAACGGTGATACTGTAGCCCACCAGGCAGGTGCTAGGCAACCGAATCTTGCCTTCCAATGCAGAAATCACAGGGCCAATGGACTCTACCTCTTTAACCTAGTTTTCTTTTTCTTTTTCTTTTTTTTGGAGAGGTTTTTGCTATAGGGCATGTGTGCTCGCCAGAAAGACAGAGACAGAGAGGTAGAAAGTGAGAAATCACCCCGCAGGGGGGATGGCCATGCCGCAATCCCTTCCCCTCCATTCTCCTCTTGGGATCTTGGGCATGCACGTACACGCGCCCGGCGTGAGTTCAAGCTGCCGGGTCCAGGACGTGAACCACAGTCGACTACGTGGGAGTCCAGCGACATAGCTATTACACTAACTGCTGGTCCCTAGTTTTATTTTTCTAAAATGAGTATGTATAATAATGTCTGCCCTACTCACTGTCCAAGGAAGTTACACATTTCAAGTGAGATTATGGACATGAAAAATACTTTAAAAAGTACAAGGAGTAAAACCAATGTAAGGCTATTATTATACCCCCTGTTCTTAAGCAGGGCTTCTCTAAGCCCTAAGGACAATGAGGTTCATTATGACTCGATTCTGGGAAGGGGCAAAGTCAGGGAGAGGATAGCGTGCTCTCAGGGGCAGGGTTGCAAAGAGAAGATACGATCCCTGAGAGACAGTCATGAGAATGGGGGGATAACAAATACGGAACAGAACAAGGGGTGCTTCTGAGAATTCTCCCCAGTAATCAACACGTAGGTGTCCCAAAGACCCTTCCTGACTGATTGCAGTGGGAGAAATACTCCGTTAAACAATTGTTTTCCGCAGTGTAACATGAAATGATGCAATGACTTTCTTTTTGTTATTTTTTGCGGTGTAAGATATAGCGAATGTCCTACATGATGTGCGTTACACTAAACTTTTAGACCTCAGGCATTGATTGTACATAGCTCTAGGGTGACACTTGCTGAAAACTGTAGGAAACTGCATCCTTAAACATTCAGCATTTGGGTTTCTGTGGGCAAATGGGGTGTAGTGGATGAGTAATAACACTGACGTCTCATGTCAGTCATAAAAAACAGTTTTGCTGTGCCACAGAATACTCATTCTTGTTCGACTGATAAATCTCTGTAAACCGAAAGCCAGTGACTGGATATCGCTGGTGCCCACACTGTGCCCCGTGCGTGCTGCCATCGTGTGGGGAAGGAGGCGATGGGCAGGGGCGGGGTGCTCCGGACTCCGGATCCACCAGGTGACCTGCAGTTGTATGGCTGCTCTGCTACTTACCAGCTCCGAAACTTTTCTGAGGCATACAAACCTATCTTGCCTCACAGCTGTGCTGTTATGTGGTTTAAATAACATGTATTGGACAACTTTGTCAACTCTGTATAAGGTGATTTTACTATTTTCAGCAACTTGGGGACCAACAGTTTGCATAATAGTTAAGTCGCTGTGGTTCAAGTTCTGGACCCAGCACCTTAAAACTCATGCTGAGCGTGTGTGTGCATGCATCCTAAAATCCTGAGGAGAAAGGAGGTGAAGGGATTGCGGCATGGCCATCCCCCCTGGGGGTGATCTCTCGCTTTTTGTCTTTCTGTTTCTCTGGTGAGCACACACACCCTATAGCAAAAATCTCTCTCTCTAAAAATAAGAGATTTTTCAGAAGCCTTACAGTCTAGGAGGGTGTAGTGTAAGCAATAAATGATGACCAGGTGAGGACCATAGAGAACACTGGTAGCTGTTTTAATAATAACCGACCATTGTGGCGGTTGTGTACTGTGACAATTTAGGTATTTCCCAGGAGTCTATCTTCATGGAGTTTTGGGTGAGGATTGATTGCAAGAGAAATTCATGCAAGATTTGAAGGTGGAAGTAAAACAGCAGTCCCTGTTTTCAGAAAGTGGGCATAAGACCCAGGGCTTTCACGGCTCACGCTGTCACTGCTGATTGGCTTTGAATTAGCTGGAGTCACAGGAGCACCTGGACCTGCAACTCCTACTCCTGCTGGTTCTCTTTTAGCTTCTCGGCCAGGCATGTGTGGAGGGCACAGGCTTCCTCTCTGGGTCACTAGCAATGCAGGGGTTAAACGCTGTATGTGGTAGCTATGGGAGCCAGCCTACCTTTCCTCCCTCTGCTATGGTTCAGCGTCTTTCCTGCAGCCTGTTCTTCAACTGGCTCCTCAGGATAGCAGCAGGGGCAGAGGCACGTCTTCATCAGTTTCTCTTTGTGTGGCAGATCCACAACTTTTCTCTGACCCTCCAACTTTCCCCTTGCATTCTACTGGTCTCACCCCCAATTGAACCTCCCACTCTACATCAGTCATCATGTTCCTGCTTCCCTCAGTGATCTTCCATCCATACATAGCATACTTATATGTAACCGTGGTTCGATTCTTCTAGGCATCAAGATCCCGAGAGGAGAATGGAGGAGAAGGGACATAATCTGTATCTCCCTGTCGTGTATAGTTGATTTATGAGATAGTCTCATAAATAGATACTATTTTATCTACATTTTGAGGGTAAGGAACTGAAGCCAGAAATATTAAGTCATTTGCCCAATATCATAGAACTACTAAGCGTCAGAGCTGGGACATGAATTCCAGCTTCAATATGGCCCCAGAGATTGTGCCCTTGTTCTCTACACTCTATAGTCTCTCCTGGCCATCTTGTCTGCTTTTTTGACAGGGTCTCATGATTCTCCAGCCTCAACTACCAGCTGGAACTACAGGCACATGCCCACACCTGACTCTTCTCTAGGCAGAGTCTTGCTATGTTGCCCAGGCCAACCTTGAACTCATGATTCTCCTGCTTTAGCTTTCCAAGTGGCTGGGATTACAGGGGCAGGCCACCACATCCACCCTTTAGGTTGGACCAGTAGTCAACTGAGACTGCTCATGTTCTCCCCAACCTGTGGAGCACATCTTAGCAGCATGTACCACCACGGCTGGCCCATCTCCTGCTTAATTTTTCCATTGTTGTATTGGAGTGCAGTGTCAGAAGAGTGCCCAGAGGACTGGAGGTGCCTGTCAGAGGTGACTATAGTTGAATGGAAGAGCTGAGCCTGAGAGTGTTGGTCCTGAAGTTCAGAGCAAATGTGAGCTCTGGACCAAGACACCAATCCACAGGGAAGAAGGTATAAGGCAAATGTCAACAGTAAGTTCACAGTTTAAGGGGCTTTGCACTAGCGTAAGCCAGCCAGAAGAATCCCACACAGACAGGTGGTCAGTATGGCAAAGACCTGGCCACAAGTTGAAAAGTTGGTTGAGAGGCTGTTGATTCAGGAGTGGGGATCCAGGTGAATTACAGTCCAGAGACACAATGATTTGATGGACTTGAAAAAGAGGAACCACTCATCAAAACCTGAGTGAATGGATAGCTCTTAACACCACTATTCCTAATATCCCTTGCCGTGGGACTATGTGACATCTAGGGTCTACTTATGGCAGTTAATTGGATATATGTGATTTTTGCCCCCTTCCTTCCTTTGGGTACTCCCCCTTTCTTGACAAGCCCTCCCACTCCACCTGCAGGTTCAGAGAGGAGCGTGTGACCAGGCCTGGGTGGTCAGAGCACTGTTTCCAGAAGTATTGAAGACAATGTTGGCTGCAGTTGGCTCCATTCCCCTGGCTTCAGTGAGTGATTCCTAAACAATCATGTGCATCATAAGGACCAGTCAAAGCTATGGGAGTAAGACCTTTTCCTCCATGGCTGTGAGCTGTAAGGACAGTGCACATTGAAACTACTTGTGGCCATCTTTCCCAGCCATCAGAAGGTCTCTCTGTTTTGGTGGAGGATGTGTCAAATATGCAAAGAAAAGTGGCACTGAGAGAGCCCAAACTGGCTATTTTTGTTCCTTGGGTCCACCCTATGTGAAGAGCCTAGCTTTAGATCTGCACCGTCGAATACAGCTGCGACTAGCTCATGTGCTTCTCGAGCACTTGAATATGGCTCATCCGAACTGACATGTCTTATAAATGTAAGACACACACCAGAGTTTAAAGACTTAGTGTAAGAAAAAGGTAAAATGTCTTGGTAATTTTAACATTCTGCACACATATATTGAAAGTATAATTTTTTGGATATATTAGATTACATATATTTCCAAAATTCATTTCACCCTACTCTTTTAACTTTTAAAAATGTGACTTTTAATAATTTTTAAATTACGTATGTGTCTCACACATTTTGTTGACTAGTTCTCTAGACTACAGATACAAGAGCCCATAAGTGTCCTTTTTTACTGATTCTAATTTGAGTGTTTTTTTTTTTTTTTTTGGTCAGTTGCAAAACACAGGCAAATATTGAGTTCTAGCTTGGGAGGTCAGGAAGACACAGGAATCAGAAGCAGAGCTTCATGTAAATCATGATGTCATGGCCACGGAACATTACCCTCTTCACGCATTTAGCTTCTGTGACCTTCCAAAGTAGTCTTCTTTTCCTCATTTCCCTTCTGAGCTCTAGACATTTCCCCCAGCCATTCTAGCACCACTGTCATCATGCGGGTTGATAGAGTCAAGGCTCCTTTCAACCCATACTCAAAGATCTAGTCATCTTTGATCTCACCAACCTCCCCTGCCTCTTGATTTTCAATTGAAGCAGACTTTTGAACTAGGATGAACTTTAAAGTTCACTCTAATTGGGTGTAAACACATTTCATAGACATGAAAAGTGATATGTCAGAAATCTATCCACTGAATCATTCTTCATGCTATTGCTTATCGTAGCGCTCTCCAGTGACAGGAGCAAGCAATGCCTGCAATTTGCCTCTACCTCTCCCCACCTCCCGAATCCTGTGATAATTGCTTGGGTTAAATGATCTGCTTGATTGCACTGCCCCCTTGTGGTGCCAACAAGGGTTGGTGAGCAG